>CM066737.1:76868-1417701 GCA_033961575.1 Aselliscus stoliczkanus
GTACAGGAATCAGGTAAAAACAATGAAATTAATGTTGTGTATAAGTAGCTATCAGTTGTGTTGGCAAGTTACTCCAAGAATGAGATGAAGTTAAGAGACGGATGTCAAGGGAGTAGAGATTCCACAGATCTGGGGCTTTGATCGGTTTGAAAAGCCACCTGCTTTTGGCTCCATCCATTAGGAAGTACATTTTAGATATTTTTAGTGAGAAAGTTCCCTTATCACACAGCCCTACGGGAAGGGTTTAGATTTGGGGTGTATCACCCTAAAAATAAATGAATTGTACCCTGACTGCTTGTTACGCATTGAATTGTGTCCTCCCAAAACCCATGCTTTGAAGTTATATCCCCCAGGACCAGAATGTGACTTTTTTGGAGAAAGTGTCTTTACAGAGGTCATCAAATTAAAGTGAAGTTGTTAGCTCACCAATCCAATATCGCTGTTGTCCTTATTCTTTTTTAAATGGGAAATCTGGACACAGAGGGTCTTAGAGCTCAGAGTAATGTGAAGACACAGGTAGAAGACAGGTCTGTAAGCCAAGGAGACAGGCCTGTAACACATCCTTTGCTCACAGCCTCAGAAGGAACCAATGCTCCCAACACCTTGATTTTGGGTGTGTAGCTTCCAGAACTGTGAGACAACACATTTGTTTTTTAAACCCACACTCTGTGCTAATTGTTACAGCCAGCCTAGGAAACTGAGACACCGCCCTGTGTAAAACTGCAGCCACCCCACTGGCACTGCCAATCCCTGTAAACTTGTTATCTTTATTTTTTTCATAGTACTTGTCACCTTTAAAAAAACCCAGTATCTATATCGTTTATTATGTGCTCCCCTCCCTGAATGAATTTGTCACAAGGAATCAGCTACTGATGTATCTTCTGTGCCTAATAATCATGGCTGGCTAATACTTGGCATTCAATAAATATTTAAGTGTTGAATGAACCAATGAAGAAATCAGCATTCATCCAGCGAATCTGGAATGGGGAGTGTCATAAATTTTTTGCCAACCAACAAGTAAACACATAGTGACCTTGTAGCAAAGAGGAAGGGGAGAGGGTAGTTACTGTATAGCGGAGACACTGTGCTTGGAACATGGAGGTACAGCCTAACAGATAAACCACAATCTGTTGGGTCTTCGGGAAAGTCATGATGCATTTTTGCTTTGAAAAACATAGAAAAATACGTCATAACTTTCCCGACGACCCAATATATATATATAAAGGGTGGTCCATGTGGAGGCGGGTCATCAAAGTCTGAAATGCCCATGCAAGACCAAAGGAGTGAGAATGACCGAGACCCTTGTGAAGAGCAGTAACAAGGGCTTTGACCTGCCGCTTGTCAGGCTCCCAGGGGTGCTGTAAGAACCAGACAGTGACGTCTCGGCGTTGTGTCATCGCCAGGAGTTGGCCAACAATAAGTCAGTCCAGATCCGGCCTCTGGCTACTCTATTCACTGAATTGTTTTATTATGAAACATTTCACACAGAGGTTGAAAGAATTTTACAGTGTTCACTACAATCCCAATCTTAAGACATTATTTGTTGGATTTGCACCGATGGTGCAAAAGCAAAGGTCGGGAAAATTATCTGCACTCACCACGCATTGAGGACATGGTACCGGAGTTCATTAATTACTAGCTATTTTATTCTCCTCACCGCATTCACAGTTTTAAAACGTGACATATTTCACTTCAGGATGTCCTTAACGGAGCATAAAAAATAATTTTATCAAGTCCCAACTTTTGATTACCTGTCTTATATAATATCTGTGTAACAAACATTCTGTGATTTATATTGAAATTGCCTTGTCATCTCCAGAAATAGCACTTGTGTGATCATGAGATTTGGAAGCTCCACTTTGCATGAAAGAAAATTCATGCAAAACAGATGACAGTATTTCTTTGCCATTTAAAATTAGGTTTCCAGTGAAAAATAGAATTTTGGAAAACTTGTATATGCCACTGTGACTGTCACAGCTTCCCAGTACTTAAGACTAATTAATGATGATATTGATGAATACAGTTATTCATATTGTAAAATGAAACGTGTCAACATTCAGAAGATCTGCACAGGTCATTGCACCCATCGTTTTCCAAATAACTGGGGCATGATGTTACAACATCATGCATGAAACAGCAGATTACTGTGCGAGTTAGACCAATGGATTTTAATGTAATTCATCCAAAAGAAAGTTTACCTGTGTAAGAAAAATAAAGACCTCACCCAGGACTGGAATGGGGAAGGCCTGTAGGGGGAGCTCCCACTGCTACATCGATGGCCTCGCCCGGCAGGAAGACCCCCTTGGTTATAACTGCTCTACACTCCTTTGTATAGAAGAATGTCCCCTTTGTGCTGGGACTTGCAGCACAGCTCTCCACGGCTGCATGCTCTGGGTGGCAATTCTTTCTTTTCCTCCAATAAACCTTTTTTGTTGTTGGAGGAATATCTAGCTTGCTTTCTGTTTAAGGTCAATACCTGTATGACTTCAGACTGTACACTGCAACTAAGTTGTCCCTTGTTCAGCTTATACCATCTAACGCAAATATGCAAATTATCGGATATTTATATGATACGACCTTTTCCAACTACATACTAGGGTGTGTGCAGGTTTCCTTTATGTATTTCCACAAAGGCAGCATGTAGATTGCATTCAGAAGCTAATATGAGAATCCAGCTGGTTTCTACTAAGCCTGACATTGAAAAGATTGTCTTCCAGGGCAATGAAAATGTTGTCAATCTGGGGGAGATGATTGTTGAAAACCTATCAAATTACTCAGAATCATTGAAGTTAAAAACTTGCTCTTTTCATAGGAGCCTTATTGAGGTATAATTTGTGTACCATAAAAGTAATCATTTCTAAGTGTATCATTCATTCATTTTCAGCATAATCGTTCCCTGTTATGTATGGGTGATAGAATCCAAGACCCCAGTGGATGCCTGAAACCTCGGATAGTACTGAACCATACATATGCATATTCACTTAAAGGAAGAACTTTATTGGGTTTCTTTGGTGTATCCGAATTGCAGCATCACTATTCTTGCACTTTGGAGTCATTACTAAGTAATATAAGGGTTACCTGAACAAAAGCATTACAGTACCATTACAGTCTACCTGACAACCAAGGTGACTATTAGGGAGCGTATTAGCGTGGGAACACTGGAGAAAGGCACGATTTACATCCTGGGTGGAAAAGCATATAATGGTGCAAGATTTCATCATACTTCTCAGAACGTTGTGCAATTTAAAAGTTAGGATTTATTTTGTGGAATTTTCCATGTAGTATTTTTGGAAGGAAGTTGACCATGGAAAGTGAGAAAGCACGGATACGGGGCACTCCAGTATTCACACAGTTGTGCAAATATCACCACTGTAAAATTCCAGAACATTTGTCATCACTCCAAAATGAAGCCTTGTCCCCACTCACAGTAACTCTATTCCTGGCCCTATCCACTGGCTACCATCATTCTACTTTGTGTTTTTATGAACTTACCTAATCCAGACATTTCTATATAAATAGAATCATACCATATGTGGCCTTTTCTATCTGGCTTTCATTTAGCATGTTTTCAAGGTTGCTGTGTGTTGGTCTGAGTTTATCCGTGATGATGCTATTGACTACTGATGCCTGGGGCACTCGCCCGGGCTGTACCCCTGTGCTGAGCCCCCATAGGCATTTCCCTGACCGGAACCAATGTTGTGGCCAGACAGGCCCTTCTCTTACTATGATTTCAAGAAAGGCCTCAGCCCCACCATCGTGGAACTTTGAGGGAAAAACAACAAGGTTTATTACTCATAGGTCACGGAGGGCCCATGGCATGCCCCAGGCCACACCGCAAGGTCCTGGGTAGAGAGGGAGCACTCATGCAGACTTGAGGTTCTCTCCATTTATAGGGGTAGACGTTGGGAGCACCTTGGGTTCCACAGGTTCACTCTTTATGGAGTCACTCCATCCAGCAAGCAGCTATTTAGGTCAACCTGGGCTTTTTTCAAGGGGAAGTTCATGGCTCTCTTTGTGACTGCTAGCTGGCCAAGTACGTTTGAGACGGAAGTGTTTAACGTGGATGCCTCAGCAATCCAAATCTTTGTTTGTTTGTTTGTTTTTAGAGGGCAGTGTCACTGGCCCTCATATGTGGGATCCGAACTGGGGCCGCTGGCTTCCCAAGCCAGCTCTTAACCAATACACCACTCGGATGGCCCAAGCAATCGAAATCTTAATGCCAAACAGGTACATTACAGTAAAACAAAACAAAACTAATTTTCAGGGATTTATACCACAAAAATTCATCTTTTTAATTAGTAGTTTATCAGTGCTTTATTTATTTATTAAAGATTTTATTGGGGAATTGGGGGAAGGGAACAGTGTTGGGGAATTGGAAGGGGAACAGCCAAGGTGTTGTCCTTCAATATTCTTTGTGGAGGGCGCCAGTCAGCGCCCTCCACAGCCACGACTCCTGCAAGAATGTCTGTTCTCACCAGATCCTGGTGACAGGTCAGCCGGTAAAGGAACGCACATGTGAGGTAAATTAACAAAGTTTATTAAGAGAAAGTCTGTTTCATAAGAGAGAGTCTATCGGGCTGAGCAAAGATGGCTCCAGCCCGCCCTGCACGTCTAAAGGAGGCTTGCAGCCCTGAGGGGGCGGTGAGGAGGGCTCTCTAGGTGAGGTGCTGACTGAGTAGCTTTGTTTGAACAGAAAATGCCGACTGCCTGTCAGCCAGTAGCTGTTTTGTTTTGTTTTGTGTTATCACAAGTTTGGCTCTGTCTGCAGGGGCAGGCCCACAGACTTTTTGTTGTTTTGTTGCAGACATGGCTCTGTCTGTACGTCAAGGTCTCTGAGACCTAACATTCAGAGGCCTAAAACCAGGCAGCTGTATTTCTCTGGCAACCCTCTGCTCTGGCGAGACCCTGGTGGCTGTGACTTGTGGGTTTTTCTGGTCTTCCGAGCCCCTGGCAGCCATGACTCTCCCGTGATTCTCTGCTCTCTCCAGACCCTGACATCCATGACTCGCACGACCGTCGGCCTTTGCGTGACCCTGGCCACTGGCTCCCACCGAGACTGGCTGGAAATGTGGCACTGATGTGTCTCCTTACCATTTGTCCCTGTGCCACTCACATGTCCAACCACGCACATGTAAGTTCTGAGAAAGAAGAAACCTCCTTAAGGGTTCTGGCTCGGTAACGCCAGAAATGGTTTAAAAAGTAGCGTAGCAGCCACTTTCACACAAACCACGTTTCAGGGAGAAGCTGCCTCCCAGAGGTCACTGCATATGAAAGATGTGTATCGGGGACAGAGCGGACATGACCAGACCATGTTGGAGCTCGTGAAGCAGTGTAGAGTAGAAGTGTCTAGGCAGAGAGGGAACGCGCCCCAGGGTCACCTCTCCCAAGGGCCCCGATGCTTCATAATTGTTCTGTAACACTATTGAGCTGCTCCACAGCTATGGTGTACATGGGGGAAAAGCAAGGCTAGACCTAGATGAGATTTTGCCATCCCAGCTTGAACCAGCCTCAGAGGCACATGGGGTGCCCGGGGTAAGGGGACAGGTGAAACTTGAAGGTAATATGTCCATCCCAGCTTCAGCCACTGTATGAGGAGCAGAGGATGTGCCGCGGATAAGGGTAGCGTGTTGTCGGCTGGAGTTCTCCCGAGCATGTTGTCCAGGCCGGTTTGATGTGATTACTTCCTCCAAACCAGTTTTCCGCTCAGCATAGTAATTTCATTTTAAGCAGAACTTGTTATACGTATCGTATTCATCGTACTGCTTCTGATGTACGTTTCCTCCCGTCACGATTTAAGTGATCCATTCCTGTGGCACCACTTTTTGAGATCACTGGGTGAGCGTGAAGCGTGAGTCTGGCAGGAGAGCCGGGGGCCCGCCTGGCAACACAGCAGGCAGCCAGTGTTCATGAGAGGCGGGGGCCACGGCGTCCCGTGAGAGGCGGGGGCCACGGCGTCCCGTGAGAGCCGGGGGCCACGGCGTCCCGTGAGAGGCGGGGGCCACGGCGTCCCGTGAGAGGCGGGGGCCACGGCGTCCCGTGAGAGGCGGGGGCCACGGCGTCCCGTGAGAGCCGGGGGCCACGGCGTCCCGTGAGAGCCGGGGGCCACGGCGTCCCGTGAGAGGCGGGGGCCACGGCGTCCCGTGAGAGGCGGGGGCCACGGCGTCCCGTGAGAGCCGGGGGCCACGGCGTCCCGTGAGAGCCGGGGTCAGAGCCTCGCCTGACGGCCAGGGGCCAGAGCCGCCATCACACTGTTCGCACCCCGTGCTGGCCTGTGTTTTGAGGGAACTTGTTAAACCTCTGTATCTGCCCTGCAGGGACTACCGTCTTCGAAGAGAAGGTGGGACATGCTTCTGTACCTGCTTTCCCTCTGTATCTCCCCGGGAGGCATGGACAAAGAAGGAAGAGGTAAGGAGAAGCTTCCTGTGTGTGAACTATGCTGACGGGTGGGGGCGAGGCGTCGGTTGTCAGGAAACTCGGCAGAGAAAGGGCTCGGTGTGCAAAAGCATTTTTTCTTTGTGGTATCAGAGTGCGGAGTGCCGACCAGCCTCTGAACCCCAGACCCCAGATGCAGAACCCGATTGTGGTTCTTTAGACAGTCACACAGGAAAGCCACGCTGCTTAAAAGCAACCTTCCATAATGTATGGTTTTTGTCTGGGTCAGGGGTCCGCAAACGGGTTCACAAGCCACATGCTGCCATTTGTGGGCGTGCCTGGGGCTCTGAAGTAAAATTGAAAAGGAAACGAAAAGTATCACCGTTTCATTTCTAAAAATTTTAAAGGATATTATTCACATAATGGCGATTTCGTGTGTTTTAGGGCTCTCGAATAGTTTCCAAATTGCCGTGAGGGACAGGATCGGCCCTTTTGTCTGAAAAGTTTGCCAACCCCCCGGTCTAGGTTCTCAAAAGACCATGAGAAAAAAGAGTGACTCCTGGTTTGGACAGTCTCTGAGCTAAGAGCTCAAACCGGCGTCCGCTTTGTTCAATACAAGATCAGTTTTCTGAGTCTCATGCTTTTCGACAGTGGTACACACTAGAGTCCTGAAGGTAAAGCATTAAAATTCGGTGCTCGAGGCCAGCTGGCCGTCAGCTCCCGCGGTATGTGGTGTAGGACCAGGGACTCAGCAGCAGGGGAACGTGGACCTCGTGGGTCTCGTTGGTGATGGTGAAAACTACCTGTGAGGGCCGAGGAGGCACTGGGAGAGTGCGAGGGGCCCGCACGCAGCTCCCCAGTACCCTGGTCCCAGCGCTGCCCAGGAGACTCCCGCAGCCCAGACTGCGGGCCGGGGGCTGCCTCAAGGGGGACAGGAGCCCCTGGGGCCAGCTAGAGACCGAGGGAGGAGAACCGGAAACCTGGTGAGGGCTGGGGATGGGGCTGGGGTACTTGAGGGCCCTGGGCCTGCCGGGTCCCCCAGGGGTGCACCCTGAACAGGGCCGAGTGAAGGGGGTGGCAGTAAGGTCAGGCGCAGTGAGCTGGGTGGGCTTGGTGAGCACCTCTGTCCACAGGGTCTGCGTCACCCTCGGCCCTGCCCCCACAGCCTGACCCAGAGGCAGGGCAGGGCCACCTTCCTTCTGGGGGCCCCAGGCAGGTGAAGTCGCTGCCTGCCACCACCGTGGGAGAGGCGGGAGGGGCGCCGGCCACTGCAGGACCTCACCGGGGTCACGGTGAACCGCAGGCGGCCACCCTCCGGCCAGCCCGAGGCCCTCACCTCCACATACGGGTAGAAGCTCTCCTGCCCCCTTTTCCTCCAGGAGCCCTCGGTGTCGAAGAACAGCTTGTAGGTGCCCGCCTTCATGTGGCCAGGCGGCAGGAGCCCAGGACAGCGGCCGTCGGGGTCAGGGTAGCTGGGGTGGGGGAGGGGATGAGGTGCCACCTCTGCCTGGCTCTCTGGGTCTGCACACCCCGCAGCCTGGCTGGGCACCAATGCTGTGGCCCGGGGCTCTGGAGCAGCCCGGGACCCCGCTGCACTGTCTTATTTAGGAAACCACGGGGGAAAGGGGAAGAACAGTGAGAAATTATCTCTTTATGTTTGGCCAGGTTTTCTCATGCGTAAGTATTATTTACAAACCTAAAAAAGGATAAAATGGAGGCCGGCCGAGTGGCTCTGTTGGTTAAGAGCTCACTCAAGAGTGTGAGCTGAGCTCTGAGCAACGGCGGTTCGATGCCCAGCCCGAGCTGAGTTGCCATTGAGCTGCCAACAGGTGGCAGGATGGCTCAGCTAAAAAGAAAATAATTTAAAGATATAATAATAAAAGAAATAAATAAATAAAAAATGCATTAAAAGAAGAATAGTGGGTGTTTAGTATTGAAATCCACACGGTTTATGAAGACTCTTCATAAACCTGGCACAGAGAGAGGGACAGGTGGGTCATTGCTGCAGGTGTGCGTGGGGTTTGGGTGTCGCCCTGGGTGGCCTGCACTCCTCTGTGTCGCCTCTAAGGGGTTGGAATTCAGCCTCCCTCAGCCCATCCAAGCAGGAACGGGACTGAAATGGCTGGGGTCTCCCCGGGAAGCAGAGGTAACTCACGTGGGAGAGGGTGTGACGGGGTCCTCACGGACTGTCTCGCCTTCTCTCAGTGTTTGAAATTGGTTCTGGTTCCAAGGAAACCATGGCCTCTTGGAGCTGTCGGCAGCGCTGTCGCTCCCCCAGTGTTCTCACCTGAGTCAAAATTCTTTGGCTTCCCAGCAAGAAGTCAGTCCAAGTGACCCTGCCCTGTTCTCAATCTTTTTTTTTTTCTTTCTTTTCTTCCTCCCAGTTTTTATTTATTTATTTATTATCTCAACACTCAGCAATAGTTATACTTTTTACCCCTCAAAGTGACAAGCCCCCTCCCCCAATCTGCCGCCACACCCCCCTATCTTACATATCTATTACAATTCCCTTGACTCCACTCCCGCACTGTACTCCACATCCTGTGACTATATATATATATATATATATATATATATACATATATACACATTCAATCACAGTTAACGTACAATATTATACAACATCAGCTTCAGGCGCACAGTGCAGCGATGAAGCCTCTACCTCATCCCTGAAGTGGTCTCCCCAACAAGACATGCAACCATCTGACACACTACAAAATATTCACAACATTATTAATTATATTCCCAGAACTGCCTGTCATATACCTGTGCCAATATTGTAGTTGCCTATTTATGCTGTCTAATTCTTTCCCCTTCTCCCTAATCCCCACCCCCTCCCAGCTAGCAAACATCATTTATTTCAATCATTTTTTTTTTTTTTAGCTAAGCCATCCTGCCACCTTTTGGTAGCTCAGCGGCAGCTCAGCTTGGGCTGGACATTGAACAGCTATTACTCAGAGCTCAGCTCGCACTCTTGAGCACGCTCTTAGCCAACTGAGCCACTTAGCCAGCCCAGAATTCTTTAGACTGATAGTTATGAATGTATTTAATAATTCTTACCAATACATTTGCTCATGGCACACACAAGAGACATGTTTACTAATACACCCAAATATCTGTAGTTCCTTTATACAATAAAAGCAAAAACTTAATAAACCTGTATTCAGTGATTACTATTTCATTATTTTCTCCTATTTGGAAATGATCTAGACATTCAATACATATCCATCATTTATTTAATTTAGATAGCAAAACTTTAAAGTTCCAGCCAAGTGGCTCAGTTGGTTAAGAGCTCGCTCAAGAGTGCGAGCTGAGCTCTGAGCAACAGCAGTTCGATGCCCAGCCTGAGCTGAGCTGCCAACAGGTGGCAGGATGGCTCACCTAAAAAAAAATAAAATAAAGTTCCAACTTACTAAAGACACCTAGAAAACCTACCCTTTCAATGTATATATATAGAATATAATTATCACTGAAAAGTTTACATAAAAACCTTTCCTTTATATCTATTTATTAATAAAAAGTTGATGGGATTTCAAAGACAATTATTGCCCAAGCTATTTTCTTGACACATTATTAACACAAAATATAAACTTATTATTGTAGATCAATGCAATAACAAATATAGTTTATGTGAATAACTTTCAAATACGAGACTATATACTAAAACAAAACTTATACTAGTGTTGACATAAAATGTTTCAAAAGATCATGTAATCCTGAAAAACATTTAATTTCTGTTTTGCTTCTTAATTTATATAAATAATGAATTTATTCAACCCAATCAAATATAACAAACTAGTAACACCATGCAGAGCTAGAAACCATGCTACCACACAGACAGACACAAACTGGATTCACACAGACAACAAAAATTAATACAATAAGTAAAAATTGTAGAGAACACATACAATGTTTTATCAATAAAACTGACCATTGTCATCAGAGCATTATAACAGCTTCAAACTTAGAAGTATTTCCCATTCCAAGGACCCATCTCCTGGACATGGACCGCAAGGTCTCAGGAGATGAAAGTCTCCTTACAGCTCAGGAAAGGAATTCAGAGGCCTCCACACACAGAGTGCAGGGGAAGAGCCCTCCCAGAGCCAAAGGGTCCCCCCCCAGAGACAGCCAGAGATAGACAGCACAGACCTTCGTCACCCAGGCAGTCAGGATGGTGGGGTACATACGGTGCCTCGTCTCCTCTAAAACATAAGGCACTCCAGCCACGAACCCGCTAATTCGTGGCCCCGGGCCAACGTGACTGAACTTCAATGTGTCCAGCACTAAAGGGTGACAAAGGCTAAGATGACAAAGGCCTCTTGGGGCTGGGGACCTTCCTGACACACTCCCCTGGTAGCTGGCACAGCCAGGGAGAGGCACACTGGGAACCCCAGTTTCTCCTACTGACCACTGGTGCACCATGGTAAATGCACCTGGCCGATGGCGCAGACCTGAGAGGATTGGCTGCGCAGATCACAAAGCCACGCTCCCAGGACACAGAAGAAGATGGAAGGAACATCATGCGGTTTTTAAACAGGGGCCCACAGCAAAGTTTGTCTCCACAGACACCGGTCTGGAGAGAGCTGCTCGACTCCCCAGCCTGTGGGACTGGCTCGAACAACAGGCTTATGGGGAGCCGATGCCTGTGTTCCATCCCTATGGTAGTTCCTTCTTAGGACAGATGACACACGCCACACACCAGGGCCGGCCGAGTGGCATGTTGCTTAAGAGTTGGCTTGGGACGCCAGCTCTGAGCAGCAGGGCCCCGGTTCAGATCCCACATGAGGGCCAGTGACGCTGCGCCCTCTACAGCTACATGGTGGACGACATCTCGACCTGGAGCTGGGCTGCCATGAGTTGCTGGTGACCACGTAGGCTGCAGTGGGACAGCAGTCGGCTGCCGTGGGTGGCCAGGCCAGCAGCCAGCGTGAGTGGCCATCCAATGGCAGGCGAGCGACTGCCTCACCCAGGAGGAGCACAATGATAATGCCAACCTGGGCCAGTGAAGTGACAACCTCCACAACTAGACTGAAGAACAAAAGGACAGCAACTTATCTGTTCCCCTTCCCTGATTCCCCAATGCTCTTCTCCCCCAATTCCCCAATTTAAAAAAAAGGAAAAGAATAAACAACAACACTGAGTTTCAGTCTTTCAGGTTATGTATCCAGAAGTGGAATTGAATCATGTAGTAATTTTGTTTTTTTTTGATAATACCAAACTATGGTGCACACAGCATGCATTACATATCTGTGCATGCCATGTTATAGGGTTCCCATTTCTCTCCATCATTGTCAACATTTGTTTTCTTTTGTTTTCACAATCATAGCCGTTCTAGTGTGTGTGAAACACATACAATATTGTGGATTTAATTTCCAATACCATGACTAGTAACTTTTAATATCTTTTCATGTGCCTGCTGACCATTTGTATGTCTTCTCTGGAGAAGGGGCTATTCAAGTCTATTTTCAAATGTTACTTGTCTCTTCTTGATGGGTTTTAATTTTTTTTAAATTCTTTTCTTGTGAAATAAACATTTTTTTAATTAGTTTCAGGTGTACCACACAGTGCAATAGTTATACTTTTCACCCCTCAAAGTGGGTTTTAATTTTTGCATATGCTCGATCACAGTTTTATCACCTATATAATGTGCACCTATTTTCTCCCATTCTCTGGACTGTGTTTTCAATTTTTGGATACCTTCTTTGGGAGCACAAAAGTTTTTTTTGTTGTTGTTGAGGGCAGTGTCACTGGCCCTCATATGTGGGACCCAAACCGGGGCCGCTGGCTTCCCAAGCCAGCGCTTAACCATTGTGCCACTCGGCCGGCCCTGGAGCACAAAACTTTTTATTAGAGGAAATGTCATTTGCCTATTATTTGCTTCATTGCTTCTGCTTTGGTGTCAGGCTGAAGAAACCATTATCAAATCCAAGGTCAGAAAGATTCATCATGTTTTCTTTCTGAGTATTTTACATTGTGCACTTCAGCCTTTTATCTATTTTGAGTCAGTGTTTTGTAGTATGAGTCTATATTCACTCCTCCCCTTGTAGACAGTCGATTACCTAGCACAAATTTGAAGACTATTTACCTAAATTAATGGTGGTCTCCTCTCTCAAATAACTGCAGATGGATGTGATAATTTTTGAACTCTTAATTCAGTTCCATTCACGTATATCAATACCCATGCATTACATAATAATGTTGCTGTCAATGAGAGATTGTATATGTGACATGGTCCCGTAAGACTATAATGCTGCAAAAAAAATTTCTTATCACCTAGAGGCATCATAGGTGTCATAATGTAGCACGATGCATCATTCACGTGTTCATGGTGATGCTGGTATAAATACTGCAGCGCTGCCTGTCATTGCAGGTGCATCGCAACAGGTGCAATTATGTACAGTACATAATACTTGACAATAAATGACCATGTTCATAGTTATTGTACTGATTTCAATCTTATTGTTATTTTTGTTATTTGTGCCTATATTCACTTTAGTTTAGTAAAGATATACTTATTTTAACGGTCCTATAAATATATAGAATGAATGCCCACTAATGTAAGATATGTCATCACACTCAACATGGTAATTTTGACTTTACAGTAGAATTTGTTGTAGGAATCTTATTATTCACACTGGAGTTACATGAATGTCAGATCTAATGACATGTACAACTGAAACAATACAGACCAATTAAGAATGTATCTAATTTTAAAATTTACATACTTGAAGTTATCCATGTGGACAGATGCATGCAGCAGGAATAGGTGTTGTAGAAAATTTGAAGTTGCAGGCCCCATATGGATTCATATTGCCTCATCCCCATTATAGTAACAGATATTCAGAAAATGATATAGATACTTCACACACATCTAAATACACAAGGGCAAATCATGACCTGCTTCACATACAGTGCAGTCTGTGATACTGCCATGAAAAAAGTCAATAGTGAACCAAATGCAGGGAGTAGGAAGCATTAGTCATTCTGGTCAGATGTGGAAAATGTTGAACGGTTGATATCAATATATGTGAAGATAATGTCTCCTTTCAGTCCGTTTTCTTGGCTACTGTCATGTGCTTAGACTGGGGGTGTTTAAATGGTGGTTTCACCTCACTGTGTTAACTGATATACACTTCAATAAGTGGAAACTTTTTTTTTTTAAACTTTTTTGGGGAACTGTGTTTTTCCCAGGACCCGTCAGCTTCCAGTCAAGTTGTTGTCCTTCAATCTTACTTGAGGAGGGCGCAGCTCAGCTCTAAGTCCAATCACCGTTTTCAATCTAGTGGCGGGGGTGGGGGGGCACATCCCACCATCCATGGGGAAGTCGAACCGGCAACCTTTTGTTCAGAGCAAGCACTCTGACCAACTGAGCCATCCGGCCGCCCATTGGCAGCTCGGCTCAAGGTGACATGTTCAATCTAGTTGCAGGGGATGCAGCCCACCATCCCATGTGGGAGTAGAACCAGCAACCTTATTAAGAGCATGCGCTCTAACCAACTGAGACATCTGGCCACCCACCAGCAGCTCAGCTCAAGTTGTTGTCTTCACTGTAGTTTCGGAGAGCACAGCTCACTGGCCCATGTGGGAATCAAACCGGCAACCCTGTTTCTCAGAGCTTGCGCTCTAACCAACTAAGCCTCCCGGCCGACCTAAGTAAAAACTTTTTAATAACGTATTTTAGTCACAGTAAACATAAAACGCGTATCATCTATAGCTTTAAGTCAAAAGGTAGAAAAAGTGCTCCTGAATTTTAATGTTTTAGTTTCAGGATTCTGTAGTTTCTACCACTGTTGAAAAGCATGAAACGGATAAAACTTCTCTTGTATTTAACAAAGCCACTAGTTTGAGCTCCTTTCTCAGAGAATATCCAAAACAGAAGAAATGTCACTGTTTCCCTCTGGACCTTTTGAGAAAGTGTACCAAAATTCAAGATTCCTGTGAAGCTGTGGAGTTTTTCTGTGTTACTGTCTAGAGAACGAACCAAATAAAAAGTTACTAACACTGCAATATACTTGGTTATGCAAGCAGTAGTCTCCTTCATCTCATATCTACTCTCTCAGGTGCATCATTTTACTTGTGTTGTGTTTAATCTCATGTTTTGTACAGTAATATTTTATGTTTAGGTTATGTTAACAGTTTAAGGGGTCAGGGGTTTACAGGTGTAGGGTTGGGGGTAGGGTGTTAGGGATAAAGGGTCAGGGCTGGAGATTAGGTCAACAGTCCTGGTCAGGCACTGCTGTCCAGCTATGGGTCAATGGTCTCTCTAAGTGGTCTGCATATGGGATCCATGGTTCAGCACTGGTATCTTCTCTCATCTGAACACATGGGTCCACTGTCTGAGCCCCACTCTTTACTGTCGTCCTCTGGGTACAGTTCTGTGGTCAGTCTCCAAGGCCTGAGGCCCAGACTTGACTCCATAATCTGGCTCGGCATCTGGTGTTGGGTTAGGGGTCTGGTCATGTCTAGGCTCAGTTCTGGGGTTGACGTCTGGGGTACAGGTCCAGCGCTGGTTCCAGGGTTTGGTGTCTGGAATCTAGCATGCAAGATCCAACAGCCCATGTCAGGCTCTGGCAGCTGATGTCTATCATCCATAGTCTGGTTTTCGGCTTTGGGACTGTGGCTCAGCTTGAGGTCCAGGTTCTGCTGCAGGGCCCAGGTCCCAGGGTCTGTAGTCTGGCTCTGTGTCCAAGGTAGGATCAGGCAGTCTAAGTTCCAGGATGGGGCCGGCTGAGTGGCGCGGTGGTTAAGAGCTGGCGTGGGATGCCAGCGGCCCGCCCGGTTTGGATCCCACATATGAGGGCCAGTGACACGGCCCTCAAAAAAAAATTTAAAATAAAAAAATAATACGTTCCAGGATGCATGGTCTCTGCCTGGGGACCCGAGTGTGGCTCTGGCCTCAGGTGTCTGTCAATTGATGGTTATTGGCTCTAATTCAACACCAACAGGAACCAACAAGTTTGAGTGCAGTGACATGGAAACTTTATTCAGTACAAACAGCTCAATTGAGGACAGCACCGCTGGGGAGCAGCTTAATAGTTTCACAACTCGATTATGGAACATCAGGGCCCTTGGGTGAGGAAACCCTGGAGCGAGGTCCTGCTCCGGTTAAACAGCTCTGGTCTGCATTGCTTCATGAGCATCACTCTGGTCCAGCCCTGTCTCCTCGGCTCTGCCAGAGAGACATCTTCCACAAGCTGTTTAGTGTTGGAGACAGGCGGATTACTGCAAATGTCTCCCTGAAGTGAAGTTTGCATGTGAAAATGCTTTGTGGAAATGGCTGCTAGGTTCCCTTTTAAAAAAATTTGAGCACATGGGCCGGCCGAGTGGCGTGTTGGTTAAGAGCTGTCTTGGGGGCCAGCCGAGTGGCACGTTGGTTAAGAGCTGGCTTGGGGTGTCGGCGGCCCTGGTTCAGATCCCACGTATAAGGGACAGTGACACTGCCCTCTACAGTTAAGATGGTCAACAACAGCTTCACCTAGAGCAGGGCTGCTGTGAGTCCCCAGGATGGCATAGCTGCAGCCCGTGCAGTGGGCTGCCATAGGCTATAGTGAGTGGCTGGCAGCCAGTGTGAGCTGCCAAGAGTTGCCGTGAGCGGCTGTCCAGAGGCGGGCAACCGATCTGCCTCACCCGGGAAGAGCGCAATGATAATACCAACATGGGCCCGTGAAGCAACGTCCTTCGCAACTAGACTGAAGAACAAAAGCAGCAACTTGTCTGTTCCCCTCCCCCAATTCCCCAATAAAAACCTTTAAAGAAAAATTTGAGCAGTTCGCCAGCCAGAGCCCTTAGGTGTCTTCTTTGCCAGAGCTTCCCCTTGTGATATCTGGCGTGTGGAGGGAACAGGGGTAAATGGTGAGGAGAAACCTGGATGCAAGTTTTTCATCCCAGGTCCATCCAGCATGTGAGGAGCAGGGCGGGTGCCTAGACCAATACGCAAAGTGATGGTTGGTGGAAAATCTGAATTCTGGCTTCCGCCAGGGTATGAAAGGCAGAGGTGTTCCTCGCGCAAGGAACAGGAAACCTTGAGGCGATGTCTCCATTCTGGCTGTAGGAAGCATGTGAGGGCAGAGGGGCTGCCTGGGGGGACATACCTGTATTAATTTTTCCTATACCATCTCGAGCTAGCCTGTGAGAGGCACGCGGGGCACCTGGGCTAAGCGGATTGCTGAAACTTGGAGGTATTATCACCATCGCAGCTTCAACCAGTGCGTGAGGAACAGAGAATGTGCCTTGGGTAACGGTTGTGTGTGTCAGCTGTCTGGAATTCGGAGTCCTTTCTAAAGGTTGTTCTCATGCGAGTGCCTCCACCAAATCAGTTTCTCATGTATACTTCCTCCATTCCCAATTTAAGTGAGCACTTGCTATGGGGCCACTTTCCCAGAGAATAAGTCAGCAGGGGGCGTCAGTCTACTATGAGAGCAAGGGGGGAGAGCCTCTTTGTCAGAACTGTTGGCCAGCCGGCGTTGCAGGAGAAGGGGGCATAGGCAGCCTCAACCTACATTGCGGGGGAGCCTAGGGCAACCGGGGGCCAGCCCCACACGGACAGCCAAGGCCCCAAGCCTCCCAAGAGTACAGGGAACAAGCACTTCGCTTGAGAGGCGGGGTCCGGTATCACAGTACAGCCAGAGGTAACAGGCTCTAGTGGGAAAAGGGGACAATCATCCCGTGAGGAGGGGCAGGCAGCCCCTGGTGCGGAGGTCTGGGGCCCGAGAGGCAGCCTCTTTCGCTGGGGTCAGGGAGCCATGAGGCAGCCCCTCGCGCGGGTGCCACTAGGCCCTCGGGCCCGCTCCTCACACCGGCAAGCCGAGCGCGGCAAGACGAGCGCAGCGCCTGGCGCCGGGGTCCCGGCAGTTGCGCAGTAGCAAATCGCGCGCGCGCGCGCGCGCGCAGCTGGGAGCCTCAGGCTGCTCCTTGTAGGGAGGGCGCAGTGCAGCGCCGCGGGCAGGGGGCGGGTTCAGAGACTCGCGGCGCAGCCTCGGGTGAGAGCCTAGAGCTAGGAGAGCCAGCGGCGGGCAGCGCGGGGCGCCAACGGCCCGAGGGGCCCGAGCTCGCGAGAGGAGGGCCAACAGCCACAGGCGAGGACATTGCAGGACTACGAGGGAGGTGGTCGGAGTACCTAGCCCGAGACCAGCGGCCCAGGCTCGCCCGAAAGCCGAGGGCGAGAGCCGCCATGATGGCTTTTCCTGTACTGAGGTGGCGGCTGGTCTGAGAGAACTTGGGTTCCCTCCGTATCTGTCCTGGAGTTCTTGTATCTCTAAGACAACGTGGGACATTCGTCTGTACCTGCTGTACCTCAGGATCTCCCCAGGAGCCGTGGACAAGGGACGAAAAGGTAAGAAGCTCCCTGTGCGCCAACTCTGCGGGGGTGGGGTGTCCGTTACACAGAATCCTGCAGAGCAAGTGTGGTCCGAGAGGGGGCCTCTCTGCCGCAGAGTCCAGGCCCTTGGCAACTCGAGCAAAGAATTGAACGAGATACCAGAGTAAAGCAGTAAAATAAGTCGTTTATTAGAAAAGACAGTACATCCAGAAGCAAAAGTAGACCTGAGTACTAGAGGATGGCCCAAGGGCCCATTACCAAGGAGTGTGGAGGGGGCACACGCAAAGGTGAAGCTTAAAGGGAAGCAGCAGCAGTAGCCGTGGCAGCCGCATGATTCCCTCCCAGGACTTGGGGTTTTATCCTTTTTCTGCAGAATGGGCTGTTCTTTCTGGGCGAGGGACCACTTGATTGGCCCCTGTGATTAACAAGAGGTCCTGTGTAGGTGTGAGTGACTGGTCTGCTCTAGTTGGATATTTTGTGTCCACTTGATCTTCCTGCAGGGGTAGGTAATTACAATACAACCGGGAGTTTTGGGTGGAGAGGAGATTTCCCCCATGTGGTTGCACTCTGTGGGACGTGCAGGAATGCAGAGACCCAATGCCTGCCTCTGCCTGCCTAGTTTCTCCTTGAGAGACGTGATCCCCATAAAATCTCTATGGGAAGCCAAGGGACAGGAGGTCTCTTCTGTATCTGCTTCCTGCTGGGCAGGGGCGTAGAGCTGTCCCTGCCAGTTGGGGTTCACGGAACTCTCACCCTAGCTGATCTCAGATGAGAGGAAGGGGTCTCAAGCTCCACGTGGAAGACCGTGTTGGCTTCTTTGCTTGTTGGGGTATCCCCTGCATCCTCAAGGCTCCTGAATGAGGACAAAAATATAAATCTGTTAGGTTATGAAACTTGTGGCTATTCAGTCCATCATTCAGGTCGAGTCAGTTTTCTGGACACAGAATGGGTTTGACATTTAGCTTCCTTGCCTGGGGGATATTAGGAAGTCTCAGGCTTTCAACTAGTTATCTGAAGCAGGGGTAGGAGACTTCTATTGTTTAGGATTCAGAAACTGATTTACAAAGCAATTAAGCAAGGGGGATCTTCCCTCCAAGATTCACAAACTGGTTAGAAAAGCAATCAAAGCCCAACAGCTAAGAAACTAAAGAACTAGGGAGGAGACTTAACATTTCTATAGAAAAGGAAACATTAAAGGTTTTCAGTGGTGGGGGTTGGTGCTGCTTAATTGGCCGGTAACATTCCCCCCTCACAGTAGTAGGGTCTCATATCTACGAGACGGTTAGGGAATTGTCCATTTAGTAGATAGAGATTAGAATTGATAAAAACCTCATCTGTCATTAGATGGAGGCTGTTTTTTGAATAGTAGCTTAAGGTCTTCTACTGGCTCACAGGAGTAGTCAAATGACTTCGTTGGGGGACTCACAGAATCTGAATCCATGGGTGGCGCCGGCTTTACCCTGGATAGGTGAATCCATCTGTCTATGTCCATTACTTTGATTGCTGAAGGGGTTGTTAGGATTACAGAGAATGGGCCTTTCCACTTGGGTTGTAATTGATCTGCGGGAGATCCTTCTTTCCAGGTCTTGATAAGGACCTGGTCACCTGGCTGAGTTTTTGATAGATGTGCATTTGAACCAGGCATAGGAAGTATATTATTTCCATATTCCCGTAAAGCTATTTGGAACTGGCCTAGATTAGTAAAATAGTTTATAAGGTTGGATGTCTCAGGGTCGCTGAGCATGTCTCCAGAAAGAAATGGTCTGCCATACAGCATCTCATAAAGACTTAAGTTAATTTTTGTTTTGGGGGTGTTTCTTATTCTCATGAGGGCAATGGGTAACATAGAAATCCAGCTCCCAGAAGTTTCCTGGCATAGTTTTCCCAAAGTACGTTTTAAGGTTTGATTAGTTCTTTCTACTTTACCTGATGATTGGGGTCTCCATGCAGAGTGTAAATCTTATCCCCAAGGCCTTGGTTACTCCTTGTGTTATGTGAGAAGTAAAAGAAGGTCCGTTGTCACTCTGGAGGCTGCAGGGCAGTCCAAACCTCTAAGGAGGAACTTCATTACTTCTGTAGCTTTTTCAGTTCTGGTTGGACATGCCTCTGTCCATCCCGTGAAAGTGTCTATTAGCACTAGTAAATACTTAAATCCCTTACATGTGGGCATATGGGTAAAATCTATTTGCCAGTCCTCTCCTGGATATGAGCCTCCCCGTTGGACTGGTTCTAATAAAGATGGCATTTTAGGTCCTGGATTATTATAGGCACAAAGAGGGCAGGCCCTAGAGACTTGCCTTACCATCTGGGCTAGCCCCTGTCCTGTAAACATCTGGCTGACTAGGGCCAGAGTGGCATCTCTCCCTATATGGAAGGATCGTGTAGAGTTTTGATGGCCTTCCACCATACAGACTGTGGAAGTAGTAAGTACTTATTTTCCATGAGCCACCAAGATCCCTGTTTTGTCCTCCATTATTTTTATTTTATTTTATTTTATTTTATTTTATTTTTTTAAAGATTTTATTGGGGAATTGGCGGAGGGGAACAGCGTTGGGGAATCGGGGAAGGGGAACAGACAAGTTGCCGTCTTCTTGTTCTTCAGTTTAGTTGCGGAGGCTGTTGCTTCACTGTTGGTATCGTCATTGCGCTTTTCCCGGATGAGGCAGATTGGTCGCTGGCCTCTGGATGTCGCTCACCGTGGCTATTGGCAGCTCACTCTTGGCTGCCAGCCGCTCACGCTGCCTGCGGGCCACTCACTGCAGCCTATGGCAGCCCACTGCAGCAGGGGCTGCAGCCCACACCATCACCGGGGCTCGCACAACCCAGCTCCAGGTGGAGCTGTTGTTAGCTGTAGAGGGCAGTGTCACTAGCCCTCATGTGGGATCCGAACCGGGGTCGCTGGCATCCCAAAACCAGCGCTTAACCAATGCGCCACTCGGCCGGCCCTGTCCTCCATTATTTTTAGCCTTTAATTCTTCTTCTGGGGAATACTTAGGATCTATTGATTCCCCTTGAAATGGGAACAAAGCAAGGGATGTGGAGGAGGGAGTTTTCAAGGCCGCTGACTTCGCTTCTTTATCAGCCTTTTTATTTCCCTCTGCAACAGGAGAGTTTTCTTTCTGGTGTCCCTTGCAATGTATAACTGCTACTTCCTTAGGTAGGTTAACTGCCTCCAAAAGCCGAAGGATCTCTGGTCCATGTTTTACTGGTGAACGTTTTACTGTCAATAGCCCTCTTTCCTTCCAAATAGCTGCATGTGCATGTAATACAAGGAAAGCATATTTGGAATCAGTATATATATTTAGCCTTTTATCTTTCGCGAGGCTTAATGCTCGGGTAAGGGCTATAACCTCTGCCTTTTGAGCAGACGTGTCCAGAGGCAAAGGTTGAGCCTCAATTTACTTGGCTTTTACTGACTACTGCATACCCAGCTTTTCTTAATTCATTTAGCATATAACTGCAACCGTCAGTGTACCATTCCTCTTCAGGGTTAGAAGTGGTATCCCTGGGTAGACTGTTGGGTTCTTTGTATCCTGCCAGTTAAGGCTTAACTATGAGTGGCCAAAAGAGGGAGGCTAGAAACAAAGGGAATGGGGAAGGCTCCAAAATTTTCAGGTCCTGCTCCAAAATTTGTAGGTGAGCAGAGAAAACCTATAATGACCCTAAACAGGAAGAGGTTTGTGGAGATCCTCTGAGTTGAGGAGACTATGGGGTTAGGCAAAAGGGAAAATGCGTGGGCGCTGCTCGCAGAGGTTTGGCCGAAAAGGGGATGCAGCGGCCCAGCGCTCCGCAGCCACATTTTTATGGCCCCGCATCTCGGCTGCTGAGCGCTGAGCTGGGTGCGGGGAAGAGTGCGCCCATGGTTAATTGTCTTGGCCCCTGAATTCGGGGAGCGCTGTTGTTAAGGGGACGGTCTTGTCCCCTGCTCCCTCCCCCATGGGAAGCAGGGAGCCGCTGGACCCCACCGTGAGCCACCCTCCCCACCGGCCTTTCCAGCCTTCCTGGAGCTGGTCACGGCAGCCTGTAGAAATGCACCCCATGGTTACACCCCAGCCCCATCCCTGGAGAGGAGGCAGGCGAGGTACCTGGACAGAGGAGGGAGGCCAGCTAGGGAGCCCAGAGAAATACAGTGAGGTGATGAGAAAAGAAAGAAACAGAAATGTAAAATCCAGTCTCCAGTGAGACATTATGCCGGACAAACAGACCTGACTGGTGCTTGGATTTGTCTTGCGCCCGGCAAGTCCTAAATGACTTGTTCCAAGACCGGGTTATCCTACCACAGGAGTCTTCAAGCGGCGGACGCCCTAGCGGCCAACTAACTGTCCGACCCGTGCCCGCAAAGGACGGCAAACGAAAGAGGTCACAGGAGAAGGAGCGAGAGGTTTTGGGGTCCCTTATGGTGCTTAACCTCCTGGCCGGCTCGCCAAATATGTTGTCGGAGATCGGGCCTTTCTCGGCGCAGAGTCCAGGTCCTTGGCAAAGAATTGAACGAGATACCAGAGCAAAGCAGTAGAATAAGTAGTTTATTAGAAAAGATAGTACATTTAGAAATAGAAGTAGACCTGCAAAGGGAAGAAGCAGCAGCCGAAGTAGCAGTAGCAGCCGCCTTCTCAGGACTTGGAGGTTTTATCTGTTCCCCTCTGGGCGTGGGTCTACTTGATTGGCACCCGTAATTGACAAGAGGCTATTACCTCATCTGCGCATGTTCCTTCCCAGAGTTCAGTCTGTTATGATGATATTAATAAACCTCTGGGCATATGTATGGTATTATAATAATGGTGTAATGAGGCCCGGGTGAAACAAAGGTCATTATGGCCTTTACTGCGCAGGTGTGAGTGACTGGTCTAATCCAGTCGGGTATTTTGTACCCATTTGTTTTAGGGGTAGTTACAATGAATAGAAGTTTTGGGTGCAGAGAGGATGTCACCCGGCGGTCACATTCTGTGAGACGTGTAGGAATGCAGAGACCCAATGTCTGCCTCTAACTGCCTGCCTAGTTTTCCCCTTGAGAGATGTGATCCCCATAAAATCTCTATGGGGAGCTGAGGGACAGGAGGTGTCTTCTTCTGCATCTGCTTCCTGCTGGGCAGGGGCGGAGAGCTGTCCCTGCCTATTGGGGTTCACGGAACTCTCACCCTAGCTGGTCTCAGATGAGAGGAAGGGGTCTCAAGCTCCACCTGAAAGACGGCGTTGGCTTCTTTGGTTGTGACTGGCAGTCTTGCTGGGGTGTCCCCTGTATCCTCAAGGCTCCTGAATGAGGACAGAAATATAAATCTGTTAGTTCTTATGAAACTTGTGGCTATTCAGTCCATCACTCAGGTGGAGTCAGTTGTCTGGACACAGAATGGGTTTGACATTTAGCTTCCTTGCCTGGGGGATATTAGGAAGTCTCTGGCTTTCAAATAGTTATCTGAAGCAGGGCTAGGAGATTTCTATTGTTTCAGATTCAGGAACTAATTTACAAAGCAATTAAGAAGCAAGGGGGATCTTCCGTCAGAAAAGCAATCAAGGCCCAAGAGCCAAGAAACTAAAGAACTAGGGAGGAGACTTAACATTTTTATACTTAACATTTCTATAGGAAAGAAAACTTTAAAGTTTTTCAGTGGTGAGGGTTGGTGCTGCTCAGTTGGCCGGCAACAAATCCACAGCAGAACTGTTTATAATAGCAAAGAGGTATAAGCAATTTAAATGTCCATATTAATCAGCAGTGAAAATAAAGTAAACAATTGTGCACTGTTACAGCAGGAGCCTTTAGATTGACATAATTGTGAACACATTTAATCCAGAAATACATTTCCTCATAGAACACAAAAATGTTAATGTAATAATACACCCAAATATAATTAGTTCTTCTAAAATAAAAAGCAAAAACTTGATAAACCTCTGTTTCATTATTTTCTCTTATTTGGAAATGTTCTACACATTCAATGAATAGCCATCATTTAATTTAGATAGCAAAGCTTCTACGTTTCAACTTACCAAAGACACCTAGAAAACCTTTCAATTTATATATACAATATAATTATTGTTAAAAAGTTTACCTAAAAGCCTTTTATTTTTATCTATCTTATTTTAGTTAAAACCTTGAGATTTCAAGGTCAATTATACAAGCTACATTTTTTTTAATAATCTTTCATTGTGAAATAAACATTTTTTAAAATTAGTTTCAGGTGTACAACACAGTGCAGTAGTTATACTTTTTACCCTCCAAAATGACAACCCCACTCCCCCAGTTCGCCACCCCACTCCCCCCCATATCATGCATATCTATTACAATTCCTTTGATTCCCTTCCACAGTATACTCCACATCCCGTGACTATCTATATATTCAGTTACAGTTGGTATACAATACTATACAACATCAGCTTCAGGTGTACAGTGCAGTGATCAAGCCTCTACTCCATCCATGAAGTGGTCTCCCTAACAAGACATGTGACTATCTGACACGCCCCCAGATTTTTACAACATTATTATATTCCCCGAACTGTGTTTCATACCCCTGTCTTGACACATTTTTTAACACAAATATCATTAACTTATATTTGTAAACTCAGCTAAAACAAATGTAGTTTATATTAATAACTTTCAAAGACACGTCTATGTAATCAAACCAAACTTCAATCATCTTGAATACCAAATATTTCACAAGATCATCTGATCCTGAAAAGCATTTGGGTTAGTTTGTAGTTTTCTTAATTTATATAAGCATTTCATGTGTTGAAGCCAATCAGATATTACAAACTGGTAACACCGTCCAGAGCTAAAAAGCATCTTACCACAGACAGACAAACACAAACCGTTTCAGACAGAGATCACAAATTAATAGGATTAGTAATAACTATAGAGAACACACAAGGTGTTTCACCAAGAAAACAGCTGGTTGTCACCAGAGCTGTATAACACAGTTTAGATTTAGAAGTGTTTCCCGTTCCCAGGATCCACCTTCTGCACGTGGACAGTAAGGTCTAAATAGTGCGACACACCAACCAGCCTCTTTACAGCTCTGGCCAGGAAGCCAAGGCCTCTCCACACAGAGTGCAGGGGATGCAGCCCTCCCAGAGCCAAAGGGTCACAGAGACAGAGACAGCACAGACTTACGTCACCCAGGCGGCCAGGATGGTGTGGGGGAGAGGGTGTCTCAGGTCTCCCACAAAATGTGAGGCACCTCCAGCCCCGAACTCACTAATTCCTGGCGTCCGGCAGGTGCTATAGAACTGGGATCTGTCCAGCACTAACGGGTAAGGAAGGCTGGGAGGACAAAGGCCCCCTATGGGCAGAGGCCCCTCAGGACACACTCCCCCAGCAGCTGGCACGGCCAGGCAGAGCCACACTGGGAACCCCAGTTTATCCCACTGGCCACCAGGTGCACCACGGAAAGTGCACCTGGCCGGTGGCGGAGACCTGAGAGGATCAGCTTCGCAGTTCACAGAGCCACGCTCCCAGGACACAGACCGAGACGGAAGGGACCACCTCCCGCGGGTTTTAGACGGGGACCCACAGCAAAATTAGTCTCCGCAGAAGCCAGTCTGGAGAGGACTGCTTAACTCCCCAGCCTGTGGGGCTGGCTCGAACGACAGGCTTATGGGGAGCCTGTGCCTGTGTTCTGCCCCTGTGGGAGTTCCTTCTTAGGACAAAGGACACGTGAGACACAGACACAGGAAAAAACAAACATCTCTGGGAGATGGGAATAAAGAAAACCCTATTCCCTAGGTGCAAACAGTTTGCTTCAGGAATATTTTTCTGCCAATATAAATTCAGAAAAAAGAAAAAGGACTCGCACCCCTTCTAACTTCTGCCCAACCCCGCAGACAGAGACCAGGAATTGTAAGACATGCGCACCTAGAGTTCACATAAGCATTAAGTTTCCAGGCAGTGAAGAAAAACCAGTTAAATACTGTAAGGATGACACAGTCTTCTATTTTGAGATTTAAACCCATAATGTAATTCGATTTAACAGTGCAGTTTATGGGCCGGCTGAGTGGTGTAGTGGTTAAGCGCTGGCTTGGGAAGTCAGCGGCCCCGGTTCGGTCCCACATATGAGGGCCAGTGACACTGCCCTCAAAAAAAAAAACAGAAAACAGTGCAGTTTAACTTGGGACTTTCTGAAAGTTTTTTCTTCACTTCTCTCCCACTAAACCGTAATGACTGTTTACTACACATTTATTACACATACCAGTGTCAGTCAGTGGCTCTGTTTACTCCTGGCCAAGAACACCTCCGCTCATCCCCTTTTTTCCTTTGTTTTTCCTCTTATTTGGTGCCCAGGAAACCTTTTGGCCGTGCTGGGAGGTTGTGGGGTGGGGAGGTGGCCTTTGGACAGTTGTCCTCCATCCCCCAGAATGCTGGCATTTTGAATAAGGCTGCTTTTCTTTCCACCAACATTGTCTGGCTTTCGTGCAGCGAGCAGCCAGACATTTAGCACGGTCACAATATGACATTTTAGACAGGGGTGGGAGTGGGCTTCTAGATTTTAGATGTAAAAATGAGAGATTTACAGGTCATTCAGGAAAAGCTCAACACACGTGGCAGGTAAACTGTTGTTAGGCACCTGCTTGGAGTTTTCCTGTCTACTGCTAAGGTGACGATGCTCAGATTTTTATTTGTCCTTCACAATCTTTAAGGAGGTAGGGAAAAGGGGAGTCAGGCTAGACAAGGGAGGCCTGTGTTTTTAAAAGCGCCCTTTTTCCAATTTTGTTTCCTCTGTTTAGATCAGCGGGCCTGGCTGGGGTGGTTGTGGGCTGTGTTTGCATTTCTGATCGACTTGGCAGCGGGGCCTGGGGGAGAAGCTGGGAAGTCCTTTGTAATTCCGGTCAGACTGAAAAATCAGCTTCCATTTTCATCAAGTTTGTAATTGGTTATTAAGTCCTTTAAAACCTGTTTCGACATACCGCTTCTCAACATCTTATATCTCCATAAAGTTTCTAAAAATTTGCACATCCCTTCTGCCTTTTTCAAGCCTAATGTTGATATGGTCGACGAAAACCATCCAGTGTAAGAGAAAGCTTGTAAGAGTTTATTTGAGCCAAACTGACGACCGTTACCGGGAAGCTAAATCTCAATGGATTGAGAAAATGCTTTGCAAAATGATGGTTTGCAGCTTATTTTATACATACAATTAAAGGGGGACGGTTACATGAAATCCACTGGTGGTAGATTAAAGGGGAGGCAGAAAGCAAAGCGGGGAAATCTCTGGGAGTGGATAAAAGTAAATTGGAGACAGGTACTTCTTCTACAAAGGTGGGTGCAGGATAGTTAACACTTCGCATAGAGATGTTAATCAAGGGACAAGAATCACAATTAGGGATTCTGTCGTTTCCTGCTCTACTCTGGAAAAAGGGATTACTGACATTCCAAGCATGTCATTTTAGGTGCAAAAAGACAATAGACAGGCTCACTTAAGGTGAAGGTTGACTTTATGAAGGAAACTTCTAAAGATGTGACTTCTCACCATGGCCCACCGTACTTATGAATTGTTTTGTGCTCACGCCGTCATATGTGGTTCTTTTCCGTTTCCTGTGCTTGTCAAGTTTAACCTGTGGCCCCTTTTCAGTCCTCTGTATTAGCATCTGTAAGACCCAAGCTGCTGAAGAACTAATTCAAAACCTTAAGAATAGTTTAATTTCCTTGTATCTGATAGTATTAAAAAATGTGGTATTTCTCTAGGTTCCAATCAAACAGCTGTTTGCCATGAAAGCTCTCTGACACATTTTCCAATTCAGAAGTGTTTTCCCTTTCCAAGGATCCATACTCTGGCCACTAATGGTCGGATTTTAATAGCTATTCAAACCAAAAAGCCCTTTTACAGCTTAACAAAGGAAGCCTAAGGCTTTCTGTTCCAGTGGTTATTTCCTTGCCATGACAAACGACACAAGAGACATAGACACACACAAAAATGACCATCTCTGTGAGAAAACATTCAATAAAGAAAACCCTTGAATCGCTATGCCCGAGAAGTTAGCTTCACAAATATTTTTTCCTGCCAATCCACATGTGGAAGAGAGGAAAAAGGGATACGCAGCAATTCTAAATTCTCCCAAACGCCACAGACAGACCAGGAAGGCTGACAGGGAAAACAAAAACACCGCTTAGGGCCGGCCGAGTGGCGCGGTGGTTAGACACTGGCTTGGGAGGCCAGCGGCCCCGGTTCGGGTGCCACATGCGAGGGCCAGTGACACTGCCCTCAAAAGAAAAGAAAACAAAACAAAACAAAAAAACACCGCTTACCTCTGCCGCCAGACGTCCACGAGCTCTCAGCTGAAGCGATTTCCAGGAGCTAGCAGCGTCGCAGGCAGGCTCCCAGATACTGTGGGGGCTTAAATAAAATTAATTATTTTGCTCTCACCTTTTAATGTCTAGCCAACTTAATAATCAAAGTAACAGAATCAGATTAACAAAATTAAATCAAATTTAATATATGCGCTTGGGGAAGTCACATATGCATAAAAGCCCATAGGTCAGGTTGGATGCTTTGCAAGTAATTTAAAAAGGAGTGGCACACTCACCGGAGGTAAAGAGTTGTTAGGAACCCAGGAAATAATGGGACACCGGGGAAGGGTGGTCAGCAGGCTCAATTGAGAGCCTTCCTGCATAATGCTAAGGAGTTTATGCTAAGGTTCCCGTCCTAAACCATCTCTTTCCATCTAAATCTCTTAGGCAGGAAAGGGGGAGGGTCACAGGCGGTCTCTGGGTCTTTTGTTTCGTAACAACCAGCTTCAAGTCCATCTGCACAAAGGCAAAACTTTTGGTCCTCTTCATTCCCAACTTTGAAACTGTAATAAAAGTTTCACATCCAGAAGTTAAATTGGTAGATTGTTCCAGAGTTCATTGATGTAATCATGCAGTCCTGAGATACGTTAGTGTAAATTGTTGAATCTTATTTCATGACTCACTGATGTATACTCCTAAATTTCCCCTCATTACATATCTAATTACTTGCTTCGGTGGGGAAGGAACAAACTGTCCTCTACCCTGAAGTTTCTGGCTGCTCTGATAGTCAAATAGACATGAGACAGATTAGCAAGAGAAAATAAGCAGATTTAATACATATACATATGGGAGCCCAACCTCAGCTCTCTCTGCCACGCTACACGGAAAGCTCCCCTGACTCAGGGGTACGCAGGCAGTTTGTGCAGTGGGCGGTCCCAGTTGAGGGAGGATAGAAGACCCAGCCGCAGAGCCTCCTTCTCTAATTAAAGGAAACACATCAGCCTCAGGGCTGATGACTGAGAAGCAACAGATCATACAAGGACTTCAGGACTTCATGTCAGTCACTCACTATTCCACAGACACTCATCCCTCTGTAAGGACTTCGTATCGGTCACTCACTACTATTCCGGACACTCATCCTTAGCAGCTGATTTCAAATGCTCATTCCTGTAGGAGGAAGTAACAGCTTCTTTTTCTGAGATTAATCATGTGGTTTGGAATTCTTTGGAACCTCCCTCTGCATTGCGAGCTCTTTGAAAAGCTGGTCCATGCCTGATTCTTCTCAGAAGTCCCAGGCAAGCTCAGGGCCCCTGAGGGCCCCCCCTGAATGTTTTCTGAATCAGTGGTTTCACATTTGCAAATTAAACTAGAAGTAAGAGGGTCAATGAATGCTGAAGATAATATCTGTGAGTTAGATTTCAAATATGGAGACGGCAGAAGGGGTACATTGATAGCAGGACTGTAATAGCACATGCATATTGTGTTAAATGGCTCACAAAACACTTTGGTGAACATTGTTACATGTTATGGCTGCTAACACATTAAGAATGACCATGTTGGGGCCGGCCGAGTGGCTCAGTTGGTTAAGAGCTCGCTCAAGGGTGCGAGCTGAGCTCTGAGCAACGGCCGTTCAATGCCCGGCCCAAGTTGAGCTGCCATTGAGCTGCCAACAGGTGGCAGGATGGCTCGGCTAAAAAAAAAAAAAAAAAAAAAAAAAAGATGGACCATGTTATAAATCAGGAAACTAAGGAGAACACGAGCGCGTACTACAGCCTTGTTCAAACAGAACTGATAGGAACCAACTAATTGAAATTAAAATATTCTTTCCAACCTAGAGTAATTTGCAACTTTTGGCATCATTTTCTTTATTATCTGGATATGTTTCTCCCAACCATTTCTTTGTTCTAATCCCAATCTCCCTCACTCTTACGGAGAAAGTTGGAAGGCAAAAGCTTTCAGGCGTGGGTTCTAGTCTTGGACTCACTACCCGCACAGGCCCTTTCTGTTCCCTCTAATAGTCACACTCCCCAGGAACTTCTAGGGGTGGTTGAAGTATTAAGGTCATGCCTGTGAAAACACACCACAAGCCCTAAAGCATTAAAGAGATGCATGTTCTCTCTTAATATGTGGCTCTCACATCGAAGGCAACACACAGGGCGCCATCAAGGTACAAGCCTACTTTGAAGGCATTGTCAGGAACAGCAGATTTGCCGAAGGAAAGTGGCTCGGAGCAGGCCCGGAAACCAGCGACTGCTCCTGGAGAAGCAAGTACCTCTGGACAGCATTCTAGACGAAAATCGGGTAAGAGAAAATAATTTGGGGATTTTGCATTCTCTGGAAAGCTTGGTAATAAGCACGGCTGAGGTATGTGGGGTGGACTTTGGGTAAGCCTGGGTTTAAGCTGGACTAAGCTGAGACCTGAGGTTAGCCCTGGGGCTGTGGGCCAATCTTATACATTCTCTGGGCTCCTGAATGCTAATCTGTCAAGTGCAGGTAAGGATACCTAGCTCATATATTGTTTGCAAGCATCAAATTACATTTAACAGAACGGACACATCCCAGTTGTTCAATAAATCCATCTGTGACAATGGGGACCATACTTTCTTGGTGTTGTATACCCAGGTCTTGGCTCAATGCGTAACACATAATGTGCCCTCAACAAATATTTTCTGAATGAGTAGATACGTGAATGAACCATTTTGTAAACTGAAAGGCTGGGAAGTTAAACCTGACAAAGAAAGGGAAGAGCTAGAAACTAAATTGAACCAGCCACCGATAGTCAGGATGGAGTCTGAGTCTCTGAACCAACAGTTCAGGAAGGAAACACAGAGTACTCGGAACGACAGGTGACAATTTAATAGCAGATTTCATGTTTTCTGGCAAAACAGGGACTAGCACCCCAGAGCCCACCTCGCTCACCTACTCTTCTCCCACTTAGGACTCAGGAGAAAGGAGACTGAAGTGAAGGTGTACGGCCTGCGGGAAAGAAGGGGCCGCACGTACCAAGAGGTCAGCGAGCCCCAGGATGACTACCACCTGTGTAAGTGACCCTCGCAAACAAGGCTGTTACGTCTCGGTACGACAGTTTCGGATGGTCGTGTGGTCCCCAAGTCATTCCTTCCTCTCGTGGCCCGGAGGACAGGATTGAGGCTCAGGGGCGTGAGCGCCCAGGCTGTCTCTAAGCTCTCTACGTCCAGGAACACGCACCGCACCTTCCCTAACCCGTTGCTCTCGCCTCCAGATTGCGAGAACTTTTAGAACTACGTCACTGACAGCTGTGCTACTCATGGGACCCCGACATTTGTAAAGGACAGTGCGGTGGACAAGGGGCACCCCAATCGCGCAGCCCTCACTCTGCCCCCTGGGCAGAGAATCAGACAGTCGGGCATCCCTGAGGCGGGGCTCGGAGTGTGGAACGAGGCGTCCGATTTGCCCATAGGTCTGAACTTTGGCCCCTACGAGGGCCATGTCACAGAAGAGGAAGAGGAGGCCAACGGCGGATACGCCTGGCGGGTGAGAAGCAGCTACCTGTCCCCCGTCCCCCGTGGGTTGGGGCCCCACCTACATGCTGGAGCGTGCATGGGGACGAAATGGTTAGCTCTGTGTGCTGAGTGCGCGCTGTGTGTGAACACGGCGCCCCTGTTTGAAGACCGGAGGGTGCGCGAGAGCAAAGTGGTGCAGACACGGCAAAGGGCCTCCTCTGTGCGGGGCTCCTGCTCAGGGGACAGATCGACTCAGGCGTGTAGATGGTGAGCGAGAGGCACGTCACGTGGTCACAGCTGGGAGTGGGATCCATGCAGGCTGAAAGCGCCCGGCTGACAGTAGAGTAGGACAGTTCTTCTGTTACCTCCCCACCAAAACAAAGTCTTAACTTCTTTTTTTTTTTCCCAATACTTCTCCCCTTTATTAAGTTTAACCAAATGGTATTTATGTATCCAAACATTTACTGTAAGTTTCAGTGACGTTTAGATTCTGAATTATCTTTCCATAATTAAGTTAGTTTAGGCACATTGACTTGTATTTTATAGAAAACACTTATTTAGGTCACAAATAGGAATGAGTGTAATTAGCAAATATTACAAAGATGATTCCAAATCGCAGCTAACCTCTTTCCCAAACTGCAACCACTCGTTTAGTCTTTAATGAAAATAGAGACCAAAAACAAATGCTCAAATGTACCATCACTGTGTGAGAGTCTGGCGACTGAGGAATCCCTGACGGAGCAGTTAGCTATGATTACTGGGAAGCTCAGAGCACTGGCAAGGCTTAACTGCGAAGCACTTAACAGAAGGCCACAGATTTTGTTTTCCTAAGAGTGAGGAACTACAGATGTCATTTGGTAATGCATTGAAATGGCATTGCTAGGTGAGTGCTGCACAGGGACTCGAAGTCACTTCTTCTTGATCCATTATTTTGGATAAGCTTCCGCCATCATAGCATGGCCCTGCCCTCCACCTGCACAGGCAGCCAGTAAACCATACTGGCCTCCTTCCGTCCGTAATCTGTTGGCAGCTGCCATGACCAACTGGCAGCCAGTAGCTTCAAACGGATGACCCAGGGACAGTGATCCACCCCAGGTGTTAAACTTCTCCAAAGGAGGCAATCCAACCTTGCTTTTCCTACCCATGTAGTTTTGTGCGAACCAGTCAGAATCCATGGCTTTAAAATTAGCCAAAATTTGACCTGAGAAAGCTTCATGTAATTCAAAAGCATCAATATCATTCATTGTTTTTTTTTTTGTGCTCTTTTAACTGTATTTCAAGTTCTTTCCAAAAAACAAGGCCTTAGGTACCCCCAGGTTCAAGTATGCCCCTGGGCTTGGCTCACTGCCGTCTTGTATTCATGCTTGGGTACTCATCCACCAACATCAAACCCCTGGATAGAAGATGTGACAGAACAGGCCCCTCCTGCATGGCATGAGTCCTTTGCCGATTTCAGAGGTGGCCATAGCAGCCAACGTGGAAAACACCGGGACTTTTCCTTTGGAACTGGAGTGTGATGAGCTGCCAGGAATATCACCAGCTTTTCCCTAACCTTCTTCTCCAGTTTCTGAAGATATAGCAGAAATAATCTTTGAAGATACTGGATAATAATTCCCCAAAACGAACACGTGCTTCCAGTGCATTGTGCTTTCAGATGTTCAGGGAGGAAGAAAATCAATTCATCAATATAAAATCACTGTGACTTGGCACCTGCGTTTAGTTCAGCTGCCGGATGAGCTGATTGATGCGTTCACCTCGATAGCCAGGTGAGCCCACTTCCTTGAGGAAGCCCACTCTGTTCTTGGTAGCGTGACGGGCAACTGAGAGCTGGAAAGGGCACAAGAACCTTGAGATTGCCTGGAAATTCTTCCCCGGGAAGGCGATTTCATGAATGAGGTCTTCTAAGCAAATGACCCCAAACTTCCCCAGGTGCTCCTCAGTCACTGTGTGGTCTGTCAAAGGGATGATTTTATTCCTGACTTTGGCTTGTCCACGTTTCAAGATGAGTTCCCGGACAGACTTCAGATTTGGAAATCCCCAGGTCACACAAGGTTCCACTACACGCAGTGTTTTCATGGTTTTGGGGGTCACTTTGAAAAAAACACCACTGAAAATCTTCTTCAGGCGAAGCCTGGCAACAGCCCTCTGCACCATTAAACTCACGCCATTAATCCTTTGGATGCGTATAACAAAGGCCAAGGAATGTTCATCTGGCACTTCCAAACCGCGAGGTTTCACTTCTAGTCGTGTGAGGCGCACCTTGTCACGTGTCTGCCGCCAGGCCTCGTGCGGGAACCATCCGAGTCGCTTAACCTGATCTCTCTTCCTCTCCTCTGCTCCTTCCTTTGCAAAAGCGCCTGCTTTGCCTGGGTAGCTTGGAGGGCCTGATACGCCTTCCTCTTTTTCAGGAGATTTTCTGGAACCAAAGGGATCTTTTTTCTTTGCTCTTCCTCCGCCATTTTTCCAACAGTGCGCTCATTCATTGTTAACCCCGCCTTTTCTAGAACTTCTGGAGTAGCATGCGACGGTCCGGGTAAAGGTTGGTCTTTTGGATCTTGAGACACGTACACAAAATCCCTCAGACATGCCTTGGGCTTGTAACCAAGGCCAGAGCTTTTTCCTCTGCCAAATCAGCTTCGCAGTTGCACCATCAGTCAGGAAAGAAGAGTTTGCAGCTGTTACTGTGCCATAGGGCTTGACGAATGGGGGTTTTAGTTTGGCCATCTGATCCAGGGAGGAAGGACGAATGCCATTATCTTTGGTAACTGTATCTTTTCCTGGTACTTTGAAGGGTACAATGTCTGAAAGGAGTCCTTCATCCTGTGCCTTCTTTGCCAGGCTGTGTGAGCGCAGAGCATACTCATCCTGTTCCAGGCGAGAAACACCAAAGGCAGCAGCCAGTCGGTCTGCAGAGTGGCCCATGGTCTCATTGGTGGAGAACTCAGCCACCGCAGGGAGCTCAGGTGATAGGAAATTCAATCTGAATTTAAGAGATCAAAGATAGTCGCTGACCCAGAGTCTTGGCCTTATTGAGATCAAGCATCATTTTTCTCATTTTCCTTGAATGACAAATAGGGATGTCGGACATTAACTCTACACCACCTGCCACGATAACATCAGACTGGCCGGAAGCAATCAAGCCAAAACCTGTGGTCATGGCTTGGTTGGAAGAGATGCAAGCCATGGTGACAGTGTGAGCAGGAGTCTTGTCAGAGAAGCCAGCTCCAAGGGCAGCCTTTCTAGCCACATTGCTTGTTTTCACTTCCTGTATAACTGTACCAAAGATGATATAATCAACAATATCCTTTGGGACATTGGTCCGATGCAACAAACCCGAAAGTGCTGCTCTAGCCAAATCATGTGGCATCAGGTCTTTGTATGAAGTGCCTGACAGCAAAAATGGAATGCGAACACCATCCACCACCACAACGTTTCTTATATTCGTTTTGGTTAAGGTTTTCTTTGACTTGGTCTGGGCAACTGGGCAGTAGCTGCTCAAGAGATCAAAGAAAGGTGGAAACCTTTGCCTAAAGGCATCAGGCAGAGGAGGATCTCAAGGGCCTTTTCTGAACCACCCAACGGGCAAATGGGGAGCTGTAGGGAGCCTGAGAGGATGATGGAGGGAGAGCCCAGTACAGGTCAGAAAGTGCATCCAGAGGACACAGGCAAATTACCTGGAGGAGCAGAAATGTCAAGAGCTGTGGGAGTCAAGCAAGAGTTTGGCAATGGCTCACATCTCATTCAACACTCACGGTAGAAGCCCTATGTTTTCGGGGAATGTGAACGAGGCTTCAGGGTAGTCAAGTCACCTCGCACACTAGAGGACACACTCAGGGGAGAAGCCCTATGTTTGCGGAGAGTGTGGGCAAAGCTTCACTCAAAAGTCACATCTCGTCACACACCAGAGGACACACTCAGGGGAGAAGCCCTATGTTTGCAGAGAGTGTGGTCAAGGCTTCACTCGAAAGTCAAATCTCCGCAGACACCAGAGGACACACGAAGGGGGAAGCCCTATGTTTGCGGGAGTATGAGTGAGACGTTAGCATTAAATCGCATCTCAGCAGCCACAGCACTAATGTAGCCACCACACAATTGATACCCCAGCCTGAGTTGGCTTCAGAGGGAGTCTTCTGACCCCTTTCCCTCCCAAGAGTGTAATGAGTATACAAATAACAGGTTAAACAAACCCTCCACTTTCATGACAACAGATGAGATAGACAAATAGCTGCTTCAGTGCTATGTGGATGTTACTCCAATCTCCTCCATGGTTTCTCTGGCCTCCTGTTCTAATAAATTTTGTCTCCTGTTGGGAGCCGTCAACACCCCCATATGTGACAAGGTTTCATGGTGGGTCATAGTCTCCACTCCTGTGAACCCATGTGCCTTTCCTCTACATCGGATCCTATAGGAGACAGTACTCTCACTGTATTTATCGGAAGTTCCTGGGATACCCCAATGAGCTAACTATGCAGCCAAGGACGGGTAAGATCTCCTAAAAGTGGGGAGACAACCCAAGCCAGGCGGTAGTTCCATGGGGGACCCCTGAACTGTGATATTGGGGATCAAGCCCCTTGGAAACTGAGGCACAGGCCTCTGACAAACTCAGGCCAGAAAACTCAGGCCTGTGAGAAGCTGATGCATTTGCCTAAGGGCCCTACTGTGAAAAGTCTCCTCAGAGGGCAAAGGTCTCCAGGCCATGAGAGTTCCAGGCAGCTTGCTGACCATGAGTTATGTTAACAGCTTTGTGTAAATCCCTTCGTTTGGTGCCTTGTTACAGCAACAGATACTGAAGCTTTAACTAAGAAACAGATACAGCCCTCTGTAAGACAGAGTGGTGTAAGACCCCTTTAATGGCTAGGTTTTGTATTTACATAGTAATAAAACTTTAGATGCTTTTACCCTAAAACAAGGTAAAAGCTAGTCTTTTAGTAATCATTCAAGTATACTCCCTGAAAGTCTAACTGCTGGAATTTGGGATAATGACTAGGTAGTCATGGTAACCATTATTTAGGAGATATATAGAGACAAGTCTATCCTTAGCATAAGATAGTTATGATAAATATTCTTTAGGTGACAGGCAGAGACTGGGTCTGAGTCTCAGAGGTTATCACGGTGTAAAATAAGATAAATCCTTTCATGGAAGAGCAAGTCACAGTGCACCCTGGAGAGAGCACTTACAGGGGAGTAGAAGACTGTGTAAATCCTGAGAACTACAAACCACCAAATGTTTTGTGATTGAGATAATGGTCAAAAGCCCTTTAAAAGGAGCTAGGTTTTAACAATAAGGTGTGACACTTCTGAGAAACTCTTTTCGGTGTCTCCGCTTTGTTTTTTCTGCCTTTACTGTAATAAAAATTTTCTGTCTTTCCTATCGCGGACTCCGTGTCCACCTTCTTGAGCCCTGGTCAGCGGAGGCTGGCCCCCCGCGCCTCATTTCCCGGTGGCAGCTGTGACTCGAGCATCAATAAAGTCGCTGCTGGCATCTGAAAGGCCGCTGGTGTCACTGGGCAGAGCTCAGCTGGTGCTGCCCGCCCGAGGTGTGTGTGTGGGGGTGATGGGCAGCAGGGGAGGGTGCCGACGGGCCACTGCCCTGGAGGTGTTCCTCCCACAGCAGGCGACTGGACACACTGCACATGTGAAAAGCCTCTATTTGCTGACCAGATAACCCTAAGAAACAAACGCCTGCTGTCCTGGGTGTGTAAAAGAGGGTGCCATCCAGCCAGAAGTCCAGGGCAGGGGCTACGTTGGGGTGGCCACGAGTCCTGCCGGGCACTGGCCCGATCACAGCCGTCTCCAGGGGCTTGAAGCCCACGTTGTCCAGGGGGGTCCCGAAGCCCAGGAGCTTGGCCTCGTAGGTGCGCAGCAGGTGGGGGGCAAAGCAGTGTCGGGGAGGGGCAGGAGACACAGCCAGGCAGCCCCAGGGGGGTGTGGGGAGCGGGGGAACCCCCAAACTAAGCTTCACCAGCTGCTCACTCGAGGCCAGACTGCTCCTCAACTCAGGATCACAGTGGGGCTGCTGCCGGCATCCCTGTGTCACAGGCGGGGAGACCGAGGATTCCTGAAAACCTGAGCAAAGTCGGGGTGCACAAGAAGTCACATGAACTGTGTGGGTTCACACTGGGGGTTACACGCCTGGTCACATGCGGGATCACGTGGGGTCTGCTGAGGGTGAACACCAGCCCCCCAAGCCCTGGGCTCAGGTTTGGAGTCTGCGCAACCGAGTCTGCACTGATTGGCGAGTCGCTCCAGGCCCCGCCCCTGGGCTCCTCCCCACCGGCTCCTGAGCCCGAGGGCCCTCACCTCGCCCAACTCGCACCTCGCTGGGGCTCAGTGTCTAGGAGGGGCGCTCCCAAGTGGGGAGCGCCAGGCTGCCTCCCACGGAGGAGCAAGAATGGACCGAGTTCCTTCAGCCCAAAGTGGCAGCGGCCTCCTCCCGACGTGGCTCACTGCTAGCCGCGGGCATTTCCAGAGTGGGAGATGGCAGAGCGCACAGACACCCGACTCCATATCCTATTGGTTCAGTTTCTCTGGAAAACCCTAAACAAAAATACAATGGATTAAGGAATGGGCGAATGGAGGCAAAATAGATTGGGATGGCTAAGTCTGCAGAGGCTGGCAGTTGCTTGGATATGGAAGGAAAGCGGAAGAAAAGAACTTGGATGGTCCAGGATGTGACGGGGAGAATGGAACGAACTCACATTAAAAAGTCAGGATGAAGGGCCGGCCGAGTGGCTCAGTTGGTTAAGAGCTCGCTCAAGAGTGCGAGCTGAGCTCTGAGCAACGGCGGTTCGAGGCCAGCCCGAGCTGAGTTGCCGATGAGCTGCCAACTGGTGGCAGGATGGCTCAGCTAAAAAAAAAAAAAAAAAAAAAGTCAGGATGAAGGACTGGATACGGGGAGAAGAGAATAACTCTGTTTGGGACATCTGTAGTTTAGGTTTTACTGGTCCATTCCAAGTACGAGGGGTAGTGACCGACATGAAGTTGAATGAGGACGTCTGAACAGGTGATACAATACAGAGGCCAGATGAATAGAAGCAACATCAGAAACCGTGGCAAGGAAAGATCAAGCAGCCAAAAGAGAGTTTTTTGAAAAGGAGAGAGAATTAAATCAAGATCAATATGGCTTCCTGTGCCTGTTGGTGTTGGGCAGGGGGACCTGGACCCAGAAGAGCCGCCTGGGGTAGGGGACAGATCAGGAGAGCTTCATTCGTGCAGCATCCAGGACGGAGAGACTCTCAGGGGGCAGCGGTGACCACCCATGACGGCCACTACAGAGGTGAGGACAAGCAGCCTCTGGAGGTCTGCCTCGGCGTGGTTTTACCTGAGTGACAGGTACAGACGATGGCTCCCCCTGAATTACTAAGAGAATAGCTGGTGAACAAGTGAAAGATGGAAGAGTAGGCTCATTTCCAAAGAGGATAATTTGGTGGTGGGAGAAAACAGCAGGACAATAAGCTGAACAGATGGGCAAAACAAGATGCTGCATTGGTTGGTGAGAGGGGAACAGAGCGCACACACAAGGGAAAGGCCCAGCACTAAATAGACGTGGGGAAGGAAGATGATGGGCTGCACTACTTGTGAAGGGAGGGGCGGTAAGAGTCAAATCTGAAACAAGTATTCATTCCAACGAGAAAATCATGGAATCAAGTATGAGTTCTGTTTAACTTCCAACAAAAGAAAACAAGCCATAAAACAACCCCCTCCCCCACCACGTGCAGTCCTTCCTATCAGGGTACTGCTAACAGACTCCATAGCAATCGATTCAAGGTAAGGTACTTAAAAATAAAAAACAAACTGAGTTTCCTTTAAGATGAGAAATACTCAATAATACTCTACATAAATACATTTACCTAAATTAAAAATTAAAGTACAGGTTGTTGTATAAGAGTGAATCACGTTGTTTTCTAAATGTAGTAATTAAGTCAATGAAGAAAAAAAAAATCCTCACAACTGAATTAAAATCAAACTTTTGAAACTTCACTAGTTTAAGTTACAATGAACCCAAATGGGAAATCACAGTTGGTATAGGATCTTACCACCTACTGAGGTCCCAATAACCCTGCGCAAGGATCCTAGGAAATTCTCACAGGCAAAATGTTGACTTTCCAGGAGGTTTCCTTGTCTTTTTTCATTCTTTATGATTTAAAAAGAATGAACCTTGAGTATAATATAATTATGTATCATTTACTAAGTTTTTTCCCCCTTTAATTGAAGTTGATATTGGTGATTATATGGGCACTTCAAGTGTGTAAAGAAGCAAGCTGGTGTGTAACCGTTGTTGTCAAGCTGCCCACAAACTTGAACCATTAAATAACAGAATTGACACTTGGAACACAAACAGGTGTTATTCCCAAGATGAACAGTAGATGGCAGCAGAGAATTACATTTATGGGGGGGCATACAAACAGGTGTTATTCCTCTGCCTCACACTAGACAGCAGCAGAGCAAAGCGCTTCCTTACTCTGCATTAAGTTGAGACTCCAGGCTCCTGGGACTGAGCTCACTTTGAAATAATTCCTGTTCAGGCCCTTCACAGGCCTCAGCTCACCTACTGCTCCCATTTGCTACAGGAGGCACACACAATTACTGTCTCCATTTCACAGGTATTTAAATAGAAGACTGACTCTAACACAGTTCTGAACTAGAACCAAGGCGGAAATGGCCCACACGGGCCCGTGGAGCTTGCACACACGGGATCCCGGGCAAACAGAGTGACCCAAATAGTCTTTGCAGCATTGGGTGAAGCAGCACCAGATGCCTAGGGCCAGGGCTCCCCCACTTCTGTGCCCAGCCTGTGCTCGGGGCTTTTAAATCTGTCCCTCCTCAGCCCAGGGCACGGCTCCGCTTCTGACCATGTTCCCGTCCTCTGAGGTCACAGCTTCAGACAAGAGCTTCCTGACAGCTCAGACTGGAGTCTGGGAGGGTGGCACTTTCCTTATGGGGACATGCCCGGGCCCCAGACAGGGCAGAGCTGACTCCTGTCCCCTCCAAGTGCTAGCTGTGTGACTTCGGGCAAAGACACGGAACCTCAGTCTCCTGGCCTGTCAGGTGGGGATAAGCGCTCCCTCTCAGGGCGACCGTGAGGGGTCAGTGAGGGGATGCAGGCCAGCTCCTGCCCAACACGGGATCGGCCCTCGCTCCCCCTCCCGCTGCCCCTCTTAGTCCTTTCTCTACCTTCTGTGGGCTGGAAGGATCAAGCGTTTAGCAAATCAGCTCCCTGTGGCAGAGTGAGCTCTCCTGTCACTGTCCACGCAGCCAAAGTCCCCTGAGTGCTGACTCCGGCATCTGTGCAGCCTTGTCCTCAGGACAGCGTTCACCACGGCCCCTCCCGGCCTCCACACCCCTGCTCCGCCCCAAACTCGTGGTCCCCGCCTCAGCGCAGGCCGGCAGCGCCTCTCTCAGTCTTCTCCCTGGTCTCCCCGCTTCCCGTCCCTCTCTCGTCCAGGGCAACCGCCACAGTGACCAGCTTGATCTTTCTGAGTGAGGGATCTCACCCTGACACTTCCTGTGCTTAGGGATTACCAACAGCTCCCTCTCAGGGTAGGGACTAGTCTGTGGCATCAGCACAGTGTGGACGTGAGGCCGGCTCTCCTGCAGCAGCCCCTGTGCACTGCACGGCCGCTGGACCTGCACCAGGACGCAGATGAGCTGGGGATGTTCTGAAAGTGCCCCTACCCCTAGCAGCTTCTTTTGGGGTGCAGCCAGCCCAGAACTCTGGGAGAGAGAGCATCGGAGTCTAGAGAAATGGTTCTGATTTAGTGCTGGTTGCGGATGGGAGCCTGGGCGACACTGAGGGCTGCAAGCTTCAGCCCCGCACACCCGGATGCACCCTGCTTATTAGTGTTGTACAACTTCGTGAGTTGGACAGAAAAGTGAGGGACCACTTCTATAGAAGCACATAAAATCCCCAGCACCGAGGCCCCCAGCCATCAATCTGCTCAGCTAAGGCTCCTCATGTAATTGAGGCAAGCCACTGCTGCTCCCCTAACTTCTTGACACAATAAACCAGTGAGTATAATAAAATATAAAAACAGCAAAATTGTTATATCATTAAAAAAAAAGAATACACGAGTATGAGAGCAACTGTGGTATTTATACTTTTTCTTTTTTTTTTGAGGGCAGTGTCACCGGCCCTCATATGTGGGACCCGAATCGGGGCCACTGGCTTCCCAGGCCAGCGCCTAACCACCGCACCCCTTGGCCGGCTCAGCTGTGGTATACAATTCAGGGTAGTCAGAATCGTCCATAATATATGCAAGCAAAAAAATGTTTTAGTATCTATACAAAATTTAAAAACAGGAATAAAACCAACGAAAACCTGGCATGCTTTAATTATCACTACGTTGGCAATTTTTAACAATGTCAATGATAAAATATGTCTCTGGAAAAGAAATGTTTTCTTGGTCTAAGGTCTAAACAATTGATGAAGTTACTCTTGAATTTTATTAATATACATATTCATTAATAAATATTGCATTGGACAGGAGTAAATTTAGAAAACTCCCAGTTATACCAACGACACTTGACACACACTTATTGTGGAAAATAAGTTCAAAATGCTTTAGAATTATTAAAGTTTGCTTTGGGTATAATTCCCAAATTACCTGGTATAGCATATCCTTGTTTAAACCCTAGTTCAAAATAAACAATGAAAGTGGAGTGGATATTTGTACTTTTGGAGCAGGGCTCAGCAGGCCTTATTAGTTTCCTGTTGGTCCTATAACAAATTACCACAAACTTAAGTGGGTTACAATTTAAAAATGGCTGCAGTTTTCCCTTCTGTAAATGGAAAAAAAAAATTCCATTCCCTGCCTCCAAAAGATGTCATGGAGATAAATAACTGCACAAGTACCACATTCTGAATAAATCATAGATGTCTACATACTGCCAGCCCTGGCTTGATATCATCTCCGAAATAATGCAGAGCAAGGGCTCAAATCTCAAACTTCCTGGCCTCTAACTACAAGGGTCCTACCTACTAATAGGATCCCTCCTCTCGCTTTCCAGTGTGTTTCCTACTTCATTTTGGGCCCTTACCAGCAGCGCCCTTAGTCTGTATTCCTACTGAGTCTCTTCAAAGCAGTTTAGGCTTTCTGTATGCTTCTCAAAATTCTTCAAGCCTCCACCCGCCACATGATTCTAAAGGCGCGCCCACATTATAGGTTCCTTGGTACAGCAGCCCTCTAAGTCTGCAGTGGTTTTCTACTGCTGTGTAACAAGCAGCCACAAACTTAAGTGACTTAAGACAACGGCCATTATTCTCTCCCGGTCCTGGGTCCGGAGTCCAGATACCGCTTCACTGGATCCCCTGCTCAGTGGCCTGATTAGGCCAGACCCACTCAGGATCATCTCCCTTTGGATTGCCAAAATCAAAGGGTTAGTAACTGATACACAAATTGAAATCCCCTCATGTTCACAAGTCCTGCCCACACCAACCGGAGGGAATATACAGTGTATCCCAGCAGCGGACATCTTGGTGGCCAACGTAAGAATTCCGTCCACTCTTTCCACTTAAAGCTCCGGTGTTCCGTCTTATCCCCCTCCCTTTCCTGTTTTTATGATCTAGTGCTTGAACAGATAGACTGAGTTTAAACAGCATGTGGTTTTTTTTGTTTTTTTTTTTTGGAGGGCCGTGTCACTGGCCCTTTTTGTGGGTTCGGAACCAGGGCCGCTGGCGTCCCAAGCCGGCTCCCAAACCACCGCGCCCCTCGGCCAGCCCATTTTTTTTTTTTTTTAAGATTTTTTTTTTTAATTGGGGAATTGGGGGAGGGGAACAGACAAGCTACTGTCCTTTTGTTCTTCAGTCTAGTTGTGGAGGACGTGGCTTCACTGGCCCATGTTGGTATCGTCATTGCGCTCCTCCCGGGTGAGCCAGTTGGTTGCTGGCCACTGAACAGCCACTCACAGCAGCTATGCCGTCACCGGCGACTCACGGCAGCCCAGCTCCAGGTGGAGCTGTTGTTCACCATCTTAGCTGTAGAGGGCAGTGTCACTGGCCCATGTGGAATCCAAACCGGCAGCCTTGCTGCTCAGAGCTCACACTCCCAAGCCAACTCTTAACCAAAGACCCACTTGGCTGGCCCAAACAGCATTTTCTTATTCTCTGTAAAATCAATCAGAGAAGTCATTCAGTTTTCTTCATGGTGGGCAACCTAGAGGCCAGCAAAGGCACAATTGTATGCAGCCAGTAATCTTTATTCTTCCTCAGTTTCTCAGGCAATGTGCATGGATACATGTTTGTGGATATTTAAGAATATATGAAAACTACAGAAAGTTAATACAGTAAAAGAAGCTCTTAATTTTAAAATGTCATCTGCCTACTATATAGTATTTAATACTCTCCTATCTCTTTAAAGACATTTTTATAAAATAAAAACTCTAACAAACGTTTTAAATATTTTTAAGAACGGGCCAGAGAATTCGTGGAGGAAACAATTGGCTTTGCACACAATTGTTGCTGCTAGCTGTGTGCATCTCTAGTTCAGCTCTTACCAAGGGACAACTCAATCAAATTTAATTTTTATTTTTCTCCTATGTCCACTGGGAAAAAAGCCTCAGTTTCCCTCTCCTTTGCTCTGGTAAATCCTTCCTTGCATGATCATGCTGTGGTTAGACTTTTACAAGTATTTACTATATGCACTATAAACACTATGGCTTCCTCTAACGAATTTTAGCAATCAAGGTCAGTATATGTACGGCACACACACAAACCTTGATACATATGTGAACATAAACTGAAACACGCCCTCTTTAAAGTCATGAGATCACAAGGAAACCCCCACCAAGTGGTGTATTTTTGGAGTCTGACAAAGTATCTTTTAAAACATGTTCATTTTGTGTTCAAGTACAAATGCACGCTATTGTCCATAGCATTCATTCCAAATGGGAAGCCAGTCTACCAGGCTTTATCTTTACTTAGAAATTTCTGCTAGCTTTCAGGTAACAACTGGGCCACCAGAAAGGCAGCAGGTGCTGAGGCAGCTCTAGGCTCCTGCTCCTCTAACGTCAACTGGGCTGCATTCACCAGTCTGCCAGGCTTATGATGCTGTTATCTCCACAACGTATTATCAAACCTTTTGCCAGATTTACCGGAGAACATCAGAAAGCTACAGTTAGTCAAATAGCAAGAGTCAATTCTTATATTAGGACTTCTAATCCAAACCATGCACAACTTAACAGGTTTGAGGGACCTTTGCTACAGAGAAGCATTATATATATACTGAGAAACATTAAGAAACAGGCACAGGCCAGCCGGGTGCCTTAGTTGGTCAGAGCGTGAGCTCTAAGCAACAGGGCTGCCGGTTTGATTCCCACATGGGCCAGTGAGCTGCGCCCGAGCGGAGCTGTCACTGAGCTGGTGAGAGCGCGTGCTCTTAGCAGCAAGGTTGCTGGTTCGACTCCCGCATGGGATGGTGGGCTGTGCCCCCCGCCCCCACAACTAAGATTGAACACAGCACCTAGAGCTGAGCAGCCCCGAGCTGCCGATGGGCAGCCGGATGGCTCAGTGTGCAACAAGGTTGCCGGTTTGACTCCCGCATGGGATGGTGGACTACGTCTCCCCACAACTAGATTGAAAGCAGTGACTGGACTTGGAGCTGAGCTTGCGCCCTCCAGAACTGATCCTGAAGGGCAACAACTTGATTTGGAGCTGATGGGTCCTGGAAAAACACAATGTTCCCTTCCCCAATAAAATTTAAAAAAAAAGAAAGGAACAGGCACAAATCATTCAAAATGCCTTTTAAAAGTTAATCAAAGATATAGTCATATGAACCAAAAGAAATTTATTTACAAAATTTCTTACTTGTCTGGTGGAGAGAACCAACAAAAAATATACCAAGAAACCATCAACTATGAGCCCACGAATAGTGTTGAAGCCACTTCATACAGGATAAGCAGCAGAACATCTCCTGACTATTAGGCTACAGAGGTGTCCTTGTGCATGTCCTTCTATGGCACAGGACATACATGTAACCACAGGGGTCCGTGCAAGTAGCATCATGGCACCTGTCGGCTCTGCTAAGCCAGTGTCCAGAGTGCCACTCCCTGTCTACCTTACACAGCTGTTTCACCACGTTTGTCGACTCCTTTGTGGGCTGTTTCGTCTTTTCCTGCTGCGTTGTCAGTTTTCTCTTTTTCTCCTCTGTCGGCTGCTTTCTCTTTTTCTTTGTCTTGAACACTGCTGTAAACTACTTTGTTATGGCCTTCCCGGTTCCGAGCAATTTCAATGGCAAAAAATTGTATCCTGGGGGCTGAAAAGTGAATAGGATTATTGCCCTAATTGCAGTGATTTCTCTAACCTTACTAGAAATCTATTCACGAAGCTGAACAAACATGCAAAGTACTCGAGCATACTTGTAAGTTTCAGAGATGTGAAATTATAATCCTATAATAAATGAGGGTGAAAATATTTAACCCAAAACCAACTATTCATGTCAATGATGCATCAGTAAAACCAGATCCCTCATTCACCTTATACAGAAACAATTCCAGGGGCAAGAATCTCACCAAAGATGGTGTTTTCCTCAGTGTAGCCCTGAGAACAATCCAGTCGCAGCAAAGTACCATAGTTGAAGTCTTCTACAATCCCGTCAAACTTCAAGCAGAATGGCCTCCACTTCTACAGGCAAAAAAGATGCCTTAGCCGACAAATACAGGACGTTGCTAAAGTCAGGCCAGGAGTGGGGCTTCCACTTCTCCAGTAAGGATGGTAAGCATAATGAGAGACTAGGTTTGAGGGGATCACAAGTTTCACTGGCAGCGAGTCACTGTGCTACAATAGCTACTGTGTTTTTAAACTAGCATTTCCCAACAAGAATAATATTGTGACATGAGAAAATACTCGAATCTGTGACTACAGAATTAAAATTTGCTTTCTTACGTATTAGCTAGCTCAGCCCCAAATGGTTGATTCCTCCCCATGGAAGCACAAATGAGACAAAGAAGGCAGGAATTTGGCCCAAAGTCACAAAGTTACTTTTTTTTTTTTTTTTTTTTTGAGAGGGCAGTGTCACTGGCCCTCATATGTGGGATCCAAATCAGGGCTGTTGGCGTCCCAGGCCAGCTCTTAACCACTGCGCCACTCAGCCGGCCCACAAAGTTACATTTTAAGAAAGAAATCCATTCAGTAGAGGCAGTTTTCATGCTCAGTGACATCCTGCTAATAGTTAAAAGCTTACATTCTCCATAAGCCAAGGGCCTAGTCTCAGGGAAACTTTTCTCCAACTAGAAGAGTTTAGTGCTCTGTAAAAGTACAAGATAATCAAATAAGCATTGTGAAACCCATGTTTTTCAATTATCTATGGCATGGCCTGTGGTAACGTCAACTTGAATCCAGAGAATGCAAACACCTCCTTGTACCCTATTTGCTGATGTGCCACCCACACATTCTGGTTAAAGTACTCATGGAAGTAAGTTTATTTCTCCTTCCCTAAAAGGGCTAAGTGGTTAACAATGAAAGGTCCTAGTCAAAAAGGAGGAAAAAACAGATTCAATGAACATAAACATATCCATAAACAAAAAAAACGTTCATTGCATAACTTACTTATTGTTTGATGATAACTACGTAAAAGCCCTGGTTCTTTACGTATTTTCCTTAACCCCGCCCCCCGCCAATTTAAATGTATAAAAATGTCTTTACAACAAATGTTAGTCAGATGCTAGGCAATATTTAAGAGAGAAAATTCATACCTCTTTAGCTGAGACTGATTTGAGCTCTTCTGGGTCCAATACATCTATCCTGAGTTTCTCAAAATTTTCCCGAAATTCCGAATAGATTTGGTCATCCACTTTGGTGAGTTTCAGGAACTGGGGGTCAACTGATGAAATCAGCTGCCAGACAATAAGACAATACACATACATTAGTTTCTAATTTACTACACTTCTATTACCCCTTCCCAAGAAAACCCTTATGGTTCTCAGTGCCAAAGAGTTCATTAGGAAGTACAGACAGCCAGCCTAGGTTCTGGATGAAATCATGACAGTTTTTGTTTGTTTTTTTTTTGAGGGCAGGGTCACTGGCCCTCATATGTGGGACCCGAACTGGGGCCGCTGGCTTCCCAAGCCAGTGCTTAACCACCACGCCACTCGGCCGGCCCTGAAATCATGACAGTTTTAAAAGGCCATACATACAGTCTCTTCCACCAATTGGAACACTTTGGGCCCTAGCACTGCCTGGCTGTTGCCCTCTGTGAACTGTTCATTCAGTTGACAAACATTTCTTAAGTGTCTACTATGAGCCAGGCCCCCTTTCGTCAGTTAGCAAGAGAACTCTAGGCAAAGAAGCACAAGACCTCATTGTCAAAACAAAATTCACTTCCACCCCCATTCTCTGCTGGTAAGATTTAACTTGCAGAGAATAGTGATCCGCAGAGAAGCATACAGTACAGTTACATGTTTAGTTCTGCTGAATAATGACGACAACACACCTTGTAGTAGACCTCAGCATGCTGCATCGCTCGCATGGCCCAGGCCATCTCAATATCAGGCTGCAAAGGAGTAAAGAATGCCAGGTCAGAAATCCTCCAGTCCCGTGCTAGAGAACAAATGCAGAAAGTCTGTTGATCCTCAAAAGAGCCATCAAACTTAGTGTTACTGTCAAAGGATAAAACTGGACTAATGGTTTTAGACAACAAAATCATCTTTCTGTCCAAAAGAAGGTACCTCCACAGTCTAATAAACAGAATGAGCCACTGACTGTCTTCTCCCGGAAGTCAGTGAAAGTGTGACAGAGTAAACAAAACTATAGATAAACGGCCTGCTCAAGACTGAGCTAAATCATTGTAAAACTGAAATAATAAACTTACATATACAACTGAATTATTGAGAACAAAGTAAGATAATGCAAGTGAAAATACTCCTCACTTTCAAGAGTGTAGCATGCCATAATCATTTGTGTTTATCTGATAGCAAGTTTCCCACCCTGTAACACTTAGAAATGAGTCAGGATCATGAAGCTGGGTAGTTTAAAAGTTACCAAGCACCCACCACCTGTTCCATTAGACTCTCCCACTTCAAGTGGGGGGATCTATTTGACCGATCTCAGAAGAAGCCACTTACATTTTTACCTCCATGCCCTTTGCTTGACTGCCAACTCATGTCCTTTGTCTGCCTACACTTTGAGGATCCAGTTAGATCCACCATCTATTGTCTGGGTTCTTAGGGATTTCTTCTTCAGCAAAACTGCGTTGAATCTTATGCCCCGATCCACTCATCTAGCATACATCACAGTTTTATTTTAGTGTTATTACTATTCACATGCTGCTGTGTCTTGTATCTCAAAACACATCATGTGCTTTCCCCTTAAGAATCTAAACCAGACACACCATAAGCCAGTGCAACTTTATTGCATAATGGCATCACTGGGGGACCTTTAAAAATACAGATTCTTGATTCTCACCGCTCCCTCCCGCCCCGGATTTTCTGATTTAATTGGTATGGACTGCGCCCTGGACATCAGGATATTTAGATGCTTCACGGGAGATTCTAAGGTGCAGCAAAGTTTAGAAACGTCTCCTGGCATTAGTCCCGCGTTTGTGGAACGAAAAGGTTATAAGTGAAAGGCACGGTTTCCGGCGGACCCGGACAGGGGCAACCGAAGGTATCGGGGCAGGAGATGACGATTTCGCGGCAGAACCTGCAAAGAGCCCGGACTAGCTGGTGAATGGAAACTGGGTGCGTCACACTCACATCGTTGCCATAGGACTCGGCTGGGAGACAAAGAGCATGTGCCACGGACACCAGTTCCTCGGAAACCTGGGAAAGAAAAAACAGGAGACGAAGGGAGAGTTCAAGGCGAGACCCCACTCGGCTCCCCCATTCCCCCGACCCCAGAGCAGCGTCTCATCACCGTGCCACCAGTCGCCTCCATGTTGCAGCAAACAGAGCGTGGCCCCACGCCCCGGAAATGACTTCACCTTACGTCAGCTCCTTCCGTCGCTGGTTGGCCAGAGCGGCTTCCGTCCGCTGCGCCTGTGCAAACCCGCCCTCCCCGGGAGGCGGTACTTCCTGGCCCCGCCTCACCCGCCCTGCGCAGGCGCCAAAGGGTCCATTGTTAGTCTCGGCTGCCGGAGGTGTGTGAGGTTGTTAAATGCTCAGTAATATCAGTGGTGATGACGGGGACCATCTGGGTTAAAATAATGCAGCTTTCGTGTTCCCGCTGCACTGAGTGCCCGGCAGAGAATCGAATTCCCACTCTCCATTTGCACATGCGGCCACAAACACACGCACACAGCTGTTGCTATGGCTTTGTGGGGCGGGGCTTCAGGAGGCCGCGCTAGGGGCTCTCAGTTGCAAAACGACTTCCTTGGCGCCCCCACTAGCTGCTTCGTGGGCTCCCTACTCAAACTACTGTCGTTTTCCTTTTTTCCCCGTCTTGCTCAGGTCCCTCTGTGGACTACTCTGGGACGCCAAGAAAATGTCCCCTTGGACCTTGTTCTTGGCTCAGTGAAATTGTGGCCGCTTGATGGCAGCATGGCGCCACAAATGTACTCAACCACCCTCCTTGTTCCCGCCCTTCGGTTTGGAAAAAAGTGCTCCTCAGAATCCAAATAGAAATTACTTCTCAGCTGAGTCCGGTCTGTTCTAGGAGGCCCTGTAGCTCTCATTTCTTTCGTTAAATTTCTTTGATTTCTAGCCTGCTTGTAAACTTGCTCGCATATAACCGTGTTTTTTTGGCCATTGTGCCAAGCCTCCTGTATGGCTTATTGTAATTTTCTTGTTTTGTTCATTAAATGAATCTCAGGACGCTGAGTATATAAAATGTTGAGAACTTAGAAAATAAAGAAGGTAAATACCACCCCTACCCCACTACCCACTAATCACCTCTGGTATACTTCTGTATTGCCTGTATAACTGGTAGCATTTTTATGTAGTATTTTTCCTATTCATTAAAAGCTGTTCACAAACAACATTTGAAAGAGTTTATTCCTATTCTGCATTATCAAGATCGTATTCTGTAGACTATGTGGACAGAAAAGGGGTTCCTATGGAAAGTAACCTCACAGAGTGATCTGATTATAAATTCCTACCTGAGCAGGTCATGGTGGGCAGTCACACCTCAGGCCTGTAACTTCTTTTCATATATTGGCCTTCAGCCAGCTGTCCATTGTTTCTCTGCATCTAGGTTAAAACAACTTTGAAATAAGTCATAACCACCCTCAAGACAGCACATAATCTTAACAATTCCCTCCTTGCTTTGTCCTACCTTAATTTAATCTTCCTTAAATTCCTTACTTAATTTTAAATTCATAAAATAAGCTGCAAAAGTGTTATTTTCCAGAGCATTTGAAATCTTGCTCCCAGGCATATGTCATCCGTTTGGCTCAAATAAACTTGTAGAAAAGTTCTCTACAGGTTTGGACATTTCTTACAACAGGATTTATCATACCGTCGACAAGATTGAGTATTTGAATTCACTCTTGGAGTTATTCTAGCCAAGGTATCTAGCTGATTTTTTTTTAATAGACTTTAAAAAAAAATTTTTTTTTTTTTTGAGGGCAGTGTCACTGGACCTCACATGTGGGACTGAACCGGGGCCGCTGGCTTCCCAAGCCAGCGCTTAACCGCTGCACCACTCGGCCGACCCTAAAATTTTTTTAAATTGGGGAATTGGGGTAGGCAGTTTTAGTTCTAGGTGATTCCAAGTCAGAGGATGGGAAAATGAAAATGTTAGTTTGGAGGGTTGCAGACAAATATTTAAGAAAAGTATAAAAATTCAGATCCAGGTAGAAAAGTTTTTTAAACTCAAAGACAATGAAAAGCACTAAAATCTAATACCTACAAAGGTGTGTTCTACTTTCTAATGGAACAATTTTTCTCTCTAAAATCACCCTCATTTTTATCAAAGATAGCCAAGTTAGGAATCATTTATTTGCACAAGTCTAGTTTCAACAATCTTGGCCCGATTATCTGTATATGTCAAGCAAGAATGTTAATGACCCAGATAGGCACTTTTAAATCTGTTTTTCTGGAATCGTTCACAAGGAATTGTCTGGCTGAACTTGAAAGACCTCTCAAGGCCACAAAATACAAGGCAAGGGCCTATAGATATCTTGAGGTTCCTGCACCTGCCAAGAGACATTCTGTACTCAGATGGTAAGGCTGCTGGGAGCCATGTAAGCAGGCACCAGTTCAGGATTTCCAAGGGTTTCTATCAGCTTCCAGAAATCAACCTTAATTCCTTAAAGCCTATCTGAGTCTATGCATTTCTCCCTCAAATATGACATTCCCGCCCGAGTCTTGGTAATAAAACCAGTTTCTAATTATGTCCTGTTATAAAGAGAACAGATCCTTATTGAACTCAGGCAAACAAACATATGGCCCTGAAAATAATAGTACTCAGTCTTTGATAGTTTCCAAGTAATGGAGGGATCAGGTAGGGAGAAGAAAATAAATGTTTCAATTCTGCTTACAAAGGTATAATTAACCAAATTGTGAAGTCATCGATAGGTAGCTTAAGAGAAATAAGTGTTCTTTTATCTGAAAAACAAAAGATTTAAAAAATCAGCAATCAAACAAAAAATCATAGAACTTATCACCGTTTTCATTTTATTCGGTCCTGTGCAATTAGCTTGTTCTGCTTGAGTCCAGTTTTTCCATTAGTTCTCTCTACCTTGACTGATAATAGAGGGTGATTTGAGGGTGATAGGGCCAGTGATGACTCCAACCTTTTTGGGGGGCTGGTATTTTTATAAGAGTTTATTTGAGCCAAATCGGATGACAGATGGCAGGGAGCAAGATCTCAAGTGCTCCCTAATTCCAAGAAGTTTGCAGGGCTGTCCATCAAGGCTCATATGACTTGCCTCAATCACTAGAGATTGTGGAAGGTGTACCCCAAGTGGGAAGCATTTCCTAACACTTTCTTTGCCACTTGTGAGGGCATCAGTCTTGTGGCTGGAGGAAGCTTTAACCCATCCAGAAAACAGACACACAGAAACAAGAACACATTGATAACCCAAACTATGTGGCAGTTGAATGAAGTCCAGCTTAAATGAACTATGGTGGATGAAGAAATGAAAAGCTGAAGAAATGCCAGGGAGACTGCAAGAACCAAGTGGCCATCTTGGGTTCTAATAGCCCTGACTAGTCAGGTAATTTATCAGCCACTGTTCACCCATCGGAATTTCTCTGATTCGGGAGCAGACTTGCCATGTTACCAGGACATCAGAATGTCAAAAGTCTAGCCCTGAGGGGTCATTTTTGCAAAAGCAGAATGGACTTCATCCTCATGTACCACAATCTGACACCAGGTTCAGTCCTTTCAGTGTGTGCCTCCGTTTTAATGATAGACAACTTAAGTCAGGACATCTGAGATATCCGGCAATTTCACATACATTTTTGGAACATTTATAATATACTTATATAAGTACAACCTAAAGAAAGCTCAATGTTATTTCTTTTTTTAATTTTTAATAAAAGATTTTTTTCTTTTGAGGGCAGTGTCACTTGCCCTCATATGTGGGACTGAACTGGGTACAAAAAGATTTTTATTGGGGAATTGGGGAAGGGAACACTGTGTTTTTCCAGGGTCCATCAGCTCTAAGTCCAGTTGCCGCCTTCAATCTAGTTGCGGGGTGGCAGAGTCCATCGTCCCATGTGGGAGTAGAGCTGGCATCCTTGTTGCACACTGAGCCATCCAGCCGCGCGTCGGCAGCTTGCAGCTGCTCAGGTCAAGGGGCCGTGTTCAATCTTAGTTGCGGGGGAGGGTGCGCAGCCCACCATCCTAGACGGGTGTCGAAGGCGCTCTCACCAGCTCAGCGGCAGTTCAGCTCAGGCATAGCTCACTGGCCCCTGTGGGAATTGAACTGGCGACCCTGTTGCTCAGAGCTCACGCTCTTAACCAACTGAGGCACTCGGCCGGCCCAATGTTATTTCTTTTTTGACAATACTTCCAACACACCAAAAGAAGCCTAATTAGGTTAGTATTTCTCTTACGTAAGGAGAGTAAACAAATATTTTGAGGTGTTTCATGGGCCCTTCTGGAATACGTCACAGTTATTCCCAGGCCAAGACTCTATAATTTAAAGTTTGGAAAATTTGTTAATATATATCAAAAGGTTTGGACATTTGACTAAATAGTATCATAAGTCATCATGAAGCTTAATTATGTATTTAAAGTGACAATAAAATATTTCAAAGACAAATACAGAAGTTCATATAATTGTTAGCAATACTTAGTTCTTACTATCGAGGAGATTCAATTTTCTTAAGTAATCAAGGATCTGATTAATACAACATACAACAGAAAATTATTTTGATAAAAGACAGAATGTTAATTCTTTTTTTTTTTTTTTTTTTGAGGGCAGTGTCACTGGCCCTCATATGTGGGACCCGAACTGGGGCTGCTGGCTTTGTTAATTCTTTATTGTTTAAAAAACCAGAATCTTGGGCCGGCCGAGTGGCACATTGGTTAAGAGCTGTTTTTGGGATGCCAGTGACCCCAGTTCGAATCCCACATGAGGGCCAGTGACACTGACCTCTACAGCTAACAACAGCTCCACCTCGAGCCGGGCTGTCAGAGCCCCGCCAATGTGGTAGGCTGCAGCCCCTGCTGCAGTGGGCTGCCATAGGCTACAGTCAGTGGCCGGCAGCCATCGTGAGCAGCCGGCAGCCAGCATGAGCTGCCGATAGCTGCGGTGAGCGACATCCAGAGGCCAGCGACCGATCTGTCTCATCTGGGAAGAACGCAATGACGATATCCACATGGGCCAGTGAAGCAATGTCCTTGGCAACTAGACTGAAGAACAAAAGGACAGCAACTTGTCTGTTCCCCTTCCCCGATTCCCCAATAAAATCTTTTAAAAAAAAACCAAACAGAATCTTTGCTTTCTACGCAGAAAATGTTTTCACAGTATCAGTAGCAGACCAATACTTTTTAGAAGAGAGAGAAAAATCTAATCTAATTCTGCATCAGCTTATTTCTTTAAAAAAGATTTTATTGGGGAATTGGGTGGGGGAGAACAGCGTTGGGGAATCGGGGAAGGGGAACAGACAAGTTGCTGTCTTTTTGTTCTTCAGTCTAGTTGCGGAGGATGTTGCTTCACTGGCCCATGTTGGTATTGTGATCATTGTGCTCTTCCCGTATGAGGCAGTCGCTCGCTGGCCATTGGAAGGCCACTCACAGTGGCTCGCCACACCTCACGAAAGCTCACCCCAGCTGCCGGCCAGCCCCACTGCAGCCTGCGCCCATTGCCAGCGACTCACGGCAGCCCAGCTCCAGGTGGAGCTGTTGTTCACCATCTTAGCTGTAGAGGGCGCAGTGTCACTGGCCCTCGTGTGGGATCCGACCCGGGGCCCTGCTGCTCAGAGCTGGTGTCCCAAGCCAACTCCTAACCAACGTGCCACTCGGCCGGCCCTGCATCAGCTTACTTTTGATATTTAAATTCATTTACTCGATTAAATTTATTTCGATCTTATTCAGCTTGACCACACATAACATTTCTGAAGGTTCCTTTTTCACAAACCTCCTATAACTGTCCTTTTTACATTCAGATTTCTGTCCTGTTTTTACTCTTCCCCTTTCTGAAACAACTCTCAGTAGTTTCACAAATATTTTCTCCAGCCAATCTAAATTTTCCCTCTCACATCAGGTTCCCTCTCATTTTAACTTGTGAGCTGAGCTTCTGGCTGCATCACTATAGCAACCAGAAGCTAGGGCCAATTAAGCCATGACTGAGTCATTAGACACAAGCTGATTATAGAGCCCAGAACACTGGATGGAGGGGAGGGGCTGACAGGAAGGAAAACAAGGCAGGTCTTAGCTGGAGAGAAGTGGGCAGCCGAGGCCTGGAAAACCACTAGGCCCGAGGGTGCGGCAACCAGGAAAATGATTCTTTGTGCCTCCCTACCAACTTGGGGCAAACAGAGACCTGGCTCTGGGATTTTAAAATAACATTCAGAGTAATGGACAGAGAAAATTACTGAGTCTTTCCAAGACTCAGTGGAAGTTTCTCTAATGAAAAAAGCTTCTTCCTTCCTGTTTGAGGCTTTCTGTTTTCCATCAAGGCCCCTGCTGCCCTAGCCCCTTTCAGGGGCTTTTAATCACAAAAGGCTATCAATTAGTGTAATTGGTGTATTCCAATTATAATTCTTTTTCTCTCCCAATGACGGTGGCCATCCCACTTTCCAGCTCCCTTTTATTTTATTTAGTAAGGAAAGTCCTCGGCACAATTCCCATAGCAACCAAGCAACTAGGTCTATTAGGCCACTGAGGATCTGGACGCTGACACTCAAAGCTGATTATGAGTTTGAAAATTGAAGGCAGAGCAAGACCGCTGGAATGAAAACAAAGAGGCTCTTAGCTAGAAAGAAGAGGCAGCTAGCTGAGCTCCTCAGGACTTCAGCCAGCGCTCCACCTCTAACTTCATCTTTACCGGCTGTATTTGTTGGGGAAGGAGAGAGAGGCAGGAGTCAGAGGGGACACACCCTGTTAAAGATCAAAGTCTGGGTTTGGACATAAGAGCTTATGCCTTTACGCTAACCCCTGCCATGCCCCAAACCCACACTGGTAGGGTCCTATTGGGATCCTTAGTTTCTAATAAGTTACCTGGAACATAGTAGGTACTCGTAGTGCTTGCTGCCCTGCAGTCCTACTAGAGCGAGCACAAACGAAACACAAGTGAAGACTTCCTAATGCAGTAGGTTTTTCTGGGAAATGGCACTAATGAAAGCCCTGTGTCATTTGCTTTAAGGCTCCCTGTTCACAGTCTGGTGATGGATGGTGGTGCAGCCTGGTTGGGGGTGGGGCTGGGATGACCATGACATTAGGCTGTTAATTACCAAAAGCCCTAAGGGTATTAGGTGATTCTCACCTACAAGAAATGCTTCCTCCATCTCAATATTCTCCTGTGGCTTCACAGGCGCCCACTCATTTTCAGTGAGACAGCAGAGCTCCTGTCTGCATCGCTATAGCAACCAAAAGCCAGACAGAGTAGGAGGCTGAGGCAGTCATTTAACACCAAAGCCTAGTGTGCTGTCTGTTGGAGAAGGTTTGACGTTTGGGAGGAAACTCCATTAGCTGTTAGTGGGAGAGAAGGACGCCAGTAGGCTCCTCGGTGGTCCAGCACTCCCACTTCATCTTCCATCCCTGTGCGGCCAGGCTTTATTCCCTGTGGGGCACCTGTGTTTGGACCAGAATATGTGAGCTCTGCCCTGGCCCCTGACAAGGGTACCAGGCAACAGGTACCTCCCAGCCTACCTTGTTACCAAACAAACACACATGAGCGAACCTGTATTTCGCAGGATACATTCCCATGACTGCACCTCCTGTACCTAAAACAGTGTCATAAATATGGGAGGGGTCACTGATGTAAACTCGTACACTTCCCCAGTGCGCTCACTTCATCTTAGACATTGCACTTCACATCTTCTCTCCTCAAACCTCCATCCACTACTCCAACCACAGCCTGGATTGATGACACTGAGAACGTGAAGGAAAACCTTACAAAACTTCCCCCCTACCTGTGTCTGAGACTAGAAACTCTGCCTCCCTCTTGTCACTATGGATGAACTGTCCACACTGCTGTCAGAACCTCGCTCTTCAGCTGGGCACTAGCTTCACCCTTTTTGATGAGTAAATGTGGTTTGAGCAATGCTCCCTACATCTCTACCACATCACCAATTTACTCTTCCCTGGATGATTCCCATCAGTACACAAATATTGTGCAAAGTCCCTCATCTTAAAAATAAAGCAAGAAGGAGAGAAACAAACAAAAAACCCTACCTTACCTGCAAAATCCTCTTCATCTATTGTATCATCATCTATTTGCCCTTTATGGCAAAGCTCCTCAAAAATCATTGTCCATTCTTGATATCTCCACTTCCTCCATCCCCATTTTTCTGGAAGCGACCCAGAATCAAGGGAAATAGCTCTTTTCAAGGTTCCCACAGACCTGCACATTGCTAAATGTGGTAGTCATTTCGCAGTGCTGGTATTACTTGACCGATCAGTAGCGTTTCTATTCTGTGCAATACTTTTTTCACTTGGTTTACAGGACATTTCTGTCTCTTGGTTCTCCTTCTGCCTCAGGATTTACTATTTTTCAGTGTCCTCGCTAGTTACTCTGTATCTCCTTGACCTCTGCTTTAGAGTTTTAGATTCTCAGATTCCTCCTCTTCCCTATTTCTGTTTATTTCCTACAGAATCATACACAGTTCTATCACTTTGATCCCACACACACTTAGAAGAATCACACATTAATATTTTCAAGCACAGTCCTGTTCCTGAACTCCAGGCTCATATATTCAATCGCTTACTCCACATTGCCTCTTGGATGGCTAATATTCTTCTCAAATTCAAGTCTGTCATACATACAACCAAGCTCCTGATTTCCTTTCCCATAAATCTACTTCTCCCATCATTTCCCCTATCTTAGGAAATAGCAATGGCATCTTTCTTCTTTCTCACACCAAAAAAGCTTTGGAAGCATCATTGGATCCTTCTCATCACCACCTGATTCATGGGTACTGTCATTTCTGCCTTCAGTGAGACATTACAGAGTGGTGACACCTGTGGTTAACTGTAAAGGCATCCAAATTCAAAATCTTTAAAATTATTCTATAGAACAAATGAAGCTCATCCTCAAGACAAGTCAGGCCATGGGGTTATGAGTTTTCCATACCCTATAAAAAGAAAGGAGACGGGTCAAACCAGAGATGACAGCTGCATGAAGGTTGTTTTACACCAAAGGTTGTGCAGCCCTCAGAAGACAGGTCTTGTGTATTCTTAGTTTCCTTTTTCCCCGTTGCACATTGTCGTTCCACTCTATAGTTGGAACTGCCTGATAGCCATAGACTGTTAGATTCATGAGCTATGGTGGCATGGAAAGGGCACTGGGTTCGAGATCACAGTCTAAGGTTTGAGTCTTCAAACTGCCATTGCCCCCATTTGACCTTCGGCAGTTCCCTTTATTCCCAGAAGTCTTGGTACCTCCACTTGCAAAATGACAGGGCTCGGTTTGTGGGGACACAGGATTGGACTATATGATCTCCAAAGGTCTCATCCAGGTCAATTATTCTCTGAACCAGTGAAGTATCACCTGATAGGAAATACTGTAGCAGGCCTGGAGAGCTTTCAACTTTCAGCTCTGGTAGAATATGTTGGTCAAAATGTTAGATCTAATTGAGCAAAGTGATTGTGAGCAAGACTGGATTGTGATTGTCAGAGAACAAAACACTTGGGCCTTCACATGGGTGGTTGCAGAAATCCACCCAAGCAAGAACTAGCATCAGAAAATGGGCCAATAGCCTTGAGGTTGGGGGAGGCCCCAAGAGCTGCTTCTGGTCGATGAGACCATAGCATGACCCATCTCCAGCAGTACAGAGGAGAAAGGTAATGGGTAGGATTTGCAGGTGGCCACTCCGTCACTGCTCATACCCTTTCTTTCTCTCTGGAGTAGCAAAGAGAAAGACAGGAAAACAAGGTCCTTTGTGGGAAGTACTAAGTCACTGCAGAGAGTGGAAGGGAGACGGGGTAGCTCCATGACAACTCCATCAAATCTTCCCTGGTTATTTATATACTAAGAATTTTAAACTCTCCTGCATTCAATTTGGTGATTTAAGTTTCCCTAGGTAATTATTTCTTTACCATAGGTTTTCAAATACATTTGAATAACACTCTTTTTAGTCTCTTAATTTCTTCTCTACTGCTGCATTGAAGACAAACAAAAGTACTTGTGTGTCCCAATAAAAAAAATTAGTATGGGTCAAGGTGTAAAGCACATTTTCAAGAATTAGAAATTAAAATTTTGAAATTAAGATCCAGGTGGAAGTACCCCATTTGTCTCATTTCTCTAAACTGTAATGACTTTTGGATCTCCAAATTCAGGTTCCAAAGTAATCATTATTTATGATGTGTAAAATATCTCAGGCCTGCTGGTCCTATTTAACCCCAAGGCCTCATTAGAAAAATGCTTTGCGCTGCAAAAAACAGGGGCAGGGGCAGCTCCCCGGCCCATTGCCAGGGCCTTTTCCAGTGACAACCAATTATCAGTAAAGCCTAGTGCCATGCCGAGTCCTGCGGCGTCAGGGGCTCATGGAGACCTCTTAAAGTCATTCCTGAACTTAAAGCAATGGCTCATCCTGTCCCAGTCCTTCAAGAATAAAATGCTCCCCAAGCCACAAACCAGGCAGTCTGCATCGTGCAGCACTGTGCATGCAGGCCCTTGAGATTTGTTTGTTCATGCACTTGACACAATACTGATGGATCACCTTCTACATGGCAGACATTGGGCAAGAGACGGGATAAACTGATAAACAAGACTATATGTGGCTTTATCCTCTAGCTGTTCTGATGAGGTATAATATTGATACTCATGCTGAACTCTGACAGTAAAATCAAAGGACCAGAACACTCAGGAGGGACCAAAAAACATCCCATCTTTGTCCTTTCCTCCTCTCTAATCTTTTTATTTGTAGGTCCTGAACGGTCATGAAGGCCCCATATCAATATGAAGATGTTCCTCTGTGGTTTTTCTGTTTTATGTACTTCGCCACCCTTACCCCTTTTCACCCACACCCCCAACCCCCTCCCATCTGGCAACCATCAAAATGTTCTCTGTATCTATGAGTATGTTTCTGTTTTGTTTGTTCATTTATTTTGTTCTTTAGATTCCATATATAAGTGAAATCACACAGTATTTGTCTTTCTCTGTCTGACGTACTCCACTCAGCACAATACCTTCTAGGTCCATCTATGTTGCAGATGGCAAGATTTCATTCTTTTTTAGAATGAAATGGCCCAGTAATATTCCATTGTATACATGTAGCACCTCCTCTTTATCCATTCATGCTTTGATGGGCACCCAGGCTGCCTCCACATATTGGCCATTGTAAACAACACTGCAGTGAACATATGGATACACAGGGCCCCTTGGAGCAGCGTTTGGGTTTCTTTGGATAAATACCCAGAAGTGGGATTACTGGGTCCTTCTTTGTCCTCTTGTTATTGATATGAAGATGTTCCTCTGTGGCTCCCAGCACACTCATAGCTGCCTCTAAACAATTGTCAAGGTGTAACTACAGAGAGTTGCATTTTACCATATCTGCACAGAATTTTGAATTTTGTCTTTGGGCACTGAGGGCCTATTGGATGTAGCTATCGTCCTCCCCAAAGGAGGAGATCGCATCAGGAAGTTGTACCCCTGTTTTTCTCCACTAGGAATCGCTACCCCTCTCCCACATTTTCTCATCAGTACCTTCCAATGCAATTGTGGGTATTTTATTTTATTTTATTTTAAATGAAGTGATTTTTAAAAAAAATGAATTCAAATAACGCACTTTGAATTTTCCAATTCCCAGACAGTGGGTTCCAAAACAAAAACCATTCTAAATGATCCACACGCTCTCATTTATTTATCTAGAGTTCTTGCCCAAGGAATTAGCAAAAATAATTTAGAGAACATCATGGTGATTCACTTGCTTTTTTTAAAATTAATTCATTAACTTATTTTTTAATTAGTTTCAGGTGTACAACACAGTGCAATAGTTATACATTTTACCCCTCAAAGTGACAACACCCCTCCCCCAGTTCGCCACCCCACTCCTCCCCCCCATATCATATATATCTATTACTCTTCCTCTGACTCCCTTCCACAGTATAATCCACATCCCGTGACTTTCTATATATATTCAGTTACAGTTGGTATACAATACTATACAACCGCTTCAGGTGTACAGTGCAGTGATCAAGCCTCTACTCCATCCATGAAATAGTCTCCCCAACAAGACATGTGACCATCTAATTGTGGGTATTTTAAAAAGAGAATCAACTTGGCAGGAAACATGGACCCTGATAATCAGGACAATGTCCTTAGCCAAGGACACTTTTTTTTAAAAAGATTTTATTGGGGAATTGGGGAAGGGAACAGCATTGGGGAATCAGGGAAGGGGAACAGACAAGTTGCTGTCTTTTTGTTCTTCAGTCTAGTTGTGGAGGACGTCGCTTCACTGGCCCATGTTTGTATCGTCATTGTGCTCTTCCCAGGTGAGGCAGATCAGTCCCAGGCCTCTGGACGGCTGCTCACAGCGGCTATTGGCAGCTCACACTAGTTGCCGGCCACTCACTGTAGCCTATGGCAGCCCACTGCAGCAGGGGCTGCAGCTATGCTGTCCCTGGGGACTCACAGCAGCCCAGCTCCAGGTGGAGCTGTTGTTCACCATCTTAGCTGTAGAGGGCAGTGTCACTGGCCCTCATATGTGGGATCCGAACTGGGGTCCCTGGCGTTCCAAGCCAGCTCCCAACCAACGCACCACTCAGCCAGCCCTCGCCAAGGACACTTTTGACTGTCAATCCTTGACCAACAAATGCTTTGAGATCTAATGATTCCAGTCTACCTTCAGTCCTTGTTTTGACATCTGAAGCCTTAAGTCCAACTCACCTGCAAGCACTGATCAGTGAAATGCTTTAAAATTCCCAAGATATAGTTCTATTAACTTTTACTCCTTAATCAGCCCAGTACTTTGAGTTTCCAATCGTAGGACTAGGCTGCCTCTGTTCCCTGATTTGTAGAGTGTTTTCAAATTCATTGCTCAGTGCTGAGTCTAGCTTCCACACCTGACATGTAACCCTGTTAGAAAATCAGAAACCAGGGAGCATTCTGGGCCCACTCCTCATCAGCAGAGTGTTCTGAGGACCCTACAAGCCACAATAGCACAGATTCCAGAGCGCCAGTTTTAGAAATTACATTGAGATTCAAAGTCCCAAAGTCCTAGAATCCTTAGCTCAGAGCCCAGGCCATTCATAATGTCAGAGCAACTAAATTTTTGCAGATTTACCCTGTGTTGTGAAATTCCATTTATCACTATTTTGCCTCCATTGTGTTTTTCCTTTGGCTTTATTAAGTAACTAAATTATCACTTAAAATTCTTTGTCCTCAGATCCATTTCTTTGCAATACCTTCTCACATTAATCTTATTAAGTCATATTATAGTTGGTGTGTGTGTTTGAGTGTTTCCTTATGTAACCTTCCAGTTGCTGTCATTACAATTGCCTCAACATGAACTAAATGTTTTTCCATCTTGGTAAGTGAGGCAGACGTTGTGTGTGTTCCTCCAATATTTCTTCCCAAGCATAGAGTCTGGGGAACATTCATAGGACAGAGTAGGGAGATTGGACATAAGTGTACATTGTACACTTAGACAGCTCTCATGGAGCCCAAATGATGGAACGAGGAAGAGTGGAGAAATTTGAGCCCCACTTTCACCCTCCTTTGGAGGGCTATTGTCTTGTCGCTTCCACCCTGGCATGCAGCCATTCCTTGTATTTCGTGAGAGTCATCACATTCGAGGGAGAACATAGCGCGGTGCCCTGCAAACGGTGCAAACCGTAACAAAGGCAGCCTGACTCCAATCCCAGCTCTCACTGACCGGCTCTGTGACCTTGGGCATATTTCTTAAGCCTCGGTGTCCTATAATGGCAAATGGTGGAAATATTAGAGCTAAAGGAACTGAAAACCCCAACACAGTGTCTGGCACAAATTTAGTACTGAAAAAGTTGGCAGCTTTACACTATTGTTGGTCCAGATGCTACACCTTCTCCTTGGCAGGTTTCTCTCTAATGGTGTCCCCAGAAGAGCCGATGTGCTTTAGGATCCAGAAACGGCACCAATCCAAAAAATCAGAGCAGGACAAATTTGGTACCTTAACCTGTCTGCCCCTCCTTCCCCGCCTCACAAGCATGTACGGATTGAGGGTCCAAGGAGGCTGAAGAATGAGAAGCTCTCACTTTAGCAGGTAGGCAGGACGCTATTTCATAACAACTCCACACCATTGCATTTTCCATAACCCCTTTAGCTCATATTCTCATCACCGGAACTCCCAACCTTAACATTCCATTTTCCTCAGATAGCTAATGCTATGACATGTGAAATTAACTGACACATAGTGGGACTGTATCTTCTGGGTGAGTGTAAAGTGTGTCTGAGCAGTAGGCTCCCCAAGCAGGCAGTTCTAATTTGGCTTGTGCGCAGCGACGGGATTTGGGGTCCAAAAGGGTGTATTGGGTATATCGCTTCTCCCTGCCCCCTCTTCTGGTGAGACAGTTGTGTTGTTCTCTTCCTGAGGCTGATGAAAATTTGAGCAGCGTCTTCTAATGCTCTCCCATCTGGCAGGAGGTGGCAGTTGTGGGCAGCCCCTAGTGATTGAATGGATGGAAAAGCAGAAAGCGTGTGGGTACCAACCGGTGAGGAAGTGTAGAACCTACACCCCTGGTGGGCAGCCCTCTACCTTCGCTCTCCCCAACCCCATGCCATTGTAGGTGACTTTACACATAACCTCCACTACTGAACCAGGGCTCCCTTACAGGCGGTATTATACCTGCCAGCTCTCTAGGAAGTATTGGGGAGAGCCCCGAGCAGGGCTACCCTCTGCAAAGAGGGGTCAGGACGAAGAAAGCCAATATAGTAACACTGACCTTAACAGCATGGGTGCAGAAATAAACTGTGCTGCCAGAGGTCCTCCGGGTGGATTGTTTGGTCTTACCCAAGATGCAAGGCCTTCAGGAGAGCCATGGCTAATTCCCAAAATTCCATCTCTGAGGCTATGAACCTTTACTATTTCTCTCCCACTCCCCAACGTGCTCAACAGTCTTTCTGAGCTACTTTTAAATCCTCCAAAGGTGTTTCACATAGTGCCCCTGACTTCATGAACCATCCTTCCCTCCTCTCCCCAACCTCAGGTTTTACAAAAGAAATCACTAAAGGACCACCTGTCCCCAGCCTTCCATACCACCACATCCTCCCCTACCATTAGCCCTGACCACACCCCCACTCATCCTTTGATTGACACCTGTCCCCTTCCCAGCCCTTCTTGTCCCCATCACCTTCTCCACTTTCCCCTCCCAGCACATAGAGTTTAGTTGGGACTTACTCCCGTGGATTCAGAGCACCCAGCTACCCCTATTATACTATGGGCCACAGCAATAAGATCATTGCTGGTTTGCATCCATGGTCCTCCCCTTCGACCGGGGCTCGGCTGGGTCTCCTTTACCCTTATATTCCCAGCACGAAGCACTGTGCTCAGACCATGGCAGGTGAGTAATCAACGTTTGTTGAATAAAAGAGTGCTTAAACATGGGGTCTAATTCATTATGTTTTTATTGTTCACTACACTCTGGAACAGGAAAGCAAATACAGGTAACTGGCAGTCATATTTTTCTTTTTATACAACACTAGACACAGAGGGAGGCCATCCACCACAGATCATGATTCTGTATTTTTGGCATGTGTGTGTTTGGTCCTATTTTACTGATCGTTTGAAATGGTTAGGAAGAACTTTATATTGTCTTCCACATCATGGACAGATGTAAATATTACCAATATACTTTTACACAGCTATCTGAACTTTGATATTGAAGCAGACAGGGATGGCAAATGAGCTATTTCATTTATAAACACTGATCATGAACCTAATTGAAGGGTATATTAAGAGGAAGAAATACTGTTAGAAACGGAACACGTATAGCAAGCACAATGTGTACTTCCCACCCTGACCCGGCCTGACTTCTGATTTGGGGCCCCACTGCCAATTTATCCAGGCCCCCTTTAACCGATGCCACCCAACTGACGTGATACAGTTCCCCCAGATTTCACATGGGGCCAAAGAAGAACATGGCAGTTGCCTCAGATCTGGCTCTGGCCTCCTCATCTTCCACAGCCTCCCTGTACTGCTCTGGCCAGTGTTGCGGTCGCTTTCTGTAAATCCTGGCCATGTACTCCAAGGCTTTCATTTTGGTGGTTTCGAGGTGAGCTCGAGGGCCCCACAGGAGCTCATATTCTATGGGGTTAGAGTAGCACAGCGGCCTGCACTCCAAGTAGCGCTGCCTCATAAGCTTGCAGGTGATGGCATGCTTTCTCCCCACGTCCACACCAAATCTACAGAGCAAGTTCCAAACGCTGGCCTCCTTGACGCGATTGCCCATGAGAAAGATCAAGCCCAGGATGGCCATCGCGTATTCCTGAGCGGGCCTCCCCAGGCTCTCTAACATCACCTGCTCTTCTGATTCTGGTTGCTGGACGAGGAGGTAAATGTGCTCACTGGTGTCAACCTCAATCAGAGAGAAGCCATAGAACAAATCAAGGATTAGAGTAGCTCGACTGAGGATATTGGGGAACACGTCCTCAAATTCTTTGCCGGTGCGAGCCAGTAGCTCATCCTGATGTATAGGCAGCAACTCCTCAGTGACATTAATGGCCAACTGGACCAACTCATTGGCCTTATCGTTCATAGTGTCCTCTGACCAGAACTCTAGGCCAGCAGCCTGGCTTCTCTCTTTGGCCTTGTCAGCTTCCAGGGCCTTGCTATACTTTTCCGGCCAGCTCCAGGGTTCTTCATCATGGGCCTCTGCCACAAACTTCAGGGCTTCCATCTTGGTGATTTCCCTGTGGGCTCTGGAGCCCCACAAGAACTCAAATTCGAGGGGATTTGTGCCGTACACTGGCCAGTACTCCAAGAATCGCATGTGCACAAAGTCGGTAATGAGGAGGTTCCTCGTGTTCCCAAAGAGGTTGTTGATCCTCTGGGGCTCATCCAATACATTAACCTTGAGAAGCAGGTCCCAAATGGAGGCCTCTCTTGCCCGGTTGCCATTCAGAAGGATGTGGCCTAGCACCAGAGCCAGGAGGCCTGCCTTTGGCATGTCCAGGGATTCTGCGATCCGATCAGTGGTCTGCAGGCCCCGTTTGCTGATTAGGTTGTAGGTGTCAGCCTGAGGGTCCAGAACCCTCAGGTTCAACCCAAACACCTGATCCAGGTGGGCTGACGCTCGCCTGAGGATCTCAGGGAACTGATCTGAGTACTCTCTGAGGAACTCCAGCATCTCTGTCTGCTGGATAAACCCCTCGGTTTGGCTTTTCATTCGCATGAAATTCACCAAAGCAATCGACCTGTCTTCTAGAGGGTCGTGGACCCTGAGCGCCCCCAAACGTCGGGACTGCTCGTCGATCAGGACCTCGAGGTCGGTCGGGTCCTGCGCTGCCTGGGAAGCGCTGGTACTCTGGGGCTCACCCTGGGGGCCATCGGGGGCTAGCATGGAGGTAGGGGACCCGGCGGTGTTAGCGGCCTGCATCTCACCCCAGCCGTCGCCGTAATGTGCAGTGGCCTCCGCACTGCCGTGGCGCGCGTTCTGGCTTACCAGAGGCATGGCTCCGGGAGGCGGGAGCAGCAGCGCGGGGGCCCGCGATCCGGCGGAGACAGGAGGGCGGCTGTGTCAGCGCCCGGGGAAAGCCTGAGTCAGACACGCGGGCGCTGGGCGGACCGGGAGTTCGAGACCTGGGGAAGAGACCTTGCCGCGCAGACACCGGCCAGCAGCGACCGCAAGCCCCGGAGCGCCGGTTGCCGCAGCCTGCGCAGGCGCAGCCGGGGTCTGCGGCGTGCTGGCCACGCCCCTCCGGCCCCGGCCCCCGCCCGCCGGCCACGCTGTTTGACGCGGTTGCTGCTGAACCCGAGCTTGCGGGAGAAGGGAAGTCCAGGAAGGAGGTGAACACAGACGGAGAAGCCGGCGGGGAGGGCGGGCATGCGCAGTGAGTCCGCCCGGCGTTGCCCTGGGAGCTCCCGCACCGTGCTGGCGGGCGGCAGGGCCGGGAGGAGGGTGCTGGGCGGCAGCCTTCTTTTACGGCTCCCCAGGCCAGCCACCCGTTTACACTGAGCAGGCACTCCGTCAGCACTGCCACAAGCCAGGCACAGTGCTGGGTGCCACAGGTGCGCCAGACCGGAACCCTAAAGAGCATTCCTTGCCGTGGGGACCGTCCACTCTGCAGTAGGCGCAAACAATGCCGAGAGCAGTGACAGCCAACCCTTCTGGGCCACTTGCCACCTGCCAGGCCCCGTTCCGGTCCTGGCGCGCTCACTTTCCGCATGTTCAATCACTTAACCCCGCATAGGATGTAGCTAATGTTTTTTTAAGTTTTTTTTAGCTGAGCCCTCCTGCCAACCATCAAGGTATGCAGTGGAATATTGGGAAGGAGAAAAGTTTTATATAAGGTTTCCATCTGCAGCGACAATTGAAATCTTTCCTTAAATTTCTTTTTTTTAAAAGCTGAGCCATCCTGCCACCTCTTGGCAGCTCAGGCTGGGAATCGAACCAGCAACTGAGCCACTCGGCCAGCCCACCTTCCTTAAATTCTTGATGGCAGTGAAAACTCACACATTCAGTTATCCTGTGCCCTTGAATTCCTTCAGAGGGCACTGCCTTCACGTGTGAGGACCAGACACTTTGACATTTTCTGCATTTCAGGTGCTTTCTGTTTTATATATGGAAATTGAACCTCTTATTCCCCTTCAACTTCCTTACCCTCTTTTCTTATTTTTCCATTATAGTTCACATTCAGTAGTTCTATATTAGTTTCAGGTGTACAGAGTACTGGTTAGACATTTCTATAATTTAAGAAGTGAAACTCCTGACTCGTCTCGTCCCCACCTGGCACTATACATAGTTATTACCATATTGTTGGCTATATTCCCTGTACTTTATATCCCCATGACTATTTTGTAATTACCAATTTGTACTTCTTTTTTTATTAAATTTATCGGGGTGACAATGGTTAGTAAAATTACATACGTTTCAAGTGCACATTTCTATAATGCATCATCTATATATCACATTATATGCTCACCGCCCAGAGTCAGTTCTTAATCCCTTCATCTTTTTCACCCTGTCCCCCAAACACCCTCCAATCTATCACCTCAATGAATCTAATACCGATCTGACACCATACATAGTTATTACAATATTATTCACTCTATTTCCTATGCTGTACCTTACATCCCCATGACTACTGTGTAACTATCGACTTGTGCTTCTTTTTTTAAAAAGATTTTATTAGGGAATTGGGGGAGGGGAACAGCGTTGGGGAACCGGGAAAGGGGAACCGACAAGTTGCTGTCCTTTTGCTCTTCAGTCTAGTTGCGGAGGACGTCGCTTCACTGGCCCATGTTGGTATTATCATTGCGCTCTTCCCAGGTGAGGCAGATTGGTCGCCGGCCTCCGGCGACTTGTACTTCTTAATTCACCTCCCTCTCATCTGGCAAGCAAGAAAATGTTCTCTGAATCTGAGTTTATTTCTGTTTTATTTGTATGTTTATTTTGTTCTTTAGATTCCACATGTAAACAAAATCACATTGCATCTGTTTTTCTCTGTCTGACTTACTCCACTTAGTACAATACCTCCAAGTCCATGCATGCCACTGCAGATGGAGAGAACCCATTCCCTTCCCTGGCTGAGCAATATTCCATTGTATATATGTACCACCTCCTCTTTATCCGTTCTTCCATCGACGGACAGTCACGCTGCCTCCACGTTTTGGCCATTGTAAACAATGAACATATGGATGCACGTGGTCCCTCGAAGTAGCATTTTGGGTTTCTTCAGATAAATACCCAGAAGTGGAATTACTGGGTCCTTCTTTGTCTCTTGTTATTGCCTTTGTGGTTTTTGTTTGTTTGTTTGTTTTAGTTTAATAGACTTTATTCCTTTAGCTGAACAACCTCTACACACAAAATAGATGGATTAAGATTTTTTGAGTGGAAAGGAATTTAGGTCTCAAGGTTTTATGAGTCTGCTACATGTTTTCTGGAAATCATTTAACTGAGCCTTTTAAGACCCCAGAAGAAAATTAAAAAATTTGTTCAAGGAAACCAGCAATTAGATTTTGGAGTCAAACTACCTACTCTTTAAGTCAGCAAACCCAGAATTAGAAATTGGGGCAATTCTTTTTCTGTATTTCCTACACATTCTAATTCACTCTGGGAAACAGAACCCTAGACTATCTATGCTTTAACATTAAGGTGAGCACAACTGATGGACTGGAAATTTTGTGGAAGATAAGGATTTTGAGGGTAGTTTGAGTAGGGATGAAAAATAACTAGACAATGCATAAGGTTAGATTGGAAACCATGACCTTGTATTGACATCAGCTATGTAATTTTTCTCAGTAGCCTTATGGGAATGATGAATAATGTAAGTTGACCCAAGATGACTAAGACTGATTGAACTAAGTGCTTTTAAATAAAGCCAACCAGTTTTTCCCTAAGGTGGCCAGAGGGCTCATAATGGTCACAAGTTAACATTTCAACCTTAAGGCTAATAATTCTCATTTACATTATGTTCAGTTTCCTTTAGTTTCAATATAGACCAGTGTAATTACCATTACTACTTTGCACGAAATTCAGTATTCTACAGAGCCCATGGAGTCATACGATTGAACCAGAAGCCTCCACCTTTTGTGAACTTCAGTAGCATTGTGGAGACCAAGCCAACTTTATTTAGGTTAACCAGGATTTGTTTCACTTGTTAGAGACCCCTCTTGCAACAGGATTGTTCAATTTTCCTAACAACGGTGGCAATCTTTTAAACTATTCTCCTTCCAGAACCAGCAGTTATGTAAACAGAATATTGGGTTAAATCTAAAAATGTGAGCCCCCTAGTAAACTTTCATTTTATTGCATATGATGCTGACAGTGGATTAGGATACCCTTCACATTTCCAAGCAAAATTCAATTTAAAATGTCCTTGCCAAACAGCCAAAACAGCCCCTTGAGAGTAAACCAAGAGAGCACTGCATTACCCCAGTAAGGCTGTAGGTTTCATCACATGCACCAACAGATCTACGTGGTTAGTTCTGCACTCCTTTCACAGAATTTATTTTACACCTGTTACACCACACAGCATTTAAAACACTGACATATCAACTCCCTAATAAAATAAAGCAAAGACAAAAGTATTTATCTTATGAGAAACAGGATACACCATCATTTAGTCTTGAAACATTATTGCACTTTAACTTTCATAATTTGACAATGCATTCATGAAAACAATCTGCATACAACCAGCTTTTTCTTTTTCTTTTTTTTTGAGGGAAGTGTCACTGGCCCTCATATGTGGGACCCGAACCGGGGCCACTGGCTTCCCAAGCCAGCGCTTAACCACCGCGCCACTCGGCCGGCCCCTGCATACAACCAACTTTAACAGACAAATTAAAGAACAGTTTTATGCAAACATGGCTGTGCTAAATTGTTTATTATGGAAGAATTTTGCCATTACTTGCATTAGCAGTAGTGGTGGAGCTGGAGAGTATTGCGCGTCTCCAAGATGCATGGCGAGAGCCACCAATGGTGTGGCGGGCCTCCGGGCCCTTCCGAGGCCACGGCTCTTGTGGCTGCAGATGTCAGCCCTCGCATCTCCCTGTGCTTGTGGACTGGTTTGGTGATCCATTGGGTGTCGTCTGATAGCTTTATGGAATGGATCAATGAGGATAACCTCGAAGAATTTGTAGGTGGAATCTTCACCAACCCAGTAAGAAGTCAGGACTCTCAGCCCCGCAGTGGCGTCCAGCTCGCTCTTCAGCAGCGGACTGAAGCCTTTGAGCAAACTTTCGCTGCTCGACGCCATGACGAGCAGGCTTGCCATAGGCGCACGCTTAAAAACTGGGTGTTTAGGGTCACCGAGGCGCACACGGATCCCATCTATGACATAACCTTGCTTGGCCTTGTGTTTCAGCCTGCATACTTTATCTGGCTGGGTGGGACGGGGGCCCTGTGGAGAGCAGAGAGCTGGAGGTACTGCCATCAGCGCACCTTGAGAAGAAACTGCATTGCATCGGACTGCTTCCTCCGTAGCGCCTGGATGGACTTGTGAGCCCCCTTCTTGGCTACCTGATAGCTGCAGCCAGATAGAAAGGAAAAGAGACTTTCTTCCCTAGCCTTTGTTTTAAAGTCTATTTTGTCTTGGTACAAGTATTGCTACCCCAGCTTTTTTTTTCCATTTCCATTTTCATGAAGTATCTTTTTCCATCCCTTTACTTTCAGTCTGTGTTTTTCTTTCTTTTTTTTTTTTTTTTATTTAGCTGAGCCATCCTGCTCAATGGCAGCTCAGCTCGGGCTGGCATCGAACCGCTGTTGGCTCAGAGCTCAGCTCACACTCTTGAGTGAGCTCTTAACCAACTGAGCCACTCGGCCGGCTCTTCTTTCTTTTCTTTCTTTTCTTTCTTTCTTTCCTTCCTTTCCTTCCTTCCGTCCTTCCTTCCTTCCTTCCTTCTTTCCTTTCTTTCTTTCTTTCTTTCTTTTCTTTCTTTCTTTTCTTTCTTTCCTTCCTTCCGTCCTTCCTTTCTTTCTTTCTTTCTTTCTTTCTTTCTTTCTTTCTTTCTTTCTTCCTTTCTTTCTAGATTTTATTGGGGAATTGGGGAAGAGGAACAGCCAAGTTGTTGTCCTTCAATCTTAGTTGTGGAGGGCGCTGCAAGATCAGCTCCAAGCCCAGTCACCTGCTCAGCTCAAGATGCTGTGTTCAATTAGTTGTGGATGGGTGTAGCCACCATCCCATGTGGGAGTCGAACCAGCAGCCTTGTTGTTAAGAGTGCATGCTCTATCCACTGAGCCATCCTGGTGGCAGCTCAACTCAAGGTGCCGAGTTCAGTATTAGTTGTGAGTGGACGTAGCCCACCATCTCCAACAGGCAACCTTGTTGTTAGGAGCATGTGCTCTCACCAGCTGAGCCATCCTGCCACCTGTTGGCAGCTCAGCAGCAGCTCAGCTCTGGCGCAGCTCATTGGCCCATGTGGGAATCGAAACGGCGAAACTGTTGCTCAGAGTTCGCACTCTTGAGCAAGTTCTTAAACAACTGAGCCACTCGGTTGTCAACCTGAGATACCCTGTGTCTGTCTTTTGATTTGAAGTGAGTCGCTTGTAGGCAGCATATGTAAGGGTCTTGTTTTCTTATTCATGCAGACACCCTATGTCTTTGATTGGAGTATTTAATCCATTTACATTGAAAGTAATTGTTGATAGATATGTAGTTATTACTTTTTATTATTCATATTTTTTTTATCTTTTTTTTTCCATCTTAAAGAAGTCTTTCTAACATTCCTTGTAAAACTGGTTTGGTGGTGAGGAACTCCTTTAACTTTTTCTTGTCTGGGAAGCTCTTTATCTGTCCTTCAATTCTAAACAATAGCCTTGCTAGGTAGACTAATCTTGGTTGTAGGTCCTTGCTTTTCATCACTTGGAATATTTCCTGCCACTCCCTCCTGGTCTGCAAAGTTTCTGTTGAGAAATCAGCTGACAGTCTATGGGAGCTCCCTTGTAGGTAACTAACTGGTTTTCTCTTGCTGCTTTTAGGATTCTCTCTATGTCTTTCACCTTTGCCATTTTAATTATAATGTGTCTTGATGTAGGCTTGTTTGGGTTCCTCTTATTTGGGACTTTCTGTGCTTCCTAGGCTTGCATGTCTATTTCCTTCACCAGGTTAGGGAAGTTTTCTGTCATTATTTCTTCAAATATGTTCTCAAATCCTTGGTTTCTCTCTTCTCTTTCTGGTATCCCTATGATGCAAATGTTTGTATGCTTGATGTTGTCCCAGAAGTCTCTTAAACTATCCTATCCTCATTTTTTAAAATTATTTTTTCCTTTTGCTGGTGATTCCTTCTAGTGCATTCTTCATTTTAGTTACTGTATTATTCTGACTGGTTCTTTTTTTTTTTTTAAAGATTTTATTGGAGAATTGGGGGAGGGAAACAGCACTGGGGAATCGGGGAGGGGAACAGACAAGTTGCTGTCCTTTTGTTCTTCAGTCTAGTTGCGGAGGACGTTGCTTCACTGGCCCATGTTGGTATCGTCATTGTGCTATTCCTGGGTGAGGCAGATCGGTCCCCGGCCTCTGGATGGTTGCTCACCACATCTATTGGCAACTCACACCAGCTGCTGGCTGCTCACGTTGGCTGCCGGCCACTCACTGTAGCTTATGGCAGCCCACTGCAGCAGGGGCTGCAGCCTACACCGTCGCCAGGCTTGCAGCCCGGCTCCAGGTGGAGCTGTTGTTAGCTGTAGAGGGCAGTGTCACTGGCCCTCATATGTGGGACCTGAACCGGGGCTGCTGGCTTCCCAAGCCAGCAGTCAACCACTGAGCCACTCGGCCAGTCCTCCAAGCCAGCTCTTAACCAATGCACCACTTGGCCGGCCCCTGATTGGTTCTTTTTTATGGTTTCCATGTCATTTTTTATGCTTGCTATATCTTTGTTGAGGTTCTCACTAAGTTCCTTGAGCATCCCTATAACTAGTGTTTTGAACTCTGTATTTGGTAGTTTGCTTGCCTCCATTTCATTTAGCTTTTTCTGGAGTTTTCTCCTGTTCTTTCATTTGGGATATATTTCTTTGTTTCCTCATTTTGGCTGCCTCTCTGTGTTTGTTTCTACGTATGAGGTAGATGTGCTATGTGTCCAGTCTTGCTGGGTGGCCTTATGTAGTAGGTGCCCTGTGGGGCCCAGTGGTGCAGTCTCCCTGGTCACCTGAGCTGGGTGCTCCAGGTGTGTCCCTTGTGTGGGTTGTGTGTGCCTTCCTGTTGTAGTTGAGCCTTGGTTGCTGTTGGCATGGGAGTGGGTGGGAATGACCCGCAGGCTGACTGGCTGTGGGGTTTAGCCACATCTATAGCTTACAGGCTGCTGTGTGGGGAGCTTACCCCACTGAGTGGTATTCAGTCCAGTGGGCTCTGGTGCCTGTTGAGGCTGCCCTTTGTGTGTGCTGCTTATGGGGCTAATTGGGTGGTACTCTGCTAAAATCTGAAGCCAACCTCCAGGTATGTTGGTTCTGGGGCCTCTTGGGAGGGGCTCTGGTGCAGGCCGAGGCAGCCTGTGACTAGCTGGGACTACCTGGTAGGAGCTACAAAGTGATCCATGGTTGGTTACTGCCTGTGCTGGACCTGGAGGCATGTGGGAGAGGCTATGCTGTGAACTGAGTATATCTGCCACCAGTGCTGGGCCTGGGGTAGCTCTGCAAAAAAGCCAGGAGACCCTGCCACTGATCCAGCCTTGTGCAGTACGGAGTTGGATGGGGCGCGGTCCCAGTGAGTCAGCAGGGTGGAGCTCACCAGCCCAATCAGATTCAGATTTGGCAGTAAGTGTAGGGGGTGGGCTCAACACAGACAAGATGGCGACTGCCTGTTGGCTGCACAAGAGGAGGACTGACACAGGGTTTGGAAAATACCGACTGTCCTCCAGTCCTTCCCCTGAAGCAACACACTTCAGCCTCCCCCCTGTTTGTCTCCGACACCCCCCGAGTCACCTGCCCTCCTCTGAAGCCCAAAGTGAGAACTTGCGGGGGAGTCTGTGCATGGGCCATTGAAGAGGTTCTGGGTTTCCTGCCACATTCAGTCTCAGCCAGTCAGTTGGAATCCCCACTGTTTTTCACAGCCAGATGTTGTGGGAGTTCCTCTTTCCAGCACCAGTATTCTGGGCTGGGGAACCCTGGAGTGGAGTTGGGGTCCGTCGCCCTCCGGGGGGAACCTCTGCAGCTGAATTATCCCTCCCAGTTTTCATCCACCACACAGAGGTTTGGGGCCACCTGTTTTGTGTCTGCACCCCTCTTACCAGTCTCAACGTGGCATCTTTATGTCCTTAGTTATAAAACTTCTGTTCAGCCAGACTTCAGATGGTTCTCCAGGTTGACTGTTCTATAATTTAGTTGTAATTTTGATGCATTCATGGGATGAGCCAAGCACAGCATTTATCTATGCTGCCATCTTGAATCATTGGATTGTTTGCTTTTTTGGTGTTGATTTGTACGAGTTTTAAAATAAATTTTGGATATTAACCCCTTATCAGATGTATCATTAGTGAATATTTTCTCCCAGTCAGTAGGTTTTTTTTTCTGTTTTGTTTATTGTTTCATTTGGTGTGCAAAAACATTTTAGTCTGATGTAGTTATTTTGTGTTTCCCTTGCCCAAGGAGATAGATTAAAACAAATATATCAATAAGATCAGTGTCAGAGAGTTCACATCCTGTTTTTTTTCTAGGAGTTCCATGGTTTAAGGTCTTACATTTAAATCTTTAATCCATTTTGAGTTTATTCTTGTATATGAAGTAAGAAGGTGGTCCAGTGTCATTTTTCTGTCTGTGTCTCTCCAGTTTTCCCAGCACCATTTATTGATGACACTGTCTTTACCCCCATTGTATATTCTTGCCTCTTTTGTCATAGATTAAATGACCATATAGGTGTGGCTTTATTTCTGGACCCCCTATTCTGTTCCATTGATCTATGTGTTGGTTTTTATGCCAGTGCCATGCTGTTTTGATTACTATACCTTGTAGTATAATTTGCTATCAGGCAGCATGATACTTCCAACTTTGTTCTTCTTTCTCAAGATTGCATTGGCTATTTGGGGTCTTTTATGGTTTCATATGAATTTTAGGATTACATGTGCTAGTACTCTGAAAAATGTCATTGGTAATTTGATAAGGATTGCGTTGAATCTATATATTGCCTTAAGTAGCATGGACATTTTAATAAGTGTTAATTCTTCCTATCCATAAGCACAGTACTGTATATGCTTCCATTTATTTGTGTCTTCTTTAATTTCTCTCGCCATCAGTGTTTTCTAAAATAGAGGTTCCTATGGAGGTAACCTCTGCTTCCAAAGCACTCCAAAGTTGTAAACTTCGCCCCAAAGCATATAATCTTTCTAATACTTTTTAAAATTTTTTAAAAGATTTTTATTAAAAATACAGCTAACATACAATATTATATTTGTTTCAGGGGTACACCATAGTTATTCAATACCTAAAGAAGTGATCACCATGATAAGTCCAGCAACCATCTGACACAGTAATATGCTATCACAATATTATTGACTATATTTTCTATCCTTTATTTACATCCCCATGACTATATTGTAACTACCAATTTATACTTCTTTTTTATGATTTTTAAAAAATTAATTAATTTTTTTAAAACTTAGCTTCAGGTGTACAACAAAGTGCAATAGTTATACTTTTTACCCCTCAAGTGACAACCCCCCTCCCTCTAAATCTTAATATAATATTTATTTATCTTTTGTCAATTGGTAAGTCCAGGTGAGGACAATTAATTTAGCCACATGAACAATTTAATTTACATGAGAAGCTTATATTTTATGGGGTTAATATAATTGTATGATAGTGTATCTTTTATGACAAGTTTTGGTTTTACGTTTTATTTGTGAACCATTAACAATTACAATTAAAAGAGTTATTCAAGAGAGTCTTAGAACATCTGTGCAAGGTATGGATAGTCTACCAATCTTTATTAATAATGGGGTATTTATGTTTTAGGTAAGGGAATGTGGGGAGCTGGGTTTGAAATGTTGCAGCAATGGACAGTGTAGAAAGCAATCATAAGAAATTAGGTGTCTTTCATCACCATATATTTGAAAGGAGAACTAACTCTGGGTAGTGAACACACAATACAATATACAGGTGATTGAGTATAGAATTGTATACTTGAAACCTATGTAATTTTGCTAACCAATACATTTAATAAAAATCAATTAAAAAAATTTTAAAAGCCTCCCCCTCCAAATTAGGTGCCTAGCTGAAAATTGGTGAGTATTTTTTATTTTATTTTATTTTTTTCCTGAAAGAATTTATATGACATGGGAAACCATTAAGTTTAGTAGAAACTCTAGACCTCAATTAATTGAAGTTTTCCATATTTTACTACCACTTTTATACTGTTAAAGTGAATATGTCTACTGGATCTAATGAAAGGCTGAAATAAGCAGTAGGCTTCTGATGATTTCTATGTGATTGAGTAAGTGCCTTTAGTGCCTTTTCAGACCCATTAAGGGAAAAACGTTTGTATATCTAAACTCATGGTAATATTTTCTGGATAGAAAGTGATTGTATCAGTCATTATGCCTAAATATGAGTATGTTGCTTTTGACTTGAAAAAATATTTGACCATTGAAAGATATTTATATTGGCATATTTTAATTAGATATAACTAACCAAAGAAATGAAATTTATTTTGTTATTGTAAACAAAAGCTATCATGGCTGTTTTAACTTAATTACAATTTAAAGATTTTTTTGAGAAACCAGTTATTTTTATTCTTTCTTTTTAAAATTAAATGTATTGGGGTGATTTGAAGCAGTCTAAGAATTTCATAAAATTAATCCCTTTGAAAAGACATCCATTATAACATTCATTGTGTTATATCACACTATATTACATAACATTACTTATATTAGAGAATATAATATTCATTATGCTAACAGTCATCTAAACATGAATACAATTTTACAAATATAATTTTTAAAATTTTATAGAAGTTATGCAAAGAAGTATAAAGTTATTTAACTTATAAACTAATGAAGAGAATTTAGGAAGTTTGAATCAAGAGAAATTTGACCCTGGTCTGGAACAAACCAAAATATTGTGTTAACATTATTTTTATAGTATCAACTAATTTTCAGAAGCTTGAATCATGATAAAATCCTTCATGTATCTTGAAATTAAAGCCTTTTTATTTTCATAGCTATAGTAACAAAGGCTATTATGGAAATAAACCCTCCCAAATGCATAATATAATAATTTTCATTCTATTTTAACTGTTTATGTGGACTAGACATTCTTTTTTTTTTTTTTGAGGGCAGTGTCACTGGCCCTCACATGTGGGACTGAACCGGGGCCGCTGGCTTCCCAAGCCAGTGCTTAACCACCACGCTACTTGGCCAGCCCTTTTTTTAAAAAATTCTTAATTGTGAAATAAACATTTAAAAAAAAAATAGTTTCAGGTGTACAACGCAGTGCAATAGTTATACTTTTTACCCCTCAAAGTGACAGCCCCTCTCCCCCAATTCGCCACCTCACTCCCCCCATATCATACATATCTATTACAATTCCCTTGACCCCACCCCACACTGTACTCCACATCCCGTGACCATATACACATTCAACCACAGTTGGCATACAATATTATACAACATCAGCCCCAGGTGTACAGTGCAGTGATCAAGCCTCCACTCCATCCATGAAGTGGTTTCCCTAACAAGATATATGACCATCTGACACCCCACAAAATATTTACAACATTATTAGTTATATTCCCCAAACTGTTTTTCATATCCCTGTGGCAATATTGCAGTTACCCATCTATGCTGTCTAATCCTTCCCCTCTCCCTCATCCCCACCCCCTCCCAACTAGCAACCATCAGTTTTTCCTCTAAATCTATGAGACCGTTACTGTTTACTTTGCTCGTTCATTTGGTTTTTCAGATTCCACATATAAGTGAGATAATATGGTATTTGTCTTTCTCCGACTGACTTATTTCACTTAACATAATAGTCTCTAGGTCCATCCGTATCGTTGCAAATGGTACGATTTCATTCTTCTTTATAGTGGAGTAATACTCCATTGTGTAAATATACCACAGTTTCTTAAGCCAGTCATCTACTGATGGGCATTTCGGTTCTTTCCAAGTCTTGGCTATTGTAAATACATAGCGCTGCAATAAACAGGATTTTTTTTCAAATTAGCATCTTGGATTCTTCTGGGTAGATACCCAAGAGTGGAATTGCTGGGTCATACGGTAGTTCCATTTCCAGTTTTTTGAGATACCTCCATACTGATTTCCATAATGGCTGCACCAATCTGCAGTCCCACCAAAAGTGCACCAGAGTTCCCTTTTCTCCACAGCCTCGCCAGTATTTTTTGTTGATTTATTGATGATAGCCATTCTGACGGGAGTGAGGTGGTATCTCATTGTGGTTTTTATTTGCATTTCTCTAATGATTAGAGGTTGACCATTTTTTTTTAAAGATTTTTATTGGGGAATCAGGGAAGGGGAACAGACAAGTTGCTGTCCTTTTGTTCTTCAGTCTAGTTGCGGAGGACGTTGCTTCACTGGCCCATGTTGGTATCATCATTGCGCTCTTCCCGGATGAGGCAGATCGGTCGCTGGCCTCTGGATGTCGCCCACTGCGGCTATTGGCAGCTCACGCTGGCTGCCGGCCACTCACTGTAGCCCATGGCAGCCCACTGCAGCAGGGGCTGCAGCCCACACCATCACCGGGGCTCGCACAGCCCAGCTCCAGGTGGAGCTGTTGTTAGCTGTAGAGGGCAGTGTCACTGGCCCTCCTATGTGGGATCCGAACCGGGGCCGCTGGCATCCCAAAACCAGCTCTTAACCAATGCGCCACTCGGCCGGCCCTGAACATTCTTTTTGTATGCCTGTTGGCCATCTGTATGTCCTCTTTAAATGCCTTTTCATATCCTCTGACCATTTTTTAATTGGGTTGTTTGTTTTTCTGGTGTTGAGTTCAATAAATGTTTTATAAATTTTGGATATCAACCCCTTATCAGATATAACAAATATCTTCTCCCATTCAGTAGGCTGCCTTTTTGTTTTATTGATGATTTCCTTTGCTGTGAAAAAACTTTTAAGTTTGATGTAATCCCATATGTTCATTTTTTCTTTTATTTCCCTTGCCCAAGGGGATATATCAGTAAAAATATTACTGAGGGTAATGTCTGCAAATTACTCCCTATGTTTTCGTCTAGGAGTTTTATGATTTCAGGTCTTACATTTAAGTCTTTAATCCATTTTGAGTTTGTTCATGAGAACAAACTTACATGGTGTAAGTTGGTGGTCCATTTTCGTTTTTTTTTGCACATGTCATAGACTAGACATTCTTAAAATGCACACATAACAACTGAATGATTTTTGGAACAGTTAATCTTTAAAGTTTCTCAAGAGAAGGGACAAGAGAGGAAGTGGAACAAATCAGGTGTTTAGTCTGGAGAACCATTTTCAGAGTTTGGCCAAAGTCCAGTCATCACTGATTGGGGCTGGACAAAATGAAACACTACAAAAAGATTGAAGAAGTCCTTATCAGATTTTGAAATGGTCACCTTGGGCAAAATTGGTCCAAAGGATACTGGTTTGAGAAGAATAATCCTGAACTTCTCAGCCCTAGGACTGGCTTGAGAACACACCTATTAGGCCTATGTTCATCCTCTCCCTAAACCTTTCTTATAGACAGATAACACTCAATATGCAAAACAAGCAGGTGTTAATGTGATCAGATTTTTAGGAATCCCAAGGGATCTTATTCCTAAGAACATAAAATAAACCCAATGCTGGAGGGCTTTAATAAACCACCAGAGCTCAATTCAGTGTGAGGTTACCTCCCAGCTAAGAGAAAGTGGTTCCTTGAACAGATAGAGACACAAGGGGTCTCTGAGGCATATGCTATTATTGAGTCAAAGGTTGTTGGTGGAACCTTCATTTGTCAGTGACCATCAGAAACACCCCTGTAACTGACCAAGTTGCCTTCATTAGTTTTTGCAGTGAGGGAGAATGCATATTGTGGAAAAATGTGTGTAGGTGTGGAGTTCTTTGTGTATTCCTACTTGGAATTTATTGAGTTTACTGAATGTGTGGATTACAATTTTGATCAAATTTGGGAAGTTTTCAGCAATTCTTCAAATATTTTTTCTATACCTTTCTCTTTCTCTTCCCCTTCTGTAACTCTCATTATGTATATATTGGTACACATCATGGTGTCCCACAGGTTTCTGAGTATCTCTTATTTTTTCTTCATTTTTCTACTCTTGAGATTGAATAAGCTCTATTGATCTATCTTAAATTCACTGATTCTTCTGCTATTGAGTCAAATTTTAGCAATGTCTACTTTTCATCTCCATATATTTAGTTTTTCTTTTATGATTTTTTTTTGAGGGCAGTGTCACTGGCCCTCATATGTGGGACATGAACCAGGGCTGCTGGCTTCTCAAGCCAGTGCTTAACCAGCACGCCACTCGCTGGTCCTCTTTTATGATTCTTATCTCTTTATTCATACCCCGTATTTGATTAATAGGTGATGTGATTTCCTTAATTCTTTAAACATATTTCCTTTGATTCTTTGAGCATATTTATAATACTTGCTTTGAAGTATTTGTCTTCACCTAACATCTGCACCCCAACTGAGACAGTTTCTATTGACTGTTTTTTTTCTTGTATATGAGTCACAGTTTCTTTGCGTGTCTTATAATTTTTTTGTTGAAAACTAGACATTTAATAAACTAGTGTTTCAAATCTGGATCTGATTCTTTCTTACAATTCAGGGAAAAGTTATTCTTGCTGATTTCCTTTGCTTTGTTTATTTGTTCAATGACTTTCCCGGAGAAATTATATGAGCCTGTTTCCCCCAGAGTATATGCCCTCTGATGTTTGCCCAGCTTGCTTTTTCTTTTCTTCTTCTTTGTATTTTTAATCTTAGTTCCTAGGGATCCCTTTCGGTGAGCATAGGTTAGTTGTAAGTCAATGACTGACCAGAGGTTATACTTACAGAACTTGAGCTAATACAGGTTAGAACCTTTGCCATCTGTATGTGGCTTTGGAATCTTTTTAAAGTTTAGGGAGTTTTCAAGTCTGAAAGAATACTTTCACTGCCCCATTGGTTGTAGGAAGAGGGAGCCTCAAGGTGGCAGAGCCTGACCGTGGGATCTGCGGCAGCAACTTAAGGCTCACAGTCATTGCTGGCAAGTGCATGAGTTGGACTCTCACACGTTCGCATTCCAGTTCCTCAGGGTTCTCAGACATTTGATTGGTCTGTGTCCACTCCCACATGCCAGTTGTCAGAATCTTGTCTCTCATACGCTGTATTTGTGCTGCTACCATGGTGTAAAGGCCACTGTAGGCAGCCACTGCGTCTGGACCACCGGCTTTGGCCTCACGGGCATGGAACCAGTGCAGCTGTATAATGTCACACTCTCAAAAATGGGCCCATGCTTGGGGTTTAATGTTCTGTGTTTGCCATCTTGAAGTTCTTCATAATGTTATGTTCGAATTTGTGTTTATAAGTCAAATCTGATGGAGAAAATGAGCATGCATTGGGCACTTGGAACTTTAGTTCACACTTGGTCCCCCATCTCCTCCCCTGCCTCCTTGCTTCTGCATGATTGGTTCTTGGAAGCTTACTCCCTCAACTCCTGTCACCTAGGAAGTATAGGAACCTGTACCGTGGCACAGAGAAATTTGAGCTCAGGTGCTCAAATCCTACACACTGAGTTGTAGGACAAGGTCCCTAGGCAACTGTGAAGGTCTGTCTGCACTTACCTTGTGAATATTCCTGCTCCCAAAGGAGAGTGTCATTAAACAGGAAATGAAAATCATTATGAAAAGTCAAAGACTTTGTGCTGAGTCCCACAAATATGTAGATGGCCTGCCAGTCCTTAATTACTCTGGTTTCCCTACTGCCGTGCTAGACAAGTTGTCCCCGAAGGTTCTTGTAACTCCTCTATCTGTGCAGCTATTCACTGACTGTGAGGGCCTATTCACTGACTAATGGTGCAGAAGAAGACATGAAATTCCAGGAGCTGAGAGACTGTGAGAGCACCAGCTTCGTTATGAGCCCTCAGCACTTCCCAGAAGCCCATGGATGAGAAGTATTATATTTCTATGGAACACAAAGCTCCTTTCTAAAATGCTGGGATAAGTTACTAAGGAATACCATGACAAGTTCCCTGAATCCCTCCGATGAACAGTAACCCACCTCTAGTGCTGTTCCAGTTTCAAACGGAGGCACCTTGGTCCTGTACATTATGCTTACATCCTAATGAACAAATTAGGACTTATACCCTTGGAAGGGAAAGAAGAGAACCTAGAGTGACAAAAGTGGGTCTTGTGGTGATGATCATAAGCCAAACGTTAGTGAGAGGCAACCAGGCCAAGAAGACTGACATTTGGGAAATGTGTTGAATGATAGGGATGCCGTGGCAGAGGAGGCATGGCATTTTTGAGAACCCAAATAAACTTGTAACTGAAGACTTTTTGCAGCAACAGTAGTTGGAAACAAACCACTGACCATCAGTAGAGTATAAGTTTTATTGGGTGCCCAATCCTACCTTGAAACAATAAAGATGAAAGTCCTAAAGTTCATGGCTGAGATCTATAAGACCTATCATAAGTACTGGCTAGAGCAATGTAGTCAGACCTTGGAAAGAGATGTCACCAGAGTTAGTTGACAGTGGGCAACTGCCACCTCCCTCAGGAAGTCCCTGTTCTGAGGAAATTGTTATAGAGAGGCAGCATCCCCCAATTTAGAGTCTAAATATACTTAGTCATGATCTGAGTCTAAATTGAAGAACAAGACAAAGAAGTTAGTGCAATTTATTCTGCTGATAAATCCAAAGAAGCTACTTATATTGAAGAGAGAAATGTTGTGATACATTGGACAAAGTATGCCCTGATCTCAGTCAAGTCTCCCACGTCCTTTACCATGCCTATGAGGGAGAACATAACCCTAGTATCACTCTTGTGCTCTGTACAACTGAAGGGAAATACAGGAATCTAAAGAGCTGGTAGCTTGTGAAGACAGGCTTGGGCACAACTCTCAATTCTATTCCTTATTTTTGCGCTGGATAAAGCACACCAAAGACACCAAAGAGTCTTCTATCTATCTATCTATCTATCTATCTATCTATCTATCTATCTATCTATCTCATTGTATTTGTTGTTTTTCTCTGGATTGCCGTAACTAATACAAGTACTGAAACATAAAAATGGTCAGCCTCTCAAAAAAGTGAAATTAATGAAGTCTTTTTCAGACATATATCAACAACAGATCAACACTACAGAAAAGGTGAATGAAGTCTTTCAGACAGAAGGAAAATGATGCCAGGTGGGCACATTGATCTACACAAAGGAATGAAGGTCTCCAAAAATTAACTGCATTGGTGAACATATGAGATAATTTTTATTATTCAAATCTCTTTAAAAGTTTATCAACAGTAGTTTTTGATTTCAGCTGGAATATATAGAGATGTGGGAAGAACATCACTTTGATCCATACAAGAAAAATACTGGACAAAATGTAAATTAACAACTTTTCTTGAGCCTATCAAAGAATTGAACTGAAAGGGCAGACAACTGACCTGAAATCTGGAGAGAGTTGCTTGCAGAGAAAAACAGAACTGGATCATTGTTTACACAGAATAGATGTCACTGAATGTCATGTAAGCTGTAGGAAGATTGCACTAGAAATATTTAGTTAACTGCTAAAGGCCAATTGTGGACTAGCATGAGAGCATGAAGCCCTGGGGGCCTCACACATAAGTGAGTTCTCATCCCTTCCTGGCCTTTTTCCCCCCTAGAAACCCTATAGGTAAGATTGAAGAGAACCCTAAGAAAGCTTCCCCATGTTTCTGGCTGGAGGAAAAGAACGAGAACCACTAAGAAAATCAACCTAGACCGAAAATCAACCCCCCATCCATTTGCACTATGACACAAGACTTTATCTTTGCTGTAATGCACTAGTGGAAACTCACTGCAGTTGAGTGAGGGGAATGGAGACCATTACCAAAACTGTGCCTATATTCATTTCCCCAGAAGATTTTACATTTGGAGGAGGGGTAGGAATACTTGGGAAGGAACATACCTCAAAACCCTAGCTCAGGGCTGGCCGAGTGGCGCATTGGTTAAGAGCTGGTTTTGGGATGCCAGCAGCCCCTGTTCGGATCCCACATGTGAGGGCCAGTGACACTGCCCTCTACAGCTAACAACAGCTCCACCTGGAGCTGGGCTGTGAGCCCCGGTGATGGTGTAGGCTGCAGCCCCTGCTGCAGTGGGCTGCCATAGGCTAGTGAGTGGCCGGCAGCCAGCGTGAGTGGCCGGCAGCCGGTGTGAGTGAACATCTAGAGGCCGGTGACCAATCTGCATCATCCGGGAAGAACGCAATGATGATACCAACATGGGCCAGTGAAGCAACGTCCTCCGCAACTAGACTGAAGAACAAAAAGACAGCAACTTGTCTGTTCCCCTTCCCTGATTCCCCAACGTTGTTCCCCTCCCCCAATTCCCCAATAAAAATCTTTAAAAAAAAAAAAAAAACCCTAGCTGAAAATATTTGCTTAAAACTGAGGCTTAAACAGAACATCAGAGAATGGCACCTTCACCCACCTCCCCCTCACCAGGCTAATAAACCTCAAGTTAATATCAAGTGGATTACAGCTGGAAGAATGTCAAGATACAGACCATGGGGAGCAAAACAAAAGAAAAATCCAAAACCAAGAGGAGAGACAAAAACAAGGTATCACTAGAGGATTTTGAAATCTCTGGTACCCATAGCAACAACAAGATCCAACTCTGATAACCATAGCAACAAATTCCAACTCTGGCAACCTAGCAACCACAGCAACTAAGAAAATTTCAAACCCAGTTTAACTCCTGACTAGATCAACACAAACATCCACAGTAAAGGCTCAGAAGAAGAAAAAGCCTGCTAACGTATAAAAAAAAATTACCTAAGTACACACTATTCTATACATGTTCATCTTTCAACAAAAAATCTATGTGGCATAACAAAAAGCATGAAAAAGCACAGTTTGAAGAGACAAAGCAATCATTTGACGCATATTCAGATATGACATGGCTGTTAGAGTTATCAGAAAGGGAATTTAAAACAGCTATGACTAACATGTTTAAGCAGTGGTTTTCAAAGGGGGGTAACTTTGCCCACAGGGAACATTTGGCAATGTCTGAAGATATCATAAGATGTGCTACTGGCATCTAGTGAGCAGAGGACAGAGATAATGCTAAAAATCCTGCAATGCATGAAACATTATCTCACAACAGAGTTATCTGGCCAAGGTTGGGAAACCTTGGAAACCCTGTGTTAGAAGCTTTGTGGGAAAAAGTAGAAATCATGCAAGATTGTATCAGCTCTTTTCTCAGAAAGAAAGAAACCATAAGAAAGAATAAAATAAAGATGCTAGAAATAAAAACACAAAAACAGAAATTAGGTTGTCTTTGATGGGCTCATCAGTGGACTCGCTACAGTTGAGGGGAAAAAAATCACTAATCTTTAAGATGAGTCTATAGAAACTACCCAAACTGAAATATTAAGAGGAGAAGGAGTAGGAAAATAGTACAGAACATGCAAGCACTGTGGAACAGTAACAAATGGTGTAATACACTTGCCATTGGAAGTATATACCATGATCATGGATAGGAAGAATTAGCATTGTTAAAATGTCCATACTACCCAAAGCAATCTACAGATTCAGTGCAGTCTCTATCAAAACAATAATGGCATTTTTCACAGAACTAGAGAAAATAACCCTGAAATTTATATGGAACCACAAAATACCCCAAAATAGCCAAAGCAATCTTGAGAAAGAAGAACAAAGTTGGAGGTATCACACTCCCTGATATCAAACTGTACAAGGATGTAGTCATCAAAACAGCCTGGTACTGGCATAAAGACAGACACATAGATCAATGGAACAGAATAGAGAGCCCGGATATAAACCCATGCCTCTATGGTCAATTAATCTATGACAAAGGAGGCAAGAATATACAATGGGATAAACACAGTCTCATCAACAAATGGTGCTGGGAAAACTGGACAGGTAAATGCAAAAATGCAACTAGACCACTTTCTTACACCTTATACTAGAATAGACTCAAAATGGATTAAAGACTTAAGTGTAAGACCCTAAACCAGAAAACTCCTAGAAGAAAGCAGGCAGTAAAGTCTCTGACATTGCTCTTAGTGATATTTTTTGGATGTATCTCTTCAGGCAAAGGCAACAAAAGAAAAAAATAAACAAATGGGATTACACCAAACTAAAAATGTTTTTGCACAGTAAAGGAAACCATTCAGAAAATGAAAAGACAACATACCGAATGGGGGAAGATATTCGCCAGTGATAGATCCGATTATGGGTTAATATCCAAAATTTATAAAGAACTCATTAGTAGTTACAAAGTAGTCATGGGGATGTAAAGTACAACATAGGGAATACAGTCAATAATATTGTAATAACTATGAATAGTGTCAGGTAGGTACTAGACATATCAGGAGGATCACTTCTTAAATTTTATACATGTCTAAACAGTATATTGTACACCTAAAACTAATATAAAATAACATTGAATATCAAATGTAATTGAAAAATAAAAGTAATAAAAAATGGTGCTGGGGGCCGGCTGAGTGGCACGGTGGTTAAGCACTGGCTTCACACGCCAGTGGCCTTGGTTCGGTCCCACATATGAGGGCCAGTGACACTGCCCTCAAAAAAAAAATGGTGCTGGGGGCCAGCCGAGTGGCTCAGTTGGTTAAGAGCTCGCTCAAGAGTGCGAGCTGAGCTCTGAGTAACAGCGATTCGATGCCAGCCCGAGCTGAGCTGCTGTTGAGCTGCCAAAGGTGGCAGGATGGCTCAGCTTAAAAAAAAAAATGGTGCTGGGAAAACTGGGACTCCACATGCAAAAGAATCAAACTAGATGGCTATCTGACACCATACACAAAAATTAACTCAAAATGGATTAAAGGCTTGAATGTAAGACCTGAAACCATAAAATACATAGAAGCAAACATAGGCACTAAACTTATGAAACTTGGTGACAGAGTGGTTTTTGTGAACTTTACCCCAAAAGGAAGGGATATAAAAGCAACAACCAAACAAACAAACAAACACACAAAAAAAGAAAACAAAGAAAAAACAAAAAACAAATTGGACCACATCAAACTAAAAAGCTTCTGCATAGCAAAGCAGCCATTAACAAAACAAACAGATGACCAAAGAAATGGGAGAAGGTATTTTCAAACAATACCTCTGATAAGGGGCTAAGATGGGTAGTAGCTTTGGGGTTATCATTTTATGAAGTGCCTAAACGTCTAATCATTATGTTGTTCTGTAACACCTGAAACTACAAATAAATAATTAAATAAGTAAAAAATAAATAAGAGGGCCGGCCGAGTGGCGTGGTGGTTAAGCCACTGGCTTGGGACGCCAGCGGCCCCGGTTCGGGTCCCACATATGAGGGCCAGTGACACTGCCCTCAAAAAAAAAAAAAAAAAATAGAAAAATGAGACTATCACAATTAAAAACTTTAAAAAAAAAAAAATAAGAACTCACACAACTCAGCAACAACAAAAAAAAACCAAGCAATTGGATTTTTAAAATGAGCAGAGGATCTGAACACTTTTCTAAGTAAGACACACAAATGGCCAACACACATATGAAAAGATGCTCAACATCACTAATCATCAGATACATACAAATCCACACCTCAATGGGATACCACCTCACACCTGTTAGAATGGCCATCATCAACAGAACAAGTAATAGCAAGTGTAGGAGAGGCTGTGGAGAAAAAGGAGCCCTCATATACTTCTGGTGGGAATGTGTACTGGTGCAGTCACTATAGAAAACAGTATGGAGGTTCCTCAAAAAGTTAATAATAGAATTACTGTATGACCCAGCAATCCCTCCTCTGAGTATCCACCTGAAACTTGGAAAACACTTATTCCTAAAGATATATGCACCCCTATGTTCACTGCAGCATTAGTCATGGTGGCCAAGACATGGAAATAACATAAGTGTCCTTTGATGGATGATTGGATAAAGAAGTTTGGTATGTGTATACAATGGAATATTACTTGGCCATGAAAAAGATGAAACATTACCGTTTGCAACAACATGGATAGATATGGAGAGTATCATGCTAAGTGAAGTAAGTTAGACAGAAAAGGGCAAGAACTATATGATTACACTCATATGAAAAAGCAACAAACAAACAAGAAAAACAAACACACAGAAAGTCTTAAGTACAGACAACTTAATCACCAAGAATGGTGGTTACCAGAGGGAAAGGATGGTAGGGAGGACAAAGAAGATAAAGGGTGTCAAATATATGGTGATAGAAGGAGACTAGACTTTGGGTGGTGCGCATACAATAGAGTATACAGATGTTGTATTATAAAGTTGTACACCTGAGGTTCATAGAATGTTATTATGCAATACATTTAATAAAAAAACCCCAGTGAGATATCACTTCGTATCTTTTACTATGGCTAATATAAAAAAGACAAAAGATAACGAGTGTTGGTGAGGGTGTGGAGAAAAGGGAACCCTTGTGCATTGTTGGTGGGAATGTAAATTGGTGTAGCCATCATGGAAAACTTATGGAGGTACCTCAAAAAATTAAAAATAGGGGCTGGCCGAGTGATGCGGTAGTTAAGCGCTGGCCTGGGAAGCCAGCGGCCCCAGTTTGGGTCCCACATATGAGGGCCAGTGATACTGCCTTCAAAAAAAAAAAAAAGACCATGGATAGACCTTGAGCACATTATGCTAAGTGAGATGAGTCAGACAGAGACAAATACTGTATGATATCTCTTATATGTGGAATCTAAAAGAACTGGTCTTGAAAGCAGAGAGTAAAGTGGTGGTTATCAGTGGCTAAGTGGTGAGTAGATAACAAAACTGTATTATAAACATTAAACTTGCTTAGAATCTGGATCTCAATTGTTCCCAACACCAGAAGGAATAATAATTATGCAATGCAATAGAGGTATTAGCTAGCTACAGTGGTAATCATATTGGAATATAAATGTATCAAATCAATATGTTGTACATTTTCAATGTACACAATATTGCATGTCAAATATATATCTCAGTAAAAAGTGTCCAAAACACGGTAACTATGTGAGGTGATGGATGTGTGAAGTAGCTTGATTGTGGTGATTATTTCACATATACAATGTATATGGATAGCAAATCATCAGGTTGTATACCTTAAATATATACAATTTTTATTTGTCAATTGTATTTCAACGAAGCTGGAAAACATAATGTGTAAGTATCCATGCCAGAATCTTAGGGCTCAAATAATTAATTGGGCTATTAAAATAAATACTGCAACTGAAATGAGTCTGCATTTCATTATATTAGTAATTTAGTAATGCCACCATGAAGTTAACTTAATCTGAACAGAAGCAAGAAAGGTTTTCTCCGTTTGGGAAATGTACTGCATCTACAATATAAGTATGGATAAACAACCCAGAGCAACCTTGTTGAAATCCTGGCTCCCACACAGAATGTGAATCAAACATGGGTCCTAGAACAAGGACAAGTTTGTTCATGTCATAGACATTTGGAAATCAGTAAAGAATGAGTACCAAATCCATAAATGTTGAAAGGTTGCTTACTTCTATTGTTGTACTTGTGTCATTGAACACCTATTCCCCTGATGAGAACAAAAGCTTCTTGGAGACAGGCCCCCGTGCTGTCATTCTTTTTATAGTAAATTTGATCTAAGACAAAGCAACTATTTCAAAAACATGTGTTGAATTCAATTGCCCTGTAATTGGTGTGCTTCGAGGCTGTTGTTGTCTCTGAAATTGTGCCAGTTTTGCAAAAACCTATGTCTGATAATGTAATTCTTGTCCTGAAACCTTTAATGGCTGTTCATAATCTGCTTTACAGGATTATGTCCACATGCCTTGTGTGGGCATATAAGGACCTTCATCCGCTCTCAGGCTGTATTCCCAGTGTGCCACCTGGGCTCTCATCTTGACTCACCGTCTTGTGAAGCCATACTAGTTGTTCCTTGAACACTTTGGATTTTCATGGCTGTGTGCTTTTGCAAATGCTGTTTCCTCTGTCTGAAAGGTCCTGGCGCTCTCATCTGCCTGGCAAACTCTTCCTTATTATTAAAGCTCAGCTTAAACATTAGTAACTTTGTCGCTTTCATTGACCTGTCACAGAATTAAGGCGTGCTGTATTTCTTTGTTCGTACCAGTGTTTATTACTTAAAATGTAGTCAGCTGAGTCAGGGATGGGAAGAAGACAAGACAGAAAGGAGCATCTCGTCTGTGGACTTAGCAGGCGGCTACTGCAGCACTACGTGTGAAGCATACTGGGCAGGCCGCGGTGGCAGCATGAAGCCGAGTGGCCTTTGGGTCAGGAGATGGCCTGGTCCGCATCTTTCCTTCTGCGTGTGTGCGCGCTCGTGTGTGTGGGTGCGTGTGTGTGTGCGCTCGTGTGTGTGTGTGTGGGGGTCGGTGGGTGCGTGTGTGCGTGTGTGTGCCCTCGTGTGCGTGTGTGCGCGTGTGCGCGCGCTCGTGTGTGTATGTGCGCGTGTGGGTGTGTGCGTGGGTGCGTGGGTGCGCGCGCTCGTGTGTGCGTGTGCGCGCGCGCTCGTGTGTGCGCGCGCGCTCGTGTGTGCGGGTGTGTGTGCGTGTGCGCGCGCGCTCGTGTGTGTGTGTGTGCGTGTGGGTGTGTGCGTGTGTGTGCGCGCTCGTGTGTGTATGTGCGCGTGTGGGCGTGTGCGCGCGCTCGTGTGTGTGTGTGTGGGTGCGTGTGTGCGTGCGCTCGTGTGTGCGGGTGCGCGGGTGCGAGCGCCGGTCGGAGCGCAGAGCAGCGGGCCGCAGTGCGGGCGGCAGGGCAGCCGCACGTGGCGCGGCGGGCGGCGGGCAGGAGGGCGGGGCCGCACTGGGAGCGCCGGCCCGGGCGCCCGCCAGCCTTGCGCTCCGGCCAGCTCCGGCGGGCAGCGTGACTCATGCCGGCGGTGCCTGGAAGGGCGGCTCCGCCCGGCAGCCCCACAGGTGCTCCCGGCGGCGCAGGGGGCAGGCGGCCGCCAGGGCAGGCAGTGGCGCGCCGCACGACCCAGCGCCAGCAGGCCCGCTCGGTCGATGTTCGAGCCGAGGATGCGGCGGGGCTGGAAGATGGCCCTGTCCGGGGGGCTGCGGTGCTGCCGCCGGGTCCTGGCCTGGGTGCCCGTGCTCATCATCGTCCTGGTCGTGCTCTGGTCCTACTACGCCTACGTCTTTGAACTCTGCCTGGGTAAGTGCGGCCGGACCCCGAGGTGCGGAAACCCTGCCCGCTGCGCCTTCCCCGGCTCCCGGGAGCGGGCTGCCCCACAGTACTTCCTGCGCTCTCCCACGAGGGTCCCACCATGTCCCCAGCGATGGCCACCCACGGTGTCTTACATTATTTCCTGGCCGTGCCCACAAGAATTTCCTGGCTCTTCCGAGCAGCGCGCCCGTTTCTCATACTTCTGGGGGCTCCCTTCTGTGAAACGGAGGAAATCCTTGAGCTGTCTGCTCACGTTACCAGTGCGACCAATGCACCCAACTGGGAACCTCAAAATACTTCCTCTCTTTTCTTACCAGCCCTTCTTTTTCCAACGCTGGGATTCATCCTTTTCCCATGATCTTCTCACGCTGTTTCAACTGCTTCACTTCTCCCATTCGTGACTCCACAGCACACCTGCTTCTATCCCACTGAGGGTTCCCTGTTTCAGACAGCGACAAGCCCCCCATTCTCTTTCCCTGGGGCCTCGACCATTCCTTCATTTTCTCCAGTGGAATGGCAGCCCTACAACACATCCTACCCTGCCCCCTCATACTACAGCCTCTGATTTGATCGCACTGGGGTTCCCTTTACTCTCGTGCCTTTCTCCCCATTATTTTCTGACACCACAAACTAGTCGCCCTGCGTTTATCACACTATGGTCCTGCTTCCCCCACCAGAGTGCCCTCTTTACCCTCCCACACAGGCTCCCACAATATTTGTCATACCCCTTCCAAGGTCCACTATTTGTTATCAGTCTGAAATCCACTCCCCACCTCTTCCACTATTAGCCCCACGTTTTGCCATCCTCTTTCTCTGGACTTATTATTTTCTGTTACTTCTGTCTAGGATTGCACTTGTCCCCTGGTCTTCTCAAACAAGAGAAACACCATCCTTTAACACTGCAATTTCTAATATTTTGTGCCCCTTCCAGTAGGAACCTCATTCCTTGTCCCCCTCATTAGAGCACCTGTGTTACAAATTTGAGGTCTCTTCTTGTACCCTGTGCTGTCACACTAGGGAGCCTTCCATCCCCTTCTTATATATAAAATGGTTCCCACAGTATGTCCTGTGCTTACATACTCAGAATTCCACAATATTTCTCCACACAAACCCCAAGACCCTGTCCTGTGCTTTCCCAACTTGGATTACCACCCCCGCCCCCGCCCTTTGTTCTTATCAGTAATGGCCTCATAATGTTCTTATCAATTCACAATGAACTCCGTATTATTTCCTGTGCTTATTTCACAGTAAGATCTCCCCTTGCCACTATTCTCTCTTGTTGATGAATTCCCATCTCTTCTCAAAGGAAGTTCCATTAATAGTTATTGTCACTTCAGTACTAGTATCCCACTTTCAGCACCATTGAACTTGTGTCCTATAATGTTCCCCATTCATTCAGTGTCAGGTCCCAGTATATTTCCAGTCCCCTCACATTATGACTCCTATTCGTCCTGTTGCACATTCCCTCCCAACTCTTTCCAAGTCTGCTTTATTTCTTCATACCAGATTCTTCTCACCTTAAAAATTGCAATTAGGGTCCTGCTTTTTCCAACCCCAGGACATGACCCCACTTCTAACTTCCTCCTCTTACATTTTTGACACAGCGATCGTCTGTTCCAAGTGGACTGGGATTAACTAGGGAGCCAATTTTCTTCTAATCAAAGTCTGTGCATTAGAGTTCGAATTTTCCTCATCTCCTTCTATAGATTTCCATAGATTTATTATAGAAAATGCAGAAAGTTATTAAAAAGAAATTCAATTAGTTGCTCTCATAGATAGAAATTTAGGCTATTTTTGTTTTTTATTCTAAATCTGGTATTGAGGTGCGTTAATGGGTTGTGCAATGGCTGTTAAATTTTTATATTCTTCGAGCTCACCACCTACCTTTTTTGAATGACGGATTGAGGGGTTGAAAGTTCAGCTCCATTATTGTTTTGGAGTTTTTCAATCCTGACCAACATGAGCTTTGCCAAGCAGTCAGTTAAAAAATTAGTAATGATAATGGCTAACACTCACATAGTCCTTAATCTGTGCCAGGCAATGTTGTAAGTACTGTAACTATAGGTATTACCTCTCTCTCCATTAACTCATGTAATCTTCACAATAACTAGACAAAGCAAATGCCATTACTGCTCCCGTTGTGCAGATGAGCAAACTGAGGTCAAGACCAAGTTAGAATCAGTGCAGGTAGTTAGCTTTCTACAAGTTCATATGCAGCTTAATATTAATAGTATTAAAAGCTGAAAGGAATCTTAGAGCTTATTTATTGTTTTATTTAACATATTTGCAGAGGATTTGTTACATGCCAAAACACTGTTTTTATTTTTTACTTATTTTTTTCAAACACTGTTTTTGTTTGTTTGTTTGTGATTTTGTTTGTTTGTGTTTTTGAGGACAGTGTCACTGGCCCTCATATGTGGGACCCGAACCGGGGCCCCTGGCTTCCGAAGCCAGCGCTTAACCACCGCGCCACTCGGCGGGCCCACAAACACTGTTTTTAAATGACTATACACATACTCCCTCTCCCCCTCTCCTTGTCTCTCTTGCTCTCTTAATCCTTGTACTACTCTTACGAGGCACATACTATCATTGTGCCCATTTTAAAGACAAGACAACTGAGGCACAGACGGAAGGAGAAGCTTACCTAATTTAACTGCGCTACTAAAATAGGCAGGCAGCATGGCTTCACAGTCCATGCATTTACCACTGCAGTGTCTGAACCCTGCCTCCTCTCCACTAACACAGAGGCCGAACCTGTGACTCACAGCACGAATGCAGCCTGCAGAGGTCTGGTTTGGCCTCAGCAATATTTTCTTAACACTTTGCACCAGTTCCCATTATTGAAACAACAGGAGAGTAAGGTAGTCTTGACTTCCAATTTGGGCTCCACCGGTCCGTCCTGTCATTTTCATTTTACAATTTTTAACGAATGAGAGACCTGGCTTTCAGAAAGGTGAAATCAAAAATTTCCTAAAGTCACATGTTTAGTGAATAATGGAGAGTTGGATGTCAAGGCTGCCTGATACCAAATCAACAGAAGCAAATTAACCGATTTGAGTTTCAGTATGACCCAAAATGTAATTAAGGGCGTAACTTCTTCCCAGAAATAGAAGCTGATGTCTTTTTCTCTAATGTGAAGTTAGAGCTGAAGCCCAAAGTGGTATTTTTGTCTTACACTTCTTAGAGTTTGAGTTCTGCCACATGGTAACTAGGACACCTGGGGAAAGTAGAGAAAATTCTCTGTCAACCTCACTTGCCTCACATGCACCTCATTTGTACTGTTGTTCATTCATACCACTAATACTATATGCTGTTATGGGATTGTTGTTAGGAGAATTTAAATAATATGGTACATGGAAAGCATGCAGCACATTGTAAGTTAACAACACTTTGTTAGAGCATTAAATAGTAACTTATTATTATTAATGAGCATGTAAGGGATTCTGCTCAGTAGGATTTACCTACTTTGGATGTTTCACATAAGTAGCATTATACAATGAGTGTCCTTTTGTGTCTGGATTCTTTCAATTAGCATATATATATATATATATATATATATATATATATATTAGCTGAGCCATCCTGCCACCTGTTGGCTGCTCAGCAGCAGCTCAGCTTGGGCTGGGCATCGAACTGCTGTTGCTCAGAGCTCAGCTTGCACTCTTGAGCGAGCTCTTAACCAACTGAGCCACTCGGCCTGCCCAAATTTTATTTTTTTTAATTTTATTTTTTAGAGGGCAGGGTCTCTGGCCCTCCTATGTGGGATCCAAACCAGGGCCGCTGGCAATGCAAGCCAGCTCTTAACCACCATGCCACTCGGCCGGCCTAGCATATATTTTTGAGGTCCATCCACACTGTAACATGTAATAGTACTTCATTCCTTTTGTTTGTTTGTTTGTTTGTTTTTGAGGGCAGTGTCACTGGCCTTCACATGTGGGATCCGAACCAGGGCTGCTGGCGTCCCAAGCCAGCGCTTAACCACCACACCACTCGGCCGGTCCAGTTATTTTCCTTTTTAAAATAATAACCTTCATAGTGGGAATGAAGTGGCATCTGATTGTAGTTTTGATTTGCATCTCCCTGATGGCTAATGATGTCGAGCATCCTCTCATGTGCTCGTTGGCCATTTGCATGTCTTCTTTGGAGAAATGTCTGTTCAAGTCCTTTGCCTTGTTTCAAATGAGTGATCTTTTTGTTCTTGAATTGTTAGATTTTTTTTATATGAGTATATGCTGAATACTTGACCCTTATCAGATAAATGATTTGCAAATATTTTCTCCCATTCCATGAGTTGTTTTTTCACTTTCTTTTTTTAAAAAAAATTATTTTATTGTGAAATAAACATTTAAAAAAAATCAGTTTCAGGTATACAACACAGTGCAATAGTTATACTTTTTAACCCCTCAAAGTGACAACCCTCCTCCCCAAATTTGCCACCCCACTCCCCCCATATCATACATATCTATTACAATTCCCTTGACCCCACCCCACACTATACTCCACATCCTGTAACCATATACACATTCAACCGCAGTTGGCATACAGTATTATACAACATCAATTTCAGGTGTACAGTGCAGTGATCAAGCCTCTACTCCATCCATGAAGTGGTCTCCCTAACAAGACATATGACCATCTGACACCCCACAAAATAGTTACAACATTATTATATTCCCCGAACTCTCTTTCTCATCCCTGTGGCAATATTGCAGTTACCCATCTATGCTGTCTAATCCTTCCCCTCTCCCTCATCCCCACCCCCTCCCAACTAGCAACCATCAGTGTTTCCTCTATATGTGTGAGACCATTTCTGTTTACTTTGCTCATTCGTTTAGTTTTTCAGATTCCACATATAAGTGAGATCATATGGTATTTGTCTTTCTCCGACTGACTTATTTCACTTAACATAATAATCTCTAGGTCCATCCATATCGTTGCAAATGGTACGATTTCATTCTTCTTTATAGCGGAGTAATACTTCATTGTATAAATGTACCACAGTTTCGTAATCCAGTCATCTATTGATGGGCATTTCGGTTGTTTCCAAGTCTTGGCTATTGTAAATAGTGCTGCAGGAAACATAGGGGTGCATATATTTTTTCGAATTAGCGTCTTGGGTTCCTCTGGGTAGATACCCAAGAGTGGAATTGCTGGGTCATATGGTAGTTTCATTTCCAGTTTTTTGAGATACCTTCACTTTCTCGATAGTATCATTTGATGCACAAAGTTTTACATTTTATTTTATTTTTTTTAAGTTTTACATTTTAATAAAAGTTCAATTTATCTGTATTTTCTTTAGTTGCCTGTGTTTTTGGTGTCATAGCTAAGAATCCATTGCCAAATGCAAAGTCATGCAGGGTTACCCCTGTCTTTTCCTCTAAGAATTGTATAGTGCTAGCTCTTACATTTTGGTCCTTGATCTGTTTTGAGTTATTTTTTGTATATTGTGTGAGATGGGAGTCCAGCTTCATTCTTTTGCATGTGGCCGTGCAGTTGTTCTTGCATCATTTGTAGAAGAGACTATTCCTTTCTCATTAAATAGTCCTGACATGATTGTCAAAAATCAATTGGCCATAGGTATATGGATTTGTTTCTTTCTGGTCTCTGAATTCTGTTCCACTGATCCATTTGTGTATTCTTCACCTTGTACCACACTGTGTTGATTTCTGTACCTTTGCAATAAATTTTGAAATCAAGAAGTGTGATTTTTCCAACTTGATTTTTCTTTGTTAAGACTGTTTTGGCTAGGGTCTCTTGCAATTCCATATGAATTTTAAGATCAGCTTATCTGCTTCCGCAAAATGGTTGGTTGAATTTTGACAAGGATTGCACTGAATTTATATATTGTTTTGAAGACAGTTGTCATCTTAACAGTATCAATTTTTCTAATCCATGAACATGGGATATCTTTTCATTTATTTAGTCCTTTAAATTACTTTCAGCAATATTTTGGAATTTTAAATGTGTAACTCTTGAGCCTCCTTGATTAAATTTATTCCTAAGTATTTTATTCTTTTTGATGCTATTATAAACAGAATAGTCTTCTTAACTTCTTATTCTGATTGTTCATTAGCTCTGAGAGGTTTTTTGGTGGATTATTTGGAATTTTTTCTACATAAGATCATATCGTCTGCAAATAACGGTAATTCTATTTTTTCTTTCTAATCTGGATGCTTTTTTTTCTTGCCTAATTGCACTGGCTAGAACACCCAGAACTATATTAAATAGAAATGGTAAAAACAGGCATCTTGACCTTGTTTCTTATCTGAAGGAGAAAGCTTTCAGTCTTTCACCATTGAGTAGCTGTGGAGCTTTCCTAAATGCCCTTTATCAAGTTGAAGAACTTTCCATTTATTTTTAGTTTTGTGAGCATTTTTTTTCAAGAAAGTGTGTATCATATTGTCAAATGTTTTTCTAGCATAATTGAGATCATGTTTTTTTTTTCTTCATTCTATTAATGTAGTGTATTGCAAGATTGATTTTCATAGAATGAACCAACCTTACATTTCTTTTTATTTTATTTTTATTTTTATTTTTTTTATTTTTTAGAGGGCAGTGTCACTAGCCCTAATATGTGGGATCCGAACTGGGGTCGCTGGCATCCCAAGCCAGCTCTTAACCACCACGCCACTCGACCGGCCCCACCCTTATATTTCTTATATTCATCTCACTTAATCATGATGTATATATTCCTTTAATATGCTTTTGAGTTTGGTTTTCTAGTAATTGATTGGGTAGTTTTAGACTTATGTGCAGAAGAGAGAGTCGTATGTAGTTTTCTCTTCTTGTGATGTCTTTTTTTAGCTTGAGTGTCAGGGTAATGTTGACCTCATAGAATGAGGAAGTGTTCTTTCATCTTCAAATTTTTGTAAGAGTTTGAAAAAGATTGATGTTAATTCTTTAAATATTTGGTACAATTCAACAATGAAGCCTTCTGGTCTTGGCTTTGCTTTGTTGGGACCTTTGTTTTTTTGTTTTGTTTTGTTTTTTTTAGAGGACAGTGTCATTGGCCCTCATATGTGGGATCCGAACTGGGGCTGCTGGCATCTCAAGTCAGCTCTTAACCACCGCACCACTCGGCCGGCCCTGGGAGCTTTCTGAATACTGATTCAATCTTTACACTTAAAAGTCTGCTCAGATTTTGTCTTTCTTTTTGAGACTGTTTTCTGTGTTTCTAGGAATTTGCCCATTTTGTCTAGATTATCAGATATGTTTGCGTACAATTGTTCTTACTATTATAATCCTTTCCATTTATGCAAATTTTCTATTAATAAATATCTCCACTTACATTTCTGGTTTTAGTAATTTTATTCTTTCTCTTTTTTTCTTGCTCAGTCTAGCTGATCTTTTCAAGGCCCCAATTTTCAGTTTTATTGATTCTGTTGTTTTTGTGTTCTTTATTTGGTTTTTCTCCACTGTCTTCTTTATTATATCCTTCCATCTGCCAGCTTTGAGTTTAGTTTGCTCTTCTGTTTTAGTGCCTTAAGGTATAGAGGTCATTTATTTGAGATTTTTGTTCTTTAATAATGTACACATTTACAGATATAGATCACTCTCTGAATACTGCTTTTACTGTATCCTGTAGGATTTGATATGTTGTGGTTTTGTTTTCATTCATCTCTAAGTATTTTTTAATTTCACTTGTAGTTTATTCTTTGATCCACTGATTGTTCAACAGTGTATTGCTTAATTTCCCCATAATTTTGAATTTTGTAGTTTTCATTGTGTTATTCATTTCTAGTTTAATTCCATTGTGTCATAGAAGATACTTTGTATGATTGACTTCAATCTTTTAAATTTACTGAGATTTATTTTGTGGTCTAACATATGGCCTGTACTGGACAATATTCCATATATATTTGAGAAAAATGTGTATTTTCCTGTTGGTGGATTCAGTGTTTTACATATGTCTGTTAGGTCTAATTGGTTTACAGCGTTGTTCAAATCCTCTATTTTCTTTTTTTAAAAAAAGATTTTATAGGGGAATTGGGGGAGGGGAACAGTTTTGGGGAATTGGGGGAGGGGGACTGTGGGAAGCTGACAGCACCCCAGTGTCTGACAAGGCCACATTGCCCTGCTCAGCACTGGATATTAGGGGTGCTGCCTTATGGTTGGTCATGTAATATCTCCTGCCTCTGTGAACCCATGTGCCTTTTCTTCTATAGGAGACAATATATTCACTACACTTGTGACATGTTCCTGTGGTACCCCAATGAGCTAACTACGCAGCCAATGACGGGTAAGATCTCCTAAAAGAGGGGAGACAACCCAGCCAGGCGGTAGTTCCGTGGGGGACCCCTGAACTGTGATATTGGGGATCAAGCCCCTTGGAAACTGAGGCACAGGCCTCTGACAAACTCAGGCCAGAAAACTCAGGCCTGTGAGAAGCTGAGGCATTTGCCTAAGGGCCCTACTGTGAATAGTCTCCTGAAAGATTAAGTCTTCAGGCCATGAGAGTTCCGGGTAAGAGGCAGCTCTAAGACATCCGCTGACCATGGAATTGTTAATCAGCCTTGTGTGAATTCCTTTGCCCAGTGCCTTGTTGCAGCAACAGATACTGAAGCTTTGACTGAGAAACGGATGCAGCCCTCTGTAGGATAAGAGGTGTGAAACCCTTTTGGTTGCTAGGTATTGTTATTTACAAACGAATAGATTTTAGATGCTTTTACCTTAAACACAGCCACTCCTGGTCTTTTGGTATAGCTCAAGTAAACTGTGAGTTTTATGATTGTGTTTAACTGCTAGAATTTAGGATGATTTCTAGATAGTCAAGATAGCTTTAGTAAACATTCTTTAGGTAATTTACAGAGGCCAAGTCTGGGTTTCATGGCAATTATCATAATAAAGACAAGGTAGTCCTTTGGCGGAAGAGTAAGTCGCGGTGCACCCCGGAGGGAGCGCTTGCCGGGGAGTAGAGGGCTGTGTGGATCCTGGGAACTACGAACCACCGTTGGTGATTTGTTACAGTTTGCTTCCTTGAAAATTCTCAATAAAAGCTATGCGCTGACCCGATTCGGGGCTCAGTCTTCCTTGGCTGAGTCCCTTGGGCTCAGTCGTCCTTGGCTGAGTCCCTTGGTCTCGCTCTTATCTTAATTCTGTCTCTTGTTTTTCCTTAATCTGCGTCGCCCCTCTCGTGTCCCACTTGCCCTTGCCACGCAGGACGTGACAGGGGACCAGCCAAGTTGTTGTTCTTCAGTCTTCGTTGTGGAGGGTCCCAGTCGCCATCTGGCTTCCCATCGGCAGCTCGTGGCCTCTAAGCTCAAGGCGCTGTGTTCAACCTTAATTGTGCGTGGGTGTAGCCACCATCCCATGCGGGAGTCGAACCGGCAGCCTTGTTGTTAAGAGCACATGCTCTGTTCTCTGAGCCATCCGGGCAGCAGCTCAGCTCAAGGTGCCGAGTTCAGTCTTAGTTGCGGGTGGGATTGCCCACCATTGAACAGGCAATCTTCTTGTTACACCAGCTGAGCCATCGTGCCACCTGTTGGTAGCTCTGTGACAGCTCGGCTATGGTGCAGCACTCACTGGCCCATGTGGGAATCAAACCAGCAGCCCTGTTGCTCAGAGCACACGCTCTAAGTCAACTCTTATCCAACCTAGCCACTCGGCCGGCCCAAATCCTCTATTTTCTTACTGAGCTTTTGTCTAGTAGTTCTGTCCATTGTTGAGAGTGGATATTGAAGTCTTCAGCTAATATTTTAATACTATCTCCCTCAATTCTGTTGGAGTTTGCTTCCTATATTTTGGAACTCTGTTGTTAGGTTTGTAGATGTTTATACTTACTATGTCATCTTGATGGATTAGCCCCTTTATCAATTTATAATATCCTGCATTGTCTCTTGTATCAATTTTTAATTTAAAATTGACCATCACTTAACATAGCCACCCTAGCTCTCTTTTGGTTACTATTTACTTGGATATCTTTGAAAACCTGTCTTCCAAAGTGGCTGCACCATTTCGCATTCCTACCAGCGATGAGTGAGAGTGCCTATTATGCTACATCCTTCTCAGCATTTGATGTTTTCAGTTGTTTTGCAGTTTTACCATTCTAATATGTGTATAATGATAGCTCATTGTTTTAATGTATTATTATGTGATTAATTTATTTTTAGTTGTGGGCCCGAATAGCTCAGTCGGTAGAGCATCAGACTTTATTTTTAGTATACTCATTTTGCTTTCCTTTCATTTCTTTTTCTATATAGTTTTGGGTTTTTTTTCATAGTGTTTATCCTGTGTATTACAATTAAATGCTAACTTTGTAATAATAAAATTTGAAATCATACCAACTTAATTTAATAATATACAAAACTCTTCTCCTTTACAACTCCATTTCCCGCTTTATGTTGTTATTGTCAGAAATTGCATCTTTATACATTGTGTGCCTATTAACATTGATTTATCATTATTATTTTATGCATTTGTCTGTTAAATCATGTTAAATTAAAGAAGAGTGGAAAACCAAAAATACGATACTATTGGCTTTTATATTTACCTGTGTAAATGGAAACCAGATTCTTCTCCCCAACCCCATTTGTTTTTGCTGCCTGTTGTAAGTTGTTTGTTCAGTGATTTTTTTTATATTAAAGACTGTGTTCTTTATTATGTGTAGTCTCTAAAGTCTTTGATCCTTAAACTTTTGGTCAGTTAGTCATTTGATAAAGATTTCATGAATGCCTGTAGTCATAAAAGAAATAGAAAAGAAGAAAAAATACCCTCTCCCAGCCTTTAAAAATTAACTTTGTGTTTAGGACACTCCTTCAGTTTCTTCCAGGGTGTTTGGACTCTGCCTTATCATTTTACAGATGAAGAAACTGAGGCACAGAGAGGTTAAATAATTTGCCCAAAGTCACAGAGGAAGTGGCAGAACCAGAATATGAATACATACCAAAGTATATGGTATACATCAATGAACTCCCTCCCTGAATGAGTCATTAATTAAGAGAACTTCGGGCCAGCCAAGTGGTGCACTGGTTAAGCACTGGTTTGGGAAGCCAGCGGCCCCGGTTCGGGTCCCACATATGAGGGCCAGTGACACTGCCCTCAAAGAAAAAATAAAAAAAAAATAAAAGAGAACTTCATGTTGTAAGTGAGCACTCATCTCACTACACTCATATTTTCAGCCTTCCCACTCTGCTTTCACAAGTCCTTTTGAGCTTCACTAATTTGGTAGCCAGTAGCCACATGTGGCTATTAGACAATTGAAATGTGGCATCAGAATTGAGATCTGCTGGAAGTATAAAATACACACCAGCTTTCACAAATTGAATACAAAAAGAAAAATGTAAAATATCTCATTAATATTCTTTGTGTGGATAACATTGGAATGATGATATTTTTGATATGTTGGATTAAATTATATATATATATATATATATTTTTTTTTTTTGAGGGCAGTGTCACTGGCCCTCATATGTGGGACCCGAACCGGGGCCACTGGCCTCCCAAACCAGCGCTCAACCACCACGCCACTTGGCCGGCAAATAAATATATATATATATATATATATATATATATATATATATATACACACACATATATTTTAAGTTTAGCTGCTAAACTTTTTTTTTTTTAAAGATTTTATTGGGGAATTGGGGGAGGGGAACAGTGTTGGGGAACTGGAAAGGGGACCAGCCAAGTTGTTCTTCAGTCTTCGCTGTGGAGGGCGCCAGTCGCCATCTGGCTTCCCATCGGCAGCTCATGGCCTCTAAGCTCAGGGTGCTGTGTTCAGTCTTAGTTGCGGGCGGGTGTAGCCACCATCCCATGCAGAAGTTGAACCCGGCAGCCTTGTTGTTAGGAGTAAATGCCCTATCCACTGAGCCATCCGGGCGGCAGCTCAGCTCAAGGTGCCGAGTTCAATCTTTTAATTGTGGGTGGGCATAGCCCACCATTGAACAGGCAATCTTGTTGTTACACCAGCTGAGCCATCCTGCCACCTGATGGCAGCTCAGCTGGCAGCTCAGCGACAGCTCAGCTAGGGCACAGTGTTCACTGGCCCATGAGGGAATCGAACTGGCGACTCTGTTGCTCAGAGCACGTGCTCTAAGCCAACTCTTAACCGACTGAATCACTCAGCCGGCCCCAAAAAATATGTTCTTAAAGTTAACTTCACTTGGTATTTTTTAATGTTTTAAAACTTTCCTACTAGTACATTTAAATTACATGGCTCACATTTTATTTTGGTTGTAAAATTTCTTCCTTGTACTTTCTCCTACATTTGTTGACTATCTTCATCTAGCCCCATGTTAGGCTTATTCTCCCAGTATTCTTCTGTGAACCCTAAAACATTCATCTCCTTAAAAGAAGTCATGAGATATGCTTTGGTTTTAACACTAGTCTGAGATGAAAACTCTTCCATCCGTTTTTCTCCATACCTAGTTGTGCCGAACCAGTAAGTAGGTGAGAGAAAAGTGGAGACAGTGCAAAAAAATTGTTTAATGATAACTGCAGTGACTTGACTCCCCAGAAGTGAGCTACGATTTGAAGGAACAAAGCAGGTGTCTAATTACACATATCCCCATGTCAGTCTATAATCATGCACCACAGGTTACCCAGAGAATGGCCCAGAGGTTTCATTTGGTACAAGTTTAGTGTGACCTGTGTCATTTTCATTTTAAATATAACTGAAGTATTCTTAGTCTCTTACTTTAATAATGCAAAAGGCAATATAAGAAAAATAAAGGCAGAACTACCAAGAGAAGTGACACAATGGTTTAGAATAAAGACCCCCTTTTTTCTTCTCAGAAGTATGTAACTTCCAACAGAATTTTGCAAGAATATGTTTTCCCTTAAAGTTACTGACTCTTTACAGATTTCAGAAGTGTAAAGGTCTTTAACAGTGAAGTCCCCTGCCTGACTAATGTCTAAAGGTCTTCTGCAACATTTCCAAGTGTTTGCAATGGGCAACTCACTGCCTCCCAATGCGGCCAGTCTGCTTGGTCATCGTCATCATCATTTCTTATATGGAGCCACAGTGTGTTGACCTGCAGCTTTTATCCTCTGATTCCATTTGTTCCCTCTGTTCTTGGATCATATAAACCAGACACACTTGCACAGGAGAGTCCTGAAACGACTTAAAGCCAGCCATTCCCCTGGACACTTCCTGGCTCCCACCCTTTTTTCTATATACTCAGTCTAATTCCGACATTCATAAATCACTGGCTGCTTTCCTTCCCTGACTCATAAGTGCTGTAGCCAAGCAAATGGAAGCAGGGACCTCTGCTTCCTGTTTAGCAGCAAGTATTCAGCCATAGACGTTGTAAGGAGAGACACCAAACGGCAATTTGGCTGCTACTCTTTATTAAGATTGATCTCCAAGCAACTCTGCTTTCTGTCTCTATTTTAAAGAGCTATGCCTTGTAATTTCACCTTCCCTTGGCAACTAGTACTAGGGCACAGAGATCGTGGTGGTGAGTAAGACAGGTCTCAGCTTGTACGAGTGACATTCTGAACAAGTTATGTATATATCATAGTAAGTCAGCTGGCAGTGATTGCGAAAGGTGGACACAGCACATGGAAAAAGCCCTTGAGGCTGGAATCTAGTCTCAACTCTACCATTAACTTGCTTTATGACCTTGGGAAAATCATTTGATAATACTCTAGTTCATTTTTCCCATCTGTAAAATGAGGCAGATAAATGAGATAATCGCTAAAGTCCCTTCTAGTTTTGATGTTCTATGAAATCTTAGTTCAAATATAATAATAACAAATATTCATTAAGTACTTGCTTGTGCTAGATTCTATGTTAAACAGCATTTACATGTTTGACCACATTTAAATCTCAACCTTGTGAGGTAGGTACTGTTAGGGAAGGTAAGGATCTGCCCATGGTCACAAAATTGTGTGAATGGGCTTCTAACCCAGACAGTCTGACTTAAGAGCTGGCATGCTCCCTCTACACTATATTACCTCTAAATATACCAGAGATGCTTGGTATTTCAAGAGGTTCTACAGTGAATACTTTGTGGAATTGAGTAATCATCTCCTAACTTATCATCTTTTAAGTTCCTACTACCATGTTCCATAGCTTTAGTGTTTCCATGTGCTGTTGTTTTTAATCAAGTTATACCTGTTTTTGTTGAATGAGTAGAAATTCTTAATTTCTCATGGTTTAAGATGAAGGAGGGGCCGGCCGAGTGGCGCGGTGGTTAAGCACTGGCTTGGGAAGCCAGCGGCCCCGGTTCGGTCCCGCATATGAGGGCCAGTGACACTGCCCTCAAAAATAAAAATGATGCTGTGGAGATTAGAAAAGTATGTTTGAAAATATTGCTAATTTTGACCTTTTTATCTCTTTCCACAGTGACTGTTCTGAGCCCAGCAGAAAAAGGTAAGAAGGCGCTGTGAATTGTATCAGTCAGAACTGTATCCCTCTTTTCTATCTAAAAGTGAGTTACATGAAAGCCTATTACTTGAGCAGCTTTTTCACTCAAGTTTGGGCAATAGTTTTCAAGAAGCTTACCCAGAAGCAGAGCAGAAGCTGTTTGCAGTGGCCCCTTGGCTGTAGGACAGCATTGAAAGTTACCAGGAGCTCTGATGGAGAAGGGCAGAGAGAGCCACTCTGCTGGCCGTAGGGACCCCGGGCCTCCCTGGGCTCGTCACTGGGTTCACGCCTGCGTGTCTTGCCTTTTTACCCAACTTGCCTCCTGTTCAAGGCATTGGGGACGGGCTCCGGCGGGGGCTGTTAAGGCCCAAGCCCTTGCCCGTCGCACCTCCAGCATGTTCACTGTACTGCGCTCCTCATCCCCATCTTGGCCAGATCTGCAGTCTGTCCTGTCCTTGTAAAGAGACTGAGGCATTTCCCATTGAAAACCTGTAAGGTAAGCGTGAGTCTTAAGAAACCTTTCGCTTTACCGTTGTTTCATCAGGTATCACCATAAATATTTATGTAGCCACTTGTAATCCTCACTTCATGGGAATTAGTGGTTGGAGGTCACTGAGTACACAGCATTCATGTTGTGTTGTTCTAACCTCCAGCTCATTATTATTCATTTGGCGAAGGTGTTGGCTCCAGAGGCCACCAAGCAGAGTAGTGGGAAGCCAGTAGACCATACTAGTTAAAAGTATGAGCAGTCTAAATTCAAATCCCAGCTTCACTACTTCCTGGTAAATTATTTTACCTTCCTTGTGCTCGTTTTATTCATGTGTAGAATATCAATAATGATACTACCTACTTTGTAAAGCTGTTGGAACAATTAATGAGTTAATGCATGTAAAGCACTTACAGCAGTGGTTAGTAAAGCTAATATTGGTGATTCTATAAACGTTTGTTACTATTATTATATTATAGCCTTGGAGCAAGTTTTGAGTTGCCTCTTATCTATGCTTCTTAAGGTCAGAGATCATTTTGTGTGTGTTTGTATATATAATTATAAGTAAATATAATTTTCCACAATAAACTTTCAAGACAAGTTGGCTGGGGGTTTAGCTCTACCATAATAGGAACAATGACAGTAATATTGTTATTACTGGAAACTATATTGTGCCAGGTACCCTGCTAAGTATTGTAGAGACATGGCCTCCTTCAATATTTACATCAACACAATGATGTAGACATGCGTATGTCCATTTTATTGAGAAGGAAACTGAGGTATAGAGAGGTTAAGTAACTTATCCCGGGTCATCTAGACTGTCACTTGTAAACCCAACTCAATTCAAAGCCTTCCTAATAGCATCAAGCCAGTTACCAGGATTTGCGCTCTTTAGCAGATATGTTACCACAATGTATCATTTTTAAACTCCTTTCTGACTCTAGAATTCTATGATTCCCAAAGCACTTTTATCCCGATAGCTCTGAAATTTATCGATAAAGAATAAGATTAGATTTTGCTTCTTTATTCTGCAGTGGGGCATAATGGGACAAAGCACAGGATTTAGGGATAGCAGATCTGGGTTGGAGTCCCAGCTCTATCATTTACTAGCTCTGTGACCTTTGGTAAGTAACTCAATTTCTATGAACCTCAATTTCTGTAAAATAAAGTGAGGCTAGGTTGATAACATCTTACAGATTTATTGTAGGCTAGCAGGAGTAAAAGTATACGGCAATAAACTGCTGTGTAAATGTAAAGTGTTAACAATCTCACTTGTAACATTTTCTTATATGTCAGGATTCTCAAAAACAGTGGAATCCATAAACTAAAATTGAATTGGACTGTAACCAGAAGGTTGAAAGCTAGACTTACAAAGAACTTCTGAATACTAGGGTGGGCTACTAGGAGATGCCATGAAATCTACTTCTCAGAAAATACCAGACATGCAACTATGTGGCACGAATCAGTGAGCCACACCGATAGGCCCGCCAATAGAAGTCACACCGATAGAAGCACACCGATAGGCCCAATGACTATGTGAGGTCCCTTCTAACCCTGTCAATCTCTTGTGACTCGTTTCCCATGACACTGCAGTAGGATACAGTACAGTACCGGTAGGAACATGGGCATAGGCAAAGAAAACACAAGGGGCAAAGAAATGAAAGCCTCAAGTCATATAACCTTTTCTTCAGTCTCCACAGTTTAAGAAAACCAGAGTCAAACATACTGCGAAAGTATGTGTGTACAGTACAGTGCAGACAGCCCTGTGAAGACAGAGGTAGAAATTGGAGGTATGCTGCCACACATCAAGGGACACCAAGAGTTTCCAGGGACCGCCAGGAGCTAGGAAGAGGCAAGGAAGGTCCTCCCCTGGAGGCTTCAGAGGGAGCACGGCCCTGCCTATGCCTTAATTTCAGACTTCTAGCCTCCAGAGCTGTGAGAGAGCAATTTAGTGTTTTAAGCCACCCCGTTGGTGGTAACTTATGAGAGTCCTAAGAAACTAGTACAGTTCCTGATAAATTTCAACCTCTAATATACTGTTAAAAGCATTGTAACAGTAGCAAATAAGCACAGACTTCAGTGTCAGATGCACCTGGGATCAAATCTGGATTTTGCCACTTATATATGACTTTGGGGAACTTGATCTCACCAAGTTTCACTTTCTTTCTCTGAAAAATGGGGATAACAATACCTTCCTTTCATAGTTGTTTGGGACACTAAACGACACGATGTATGTAAGTCTCTTGGCACAGTGCCTGGCATATGAGAAGTATAAAATAAATAGTAGTGGATACTGTTATTGTTATTGTTATCAACATTGGAAAGGACCTAAGTGCTCTTTCTTCTAAGAAGCATAATGTATTTCAGGACTGTAATTCCTACTACTGCCCTTGTAAATATATTGTCAGAATCCATGTACTCATATTTTGTAAGTAGAACAACTGAGACCCAAAGAAATAAAATGTATTGACCTAGTCATAATACTTATTCTAGTGCACAGAAAAGACTAAAGCCCAGATCACCTGAACCACCATCCAGAATATTATACGTTATCCTTGATAATACAGGACTCAGAAATTTTGTTTTTAAGACATGAGTCCATCCAGTATGCTACAGAGAAAAGAATTGTAAGAAAAATCACAATTGGAGGGCCGGCCGAGTGGCTCAGTTGGTTAAGAGCTCACTCAAGAGTGCGAGCTGAGCTCTGAGCAACGGCAGTTCGATGCCCAGCCCAAGCTGAGCTGCCAACGGGTAGCAGGATGGCTTAGCTAAAAAAAAAAAAAAAAAGAAAAGAAAATCACAATTGTAAGAAAGTTTTTGTAAGACGAGTACATTGGTTTACATAGACTGGTTCCCATTTTGGCCAAAGAGCTGCTATTAAATAGATCTTGTGCCTTATAATTCAATTCATGGTATCTTACAGTTATTAAAATAATTCAGGTGTGAACTACTTAAAAAAAAACATGACATGAGTCCATGTCTTCTTCCAGAGACCATACTAGACAACATAATAATAATGTATTTATTTTGCTTTCATTAGAGTGTTTTGTGTGGATGGTCTCGTTCAGCATCATACTATTTCTATTTTGAGAATCTTGACTGGAAAATCTTCTGTCCTGTATTCCTGAACTGAGGATCTGGGATAAGCTGGTGGTTAGAAATTTAGTAGGGTTCAAGGATGGGTGGGGCTAAGGGATGAATTTAGGAATGAGATTAGGTACAATCTGTCAGACAATCCACATATAATCAAGACTAATGTATTGAATAAATTGATTAAAATAATTTTAAGCTGGGCCGGCTGAGTGGCGCGGTGGTTAAGCGCTGGCTTGGGACGCCAGCGTCCCTGGTTCGGGTCCCACATATGAGGGCCAGTGACACTGCCCTCAAAATAATGATAATAATAATAATAATTTTAAGCCAAATTTTAATGCATTCTCTGAGAATTCATTTTAATTTTGAATGGTTTGCATGCTAAATTCTCTGGTTTCTCTTTTTTTTTTGAGGGCAGTGTCACTGGCCCTCATATGTGGGACCCGAACCGGGGCCACTGGCTTCCCAAGCCAGCGCTTAACAACCACACCACTCGGCTGGCCCTGGTTTCTCTTTTAAAGTTAAAAATGGTTGTAATTATTTAACTTTTTAGAAACAGATGCAATGTGTAAATAATAGAACTCTTATGAACTGAACTGTGCCCCCTCCACCTCCCAAATTCATATGTGGAAGTTCTAACCTCTAGGACCTCAAAATGTAACCATTTGGAGATGGGATCTTTAAATACATAATTGGGGTAACATGAGGTCACTAGAGTGGGCCCGATCAATAAGACTGGTGACCTTATAAGAGGAGGAGGTGAGGACACAGACACGCACAGAGGGACGACTGTTTGAGGATATGGGGAGCAGACAGCCATCTATACGCTAAGGATAGAGGCCCCAGGACCAGCCCTGCCCACACTTTGATCTTGAACTTCTAGCCTCCAAAATTTTGAGAAGGTTAATTTCTGTTGTTTAAGCCACTCAATCTGTGGTACTTTAGTATGGCAGCCTGAGCAAACGAATACAAGAACTTATTCAGTTTTCCATTTAAAAACCCAGAGCATGGAAATGCCTGCTTTGTGTCAGCTTCCTGATTATACTAACCTTAATTTATCGATGATATATTAGACACCAGGAGTGTGTGAGGGGAAAAGTTTGGGCCACAGTATGATCTTTTCTACTCACCTCCAAGTATAGGAAAATCTCAGTTAGGTTTTGAAAACTTATCTCAGCGCTCTTAATAATATACTATTTTATATTTATTATTGTAAAATTCCTTTATAACGAGGATTTGGGGGAGCAGACAAAGGCTTTCTTTAGAGGCTAACCCACTTCTACAAGAATATTAATCATGATATTAATATAATAATCATTGTTATAGGTATTCTTACATATAATAGAATAATTATTAATATACTAATTAATAATATTTATATCATTGTTATAAAAATAATGCTTATTGAAAATTCAGTAAGGAAAGATCAGCCAGAGTGTAGTCAATTCTAGGTTTCAGAGTTATGATTTGGGTTCGTCTTCTAGCTGTGTACCTAATGACACTGCTTTCAATCATACAGCCTATAACTCCCAACACATTTAATTATGGCTGTGAGGAAAATAAAAATATTAGGCGGGGAAGCAGACTAAGTAGCTGTTATACTAAATGTTAGAAAAACTAAGATGCAAAGATGTGAAAGGAAAAGGCCAATTTTATTTATTTGTTTCTCTATTTAGACGTTGTGAGACTAAGTATTATTTATTTATTTATTTATTTATTTATTTATTTATTTATTTATTTTGAGGGCAGTGTCACTGGCCCTCACATGTGGGACCCGAACCGGGGCCGCTGGCTTCCCAAGCCAGCGCTTAACCACTGCGCCACTCGGCCGGCCCCAGTATTTTTATTATTACCAGTTAACAGGTGAAGGGACCAGAGGCTCAAAGATAACTATGGTCGCTTAACTAGTAAAGAGTCAGAATAAAAACTACTTCAAGTGCACTTATTATGTGCCAGCCACTGTTCTAACATACTTTAGGTGCCTGTAATTCTCATTACAGCCCTTTGAAGTAAGTATGATCATATGTCCATTTATGGATGAGAAAACTGAGTATAGCGAGTACATTGGTTTGCTAGAGCTGCTATAACAAACTGCCACACACACGGTGGCATGAGACCGCGGGTGTATCCTCTCATGGTTCTGGGGGGCAAAAGTCTGGAATGAGGTTGTCAGAGGGCCGCGCCCCTCCTCCCAGTCTCAGGGGGATCCCAGATCTTGTCTCTGCGGCTTCCTTGGCCTGTGGCTGCATCACTTCACCTTGGAAAAGGCCCATTTTTAGATCTCTTTATTATTTTGTTTTTGTCAGGTTTACTGAGATATCATTTACACACAATAAGACTCATCCTTTATAAATGCACAGATTGACGAGTATACACCAATGTAAACGCCACTAGCATCAAGATGTGCAATATTTACATTACCCTGAAAATATTCTCTCTCCTCCATTTGCAAGCAGTCCTCCCGCTCTCCCCCTGGCAACTGCTGAGCTGTTTCCTGGCCCTGTAGTTTTACCTTCTTCATAATGTCATGTAAATTCAATCATAAGATACGTAGCCCTTTATATCTGGCTTCTTTCACTTAGCATTACGCTTTTAAGATTCATCCATGTCAGTGTGCGTAGGAGTACTTTGTTCCTTTGTATTGCCGCATAGTAGTCTATACTATGTATGTTTAACGTTATAAGAAACTACCAAACTGTTTTCCAAAGCAGTTCTACCATTTTGCATCTGCAGTAGTGACACATGAGAGTTCCAGTTGGTCTACATCTTCACTGTCACTTGGTGTTTTCAGAGTTTTGAAAACCATTCTGTTGTGTATGAAGTGGTATCTCCTTATGGTTTTAATTTGCACTTCTGTAATGAGTGATGATAGGCATCTTTTCACGTGCTTGTTTGCCATATGCATATCTTCTTTTATGAAATGTCTATGTCTTCTGCCTGTTTTTATTGAGTTGTTTGTCTCATTATTGAGTTGTAACTTTAAATGTTTAGATAGAAGACTTTTTGTTTTTAAGAAAATATGACTTCTCTTGGGAGCAAAATTAGGGTCGATGTGAGTGAGTTATCAGGAGGCATATTTCTGTTAGATATGAGGAAGATGTGTCTAACAATCAGAGTTATCCAACAACTTAATGGGCTGGCCCAAGAGTTGATAAGTTTCCCATTACTTCAGGTGTTCAAGCAAAAGCTGGGTGACCGATTATTAGAGATAATGCAAAGCAGATTTATATGTTGCAGAGAATATCAGACCCAATGGAATCTAAGGACTTGCACAAATATAAAATTTTATAATATTAAAATAAATCAAGTCAACATCATACTAATGAGATACCAGATTTATTGGCTGCATGAACAAACGGAAATACATTCTGATGAAACCAAGCTGGGAGTTTGATAACCCGGGCCAATTCCTCAGCCAGTGAAAACATGGCTCACCAATCCCTACCCACCACTTGGATAATCAAGATTCTCTGTACTGCTTTGGTGTCCACTGAAAATCCCTGATGTGGTTGTTGGTGTGTGTGTGTATCACATATGATGAGATCAGCAAGGTTAACCAGCTTCTCTAGGACACACGGTTATTAATAGTAGGTCCAGAGTTGAAATACTCTAATCCAAGTTTATAAGCACACGGAGGCCATATATTTTGTTAGCTTTGTTGTTTACCACATTCCAATATACTGGAATTACAAAGCTCTTTGAAAATGAAAAATACTAACTTTAAGACAAGTAAAATGCAGCCCTGCTTTGCACAATTGCTAGCAAACTTATGAAATTCATTAGCCCCCAGAACTGGTACAGACTTCAGACACAGGAAGCTTCATAAAAGGTTTATAAACATTGAAGAATACTACATGCCAAAGGATAAGTAGAGGAAATGACAATACTTCATAGACAGCCCTAACTTTTTTGGGGGAAGATTTTATTGGGGAATTGGGGAGGGGAACAGCTTTGGAGAATCGGGGAAGGGGAACAGACAAGTTGCTGTCCTTTCGTTCTTCAGTCTAGTTGCGGAGGACATTACTTCACTGGCCCGTTTTGGTATCATCACTGCGCTCTTCTTGGGTGAGGCAAATTGGTTGCCAGCCTCTGGACGGCCGCTCACAGTGGCTCTTGGCAGCTCATGCTGGCTGCCAGCCACTCATGGTAGCTTATGGCAGCCCACTGCAGCAGGGGCTGCAGCCTATAGCATCACAGGTGACTCGCAGCAGCTCAGTTCCAGTTTGAGCTGTTGTTCACCGTCTTAGCTGTAGAGGGCATAGCATCCCTGGCCCTAATGTGGGATCCGAACCGGGGTCCTGCTGCTCAGAGCTGGCATTCCAAGCCAACTCTTAACCAACGCGCCACTTGGCCGGCCTGACAGCCCTAACTTTTGAAGTTGATATCAATAAAGAAAGCCAGGCATGCTCTTTCAAAACAGGATGCCATATGTTGGCACTGGAATTTGGGGCCACCACCAGAGAGACTCCTGGGGGGAGCTGGCTAAACCTTGGAAATAACTCTGAAGAAAGTCTTATGTTTTCATAGGGGATAGCTAAGTCATGGAAACAACTCTTGAGCAATTCTTGTATTTGCGTGAACTATCCTTAGCTCTTTGATTACAGCCCATTCTCTCCAAATACTCCTCCAAATAGCTGAGAGACAAGCTGCAGCTTTTTGTTAGAGCTTTTAAGGTGGGGGAAATAAAGTAAGGTAGTGAACTCAAATATTAGAGTCAACACCTTATTGCTAGGTGTCCTACTCAAAGGAAGAAGTGACTGCCTGGCTGACAAATTTTCCCCAATCATAATCTGGAGATTTATATCTTGAGCCAAAATTGGATTCAAGTCAGGGCTGTTTCCATTGCTAAAACTATAGCTGATATTCCTTTTGTAATTATAGTATGAAGTTGAAATTCCTCCCATTACCCATCCTCTACCAACTCCAGTGCTTTTAGCCATCAGTCTATATAAAAGATATTACAGAAACCAGTGTCTTTCTGTAATAGCTTTTAAGGAAAAGACATATGTTGGATAATTGCCACAGTAACAGCCATTGCATTCATGTGTCTCAATATCTATAGTAAAGCTTCATTATTTTCTTCTTTTCCCCATTTGGGTACTCATCTTGCTGCATTTAGCGCAGTCTGCCTGTTGCATTTATTATTATTCACACAAGAATGCGCACACACGCATGTACACACACACACACAATCACTCACATCCCATTAGTACCTGGGAGCAAAACATAGAAAAGGTAACCTGTTGGCCAGAGATGTTGCTAATAAGAACTTTATGCTACGTCCACAAATGTAGTTTCATATTCTGTAATTTTTTATCAAGGTGTTTAGAAATCATTTATTTCAGGATAAAAGCTCAAGTAGTCATTCTCCTTTCAGAAGCTATTTCCACAATGAGCTATTGACATTGCAACACAGTGACTAAGTTCAGAACAACTGCAGTCTTAGGCGGATTTTTCTTTAGGAGTTGGTCATATTCCTTACAGCTGATTTCTGCTCCTGAAAACCTTTGCATGTTGTGGAAAGAAAATACACACTTGAAAAGCTTTTGGTTTCCGATGTTAATCACAGCTCCAGCAGCTTTTGATGCTGCAGGACTGTGATCACTACCAGATAAGCACTGAGCTCTACCGGGCCTGCTTGCTTGAAAAGGTGTCATTGAGTAGTGGCAGTTCCTGCACACAGTTCACAATCTATTGGATTTCTGTAGTGATCTGAAACCTCACTAGAGCATCTCACCTAAAAAGAAAGACTCAGTGTCCCTGCAGTTTATAAGAATGATTAGTCTGGGTAATAATTCATTATAAATAAATATGTTGCTAGCTTTCTTTTTTTCCCCTTTTTTAAATTAGTTTCAGGTGTATAAAACAAAGAATGGACTTCCACACATTTGGGACCATAGCTTAGGAATATACAGAAGGTGCCCAAAATATGTATACACATTTTTTAAAAAAAGATTTTGTTGGGAAATTGGGGAAAGGGAACAGCCAAGTTTTTGTCCTTCAATCTTAGTTGTGGAGGGCACAGCTAGCTCAGCTTCAAGTCCAGCCACCATCCAGCCACCTGTTGGCACCTCGCGGAAGCTCAGATCTAGGTGCTGTGTTCAATCTTAGTTGCAGGTGGGCGTATCCCAGCATCCCATGAGGGAGTGGAACGGGCAACCTTGTTAGGAGCATGTTCTCTTACCAGCTGAGCCATCCTGCCACCTGTTGGCAGCTCAGCGGTAGCTCAGCTCAGGCACAACTTACTGGCCCATGTGGGAATCAAACCGATGACACTGTTGCTGTGTATACACATTTTAAGAAAGGAAAAAACTGTATTAAAATTGTAACACTTGGGGTCGGCCGAGTGGTGCAGTGGTTAAGCCCTGGCTTGGGAAGCCAGCGGCCCCGGTTCATTCCCACATATGAGGGCCAGTAACAAAAAACAAAAAAAAAAAACCCATCTTTCTCTTAGGGCCGGCGGAGTGGCACGGAGGTTAAGTGCTGGCGGGAAGCCAGCGGCCCCGGTTCAGTCCCACATATGAGGGCCAGTGACACTGCCCTCAAAAAAAACAACAACAAAAAAACCAAATTGTAATACTCAATATATACAGTTAACAAAAGATGAATATAAGTCATGTGTATACATTTTTTGGCACCCCCAGTGTGTGTGTGTGTGTGTGTGTGTGTGTGTGATATATATATATATATATATATATATATATATATATATATATGAGAGAGAGAGAGAGAGAGAGAGAGAGAGAAATACAAAATTGAGAATCATGGTGCCTATCCACAATTCAGTAACACACGGCAGTGTGAAATGTGGCAGGGGTGTGGTGAATTGCATTTCTCTGATGATTAGTAACATTGAACATCTTTTCAGATGTCTATTGGCCATCTGTATGTCCTCTTTGGAGAAATGTGTATTCAGGTCCTCTGCCCATTTTTAATTGGATTGTTTGGTCTTTTGGGTGTTAAGTTGTATGAGTTCTTTTTTTTTTTTTGAGGGCAGTGTCACTGGCCCTCATATGTGGGACCTGAATTGGGGCCGCTGGCGTCCCAAGCCAGCGCTTAACCAATGTGCCACTCGGCCGGCCCAAGTTGTATGAGTTCTTAATAAATTCTGTATATTAACCCCTTATCGATATATCATTCTCCCATTCGGTAGGTTGTCTTTTCGATTTGTTGATGGTTTCCTTTGTGTTCAAAATTTGGCACTGTAACTTGTTTCTGTCACTGTGTGGGGAAAAGTAAGAATTAATATTTTATAGTAATACTAAAAAAATATTGGTAATAGGAAAACAAAACAGAAATTTGTTGTTGAGCTTTATGTCTTTCTCAGCTTTTAGAAATGGACAAAGGGATAGTGTAAACACTGTGTTTTTTTCTTAAATTTCAGTTATCTACCTCATATTCTACCATGCCATCTTTGTGTTCTTTACCTGGACCTACTGGAAGTCTATTTTTACACTCCCACAACAGCCAAACCAGAAGGTAAGAATACTGATTACTTCATAAAGGCTAAAAACAGAGGAAAGCAGAAATGTCAATAAGGCAAGAAGGCAAAAAGAGGAGCAAAAAGCCTTCCATTACAAAAGGGAGATTCAGAGTGATCTTTAAAAATGACTCCTAGTGCTAATGGTAAATTAAGGGGCAGATTGTCTATTGAAGGAGTTCATGAAATTACCAGTCATGGGTATATATAAAACTAGGAAAGCACTACCTGCATCGGTAATATAATTAGAGAAACAGTAACCACTTGGATTCTGAAAACTCATCTACTTCAATTCTATGAAATTGTATTAGTTTGGAACCCAGTGAGACTCTGGAAGACCATCGTTAGGAAAAAAGTTACAATAGTTAAATTGATCATTTCAAACTGTGCTCCTTTGAACCAAAATGTTTCATGCAATGTTTGGAAATGTTTATCAAAGAATTTGGAGTAATACCAGGCATTCATAACGTGACTAATGTAAAACAGATTAGGCTCCAAAATAGAAATTAAAAAAAAAAAAAAAAGAAACAGTGGGGCAGGCTGAGTGGCTCAGTTGGTTAAGGGCTTGCTCAGGAGTGTGAGCTGAGCTCTGAGCAACAGTAGTTCAATGCCCAGTCCGAGCTGAGCTGCCACTGAGCTGCCAACAGGTGGCAGGATGGCTCAGCTAAAATAATAAAACAAACAAAACAAAACAAAACAAAAAGAAGCAGTGGAAGTGATTTTAACAGCCTCCAAACATTGGGGGAAATACTGGTTTAAATTTTACCATTTATGAAATCAAAACAGTACACAAGAAAAATAAAATTAAATACAAAGGAAGGCAGTAAAGTAATAATTGAGGAACACTAAAGATAAGCTATAAAGAAAATAAGTAGTAGGGCCGGCCAAGTGGCGCGGTGGTTGGGAAGCCAGTGGCCCCGGTTCGGGTCCCACGTATGAGGGCCAGTGACACTGCCCTCAAAAAAAAAAAGAAAATAAGTAGCAAAATTGTAGAAGTTATTTCTTATGAGTAATTACTTGAAATATAAGTGAATTAAGCTATCAAATTAAAAGGCAGATATTCACATAACAGATAAACATTATCACCTATGTTTATACTGTCTACAAATGACTCACTTTATTTTTCAATGAAAGTTGACATGTTAACTATATTCCCTATGCTATACTTTGCATCCCTGTGACAATTTTAGAATTACCATATGATTTCACTTATATGTAGAATCTAAACAACAAAATATGTGAACAAACAAAGCAGCAGCAGGCTCATAAATACAGAGAAGAAACTGACAGTTGCCAGATCGGAGGGGTTGGGGGGCAGAGTGAGAAAGGCGAAGGGAGTAAGAAGTACAAATTGGTAGTTACAAAATAGTCATGGGGATGTAAAGTACAGCACAGGGAATAGAGTCAATAATATGGTAATAACTATGGATGGTGCCAGGTGGATACTAGATTTATTGGGGGGAATCACTTCTTAAATTATATAAATGTCTAACCACTATGCTGTATACCTGAAATTAATAGAAAATAATATTGAATGTCAAAATAAATAAATAACTAAATAAAGTGAAAAAAATATTGCCAAAACCAGTTAGACAGATACAAATAAATGGATACACATCCCGTGTTTGTGAATTGGAAAAGTTAATATTGTTAAGAATGTCATTACTGGGCCGGCCGAGTGGCGTGGTGATTGGGCGCTGGCTTGAGAGGCCCCAGTTCGGGTCCCACATGTGAGGGCCAGTGACACTGCCCTCAAAAAAAAAAAAGTCATTACTACCCAAAGTAGTCTACAGATTCAATCCAGTCTCTATCAAAATCCCATGATATGTTTTTATAAATAGAAAAATTCCACCTTACAATTCATAATCATTCTTGAGAAACCCTAAATACCTAAACAATCTTGAAAAAGCCAAAGTTAGAAGTCTCACATTTCCATATTTCTAGACTTACTGCAAAGCAACAGTAATCAAAACAATGTGGTACAGACACAAAGTCTAATGGAATAGAATAAATAGCCCAGAAATTAACCCTTGCCTATATGATCAGATGGTTTTTTGACAATCATTCAATGGGGAAAAGATGGTCTTTTCAATAAGCGGTGTTCAGAAAACTAGATACACACATGCAAAATAATGGAGCTGTATCCTTACCTTACACCATATACAAAAATAAACTCAAATGGATTAAAGACCTAAACCTAAAAAGCTAAGATTATAAAACCTTTAGAAGACAACATTGGAAATAAGTTTTGTGACATTGGATTTGACAAGGATTTCTTGGATATGACACCAAAAACAAAAGTAAAAAAAATAAAAATAGATAATTGGACTATTTCAAAATTTAAAAACTTCTGGACATCAAAACACAACCATGGGCCAGCTGAGTGGGGGGTTACTATCCTGAATATAAAAAAACTCTTACAACTCTACAACAACAAAAACCCTCCCAACAACCTGATTTTACAGTGGGGAAAGGACTTGAATAGACAGTTCTCCAAAGAAGATACACACACAACTAACAAACACATGAAAAAATGCTGAACATCATTAAGCATTAGGGAACTGTGTATCAAAACCACAATAAAATACCACTTCATGTCAGCTGGGATGGCTACTATTTTTGTTTTAAGTAGAAAATAGAAAGTGTTGGTGAGGATGTGGAAAAATTGGAACCCTTGTGTGATGGTGGCAATATATAATGGTGCAGCCACCATGGAGCATGATAGTTCTTCAAATAATTAAAAAATAGAACTACAGTATGATCCAGCAATTCCACTTCTAAGTATATACCGAAAAGAATTGAAAGCAGGATCTCAAAGAGAATTTGTACACGTATGTTCAACATTTGTTCGAGATTATTCACAATAACCAAAGGTGTTAACAACCCAAATAAGCATCAAGAGATGAATGGGAAAATAAAGTGTGATATATAGATACAATGGAATATTATGCAGCCTTAAAAAGGAAGGAAATTCTCATCCATGCTACAACATGGATGAACCTTGAGGACTTTATGCTAAGTGAAATAAGCCAGTCATAAAAAGGACAAATACTGTATGATTCTTCTTGTATGAGGTAGGTACCAAGAGTAGTGAAATTCACAGAAACAGAAAGTAAAATGGTGGTTGCCAAGAGCTGGTGGGAACGGGGGTTGGGGAGTTGTGTAATGAGTATGGAATTTCAGTTTGGAAAGATGAAAAAAGGACTGAACAATGACAGTGGTGATGGTTGCACAACAATGTGAATGCATTTAATGCCACCAAGCTGTACAATTAAAAATAGTTTAAATAGTTGAATTATATGTTGTGTATATCTTATCACAAGAAAAAATGGATCAAAGCCCAAAATGTAAGACCTAAATCTCATAAACAATTAGAAGAAAACCTAGGGGCAAAAATCTTCATGACCTTGGATTTAGCAATGGATTTTTAGATAGGACACCAAAAGCACGAGAAACAAAAGAAAAAATAGATAAATTAGACTTTATCAGGGCCGGCTGAGTGGCGCGGTGGTTAAGCGCTGGCTTGGGAAGCCAGCGGCCCCAGTTCAGATCCCACATATGAGGGCCAGTGACACTGCCCTCAAAAAAACAAAACAAAACAAAAACCCAAACAAACAAACAAAATTAGACTTTATCAAAATTAAAAACTTTTGTGCATCAAACTACACTATTAAGAAAGTGAGAAGACCACCCAAAGAATGTGGAAAAATATTTGCAAATTGTATATCTGATAAACTCCAAGTATCCAGAATATATACAAATTCTTAAAACAACAACAGAGAGACAAACAACCCAATTAAAAATGGTCAAATAACTTGAATGGACATTTGTTTAAAGCCATTTTGTACAAATGACCAACAAGCACATGAAAAGATTGGTCAACAGAGAAATACAAATCAAGACCACAATGAGATAGTACTTCATACCTTCTAGGATGGGAAACAAGGGAAGGAAGAAAAGGGAAGGAGGGAGGGGGAGAGACAGAGAGAGGAAGGGAGAAAAGATGCAGAATTGGAAAAGAGCAAGTTTTGGGGTGGATGTATACAACTCGGAATCCTCATGCATTGCTACTGGGAATGTAAAATGGTGTGTCTGGTGTAGAAAACAGTTCTGTTGTTCCTCATAAAATTAAATGTAGTATTATCACATCCAGCATTTCTTCTCTTAGGTTTATATACTCAGTTGAAAACAGGTGTTCAAACAAAGGTTATACACAATTGTTCATAATGCAGTATTCACTATAACCAAAAGGTGGAAAGGACCCTAATGGCCATCAATGGATGAACGGATAAATCAAGTGCAGTGTGTCCATACAGTGAAATAGTATTCAGTCATAAAAAGGAACGTATTACTGATACATGCTACAACATGGATGAACCTTGAAAACATTCTGCTAATTGACAGACCAGACACCAAAGGCCACATGTTGTTTGATTCCAGTTATATGAAATATCCAGAAAGGAAAATCTAATGAGACAGAAAGTAGACTAATGGTTGCCAGAGGCAGGGGATGGAGGGAATAGGGAGTAACTCTTAATGCATATGGGGTCTCCTTTTGGAGTGATGAAAATACTCTGAAACTAGATAGTGGTGATGGCTGCACAACACTGTGAATATGAGGTAGGACAATTAAGTTCGTGAACTCATCCTAGAAAAGGTGCTACATACCTCATTGCTGAATATCACTACAGTCACCTTCGAGGTACTCCCCTTGGGAACCTATGCACCAGTGCCAGCTCCTAGTCCAATTTTAGAATACTTTTTCTGGAATGGCCATCAGAGCTGTCATTGTATTACCCTTGATGCCCTGAATGTCATCAAAATGTCTTCCTTTCGGGCCAGCCGAGTGGTGCGGTGGTTGGGAGCTGGCTTGGGACGCCGGCAGCCCCGGTTCGGATCCCACATATGAGGGCCAGTGACACTGCCCTCTAAAAAAAAAGTCTTCCTTTCAATATTTCCTTTATCTCTGGGTAAAGAAGTCATTGGGGACCAGATCAGGTGAGTAGGGAGGGTGTTCCAATACAGTTATTTGTTTACAGGCTAAAAACTCCCTCACAGACAGTGCCGCTTGAGCTGGTGCATTGTCGTGATGCAAGAGCCATGAATTGTTGGCGGAAAATTCAGGTCATTTTCGTCTAACTTTTTCATGCAGTCTTTTCAGCACTTCCAAAAAGTACTTGGTTAACTGTTTGTCCAGTTTGTACAAATTCATAATGAATAATCAATCCCTCTGATATAAAAAAAAGTTAGCAACATCATTTTGACTCTGGATTTGGACTGACGGACAATTTCTGGTTGTGGAGAATTGGCTGACTTCCACTGTGCACTTTGACGCTTTGTTTCAGGGTCGTATTGGTACAGCCATGTTTCATCACCAGTGATAACATGGCCCAAAACATTGTCTTGCCTCTCCAAACGGTCTTGGCAAATTTCGACTCTCCTTTGCTTTTGTTCATCGATGAGCTCCTTTGGGACCATTTTTACACATGCCTTTCTCATGCCAAGATTTTCAGTGAGGATTTTCCTAACTGTTTCTCTATCGATGTTTACTTGGTTTGCTATGCTTCTCACAGTCAGCCGACAATTTGGACACACAATTTGATGAATTTTTACAAAGTTTTCATCAGTTCTGCTTATTACAGGCTGCCCTGACCTGTCTTCATCAGTGACGAGTTCTCTGCCCTCAGAAAAACATTTAATCCATGTGTACACTGCCCTTTTCTTCAAGGCATTATCCCTGTAAACTTGGACTAACATGTCCCTGATTTCACTTCCACTCTTGACAAGTTAAACAAGAAATTTAATGTTTGTTCATTGCTCTAATCCAAGCTCAGACATTCTCATGACAGCACACAAAAACACGCAACAATAATGAACACCACTTAGGAAGTCACTGCCACACATTGACACGAACACAGCTGTGAGACACTGATATCCCAAGGTTATGAAACCTTACTGAGCTGTAAGCAAGCATATGGTGGCAAGTTCGCAGACTTAATTGTCAGACCTTTGTATACTAAATGGCACTGAATTGTACAGTGTAAAAATGTGTACCTTAAAATGGAATTTATGTTATTGAATTTTAGCTCAATAAAAGTAATTTCCCCCTTCTCACTATTTATGAAGCTTGTAGGCCAGTAGAAAGGATGAGTGGGTGGTAATGGTGTAGATCTAAACTGGGTGAGATAGACAGGATTTAGATAAGCACAGCAAATGCTTAATATTTAAGACCACATCTTTATCAGATTTAATTGGTAAAAGGAAAAGGTGAGTCTTTGGGGACTATTTGATAGCCACCATATTAATTTCTCTAATACCAACTATACCCCAGCCTATCACTAATTGTCCCACCCAAAATCCATTCACTGGTTCATTGCATTCTAATCCCCCAAAAGGCTTGGTCAGTGTCAGAAATTGTGTGTGTAGGCATGGCATTTTATTCCAAACCAAAGCCAACTTGCTGAATAACCACAAGGTTTTCATCACATACAAGCAATTACAACTCTGCCTCTGTCTTTCAAGAAGACAAGAAAGTTATATTCCCAAAGACATTCCCCAAATTAAAGGGCTGCCCAGGGGCCAGCCAGGTGGCACAGTTGGTTAAGAGTGCAAGCTCTGAGCAACAGGGTCGCTGGTTCGATTCCCACATGGGCCGGTGAGCTGCGCCTGAGCTGCCAACGGGTGGCTGGATGGCTTAGCTGGTGAGAGCGCTGTGCTCTTTTTATTATTTTTTTTTATTGGGGAATTGGGGAGGGGAACAGCGTTGGGGAATCAGGGAAGGGGAATAGACAAGTTGCTGTCCTTTTATTCTTCAGTCTAGTTGTGGAGGACGTTGCTTCACTGGCCCATGTTGGTATCATCATTGCACTCTTCCTGGATGAGGCAGATCACTCGCGGGGCCTCTGGATGGTCGCTCACCGCGGCTATTGGCAGCTCACTCTGGCTGCCGGCCACTCACTGTAGCCTATGGCAGCCCACTGCAGCAGGGACTGCAGCCTACACTGTCGCCGGGGCTCGCACAGCCCAGCTCCAGGTGGAGCTGTTGTTAGCTGTAGAGGGCAGTGTCACTGGCCCTCATATGTGGGATCCAAACCGGGGCCGCTGGCATCGCAAAATCAGCTCTTAACCAATGTGCCACTTGGCCGGCCCAAGAGCGCTGTGCTCTTAACAGCAAGGTTGCTGGTTCGACTCCTGCATGGGATGGTGGGCTGTGCCCCACCTCCCCGCCCCACAACTAGATTGAAAGCAGTGACTGGACTTGCAGCTGAGCTTATGCCCTCCACAACTAAGATTGAAGGGCAACAACTTGACTTGGAGTTAATGGGTCCTGGAAAAACACAGTGTTCCCTTCTTCAATTCCCCAATGAAAAAAACATCTTTTAAAAAAAGGGGGGATGCCCAAAAGAGGGGATTATCAAAGGTAAGAAAAATTGTTAAAAACCTCATACTTTTGGGCTAGCCAAGTGGCGCGGTGGTTAAGCACTGGCTTGGGGTGCCAGCGGCCCCGGTTCGGGTCCCACATATGAGGGCCAGTGACACTGCCCTCAAAAAAAATAAAAATAAAAAAAAAACCCTCATACTTTTGAGTCAGTCAGTATAATTTTCTCCTAAGAAAACAACACACCCAGTTGTTTTTATATTAAATTTACATTATTTAGTTACTATTTTATAACATTGTTCTATATAGCCTTTTCGTTAGGAAAATACTTAGTTGTGTGCATCTGTCCAGCTCATCACAGAATCCTTAGCACCATGGGCCCCCACCCATTAAATGCCCATAGTGCACCATATTTTTCATAACAGCCAAAATTGCCCCTACACATTTTCACATACCCGGAGGCAGAACTCAATTCTCATTGTACCTAAGAATAACATGATACCATAAAAACACACCACGAGGTATATTGCTTAAAATGGCATTTGATTTTATGCATTTTCTTTTTTTTTTTTTTTTGAGGGCAGTGTCACTGGCCCTCATATGTGGGACCTGAACCGGGGCCACTGGCTTCCCAAGCCAGCGCTTAACCACCCCGCCTCTAGGCCGGCCCAATTCTATACATTTTCAATTTTTAAAGATAGATACACTTAAATTATCTTAAATGTTTTATTATTTCTTTTACTATTTTTTAAAAATATTTTATTGGGCAATTGGGGGAGGGGAACAGTGTTGGAGAATTGGGGGAAGGGAACAGACAAGTTGTTGCCCTTTTGTTCTTCAGTCTAGTTGTGGAGGACGTTGCTTTACTGGCCCATATTGGTATTATCATTGCGCTCTTCCCTGGTGAGGCAGATCGGTCGGCGGCCTCTGGACGGCCGCTCATGGTGGCTCTTGGCAGCTCACACAGGCTGCCAGCCACTCACTGTAGCCTATGGCAGCCCACTGCAGCAAGGGTTGCAGTTATGCCAGCCCCGGGGACTCACAGCAGCCCAGCCCCAGGTGGAGCTGTTGTTCACCATCTTAGCTGTAGAGGGCAGTGTCACTGGCCCTCATATGTGGGATCCGAACTGGGTCCACTAGCGTCCCAAGACAACTTTTAACCAACGCGCCACTCGGCCGGCCCTTCTTTCACTATTTTATTAATGTATAACATACATACTCTAGTCCAAGAATGAATCCGTCAAGAGAACAATTTGATGAATTTTTACCCATATACAGACGGTACCAAAAAATGTATACACATTTTAAAAAAGGAAAAAAACTGTATTAAAGTTGTAATCCTCAGGCTGGCCGAGTGGAGCGTTCGTTAAGAGCTGGCTTGGGACGCCAGCTGCCCCAGTTTGGATCCCACATGAGGGCCAGTGACACTGCCCTCTACAGCTAAGATGGTGAACAACAGCTCCACCTGGAGCTGGGCTGCTGTGAGTCCCCAGGGACAGCATAGCTGCAGCCCCTGCTGCAGTGGGCTGCCATAGGCTACAGTGAGTGGCCGGCAGCCAGCGGGAGCAGCCGGCAGCTGGTGTGAGCTGCCAAGAGCCACTGTGAGCAGCCGTCCAGAGGCCGGCGACCGATCTGCCTCACCCGGGAAGAGCGCAATGACGATACCAACATGGGCCAGTGAAGCAACATCCTCCACAACTAGACTGAAGAACAAAAAGACAGCAAGTTGTCTGTTCCCCTTCCCTGGTTCCCCAATTTAAAAAAAATTATAATCCTTAATATGTACCAATAACAAAAGATGAATACAAGCCATGTGTATACATTTTTTTGGCGCCGCTGGTATACACCCATGTAATAACCATCCATGTTAAGATTTTGAGCATTTGTAACACCTCAAAAATCTTTACACCCCTTCCCAGTCAACTTCCTCTCCAATAGAACTAACTCCTATCATCATAGATTAGCTTTGCCTGTTTTTGAACCTCACAACAAAATCACAGTATACACTCTTTTGTGTAAGCTTTTCAATCAGTATGTTTTCCAGATTCATTCATGTTGATGCATGTTTCATTTGTTCACTCCTTTTTGCTGCTATTAGTTACTCCCTTTTACCATAGTTGGTTTTCCACTCACCAAGTAAAGGACATTTGGGTTGTTAATTTTTTTTTCTATTACGGATAAAGCTGCAATGAACAATTTTGTACATGTCTTTTGGAACACACACATGCATATATATATATATATATATATATATATATATATATATATGCACACTCATTTCTGTTGGGTATATAACTAGGAATGGAATTGCTGATTCATAGGGCAGGCATATATTTAGCTTAAAAGTAGATCATGCCAAACGGTTTTTCAAAGTGGTTACAGACATCTGCACTCCCACCAAGATCTTCTGTTCATCAAAATGCTTCCACAATGGAAGTAAATAGAAAAGCTACAGACTGGTAGAAAATATTTAATAAAGGACTAGTGTCCAAAATATCTAAAGAAATCCTACAAATCAATACACAAAATACAACCTAATTCTTGTTTAGTGGACAAAAGACTTGAATAGGCATTTTACAAGAAGATATCCAAATGGCTACTAAATTCATGAATAGGTGCTCAATATCATTAATAACCATGGGAGGGCAAATTAAAATCACAGTAAGATACCATTATACACTTTCTAGAATAGTTAAAAATATTGGCAATATGAAATATTTTAAATGATTTAAGAAATTCGGCTTGTAAAGGAGACTTTTTTTATTTTGAGGGCAGTGTCACTGGCCCTCATGTATGGGACCCGAACTGGGGCCGCTGGCAAGGAGACATTTAATTTGTTATTATCTAGCACTTTTATACCAATTTGTGAAGTAGGTATTATTGCCATCTATTTTAAGATGAAGGAAGTTAGATGGAGAGTGAGGTTTTTTTTTTTGAGGGCAGTGTCACTGGCCCTCATATGTGGGACTGAACCGGGGCCGCTGGCTTCCCAAGCCAGCGCTTAACCTCCGCGCCACTCGGCCGGCCCTGATTTTTAAAAATGATGCTTTAAGTATTAAATGGTAGAGATGAGGTAGAAACCCAGAAAATCTGAACACAGATCCTTCTCTTTTTCACCTCTGCATACCCTTGGCCCAGACAGAAGAAAGCTGTCAGGTCTGTATTACTTTGGGAAATTCTTGGTGTATCTTTTGCAAGATTAGCAAAGTATGGCACAAACATAGCAACAAGCTCCATACCAGACTAAAAATGTCTGAGATAGTGAGAATATCCAAATTTCTCCTCATTTGCAAGATTAGAATATGCAGAGAATGTTGCAAGCAGTCTCATCCAGACTCTCTAGGAATGTCACCTATAAAAAATACTCACAGCTTAATAACAAGCATAGTTAATCATCAACAGGGTCACGGCAGCGAGGTGTGAGACATCCGGATGAAACATCCTGGTGTCATGGAGTGGGTACCGGCCTTAGTTTTGCTACTTACTGGTTGAGTGAGTGTAATAGTGCTCAAGGTACTTAATCTAAGTTTTATTTTATTTATCAAACAATGCCACCTATCATACAGAGCTATGAAGATTGAGATAAAAGCCAGATAAGGTCATTGAGGTAATTATCCAGAGAAAGTTATAAGCCAAATAGGTACCTTGAAGGGTAAGTAACAAATCTTTTCTTCTACATAATTGCCATTGTCGTTTCTCATCTTTTCTGTTACCTTGGAAAATAAATCCTTGCCTCTCACTCCCCTTGCAGTTCCACTTATCCTATGCAGACAAGGAACGCTATGAAAATGAAGAGAGACCTGAGGTCCAAAAGCAGATGCTGGTTGACATGGCCAAGAAGCTACCTGTTTACACAAGAACCGGGAGTGGAGGTCAGTTCAGCCAAAGTCATCTGGAGAGAGAGCTCAGCACGGAGCTCAGAAAGTCAAGCCATACATATCCTCAGGCTAGCGCCCTTTTCTCCTCTCTGCTGAAAAACGCTCTGGAACTTTTTGTCAGCATTTTATTATAAAGATTTTCAAACATACATCCAAGATGGAAGAATTATACACTAAACATCTGTATGCCCACCACTACAGTCTGCCAGTAACATTTTACTATATCGCTTTACCACACATCTGTCCATAAATCCATCCGTCTATCCATCATCCATAAAGGCATCTCATTTTTGGTGTATTTTAAAGTAGGTACCAGATATCAGTACATATCCACCTAAAACTTTGTATCATTCTTTTCTGGGTAAAGTATACAGAGGGCACCGAAAAGATGTATACACATTTTAAAAAAGAAAAAAGCTGCATTAAAATTGTAATAATATATACCGATAACAAAAGGTGAATACAAGCCACATTTTACTTCTGCAGTTTCAAGAGGGGCTCAAAGTGGTTACCATTGGTGTAATTTTATTTTATTTTATTTTTCAGGGCAGTATCACTGGCCCTCATATGTGAGACCCAAACTGGGGCCGCTGGCTTCCCAAGCCTGCGCTTAATCACCATGCCACTCAGCCAGCTCCCCATTGGTGTAATTTTAATAGTTTTTCCTTTCTTAAAATGTGTATACATTTTTTGTTACCCACTGTGCATATAAAAACATGCACAGATCTTAAGTGTACCATTCAGTGTTTCCACAAATGTACACACATGTGAAACCAAAACTTCTATAACACCGCCACACACCAGAAAGTTCTTTCGTGCTCCTCAGTAAATCCCACCACTACCACCACCAAAGATAACTGCTATTCTGATATTTTTCTGCCATAGATTAGCTTCTCCTGCTCCAGCATTTTATACAAATGGATTCATATGACATGTATTATTGTCTGGCTTCTTTGATGCAGCATAATGTTTTCGAGACTTATTCCCACTGTTGTATATTCCATTCCTTTTATTGCTGAGTAGTATTTCACTGTATGAATGTATCATAGTTTGTTTATCCATTTACTTGTTGGTGCATATTTGGTTTGTTTCTGGTGCTTAGCTATTATGAGTAATCTGCTATGAACATTTTGTACAAGGATTTGTGGAGAGATAGGTTTTCATTTTGGGGGGTAAATACCCACTACAGACTTTTACTGTCAGTTTTCATCTGCATTACTAGAACAGTATGAGCTGAACCAATTCTTTGCCTTTTAATGTTTGAAAACCAAAACTCTTTTGCCAAGACACCCTAGTATTTCTACAAGGAAGATTCTGTTTCAAAGCTTTGGGAAGTTTACTATTAGATATTTATTTTCATTTATCATTTGTTTATTCAACAAATATTTATGATCTCATATAACAACTGGGGAAATTTTAATATGCTCTAGGCATTAGATTCTATTAAGGACATATTAATTTTGTTAGAGCATTAATGTCTTGGTGGTTATGATTTTTTAAAGGTCTTCAGGCTTACTGCTATATGGTGAAAAGGACACAGGCAGCAATTATATAATCTCAGACATTAGTGAACAGAATGATGTGATAGAACAGAGATCACAAACAGAGGCATATTGGGTGTGTTGGGTCCAGAGACAGATTTTGTTTCAGCTCCGTGTCTTTTAAAACTTTGGATTTGTTATGACTTTTTAACAATTCGATCTGCATTTCCATATGGAAAGAATTAGCTAGAGCTGAGTAGTAACTGTTCTCTTTAAACAGGGCATGAATTCTCAGGTTCTCTCAGAGTCCCACTGGCTGCTTCACTCACTACCCACTATTTCTCAGACCACTGAAGCATTTGTTTGCAGCCCCCATGATATAGAGTAACAGAGAAGGCTTCTCTGGAGAAATGTCATTCGATCTGAGACCTGAATAATGAAAAGGAACGGCACATACAAAAGGTCCTTAAACACAGTAATACTCTATCAATAAACACAGAGAAAATGAGAAGGAAAGGAAAATGCCTTTTCAAAGAGACATCTGTACTCCTGTGTCCATTGCAGCACTACATACAATAGCCAAGATATGGAAGCAACCCAAGTGCCCATCAACAGACAGTTGGGTAAACATGTGCTACATATACACAGTGGGATATTACTTGACCATAAAAAACAATGAAATCTTACCATTTGCAACAACATGGATAGACCTAGAGGGCATTATGCTAACTGAAATACATGAGACTGAGAAAGACAAATACCATATAATCTCACTTATATGTGGGATCTAAAAAACAGAATAAACAAACAAAACAGAAAGAGGCTCATAGATAGAGAACACACTGACGGTTGCGGGGGATGGGGGTGAGGGGCTGGGTGAGAAAGGTGAAGGGATTAAGAAATACAAATTGGGGGCTGGCTGAGTGGCACATTGGTTGAGTTGGCTTGGCACACCAGGTCTGAGCAGCAGGGCCCTGGTTCGGATCCCACATGAGGGCCAGTGACTCTGCGCCCTCTACAGCTAAGATGGTGAACAACAGTTCCACCTGGAGCTGGGCTGCAGTGAGTTGCCAGCAACGACTTAGGCTACAGTGAGTTGCCGGCAGCCAGTGTGAGTGGCGGGCAGCCAGTGTGAGCTGCCAAGAGCCCTGGTGAGCGGCCGTCCAGAGGCCGGCGACAATCTGCCTCACCCGAGAAGAGCGCAATGATGATATCAACATGGGCCAGTGAAACGACGTCCTCCACAACTAGACTGAAGAACAAATGGATGGCAATTTGTCTGTTCCCTTCCCCGATTCTCCAACGCTGTTCCCTCTCCCAATTCCCCAATTAAAAAAAAATACAAATTGGTGCCAGATGTGTACTAGACTTATCAGGGGATCACTTCATAAATTATATAAATGTCTAATCACTATGCTGTACACCTAAAACTAACATAATATTGTACATCAACTGTAATTGAAAAATAAATAAAAACATTAAAAAAATACTTTAGACATAAGAGAAATAAAGAAAAGAAGGTGGGAAGGATGATTTTTTTTATATCAGACTACAGAGTGAAGAGAGCCCTGAACTAAGGGGTCAGAAAACCTGTCCTAGTCACAGCCCTGTCACTCACTCACTGTGTCACCTTGTACAAGTCATTTGATAATATGGCTCAGGTCTTTACTTCCTTTATCTGAGAAATGGACACCTGAACTAATTGTTCTAGAATGTCTCTTTTATTCTCCAAATTGTTATTCTAAGAACCACTCCATAACCATGCTTTAGGAGTTTTATCCACCTCATACAATGCAACCTCTGGAAAGAGGAGATAAATGATGAATTCTAGTTTTTAGACAGGAAAGTTGGAGTAAACAGAGGCTAAATGATTTTCCCAAGATTACTCAAGCAGTTAATGGTAATTTGTTTTATAATACAAAATCTTATGATTAGATATCCAGATATAAAGCCTTTCCCCCTTACCTTCATCCCCCCAAAGGCGCTTTCAAGATTGATCCAACAGGGAAAAAACACAATTCTCTTATGCAGTCTGCTTTTTGCTTTGTAACTTGATATGAAATGAGTTTGACTCCCTGTAATGAGTGTATAGCAAGACATCCAGAGAGGCTAGGAAGACATATGGTGTCTCACTGAGTCCTAATCAGTGCTAACCACTTTATTTTTCCTATAGCTGTAAGATTCTGTGACCGGTGCCATTTGATCAAGCCAGATCGCTGCCACCACTGCTCTGTCTGTGCTATGTAAGTGACAGTCATGTTTACCTGGGACTGAGCTCGGCCACTGATGGTTTCCTAGACAACAATGTGACTGATCATGACATGTAGCCATGGCTAGATAAGAGCATTTCCTTTCATTCCAAATGAGCACATCACACCCTCACAGGTATGATGATTCAAACCATTCTAAAGATAGGAAAGAAAATTAAAACTCCATTTTAAAAAGAAATGTTTTCCTTTAGAACAAATATTGATACATTATTTTAAACTGAAATCCATACTCAGATTTCCTCAGTTTTTTTCTAATGTCCTTTTTCTGTTCTAAGGGCCCATCAAAGACACCACATGACATTTAGTTTACCTGTGATTCAAACAGACTGTAGTCATGTTTTCTTCTGTGCTCTTAGTAAACTGACTATTGAGCCAAATGAGGGGCGTTATCTTGGACATTTTCTCTGTATCAATATTCTAATCTTTTTAAAAAGATGGACTTCTAGGCATGTAACTTGCTGACAGCGTGATCCTATAAATTGTTGTGATTGGCTGATCCTAGGAATGACTGAGAAAACTGTAGTTTTAGTTAGAGTAGCTCTAGTGGAAATCTAGGAATTTACTGGTTCCATATAAAAATACTGCTGAGACTTTGAGTTCAATGATGAGGTGTTGCTTCATTTCCATAGCTCTACTTTTCATACTACATTTTGCTCCTTTTAGGTGTGTATTAAAAATGGACCATCACTGCCCTTGGTAAGTGCCTTTTATTCAATTCTCTCCTCTAAAGTTGTAATATGCCTGTTTCTGCAATTCACTGGGCTTTGTTGTTTTTTTCATATGCTATATCATTTTTATTATATATTTAAAAGCAATTTTATATTAATTTCCATATAAATGATTGCATTGTTTAATTCATTTTGAGGGCAGTGTCACTGGCCCTCATATGTGGGACCTGAACCGGGGCCGCTGGCTTCCCGGGCCAGCGCTTAATCACCGGTCCACTTGGCCGGCCCTTCACTGGGCTTTGTATTTGTGTGAGGGACATGGGAGGTTTAACGTTTTAAAGCAAGAATACATATACAACCAAAAACATGGTAGCGAATTCTTGGGGTTATAAAGCTTAATGGTCTGTTGTCCATTAGCTTTAGTAAGGAATGAGATAGACGACAAATAGTTCTCCTTGATTTCACAGAATCAGTTCTGTTTTTTTGCTGTCTTGATGTTTAAAATACTCTAAGGGCCGGCCGAGTGGCGCGGTGGTTAAGCCCTGGCTTGGGAAGCCAGTGGTCCCGGTTAGGGTCCCACATATGAGGGCCAGTGACACTGCCCTCAAAAAAAAATACTCTAGGTTGTTAACTTCAGCAATTCTCCAAATTTTGTATGTCTGACCTAGAGAGCCAGTCTGAAATCCGTTAACTGTAGTAAGTCTAATAGGTTTTCAGCATCCAAGGTCTAGGTCTGGTTGGTGTGTCAAGAACCACTCCAGAACTATTAGGTAGACCAGGTGTCTCTGTGCCTGTAAATGAAAGGACTTACGAGTGACACATGAACTTGTTTTTCCAGTCTGTACCTATTAAGGGACTTTTATTTCTGTTGAGTTCCTACACAATACGTGACCAAAGAGCAGGAGTCATGTAATTCCACTGCGTAGTTCACTTTATGTATCAGTATGCTCTCCATAAATGGCTCCTGATTTCAAATCAGTTTTTCTCTTTTTTTAGGGTTAATAACTGCATTGGATTTTCCAACTATAAATTCTTCCTTCAGTTCTTAGCTTATTCTGTTCTCTACTGCCTGTACATTGCTACAACGGTCTTCAGCTATTTCATCAAATACTGGAGAGTAAGTTAAAAAAACCCTGAAGGTTTCCCCCGCCCCTTACCCACCCAGACTGAACACACATCTACTCCAGCCTGTGACATTGTTCATCTCGTCTTTTTCTGCGTTTTGAAATAGCTAATACTGAAGTAACCAGACAGGAAGTCACCGAAAGCACGTTTCCCATGTTGAATACTGTGAGATTCAGGAGGCTGCTATTTAAAGATGCCCAGTAAATGAGCATTTGTCATACATGAGAATCTTTTGAAGGCTTTCAGGAACCGAACCTCTTGACTCTGTGATTCTTTACAATGTACTTCTCTACTCAAGCTTTAAAAATTCACATCTCATCAATTATAGATTTGAAACTAATTCTGAATCCCTAGTTTCATAAGAAAAAGGGTAACAAAGTACTCCCTCACTGTTAGAAAATACTAATGGCCTGTTCTAGGAACAGTTGCAAAATTCCTACTGGACTGAAAGAGTCACCGACTCATCTTCACATATGACCAAAATGAAATGAGTTGTATTTGAACTTCATGTGACAAACACTGGCTGTGTATCTGCTTCGCTCGGTCATTGTCAAAATCACATGAAACAGATGTTGAAAGTACTTTATCTTTGAAAACATGATTCTAATAATAAAATCTAAAAAACCCCTATTTTCATTTTTCTTCTACTTACAGATATCAATCATTTCCCATCTATTTCCAAAAGAATTGAAGGCAAATTTTCAGTTTACATATGTGTACAGGGTCTTCCAGTACCTGAAGTATGTTGCTTTGTTTTGTTTTGTTTTGTTTCATGCCCATGGACTCCAGGAGGCATTCCCTCCACACATCTCCAGTATGACTGCTAGGGTGTTATACCCGTCCATGGTGAGGGTTGTCCAAACTGAACCTGAATAGCAACAGACAGATGTGGGCAGCGCTACTAGTTATTACTTTAGCAATTGCATAGGAGCCTTACAACAGGAATGTCTCAGCATGGAAAGGATGTGAATCCTGTGGCCAGAATTTAGATTATGACAAACCAGAGGAAAAAATGAGAAAGGAAAGGCAGTGAGAACCTAAATAGCTGAGAATATTGAGATTACTAAATAGTGATTTGATCCCTACTGCTGTCAAAAATTATAGTGATATGTGCTTTCCATTCTTTCTTCAACTTGATTAAGTCAGATATTTAATACCTTTAAGATTCAGGAATTATATAATGGATATCAAAATCTTCAACTCAGAGATACAAAAGTATAGGCAGAAATGAAGTTTTCTCATCAATTTTCCCCAAATACAAAATACTTCACCATCTTGGTGTTTCTTCTTTGGCCCCTTTGCACAGCACAGGATCTGTTATCTATTGCTCAGGTTTCTAGGACCTGTTTGGCATTTTATTCACACATTGAGCTACAGGCCTGAAAGTAAAGAAAATCTGTTGCATCCAGTTCATCAGGGAAAGTGTCAGCCTTGGTCTTCACTACAGAGCTTACAGGGCCTTAACACAGTAAGCTACTCTTTAAGAATCACTCTTTATTCTCCTAGCAGAGTAAATAAACATTGTTGCATTTCATGCATTTTGCCTTGGGCCCTCCTAGTCAGGCAATAATCAAATACTACAATGCCAGCCAGGTGTCATATGCTTTTTTTTTTACTCTTGAAAGATAATATTTAGATATGAATTAATTACCAGAGATATCTCAGTATTCACAAGCAATATCAGGGGTGAACAGAGCTTTGTCCTTTCCTACACCCTCATTTTTTTCCTACACAGTATACTAGCTCATGCCTGACAGATGATAGGCGAGGAAAGCTGTCTTGGTTTGCCCTCATAATGAAAAGGACATTGACAGTTTGAGCAATGCTTCCTTTCAATCTCTCCAGCCAGTGCTCGGGACTTCTCAGCAAGAGGCACGGGACATGCTGAGGCCAGACACTGCTTTGTTGGTGTTTGTGAACCAGTCGTGATTTTAGGAAAGCCTGCAGCCTGAGCCAAGACAGGCCGTTTGTATGGAAAAGCCACTGGAAGCGGCCTGAAAGTTGCGGGGGGAGGTGTCTTAAGGAATCACGAGGGCAGTGTGAACGGTGTTAGCCAGTTTGATGGAGACTCAGATATGGCGCCCACCTGTGTCAGCGTGCAGGGACGGGGAGGGCTCAACAAAGGAACAATCGCTTTCGCCAGCTCCTCTGCCGGGGAGAAAGCTGCCCCTCCAGCCCTGAGGCCAGACAACTCATTCCCTCCCCGTATGTCCCTGGTGCCTTTTGAGCTGCTGCCCCAGCACTGGAGCTCAGAGCGAGTGAGTCCATCATCAAGTAAGTCCGTGTGTGGGCTCTTTAAGAGGAGCGCCTGGGACTCCAGCCGCCCTCGGTCTCACCCAGCCCCAGTCCCTGCTGGTTTTCACAGCCGGAAGTTATGGGGCTTCTCTCCCTGGCACAGGAGCCCTGCGCTGGGGAGCCCAGTGTGGGGCTGGGACCGCTGACTCCTCTGAGGGGCCCTGTACAGCTGACATATCCCTCCCATTTCTCAATTGCGACGTGGGGATGTGAGGCCAGCCTTTTTTGCATCTCCACCCCTGCTATCAGTCTCAAGGTGGCCTCTCCTTTATATCCTTAGTTATAGGACTTCTGTTCAGCTAGTCTTCAGGTGGTTCTCCAGGCTGATTGTTCTGTAATTTAGTTGTCATTTTGATGTGGTTTTGGGAGGAGGTGGCAACAGTGTTTCTCTGCCATCTTGACTGGAACCCTGTAGGTTTCAAAGTCAGGATTTCAATCTCTCTGACCCTAACCTGAGTGATCTTAAACATGGCCCCATGTCTTACTGCCCAGTATGATCCTGCTATGGAGAAGCTCTAGCCTCTTTGGAATAAAGAATTCAGAAGACCATCAGATCATATCTCCCCTCTCAATGTTAACTTAAATAGTAGCTACCCTGATAGGACGTTGCTCTTTGCCTTATAAAAAATGTGGCAGCACATACCTCCTAGACAGCACCATGTATCTCCTCCTGGAGGCTATGAAGTATTTTAGGACCAAGATAATAGTATTTTGCAGCAGTATTCTCCTGAACTGTTCCTGCTGGTTAGTGCTTTGAGTCATTTAGCTTGGTTATCTCCTTATAAGGTAATTCTGAATGTAGGCCATCACCCTCTTCTAACAAAAGAAGTTAAATATGAAGTACTTTATCAAGGGATACCACAGCAGATGGCACTTCATATCAATCTCTCTTGCCCAGCCATTTTCTGCTGCCTATTTAACATGGAAGATAAGAATTAAAATAAATATGAGCTTTAAAAGCTATAAAAAATATACTCAAAGAGTAGAAATTATGAAAGCAAAAACACAACCAGGGAAATACAAAGATATATGTGGAGTCTTTTCTATAAATTCAAAACAAAACAAACAAAAACCAATCAAATTCAATTTGGGTGCCTAGGCCAAGGTTTAATGGCAGGATCATTTTATTTTATCTTATTATTATTATTATTTTTTAGCTGAGCCACCTGTTGGCAGCTCAGCGGCAACTCAGCTCGGGCTGGGCATCGAACTGCTGTTGCTCAGAGCTCAGCTCGCACTCTTGAGCGAGCTCTTAACCAACTGAGCCACTCGGCCAGCCCTTAATGGCAGGATCACTTTACAAAGAAACTTCAGATAAAAGTTCCTCGGCGGGGGTAGGGGGTGTAGTTATTTCCTGGGGTGCTGTGTCCCCATGGATATTTCATCCAGACTACCTTTCAGCTGAAAGCATCTCACTGACTTCCTTCCCCTTATCTTCATTCTTCAAAGATATACACTCTAGAAGATCCCCAATGTTTCTTAACATCAAAATGGATAAAACGCTCCTCTAAGAAAAAAATCTATACTATCTGAATTTGCCAAGTGTTTCCAAGTCATAACTTGCTCCTTCCAAATTAGAGTAGAACCAGGGCCGGCCGGGCGGCGCGGTGGTTAAGCGCTGGGTTGGGACCAGCGGCCCCGGTTCGGGTCCCACATATGAGGGCCAGTGACACTGCCCTCAAAAAAAACAAACACCAAAAACAGAGTAGAACCAGATCCATTTCAGTCAAGAATTGCCTTTACCTTTAGTACTCGAGAGCGTTTAGAAATATTTCAAAAGCGTTCATGACGCACAAACAATGATCAATCAAATCAGCACAGGAAACGAGGAAATAAAGAAAAGTCATTTTTGCAACTGCTCAGTCCAAAACTGAAAATTTTTCTAAGATTCTCTTCAGGACACAAAATGTTACAGGTGTGTGTGTGTGCTATAGGACTTTAGAAAATTCATTCTGGCCTAAGGCGGCATATTTTAAAAAGCTGCTATCACATGGAGAATAAGATGTCCCGGCTAACTATAAAAATCTTTAGCTACCTACTTTTAAAATTGCCTGCAAAATACTGCTTGTTTTCACTGACAAAACATCTGTTTCACAGGATGTAATATCCCAGGACATTGTAGTTGAGCTATAAAAAAAAAAAAGCACACAAAATTCACAGTAGCTTTACAATCGGGTCATGGCAGGTGGATAGAAGATTTTTAAAAGTTTACCTATTTGTTTTAAGTTCCTACACATATCACCATGACATTTTCAACATACATATGTGTCCAAGGAAACATGACATTTGAAATATTCCAGAATAACCCACCTCGAGACAAGAAGATAAACTATATGACCTCAAAATCACCTCTAGCCAGTGATATATAATTTGGAAACTAAATGGAGTACGAACTTTAACACACGGTATAGCAGTTAGCATCTAAGTATGCCCTTTTCACATTACTTGTGGCATATTATACCCTCTATTTCACAGTGAACTGCACTTAAGCAAAGATCCATTTTAGGCTTTGTGGGCTGAAAGTATATCCATACTGAGGTGTGCTCATCAACAGAAAGAACTGTTTTGTAAAAATTTTACAAAATTGAGTTTTTAAATTACAGCTAGTCATTTTATACATACAAGAAAATTACTAAATGATATAGATAAAGCTAGCCAAACCTTACCACTTTAATCTGTTGTTTCTGTTTATTATTTCTTCCCTAGGGGGAATTGCCCAGTGTTCGCTCTAAGTTCCATGTCCTTTTTCTGCTCTTCGTGGCCTGCATGTTTTTTGTCAGCCTTGTGGTTCTCTTTGGCTACCATTGTTGGCTTGTCAGCAGAAACAAAACCACCTTAGGTAAGACTGGATATGAAGACTGGAGAAAGCAACAGATTAATGTATATCACTATGACCTCTGGATTGTCCCCAGGGAAAAGAAAAACTTCCAATGAAGTATTTTAGCTGCAGTGAATGAAGCATCTATAGTGAAGAGAGCATTAGTGAATGAAACCTCACACAAACCCAGAAATGACCATCCCTCTTTATAGTTCATAGTGGGCAATAGCCCTCCAGAGATACAGCTTGAACATTTTCTAAAAGAGTTTCACATGAGGAAGTAAAGGAAAGAATCAGCACAGAAGGGAATACCAGAAAGGAGAGATAAAGGTCACTAAAGATAGAAGAATCTAATTTATTGAGCACATCCAAATATAGAGTCCTGAGAAAGAATTCAAACCAACAGATCACTGAGTATCTGCAATCATTAAGGAGCTGTCTATGGACTGTGGGAATGAGATAAACACATTGAAAAGTGAGTCTCTAGAAAATGGGTACAATAAATGTACTTTTTTTTTCTGTCCATTACTCTGTACTCTAGGCTGTTATTTGGAGAATGACATTTCTGATGGACTCCAGTGCAACAGTTTTTTTCATCTCTGGTGAAAAAATATTTACGTTGTATGCAAATCAGTGCATGAGGAGTGAGGAAAAAGTGTCAAAATGTTGCATGTTTAGCTAAAATAGATTTGAGGAAAGTTTAGTACAAAAGCCACTATACTTTTGGAACTCATTTACTAATGCTAACAGCTAAGAAAGTATTTGCACTCATTTTCTAAACCAAGTACATATGTAGCAGTTACTTGTTAGGGTGGTAGATTAGCACATTTGTTTGGCTTAGAGACCAGCTGCAAAATAGAAAAATATTAAAAGCTTCATAATAACTGAGTATGAAAACAAAGAACAAATGAGAAATGGTCAAATGCAACCAGAGTCCAATAGTGAAAGTGTTTGCTTAATGGGGTAAATGTATGTTTCACATGGTCCAGTTCCCCACAGCCTATCAGGTGATTAGACATCTCCCATTGACATTTTTTTTCTGAAGTAAAACTCAGTTTCTTACATTGCAGGCTTCAATGTGAACACAATTTCAGAAACATTTCAAAACCAAATCAATGTCATTACCATCTCTTTATGTGTTATTGCTTTGGTCCCAACTCTAAGGATGGAGATCATTTGGCTGCTGTTGCCACTTAGATTCAAATAAAGTGCTGTTAAATTTGTTCTTCACTCCTTACATGCAGTACTAGAAAATACAACATGCCCATGGCTGCTTAATTTTTTCTACCATCGTGTGTTTTTTCTGCCTTTTTAAACAAAACAAAAAAAGAGTACCAGTTGTTTGCATTTAATAACAAACTTGCTTTGTAGTAAGTGATTAAACTGGATTTTACTAAGTAATTTAGCAATAACTGACAGTGAAGGGCCTATGCTACCACAGCAAAAAGGTATTATAGAACCAAGTCACATTCATGGAAAACTGTAAAATTATTATGGTCCTGAAATGTGCTCCCTTATTGCTTTCTTCCTCTTCTCCTCAACTCCCCTACTCTGCCCTAGAGGCCTTCTGTACTCCAGTGTTTACAAGTGGCCCAGAGAAAAATGGGTTCAACCTTGGCTTCATCAAAAATATCCAGCAGGTGTTTGGAGACAAGAAGAAGTTCTGGTTAATACCTGTTGGGTCCAGGTAGGTAATTATTACCACTGAAAAAGTGCCTTGAAGTAGCAGATTCAATTTTGATGGTAGGATGCAGCAGCTGTCAGTTGATTGTAAAACTGTTCCCTAAGCTTTTCATTTCTAAGTTAGTAAAGACAAATCTGGAGGTGAAGCTATGATAAAATAGACATTCTTACACTTTATGGCAGTGTAAGCTGCTACCACTCTTTTATAAAAGAATTTGGTAATATGTTTCAAAAAACCTGTAAGAGTCCACATGTTCAATGTCCCAGTAATTCCATTTCTGAGAGTCTATTATAAAGACAGAGACAAAGTAAGCACAACAATGTTTATTGCAGCATTATTTCCAGCCAATAATTAGGAAACAACCTAAACATCCACCAATATGAATATATATAATACAGTGAAAAGTAATGGTTGTAAAGACTATGTCACAATAAGGAGAACTTACAGTTTAAGTGAAAAATGTAGAATTCAAAATGGTATGTACACTGTAATTAAAAATATTCACAAATTTATACAGAAGAAAAACAGGTGTAATATTACCCCAAACTGCTATAAGTGGCAAGGACCATAGTCTTAGAAGTTATTTTTCTTGTTTCCATTTTTCATATTTTGGGCTGAAATGTTTTTATTAGTTTGATGAAGGAAAAAATGACAAAACCAGAACAAAGGCTGCTTTAGAGGCTGTAGGCCATTCTTAGAACTGCACCAAGAACAAGGGGAAAGCAGTAGGGGATGAGCTTGTGTCCTGAGTGACTCCAGGAAACAGCTTCAAGTCCCATCAAGTAAAATAGCTCTGGAGCAGGACCTCCTGATCGCCTTCTTACAGCCCCTTAACATCCGCACTGCGGCCGGGTACGCATTCGTTTGCTCACTTCTTTGAGGAAACTTTGGTGTGGTGATTAAGGAAAACCTTCCCCTCCCTACACTTGTTACCCTGATGGGTCCTCTGAACCAGTTAGTGTTTCACAAACTCATTTATTTAAGATCTGTGGTATATGCTACTATCCTAGCTATAAGTCACAAGACAAAACTGTGTCTGTGAGTAATGGTGATTAATAACTGTTACCAGCAATGATTTGCACCGCATGCTCACACACACACACACACACACACACACACACACACACGAATACACACATACTATTACTACTGCAAAGGGAGGCCTAAAATGAGTCTTCTTGGAATAAGGACAAAAGCAAAAATCAAAGCCCATTCACTTATATCAGTATACCTGCACCCCTCTGGAGAGAACTATTAACAACTATTAACAAGATCTGTCAACTTTCAATTATCCACATTTGTGAACAGGAGAAAAGGCATAGGTAATATCAAATGAATAATCCAGAAGTCAGTCAGATAGAAATTTGGAACACATTCAGATGTGTAGACTCAGCTCTTCAAACTGTTACCCACTTTAGCCAGGGCCAGAGATTAACCAGGGAGGTGGCCCTGGGTTACCATAGATATCCATAAAGTGGGCCCCACATGTGAATAATTGCCCCCCTAATCTGCACTCTTTGGGAGGCCTCACTTTGGTTCTTCCCCCCAGCTCCTAATAATCTTTCTGCCATATGATCCAAATAGTGGGCAGTAAGACATTATTCACAACAATATATCTCCACTGTGTTTAATGATTCCGAATCTGCTTATTTTTCTTGAATATTTTGAACCAAAACAATAAGATAATGGGATGCAAATTGGGGACATAATCATTAAATGGTATCTATGAAGCTTGCTGTGCACACATAAGATGTTTTTGTTTGTAAGCAACTCTAACTTGTTTCTCATATGCCCAGTCAATGCTGGTGCAGACAAACAAACAAGATCTAGAAACTAAATGATGCTATTGTAAGATCCTGTTCCACTATGGCTTTAGCTAATAGGCTGACTGGTTTAAATCTGGCTAAGAACCCTCTTCCTATTTCTAGTAGGGTTATTACCCTCATAAAAAGTGCATGTTGGCTGCAAGACCTCACTGCCTTCCTTTCTCCACCAGCCCCGGTGATGGACACTCCTTCCCTATGAGATGTATGAATGAGTCACAGAACCCACTGCTAGCAAATGAAGAGCCCTGGGAAGACAATGATGATGACAACCGAGGTTAGTAGGCGATAAGGAATTCTTTTTTCCACCCAGCAGGCCAAGCACTAATAAAGATCATGTTAACACAACCAGTATAGTGTAGTGAGAAAATAGTGTCCAGAAAGGTTATATAACATGTCAGCCACATAAGTGCCCTTTGGATGGAGAAGGGCGAGTATGGCCACATGTGGTTAACAAATATGGGTGGCTTCTGTGGGGTTAGATGGCGGCCTGGGAGGTTTATTACCAGCTTTGTCATACCATGATTTATAGCCAGATAAATCAGGAAGTATAATGAATAGTGCCATGCATTTTTGTCAACAGTCATGCCGGTTGGTCAGTCATCGTCCTTTGCTTGAGTGAATTGAGCTTATGTTTCTTTATCCTGATTCATTCACATTGGTTACATTTTCTATAAAATCTCATTCCCTTTTCCTTTGAGAGTGATTTAAATGCATGAAAAAATAAAGGATTGTATGTGCGGGCAAGCCCACATGCATGTAGTTTGCTTTTCTGAAAAGCAGATGGGCAAAGGAAAAATCTGGAAGCAGAACTTTGTCCTTCCGCCTTTCTCCCACTGGATTATTCGGTCATCTTGAGATGTTTCTGTGAAGAGCTAAATGTTAAGTTCTCGTGTCATGTACCCCCATTGCCACCTGTCTCCTCGTAATGCTATGCTTCCTACTGTGCTTCCAAATTTGTTTCTGTTGCTAATAACAGGCATCAATAATGCAGTAGTTGACAGAAATCCTGAGTGAGAACTTGTGGTGGATATCACAAACTGTACCCAGGGCGAGCGAGGCTCACTGAAGTGGGACCATGATGGGTAACAAGCCTTTCAAAATGTTTACCTAGTTCCATTATGTAGGCCCAGCACGTGGACCTGGAAGTCCAGTGTTAGAGTGAGTTGTGTTGATAAGACTAAGCAAGACAAAACAATCCCAAATCCATAATTACAAAAGGAAAAAGTTCTTACCCAGCCCAAAGAACTTGTAACACAAGCAAGTCCCTTACCTTCTCCTGCTGACTCTTTATTGAAGAACTGCATTTTTGCCTACCTTCCCTCAACTATGAGTCTTTCTGAACAGACTTTAACTTATAGCAGTTACATGCAAAGGTATGAATTTTGATTTTGGTATTAAAAAACCCCCAACTAACAGAAATCAGAGACATATAGAGTCTTAACCTGGTTTAAAATATCTCCACATTGGGCCGGCCGAGTGGCGCGGTGGTTAAGCACTGTCTTGGGAAGCCAGCGGCCCTGGTTCAGATCCCACATATGAGGGCCAGTGACACTGCCCTCAAAAACAAAACAAAACAATATATATCTCCACAATGGAAACAAAACTATTTGTATCTGACCCTGGTGTTGGCAAGCAGAACACTTTAAGTATAGATGTAGCACTACATTATAAACAGGATATTTTCTGGAGGCAGTTTCCAATTCTAGACCTGTTCAAAAATATTCAGTCACAAAAGAAGTGTATACCATTTTATAGTTTACAGAGTATTCTCATATACTTTTTTTCATATCCATTGTGACTCCCAACTGTCAGATTCAGTATGCATTATTAACACTTTGTAAGCGGGCATTTGAGCTATATGACGAGTTTACTCGTTTCCTGCAAAAAATGTGTTAATGCCATCCCCACTTTATAATTGAGGAAACTGATATTTGGAAATGTTAAATAATTTATCCAAGATCACATAGCAAGAAAGAAGCAGAACTTGGATTGAAAGTGAGGCATCCTGATTCCAAATCCTGGATTCTTTCCAATATAACTCTAGATCTGTCCCGTGTTATGACTGGATGCCATCTTGTTATCTGATGCATTCAACTGCTTCTTACAATTGTAAAATCACAGACTGTGAGCTGCCTTTAGCTTTACCAAAACCACTGCAACATACCAGATATATGAGGGTTTTCATAAGTCCATTGAAAGAGATTCCACAACCCTCCTCTATCACCCATTCCTGGATCTAACAAGTTTGACGATTAGAAAACTGTACTTTTCTCCACCACAGGTTCCCGTGCTTCACTATCTGTCCGGTTGATTCTGTGTAATCTTCAGTTGCCCCCATATTCTGTGTGTAACTGGTCATCTACAATGAGTTCTTTTCCTTTTAGAATCTTAGATTCCTGGGAAAGGTGCTGTAAGTTAAAATGACTTAATTTCTATTAGAAATAATATCAAGGTTTGATTCTTAGCCCAAAGTATAATATTGGGTTGTTGGAAAATTCATGCCGCATTTTTGCAACGAAAAATATAGAAGAAAATACGTCATCACTTTTCCGACAACCCAATATTTAGTTTACTATAAATGATGTACTTGTACATTGTGTAATGTAAAACATTCTCAAATGTATATAAATTGATAGACTATGGTAAAACATTCAGGAACTATATAAAGGTTTAGAGTCTTTCAAATCCCTGCTGTATTTTAGTACAGCAACAGACTAGGTAAAGAAACACCTTTATGAAGTCGAGAGATTTAAATAGGCTTCTCTGATGACATTTTTACAAATGCAGTCTTTAATTCATGTATAAAAGCATTAAAATGTGCAAATCAAAGTGACAGATCAGTGTAGTCTGAGATTTTAACAGGCATCTTTTCAAAGAGCTTGGAGAAGAATGATTAAAGATGGCGGAGCAGATAAACGCTGTGCTCGCCTCATCCCATGAACACATCAAAATTATAACTAAATTATAGAGCAATGAACCTGGAGAACCATCTGAAGTCTGGCTGAACAGCAGCTTTATAACTAAGGACATAAAGAAGTCATGTTGAGACTGGTAGGAGGGGCATAGATGCGAAATGGCCTGACCCCAAACCTCCATGTAGCAGATGAAATTCAGGAGAGGCATCTCGGCCACAGAGGTCCCCCTGGAGGAGCAGGGACCCCAGCTCCACTTCAGGGTCCTCAGCCCAGAGTACTGACGCCAGGAAGAGGAGCCCCCACAACATCTATCTGTGAAAAACAATGGGGATTACAACCGATTGGCTGGGACGGAAGGCGGTGGAAAACCCAGGTGTCCTCTTAGAGGGGCTGCATACAGACTCACTCGCAGACACTCACCTTGGGCTCAAGTGGAGGGCCGGTGACTCGAGGGGTGTCGGAGACAAACAGGGCAGACTGAAGTGTGTTGCTTCAGGGGAAGGACTGGAGGACAGTCGGTATTTTCCAAACCCTGTGTCAGTCCTCCTCTAGTGCAGCCAACAGGCAGGCGCCGTGTTTCCTGTGTGGAGCCCACCCGCCACGCTTACTGCCAAATCTGAATCTGATTGGCCTGGTGAGTTCCGCAGCTCTGCCCTGCTGACTCACTGGGACCTGGCCCCATCCAACTCCATACTGCACAAGCCTTGATCAGTGGCTGAACCTTATAGGAGCTGGCAGGTGGCAGCAGGCCTCAGGGTCTCCTGGCTTTTTTGCAGAGCTACCCCAGGCCCGGTACTGGTGGCAGATATACTCAGTTCACAGCGTGGCCTCTCCCACATGCCTCCAAGTTCAGCACAGGCAGCAACCAACCATGGATCACTTTGTAGCTCCTACCAGGTAGTCCCAGCTGGTCACAGGTGACCTGGGCCTGCACCAGAGCCCCTCCCAAGAGGCCCCAGAACCAGCAGCAGAGGTTGGCTTCAGACCACAGCAGAACACCACCCAATTAGTCCCACAAGCGGCCCACAAAGGGCAGTCTTAACAGGCACCAGAGCCCAGTGGGGTGAATCCCACCAAGTGGGGTAAGCCCCCTGCACACCAGCCTGTAAGCTGTGGACATGGCCAAACCCCACATCCAGTCAACCCCATAGGTCAGTTCCACCCACTGATGTGCCAACAGCAACCAAGGCTGAACTATAACAGGAGGGCACACACAACACATACAAGGGACACTCCTAGAGCACCTGGCTTAGGTGACCAGGGAGATTGTGCCAGTGTCCCACAGCACACCTGCTACACAAGGCCACCTGGCAAGACTGGGAGACACAGCAGATCTACCTCATACATAGAAACAAACACAGGGAGACAGCCCAAATGGGGAGACAAAGACACATGTGCCAAATGAAAGAAAAGAACAAAGCTCCAGAAAATACACAAAACAAATATTGACAGACACAAAGGCAGAGATCAGCAGTAACACAATCATAGTACGGACTTCAACATGCCACTGACACCAATGGACAGATCCTCAAGACAGAAAATCAACATGGAAACAGTGGCCTTAAATGACCCACTAGACCTGATGGATTTAGCACATTGAGGACGGGGCATTTTAATTGTTTAAATGGATGTTGCCAGGGTTTAAACCATTTAAATAAACTTTTATACTGTTTCTTTAAAAATTTATACCAAATTCGCTATTTTTGTGAACTGAAATTTGCAGGAAATACTCACCAAAGGCCCTAGCAGTGCTTGAGGGTGTGATACCTCTGGAAGCCTTCCCCCTTGTGGAGGGGCACTAAGCAGAACTAGCAGATGTGCCGAGTTTCACTTCTATTTTTATGGGCAGCACACACATGGCACCTCCTGGCAGGATATTTTCTTTTACCCCATTCACTTCCAACAATTTTCTCTAGCACATGTTTGCACATATCACCCAGGAGTCTCCTGGGGGATCCTCGTGTGGCACAGGAGGGGTTTGGTCTCTAGCACATGTTTGCACACATCACCCAGGAGTCTCCTGGGGACCCTCGTGTGGCACAGGAGGGTTTAGGTTGATGACCCTGGGCGTGCTGCGTCTGTGTCTGTGTCTCAGTCTGTCTCCACCTTATCTGTGGCCCAGTATTTTGCCATTTTATCACAGATTTATCACACTAATTTATCACAGATCATTACCTTGGAGTGAGGTCACATTTCTATAAATATTCATCAGCACGACCATTCATAGAAAGTCTCCATGTATTGCATAGTTAAGTGTATAGTGCATGGAAACGAAGTGCGTGTTAAAAACAGATGTGTGTCATCCGTCTTGCACAGATGTGATGCATAGATGCAAATCTGCATCACCGATTCACAATGTCTTCATTAATATTTTTAGAGCATTTCACCCAAAAGCAGCAGAATCTATATTCTGTTCAAGTGCACATGGATTGTTTTCTAGGATAGACCACATATTAGGCCACAAAAGAATTCTCAATAAATTGAAAAAGATTGAAATCATATCAAGCATCTTCACTGACCACAATGGAATGAAACTAGAAATCAGTTACAAGAAACCTGAACAGCACAGAAACACATGGAGGTGGAACCACATACTGCTGAACAGTGAGCGGATCTACAGTGAGACCAGAAATACATTGAAAGATGCCTTGAGACAAATGAAAATGAAACCCAGTGACCCCAAATTGAAAGCAGAAACTCTAAGGGACAACCACTGTCACCCTTTTAAAATTTCAAAGAGTCAAGTATGTTATGCAGGGAGTATAAAGAAGGAAAGTGACTGCCTGTACATTAAACAAGGTGATTCAGAATGTACTCTGTTCACCCAAAAGGCTGGACATTGGAAACAGAAATATGTCTACTATAAATGATGTTGCATGTTAATTCCCAAGCCTCTTCTTTTCTAGATACCTCATTCCTTTTTAGAAACACACCAACACCTAATGTACTATTTCCATTATGCTCAGCAGAATAACACCAAAACACAGTAATTTTGTTAGTGGCAAGATCCAAAATATTCCATGTAAAGGCATATGATATTGAGCTAGTGACTGGAAAAGAAGGAACTGTTCCAGTGAATAAATACCCACCCATCCAAGAGAAAGGGACATTTGATCATCTTCACTTTTCACCCTTACAGATTATCCAGAAGGCTCATCGTCTCTTGCGGTGGAAACGGAAACATAGCAGTTTTCTCATTTCCTGCATCTCTGAGACAGGTCAGTATTCTGAGGGAGGCACATAGAATGCCACCTGGACTGCTAAGAGGCAGTCTTGGGAGAAGCACTAGGAAAGGAGGAAGTTCTCACCTTGGTAAATAAGATGGTAAGTTCTTTACTCTTGTCTTAGTCACATAAACACAAGTTCTATACATCATTTCCCTGTGTAATGTACTGAAAAAGGTGCCTCTGTTCCCTGCAAACTCACACCATTCACTTGGCCCAAAAGACGCCCAGGGGATCCTGAAACAGGTGGACATCGCATTCAGGTTGTGTGCTTTCAAACTATGAATCAGAAGCCTTGTCCTGGTGCATTTTAGGTCTCTGAAATGAAATAGAGTACTAATAGGCTCTTTCATGCCAGACTCCATTATATCACTTAATAACCCTCTGTAATTCACTAATTTGAAAAGATATCACCCCTATGTTCATTGCAGCTTTAGTCACAATATCCAAGATATGGGAACACCTAAGTGACCATCAATAGATGACCGGATAAAGAGGAGGTGCTATATTTATACAATGGAATATTACTGTGCCATGAAAAGAATGAAATCTTACCATTTGCAACAACACAGATTGAACTAGAGGGTATTATGCTAAGTGAAATAAGTCAGACAGAGAGAGACAAATACCATATGATCTCACTTATATGTGGAATCTAAAGAACACAATAAATGAACAAACAAAACCGAAACAGACTCATAGATACAGAGAACAAACTGATGGTTACTAGATGGTAGAGGGGTTGGTGGCTGGGTGAAAAAGGGGAAGGGATTAAGAAGTGCAAATTGGTAGTTAGAGAATAGTCATGGGGATGTAGGGCATTTAGTCAATAATGCTGTAATAACAATGTATGGCGCCAGGTGGGGACTAGAAGAGTCAGGGGGCTACTGCATAAATTATACAGATGTGGTACCACTAACCACTATGTTGTACACCGTAAACTAATATAAAATAATATTGAATGTCAGCTGCAACTGAAAAAATAATTTTTAAAAACCAGAATTCAAAATTGCACAATTTCAAAGCTCATGCTATTTCCATGTGAATTTCAAAAAAGTGTTTTGTTATCAAATTACTATATATTTACTGGAGGAAATATGGGAAATACAAGTAGAAAGTAGAGAAAATGAAAATAAATTACCCATGAAAGCACCACTTATAACAATTTAGTGTATTTCCTCAGGCTTTTTGTTGCAGATACAATTTCTGGGTTAAAAATAATCACAACATTGTATATATAATTTTGCATCCTGCTTTTATTACTTAACATATTTTTAATGCTGACACATAGAAATGTAATTTTATAAACGTAATTTTAACAGTTGCATGTTATTCTCAATGCGTGTCACCATGTAGATATTTATAGCTGTTCTGCTTACCTGTGAATTGCTTCTTTTTATTCCCAGGACCCCTGTCTCCTTTGAAGTTTACAGAGTTCAATGTTGGGAACCATTGTAATCTTCAAAATAACTCACCATGGTGGATCGAAAGCTTCACAGTTTGAAAGCATCCCATCAAATACTTGTGCCGATACATGTTTCAGGACTTTACAAGTCATTGAATTTACTGACCGAACTCATCAATCAGGTAGCAGTGAATTCAGTCCAGTCTTCCTCTCTTTCTTTCATTTCCCCTTCCCCAATCTGTGAAAGCCTAAATGTATATAGATATCTTCCCAGAAGCTCTCTGGGAAGACTGTTAATCATATCTGTAGGGTCTTTGTGGCATTGAGGGGAATCAGACTACAGACTACCTTTGCTGCTTGAGTGCATACGCATATTTACACAAAATTCTGCTGTGGCGTTGTGAAAATCGAGGTTTTTATTCAATCATGGTTTTTCCCTAAATAGCAATTTCAATATCTGCTGCGCTATGAACACCATCCCTTTATCGGGTGCCTAACATTAAAGAGGGAGGTTCGACATACTGTGATGGAGGTCCTCCAATTGGGAATTGAACAGCAGTATAAATGGAAAACCTTTTCTCCATGTGGTTCCTGCAAGTTCCACAGCTGATAGGGAACATCAGATCAGATTTCCACTTTATTAAATATAACAATTGGTGTTTTCAAGACTTTTGATGGCAGCCTGTGGTAATATTCTCTAATTACTTTTATTCTTTTCTCTGCTACCTAGCTTTATTTTAGCCTTTATGAATTACTGTTTTGATGAAAGAAAAACTACCGGACTAAGTTACAAACCACAGATTTTATTAAAGGGTTTAAGGGTGATATTCAGGTTTAATTACAATACTGTTCATAAGGGTAAAGTTTCCCAATTCAAATTAGCCTAAGGATTAGCACGAAAAATCTGTGTTTTCACAGCAGGGGTTAGTGTACAGATAGTGATAACCGAATAGTAATATGCCAATCCTTTCTTTCTTTTTAGTTTCAGTGGTGGCTCAGCTATTAAGATAGTTTACATTGGGCCAGCCAAGTGGCGCGTTGGTTGGGAGCTCGCTTGGGAAGCCAGCGGCCCCAGTTCAGATCCCACATGTGAGGGCACTACCCTCAAAAAAAAAAAAAAGATAGTTTACATCCATTTATTTATAATTGGCCTTTCTTGTAGTCCTAGTGCCTGAATCAGTGAGTATGGACACTAATGCCGCTTCTTTATAATCATCACACCTAAGAGTATTGATGGTTTTCCTTTCTCAGCCAGCTCTTGACAATAGAAGTCCCAAATCCTACAGAGATCAGTGACAGGTTACAGGCATATTGCAGATATCAAGTAGTTGAGCTCCTAGAGGGATGTTAGGTTTACTCAGTGATTCCCCCTAAAACGTTTTTGAGTAGAAAAGAACTGCCTGCCACAAACAATGCAGTGTCCGGACTCCAATGGAGCTAAGAAAGTGAGCGGTCCAGCTACTTACCACAACAAAAACCTGTTCACTGGGATCTAAGTAATTTTGGTCAAGGTAAGCCTTTTAGCATACATTAAATGAATTGTGGCCAGCATTTCATTTGAGAGACTACTAGACATGACTACATCTTTCAGGGTTTCTCAAACTCAGATATTAGGAGGCAGCCTAGAAGAGTATGCATGCTGGGCTTCACAGTGAAACTGTGTATGCTCAGATATATCCGCTGCCTCCCTCCCTCGAAAACACTTTCTTGTTTACGTTTCTCTTGAAAGCTTATTTGGCCATCCATATGGTCTTACCACGGACAGGACTTCTATTCATATCCAAGTGCACTTTTCTCTAAAGGTAGGGCCATTACTTACTCCACAGCCAGTGGGCCTCAAAGCAGTCTTTCCTTCCTCAAAGCTGCTAACTATAATTCAAAGTCAGAAAGGAGGGGACTTCTCTGATGAATAGAAATCAGGTCATTAAAGGCCATGTCAGGAAACTACAGGGAAGTTGCAGAAGGGCGACGCTCAGGATGGCTGTCTTCAAAAGGCCAAATCAGTCAGTGTTTTACCTGCAGGCTTGGTGAAATAAAAACACCTTATTCCTCTCTCAGCACCTTGATCACGCTGCTTCGTAGGCTCTGATACTATTTGTAGATTATGGAGCATTGACTACTGTACATAATCACCCCTGATTGGTTGCCTATTGACGGAGGAGACAGAGGTTTGTTTGAGAATTAGCTGTGGGTCCTGTGCTTCCTTTTCCTTGGGGCCCTGTCCAGTAACCTCTGTGGGGTCTCATTCCCCAATCTTTTGTACTCATCTTCCCCATTGCAAAACGAAGATACTCGTTACAGTCTTACGGTTCCACGGTGCTATGTAACAACCTAGTGCTCTTAATACATGTCATTGTAGGACTGGAATGAAAGGTTTAAGCAAATAGTGTTTCTAAGCAGTGCCCTCCATCCTTCTTCCCATGCTTTCATTGCTGATTTGTTCTTGCAGGGGTCAGAGTACTTTATTAATGCCTTTCCATTCATTCCGACAATGTCCTTTGAAAGACAGAATAGAAATTATCTCCCCGTGCTGAAAAATTCAGGGCAAAAGAAATGAAATGCCCTCCAAAAACACATAGCTGTCTGGGGCAGAACTCCTTGTTCCCAGGTCCACGCACTGTTAGAGGGACTGCAGTTACCATGGAGCAGCTTACAGCACTGAGAGGAAAAGCCCATTTCAGAAGAGTCCCACTCTGTCCAAAATCCGAAAGTATGCATTTCAGCCAAGTATTATTTTCTATGTGATAGAAATGTAGTACTCGTAAGTGCCTCTTTACAGCCTTGGCCCCGTGTGACACACTCGTGGCATCAGCCAGTGCATTATCTCCTCTTGAACCGACAGAGCCCAATCTCAGGGCTGACTTTTCCAGTGAAAAGAATGTGCTTCCCCATGTTTATGCCAAATTGCAGAAAGTGCAGACATTGCAGTTAATAGAGATTTGAGCACAATCCCTGCAGGTATGTTTTAAGAATATTGAATACACATTATTGTACTGTGCACCTGAAATTCAAAGATTTAAGAGTCATACAGAACCTTTCACCTCTTATTACATATATACCAGGGATGCCAACAAAAATGTATACAAGTGGACACTTTCGTCAGTGTTGCTCAAGCAGTAGTTCGCCGTAATCAGAGGTGTCTGGGCCGGCTGAGTGACACGTTGGTTAGGAGTTGGCTTGGGACGCCAGCTCTGAGCAGCAGGGCCCCGATTCGGATCCCACATGAGGGCCAGTGACGCTGCGCCCTCTACAGCTAAGATGGTGAACAACAGCTCCAGTTGGAGCTGGGCTGCCATGAGTCACCAGTGATGGGCGGAGGCAGAAGTGGGGCTGGCCGGCAGCTGGTGTGAGCTTTCGTGAGCTGCCATGAGCAGCAGTCCAATGGCCGGCGAGCGACTGCCTCAGCCAGGAAGAGCACGATGATAATACCAACATGGGCCAGTGAAGCGACGGCCTCCACAACTAGACTGAAGAACAAAAGGACAGCAACTTGTCTGTTCCCCTCCCCCAACTCCCCAATGCTGTTCCCCTCCCCCAATTCCCCAATAAAAATCTTTAAAACAAAAAGTGTCTGGATGCTGATGGGAACCACTCTGAGCACTTCTTATAATAGCAGAAGTCAAACGTGACTTGTACTCATGCCTTGTTATCAGTGTATATTGAGTATTACAATTTTAATAGTTTTTTGCTTTCTTAAAATGTGTATACATTTTTCTGGCATGTATATCTACATGCACATACATACACACTTCCCCCCCAACAGGCTACTTGGTCATCAAGACCAAATACCTTAAAGGAATAATTCTCTGTGGTCTCCTACAAAAAAGTTCCACAGTGACTGCAATTGAAGATCATTCCATTTATATATTCTAGGACCTCTGCTACCAGAGTAGCTAAGAGATTCGGTTGGTTCAAAAGACATGTTCTTTGCCTCTTGTCAGAGGCATCGAAGGTATGTTAACAAGATTGGTTCACCCTTCTACAAGTCCCATGTTCTTAGAAAGTTCATGAGCTCCAACCAATCATTAGAAAACTATTTATGAAACACGGTACATCTGCATTTCCTTAGCCAGAGCTGGAATGTGCCATATTGGATTGTACGCTTTGCATGCATGTATGTCATACAATAATGAGTGGTGGCTCCTAACAACATGAGTGTTTATGTCCCCAAAAGGGCTAGGGCTGTGTCCCACATGTTGTTCAAAACTCTTCAATGTGCTCTTTATAGCAGCCGGGTGCACAGGCATGAATGCAATATATCAGGAAATAGATTCTTAATAGGCAATGGTGTTAACAACAACAACAATACGATGCTTCCAAGGAATAATCGCTATCACCTTCCTGGTATTTGGTCTTGAAAATACATGAAATGAATGGAAAGCCAGAAAAAGAAAGGTGCTCGGGGCCCCAGCGATTAAGCTCAAGTTGCCAATTTGCTACAAATCCTTTTTTTCTGCCAATCTGCTCAAAGTTATTATATAATAGTGTTCTTCAAACCATGTGTCTTGCTACAGCAATACCCACAAATACTAACCAGCTTTATCTTTCTATGTCATTTATTAAAAGTATATGCATAAAATTATTGTTTCGTTTATATATTATGGTTTTGTTAAGCCATTTTGGCAAAGCCTAAAATTTCAGACCACTCTGATGGAAGTTTCTATACATCTCATTTCAAGGGGTTTAGTGGAGTTTATTCACTCCTAGGTTAATTGGTATGTTTGGTACATAGACTCTTTGGTAACCTCTCATCTTGCAAACACCCCCCTTCTTGTGCTCAGTATTTCTCTCTTACGATCCAACGTGGATATGAGTTGGGAAATTAGCAGCAATGGTTTTCAAACAGAATGCTGACTAGTCTCATGTTCAGTCACACACCTTTTGCCTTTATCTCTGTTATTGTGATAAAGAAAAAGAAAAAGGAAGAACCTATCTTATGTACCTAAGGGTGACATGAACTCCGGTTCGCTTTTTTGTACACTTATGACTATGTTTATTATTCTCCGGATGCATGGCAGTTGACTGTGAGAAAAGAATACAATGGTTCACTTGCTCCTAACTTATATTTCAAGGGACCCTCATGAAGCCCCAAATAAGGTTCCCCTCAATACATGCACCATTTGCACAAAAGTCCTTTTGGACACAATGGAGAAAAATCCCCCTCAGAAGTCACTGAACAAGCAGAGCGCTGAAAGCTGAAGTTGCAACAGTGATTGTTTCCTGTGACTAAATATAAGAATGAACTTACTTTGTCCTAGGTAAAGACCTCCGACATCTCTGATGAAAATCCCATTTTATTTATTCCAATGCATCACCTACAAACAGCTGGAATTTGCATCAGAAACATAATGTAAAAAAAAAAAAGTTCAACCAGAAACAAAGGACAACTAATTTTTCTCTAGCTAAAAGAAGAGACCTTTATACAAGAACCTTATTTGAGTAGAGGTTACTAAGGAAATTCAAGGTATAGATGTTTAAAAGGAAACTTTATACTTATAGATATAAAGATATATGTATAATGGTTTATATAGCAATGTGTAAACATTAACATTCATTTTCTTCATGTTATAAACAACAAAATTTTCAAATTTTCTCACCACTTGCAGGGACATTGAGAAACTAGTCAGTTTCTCTTTCAACATTAAAATATTCATTCTCATACAGTAGCATAATGTTTCAATGTTTAGACTTACAGCTCTACAGGGGTGGAAAATTTATGAGAGTAAAAAGCACATATTAAGCAAACTTTTTTTTTTTTTGAGGGCAGTGTCATGGGCCCTCATATGTGGGACCCGAACCGGGGCCGCTGGCTTCCGAAGCCAGCGCTTAACCACCGCGCCACTCGGCTGGCCCTAAGTGAACTTTTTAAAAAGTATTTGAATAGGGCCGGCCGAGTGGCGCATTGGTTAAGCGCTGGCTTGGGATGCCAGCGGCCCTGGTTCAGATCCCACATATGAGGGCCAGTGACACTGCCCTCTACAGCTAAGATGGTGAATAATAGCTTCCCCTGGAGCTGGGCTGCTGTGAGTTCCCGGGACGGCATAGCTGCAGCCCCTGCTGCAGTGGGCTGCCATAGGCTACAGTGAGTGGCCGGCAGCCAGCGTGAGCGGCCAAGAGCCACTGTGAGCAGCCGTCCAGGGGCTGGCGACCGATCTGCCCTGCCCGAGAAGAGCACAATGACGATACCAACATAGGCCAGTGAAGCAACGTCCTCCACAACTAGACTGAAGAACAAAAGGACAGCAACTTGTCTGTTCCCCTCCCCCAATTTCCCAATAAAATCTTTTTTAAAAAAGTATTTGAATATGTTTATGGTTTTGAAAGAACTTTCTCATAAACTTTAACTGAAATATTCAAAATAATTTTGTAAATTAGCACATTATCAGACCCAGATCCTAACAAGGTTGGCAAATTCTAAAATAAATCTGGCTGTAGCATATAAGAATTTAATGGCATTTGTGACAACATGGATGGACCTAGAGGGTATTGTGCTAAGTGAAATAAGACAGAGAAAGACAAATTCCATAGGAATTCACTTATATGTCTAATCTAAAAACAAAATAAATAAAACAAAAACAGACTGATAGAAACAAAGAACAAACTGATAGTTGGTGGAAGGATGGGTGAAAAGAGAGAAGGGGAATATAGTCAATAATGGTGCTAATTACACAGTGACAGATAGTTGCTAGGCTTAGGGTGGTGATAACATCATCAGATGCACAAATATCTAATCACTATGTTGTACAACTGAAACTAATATAATAGTGTATGTCAACTATACTTAAATTAAAAAAGCAAAAGACAACTACAAAAAAAATAATTTCAATGAAAATAAAGTACAAGTCTCTATACAGGGAAAGTAAAAGTTTCCTTCTTGGAACATTAAAGGATTGTAGGTTAGCAATTAGTCAAAAATTGTTGGGCTGGCCGAGTGGCTCAGATGTTTAAGAGCTCAAGCTCTGACACAGGGTCGCCTGTTCGATTCCCACATGGGCCAGTGAGCTGCACCTGAGCTGAGCTGCCACTGAGCTGCCCACAGGAGGCAGGATGGCTCAGCTGGTGAGAGCACAGGCTCCTAACAAGGTTGCCGGTTCAACTCCTGCATGGGATGGTGGGCTATGCCCACCTGCAACTAAGATTGACTGTGGCACTTTGAACTGAGTGGCCACAAGCTGCCGAAAGGTGGCCGAATGGCAACTGGACTTGGAGTTGAGCTAGCTGTGCCCTCACAACTAAGATTGAAGGACAACAAATTGGCTGTTCTCCTTCCCCAGTTCCCCGATAAAAATCTTAAAAAAAACAACATTGTCATTAAGTTATACTTCCCAATCCACTGTCATCCCATACATAAACATTTTAACCCCCTTTCCACTTGACTATCATTACCTCTGAACTTTGAGGTCTTGTACTTCTATCCTTTTAGCTGACTGATCCAGAGACAAATTCAGATTTGCATTTCTCTCACTGCCTCTGTCTGATTATCTTAACACAACAATCTGGAACATCTATTTCTAAACATTATATTTAAATATTTTCATTTGTCATCAACTTATGAAGTTTTCTCCTTTTCCTCACCTGAAAGTTTTGGATAACCTCAGTTCTGCCAAAGTCATCAGAAACAACTTTGCATTCACATGGCTGTTGTCAAGGGGAGTAAACACTACAATCGCAGTTGATAAATAAAACAATGTATTTGGGGAGGGTATGCTTTTCTTTGTCTTAGGTATATGCCTAGTACTGAAATTATTGGACCATGTCACTCTATGTTCAACCATCTGAGGAACTGCCAAACTGTTTGCTAAAGCAGAGGCATCATTTTACATTCCCACTAGCAGTATATGGGGGTTCTGTTCCAGTCTTTTCACATTCTTGCAAACATTTATTAATTTTTCTTATAGCCATCCTAATAGGTATAAAGTGGTATTTCATTGTATTTTTTTTAAGGGCAGTGTCACTGGCCCTCATATGTGGGACCGAACCGGGGCCGCTGGCGTCCCAAGCCAGCGCTTAACCGCGGCGCCATTCGGCCGGCCCTGTATTTTTTTTTATTAAAGTATAGTTGGCAACAATATTATATTAGTTACAGGTGTACAATACAGTGATTTGACATTTCTCTATTGTACGATGCCATCACCACACCAAGTCTAGTCACCATCTGTCACTATCACATTATTATTGACAATATTCTCCTTGGAATCTTCCCATTGCTATCCAATCTAGTAGGAAGAAAGGGAAGTTGTTTGAACTTAGTTGAGTTTGCCTTAAACCAGGGACCCTAAACCTTATTTTGGTCATACACACACATGTACTCACACACACACACACACACACACACACACACACAGAATTTTTATCATTTCAGAGGGTTTCCAAAGACTCTGAAATATGTTCATATACCCTAGTTAAGAATTCCTATCTTAAATTGGGTCCCATCTTTATAGAATCATCAAATGAATGAACCTGTACACGCTACTGTGTTACTTTATCAAACTGGGTTACAGGTTACCAATTAATGCAAAGTCTATTACTGAGTTTATTATAGTTTCAGAATTTGCTATTTGCATAATCCTCCACCCCATTACCTGAGGCTTTGGAACAGTTAGTTGAGCAACAGAATGGTTGCTGCTAAGGATATCAGAGAGATGGGCTATGTACACAGCAGGTACTATGTAAAATCCTCTCTTCAGACAACAGGGGACCAAATGTTTCTCACCAAATTAAAGAAGTTTTAAGATGACAGCTGTTGGGATATTTAGCTCATGTCTTATTTTCAGTGAAATTGACATTGGTGTTTAAATGTCAGAAATGGGTTTTTAAAGACAATTTTCTATTATAAGCATCATGTTCCTTTTTATTATTTTCTCTCTGAGTGAAGTGGACTACTTGCTGTGCCAACTGTTCTGGAGCAGTGGTGTAGAGATAAACTTTAGGAATTAAAAAAAATATCATCGTATTTTCCCCATTTTAATGTATCTACAGTTGACAAACATGAAAAATAACTAATTTCCAAATCAAAGGCCTCTAGTAGAAACATTCAAATTAAAAATCAAGAAGTATAGCATAGAGAATAGTCAATAATGTTGCAAGATCTATGTACGGTGCTGGATGGGGACTAGACTTATGTGGAGATCACTGTATAAATTATAGAAATGCCTAACCACTTTGCTGTGCCCCTGACACTAATACACAATAATCTTGAATGTCAACTGTAACTGAAAAATAAATAATTTTAAAAAATAAGTAAAACTGGAAATAAAATCAAGCATTTGCATTTACTTCTTGGCCATGAGACCCAGTTGCCCTTCTGCCCACACCTCAGCAAAACTACCACCAATTCCTTTCCAGAGCATTGATGGATTGACCGTACTTAGGCTTCCCTGGTCGGCATCCACACATCGCTGGTTCGATCTAAGTCATTTCATGTTACAGTTCCAGTTGCAGGAAATGCCCCACCATCTGTTTCACTGCATTACGGTTGGCAAAGCACCAACCAGAAATACACAGGGTAGAAAATGAGACATGAAGAGCATAATGGCGTCACTGAAGAGCTACACATACATCCTGGGTCTGCCAATTCAGTGAAGATATGAAGGAAATGTAAAATTCCAGGATGAGTTCTTTTTTTCATCCTCTCCAACTTACCCAGCATGTACAGTACTGGGAAGTAAAAAGTAGAGGAAGGTGACAACAGAAATGAAAGCCACATAAACAAGAATTCCCTAGAACTAAAAGCAAACTCAACAAAATGCAAACTATAGTGGGCCAAAGAGCTGACTCCCATCTCAGTTTTATTTGTGGCTATAAGCAATCTACCAACCAAGAGGTTCAGAAATTAGGGAACAGTTTCAGTGCACTGAGGGATCAACAATTTGTATAAAGAATATTATTAAAATATTTTCCAAGAGTTGTGTGTGCTTCATTGTTCAATTTGGTGCCAACAGTCAAGAAATAACCAAATAAAATAAAATAAATAAGCCTGAAGTATTTCCTTTTTACTACACTCGCTTCCAAAAATTATAAAGCATCTTTAACACATTTTTCTCTGTTACTTCTCAAGTGAATAAGTAACACACATACAAAGTCAAAACATAACTGTACTATTACACAAGAAAATTAATTTTCCTTCAATAACTTAGTCTGTTCCAAAGTATTTCTGCCCAAAATGTGTAGGTGCAACAGGATGGAGTTCAGTAGTTAAAATTGTGATCTCTGGAAACTCTTGAATGATTGATTTGGCACCTTAAAAAAAAGAAGAGGAAGAAAATTATAGTCATTGCAGGATTTTTTGGTAACAGTAATTGGAGTTCATGAATTTTACAGTCAGTCACTAGACTCCAAATTGGCAGGGACAGAGAGCAATGACCTTTGGATACCTAATCAGACTTGGTTAATCTCTTCTTAGTTAGTTTCTTTTTTTTTTGAGGGCAGTGTCACTGGCCCTCATATCTGGGACCCTAACCGGGGCCGCTGGCCTCCCAAGCCAGCACTTAACCACCATGCCACTCAGCCGGCCCTCTTCTTAGTTTTTTTAATGTCTAATATCTGAAAAGCTCTGATAGTAGTCAGACTACACCCTACCCACTCACTAATAAATTCTTACAATCAAATTGTTTTATATCCCAGATTTGAAAAATCATTTACAGCAACTTTCCCCTTAAAGAGTCTCTTGTTTTGTTTTATTTTAAAGACAGATGGAAAAGAGGGATTATAGTTCTTTCTGAAAACAGGATCATATGTAAGATGATGGTTTCTCAACTGGAACACAGGTGCAGGGACTTCTTGGAATATATATTTGTTTAACCATTTCCTTGTTGTAAGTCATTTATATATGTTTGAATTTTTTCTTACTCTAAATATAACTCTACAATGACTATCCTAAAAGCTAAATTTCTATATGTACCTATGATTATTTTATTAGGATACTTGCACAGTTATCCTAGATTGCATGGCCAAGAAGTGGGGTCTGAAATTCGGCTTACCTTCCTCAGGAAATGGTGAACACTCAGTTGTATCACCAGGCTGTTTGAGCAGAAATCTAACTTAAGAAACTTCTGTTCTTTTTTGTTTATTATTAGTTTCAGGTGTACAAAACAATGTAGTTAAGACATTTACACCTCTCACAAAGTGATAGCCCCCTGCCCCCAATCTATTACCCCTAAGAAACTTCTGCTCTTTGCATCACAGTGTGAAGCTTACTTCAGTAAGAGCCCAGGGCTGACAAGAACCTCACTGTTTCTTGCTGTTTGCAGAAATAGGGACCTTTTGGCCATTTTCAGGCTCCACCCAAACATGGCCACTAGGAAAACAATGGCAACCTCCTCGCTTGGGCCTGCTTCATATTCTCTCATTTGAATGTGAACATTAGAATCATGTAAAATAATATCACTAAGCTTAGAGATGACAAACACAAGTTATAACTCCCCAAATTTGCTTTAGATTTAATGTGGAAGCAAATAAGCTTTCCCTCAGGACAAGAGGCTGGACAGATGGACATGTGGAGCCTCAAGCAGCACTTACCGTGAGGTGTGGAGAACAGACTGAGAACAATGATAACGCTGGGCTGAACTCCATGTTCTATGAGAACCTTCACAGCTTCAATCACAGTGTTTCCAGTGCCTGGAACCAAAAGCATTGCCAACTTAACATTTATCTCAAAATGTCTTCAATGTTTCTCCAAAGTAAAGACAGTTTAGTATCTAGATTAAGACACCACTCAGCAAAGCTTCATTGAAAGAAGGTACCTGTCCTTCGCCAATGGCGTCATTTTCAATAACGGACACGGCACACACACTTTTCAGTTTTCTAATGCACAACAAGCCCTAAATTCGTTCAGTATGAATTTAACACCCACCAAATCATATTTAACACCCACCCTCCAGCCTTAACCCCAGGAGACCTTGCCATGTGTGATCTGAGTAAGTTTAGGAAATCAAATAAGACAAAAAAAATTTTGTCCAGAGGAGACGAATCCTTGAGATAATCATGGCCATGCTCGCTGGGCTAGACAGGGGACACATTTCATCTATGTTGAGTGTCTCATTTGATCCTTTGCTTCAATGTATTCATTTCAAGAAAGGAGCTCTTTGGCACTAATACAGTTTGACTCCTATCACACAGTGAAATTCTCCAGTGAACTGCCTAGGGCAAGTCCAAATCCAACAGAGAAAAACACATCTAGAAACAGTTTTTGCCTTTATACAAAGGCAAGCCTTAAGTGGAATTTAAACCCTAACCAAAGGTTACAGATCCAACTCAAGCCACTCACTGAGAATCGGATACATCAGAAGGACTTTTCTCCTGTAAATATCTGGAGGGAACTTGGCATAATATACTTTGGCTCTTTGTGTCTCCTCATCACTCTGAATCAGGATCTTTCCAATCCGTATGGATCGACAGCAGTCTCGTAAACCTTGTTCCATTGCCTCACCTTGAAGAAGGAAATAAAAAAGGAAAAAAGGGTTACAGGAAGATGGATACTGTCAAGGTAGAAGCAAGTCTTCTTAAGGTAACAGCTTTATTTCTGATATGTTCATACTTTATACTTAGTGCAGGTCAATGAAATTAGGAAAAGCTGTCATGCTTCCATGATTACAGGAAATAAAGTGTTTTGTCAAGCTTGCTCCCTGAGTTTTTCCAATATCATTGAACATTTTACTCCTATTATTTTAAGGGAGCATTTAAAACACCTAAACTTGTTACTTTCATCCAAAAAACTATAAAAGGTATATGTAAGAATGGGGCTACAGACAAAAGGATCTCCTTTTAGATTAAGATGGCATCAGGAAACAGCACTTACCTCAGCACTGACTTCAATGGCAGAGGTTTTGCTGGTAAATAGTGAAAAAATAGTGTATTATTCCCTCTCCCCCCAGAGAACCACAACCAACAGCACCCCCCCCCAACACACACCTTGGGTTTATCAACATTGAGCTATTTTTGAGTGTGAATTTTTTTAAGGAAGTATTTGCCTAAAGTCAACCATTCTCATACCACCTTCAAGCCATATGATTTTACTCATATGTTGGATATAAAACTGAAAGCAACAAAGGAACAAGACAAACAAATAAAGAAAACACACAGACAACAGTTTAGTGGTTACCAGAGGGGAAGGCGGAGGGGGATAGTACATGAGGGTAAAGGGGTCAAATAGATGGTGATGGAAGGAGAACTGACTCTGGGTGGTGAGCACACAAGGTGATATATGGATGATGTTTTACAGAATTGTACACCTGAAACCTATGTAACTTTACTAACCACTGTCACCCCCAATAAACTTTAATTAAAAAAAACGAAGAATTCTGCTTGTACTATTATTCACTTAATATTTTTTCTTTAAATTAACTGTTTTCATTTATATTTACTTTAAGAGGAAGGCTTATATCACTACTGTAAACATTAAAAACTCCCTAATATATATGAAATTTGACCAATAAGCAGTTAAGGTTAAAAACAACTCTGTCTAGGGCCAGCCGAGTGGCGCGGTGGTTAAGCGCTGGCTTGGGAAGCCAGCGGCCCCGGTTCGGGTCCCATATATGAGGGCCAGTGACACAGGCCTCAACAAATAAAAATAAAAATAAAATCAACCCTGTCTAGGGCCGGCTGAGTGGCGCGTTGGTTAAGAGTTGGCTTGGGACGCCAGCGGCCCCGGTTCGGATCCCACATATGAGGGCCAGTGACACTGCCCTCTACAGCTAAGATGGTGAACAACAGCTCCACTTGGAGCTGGGCTGCTGTGAGTCCCCGGGACGGCATAGCTGCAGCCCCTGCTGCAGTGGGCTGCCATAGGCTACAGTGAGTGGCCGGCAGCCAGCGTGAGCTGCCAATAGCCGCGGTGAGCGACCATCCAGAGGCCGGCGACCGATCTGCCTCATCCGGGAAAAGCGCCATGACGATACCAACATGGGCCAGTGAAGCAACATCCTCCGCAACTAGACTGAAGAACAAAAGGGCAGCAACTTATCTGTTCCCCTGCCCCAATTCCCCAATAAAATCTTCAAAAAAAACCCCACAAAAACCCTGTCTCTGCATCACTCCACAGTCATCTGGTGACATCAGGGGCGCCAGGATCGTGCTGCTGCCTTCAGTGCAGGAACTGGACTGAAACAGAAGAGACTTGCCTTACAGCCCACGTTCCTGGTCTTGATCAGTTGTAAAAGGTAGAACACCATTGTCCTGACAAACCTATCATTGTTTGAGAGCTACCTCCTTCTGATACAAAGGGACTTTAAATCTCCTATTTTGCTTGAGGCATTCAATTATTCACACACAGACCTTGGCAGCTAGAGGAAAAAAGGGAATGTTTATATGTTTTCAATAATAATAATAGTAATCCGTCTGTTTCCAGTGCAAGTAAGTGGGGCTTCCACTGTACCTCAGCCCTTGTGCAAAAAAAGAATTAAGTTGCTGAAAGGATTTAATCAATCCCATGTAACAGGAACAGGTTCTAGTTACAGGCATATGATTTGGCTGCACAAAGGTTGGTTTAAAGGCGTCATCAGTTGGACTGAAACACAGACTCAAACGCAAACACATTTATAAAGCCATCCATTGGAAATATCTAAAGTTACTGATGGTTTACTGCTTTTGCCAATATGGTCACATAACCAGCAAATATAAAACTAGGCCACTAGGGCAGATGCAGTCAGGAACACACAGGCAGGGATTCTGAGGAACCATCAGGGTGGACAGCACAGGTGGTGAGATGTAAGCTAAGGCTACAGTGATGACAGACAAGATCACCTCTGCTGGCAGACAGCGAGTGTTTGTACGCAAAGAGAAAATCACACATATGCAGACCTACCGCTTCTCATTATGCTGACCCCACAATTTCCCTTCTCAAATTTCACTCCTTCATACTTGTACCCTGTTGAGAAACAAAACCAAAGAATTTATCTTTCATCATTGGAGCAACCTACTTATTTTATCAAGTGTCTGTGGCTTAAAGCAACTCTTGTCCAGACACACTGCATAATGTCTTAGGTTCTCTGTGAAAGTAATCAGAAGAGTCAAGATTTTCCATAGTTGTTTCTCAATTCTTCATAAGAAATCTGTGGGCTTCATCGAGTGGGAACAGGGGCACATGATAGTATGATATTCACAAACACGGCCCTCAAATTGAATTCAGAGCAGAATGCTCTAAACCTCATCAGTTCAAACTGGCCCACTGTGAGCCACAGCAGAGAGCCTCCCTTCCGCTTCGGTCCCTTTCTATGGGCCCCCATCTGCCTTAAAAGGCAGGCGAGACAGACCGAAGTTGTCACCAAGATAAGTTCAACCCCGGTTCTCATCCTGAATTTGTATCAGTTATGATGCAGTAAGCTCAGCCCCCAATTTGCATAACGGCAGCCTTTGAATAGAACAGCTTCCATTATTTACTAAACAACTAAATCAGAATTTCAGATCCCCCAAGGAGGGCTCTTGGCTGCTTTCTATTTGAGTAGAACAAAACACCATATCCAATTCTCATTGTTTGTAGTTTTCTTTTTCTTTTTTACTTCTCATCCTTTTACCTAGAATTTCAATGCCAAACCAGTCCACCCATTTGTTAACACCAGCACTTCCCCACAGAGGTAAGAAAAGCTGCCAGCAATTCTAACTGTGTTCCCAATGGGCAGTCATTAAAGTTACAGCTGCATGCTGAAGAATATTTATTAACCTTTAACTTGAATTGACAAGCAAGCCATTAACCAAAAGTCAGCCACACAAATTTCTTCGCTGAATGTCTCCAGGTTTACTAACTTGTTTAAAAGAGCAGCTCCACCTCAACTCTTCATTCTGTGTATCGATTTACTCAGACTGCTTTCTTGCCCTCTCCCCGCAGTTCTATCTCAGAATTTTTTAAGAGGAAGATATGAGAGGAACCGCCCTGGTTACCTGTTGGAGTGGTCACCATGCACTCTTTATATGGGAGCTGATTCAATCCCTCTTCCACAACAAGTCTGATCTAGAAAGACAAAGAAAGAGGAAGTTGAAAATCTGCTAAGAATCTCCTGTTCCGTTAGCTTCAGGAGCTGAACACTAGGCAAACTTCACTAATACTCTAGGCAGGGATGCAAGATAGATCCAAATGCCAGGCTGCTAGGTATCCAACCTTGGTTAGGCACATGAGTGCCAACCAAAGGTGCGAGTATGCCTTCTGATTCTTATTCAGTCGGCCCAGGCTCTGTTAAAAGATTTGAACTACAGCAAGCAACAAGGGTCATGGCAGACACCCTTCGAAGTAATAAACTTCTGGTTACTCTGGATATAGTGCCCAGGAGGAATGTGTCAGCCTGGCTCAGTACTTTGAAATTGTTTTTTTGTTGTGATTTTTTTGAGGGCAGTGTTACGGGTCCTCATATGTGGGACCTGAAACGGGGTCGATGGCTTCCCAAGCCAGCACTGAACCACCGCTGCCACTTGGCCCCTGAAATTGTTAAGTTATTGGTACATTCTTCTTCACAAAGCCTACTATAATGCAGATAAAGCCTGAAACTTCTTAGGAGGAAATAAATGAGTGGATGGGGCTGAACCCATTTACTGAGCTTTAAGGAGGAACCAGATGAACTGGGGCTTCTCAGCAAAAAAGGGCTCCTAGTGATCTCAATATGTGGCACAGAGGACAGGGTCCCTGAGAACTACTAGAAACAGCCTCTACGAAGCACAGATGATATTCCTTAGGAGGGGCCCCTGGAGCCTACTAAAGTACAGGCAGTGTTGGGTCTGCAATGCAAATGTCTCCAATCAATATTACATTAGTGAATGAGAATCAGCAGGGACAAAGGGGGGCAGCTGTGCTGTTATCATGACACGTACCCTGTTGCCATTGAAGTGATCAATGCTAAATAGGCCGGCACTTCATTCGGCCTGCAGTACTAGAGAGGAGAGGGTCCAGGAGACCTCAGGAATGCTGTGGCTCTCCAGCACGCTCACCTCTGACCTCCACCTTCTATAGAGTTTCTTAAGACCATGTTGCAAGGGAAGAGGAGGATCCTTTTCCTTGAAGAGCCTAGATCTCCTCCTAGGAGCCTAACACTCCTCTAAAGAGTCTTACCTCTTAAGATCTGAGTGCCAGGGAAACAAATGTTGATAAATTCAGGGTGGAACTGTCAACTCCAATGGGACCCTTGTGCTAGAGTAGACAGTGCACTAGAAACCCTCAGCACTGGAAACCTACATAGCTCCAATCCCTCCACCCCACCTTCCAGTGGCAGGACCTTCACAGCCAACTGCAGAGAACAGAGGGGCCCAATTATACCCAGTCAGGTAAATCACATCCTGGATTCTTCTCAGCTCATTTGACTAAGATATAATAACTACCCTTTCAGGCAAGCATTTTACAATAACCATGAACTTAACTCCTATTTTCTGTAGGAAAAAAAAAAGGCGAAAGAAAGCACCCATTTTCTACCAGTGAACAAGAAGGCCTCTGTTTCCTCCTCCCTCCTTGAACCTGTTCCTTCGGTTTAGGGGTCGGCAAACTTTTCAGATGGAAGAGCCGCCAGGGGTCAGCAAACTGCGGCTCACGAGCCACACGCGACTCTTTGGGTACGTACATGTGGCTCTGAAGTCCAATTGAAAATGAAAGTAAAACTATCATAGTTTCATTTAAAATTTTTAAAGGATATTATTCACATAATGGTGATTTTGTAAAAATATATTTATGGCTCTTGAATAATTTTTAAATTGTTTTGAGGAGGGGCCAGCCGAGTGGCTCAATTGGTTAAGAGCTCTGTCAAGAGAGCGAGTTGAGGGCCGGCCGAGTGGCGCGGTGGTTAGGCCCTGGCTTGGGACGCCAGCGGCCCCGGTTCGGGTCCCACATAGGAGGGCCAGGGACACTGCCCTCAAAAAAAAAAAGAGTGCGAGCTGAGCTCTGAGCAACAGCAGTTCGATGCCCAGCCCGAGCTGAGCTGCCAACAGGCGGCAGGAGGGCTCGGCTTAAAAAAAAAATGTTGGGCCGGCCGAGTGAAGCGTTGGTTAAGCGCTGGCTTGGGACACCAGCGACCCAGGTTCGGATCCCACATATGAGGGCCAGTGACACTGCCCTCTAAAAAGAAAAAAAAAATTGTTGCGAGGGACAGGATTGGCTCTTCCAGGGGTAGGCAAACTTTTGAGACGGAACATACCCCAAGAGCTGCATGGGGCTCTTGAGCCACAGTTTGCCGACCCCTGCTTTGGTTTGATAATGACATTTATCAATGACAGAATGACCCATCACTCCAGGAAGGTCAACTACATTTGTCTTGATGCAATTCAAGATATTGCTCCCCTCACGAAGTCCAATAATTGTAAATAGAAGGGGCCTCTGAAGTAAGACTATTTCAAGCCAAAAGTAGAACAGGGAAAATCTAAAAGAAAATGAATAAGCCACTTTTCTCTGTTTCCCAAACTAAATACTGAATTTCGATTGTAAACTCCACAAGCGTGGTCAATTCTTAACAGAAAATCCCTGGGGAAAGCATAGATAGTCCAACCTAATATTTCCCTTGTGAGGATAGTGTAGAACAGAAGAGGCAAAATAAACACCCATGTAAAGTACATGTGAGCTATTAGTTTCTGTGCATTTACATGGATATCACCTGGTAAGTACAAGGTCTCCTTACATCCTTGGTTTTCCTTTAATGTACCTTACTGCCCTAAGATGAGGTACTAAGGGTTACTCATGACTAGGTTACTTGCAAGGTTCATTTGAGAGGTAGTGGCACCTGAGAACCACAGAGAATGAGTTCATGGGCAATACTTTGAGGTGAAAGTGATTGACAGAGCTTTAATGCAACAGTAGAAATAATACTTCAGAAGTGTAGCAATACGATGCTTACTTGGTACAATCTCTGTCACCCTCAGAATGCTCTAGGCCAGGGGTCAGCAAACTCTAGCTCATGAGTTACATGCGGCGCTTTGGGTACGTTCCATCTCAAAAGTTTGGAACCCCTGGAAGATCCAATCCTGTCCCTCACAACAATTTAAAAATTATTCGACAGCCATAAATATATTTTTACATAATCACCATTATGTGAATAATATCCTTTAAATTTTTTTTAAGAGGGCAGTGTCACTGGCCCTCATATGTGGGATCTGAACCGGGGCCGCTGGCATCCCAAGCCAGCTCTTAACCACCACGCCACTCGGCTGGCCCTCTTTTAAAATTTTTATAAATGAAACTATGATAGTTTTATCTCCATTTTCAATTTTACTTCACAGCCACATGTATGGACCCAAAGAGCCGTATGTGGCTTGCGAGCCAGTTTGCTGACCGCTGGCAGCTCTTCGGTCTCAAAAGTTTGCCGACCCCTGCGCCAAACCGAAAAAGCCCCTTAGCCTACTATGATTATATTGCTAGGAACAATAATGAAATAAAAGTGGAAAGCTTCCACCTACCAAACGATCCGCAGAAAACATGAAGTCCCCTCTACTGGCTGTCCTAAAAAAAAAAAGTAGTACAAGTTTTAATGTAGATTAGAGCTTTAAGGTAAAATATTACTTAATACATATAGTAACACCTATTACATACTAAAAGCTTAAAAGGTGACATGTACAGACTATTATATGGAAAGATATTTTTCACCAGGATACAAGAACTTAAATGAAATGACTCAATAAATATTATTGAAAATACTTATTCGATCTCAACATTAGAGACAGGAACTGGAAAGATCAGTCTCCCACAAAGCTCGAAAACCCATATTACCAAGATAAATAACACATCAACTTGGTCTCTAATTTCTTTTTATTTTTTTTGAGGACAGTGTCACTGGCCCTCATAGAAGCCAGCGCTTAACCACCGTGCCACTCAACCGGCCCTCAACTTGATCTCTAAATCCTTTTTGGATAATAGTACAAATAAATGCTATACTTTTGCCACTGCTTTCAAGAACGCATAACCTAATTTCTGACTTCTTTCTCTATTGATTGACAATTTGTTCCTTTTGCCTGTTTTCCAATCAAATATTTTGTTTCCTAGATCTTTCTGCTATTTTCTTGTGCATGTTTTTCTCGTCAATACTTTCATATCCTCAGGTACCCAAGTAATAATACTCCAGGTTTGCGGAAGCTGTTAACCAGCCAAAAAGGGAATGTTAAAAGGCTGACTTTTTTGGGCTGGCTGAGTGGCACATTGGTTAGGAAATGGCTTCAGATGCCAGCTCTGAGCAGCAGGGCCCCGATTCAGATCCCACATATGAGGGCCAGTGACACTGCCCTCTACAGCTAAGATGGTGAACAACAGCTCGACCTGGAGCTGGGCTGTGGTGAGTCGCCATCCAATGGCCGGCAAGTGACTGACTCACCCGGGAAGAGCGCAATGATAATACCAACATGGGACAGTGAAGCAACGTCCTCCGCAACTAGACTGAAGAACAAAAAGACAGCAACTTGTCGTTCCCCTTCCCCGATTCTCCAATAAAATCTTTAAAAAAAAGGCTGACTTTTTCTTCTGTACATAAAAGTCTAGTATTGTTCCTCCTCCTCCCATACAAGTTGAATGATTCGACTGAACAAATTGATTTACAGTTTATGTACTTCAAAATCTCCATGTGGGCCGGCCGAGTGGCTCAGTTGGTCAAGAGTTGGCTTAGAGTGCGTGCTCTGAGCAACAGGGCTACCAGTTCGATTCCCACATGGGCTAGTGAATGCTGTGCCTAGCTGAGCTGTCGCTGAGCTGCCAACAGGTGGCAGCATGGCTCAGCTGGTGTAACAACAAGATTGTCTGTTTGATGGTGGGCCACGCCCATCAGCAACTAAGACTGAACGGGCACCTTGAGCTGAGCTGCCAACCAGATGGCTCAGTGGATAGAACATGCGCTCTTAACAACAAGGCTGCTGGTTCGACTCCCGCACGGAATGTTGGCTATGCCCACCTGCAACTAAGGCTGAGCTGCTGCCTGGATGGCTCAGTGGATAGAACATGCGCTCTTAAAAACAAGGCTGCTGGTTCGACTCCCACATGGGATGGTGGCTATGCCCACCCACAATCAAGACTGAACACAGCACCTTGAGCTTCAAGGCCACGAGCTGCTGATGGGAAGCCAGATGGCAACTGGCGCCCTCCACAATGAAGAATGAAGAACAACTTGGCTGGCCCCCTTCCCCAATTCCCCAACACTGTTCCCCTTCCCCAATTCCCCAATAAAATCTTTACAAAAAAAATCTCCATCTGCCTATGCATAGCATAACTAAAATACTCCCCCTCAGAGCATCAAAATGGCATATGCAAGGTTTCTTAGAGTATCCATAGTTCTATCGTATTATGGATATTAATGAAGCTGACAGCAAACCTTAACAACCTAGATATGGCAGAATTTAGCTTTTAGTTAAAATTATTAAATTGGCCCTTCTTAAGAATCATTGCTGTGCTGGAATGTAGTCATATCCTGGGGCCTGTAGGCCTGCCTGTAAAGCAGGTTTCAGAAGATCCACTCTGCTTGAGATAACACAAGAATGTAGCCTGTGAAGCATCAAATATATGGCTCTGTTTTCTTCTTTCTGTTCTTAAGATAACATCACTGACTCACAACCCCAGCATATCTTACAGAACTCTCTTTCTGTTGAAGACCACCTTTCTGCAGTCACGTACGCCTGCACAAAATGCCACCAGGAGTTGAATCACTCAGATTGGTGGAGCTTGCATAAGAACAGACCAGTCAACACAGCTCATGACCCTGGACCCCTTACTTGTGATTACTCATGATTTCTACCCCTAAAAGCCCCAAATTGTAAGTCCTTGGGGAGTTCGGGCTTGAAGTGATCTAGCTTCCCATGTTCCTTGCATTGTGCTCTGCAATAAAGCAACCCTAATTTCTCCACAGAAAAACTCAGTGTTCAGTGTTTGGCACTGCTGTGCACCATGGGGAGTAACTTTCTTCCTGTTCAGTTCCATTAACTCTCTAAAATATGGACCATAATTGAGCAATGCCAACAATATAGGTCTGTATTTTTTATATATAAATATTCCCCAGATTCGGAAAAATCTATCCACACACACCTACATACACAGAGAGCCCATTTAAAACAGGCTCTATTTTATGTACTGTGGTTTTCAAATGAAACTACACTATTACACTACCACCCTTCATTTCTATAATTAATCTTTACAATATGCATGTTAAGGAAGAAAAAGTCAGTGAACTACAAAAAAAAAAAATACTGGAGCATACTGCCCTGTTTGCTAGACCTGTACAAAATTGTCTAGGGAACCAGAGCAGTTTTTCACTAGGGAAGAAAAGTCTGGATTTGTCTTAAAGAAATACCCAGTAACATATCTTGGGAACACATTTGTAATACTCGGTTTTAATTTCTGAAGTTACACATAAATTTATTACATAGAAAAGTTATATTAGGTTAAGTGATCAGAGTTAACCAGATCTGTAATTTTGTTTTAGATTCAGGCACTTAAACACCTTTCACAGTCTCCCCCAAAATATCAGCTTCAGCTAACTTTTGCATAATTAGCACCTGCTCTACTTTCCCAAAAAGGGACCCACTATGAGAACTTTATATGAACTGTCATCTCTTGAGAGCTGCTATTTGATAATTAAAGCAGTCTCTGCTCTCAGTCATTCCACTGCAAACAATAATTACTAACATTGGTCCTGCTGTTTTAGATGGACTTGAGACCCATACTGTTTACTTTAAGTCGATGTAGAAATTAAAGTACAGCTAGAATCCAATGTTCTCGATCTTGCCTACATTTTATATATATATTTAAGAGGGCAGTGTCACTGGCCCTCATACATGGGATCCGAACCTGGGCCGCTGGCGTCCCAAGCCAGCTCTTAACTACCGCGGCACTCGGCCGGCCCAAGAATTTTTTTCTTTTGAGGGCAGTGTCACCGGCCCTCATATGTGGGACCGAACCGGGGCCGCTGGCTTCCCAAGCCAGCGCTTAACCACCGCGCCCCTTGGCCAGCTCGCCTACATTATATATTAATAGTTGCAACATGCAGTCCTGCCAGCTGGATCCCCTATCCCCATGTCAGTCAATTCAGAAATCGATCCCTTCACTAGGTAGACACTAAGTATTCCAATGTCTTCTATTATCACACAGGTCCTTGGTGCAAATGCATGAGGCCACATCAAACAGACAGGAGCATAAGCCCCGAGGAAGGCTTGTGTAGGGCTCCAATGGTAAGGTATGGAAGGGGCCGTCACTTCATCACATCCTGTCTTGTTTGTGTGAGGGCTGCCGACATTTGAAGAAGGTAAAAGCAACAGAGGCCTCTGTAAAGAGATTTGTTGAACAGAAACAAAACTAAAACAGTCTCCAGCCTAAATAACTAAGCATCAATTAGTTATGAAAGATTGTAGTGAGACTTTCCATATTATTTCATAGCAGGACAAACATGATCTGGAATCTCTCATGGTTTTAAAGTTGTTAGAATATGAGTTGTTTGTACAGTTTTAACTTCTTTTATTATCTCTTGAAAGCTCAAGAAAGCAGCATCTACGGATGCAATCCAAAGCATGTACAAATCCACAGATGAAGGCTTGAAGTGCTTTAAAGGCACACTGCTCTTCACTATATAACAGATGTATACAGACAGTCAAGTATTGTGTTTTAGCCTCCTACGAGCTGCATGACTTACTACCAACATCCTCATTTTACAGACGTAAAGTTGATTGTAGTGATGCTTAACACAGTCATGAACATACTTAAAAACCACTGAATCATACACTTTAAACTGTGGATTATTGTGTGGTATGTGAATTATCACAGTAGAGATGTTATTTTAAAAAGACCATTAAAAATGCACATTCCAATTGCTTTCCCCAGATAATTTCTGAAGCCCATCTACAGGAGCAGTGGGGTCCAAGACTCAAGGTCAGTAACTCCTGCTCCATAGAAACAAGAATAATCATCCTATTTTCTTTGTTTTACAGATAAGTTTTATTTCAGCTTCCCAACTACCAAGCCTACGCCTCCTACATTTTAAGATCACTTCATTAGATCATGTGAGTGCAGTGGTTTTCAATATGGATTCACTAAAAACAGTTACATAGTATACTGTTTTTATCAGTACAATTTTTAAGAGCTTCGGAAAAGAACCTTTAGTAACTGAGTATCTAGTATTTGCAAGGCATGGCTACAATTCAAAAATGCAAAAGATACAATATTTATCCTCAAGGAGCTTAAAATCTCATAGGTGAGATAAGATCGATAGGTAAATACCCATATATGAAATAAAAGGTGAATATTGCATTAAAAAGGCCAGGGAAGATCGGCACAGGAAGAATGATTAGGGAAACCTTCTTGGCAGAGGTGGACATTTAATGCTGAGTTTGACCTTGAAGAATACATAGGAATTGAACATGCAGAGAAGTAAAGACAATTCCAGATGAGAGCGGAAGGAGGGATGTTTCAAATTAGTTCCAGGGAACCATGAAGAGGAGCCTGAACGTGAAGCTAAGGATTCTGGACTTTATTTGGTAGATCGTGAGAAGCTGCAGAAAGCTGCTGAGTAGGGCAGTTATCGAATCAAAGTGGTATATTCATCAGCTTCATTGTTCAGTAATGTGTGGATGCGAGTGGGGTAGGAGAACAAATCAGGAGAATAAGTGACTAATCTGATTTAGCGGGTGGCATCCTCACTCAACAGACATGTTAAAAGGTGAAAGTACCCAGTGAAAAAGGAATTTTTGACATGCAGTAGCTACTCCTTTAAAGTGCTGCTAATATAGAAGCCAGCTGTACATATCCCTTGAGAAACCCCATCTACAACAAGAGTTTTGAGAAGTCAAAATAGCATTGAACGTGAAGTTTTAGCTACCTTAGCTTTTGGGGTTAGGAGGGGTGCCAAAAGCTCCTTTAGACTCCCTTTGCTGTATTAAGTATGCAGGAAACAGTTGACGTTCTGTAAGTTTACAATAAAAGAATTCAATAAAAGAGTTGGATGATAAGCTTGCATGTGACCAAGTAAACCTAAACTACAACACCGGAAGACCTTGCAGAAAATGACAGATCTGCGATAGCAAACACTCAAGGGCCGGATGGCCAGTTGAGCCCAATAGAATTTTCTTGAAGTTGCTTTATTTCTATTTGTGCGCCTGAGGAGGTGACTGGGGGTAGAGTAACCATTTGTGGGTTACAACTTTGCCACCTGGCCAGGCAAGCGACAGGTAACGACGTAGGAGTGTTTTCCGCCCTGGGAAGCCTCAGGGTCTCTGAGCTCAGATGACAGAGGAAGCCGAGGGTACCTGGAAGGGCTCCTCGCCACCACAAAGCACAAACGAGGAAAGAGGGTGGCAGGTCTGGCTCAGGAGACACGGCCCTTCAAAGAAAAGCCTGTCTCTCAACGCCAGGAAAAATGACCCATTAGCCCCGTTTCCTTCTCATGCCCGCCACTCCCTCCACCCTCCCAAGACACCCTCCACCGCCCTCCCTTCCCCCTTCCGCTCTCAGCTCACTTGTCCCGGATGATGGTCTGCAGCTCCCGGATCTGATCATTCATGGGCAGCAGCTTAAGCTGCGCCCCTATCTGCCCGGACAGTTTGCTGTCCCCTAGAAGGGAGTCGCCGGGCTGTGCGTCACAGTTGCCCCTGCCACCGTCGCTGTCTGAGTTGAGGCTGGCGTCGCCGCAGGCCTGAGAGTCCCTCTCCGCCGGGGCGCGGTCTCCTCCCGCATGATCCGGGATCACGTCGCCAGGTCGCGGCGGCTCGAGGCTTGAGACAGAGTTTACTTTTTGATTGTGACAGGGCATGGAGTCCTGACACCGTAACTCCGTGGCCATACACCGGACCCCCGGCTGTTCCCGCAGGTACCCACCCCTAAGGATAAAGGAGAGAAGGACCCGATCGATGCTCACGTGCTCTGCTGGTCGCCCCCGCCACCTCGGGACCTCAAAGCTCAGCGGCCCTGTCACCCTCCCCCTGGCCTCCTAAGATCCCCTTTGGCCCCGCCTACCAGGCCCACAGACTGTCTACACACCCTATTGGCTTCTCCCACTGCCACTCTGCAGCGCACTACATGTTAACCCTTTGAGTCAGCCCACCTGCGTGGGTTTCTGATCCTAATCTGGAGGATCCGTTGAGAGTAGGGATGCTTCCGGGATACCCTAGGGATTCTCCACGAGGAACTTGGCGTGAGCATTAAAGCTAGGGAAAGTTAGGAGTGGAGGGTGCTAAAATGATTACACCCACCATGCCCCTGTGTTCAGGCTTTGTGTCTTGACAGACATATTATACTCCAGTCACTGCAACTTCACTTAGCTTGTCTGTGTAATCAAAAGAACAAATAAAGCATGCTTAGCAGGCTGCCCAGGAGCCCGCCCTCTACTAGACTGCTCTACAGTGTGCAGCTTCCTAAGTTCATATACTTGCGTACCTCCGTCACTTTTTACTTCTATAACAAGATGCCACACACTGGAAGGCTTAAGATCAGATATCTATTTTTCACAGTTCTTCAGGCTGAAAGTCCAAGACCAGAATGCTAGCATGGTTGGGTTCTGGTAAGGGCCCCCTTCGTGCCCTCACATGACAGGGAGACAGATGATCTCTCTCGGGTCTCTTCATGGACCACCATTCCTCCCATTTAGAAGGGCTCTGCCCACATGACCTAAGTACCTCTCAAAGCTTCCACTTCCTAATACCAACACATTTGTGATTAGAACTTTAACATATTACAACTTTAACAAACTCTGTCGATAGCAAAATACTGAAAGCTGATTTGTAATCAATTTGTGAGGCGAATAAAAAGGTCTTAAGCTTTTACTTTTTATGCTTCATTTTCCCATCCCAGAAAGTGCCTTTATGCTCCTTTCTGCCATTGAAATATGCTCATTCATTCCTTCAACAAATATTTATTGAGAGCCCACTTTGTGCTACACACTCTTTTTAGGTGTTCGGTGGTAAAACAGAAAAATATCCCTGTTCTCATGAAGGTTACACTCGATTGACAGGGAGACAGACAATATACAAAATAAATAAGTGAAATATGTATTATATTAGATGTAGGCAATCAGGGAAGGGAACAGGGAGTAATGACAGGTAGAGGACCGCATGTAAAAGCAGTGGTCAGAAAAGCCCTCATTGAGAAGATGTCATAAAAACAATGATCTGAAGGAGGAAAGGACGCAATCTGGGAAGATAGCTGAGAGAAGAGTGTTCCTAGAAGGAATTAGATATCAATAATAAAAAGATAAATAATACAATATAAAATAGGCAAAAGGGAGACACTTCCAGTTCTGAACAAAAAGGAGTAAATTTTCTTTTGGTGTTCCTCCAACTAAGTACAAGCCAAAAACCATGTGTACTGGGCCGGCCGAGTGGCGCGGTGGTTGGGTGCTGGCTTGGGAGTCCAGCGGCCCCGGTTCGGGTCCCGCATGTGAGGGCCAATGACACTGCCCTAAAAAAAAAAAAAAAAACGACACACAAAAACCATGTGTAGTAGATATAAAACAAACATAAGAAGACTCTAAAATGTAGGGGAAAGACAGAATGGCTAAAGACACCAAGACCCACGGAATGATATGGTGGTGGGTGCTCTGGGTTTTGTTTTTATCTCATATATCCTAGACTAGGTACTAGAAAGGTCAACAAGCAGAAACACCAACAGGCATGGACCAAACAAACCCCAATAAAAGCCTACTTTCTCCCAAAGAATCAGGAAGAGGGCAACCTACCAAGACAGAAAACTTCAGACAATCATCTCTCTATTCCAGTCAAACATCATGGAAAAAAACTGGGGCTCCACTCCCATCAGCAAAGGCTGAGTGCGGAGCCAAGACTTCCACTCTCACCTTACCATCCTCAAGCAAATGTTCATGATGAAAGAATTCTGTGGAGATGGAGATCATTGATGACATCCGAAAGCAAATGGTTAAAGAAAGCTGGCCAACAAAATTTGCCACATTTCTCCAAATGTTGCCTATAGCAGTTAGCTGAATTCCTGATAGGGTGACATCTCAACAGTTGCCTGGAGTGTCAGTACTTAGACGATGAGCTTCTCAAGGGCAAAGACCATGTATTTTACATGATCTCTCCAGTGTTTATCATAATGCATGACACATGTGCATGTGTAAGGTGGGTTATAAATGTTGGATCAATGCCCAGAATGTAGATGCTTCATCATGTGAACTTACTGTGATGCATTCTTCCCAAGGTGTGTTCACATGAACAGGATCATTCTACATGTCTTTTCTAGACATATCTAGTATTGATTTTTTTTTTAAAGATTTTATTGGGGAATTGGTGGAGGGGAACAGCGTTGGGGAATCGGGGAAGGGGAACAGACAAGCTGCTGTCCCTCCGTTCCTCAGTTTAGTTGCGGAGGATGTTGCTTCACTGTTGGTATTGTCATTGCGCTCTTCCCGGATGAGGCAGATCGGTCGCTGGCCTCTGGATGTCGCTCACCGCGGCTATTGGCAGCTCACTCTTGGCTGCCAACCGCTCACGCTGGCTGCGGGCCACTCACTGTAGCCTATGGCAGCCCACTGCAGCAGGGGCTGCAGCCCACACCATCACCGGGGCTCGCACAGGCCAGCTCCAGGTGGAGCTGTTGTTAGCTGTAGAGGGCAGCGTCACTGGCCCTCATGTGGGATCCGAACCGGGGCCGCTGGCATCCCAAAACCAGTGCTCAACCAATGCGCCACTCGGCCGGCCCCCTAGTATTGATTTTTTAATGTAAACCATCTGAGAATTCTCCTGAGTCACAAGGTAAGGAAATCAGAAAGTCTTATCTGGTCCGTGCAACTGATTAATTGGAGAGTCTATTATTTTTACCAACTAGTAAGATATAGAAACTTTCTGATTGTACGGTGCACCCTTGCTCGTTAAGAAATTTTGTCATCTGAAAGAGAAAGAATGTCTTGAGTACTAGGGTTATCTTCATATTTATTTAGGATATTTGTTATGATTTGGAGTAATCCATAAATTTAGGGCTACAACAAAAAATTATTGATGAAACCCACTTATCATCATCCATTACTGATACCAAATACAAAAGTATCTTCCTCATCTAAGAAAGACTGCATATACAGGCATTTTTTGTTTTGTTTTTGCACTTGACTTGATATAGTACTAAAGTCACGCCCCTGCATCTTCTTCTATTTTAACCACCCGTCAAAAATGATTGGAGCTTGGATGGGATGTGTTGCCACACCCACCATACTCGCCTGACCTTGCCCCATCAGACTTCCACTTGTCTTGCTCGCTTCAAAACTCCTTATTCGGTACAACGTTCAATTCAGATGAGGTTGTAAATCAGCACCTTGTTCAGTTTTTTGCAAATAAAGACAGGTCCTTCTATGAAAGAGGAATTATGAAGCTCACTGAAAGATGGCAAAATGTTATGGAACAAAACAGGCAATATATCATTGATTGATTTTTGTTCTTTATATAAATAAATAACTTTTGAAAAACAGACAAAATATGTCATGACTTTTCCAACAACCAATAGAACTCATTAGAAGAGTCTAGAGTTTCTCTAGTGTAGAGTGTTGTTCTCGAATAGAATAGATGCTGAATACATATTTACTGATGATGATATAGGCATTAAAGAAAAAGGCCATTACTGCTCTGTTAACAAGACAATAATAAGCCAGAGACATCCAATTACTCACCAAGTCCTGTGAATGCCATGTTCATAATATCTCAGGAACTGATCTACTGCCGTGGGGTCCGCCAGGGTAAGGTCTTTATTTTTCGACCGAACTATCACATTAACGCCATGACTCCAATCTGAACTGCCTCCAGTCCAAACTTCCCAATGAAGCCAGAGTCGTTTAATGGACACACAGATTTGATCATGATAGTCTCCCAATTAAAACCCTTTACTGGCTCCACGATCAAATGTTAACTTCTTAGAATGAAATACACACAGCCTTTCGGTGTCAGGCCCCTGCTCACACAGGCTCATTTCGGACTACTCTGCCAGACACTCCTTAGATTCTTGAACCTGGAAACATTTTCTTAGGCCTTCTGGCTTTTAGCTTGCCATTTCATTTTCATGACATTCCCTTCAACCTCTGCAACTGGAAACTTCATGGTTATTTAAATAACTCTGCTCTAGCATCCTCTTCCCTGGAAACCTGGAGTATACTATGAGTTCTGAAACAAAGTAAAGCTAACTGCCTGGGCCATGCATATTCTTTGTCCTCAGGGAGCCTCTGCAAAAGGAGCTCATAATTTGTGTCTTGTGTGACAGGTTTGAGTATGCAGCAATGAATATAAAATTGGTACTGCATTACTGTCTCCAGGGTTTCAAGTAACATTTACACTTGGAAATACAGTTTCCCTGATAACTGTAAACATATTTCAACATCCTTTTGTTTGATAGTGGTGACAAAAGAATATAAACCCGCTTTTAAACATGGACTTTACATACATTTTCACTTTACTACCCCTCGGCCAATCTACAATAGCTGTTTTGAAATAACTAGGGTAGGGATAGTGCAGGAACCAAAGGGCAGAGCTAGAGAGGCAAGTGAGCAGAGTAGGGCTGTGTGTCCTTAAAACTGTCCTCACGAGCAACAGACCAAAGGCAAATTGCCGTAAGGTTTGAGCGAAAGAGAACCATCAGAAAAGTGAGAGTGCTTAAAGAGGGAGAGGGAATGTGTGGGAGGGAGCTGCCCGTCGCTCCAGGGCCAGTTAACCTTTGTCGTTTCCTGTGTGCTAAGCGTTAGTGCGCTGGAGATAAGAGTGTGCAGAGGCGAAATGCAGAGCGGAGTGTGGCCCTGAGTTGGAGGCGGTAAGGGAAGAGTTAAGTGATGGCCAAGGTAAGGTTTCCAGATGGAGCACATGCAGTATTTGAGGCACACTAAGCACATGGGCCGTTGTTCATGCAAATTCACGTTGAACAGCAGGCCCTGTGTTTATGTGGCCAGCCTGGGGGACGGGAGCGCGGATCGCGCTGCGGCGTTCCCGTCTGCGTGCGGGAGCCGGCGGCCCGCCGCGGGCAGCGGACGGCAGCGGAAGCCGTGGCAGCCGCAGGCCGCTGTTTCCGCGCTGGGCTCGGCGCAAACGCGGGCGGAGCGGCGCGAGGCTCGAGGCCGCCGAGCGCGGCCCCCAGCGTCCCAGAATCCTCCGCTCTCGCTTCCTCTTTCCTCGCTGAAGATGGCGCTGCTCAGGGCCCGTACCTGGCGCTGGGCAGCGGCGGCGGCGGCCGCGGAAAGGCGCCTGCACGTCGCCATGCTCCTGCGGCCTCTGGTGTCCGTGAGCGGGTCAGGTCAGCGGTGGAGGTCACGGCCGCTCGTCGCCCCGGGGCGCCCCGGGACCTGCCAGGTGAGAGCCTCGCACGGGGCGCAGGCGGTGGAGCGGCCGCGGGGCCGAGAGCGCCCGGGGACGGTTGTCGGGCCAACGGCAGCAGCCGCAGCGGAGGGAGGCGCGAAGACGCCCTTTCGGGGTGCGGACGCCGGGCCGGGAAGTCCGGGGCGCCGGGGAGCCGCGGGATTCCCCCTGGTTTCTCAGGGGAAGCGACGGGCTCCACAGCATTCCCACGGCGCTTATGAGCGCAAGGCGGCCGCCTCCCGACTGACTTAGGGATGGAATTTGGGGCCAGTTGCCCCCGGTTCACACTGTGCTCCGCAAGCTGCCCCTGGACACGCTGCAAGCTGAGCTGGCACCAGTGAAGTTCCTTGCTGACAGGGCTCTTTCACGGCGCTAAACCGTTCATTGTCTTTTCGCTCCAAAACAGACCTTCCTAAATTCGTATGTAAACACGATTGTCCTTTGATCTGAAAATAGTGTTCTCCTGTGTACACAGGTCACTTTGGAAGCCATAAAGCTGCCACTTATCTTTATCTGATGAATGTAGCTAAGTTTAAAGTTCCTCTAAATATTTATTTGTGTCCATTGTTATCTCTCAAGAACATTTTCTTCTATTATTTGTACTTTCCCTGCTCCAGTGTATCTTTTTCTTTACTGTGTATCAACAGAACGTTTAAATCTCACCACTTAACTATCACTAAAGTATTGTCAACTTTGTGTAAAAAAACAGCCTCTTCAAATTTTAATTCTTTGTCTACAAATATTTAATGGCTACCCTGTCCATAGCACTGTCCTACATAATGGGGTCCCAAGAGAAACATACAGTAGTGCCTTCAAGATGGGTCAGTTTTAGTGAAGGAGATGCGATCTAGACATTAGAAGAGAAACTAAAAAACAAAGTAACAAGTTAAATATCACATGAATAGTATGAACAATAAGGGCTGTAGGCATCCAGAGGAAATAGTGATAATTTAGGATCAGAATACAGAGAGGATCTCATGCTGTTGATAGAACTGGGGACAACATACCAAACATTGAGAATAGGGAATGACACTGGGTGTGTGGAATACATTCCTTCATTCAGTAATTAATAAACACCTTCACAGCAGTGAACAGAACAAAATATTGGCCTATCTTTAAACAGTTTAAAATCTAGTTGGGGAAATAGATTAAGTAAACAGCCAATAATAATAGTACAGCAGTGCAGTGATGGGAAAGGTACAGAGTCCTGGAAGAATATACATGACTTGACTTGGGGAAAATTGCCTTGAGTGACTGATACCTAAGCCAAGACCTGAAACGTTAGGAGAAGTTAGTTAAAGAGGGAATAATGGAACACAAGCACCCACAGATAAGAGAGACAGGGTGTGGACCTTTCCAGGAACTGCATTTGGTTTAGACTAGTGAGGAGTTCAAGATAGTAAGTGGCCAGTTCCAATCATGTTATTAAAGTTTTTACAACACTTGATCAAAGTTTTTAACACATGACCTCTAGGGAACCAGTCCTATTCTGTACTCCTGTTTTAAGACAAATGAAGTTAAGGTAACATTTGTAGGACTTTGTCAGGCCGGAGGAATGTCAGGGAATAGAGTTCATTAGGAGCTTCACGGCAGGTTATGACAGTGAGACATCAGCTTTCCCTTTTTGGTAACACTGTCCCCACAACTTCCTGTACTCTCTCCTCTACATTCTACCATTTCCTTTGGTTACCATTTCCCTAGTGTGAAAAACCAGGGAAGGATGTTACCTTTGTTTTCTACTTTTTTTAAAAAAGATTTTATTGGGGGAATTGGGGGAGGGGAACAGCGTTGGGAAATCGGGGAAGGGCAACAGACAAGTTGCAGTCCTTTTGTTCTTCAGTCTAGTTGCGGAGGACATTGCTTCACTGGCCCATGTTGGTATCGTCATTGCGCTCTTCCTGGGTGAGGCAGTTGCTCGCTGGTCATTGGATGGCTACTCAGGCCAGCTTACCAAAGCACAAGCCAGCTGCCTGCCAGCCCTACTGCAGCCTACGCCCGTTACCGGCGTCTCACAGCAGCCTAGCTCTAGGTGGAGCTGTTCACCATCTTAGCTGTAGAGGGCAGAGTCACTGGCCCTCATGTGGGATCCGAACCAGGGCCCTGTTGCTCAGAGCTGGCATCCCAAGCCAACTCTTAACCAAGGTGCCACTGGGCCGGCCCTATTTTCTACTTCTTAAAGCCAGTTAACTCTTGCTATCTTTTGTAAAAATGTGGATTTAACAGGGAGATGAAGGAATGCTTATAAGGCATTTTATTTATTTAAAAAAAAATTTTTCGAGCACTGGCCAAGTGGCACGGTGGTTAAGCGCTGGCCTGGGAAGCCAGCGGCCCCGGTTCGGTCCCACATATGAGGGCCAGTGACACTGCCCTCAAAAAAACAAAACAAAAAAACAAACAAAATTTTTTTTAGCTGAGCCATCCTGCCACCTGTGGCAGCTTAGCGGCATCTCAGCTCAGGCTGGGCATCGAACTGCTGTTGCTCAGAGCTAAGCTCACACTCTTGAGCGAGCTCTTAACCAACTGAGCCACTTGGCTCACCCTTTATAAGGCATTTTAAAGTAGAACCTGATATAATGTGAGGCACTAATTCAAATTAATTAGTGACTTGTGATTAAGATTACAAAATAAATATTGAGTGCATGCTTGTAGAACAATCAGTATATAGCATAATGTTTCAGAGCTGAAAGAAACCTTGGTGCCGTGTTAGGAAATCATATTGGTTGGATCAGCACTTTTCAAAGATGAAATTCAGTAGAATAAGAAAGAAAATATCAGTACTTTATGCATATTAAGAGAAGTATTGTTTTATGTACTTTTGTTTCCTTTTTTTTTTTATTCAGGGCAGTGTCACTGCCCCTCATAAGTGGGACCCGAACCAGGGCCGCTGGCCTCCGAAACCAGCGCTTAACCGCTGCGCCACTCGACTGGCCCAAGAAGATTTTTTTTTTTTGAGGGCAGTGTCACTGGCCCTCATATGTAGGACCCGAACCGGGGCCGCTGGCGTCCCAAGCCAGCGCTTAACCACTGCGCTACTCGGCCGGCCCTGTACTTTTGTTTTAGACACACATCTGTGATACTGGGATGCATTGTAAAGAGGGTTTTCACACAGCATTATGCCCTAGAGCTATGCTGTGCAATTTGGTAGTCAGTAGCTTCATGTGGCCATTTACATTAAAATTAAATTAGACGTTTAATACCTCAGTTGCATTAGCACATGTCAAGGGCTGAATAGTTATATAGATATTGAATTTTCCATCGTTGCAGAAAGTACTGTTGAACAGCACTGCTCTAGAGAATATATCCGGCCATTCTAATTTTACAGATGAGGAAACTAAGTCTTAGTGTAGAAAAATGACAACCTTTAAGGCCATTTGTTCATTTCTTGACTTCTGTGTGTGAGGCATTTAGATAAGCGTAGATAGGACTCTGGCAGACACCAGGCACACAATAAATGTTGGTGAATTTATAAAGATACTTGTCTCAAGATCTTAAACATAAATGTGTTTCTTAAAACTGGAAGATTTTCTGTGATAAGATTTAAGTTGTAATGATTTATTATACAGTTTCCTCTCTACTACATCAGTTAATATTGAAAGGACTTATGGGGGGCAGCTGGTTAGCTCAGGTGGTTAGAGCTCAGGCTCGTAACACCAAGGTTGCCAGTTCAATTCCCAAATGGGCCACTGAGCTGTGCCCTCCACAACTAGATTGAAACAACTACTTGACTTGGAGCTGATGGGTCCTGGGAAAACACACTGTTCCTCAAAAAAAATTGCTTAAAAAAAAAAAAGGACTTATGAATTTTGAATGATAGAATTTTGAGTTTATTTCATTAATATTTAAATGGTAGAAACTGAGGCATCATATGGTTAACCCACAGAGTCCTTGACTCTTGATCCTGGCATTGATCATATACTTTCTTCTTTGTTTTTTAAAACATTTTTATTGAGATTAATTCACATACCATACAATTCACTCATTTAAAGTGTGCAGTTCAATGGATTTTAGTATATTCAATGATACGTACCACCGTTACCATACTCAATTTTCATTTTCATTTCCTCAAAAAGAAACGTGTTACCATTTTGGCTATGCCCTCCTACCGCCCTCCGCTACCTGCCCTAAGCAACCACAAATCTATGTTCAGTGTCTGTAGAGTTGTCTATTCTGGACATTTCACATAAATGGAATTATATAATAATAGTCTTTTGAGACTGGCTTCTTTCACTTAGCATTATATTTTCAAGGATCATCCATGTTGGACATGTATTAATTATGCCATACTTTTTTCACTGTTGCATAATTTTCCATGATACAGATATATGAGATTTTATGCATACCTCAGTTGATGGACGTTTGGGTTGTTTCCATCTTTTAGCTGTTATGAATAATGCAGCAATAAACATTCATGTGCAAATTTTGTATGGACGCAAGTTTTCATTTCTCTTGGGTGTATATAGAAGTACAATTGCTCGGTCATATGGTAATTCTATGTTTAATTATTTAAGTAAGGAACTGCCAGACTCATTTTCCAAGTGACTACACCATTTTATATTACCATAAGAAGTGTATGAGGATTCTGATTTCTCCGCATCCTTGCCAGTAGTTGTCTGATTTTTGGATTGTAGTCCTCCTGGGAGGTGTGATGTATCTCACTGTAGTTTTGGTTTGTGTTTCCCTGATGACTAACGATGGTGAGGATCTTCTCGTGACTTTATTGGCCACTTCTGTATCTCCTTTGGAGAAGTGTCTATCAGGCCATTTGTGCATTGTTTAATTGGATTATTGGTGTTTTACCATTGAGATATGAGAGTTTGTTATACATTCCAGATTCAAGTACCTCATCAGATATATGATTTGCAAATATTTTCTCCCGTTCTGTGTGTTGTTTTTTTACTTTCTAGATAGTGGCCTTTGAAGCACAAAAGTGTTTCATTTTGAAGACGTCAAATAGCTATATTTTTTTTCTTTTGTTGGTCATACTTTTGGTGTTATAGCTAAGAATCCATTGGCAAGTATGAGGTCATGAAGATTTACACATATGTTTTCTTCTAAGGATTTTATAACTTAATTCTACTGATATAGAAATACTACTCTTGTACAGCTGTAGTCCAATTTCTCCATTTTGTTTTATATATATGTATGTGTGGGTATGGGTGTATATATATATGTGTGTGTGTGTGTGTGTGTGTGTGTGTGTGTATATATATAATCTATAAACATTGCAATCCTAACAGTATATTGTCATAATTATTACTTTATATGAGTTTTAAAGAAGCTGAGAGAAGAAAGGAATGCAAGTAAATATTTATAGCTTTTGTTATAATAACCATGATATTTATCATTTCTGGTTGTCTTCCTCTGTTCTCTTGTGTTTCAGTTACCATCTGGAGTCATTTCTTTATCCCAGTATAGCTGTGCTCCCACCCTTTGTGATGTTATTGGCAAATGCATTGCATCTCTAGATGTTATAAGCTCAACAACTTATTATGTACATATTATTTTGTTGCCCTAAGAACATCCAGACCTGTAGAGAACTTTTATAATCATTTATTTGAGCCATACTGATGACAGTTTCCTGGAAGCAAGCTCTCAAATGCTCTCGAGAATGACAATTTTGCAGTTTCTTTATGCATTTGGAATTAAGGAGGGGATGGAAAGAAGATTACATGGAGGCGGGAGAAAGCAGTGTGGGGAGTGGATTACGGGATCGTTAACATGAGGTGATATGCTCTCTGGAGGGTGGTTAAGCCTTTGAGGGGTCTGAAAAGGGGATTACTCTGGCTTTTCAAAGGTGTGTTCACAGAAACAATGAACAGGGCTGGCTTAAGGCAAAGAGAAGACTTTTATTAAAAATGCTATAGGCCTGGGGTGTGGCTACCCACCATGTCCGGCCCAGTTAGGAATTTATGATCAGATCACCCTGTGAGGTCACTTTTGGTCAGATTTGTTACAGTACCCCTTTTTCATCCATGATTTTATGCAATTGCTTTGTAAATTATTTGAAAGAAAAATGTAAAAAAAGGTGCACTATCCAGTCTTTTGCAATCATATACAGTCATGTGCCACTAAACTATGGGATATGTTCTGAGAAATGAATTGTGTTGATATAAGAATGTCCAAACCTGTTGAAAAGTTTTATAAAAATTTATTTGAGCCAAACAGAAGATACACCTGGAAGCAATATTTCAACAGACTGAGATAAACGCTTCCTAGAAAAACAGTTCACAGTTTCTTTTATGCATTTAAGATTAAGGAGGAAATGTAAGGATGACTACATGGAAGTGGGAGAAAGTAAGCTGGGGAGTGGATTACAGGATAGGTAACAAGACGATGGGCTCTTGAGAGGTCTGAAAGGGCATTGTGTTGTGCTTATGGCTTATTTCAAAGGTGTGTTAACCTAGATGCACAGTGCTGCTTAAGGCAAAGAGAAGCCTTTTACTAAAGAAGCTACAGGCCGGGGGCGCAACCACCCACCATGACCAGTTAGGAATTTATGATCAGGTCCCCTAAGAGGTTACTTTCTGTAGAACCCCTTTTTGTTCACAGTTGTTAGGTGATTTCCTCATTGTGCAAACATCACAGGGGCACTTGCGAAAACCGAGAAGGTCTAGCCTACTACACACCTAGGCTATGGTATAGCGACTGCTCTGTAGGGGAGGAAAAATAATTTCCCCTTTACCCTTCTGTATTCTTGGCTGAGACATCCCTGTAATAAAAGACAGATTAACAAGAGAAAAAGAAAAGTTTAATATCATGTATACCTCCTGTATATAGGGAGAGACTCAGGAAAAGTGGGTAAGTCACCCATAAAATGGCTGAAGTCACCACCTTAAATACCATCTTCAGCTGAAGACAAAAGAAGAAGCATTGTGAAGATGCCCTTAGTTTATAGAAAATATAATGGTGTGTGTGTGTGTGGGGGGATTTTCACAAGATCAACAGTACATAGACACAGTAGGAATGAATTTATATAGACTGTTTCAGACCCTTGTGGCCAAAGCTAGTGATCATGACTGAAAAATCATAAAAGAAAATCTGAATAAATGAAGAAAATACTAGAATATTCAATATTATGCTGATGTTGATTCTCCCCAAATTAATTAATAGCTTTAATGGAATTCCAATTGAAATCCCTACAGGAATTTTTTTTTTGTTTTAAGATTTTATTGGGGAATTGGGGGAGGGGAACAGCATTGGGGAATCGGGGAAGGGGAACAGTCAAGTTGCTGTCTTTTTGTTCTTCAGTCTAGTTGCGGAGGACGTTGCTTCACTGGCCCATGTTGGTATCATCATTGCACTCTTCCCGGGTGAGGCAGATCAGTCGCCGGCCTCTGGATGGCCGCTCACTGCGGCTGTTGGCAACTCACGCTGGCTGCTGGCCACTCACTGTAGCCTATGGCAGCCCACTGCAGCAGGGGCTGCAGCTATGCCATCCCCGGGGACTCACAGCAGCCCAGTTCCAGGTGGAGCTGTTGTTCACCATCTTAGCTGGAGAGGGCAGTGTCACTGGCCCTCATATGTGGGATCCCAACCAGGGCCGCTGGCGTCCCAAAACCAGCTCTTAACCAATGCGCCACTCCGCCGGTCCTGTCCCGCCTATTTTTTTTTTTGAGGGCAGTGTCACTGGCCCTCAGATGTGGGACCTGAACCCGGGCTGCTGGCTTCCCAAGCCAGTGCTTAACCACTGCGCCACTCGGCCGGCCCTAACTATTGTTTTGTTTATTGGGGTAAAGATCACATAATATGAGATCTGCTGTCTTAACAAATTTTGAACTATGCAGTGTACTATTGTTAACTGTAAGCACAGTGTTGTACAGAAAATATATAGGACTTACTCATCTTGTATGACTGAACCTTGACACCTGTTGAACACAACTTCCCAGCCCCTGGCACCCGCCATTCTACTTTCTGCTTCTATGACTTTGACTAATTTAGATTCCTCATGTAAGTGGAACCATGCAGTATTTATCCGCTAGTGATTGGCTTATTTTACTGAGCACGGTGTCCTCCGGGTTCATCTATGTTGCCTCATATGACAGGTTTTCTTTTTTATGGCTGAGTAATATTCCATTGTATGTACGTACATTTTCTTTATCCATTCATCCATTGATGGACACTTAAGTTGCTTCCACAATTTGGCTGTTGTGAATAATGCTGCAGTGACTATAGGAGTGCAGATATCTCTTTAAAATCCTGATTTCAATTCTTTCGGATAAATACCCAGATCTGGGATTGCTGGATTATATGGTAGTTCTATTTTTAACGTTTTGAGGAACCTTCATACCATTTTCCACAGCAGCTGCACCATTTTACATTCCTGCCAGCAGTGCACAGTGTTCCAATTTTTCTACATCTTCACCAACAGCTGTTATTTTTGTTTTTTCATAGTGACCATCCTAACAGGTGTGAAGTGATATCTCATTATGGTTTTAATTTGTATTTCCCTTCTATTAATTTCTAGTTTTATTCTATCTTGTGCGGCAAAGATATTTTGTATGAGTTCAGTGTTCTTAAATTTGTTTTGTGACCTAATATGTGATGTATCCTGGAGAATATTCCGTGTGTTCTGCTGCTGTTAGGTAGAACGTTTTGTTTGTTTGTTTTGTTTGTTTAGCTGAGCCATCCTGCCACCTGTTGGCAGCTCAGTGGCTGCTCAGCTCGGGCTGGGCATCGAACTGCTGTTGCTCAGAGCTCAGCTCGCACTTTTGAGCGAGCTCTTAACTAACTGAGCCACTCGTCCGGCCCAGGTTGAATGTTTTCATTGTTCTGTAGTGTTGTGCAAGTCCTCTGATCCTTTATTGATCTTCTGTCTGTATTTTTGTCCCATTATAGAATGGGGAGGGTATTAAAATCTCCTACTATTATTGTGTTGCTGTGTATTTGTCCCTTCATTTCTGTCAAAGTGTGTTTTATATATTTAGGTGCTCTGATGTTGGGTGCAAACATATTTATAAGTGATATATCTTCCTGGTAAATTGAAACTTTTATCATTATATAATGTCCTTCTTTGTCTTTTCTGACAGTTTTTGAATTAAAGTCTACTTGGTCTGATGTAGTTGCCATTTGCATGGAATATCTTTTTCCATCCTTTCATTTTCAGCCTCTTTGTCCTTAAGTCTAAAGTGAGTCTCTTTTAGACAGCATAATTGGATCCTTTTTTTTTTATAGATTTTATTGGGTCATTGGGAGAGGGGAACAGCCAAGTTGTTGTCCTTCAATCTTAGTTGTGGAGGGCGCAGCTAGCTCAGCTCCAGGTTCAGTCGCTCAGCTCAGGTGCAGCTCACTGGCCCATGTGGGAATCGAACCAGGATCCTGTTGCTCAGAGCTGGTGCTCTTTACCAACTGAGCCACTCTGCAGGGCCAGATCTTTTTTTTAAAATCCATTCATCCACTGTTTGTCTTTAAAGTGATTATTGATAGATAAGGACTTAACTATTGCCATTTTTGTTAATTGTGTTCTGTCTTGTAGCTCTTTATCCTGCTTTTCCTTTCATGCTTCCTTTGTGTTCAAGGTTATTAGTCAGGAAAATGACAGTTAGTAAACTCACTAGGCCCAGTAATGTTACTGATATTGTTAATAGCATAATGTTAGAAATGTACATCTCCATTCCACTACTTACTAGCTGTGTGAACTTCAGCAAGGCAGTATCTCTGAGCCTCAGTATCTAGTCTGTAAAATAGGAATAATAATAATAATAATAACAACAACAACAACAATAATAGATACCAGCCAAATAGTGAGTGCTCAGTGAACAATTCTTACTAAAAATGATTATAGTGTAGCTGTTTCCACATTGCTTTATAATGCAAATATACCAAGATCACAGTGAAAATATGAAAAGTGGATAAAATAGTAACTATCCTGGTCTTCAGTGAATCGCTGTTTTGTTCTGGGCTAAGCGTCTACAGGGATGAACTGCAACGGAAGGGTTTCTTTTTTTTTTTTTTTTTTTTTTTTTTTTTTTGGTGGATGAGGGTGGGAAGGCAGTCAGGATATGTCTTACCGTTACATTTGTCTTGCTGTGATATTTCTGCCTGCATCTGTCAGTTTGAGATTATAAACTCCTAAGGCATAGGATCATGTATTTAACTTTTTTGTTGAGCACAGTGTGTAAGATAAAAACCTTTTTGTATTGCAACAGTGAATGCATTTTAACAAGGTTGATATGGCAATTTAGAGCAAGGTTTGTTTACTCTTGAAAGATTGTATAGTGACTTGAAGGCTCTAGGTGCTTCTCTTGAAGGCATTTAGGAAAAAAAAACACCTCTTGAAATGCTTCTAAGAGAGCTGTCAGTTTCCTTCCTGGCGTTATGTGAAAATAAGTGTTCTAGCCATTGTATGAATTATGGTCATCTTATAGGATTTTCAAAGTATTGAAAAGAAGAGTGGATATTTTTAGAAAAAACTGGCAGGTTTTCACGACTCAAAGAGATAAATGAGGTAAATGAGAGGCAGCAAAATTAAGACATTTTTGTGTATGTCTGTTTGAGAGGGTGCAATATCTTTTGAAAAGGTGCCTTTTTTCATTTGAGAAGCTAATTCAATTGTTTTGGGCCATAATTGTGTTACCAGGAAAACATAGTTGCATTCTCTATCAGGGGTCTGTTCAATTAGACCATGAGGAGTGAGGCGCTAATGGAATAGAGGTGAACAACCTTCTCAGGTTGGAGTGCCATTAGCAGTGGTAAGGTAACAATTAAAAGCAGGCAGATGAAGAGAAAGAGGAAATTACCAAAACATAGAAAGAGAAACAAAAACGGAGTAGACATCCATGTTGATGGCAGTGTCAGGTTGCTGCCAGCCCCAAATGCCCATGTCACCTACCTCCATAATAGAAATGAACTTCCAGCATGCTAGAAAGAGACCAAATATGGATAAACCGAAGGAATTTAAAATTCCCTAAACCAAATGCAGGCACACCTTATTGAATTGGGCATCACTATATTGCACTTTGTAGATGTTCGTTTTCATCAACATGGAGGCAGGACCCTCCAACAGCAAAATGGTTATGACTCACTGAAGGCTTAGATGATGGTCAGCATTTTTAGCAATACAGTATTTTTAATTAAGATATGTACATTGGTTTTATAGACATAATGCGCTTGCACACTTAATAGACTGCGGTGTAGTTAAACATAATATTTATATGCACTGGAAAACCAGAAAATTCATGTGATTCACTTTACTGTGATATTCACTTATTGCAGTGGTCTGTACCTTCTCTAAAATACCTTTTTCATCTAGTGCTCAGCAGGAACTCATTAGGAATCATCCTGTGCCCTGGAATTGGGTTTGTGTTTACATCAATATTCTCTTAGTCTGCACTTCTGTCATAAGCAAAGATTATGTCACATATTTCTTACCAAAGGACTGCCTGTTATCAGACTTTGTTGGAATGCTTGTAAAGACAATCAAGGTACTCTGGATATGATTTGTATAAAGAGCCTTGCAGAATAATCCAAGTCAATGAAAATCCTACCTTGTATGAGATTTTCAGGGTAATTTACTCATCAGTGGCAGTGTGACAGCCATAAAGAGCAATAAACATAAATGAGCATTTATAGAAAAATCTAAGTAAATAGAGTGGCAGGTCTGCTAATGATGCCAATTGTTTGGTTATGGAAGTTAGAGTTAAGAAATGTGCTTGAAAGTTCTTGCCCAAGTACGTATTAGTAAACACAAAGAGTAAGAATCTTAAATTACTGGAAGTTGAAGCTGTACAGTGGCAGAAAATAGGTCAAATTTCGCCTTCTCAACTTCCTTCACATTATCTCAGCATTCCAGCTGCAGTGCTAAATGCATAAACACATTAGGGTAGGACTCTCAGAGGTGCTGAGAGATTCATACCAGTTTCCAAAAGTTCTTGGGTTCTAGTAAGCCAGCTCAATGAAATGGTTCACTATTGATTGTGTCTGAAATGTGCCCTTGGTGACAAGGGTCTCTTTATGCATTTGTCACCTAATATCATGATTTAACATGGATTGGTTCAGAAATTTTTTCTTACCTTTTCATACTCAGTCTTTGGTTTTTATTGTTCTGAAATTGGCAGTTGACTTTTAATTCTTTGTTACTCTTTTAGCAGACAACATGGAATGTCATGCCACTTAGCTGAAACATGAAGCAGTGGCCAAGTTTCATGATGACAAAAATGTCATGATAAATGAGTTTCTTTTTTCTTTTTTTGAGGGCAGTGTCACTGGCCCTCATATGTGGGACCCGAACCAGGGCCGCTGGCTTCCCAAGCCAGCGCTTAACCACTGTGCCACTCGGCCGGCCCTGGGTTTCTTATATGAATGGGAACCACGTTTAAGCTTCGTAGAAGTTGCCTGAATGAACATAAAAACTGCAGAGCTCAGTGCTGTCTGCTGTGCAGGTCTTGCTGCTGCTGGTGTCATGTCCCCAGAGATGTGAAAATTAAGTAGATAAAGGAGCACTGGGTGAGGAGACTGGATATTTTTTCCCTGAGTTGGTTTTTGGTGGCAGTGGCAGTGGCGATTTTTTGGTGCAGCTGTTTGTTTTCTTTTGTTTTGCTGTGGCACTCAGAATCCTTGTAGGCTGCAGGGATGTTGAGAGATCATCTAGAGCAGAAGCTGGTAATCGATGGCCCTTGGACCAAATCCAGTATGCTACCTAGTTTTGCAATGCCTCTGTGCTGAGAAGTTTTTTGTATTTGTTAATGGTTGGGGAAGAGAGCAAAAGATGAATAATTTTTGCGACAGATGGGAATTATATGAAATTTAAATTTCAGTGTCCATAAATAGGTTTATTTTAACACAGCCACACTCATTTATTTATGTATTATCTATGGCTGCTTTTATGGTACAGTTGAGTAGTTGTGACAGTGATTAAATGCCTGCAAATCCTAAAATAATGACTCTTTGGCCCTTTAGAGAAAAAAAGTTTGCCAGCCCCTTTCTAGAGTCATCAGATTTTATAGCGATGGAGTTCAACCTGATGGTTTTTGTGGCTTTATTAATGAAGATCCAGGTGATGTGAGTTGTCCAAAATTCTATTGCTACACTGTCATTTATTCATTGATTCAAGAAACATTTACTAAATATCTAACACAATGAAAGAAATCCTTTATTCTACAACTTTCAGATGAGAAATATAATTACAAAATCTAAGAAGTCAGTGTATCATTTTCCCCCCTCACCCTCCCCTGCTTCCCCCTCTACCCCCTCTCCCCTCCTCTCACCTCTTCTCAGCTAGCTCATAGGCAGCTGGGAAAAAATAACAAGTTTAAACAACCTTTATCTCAGACTTTTATACATTTAAAGTAGGTTAAATGGAATCTTAAATTACAAGAGGTTCTCTTTAAAAAATGTTTTAAGAGGTCAATTTTAAATGTTTTAGGTTTTGTCATGATCAGGTGATAAAAACATTCACACATGACTATTTGATACTATTAAGCATTGCATGCATAATGGATGGAGAGTTATAACCGTAGTTTTGTTTCCAAAGCTTCAGGAATGCAGAATATATAATCCAAAATCCCTGGTGGATTAACGGTTTATAAATTGTTCTTTATCTCTTTTTATTAGTAGGTAATTCTTCAGATGTCATAAACACTGATTATAACTTGGATTATGAAAATTAACTATTGAAAAAAAGGGTGCAATCATATTAGTAATTGCTAAAGAACTTATTTTATAGGACTATGTTTTTCTTTTTTTTTTTTAGAGGGCAGTGTCACTGGCCCTCATATGTGGGATCCAAACTGGTGCTGCTGGCGTCCCAAGCCTCCCAAGCCAGCTCTTAACCACCGTGCCACTCGGCTGACCCAGGACTATTTCTTATAAAGATTGGATTTTTACCTTAGAGGAAGAATGTAATTGTAATGGAATAATTTTCAATTTTTTTAGCCTCCTCTCTTGTGTCTTGGTCATTCTGTCTGTTAGATTGGTGGTTTTGGTGTTTATATTTATTTTATAGATATTTATTGGATGTTTACACAGAGCAAAATATTGTACATATGCCACAGCTTATTGAGGCTTCATATTTTTAATGATTCGTGGGTGAATAGCGCTTATTTAAATGACAGCGTGCATCATTATGCTTAGAGGCTACAGAATCTTTAACTTTAGGTTCTTTGAGAATTCCTTCTTTTTTTGGGAAAATAAACACGCTTTTCCAGTGTAAACATGTTAACTTATCTGCATCTTCAAATGGACTGTCTGACATATTGTCATTTTCTGTATACTGCATTTATTTGGTATCTGTGCACAAGCCATGTCTGTTATCTTCAGTAATACGAGGTGTGATCAAACAATATGGTGAATGTTTACATTGAAAAAATGTATTACAGTAAAAGACACATTGCCATGAATCCCCTCAAAATACTCCCCCCTCGCTTTCAACACACTTACCCCTTTGTCCTTGCCACTTTCTGAAGCAGCTCTGGAAGTCCTCTTTCGTGAGTGTCTTTACTTCATCCTCCATCATGACAACGCTCTATGTCTCACATCGCTTCTGGTATGGCAATTTCTGTCAAATAAAAACATGGTGTGTCCTCATCAACCTTATTCACCAGATCTGGCCCTGTGCCACTTCGGGCTCTTCCCCAAAGTCAAAATGACCATGAAAGGAAAACATCTGTAAAGATCTATGTGCTCCGATGTTCATTGCAGCTTTATTTATGGTGGCCAAGACATGGAAACAGCCAATGTCCTTTGATAGATGATTGGATAAAGAAGATGTGGTATATATACAGAATGGAATACTGTTCTGCTGTAAGAAAAGATGAAATAGGGCCATTTGCGACAACATGGATGGATGTTGAGATTATTATTATAAGTGAAATAAGACAGAAAAAGTTGAGAACCATGTGATTTCACAGATATGTGGGATATAAAACTGAAAGCAACAAAGGAACAAGACAAAGAAACAAAAACTCATAGACACAGACAATAGTTCAGTGGTTACAGAGGGTAAGGGGGGAAGGGGGTGGTAAATGAGGGTAAACGAGAGTTAGATATATGGTGATGGAGAACTGACTCTGGCTGGTGAACACACAATGTGAAAAAAAAAATCTAGGGCCGGCCGAATGGCGTGGTGGTTAAGCGCTGGCTTGGGAAGCCAGCGGCCCCGGTTCAGGTCCCACATATGAGGGCCAGTGACACTGCCCTCAAAAAAAAAAAATCCAATTAATATCAGCCTTTTCATTTCGTTCCATAAAAATCATATAATTTCAGAGTTGGAAGGAACCTTAGAGGGTGTCTATTATAACCCTCTAATTTTCAAATCAAGTTTCACAAAATTAAATTATATTTTTTGGTAGTCTTTTATTTTTTGGTTACAGTTGACATACAATATTATATTAGTTTCAGGTGTACAACATAGTGATTACACATTTATGTAAATTACAAAGTGATCACCCCAATAAATCTACTATCCACCTAGCACCATATATCACTATTACAATATTATTGACTCTATTCCCTGTGCTGTACTTTACATCCCCATGACTATTTTGTGACTACCAGTTTGTACTTCTTACTCCCTTCACCTTTCTCACCCAGCCCAATTCCCCTCACATCTGGCAGCCATCCGTTTGTTCTCTGTATCTATGAGTCTATTTCTGTTTTGTTTGTTTATTCTGTAATTTAGGTTTCACATATAAGTGATATCATATGGTATTTGTCTTTGACTTATTTTACTTAGCATAATACCCTCTAGGTCCATCCTGTTGTCACAAATGGTAAGATTTCATTCTTTTTTATGACAGAGTAGGATTCCATTGTATGAATGTACCGCCTTCTCTTTATCCAGTCATCTATTGATGGGTACTTAGATTGCTTCCATATCTTGGCTATTGTAAATAGTGTTGCAGTTAACATAGGGATGCATATATCTTTTCATTTTCATTTTTATTTTATTTGGATAAATTTCTGTTATAAAAGTTGACAATTCTTTTGATACATTGTTGAATTCAGTTTGCTTATATTTTGTTGACAATTTTTGCATCTTGTGTTCATCAGGGATATTTGTAAGTTTTTTCTGTAGTGTCTTCGGTTTTGGTATCAGGGTGATGCCCGCCTCGTAGAATGAGTCTGGAAGCGTTTCTGTGTTTGGTGGACTTCACTTGTGAAGTGTCTGGTTCTGGATCTCTGTTCGTTGTTTTTTGATTGTTTAGATTCATTTTTATTACTAGTAATCAGTCTGTTGAGATTTTCTGTTTCTTTGATTCAGTCTTGGAAGATAGTGTGTTTCTAGGAATTTATTCATTCATTCTAGGCTAAATATTTTCAAGGCTACTTGGAAGATTTGTAGGTAGGTTTATTTTATAAGCTAATCCAACAAGCATTGAAATGTACCACCCTCGCCACATGCAAACACCATGGGATGTGCTATGGGAGACACAAGGGTAAAAGGAGCTGTCCCTAATCTTAAGAAATTTACCATGTAATAGGAAAGATAAAACGTGTGTAAATTGCTATAGCATAAGAAAGACTGTTGAAGTTACTTTGTTTCTAAATGTATATATGTGAACCAGAACAATAAAATACTCAGTTGTGTTAAGTCAACTATATTAAATTGTAAAGCAAAAATGTATACACGTGAAAAGCAAGTGGGATATGATTAATTAACTGTGTAATATACTTTGCTTGCTAATGACAGATAACAGATCACACAGTGCTATATTAGCAAATGGCAGTAAGAAGGCTGGTATACTGTTTAAGTCAGATTTTTAATCTGAATTTCTGGAATGGCTAACGGACGGCTTGGTATCATCTTTACCTAGGCTCTCCAGACATGGCCGCTGATAGAAAAGAGGACGTGTTGGCATGGTCACGCAGGAGGCGGACTCCACACAGACCCGAAAGAAGGGGTAAGAGCCATTAACGAATAACTAGAGATTCTTAACGATGACTGGACTTGCGTAGATGGTATATCAGAGAATACCATATTCCAGATTCTTTTGATTGACTTGTGTACTGCAGGTTTTCTAATACAAAACCATATGGACTGATCATGATTATTCAGATGAGATTTTCTCCTTCTTAAAACAAACAAAAAATTATGATTGACTGAAAAAGAAAATATTAGTTATCAACCTAAACATTTTAGCTCTTTATTTAAAATAGCATTGGTTGGGCCGGCCGAATGGCTCAGTTGGTTAGAGTGTGAACTCTGAGCAACAGGACCGCCGGTTCGATTCCCACATGGCCCAGTGGACACTGCGCCCTAGCTGAGCTGTCACTGAGCTGCCAACAGGTGGCAGGATGGCTCAGCTGGTGTAACAACAAAATTGCCTGTTGGATGGTGTGCTATGCCCACCCCCAACTAAGACTGAACTTGGCACCTTGAGCTTAGAGGCCACGAGCTGCCGACGGGAAGCCAGATGGCGACTGGCGCCCTCCACAACGAAGACTGAAGAACAACAACTTGGCTGGTCCCCTTCCCCAATATCCCAGCACTGTTCCCCTCCCCCAATTCCCCAATTTAAAAAAAAATAGCATTGGTTCAGGTTACTTGTTATATAATATAGCCTTAGAAATAAATAGGTAGATTAGATTTAGCACTTATAAGTAATTTGTGTGCATGTGGGTGTGTGTTTTAAGGTTAACGTTTTCCCTTCTGAATACTTAGTTTAGAAAGATCCTGGAATGTCTCTTGGTTTCATGGTAAATCCTCCATCCACCTGATCCATTTATTTAATTATCCATATTCTTTATCATTATTGTTATCATCATACAGACAAGCTAATCAGTAGAGCCACTGAAATGAAAAGATTTAATTGTATTATTATACTTTTTCTGAGTGAGTGAAACTGTCGTTGGAACACTGTAGACAGTTTTCCATCTGGCTCTTTCTCTGTGCTTGTCTTTGTTTTCTTTCTCCTACTTGACCCAACCAGTTTATATATGGTATCTCTAAGTAGAAATGATATTTTTAGGGTTATTGGCAAGGGAACAAATTTTATGTAAAAGCTCTCTCTAAATTGTAGAGAGATAAATATTAGTTATTTTATTGGTAGGAGGCGATTGGTAAGAAAACCTTTACAGTGTTTTTCTCCGTTTCTTTGATCCCCAGAATAGCTCCTTTCTTTCATAGCACTGAAAACACATCACTTTCATATTTCTGTCCCATTTTTGTATATTACTACTCTTCATGGCTGTCTTTAGATAAAGCAAAATATTATAGCATTTTAAAAAGTTAATACACTTACTGAGATTTGTTTATTCATGTATTATTCTTGGCATGATATTTGCCAGTTCCCAGGATTGTCTGTCACCAAGGTGTCTTAAGGATACTTGCAAATAATGCTCTAAACACAGCAAAGATATGTTGACTGATAAAGGAAAAGCAGTCACTTCTCTTAGGCGCAAACAATGTAAAGTTCAAGATAGTTTCTTTATTCTCCAGTCAAATTAAACAAAGCAAAAATCATTGCAATACTTTATATTTGGTCGCTTCTTTATCCCTTTTGCCCTGCCTTCTGTGTGTTACTTTAGCTTCCCTAGCTAAAAGGGATTATGGACTAATAGAGCTTTCAGGCCATACCAGAAAAGAGGCAGATGGAGTTCTTACAGTGAGAGCCTGGCCTACCTTCAATCTCAGTTCTGCCACTTCCTAGTGGAATGACCTTGAGCAAGTAGGAGTTTCTTCATCTGTAAAATAGGGATGCTAATCATACCAAAGGGGATTGAAATGAGTTATCTGACACTGGGTAAGGCTTTTAAATAGTGCCTGCTCCGTAGGGAGAGTTCAGTAAACATTCGCTGCGGTTACTCTAATGTGAGATTGTGATTCCCATCCTCCACCAGTATCCATTCATTTATAAAGCGTGTGTGGAATCCCCGCTTTGAGCAGAGCTTGATATTAATAAATACTGTAGCTACAGTAATGAACAAGAGCACATGCTTCATTCAGTGCTTGATCACCTTTTCTGGCAAGAGAGAGGAAGTCACCGACCTGAGAAGCAAAGCGTGGATTCAGCTTATCAATGTACAGTAATAGCTGAGCAGTCTACCCAGCGAGCTGCTCCAGATGTGTTCAGATGCTTTTGGTCCTTTTTGTGCCCTGATCACGTGGTTATTAGCCCTTCCAGCTGGGAGGTCCTGCTGTTTAATTGAATGCAGTGCTGTTTGTGGCTTTCCACTCCCAGCTATGAGTCAAGTGCTTCCCATTTTATTGATGTTTGCTTTTGGCCCACAGCGCTCTGATTGTGTCCAAGCGGATATTTCTTTCATTAGTTTTCTTATCTGCCCGGCCTCATATGAAGCTGTATATTAATACCATATAAATAAATATTTAAAAATCTGTCAGAAGTAGTGAAGACTTCATAAATCAAGTATTAGATATAACCCCTGGATATTAATAAGAATTGGTCGTCATGTGTTTAAGAATAGATACATTCATTAATTGAATAAACATTTATTGAGCATTGTTTCTGATATCAATGAAGTTTCTTTCTCAGGCACCTGCATTTTTCTTTTGTTTCACTTGCTTTTTATTCACTTTCTTCTATTTGACAGCTTTCTGATGTTTCCAAACCTTTTCTCCTGAACTAATTTCTAGGGAAAAAATACAATAAAATTTTGTTATCATTAAAAAATGTGAGCCAATTTGAATTCCTTTTATTGTTACCCTTGTGTTTTCTTTCAGACTCTAATTGCTGCCTTTTCTTATGGCTAGTTAATTCCAGGATATAGTTAAGACTTTCCTAAAAGTGGTTATTCCTTATACTAACGCTGTACTAGTTTTATGTTGTGATGGGGCCCCAAATGTCAGCTCCATGTTTTGAAGTTAGCTAACAAGGCCACACTATATTTTCCAAGCAGAAGAGGATGGTAGAGTCACTCCTACTTTGTGAGGCCTTTTAATGATATTCCTATGGTGTTCAATTTTAGAGAGCTTTTTTTGTCATGATATAATCAGTGCAGTTATATTTTTAAAACAGCTTTTCAGTTTTATTTACAGTGAAAATCATAAACAGAAAAGTTAAAGAATTTCATGTTTTCTGTTTATGTGTAAGCAAGGCTTAAAGAAAAACTATTATATCAACGGTTGGTTCCTTCAGGAATTTTGACCCCTGAGAAGGAATTTCCTTGCTTTAAATTATTGTTTTTTTTCCTATACTGTAATATAATTACTCTTTATACATTCCCACCCTTTCTTTAAGAATGAGATCTTAAAATAGGTGTACAATGAAAAGGTGAAATGAAAAGATTGGTTGACGTGAACGTGATGTGTAATTCAGTCTCAACTTTGGGGCTGGTCTCTTTCCAGCTTTAGGTAACCCTTTTGTCTCTCAGGATTACCAGTGGGTGTCCAGTATGAATGAACTGTGCTGATTTTTTTTTTGAGGGCAGTGTCACTGACCCTCATATGTGGGACCTGAACTGGGGCCGCTGGCCTCCCAAGCCAGCGCTTAACCACCGCGCCACTCGGCCGGCCCTGAACTGTTCTGATTTTCAAAGGATACGGTATGTTGTCTTTCCGAATCTGAATTGAGGCCTTCACTTTTATCTCACTCTTGTGCAGCAGGGATAAGTAGGTTTAAAATTCTTTTAAAATATGCCTTAGCTTCTGAAATGCCTCTTCGATTTGGCCTTTACTTTAAAGAAAAAAACCACATTATTTTTCAAACATTATAATTTATCTAAACTATAACCGAAGTCATGTACTTTACAGCTTAATGGACTCATAAAGCATGATTACACAACTTTAGAACCCATTTCGTTAAATGAAGTGGTGACATTTTATGCATTATTAAGTCAATGCATTAGAATAATTTTCTTGCTCTCAGCTATAACTTCTCCATGTCCTTATTGAACAAATATGGGGCTGTGTCGTAGAAGGTTTGGACAAGACAGAGTGTTTTATATTTTTATTTTTTTTGAGGGCAATGTCACTGGCCCTCATATGTGGGACCCGAACCAGGGCCGCTGGCGTCCCAAGCCAGCGCTTAACCACCGCGCCACTCAGCCGGCCAAACAAAGTGTTTTAAAGATATGTGGAAACAACCTTTTTGCCATTATTTCATCAAGAAAATTAAAACAGACAAAACCTGTGAAATGGGAAAGTGGTTGAAATGCCCCAGTTTGTGCTATAGTGTATAAATTATATTTATTCAGTAATAGTTGGATTGAAATGCTGAATTTTAAAATTACAGCCTTATTCCTTTTTCAAAAATACCTTACCAGTTAGGAGTGCATGTATGAGTATACGTGTGTATAAAATCATCAAGAACTATACTTTCAGCATTTCATGTTTTTGCCATCTTATTTAAAGCAGCTTAGGACAGTGGTCCTGTTTTCAGTACAATATGAACACCTTTATTTTAAAGATTTTATTGGGGAATTGGAGGAGGGGAATAGCGTTGGGGAATCGGGGGAGGGGAGCAGACAAGTTGCTGCCCTTTTGTTCTTCAGTCTAGTTGTGGAGGACGTTGCTTCACTGGCCCATGTTGGTATCGTCATTGCGCTCTTCCCGGATGAGGCAGATCGGTCGCCGGCCTCTGGATGGTCGCTCACCGCAGCTATTGGCAGCTCACACCGGCTGCCGGCCACTCACTGTAGCCCATGGCAGCCCACTGCAGCAGGGGCTGCGGCCTACACCATCGCCGGGGCTCGCACAGCCCAGCTCCAGGTGGAGCTGTTGTTAGCTGTAGAGGGCAGTGTCAGTGGCCCTCATATGTGGGACCCGAACCGGGGCCGCTGGCATCCCAAAACCAGCTCTTAACCAATGCGCCACTCGGCCGGCCTGAACACTTTTATTTCTCTATCTTTACTCAATAAACTGACTGAAAGAGACTATAAAAGGAGTTTGCTGAGCCTTGGGGGGAATAACCATGATAAAAAAAAAAACTACCTTGCATTATAGGATGTGTCGTCCTGGGTTTCTTATATGTTAACAGTTTCCCCCCATTCCTGCCTGTGCAAATATACTTGAAATTATGTGACTTTCCACCCTCAAAGTGAATTACATTTTTTCTTATGATATGTGAGCTACAAAAAATAAAAGCAAGCAAAAAGAATGTAAAACATCGTCATTGATTCCATCTAGTCACAGCTACTGATGTTAACACTTGCCAGACACATTTGTAAACTCATACACGTACCACATTTTTTTTCCATGAAAAATAACTTTTTGCTCTGCTTTTTTCACTTACCATATGTCTGTGTCACCACATATATTTCTGAATGGCTGCATTTTGTTGTATGCATTCACTGTAATTTGTTTTCATGGTTCTCTGTCATTGATCATTTAGGTGGTTTCCAGTTTTTTTTCCCCATTAAAACAGCACAGGAATAAATATCCTTATAGCTAAAATTTTCATTTATTTATTCAGCCACTGTCTTTGGTATTGGATTCCAACAGGGAGCACAAAACACAAAGTTACTACTCACGTGGAATTTAAATTCTAGCAGGAGAGCAGATGGTAATGAAATAAGCACATTGCTGGATATGTAGTGTATAACTGCAATGGATACTCTGAAAGAAAGGAATACTGTTGTGTGAGAAACTACAGCCAACGATGCTCACTGGGATTAGGGGAGACCTCTTGAGGAGGTGCTGCTGGGCTGGAGAGAGACACTGTTCCCAACAGAGGGAATGGCATCGTGCAAAGGCCCCTGTGCAGGGGGATTGCAGTGTATTGCAGAAATGGAAAGGAAGCCAGTGTGGTACAAACACTGAAAGCAGTGGTGCAAGACATGGCTAGAGAGGTAGTCAGGGCCAGTGCAGGCTGCAGACTTTGATCTTGACCCTAAGAGTCAGAGGATGCCTTTGAAGAGTTGTAAGCCAGGAGTAAAATCTGATTGCAGAGTGAACTAACTGGACAGGGAACAGAGTGAGTGCAGGAAGATCAGATAGGAGTTTGTTGCAGTGGTTTACGTAAGAAATGATAGCTTAGGTTGGGTTGGTTGGGGAAATAGAAGAAAACAGGTTCAAGAGATTTTTAAGAAGTAAAATGGATTCAACTTGGAACATATTCTTAAATTCCCAGAAATGGGACTCTCAAGACAAAGGGCTGAATTATTTTAAAAGTTTATGGTAGATATCAAATTGCTTTCCAGAAAGATTGTTTCAGTGTGCTCTCCCATGAACAGTGTATTACAGTGCTTATTTCCCTACATCTTCACCAACCACAAGCATTAACATTTTTTTTTCTTTTTAATACCTTTTCCAGCAATTGCGTAAATACTTCAATTTTTAAAATGGGGACTATTGGGTCGTTGGAAAAGTCATGACGTATTTTTTCTAATGTATTTCATTGCAAAAATGCGTCATGACTTTTCCGACTACCCAATATTATCAGTTGCTATTGGTAATCTCTTACTGTGCCTAATTTAGAAATGAAACCTTACCATAGGTACGTATGGAGAGGAGAAAACATAGTATATATAGGCTTCGGTACTATCTGAAGTTTCAGGCATCCACTGGGGTCTTGGAACATGTCCCTTGTGGAGAAGGGAACTGCTGTATGTATATTGATCTTCTTATTTGGGCTTTAGAAAGTATAGTGTTGATTCTTAATATTATGTTTCTAAAGCTGAAACCAAAAAAGAACTTAATGAGAATGTTGCCTCAGGAATATGGGTGAAAGAAACTGGAAGGTAGAATTACACAAAATGCAGCATGGCTGTAAAATTAGATGTTTGTTGAAATTTTTAATAACCCAACTGTGTTCTGTGTAGTCAGTGCCAAGACTCTGACTTTCCCAAGCACTGTAATGTGACTCTGTTCTATCACAAGCTTGCACTTAGTGCTTCAAACTGTTTTCAGTAAACATACTGATAAAGAGACCAAAAGTAGTATGTAAAGATTTTAACCACAAAGATGAAAATATAGAAATGTTTTAAAATTTTTATGTAATGTTTTGATGCTTAATAGGTAAGAAGTAAATGATAGTATGTGTCCCCTCGCCCCCCACTTGATAACTTTTTGTCAATATAAGGATGGCTATAGCTGCAAGTAAGACATTAAGAGAAATGAGTAACTTTTTAAAAGCAATTGAAATAGTTTCTTTCCTCAAAATAGTTTGTTTGAAAGATCTTGACCTTAGATGCACAATAGAAGTTATGTTTGTAATGTCTTTATATTTTTCTCAAATAGGTACGTAATTCTACATTATTGAAATATGGTTACATTTGAAATGACATGTTACTCACTGCTGTGTTTTCTCTCAACAGTTAAAAGATGTCGATACTCAGAAAATCATCAAAGCAATGCTTTCTTATGTGTGGCCCAGAGACAGGCCAGATCTACGAGCTAGGGTGGCCATTTCCCTGGGATTTTTGGGTGGCGCAAAGGTAAGAGTATTGATATAAGAAAGACTGTGGCATTTTCTAATGATGAAACTTGGGCATTGTCAACTTTTAGGACCCTTATTTACATGACTCTTGGGCCGGCCGAGTGGCTCAGTTGGTTAAGAGCTCGCTCAAGAGTGCGAGCTGAGCTCTGAGCAACAGCAGTTCGATGCCAGGCTGAGCTGAGCTGCTGCTGAGCTGCCAACAGGTGGCAGGATGGCTCAGCTAAAAAACAAACAAACAAACATACATGACTCTTATGCAATCAGCAGAGATTATATGGTAATGGCTGCTTTATCTGTGGATCAGACTTAAAACAGCCTTGACTTCATGGAACTCATTCCTGAAACCAGTTTGAGATGCGGGATCATTTACTGTAACGCAGCACAAGGGACTTCGCAGACGAGACCCTTAGAGCCCTGTCAGCTCTTATGTAACACATATCTTTGGTAAGCCTGCGTCTCAGTTCCCAGTGAGTTGAAGAGGATAGGGACATTTTAGGTACATTGACAGTCATAAGTGGGAAACAACAGTGTGACATCAAGGGAAAAAACAGAGGGACACAGAAGCAGCCCCCAAGGTTGGGCATGTTCGTACCATTCAGCATAGGGGCTCTCCGCATCTAGCAGTCTCCTTAGGTTGTCAATGTGCTGTAACACATTTGAATAAGGCAAATGTATCATAGTGACTCTGGGCTTGCAAGAAAAATGCCTTATTTTCAATTCAAAATTTGAAGTCAGTGGAGTATATATCTTTAGATACAGTGTAGAGTCATGCTACATACTTGTACCGTGTTTCCCCTAAAATGAATGCTCCTACAATCTATATTTATTCATGTACAAAAATCTACATGTATTCAAACGGTCATATCTAGCTGACGATCTTAACTGGGGCTTATGTTTGGGGTAGGGCTTATATGACAAGCATCCTGAAAAATCATGTTAGGGCTTATTTTCTGGTTAGGTCTTATTTTTGGGGAAACATGGTATATAAGCTCTGGAGTCAGACGTCCTGGGGTCTGCCGCATACTAACCTTGTAACCTTGGACAAATGACAGTCTCTGTGCCCAGTTTCCCAATTTGTAAAATAAAGTAAAATAGGGCTGTTATAAGGATTAAATAAGTGAACATATAAAAGGCTTAGAACAATACCTGGCCGATAGTACAATATAATATACATGCTAAAATAAAAATAAATAAATTCAGGTTTCCATCAGAAATATGGTAAAAAAAAAAAAAAAAGAAAAGTGTGCTCAACAGTATAAATGAAATTTGGCTTACTTTGATTATATAAGTTTTACAATATTATTTTAGAACCAGGTCTTACCACTTACTTCTCTATATAATGTATATTCCCTTTTATTTACTCATTCTTCTCTCAAATCATACAGGAAAAGACAAATTTTATTTTATTGTCGTAATATCAAGTAGGTTATAGAGTATTTAAAAGAAGTTTGGGGGTTTCAAAGGTACAGGAGGGATATGAGGGAGAAGAAAAGGAACATATAGAATGTTCAGAGGACTGAGTCATCCAGGGGAATTAGAAGTTTTGGGGGGTGTTTCAAAGGACAGAACCACTGATGGGGAGTCAGGAAAGGTTTCATAGAGGACTGTGATGTGTAATCTTGGAAAGATAAATAGAGCTCCTAATGTGAAATACCTTAAGTGTAAAACAGAACTTTATCTAATTATGTGGGAAGTAAGAAACTGTTTTTGAGTAGAAGAGAAACAAGGTTAGAGCTGTACTTAAGGAAATTAAGCTGACCCTGTTGTATAAGATGGATTAGTGTGGTGAGAGAGCTAAAGCCAGGATACCATTCATTTTCATTTCATGCATTGATTCAGCACATTTTTATCTCTAGATGAGAATTAAGAGCATTTGTACTAGAGTGGTGGTATGAATGGTAATGTGGAGGGAAAAGATGACAGAGATATTGTGAGGAAAGGGAGATAGTCAATAAGACTTAGGAACAAGAGGGCTAGGGCTCCAAGCTGACACCAAGGGTGAGAATGATGATGCCTTCATGGAAGCAGGCAGTAAGTCAGGAGGTCTTGTTTGGGCACATGAAAATTTGAGTTTTGCTCATGTTAAGTTTGAGATGCTAATAGAATGTCAAGATAGAGGTGTTCATCTGGTAGTAAAAAATGGAAGACAAGCTGAGGAAGGAGCTAGAGAGATTAAGAGGTATTAGTTGGGCTCACCAAGGAAAAGAACAGAACTGGAAGATGACTACAGACAGAATGTGTGACAGATGCCTTCCGATAGCAAAGTAAATAGTTGTGGAGACCCAGAAAGAGTGATTGCAATAAAATCAAAAGACTTCAGTCAGACTCCATCCATTTTTCTTTCTTTTTTTCTTTATTTTATTTTATTTTCTTTTTTTCCATCCATTTTTCTAGCCTCCTTTCTCATCTATGGACCCCTTCCCTGGGAGGGGACTTCAGTCAGGATACTGAGCAACAGACGGAGAATCCATACTTTATTTGTTTAAGCTGATCAGACAGAACAATACTACAAATCTCGGGCCAGCCGAGGGGCGCAGTGGCTAAGCGCTGGCTTGGGAGGCCAGCGGCCTGGGTTCGAGTCCCACATAAGGGCCAGTGACACTGCCCTCAAAAAAAAAAAATGAAAAAAAAAACAACTACAAATCTCATGTTGAAATGTTATAAAAACTCTTATTTTTAGTACAGTCCTGGTTGCTTAATTATCTTCTACCTTGAAATTACTTGAGGACAAAGATTATTCTGAGCTCTTATGCCAGGCAGAATTAGCAAGTTGGCCTTCAATCCTTCATTAGCTGACAAATTAAAGGCAGGTTGTTTTCTGGACTTACTTTTGAATTGAAGAGAACAAGTTAGAACATGACTAACTAATCTAGTCAAAGAGAGGATTGTTAAATAACGGCGTTTGTATTAGACTTTATTTTTAGAGTGAGTCCCAATCCTTCAAATAGAGACTTCTGTTTCTCTGTGACAGCTCACAATGTCCAGGCGTGAAATCTAGATCAATCTAACTTCCTTAAGGACTGAAACAGTTGTAGAAAGCTAATACGTATTTGATTCTCTGTCATCCACAGAATGGAAGGTGCTGTACTAACCTCGTGTGAACTAATTATAAGTAAACAGAAATAAATATAGAAAAATCAATCCTCAAAAAGTACGTGCGGGCCGGCTGAGTGGCGCGGTGGTTAAGTGCTGGCTTGGGAAGCCAGCGGCCCCTGTTCGGGTCCCACATGCGAGGGCCAGTGACACTGCCCTCAAAAAAAAAAAGTATGTACAATCCCTTTTGGATCAGGAACAGGAAGAAATTGCTCGATGTTGTTGTGTGCTCTGGCTTGTACTTTCAGAGCATAGAGCACAAGACTTCTGTTTACTAGACAGGAACAAGACCATAGAATGACTTTGGGAGTGCACAGCACAGTAGCATTGAGCCATTCCTAACACCGTTTTTCCACCTTCTGTACTATCCTCAGCTTAAAAGTAATCACTCTCCCAAATCTTTACAACCTGGTCATCACTTTTTTTGAGTAGTATTACAAGTGCGCAAAAATGGATTGCTCTCCCCCTCATTCCAGGGCTGCCTGTTCTGTCCTCAACCTGATGACATGCTTTGGCATATCCGCACTTTGGACCCATCTACGCCCCCTTCTACTCTGCTCTTCCCCATCTCCTCTGTGTACTTCTGGGAACTTTAGGACAGGATTCGGGAACCTTCTCAGCTCTATATGAATGCTGCCCACCCATCTGAATGGTGTGTAGTGATTTCATAACGAAGCCTGAGGTATCCATGAGGGAAAAGGAAGACAGAAAGAGAAATGTCAAGTGAGAAGGAAAATGTAGGAGTATTTCATGCTTCATATTTACCTCTTAATGCTCTTTTCATTCTGAGGGTCTTAATGATATTGTCTGCAGCAAAGATTTTTAAGATAACCCCCTCCGGGCCAGCCGAGTGTGTTGCTTAAGAGCTGGCTTTGGATGCTAGCTCTGAGCAGCAGGGCCCCAGTTTAAAAGAAAAAAAAGATAACCCTTATCATGTAGAGAGGCCTTGCACCCAGAGGAAGCCGAGGATGTGTTTTTCTTTTATCTGAAATGCAGCAATTCTATTATTAATATAATACATTGGGATTCTGCATTACGTATATTTTAGGGGTTTTGCTGCCAAGACAGAGAGCACACTATTTGCCTTAATTTCTTAAATGCCTACAGAAAATATGCAATGTCTTTTTTTACCATCCAAACATACATATGTTATAGGAGTATCAATCATATCATCATTAATCTGGGGATTTTTTTTTTGAGGGCAGTGTCACTGGCCCTCATATGTGGGACCCAAATCAGGATTGCTGGCTTCCCAAGCCAGCGCTTAACCACCGCGCCACTCAGCCGGCCCCATAATCTGGGGATTTTGAGATCTTCTAATGTTTATTTTGATATTATAAAAAGTTTACTCATATTCTCTAACCACCACAATCTTGGGAAGTACTTAGTTGAAAGAGAAATTGCACAGAAAATTAAAGTATCAAGTACAAAAAGATATTCTCCATAATCTGTTGAGAATAAGCTCTAGTTAAAATTATAAAATAATTTCAAAGGAGAGTGTGATTTATAAAAATATAATCAACATTCCATTTCTCTCAAAATGCATTGCATAAAGTAAGGGCAAATATTTGTGTCTTAGTCCATTTTGGCTGCTTTAACAAAATACCACAAACTGGGTGGTGATACACGGCTTTCTTTTCCTTTTAACCTCACATAATGTAAGGGGCAAGAAGGGTCTCTGGGGACTCCCATAAAGGCACTGATCCTGTTCGCCAGGGCTCTCCCCTCACGACTTGATGGGTTCCTAAAGGCCTCACCCATTCCATCTCCCTGGGGGTTAGAATGCAACATATGAATGGGGGCAGGACACACCCATTCAGACACTAGCCAACCTGTGTGAAGTGACCCTTACGACAAAGCTTCGTGCTAGGCCGCTGGGAATACCCAAATGAATAAACGTGGGCCTTGCCCTTGTGGAGCTGCAGTGTACTGAAGGAGAAAACTAGACAAATAATGATAAACTGCACGGCACATAATGAAAACACCGTAAGGGAGTCACAGATGAAGGTTTAAGCTAGCTCCAGCCATTCGGATTTAGGGAAGGCTTCCCAGAGGCGCTAGTTACGAACGTCAGGATTCATGCCCTTGTTGCTGAACTTTCATTCTTTACAATTTGATGGAAAACACTTTTGAAAATAATACCTGAAGCCATTGAATTGAGAAGTATGATTGACATCCTGCAGTGCTTTTTATAATTAAAAGATTTTATATTTTGGAGACATCTTAGGCTTACAGAAGAACTAAGCAGAAAGTACAGAGAGCTCCCACGCGTCTCCCCTGCCCCACCCCCTGCCCCACCCCCTGCCCCACCCCCTCGATCTCTCCTGTTACCGACGTGTGCTGCTGTTAGGACAACCGATGAGCCAGTTATAGAAGATTACATTATTCCTATCAACCGAGTTCATAGTTTACATTAGAAGTCACTCTTGGTGTTGTGGTTTCTGTGGCTTTATCCACCCCCATTCATCGACCTCCATCCTCCCTGACAATGTACTTTGGCCTTTTCCGGACCATCCTGTTGTTGGAATCAACAGGATGTAGTCCTTTCACACTGCCTTCTTTCCCTTAGCAATATACACTTCAGGCATTCGTGTCTTTTTGTGACTTGATAGATTTTTATTTTGCTGAAAAATATCCCCTCGTATGGGTGCACCATGGGATATTTATCCATTCACATGTTGAAAGACATCTTGGTTGCTTCCAGATTTTGGCAATTATGAATAAAGTGTAGTAAACATTGGGTGCAGGATTTTTTTCTTTAAAATAATTTATTACAGTAAAAGACACATTGGTACCAACCCCCCCCCAAAACACTCACCCCCCACTTCAAACACCTATCCATCCCATCCTTATTGCCACCCCACGAAGCAGCCCCATGAGTGTCCCTACTTTTAAGAAAGTAAACTGGCATAACTCCTTGGTGCTACATCAGTTTCAGTCCATCACAGTGCACTCTGGCTGTAGTTCTGAGAATTGTGTGACAGCCCTATCACTTTTCTCCCAGGCAAGAAAGTGTATGAGAATGCAGGTCAGGGGACATGGCCTTATTAGATGAAAGCCTGGAATCTGCTCAGATGTATTTCAGTTATGATTGTAGTTGGTTTAAACAGCACATTTGAGAGCATCCATTTTAGGGTACAAAAGTAGTGAAATATATACCTTAGGGCCGGACGAGTGGCGCAGTGGTTAAGTGCTGGCTTGGGAAGCCATCGGCCCCGGTTCAGTCCCACATATGAGGGCCAGTGACACTGCCCTCAAAAAAAAGAAAAGAAATATATACCTTATATGCGTCTGATATAGGTGTGGGGTACTAGAAAGCATTCCACCTTTCAGGTCAAACCTGGATTTTAATCTCTGCTCTGCTGCAGTCCTGTGTTTCCTCAATTGTGGGGCTAATAGCCATTTCAGAGAATTGTTATGTCATTCAGCTCTCATTCAGTCATCTGTAAGAGGTGCCTAGCACCATCCCCAACTCATATAGCTATTGTTCAGAACTGTCTCTTTTGCCATAAGAGTTTCACTGAGTTTTAGAGGTAGTTTATTCATGCACGTGCACCTACAAAGTAAGTGATAAATGCATAATAAGAATGATAAATACTGAGGTATAACCTACAAAAAGGAGGAGTTGGGAAACGCAATGTGCCAGATGGGCTGCTGTTTTTATGGAAGGCATCATGAGTGCAATGGGATTCCAAGTGGGCTGTGAAGAGTGGAGAGGTGGAGAGGTAAATGGGGCGGGGGTGAAGGACCATTATAAGCAGAAGCAAGAGCCGGAGGCTACATGTTTATATGGAGTCAAAAACTAGAGTAACTAGTTTTTGAAACCTGCTATCCTATTAGATTATGGGGTTTTTTTTGTTTGTTTTTTGAGGGCAGTGTCACTGGCTCTCCTATGTGGGACCAAACCGGGGCCGCTGGCTTCCCAAACTAGTGCTTAACCACCGCGCCACTCGGCCGGCCCTTCTTCTTTTTTTTTTTTTAAGAGGGCAGTGTCACTGGCCCTCAGATGTGGGATCCGAACTGAGGCTGTCAGCATCCAAGCCAGCTCCCAACCACCGCGCCACTCAGCCAGCCCAAGTGTTACATTCTTAAAAGTATCCCAACGTCTGCTGTGCGTTTTAATGATGCCACTTGTTTGCTAAGACACTTGCATCCTTTCTGTGGAAATCTCACTTTACGTAGCTCCTGGGTCGTGATAAACGGAGGCATGTTGACAATGAATTCTCTATGGTTAACAGAAATGAAACACATAATAATGGAACATCATTTCAGTGTTTTTTTTCTTTCTTTTTGTATTGGGGATTTGGGGAAGTGGAACAGTGTTGGGGAATTGGGGAAACGGAAGAGCCAAGTTGTCCTTCAATCCTAGTTGTGGAGGGCGCAGCTAGCTCAGCTCCAAGTCCAGTCGCCGTCCGGCTGCCCATCGGCAGCTTGCAGCTGCTCAGCTCATGGTGCCGTGTTCAATCTTAGTTGCGGGTGGGCATAGCCCACCATCCCATGTGGGAGTCGAATCGGCAACCTTCTTGTTAGCAGCATGTGCTCTCACCAGCTGAGCCGTCCTGCCACCTATTGGCAGTTCAGCTCGGGTGCAGCTCAGTGGCCCATCTGGGAATCGAACCAGCGACCCTGTTGCTCAGAGCTGCTTCTCTTAACCAACTGAGCCACCCGGCTGGCCCCATTTCAGTGTTTTTCTTAAGCCTTCTAAATTGTTTTCACATGTTATTAATTAATGTGTATGAATTTAATTTCTTCAAAAACTTGGGCAGTCTGACCAACTTCCTGTTCCTGAATGATGGCTGATATTGTCGATACTCTCTTTGCAGAGGAAACTGAGGGATTGAATATTTGCCTTGAAATATTTGAAAGCATTGTATCCCTAATTTTCATAGTTTTGGGGGCATTCTCATAGAGAAATAGGTTGGTTTTTGAAAATTACTTTGGTATTCAGTGGGTTTTATTTTGTATGGTATCGGAGAAAGTAATCTGTTATGGGGCAAATGGATCTTGCAGTGTTGTTTGTTTTTCCAGTGGTGAGTCAGCCACAGATACTTGTAATTGATTTGCTTTGGAGAGCCCTTTTGCTAAATAGTTTCACTTTTACCATTTTTGGGATGAGTGAATAATTTTACATTAATTGAATACCTATTGTATTCAAAGCATGGTACTCAACATGGGTAGGATGAAAAGAGGAATATGATACAGACTAATGAGGATCTAGGAGGAAAGCAAAATACGTATATACACCAATAACTATAATATAAGGCAGTTTGCTCTAAGTGCCATGAGCTCTGTGGGATATCAGATAATGGAGGCAGAAGCATTCGACTAATGCACACAGCTTGTAAATGCTTATTAACATGGCAGCGAGGTAGGAATCCTGAAGCAGCAGCTCTTCCAATGCCGACAATTTTATCTTTAGAAACTGGGAAAATTGTTCTACTAACAGTAAATGGTTAATATCGAAGCATTCCCTTTAATACTCAGTTAAGATAAATATTTGTGCTTTGATAAAGAAATGTTTTACACACGGTGGTTAATCACTGTTTTTGTGTTTTCAGGCCATGAACATTGTGGTTCCCTTCATGTTTAAGTATGCTGTAGACAGCCTCAACCAGATGTCAGGAAACATGATGAACCTGAGTGATGCACCAAATACAGTTGCAACCATGGCAACGGCAGTTCTGATTGGCTGTATGTGTGACTCTTTAATCTGTCTACAGGTGTTGACTTTCTTGAAGAGGGTTTCATTGTATTTCAGCAGATGACCTTTTCACTACAAACACAACTTAGCATTTTAGATATTTATTGTTTTATATGAGATTTTTTTTGATATGTGGTTTAAAAAATTCTTTATATGATGTGCTTTCCAAAAATTCTGTTAATAGCAGTCTCATTTTCCAAGTTCTACAACAATAACATGAAATAAGACATTACATTTTTAATAACCACTTCTAATAGTTAGGCTCTTTACGTGATACCTTTTCAGTCAGGCTATTTATTTTCTTGTTGTTAGTTGTTAAATAGGAAATAGCTAAACAATGTTATATGTGCATTAGTGCTTTATTAAATCACATTCAATAGCCATGACCTAAATATATAGTTTCTAAAGAAGAGAATGTGATGCTTTCTGTCCCCATGCATTAGAAAGGACAATTTCTGACACTCAGGAGACTTGAATGGGGCTGTGCTTTAGCCAATGCACTTGCTTTTTCAGGATCTCAATTTTATCATGTGTTATTTGGGGAAATGGAATGAGATGTAAAAACCTCAACAGAGACTGTACATTCATCCATAATAAGGCTGCATGGGCTGTTTGTTATTTATTAAAAGTATGTGCATTGGGAAAATTCTTTCAACATTTGGAACCTATGGGGGAAAAACACGAAAATGGTGCTGGAAAGATGGGTACTCACTAGGCTAGCTGCTTTCTAGGTTTCTTCAGTGTAAGTACTCAGTGATATAGTCATTCATTGTACAGACACTTTCTGAGCCTTTACCATTATTACACTCCTACGAGTCTAATATTTTAACATCCATTTTTTCTTTTCAATGTATTGTTAGATGGTGTATCAAGAGCCGGAGCTGCCTTTTTTAATGAAGTTCGAAATGCAGTATTTGGCAAGGTAGCCCAAAATTCAATACGAAGAATAGCCAAAAATGTCTTTCTCCATCTTCACAACCTGGATCTGGCTTTTCACCTGAGCAGACAGACAGGCGCTTTATCGAAGGCTATTGACAGAGGGACAAGGGGTATCAGTTTTGTCCTGAGTGCTTTAGTATTTAATCTTCTTCCCATTATGTTTGAGGTGACACTTGTCAGTGGTATTTTGGTAAGTAAAACGTTTTTCGTAACAACCGTTTATCTTACATTCTCATTAGTAGCTACTTACTACTTGAAGCTATTGTTGTACTGCATGCCCGTGGTTTGAAAGCAAAATTCCATGGTGCCAGAGGGTTATGCAGTTTCTTTGATTATTTTGCCAGAAGCTTCAGGCACTGTCCAAAATCTTTCTCACGTTGTTATTGTGAAGAGCTGTTCGGTTCTACACCTAGATCAGTCATTTAGCTGATTTAGCAATTTTTTTTGGTAGAGATTTTTTTTTTTAAATTTTATTGAGGAATTGGGGGAGGGAACAGCGTTGGGGAGTCAGGGAAGGGGAACAGACACGTTGCTGTCCTTTTGCTCTTCAGTCTAGTTGTGGAGGACGTTGCTTCACTGGCCCATGTTGGTATCATCATTGCGCTCTTCCCAGCTGAGGCAGATCAGTCACTGGCCATTGGATGGCCGCTCACGGTGCCTCACAGCACCTCATGGAGGCTTACAGCAGCCCACTGCAGCCTACATCTTCGCCGGCGACTCTCGGCAGTCCAGCCCCAGGTGGAGCTGTTGTTCACCATCTTAGCTGTAGAGGGCAGTGTCACTGGCCCATGTGGGATCTGAACCAGTGGCCCTGCTGCTCAGAGTTGGTGTCCCAAGCCAGCTCTTAACCAACGAGCCGCTCGGCCGGCCCTGGTTTTTTGTATAGAACTTTGGACTGGTATGGTCAGATTATCTGGTTTTGTGTTCACCGCTCATACGTTTTAGTCAATTTTATGTTTTATAATTAAAGGTGGATACATGCATCATTATTCCTTTCATGGCTCTTTGCACTGTTATTATCAGCCTTTGACAGTGGCACCAATGTGGCAAGTGCCGTTTGGCTTTCTTCCCTTATTACCTAAAGTAAATTTTTGAAGCTATTTGATTTGTTACACAATTCATTATTCATTTATTCACCAACATATATTTTATTAAAATCTTTTGACTGAGATTTGCTGTTGTATATTACAAACTATCTGACTAGAACAAGGACTGTTTTTTCATTTTTTCCGCCATTATGTAGTTTGATTTATTTTTTTGTCCTCAAGAACTTTAGAAGCTATAGATTGCATATGTATTATTTTAGTAAACACTATTGTAATTTAACACACAAACAGCTATATTTTCTTTAAAAGTGTTATTCAGCAACTTGTATACTACTGAGTGGGATAATCATGGGATATGTAGTACTCATTGAATTAACTTGCTCTGCTCCATTTTATTATATGAGTTTTTTTATTTTACAAGAGATTCTAAGTTTTTTTGTTGTTTTTTTTTTTTAGCTGAGCCATCCTGCCACCTGTTGGCAGCTCAATGGCAGCTCAACTTGGGCCGGGCATTGAACGGCCGTTGCTCAGAGCTCAGCTCGCACTCTTGAGCGAGCTCTTAACCAACTGAGTCACTCGGCCGGCGCTGCTCATCTCCATTTTAATTTGTTTTTTAGTTTCATCCAATCCTTTTACTGTTTCTGTTGTTCTTTTTTTATTCTGTATATCCCAGGATTCTTCTGTGATCAGAGCACTTCCTGTAGCCATTCCTTTAGGCTGGGTCTGCCAACAACAAATGCCCTTAGTTTTGTTTGAGCCTTTGGGGTGTAGAATGTGGCGTGACAGTCCTTTCCTTTCAACAGTTAAATCATGTCAGTGCCACTTCCTGTGGCCTCCATGGTTTCCTGTGAGAAATGCACCACTATTTTGCCTCTCATTTCTCCCTTTGCCTTGTCCAGTATTACAGATGCGGCACCCAGTTTGCCTTGGTAACCCTTGGGACTCTTGGGGCGTACACAGCATTCACAGTTGCTGTCACCCGATGGAGGTAAGGTAGTCCCCTGAGCCAACCAAGATCCAGAAGTTCTTATAGTTCTGCTTTTCTAGTGGACGTTTCATGTCTGTGCAAATCTTTGTGTTCCAGAACTAGGTTTAGAATAGAAATGAACAAAGCGGATAATGATGCCGGTAACGCTGCCATAGACTCGCTGCTGAACTATGAAACTGTGAAGGTAATGTGTTACTAGACTTTCCTCCCAGCACACTAAGACTCGCCCTACCATTGGACGTGCTAGGTGCTGTCAGAGCTTCGGGTTCAGCTTGCATCTGCAGGTGTGATGGAATTGTAGTACTCCCCTGGTTTCCTCTTGTTTACAGGTTTGTTTCCACAAGGTTTTTGTGGTATCATCCGAATCTTACCTCCTGAGTTAGTTTATGAGTAATGAGTGCGGTTGGCATTTTGATTCCGTATGAACGCTGAACTAGTCGGTTTGGCTTCCTAAGCTTCTGAGTGCCTGGCATTGTGCTTTTCTTTCATGTATGTGTTCATTTTTCCATTTAACGATGCTATTGAATGCCCCTTGTGTGCAAAGCACTATGCTGAGTCCTGTGATGAGGGATGATGGTAAAACAAATGCTTCATATTTAGTCCTTGCCCTCTCAGAATTTGCTGATCTGCTGGGGCAGTTGACATAAGTGTGCAGGAGACCCTAGGCCAGTGTATTGGAAGCTGCTTGTTAAAGTGGAGTGTGTCTGTGCATGAAGTCTGATAAAAACGATACTGATCACTTAAGAGAATAATTTCTAGCTACACTTGTATGTAGTTACTATTTTTGTATATTTTGTAGTATTTTAATAATGAAAAGTATGAAGCACAAAGGTATGATGGATTCTTGAAGACATATGAGACTGCTTCGTTGAAAAGTACCTCTACTCTGGCTATGCTGAACTTCGGTCAAAATGCTATTTTCAGTGTTGGTTTAACTGCTATAATGGTGCTGGCCAGTCAGGGAATTGTGGCAGGTAATGGATCTGTGGGTTTCACATTATTGACATTTTACTTTATAAATGAAGATCCATGTTAGTCTTAATTATAGAGCGACTTCAATGATGTGCTTTAACGTCATTGTAGTACTTTCCTTTTGGTATCAGAATGTATTTTCCTCACTGTATGATGTTTTATTCCTTCCTTTTGTTTAACACGACAAGTTTAGCACTGGGATTACTGGTTATATTATACTGGGTTGTCGGAAAAGTCATGAAGCATTTTTGCAATGAAAAACATAGAAAAAATACATCATGACTTTTCTGACAACCCAATATATATTTTGTGGGGCCCAGTCTGATTCTTTCAGGAGTAACTTTTTCTTTTTTGGCATTTAATATTTCGAATTTCTCTTACAGACCTGAAAGACAATGGAATTAATTTAGTGTTTAGTGCAAAGGATTAAAACTCAAGCATTCTTTTTTTACAATTACTAGTAACCTTTTAATGTTTCTATTAGTTTTTCATTTGCAAAACATTTTAAAAATAAATAATATCTGTGCCTCTTTTTTGTTACCTGCCCACTCAGTTAGGATTCATTCATTCACTGTGACCTTAATACATGGTTTATCATATTCAATTGTGATACCCATTTGCCCAATTTTTTAACATATACTTTTTAAAAATTTCTAGTTTATATTACAAAAAAACTAGCTAGTGTCTTAAGAAGAAAGGAGAGATTTTTAGCCTTCCATTTCTATCCTCACTTAAACCATTCTATTTTTTTTTTGCAGATTGTATATATAGTGTATGGGTGGACTTTTCCATTCTACTTAGCATATCAAATGCCCTGTGTTCCTAGATCATGGATTAAAATGCTTTGAAATTTACGTAGTCATATAAGTTGCTGATTTTGTATAGTTTGAACTGTATTCCAGAGCAATAGACTAGAAACTTCTCTATCTTAGACTGGAAATGTTTGTAACATCTAAACTATCCTTTTTTTTCTTTTGCCAACTGCACATGAAGGCAACCTTACTGTTGGCGATCTAGTAATGGTGAATGGGCTGCTGTTCCAGCTTTCGTTGCCCCTCAGCTTCCTGGGAACTGTATACAGAGAAACCAGACAAGCGCTCATAGATATGAATACCTTGTTTACGCTACTCAAGGTAGACACTCGAATTAAAGTAAGTGATTTATTTAGTGCCTTGTTAAAAGCATGTGAGCTTCATTCCACTAATAGGATTATTCTAGGGGAATTTTCTTACATCACCATGTTAGCACACCAGTTTCTTTTTTGCAAGAATTGGAACTGTCAATCATGTGTATTCTTTAGAAACCTTACTTGTTAGCAAAGAATATTATGCCTAGAGGGTAAATTTCATTAACTTGAGTTATTTGTACTTGCACTTTATTTACTTTTGCTAATCCGGATATAAAATGTGTGGTTGCCTCTCCTCATGTCTTCAACCTCCTTAATCGACCGTCTACCATCCCTCTACCCCCCGCCCAAAGCTCAGACACGAAAGCAGCCAGAATTTTTGACCTTGGCAGTGAGGAGTGAAAAAAATAAATCTTTAAAAGCATGCTTGGAAGTGGTCTAACTCCACTTAGAAACCTCCTCCTTCCACATTACTTTCCTTTATCTCTCTGTGAATTCGAAAATTGTCTGTATAGCTGTACTCTAGGTGGTATATAAAGTGGCATTTTTTTCTCTTCTCTGCTAGGACAAAGTGATGGCATCTCCCCTTCAGATCACACCACAGACAGCTACGTTGGCCTTTGATAATGTGCATTTTGAATACATTGAGGGGCAGAAAGTTCTTAATGGAATATCTTTCGAAGTCCCTGCAGGAAAGAAAGTGGCCATTGTAGGAGGTAGTGGGTCAGGGTGGGTAATTTAGTTATTTATAAAATTCTGCATTGATGAATGAGTCCCAATGTAATATTCTTTCTTTATCACAATAAAATTACTACTGTGGTTTAAAACAGAGGTTCCCTAATGGCAGTAAGAGCTAAATAACCTTTCCTTGTTTCCAATTTCAGGAAAAGCACGATAGTGAGGCTGTTGTTTCGCTTCTATGAGCCTCAGAAGGGTAACATTTACCTTGCCGGTCAGAATATACAAGATGTAAGTCTGGAGAGCCTTCGCAGAGCAGTGGGAGTAGTGCCTCAGGTAATTCAGTGAATTCAAGGTGCTATGCCCTCCAGATCAAATTCTGTTACCAAAAGGAGTATTTATAAAAAGTGAATGGAAGATCTGCATGAAAGAAAGATTTTTTTTTAAGCCTTATAAAGATAGCATAACATAGAGGAAAGAGCCCAGACTGGAGTCGGACAGAACTGGATTCTAACCACAGCTCTAACCCTTATAAGTTCTGTGGTCTTGGCCTCAGTTTCCTCATCTGTAAAATAAAGGTACCAGTTCTCTTATAGGATAGCATTATTATGGATTAGAGAGAATATGTGCGAAGCATCAGGCAAAATTTCCATCACCTAATTGTTCAGTAAATGAAAACTATTGTAATTTTAAACAGTTTTTGACAGAGAATTTATAAAAAAATGACAACGCAGGTTGGCTGCCTACTGCAAGTTTGTGTGCCTTGTTCCCCACTGTCCCCACAGTCCACACCCAGTTCCTGACCCGTAGTAAGCATTTAACGAGTATTTGCTGAATGACTTTAGGGGAGAAATAAATTCAGAGTAAGCTGAAAAGACAAGAAGGAGATAGCTTTGTAGGATGTGCGTTTTTCTTATGTGGAAAGCCAATAGAGAGACCTGGGAATTGGTTGCAGCCTAGATCCGAATCAAATCCCTGGAAACTTGTAAAAAAGGGATCAGACAGGGATGTGTAGCTTGTAAACCGTCCCCAGGTTATCTGACACATCCTATTCTGCCCTGTCCTCCCTTTCACTGAGAACCCCAAATACTAGTGTGCATGAACCAAATCACCTATGGAGGTAACTGAAATCCCCACTCTCTTTCACACACCCCAGTTCTGTTTTAGGAGGGCAGCGTGGGGCGCAGAAACTTGCATTTTTGAATATGCTGTCTAGGTGATTCTCATACAGATGACTCGTAGACTGCATGTTGGGAAAGACTGACCTAAATGGTATATCAAGTGAACCGAATTCTGGGCTGTACCTACTTAGGACTAGGTATGACTAGATTCCTGCCCCTGTCTTGTGAAAAAGAAAACATTTTATTCACTAAAGAAAAATAGGAAAGGAAAGGTGATCATTTGCTTTGATGGTCTTAGCAGAATAAATCAAATCAAATTGGATACCACTTTTTACTATGAGATTGGCGAAGATTTTAAATTTCATAGCCTGCAGTTTGGGCAGAGCTGTGTAAAATGGGTTTTTTGCTGGTGGAAGCATACAGGTTAACGGATGAACAAATTGGCAATACGTGTCAAGAGCCTGAAAAACATTCATACCCTTTATTCCAATAATTCTGCCTCTAGGAAGTTTTAGTGAGGAAATAAACAGATGTGAACAGATTTTTATATGCAAAGATATTCACTATAACAGTATTTATAATAGCAGGAGTTGGGAACAATAGAAATGTCCAACAATAAGTAGAAGGTTAAATTGTTATCATAGTATCATATATACAGCCATTTGTAATATCATGTTTGTGGAGCTCCAGTGGCGCAATCAGTTAGCGTGCGGTACTTATATGTAATATTGTGTTTGTAAAGAATACTGAGTGTTATGGAGAAACACTCAGGTACAAAGTTTGTTGAAAAAAAGGATACCAAAGCAAAACATAATATCCTTCTAATTTTATAATGTTAAATGAATACATGTCCTCATATGTGGGACCTGAACCAGGGCCGCTGGCTTCCCAAGCCAGCGCTTAACCACCGCGCCACTCGGCCGGCCTAATTTTTGTATTTTCAAAAGTTCCAGTTGCCATTTGTTAACTTTTTTCTGAATATAAAATGTTTAAAAATAAGTGTTTTCTCTTTATAGAACATTAATCTCATTGGGTTTAAGACCATGTCAATAAAAGGATATTCTATATTAGTAGTGGGTATATAAATGATTAAAATATCATTTGAAATAATAACCCTAACTCTGGGGCTGCAGAGGGTATAGAGAGACCTGGCACCTTCATACACTATTGGTTGGAATATAAACTTGTCAGAGCAATTTTGGAAGACAGCTGGGCAATACTTTTGACAAATAAACATGATTTCCTTTCAACGCTTCACTCTAGTTATAGGAATGCTTCTTACAGAAATACTTGGGTGCACAAAATCATATATGTGATGCTATTTTATTCCAACATTCTTTGTAGTAGCAAAAATTTGGACACTACATTTATGTCCATCAATAAAGGGATGGATAAATAAATTAGAATATATCCTTAGCATTGCACAACTTTTTAAAAGAATGAGATGGGGGCCGGCAAGTGGCGCGGTGTTTAAGCGCTGGCTTGGAAAGCCAGCGGCCTTGGTTCGGGTCCCACATGTGAGGGCCAGTGAAACTACCCTCGAGGAAAAAAAACAAAAACAAAAACAAAACCTTTAAAAAAGGGCTGGCCGAGTGGCTCAGTTGGTTAAGAGCTCGCTCAAGAGTGTGAGCTGAGCTCTGAGCAACAGCAGTTCGATGCCCAGCCCAAGCTGAACTGCCAACAGGTAGTAGGATGGCTCAGCTAAAAAGAAAAAAAGAATGGGATGGGTTTCTGTCACCGGCGTATACAATCTCCAGGATATGTTAAGTGAAACAAGCAATTTGCAAATGGTACATATAGTATGGCCCCACTTGTGTTGAAAAAAAAGTGTATGTTTAGGCATATAAATGCATCGAAAAAAGTTGGGAATGATACACAACAAATTGTTCATGGTTAGCTCTGGGAAGGGCTGATGGGTCACTAAAGGGGTTAATACCATGGTTTCCCCCTTCTGCTATTATGTCTTTACTGTTGTTGTAATTTTTATAATGAGCATAAATGTGTATGTCATTGTGTTCCAGGATGCTGTCCTCTTTCATAATACCATTTACTATAACCTCTTATATGGAAACATGAATGCCTCACCCGAGGAAGTGTATGCAGTGGCAAAATTAGCTGGACTCCATGATGCAATTCTTCGCATGCCATATGGATATGACACCCAAGTAGGGGAACGGGGACTCAAACTTTCAGGTAATCAGAGATTTGTTATCTGGCCCCTACATTTGTATACTCCCTTCAAACTCTAATTTTAATCAGAGCCATTTTCTAGAAGCATTTCAAACCCACTGCTCATCCAGGTGCTTTAGACAAGGTCCCCAATCTCCTTTCCATCACTGTGAACATACTAGAAAGAACTGTTCTCAAGGCATGCAAGTCTTTTTTGTTCACTTGCAGCCACAAACATGTGAGTGCTTAATAGTAAGTTATGAATATATGCTGATATCATTGTTAACTTATCCATATTCTAATATTAAAGGGAAGCCAAGCTCATTATTCCCGTGGGAAAGCAGGAAGAGTACAGAGAAGTAATTTGACAGTAAATAGTGTATCTCATCATAATTTCCTAGATCATAATAGGATGTTTTCAGTACTTTACACCTCCTTGTACTTGACATGCTCAACGCTGTACTTCCTTTCTTTGTAACTTTCCCATTACAGTTGACATTCAATATTACAGTAGTTCCAGGTGTACAACGTAGTGGTTGGACCTTTATACACCTTGTGAAGTCATCACCCTGATATCTCCAGTACCTACCTGGCACAGTACACTTAACTGCTATCCTTTCCTTACAGCCAGTTTCATTTTCATGTCCTTGTTGGTTCAATGGTCAAGTAAATTTGGAGGCTTGTACATGTATATTTAAGTGTTTAATTATGAGATGGATAGGTTTAACAATGAGTTATCCTAAAATGATTGAATTTTTTGGAGGCTCCATAAGTATATTTCTTTGCTGCAAATTATTTGAATTCCAAAGTATACTGATATCTACTGCCTGAAAGTATTAAGGTCAGTCATATAAGCAAACATACTATATCCTTTACAGTTGTTCTTTTTTTTTTTTTTTTTTAAAGCTGAGCCATCCTGCCACCTGTTGGCAGCTCAACGGCAACTCAGCTCAGGCTGGGCATCGAACCGCTGTTGCTCAGAGCTCAGCTTGCACTCTTGAGCGAGCTCTTAACCAACTGAGCCACTCGGCCGGCCCTACATTTGTTCTTCATTCTAGTTTAGCCTGGGGAGGAGATATCTAGGTTAGGGATGGGGGGAAGGCAGAAAGGGAATGATTTGAATGAATCCCCATTCCTCGTTGTTACAAACTAGCTTCACTGATTCACAACATTGATTAGGGACATACTATGTGCAGACTACTATGCTAAATAATTTGAGAGTTAAAAAGACTTGTTTGACACAGGGTTGCCACAAACCTTCAATTTGTAAAAAAAAAAAAGTATCTGAAACACAGTAAAGTGAAGCACAATGGAAACAAGCGTGCCTTGTAAGCGTCGTTCTGTGTAGGTTGATGACAACCTTAGACCTACAGAAATCCCTGTGAAGAAAGGAAGATTGCTTTATTTTCACTAGAGAATATTTCGGAATAAATGTGAGCTTGCACCTTGCGATAGAAGCCAGTTAGGTGTAGCCCAGCTTGTGCTGTGACCTTGAGCAAATCACTTAACCTTCCTGGACCTCTGTTTTAGAATTCTGTTATACTAGAGACCAAATAGCAAATAACTAAGCTGAAATAAGAGGTATTTATATATACCCTTAACTTTGAAGAGTGCTGTGAAAATAATAGCTTTCTGTCAAAAAATACTTAAGAATACTGGCTGAATGGTACTTGTTATGTTGAGATAAATGTAGATATTCATAGTTTCATGTCTTTAGGTTTTCAGGTTTCAGATACTGAATTTGTTTGTGGCATTGTCAATTCTGTAATATTGAAATTTTTCTGTCTAAGATTGCCGTTCATTGGGAAGTAATATAAAGTACATATAAAGTAGCATGTAGTGAACATAATTCTGGTGACAGGAATTTTTGTGGAATGAAAATGGTTACCTCTTCTTCATTCTTTCACCTGCCATGAAGTCAGATTCCAGAATTACATTTATGTTCCAAGGAATGTAGCTTGTCAAAGGATATGCTGTGCGCTTAGACTCTTACCACAGAGTAAACTGAACAATGATCTATAGAGGCAAATGTTAAAGGTATTACTTGGTGGTTATACTCAATGGAAATGCTGGAAACATTAAATATGCCTTTTTGCTGTGCTTCCTTTAACTAAAATTTTTCTTTACCAGGAGGAGAGAAGCAAAGAGTATCCATTGCAAGAGCCATTTTGAAGGACCCTCCAGTCATTCTCTATGATGAAGCCACTTCATCATTAGATTCAATTACTGAAGAGGTAAATGATGGTGAATACACACATCTCTTCAACTCACAATGCTTAATGTTTCGTTGGAAGTTCCAGTAAAATGGCTACATCCTTTTGGGTTTTGAATGAGCTTCAGTAGGAGGTGCTATAAGAATACCTGGCTCTCTTTCCCATATAGCAAGTGTTGATGGTAAAAATGCCAGGTGGTTGAGTCCATTTGCGAACGTGTCTCCTTTTGGAACTGTGTGACACCTTATATTACCCTTGCATCTTGCAAAGCTATGGGAGTTGCCTAATCTGCTGACAAAGGGAGAAGGTGTGTCTTTCTGCAATTGCTACTTAATACTCAAGGAAACAAGTATGTGAAGCAAGTCACTAAGGTGCAGTTCAGGCACGCAGCCTGCAGTGCGGGTATCAGTTTATGTCATGGTAACAACATCTCGGTATGAAATACCAAAGCCGTAAAGGAATCCCCCTGACCTCCAGCTGCGGACAGCCACACGCTCTTTGTCAGTTGCTTCCGTCCGCTACATTTTACTTGAATACGTAGTAAGAAGCCTGGTGTTGAAAGATAGGCCTGAATCCAGCTTCATAGCACATATGACACATGGAATTAAGATTCAGGGCATATTATTCCATCTGCCCTGTGTTTAAACAGTTTAATTTCTAAGGGAATTGTTTAGCATAAGCATTTGTTACATTTACAGGGACTCTTAAGCAGGACCGGTGTAGAAATCTGCTTATAAGAACTTTTTACCTAAAAATGTGTCTTCCACATTTACCGTAATTTAAAAGTTCTAATAGTCATTATTTGAGTCTCAGAACTGTATTTTCTCAGAGATAATAACACATTAAGAGGTAGCTGAGGTCCCCAATGGAATGACTTCCCAGCAGATGTGGTAAAGAGGAGGAGTCCTCACAAACATCACAGATTTTCTTAGAATTGGTCCTGCACTAGTAAAATACAAGGCCTTCTTTTCCTGGGTAACCATTTACTCTGGACCAGAATTTTTTCTGTTTTTAGCTGAGCCATCCTGCCACCTGTTGGTAGCTTCGTGGCAGATCAGCTCGGGCTGGGCATCGAACTGCTGTTGCTCAGAGCTCAGCTCGCACTCTTGAGCGAGCTCTTAACCCACTGAGCCACTCAGCCGGCCCGGTAACCATCTACTCTGGATGATTTCATTTCTTTCATAAATACAGTGTCTAGAAATCAGTGTAGGAAGCTATTGGTATATCCCCATGCCGCATACTATTTCCATCTAGCTAGCTGTGCTTGCACCTAGGGTTCCAAATATAGCTGTGTATATATGCAACTCTCTTATATGTTATAGGCAAACAAAAATGTATTTTGCAGGATGCATTCAGAAGTCATAATGCTTTTGAAAAAGAAGCTTCCTGGGCCGGCCGAGTGGTGCGGAGGTTAAGCGCTGGCCTGGGAAGCCAGCGGCCCCGGTTCGGGTCCCACATATGAGGGCCAGTGACACTGCCCTCAAAAAAAAAAGAAGCTTCTTCAAGTGACACATACACAGTTGGCTTTGTCATCCTTTCTGTCCTGAGTTTGAACTCAGGAAAGGCAAATGCGCCTGTACCCTTTCGCCTCCTGTCTTTCTCTTGATTTTTTTTTTTTCAATTTCTGTGCATCCTACCAATTGAGTCCATCCTCATTTCATTTGGATCTCATTGGCAGATAAGGAGAAGTATCACTGGATTCGTTGTCCTGGCTTGTTTATTTGTTTTTAATTATAGAAAATATGCATCATCCCCCAGACTTTGTAATTGAAAGAAATGGTGCCTATGCTAAAGACCATTTTATTCCATGATACTGTGGTCATGTTTGCTTTCCCTTTTTGAGTGATTTTCTCTTCTTCTTAGTAATTATTTGATTAGGTCAAATGTTTGGTAGTGGTAGAAAGTTTATATAATACAAAATTAATTGGTATTTTATATGTTCCATTAAGGAGTGTACGATTACTTTAATTTGCATTTCCCTAGTAGGCAGATCTTTTTCCCTCTCTTGTTGTCAACCTTGCAGACTATTCTTGGAGCCATGAGGGACGCAGTGAAGCACAGGACTTCTGTTTTCATCGCACACAGACTTTCCACAGTGGTCGATGCAGACGAAATCATTGTCCTGGACCAGGTGAGACCTTGAGCTTCAGTTTACTGCAGGGACTTGTTACAAATGCAAGGAGCTTAAGTGTTGTTTCTAAAGAAATATAGGCTTTGTGTTCTCTGAATGAGGTTGAATTCTGATAGCATTCTGTTTCTACCTCCTTTTGATAAGAAATAATGCATGCTACATCCAACTGGGAATAAACTGTATTAGCTCACTCAAAGTTAGACCAGGAAAGCATTAAATCCTCATGATAAAAGCAGGTCTTAAAGGGTGTGTGTGTGTATAAAATTTTCTGCATTCATTTTTTTCTCTATCCAGATTTTTTGCTCAGCGTCTTCAATGTATTTCATATTTTCATTTTCTTAATAGCTGTGCATACCCTTGTCTAAATCAAAATTATCATAGAGTAAAGTGGTCATTTCCAAACATGCCCATTTTTTATTTTTTTTCTCATGGTGAAATTAAGAAAATGGACAGCCTGCTTTATCTCTTCTGAGGGAATTGCTATAAGAGTGTTCTAAATAAATCAGAGTGCCATATTATGATTGGCACATTTGAAAATTATACTAGTTTTCCTTTTCTCTGTAAGTACTTCTCCCCACCCCCCAGTCCTTGATATTTCTCTAACATTTCTCAGCTTTTCACCTCCCACTCAGCCTTTTAGATGATTATCTTTCTCTGGTAGTAAATAAACATTCAATTTTTTATCATTTTGAAAGCCTGAGTACTGGGAGTTAAGGCAGAAGAGGCATTCTCATATACTTTCTATATTGGATTATTGAGAGAGAATTTTTCACACCACTAAAATTTCTCATGTGGTGTTCAGTTCTGTGGTGTATATATTATTTCATTTATAAGTTACCTGTGTACTTGAGACCCTACATCTTTTTGTTGGTTTGTGCATAAATGCCAACATTCATTAGAAAATAAACTGATTTCTTTCAGTATGACTGTACTAGTATGTCTTAAATGGAAAATTTTGTAAATATACTTTATTATTTCATTGATGTCCAAGAATCTGAAATAAAACCTGCTGTTTTATACTTTTTATTAACTTTTCCAATTGTATGCAGTTGTGCAAATAGAGTCTTTTATTATAAATATAAAAAGGCCTCGTGCCATGGGGGTCACAGTATCTGTGGTTAGATCACAGCATTGCCACCTGGGCTTTGGAGTCTAACTGGAGCTAATTTATTAATGGTTATAGCACCTATATCTAAAATCTCTTTATAATTTGATGGGTCAATAATTGCTTGATTAAATGAAGATCACAGATTATTATTTTCTAGTAAAACTAATATGACTTTGTTCTGTCAGCAGTCTTTCATAGTGTTAACATTAAGTCTAAGTCTACAATTTCACTCCTGGGTATTTATCCAAAAAAACGGAAACACTAATTTGAGAAAATACACACATCCCTGTATTCACTGCAGCACTATTTACAACAGCCAAGATATGGAAGCAACCACAGTGCCCATCAATAGACCATTGGATAAAGAAGAGGTGGTACATTTACACAATGGAATATTACTCAGCCATAAAAAAAGAATGAAATCTTATTTGTGCCAGCATGCATGGACCTAGAGGGTATATAATGCTAAGTGAGATAAGGCAGACAGAGAAAGACAAACACTGTATGATTTCACTTATGTGTGGAATCTAAAAAAGAAAAACAAATGAGCAAATAAAACAAAACAAAAACAAACTCATAGAAACGGAAAACAAACTGATATTTGTCAGAGGGAAAAGGGTGTTAGGGGATGGATGAAAATATATTTAAATAAAAAGAAACTAACTGTATAACAAATTGATAACACAACCATACAGAAGAAAAATAGAATTAATTTAAGTAACTTTTAAAGACGTCACTCTGATTAGTTACCCTAGTGGAATATAATATAATATAAGGATATGAATAACTGAAAGAAAATTTGAACTTAGTTTGTTGTTGGTAGTAGTATGAGAGTAGCCATTTTGAAACTGTTATGTATATGGTAAGACCGAGCATATAAGTCAGTATATTGGTACTGTTGGGAGACAGAGGCTTTACTTGGGAGAAGAAAGGTACAAATACAGAGTGGGAGAAGAAGAGAGGACCTTTGTGGTAACGTAGTGGGACAGAATTACTAATGTAAATTCATGGTACAAAAAAAAGTTCCTAACTCTAGTCACTGGAAAGGCCTAGAAACAATGAAAATTACCAGCCTATAGGTCCAGAGCACTAATGCTGTTTCTGATTAAGACAATTTCTGATGAAGAAATGATCAATTCAGAAAATCACATTTTTTAACAACCACTGTAGTAATTGAGTTAGGTAAGGATCATCATTGGTTGCTAAAACCATACAGTGAAAAAGAATTGGGGAATAGAATATTCACAGTTAGAAAGTTTAACCTATAGCCTACTTATTAATTATAAAGAGAATAAGTATGTTTAAAATAGAGAAATCTGGTAGACACTACCTTAACCAAGTGATCAAACTTATTAATGGTGGAGCAAATTGACATCATATACCTCCTGATGTAATGTACTGAGGACACATCATCACCTATATGGTATTTCTATCAAAAACATTTAGCTTGGATCTAATCATCAAGAACAGCTAGACAAATACACCATGAAGGGCATTCTTTCAAAAGCAAGCCTGGACGTTTTTAAATGTCAGTGTCACACACACTCACAAAAACTAGGAAACTTAAATTCAATGTGTTGATCCTGATAGGATCCTGGATGGAAAAATATATATACAAAGAACATTATTGGGACAATGGAGGAAATATGGAGTCTGTTACATAAATTTCTTGGGTGTGATAATGTTGTATTCCAGTCACGTAGGAGAATATTTTCATTTTTAGGAGATACATATTAGTGAAATATTTAGGGGTGAAATGTAATGATGTCTGTAACTGAATCTCAATTATTTAGCAAAAATTATAAACTTAGAAAGCGGATGAAGAGAGAGAGAGCAAATATGGAAAAATTGACAGTTGCTAAGCTAGGAGAAACATATGCACCATTGTTGTTATTCTTGCAACATTTCAAAATTTAAAATGAGGGTGGTAAATACTGAACAAGAGATTTTGGAAATGAAAAATGTCATTACTGAAATAAAGTCCAGGAAATTTCCAAAGAGTAAAACAAAAAGAGAGAAAATGAAGAAAAGATAAGAAAATGAGATGATTAGTCTAAGAGGTCCAACATCTGACAGAAAAGGGGGAGGAAATGATCACATAAATAATAATTCAGAACTTTAGCCCATGAGATTCCATATTGAAAGGTCCTACCGAGTAACCACCACATCAAATGGAAAGAAAAGACCAAAACCACCAAGACACATTATCATCACATTTCAGAATTTAAGATAACCTAAAAGCTGTGAGAGCACTATCTCCAGAGTGGAAAATCAAACTAATAGATTATCAAATATAGTTGATTATGAGAAAATAATGTTCAGTTGGGTTTTATGATTCTGGAACAAAGTATAGAGAGCATTACCAATAGTGACAGAGAAAACTAATAAATAAAAACAAGGCAGTTAATGAGTCCAGGAAGAATGAAAACATATATGGGAAAATAGTTAAAATCCTAGGACCTACTTGGCTCAACAGGTAATACTTACACAGTCATAATATGGTCGCTGAATATAAACTTAAACAACACTTAGGATCTAACCAATGTTATTAGGAGACTAAGGAATGAAGCCCTGGGAATGTGAGATAGTATGAGTGTTGAATCGCCTATGTATATGTGATGTCAATAGTTACCGTTTACAGAAAATACCACCTTAAAAATTTTTTTCGGGCTGGCCGAGTGACGCGGTGGTTAAGCGCTGGCTTGGGAAGCCAGCGGCCCGGTTCGGGTCCCACATATGAGGGCCAGTGACGCTGCCCGCAAAAAAAAAAATTTTTTTCCTTTTCTGCCTTCAGAATGGAAAATTAAGCATTACGATGTTATTTGCTTTAAGCAAAGTGGTTTCACACTATGGAGTTTCATAGCTTTCTGCTTGTTCACTGGACTGATAGCTCAGCAGTGAAGAAGGCATGCCTACTTCACTTTTCCCCACTTACCCTATGGATCAGCACTTGCGAAAGGTGTTTTAATGAATGCAGATCTTTAAAACCCTTCAAAGTCCTGAGTTACGAAGCATTATGTATTTGCTGCTATTTTGCTGGTGGTGTGACCTTTCTCTGTGTCTCTTGTTTTTGCTTTTTAGGGTAAGGTGGCTGAACGTGGTACCCACCGTGGTCTGCTTGGTACCCCTGGCAGTATCTATTCAGAAATGTGGCATACACAGAGCAGCCATGTGCTCAGCCAAGACAACACCAAATGGCAGAAAGAAAGTGTGTCCAAAGAGGAGGAAAGAAAGAAACTCCAGGAAGAAATTGTCAACAGTGTGAAAGGCTGTGGAAACTGTTCCTGCTAAGTTACATGAGACGTTTTCATTTCTTTCTTTCTTTTTTTTTTGACTTCACATTTGCACTGAAGCAGAATTGTTTTATTAAAAAAAATATCTTAGGGCCGGCCGAGTGGCGCGGTGGTTAAATGCTGACTTGGGAAGCCAGCGGCCCCGGTTCGGTCCCACATATGAGGGCCAGTGACACTGCCCTCAAAAAAAAACAAAAAACAAAAAAACAAAAAAAACAAAAAAAATCTTACATTCCCATTATCTATACTTCTTCTTTTAGATAAGATGCATTTGAAAGGGGATTTGAGTTTTACATCTTTTATAATCTATTTAATGTGGTACATATATTTATCCCCAAATTATTTTCTTGTTACTGCCTCAGTGATGCTCAAATCATCATTTTTGTTAACTATTTGGCTTTACCCCATTTTTCAGGCCTGATAGCCATTTCATATCCATAACCAGATGAATCAGATTGGATTCCAAATTTTTGTAGCTTTTAAAACCGCCTTGTGCTGATAATTTAGATGGAAGGTGTCTGTTTCTTAAGATGAAATAAAAAAGAAAAGAGGACAATGAGGTTTATTGTTTCTCTTTCCCCTGCTGCCCCACGGAAATACTTCAATGATAGATACCTATACTTACATCTTTTAAAGTATTTGCCACTATATACCTTGTGGAGGAAAAACCTTGATTGTCATGTTTGTATGTAGAATGCCCGTCATCACTAACCAGCATTATAATTATCATCTAGTGGTGGGAATTTTATTTTTCCATCAAAATGAGGTATTGCTTTTGTTTTGGACAAAAATTTATATATTTCTCTTTAAAGACTTGCAAATGCTCATGTAATTTGAGAGTTGCCGTGCTGGGAGTGATGGGAAGAGTTTAGGAAGTGAATTGCCTTTCCTATTTCCATCTTAAATGCACTGGTTTTGTTATCTGAAGTTATACAAAGAAACAACTAAATGAGATGTGTGCATGCCCGCTGTGTGTGTGTGCATGTACTCACATGTGTATGAAACAACATCCACCTAAAATAGTGAATCTTTAGGGAAATAGGACAGGGCTGGGTGATCGGAGCCCTAATCTGTATTGACACTTCAGAATACTTGATTACAAAGTCTTCCCTTCCCTTTTTGGCAATTTAAATATAACAAGGAGCAACCCAAATGAAATAATCAGGTTTTACCTGCTAGAATTAGTTACTAAGATGTTGGTATGTGTTCACTTAGAAACCTCTCTTTTGTAATTTGAATTTGCTTTAGTTTGGTAGTAATCATTCAGTTTGAAAAACTGTGAGTAATGACCAACCACATGTAATGAGGTTTTATTTCTCAGAAAAGGTCTTAAAGTATTTATTTTATTGGTTGATGGCTTTAATGTGTTTTAAATGATAATTTGGAATGGGTGAGACTAATGGTTTTCTCTGTTTTACGTTGTCATCTGTGGGTGGATATCTAAACTTACCTAACTCAGATTCCAGTTTTGTTATGTAAAGGCAGTTTGATAAGTATCTTGAAGCCAGTAGTATCTCATAGTCAGTCTTTGACTCCCAAGTAAGTAGTGCAGTCTTGCTTTTGAAGTTGTAGTTAACACTGAGATGCATAATCAACTGCAGAATGGGTTTTTTTCTTTGGTCATTTCTTCATCGGAAGCCATAGACAGTAGTGCTCTTCTAAGGGAAAAAGAAAACCACTTCCTATGAATAAATCAGCTGTGTTACTGAAAATGCGGTCAGTCTAGATAGAAATTTTGCTTCTGTTAGTTCCTTCTGTACATTTCCAATGATGCTGATGGAAAAGACTTAGATTAGTTGCATAATCAAGCAGGTAAGAATGAAGTAACCATTAGTAATATTCATTTTGATTGTGAATAAGTGATCCTTGGGCACCGGCTGAGTGGCTCAGTTGGTTAAGAGCTCGCTCAAGAGTGCGAGCTGAGCTCTGAGCAACAGCAGTTCGATGCCCAGCCCGAGCGGAGCTGCCGCTGAGCTGCCAACAGGTGGCAGGATGGCTCAGCTAAAAAAAAAAATGGGATCCTGTAATATGGGAAACATTTAGTCCAAGAAGGATAGGAGTATTTTTAGGGTGGGGAGAATTTCCCCACTAAGTGATGTGAAGCGATTCTTTTTCACCTGATTGGAGGTGTTTTCTAGGACATTCGGTCATTATGGTCATAAACCAGTATTTTCAGCTAATAAAAACGTAAGTTACCTGAAACACACAGGTTTTGTAGGGACCATAAGTGAGTCTTGAATATTTTTCTCTTAACTCTTAACATCATCTTAAGATGGTTCCATATGGTGAAATAATAGGTGAATTAAAATGGAAGGAAAGCTTTTGAGGATGATTCACTCAGAAGAAATGGCAAGAAAAAGGACATTTATTACAATTGCATTACAATATTACATACACAAAGGATAAAGTGTGTACATTTCTAAGGCAGTGCTGCAACATAATTTTTAATGTATTGGGATAAATAACCTACAGTTTTGGAATATGGGCTCTGAAAATGGAGCAAGATGATAGGGTTTTATTTCTTATATCCCATTATTTTAAAGATTAAAAAATTTACTTTCTTCCTAAGGGAATCCCAATTTACAAAAATTAAATTGAAACCAAGGTAATTTGGGATCATAAAAACTGGGCCAGATGCCTTCCTGGAGGTTTTTATCATAGGAATATCTTGGTGAGCAGATGGACTCATTTGGAAATTAAGGGTCATTTCTTAGAATCAGAAAAAAGCTTTAGCATTTGGATAAACTCAAAATATGCAGTTACTTTTCCTCTGCAGGGATTTTTACCTTAAAATAAATATTTTGCCTTTTCCCTTAGATATTGACAAAGTTCAGTTTGTGAAGATGGCTAGTTTAAAAATATGTTTTGCATGTAAGGCCAGATTTTTAAAAATGATATAACTCCTTGTTTCTGGATCACTTTGCCCGTACTGCCATCTTGCTGGATGTGTCAGTGTATATTCATAATTCTCTTACCTTGTAGCTTTATCATGGCACTTTCTGTTGTGGATTAGTAGTTGGAAGCATTTCAATATGTTTGCAGTGGCAGCTTTCTTAAATTATAGAAAGGCTCCTTCTCTCCCTGCTTTGAGTATATAGATTAGGAATGTAAAGGGTATATTAAGTGACAATATTAAGTCAAATAAACTGGTTAAAACTGATTACTTAAGACAAAATGACTCAGTGAGAGAGGCCCTTTACGACAGTTTTATTGTTATAGCAATCTGTGTGGATAATCAGCACTAAATAAACAATGTATCTTTGTGACTAGCAGTTGGTGCCCCATTGAATCAGGTCTTTTCTGCAGTGCATAGGGAGAACTGATATTTTGCCATTGACACACTCAGAATAAGTACAGATAATTAACAGACACTCTGGGAGTGTGGCCTTTTGCAACCTTTTACAGAGGTGAAAACTTGGAATTGTCTCAGAAAGAAAGTAATTGCTTGCAGAGCTTATAATATGGGTAAAATGGTAGCAAATTACACTGCTTTCACTTAGCATTAAGCTGTCATATTTTTGATGACCAATCAGTGAAAGGCAACATTCTGTTGCTCCCAGTTTCTCACTTGTAATGATCAAGAAGGAAATCTTTGGGGGTGGAGAATTGTCTTGACAGCAAGCCATGCATTAAACTAGCATTTTGACTAGCTAGGGGGAGTTGGACATGAAGTATGCATTCTAATTACAAACAGGTTGGAACATTTTTGGTTTTAAAAAGGCAGTGGATTATTTCCATATTTCCTGTTACCACACAGCGGTGGTAGAATGTTTTTCCTTGATGAGTTTCTATTTAATTTCTATTTAATAAAATAGGATTTCAGAGTTGGAGGGAATTTAGAGGTCCTTCCATATAATTTCCTTGTTCTACAAATGTGGGGACTGAACTTAAGAAGATGTCACTGACCTTGCTAGAGGCCGAGTTCAAATGAAAACCCTGGTTCCTGATACGCAGTCCATTTCTTTTTTTGCTGGATCATATTTACACTCAAAAGTTATGTTCAAAAATATAGTTGACCCTTGAACAACACAATCCATAAGTTGATCCACATAGCTTGAACCCGTGTTCATGGGTCAGCTGTATATTGAAGAGGGAGACGCCCAGAGTGGTGAAGTAAGGAGCTCAATGGATCCTCTCTCTAGCGAAAGAACAATTTAACTAAAAATTATCGTTTTAAAGAACAATCATTTAGTGTCTAGAAATTGTCTAAAGAACATATAGCAAATGGAGGAACATTTATTAAAGGAAACCTATTAAATCTTGGTAAGAACAGTAAGAGTCTGTGGTATTTAAGGAACACCAGCACATCCCTCACCCTGTCAGGCCTGCGTTAGAATCCCTGCCCTGGGTGCTGTATTCTGGCAGGTGTGGTGAAGATGCTGAGGGGTAGGGCTTCCCCTTTCCGCAGCCCCCACTCTGGGTCTATGGTTTCACCCTGGCAGAGGCAGCTGCCTGCATTTCTCTCCCCGCCCCCAACCTTGTGGTGCAGAAACTGTTCCAGGCAGACACAGCCAAGAGGACTGCAGATCCTTTCCACCCTCAGAGTGCACACACTGCTCCATGCGCACGCTGAGAATACTGGGGCCATGCTTTCCTCCACCCCAGCTGACTCAAGTGTTGGAGGTTTCACTCAAGGAGAGGAAAACAGAATGCCAGGGACTGCCATCACGCCCCAGTGCCCAGTCGGAGAGGACTAGTTTCATTCTAGACCCTCAGTGCCCAGCTCTGGTTCTTTCCAAGGGCTCAGGTATGCGATGAAGACTAAGACCTCCCCTGCTCTGCCTCAGGGGACTAACTTCATTTGAAACAGAGCGTGAAGAACTCCATCCCTAAGAACATTATCAAAAAACAATGGAGATCATGATGGAGAGCAATTAGGAGGAGCAGCCGAGCAGCCAAAAGGTTAATAAAACCCTACAGGGAGCCAAAAAGAGCCCTCCTGGGAGCACAGTCAACTCTGGGGATTGAAAAGACTGTGTGCATGTGCTGGGCCGCACCCATTTAGGATAATCAGAACAGAATGTGGAACAGACTTAAAAGCATTTCCAAACACTTGTGGACCCGTTAACACAGGGCAGAGGCTTTGCAAGCCAAAGAAACTTGGCTGTAACCCAGAAGTGATACCTACAAAAACAGGCTTAAAAATAAAACCAATCATCGGCTGGCCAAGTGGCACGGTGGTTGGGAGCTGGCTTGGGACGCCAGCGGCCCCAGTTCGGATGCCACATAAGAGGGCCAGTAACACTGCCCTCAAAAAAATAAAAATAAAAAATAAAAATAAAACCATTCATTCCTGGCGATCTGGAAGACTGTCCACATGTCCAAGTCTGTGGCCTCTAAGAACAAAAAGAACCACTAAGCTACTAGTCCCCACTGAGCGTCGGTCAAAAGTAAACTCCTTGAACTATATTAGCAGCCACCAAGCATACATCCAGTGGTAAAGGGTAAAAATGGTACTGATCAATAAGTGCCTTATGCTGACGCAGGTAGCTAGAATAAAAGATGGAGATAACATCAGGCTGCACACTTCAGGAGAGAAATAAATAACCAAGCAAACTGATCCCCCAGAGAAGGGCAATCATCCAGAGTTGATACAAAATTATATATAAAATGTCCAGTTTATAACATACGACATGTAAAGAAACAGGAAAGTGTCACCCATACATTGGGGGGGGGGAGAGGAGGAAGCAGGCAATAGACACTGCCTCAGGAGGGGCCCACATGGTGGGTGTACAGTTAGGATGTTATCAATAAAGAAATAGGAATTATTTTTAAAAGAACCAAATGGAAATTCTGGAGTTGAGAGATACAGTAATTGAAATGACAGATTACTACAGGAGCTCAGTAGTGTATTTCAGCTAGTTGAAGAATCTGAACTTGATACATCAATAAAGATCATGCAATCTGAAGAACAGAGAGAAAAAGTAATGAAGAAAAAAACCTCAGAGAAATGTGGGATATCATTAAGTATACCAGCATTTTCATAATAGGAGTACCAGAAGAGAGGAAAGGAACAGGAAAAAAATAAACTGATGACGTCTAAACTTGATGAAAAACATTAACCTACACATCAAAAAACCTCAACAAACACCAAGTAGGATCACCCAGTGCTCACACCCAGACACATGATAGTCAAATGTTGAAAGCTAAAGATAAGGAGAAAATTATGAAAGCAATAAAAAAAATGATGCATCACATACAGGGAAACCCCAATATGATTTACAGGTAAAGTTTCATCAAGAACAGTGAAAGCCAGAAGACAGAGGAATGATATATTCAAATTGCTGAAATTAAGAAAACTATCAACCAAGAATTTTATATCCAAAACTGAAGCTGAAATGAAGATGTTACCAGATGAGTAAGAAGAAAACCCATTGCTAGTACACCTGTTATTGTAAGAAATACAAGGAAAATTCTTCAGGCAAAAAGCAAGTGGCACCAGACAGTAATTCAAATCCACATAAAAACAAAGAGCACCCATACAGGCACTCATGTATGTATTTATAAAAGACAGTATAATTGCATGTTTCGTCTCCTAAGAGATCTAAAAACCTAAAAAACTTCTCTTAAGTTGACTTAGAAAGCAACCATATGAAACAGTATGTGTATTATTCTTTTGTCGGGGTGGAAACAAAGGTGTCTTGAAGTAAGGAAATAATGATACCAAATGATATCTAGAATCCACAAAAGTAAAGAGAGCCAGAAATGGTATATAAGATGGTTAATATAACAAACTGAATATATACCTGCCCTCTCAGGTGTTTTAAATGATAAAAGATCATATAAAATATAACTGAACCACGAGGAAGAGATGCAGTGTTCTCTCCTGAGCGTGAAGCCGGCTTTTGGTGGTGTGTCTGCAGCTGCCTTTAGCCACTGATGATCAGTCTCTTCCTCTGGGAGAGGACACAGTCTGAGTGGTTTCTGATATATATATATATATGATTTTTTTTGTGTTTTTTTGTTTTACAAACAACAATACAGATATACCTGTATATGTATGTAATATGTATAACAATAATAGTACTAAAAGGTGGGATGGAAAGGAGCTATATATAGGAATAAAGTTTCTATATTTAACTGAAACTAATCAGTGTAAATATGAAGTAAATTCTGATAAGTTAGGATGTATATTGTAAGCCCTAGAACAACCACTAAGAAAATAATAATAAAAAATATACTTAAAACATTAAAGAGATCAAAATGTTACACTAGAATATACTGACTTAATAGAAAAGAAGGCAATAAAAGAAATAGAAAAAAAAGACATGAGGCATAGAAAAAAACCCCAGAAGATGTATACCCAGCCATATCAATAACATTAAATATGAATTAAATCAAAAGGCAGATATTGTCAGATTGAATGAAAAAATCAATATCCATCTTGATTCAACAGATATGCTATCTATAGGAGAAGCACTTCATATTCAAAGAGACAAATATGTTGAAAGTTAGAAAGATGGAAAATATATATACTATGCAAGCACCAAACCATAGAAGAGTTGGAGTGTCTATACTAATATCAGACAAAATTAATTTTAAAACAAATGTTACTAAAGATAAAAAGGGACATTTCATAATTAAAGATTCAGTCTGTCAGGAAGATAGAACAATTTTAAACATATGCATATAAGAACCCATCAGAATATAGATGAAACACCTGAGAACTGAAGGGAAAAATAGAGAATTCAACATTAGTAGTGGGGGATTTCAAGGCCCCAGTTCAATAATGGATTGGACAACTAGGCACGCAATGAAATAGAAGACGAACAGCAGAATATACATGCTGCCCAAGTGCACATGGAACATTCTTCAGGATAGACCATATGCTAGGCAACAAAACAAGTCTCGATAAATTTTAAAAGATTAAAATCATACACAGAATGTCTCTGACAACAATAAAAATGATATTAGAAATCAGTAATGTGGAAAAGTTGGGGACTTCAGAAGGAAATTAAACAACACACTAAATATGGGTCAAAGAAGGAATCATAAGGGAAACTAGAAAATACTTGGAGGGCCGGCCGAGTGGCGTGGTGGTTAAGTGCTGGCTTCAGAAGCCAGCGGCCCCGTTTAGGTCCCACATATGAGGGCCAGTGACAATGCCCTCAAAAAAAAAAAGAGAAAATACTTGGAGATGAATGGAAACCATGTGTGGGATGCAGCTAAAGCTGTCAATAGAGGGAAGTTTATAGCTGTAAATGCCTATATTTAAAAAGAAAGGACATCTTAAATAACCTAACTTCATCATTTCTTGGCCTTTTGGCTAAGATCAAGTGTAGTATCTGTTCTTATCGGTTTAATAACCTAATCTTCTGCCTTGAGAAACTAGAAAAAGAAAAGCAAGCTGATCCCAAAGCAAGCAGAAGGAAAGAACGATTAGAGCAGAAATTAGTAAAATAGAGAAGATAAAATCAATTAACAAAACCGCATGTTGGTTCTTTGGAAAGATCAACAAAATTGTTTCATATTTTAACCAGACTGACAAGTAAAATAGTGAAATTAGTAAAATGAATGAAAGAGAGGGTCTCACTACCAATCTTACATAAGTAAAAAGACTAAAAGACTATGGACAACTGTATGCCAACAAATTAGATAATTTAGATGAAATGGACAAATTCTTAGATACAAACTAGCAAAACTAACTTAAGAAATAGCCAAGCCGAATAGGTCTATAACAAGTAAAGTGGTTAATTTACTTATCCAAAAACTACCCATAAAGAAAAGTCCAGGGCCGGCAGAGTGGCGCAGTGGTTAAGCGCTGGCTTGGGAAGCCAGCGGCCCCGGTTTGGTCCCACATATGAGGGCCAGGGACACTGGCCTCAAAAAAAAAAAAAAAGAAAAGCCCAGATTTAGATGCTTTATCTCTGAATTCTTCCAAACATTTAAAGAAGTATTAATACCAACACTTCACAAAGTTTTCCAAAAAATAGAAGAGGGAATTCTTCCCAGTTCATTCTATGAAACTAGTATCATCTTGATGGAAAAACCAAAGACATCACAAGAAAACTAGAGCACTATATAGAAACAACAGAAATATCCTCAACAAAATACTAGCAACATTTTAAAGGGATTATGGAGCATATCCAAGTGGGATTTATCCCAGGAATGCAAGATTAATGTAATACCCAAAAATCAATGTAATACACTGTAGTAATAAAGGACAAAAAACATGATTATTTTAATAGATGCAGAAAAAGTTTGACAAAATCCAACACCCATTCAAGAGAAAAAATGCTTAATAAAAACTAAGTGTTCAAGGAAACTCTCAACTTGATAAGGGCCATGTACAAAAAAACTCAGTTAACATCATACTTAATGGTGAATGACTGAATTATGTCCTAACATCAGGAATGAGAAAGACAAGAATGTTTGCTCTTACCACTTCTATTCACTATAGTACTGGAGCTTCTAGCCAGGGAAAACAGGCAATAAAAACAAAATTGGAGGATTCTGTATGGTATTTGCTTAAGAATGGAAATATAAATCAGTGGAATTCACAATTCAGAAATAAACCATAGCATTTATGGCCAACTGATTTTTTTTTTTGAGGGCAGTGTCACTGACCCTCATATGTGGGACCGAACCACGGCTGCTGGCTTCCCAAGCCAGCACTTAACCACCGCGCCATTCGGCCGGCCCTGGCTAACTGATTTCTGAAAAGCATTCCAAGATGATTCAGTGGGGAAAGAGGATTCACTTCAACAAATGGTGTTGGAACAACTAGATATCCATATGCAAAAATATTCACGCCATATGTAAAAATAGACTCAAAGTAGATCATAAACATAAATGTAGGAACTAAAGCTATACAATTCTAAGAAGAAAATGTAGTAAGTCTTCATGATCTTGGGTCAGGTTTCTTAGATATGACATCAACAGGGCCGGCCGAGTGGCGCGGTGGTTAAGCGCTGGCCTGGGAAGCCAGCGGCCCCGGTTCGGTCCCACATATGAGGGCCAGTGACACTGCCCTAAAAAAAAAAAAAAAATTACATCAGCACAGGCAACATAAGAGAACATAAATGAATTGAACATCAAAATTAGCAACTTTTGTGCTTCAAAAGACACAAGAAAGTGAAAAGACCCTTAGAATGGGAGAAAATATTTGTAAATCATATGTGATAAGGGACTATATCCAGAAGACATAAATAATATGTAAAATAATTACAACTCAATTAAAAAAATCTAGGGCCGGCTGAGTGGCGTGGTGGTTAAGCGCTGGCTTGGGACGCCAGTGGCCCCGGTTCAGGTCCCACATATGAGGGCCAGTGACGCTGCCCTCAAAAAAAAACAAAAAAAAAAGAAAAAAATCTAATAACCCAATTTTTAAAAATGGGGAGAAGATTTGAATAGAAAATTTCCAAATAAGACATACAAATGGCCAATAAGCACATGAAAATATGCTCAACATCATAAACCACGAGGGAAGTGCAAATGAAAACCACTGGGAGATAGCAGCTCACACTCCCAAGGAGGGCTAGAATCAAAGGGAAAGTTAAGGATGCTGGCAAGGATATGAAGAAAGTGGAACCTCATGCACTGCTGGTGGCAATGTGAAATGGTGCAATTGTAAGTGAATAATTTTATTAAATTAATTTCATAGTTGCATAGAATATCAGAATTGGAGGAAATGTTAGATGGCTTAGTGCAGGGATTAGGAAGGTTTTTCTGTAAATACTCCACAGTCTTGAAAGTTTCTGATTTTTCCCATGTTTGGCTCCTTAATTTAGCTTGTAAGCTTTCAGGCCATGTATGTTCCTTCCTTCCTTTTATTTTTCTTTTAATGTAACATCTAGCTCTCATACAACAATAAATAACTAGCACTAAAACAATGAACTATTAGCTAACTTCATGGTGGTCAGGATTCTCTGAAATACATGAAATCCATAAATAATGATTAAGTCCCATCTCACATTCCTTTCCAGCAGTAGATTCATTATCGTATGAAAATTGATTCCTTACCCTTTCTTTGATCTCACTTTAGCCCACTGGTAGTGGGAGAGCAGCAAAATGACCAAAAGCCTAAAATCCAGAGGAAGAAGAAAGTTTAATCATTGATAATCTGGGAATCAAATTTTCACCTATGGAATGATTAGGAATTGACTAAGTGAACCCTTGGTTAACTTATTTCCCAGCTGACTTCCCCTCCTGATAAAACTCAAAAGAGAATGAAAAGGACCGCTTTCTAGATTTGTTGCTGAATGTCCTTTCCAGAAATATTTCTGTGCAGGACTTTGATATCCCTGAGGTTCTGCTGTTTCTCATGAATCTGCCTGTGTTTAGGGAAAAAAAAAGAAAAGTGTAATAATATAATCAAACAAAGGCTTCATATTCATTTCAAATGGCCATGGCTTCTCTAAGATCTCATAGGTATTAGCACTCCTCATAATATTTTAAGGTCACGTGAAATGCCTTAACATACAATTAACTTCTAGCTTAGAATACAACTTGTTTGCATGGTGTCTGCGTCTATTTGTGTAGCCATTCTAATTTAATGTTTGAAATTCTAGTTAATGTTCTAAGAAAGTGATAGCTAACATGACCAGCTCTAACACTGTGAAAATGTTAGGACAGACACAGGGAGAATATGGTCATGTAATGACAGGCAGAGAATGCCTGGGACTACCAGAAGCTGGAAGAGACAAGAAGGACTCCTCGCCCAGAGGTTTTGGAAGGACCTGCGAACACCTTAATTTTGGGCTCCAGAACTGTGACAAAATGGAAGTTCAGATTGGTTGAGTGATAAGGCCACAGCCAGCCAAATGACACGAAGCAGAGCTGGGATCCGCTCCACATCTCAGCCCGCTGATGGGAAGGAATGGTTCTCCTCCAAGCCTGGCCCAGGGGGCGAGAACGCCCCAGGATGTGGTCGGCTGTGAACAGAAACCGCTGGAGGATTCTGTTCTTATTCAGAGAGCGTCATGCTGCAAAGCTAACAGGTGCACAATAATTAGGGTTAGAAGCCATCAATTGGAATGGGCAATGTCATGTCTCCCTTTGGGTTTTATTACATTACATTTTTTTAAATTTGTAACAAAAACTTGAATCCCAAGGATTCTCTCAAAACATGTTACAAATGACAGCGTGAACTCCAAATTCACCTCTGCAATGTGCCCCTAAGTGGGCAGGACACTGGAATCCTGAATATTCTCAAATTTCCAAATGAAGGGTGTTACAAACAGCTATGTATTCATTTACAGCAACCACTAAGAAACTAATGACCTAAAGCAAAAGTAAATTAACTTTCTTGAAACTTCTTTTATTTATTTATTAATTTGAGGGCAGTGTCACTGGCCCTCATATGTGGGACCCGAACTGGGGCTGCTGGCATCCCAAGCCAGCTCTTAACCACTGCACCACTCGGCCGGCCCCTTTCTTGTAACTTCTTAGATGCTACACCAACTAGACAACTTCTGCCCTGTGTGAAGACTGGTTGGATTTTTTACAGCCTGTGATCTAGTTTAATGCAACTTCAATTTTTACCTGCTTGCTTGTGTTCTCAGCAGCTTTTGAAGACTGCTTGTTCAACTATTTGGTTGTCGGAAAAGTCATGATGCATTTTTGCGACAAAAAGCATAGGAAAAATACGTCACAACTTTTCTGCTAACCCAATACAACCATATATTATATCCCAGCTGTGAAAAAATGTAAGTCTTAAGTGCAATTTTAGCCAGTTTCATTTCCACATTGGGCAGGAGTTTGGAGGTTTATTATCAGTCTATGCAAGACCAGATAAAGTTCAAAGCAAATTGCTTAAGTAACATTGTAAAGTAACAGTTTTTGAGATTGTATGTCTCATATGGTCCATTTCGAATCATGGAGAGTTGCATCTTTATGTGCATCACTGTTCCAGGACAAACATATGTGAACAGGTGAAACGTCTTAAACATGCACCAAGCTTATAAAGTCTCAAAGCAAACTTGAATTTTATGTTTGTAGTCCTGTCAAGTGAAGTTATTTCCTGTACACCACTCCTCTTGCAAACTGATGTTCCGTTGCCTTTCATTTGACCTAGATGGGCCACGAGACCTACAGAAGGACGGGACAGCTGTGATTCCCCTCCCGGGACAGTGATCTGTCTTGTCCTATCTCTAGAAAGGGACCTGCTCTGGCTGTGGGACAAGCTTCTCCATCTTGGGATCTGCACCGAGGTGGAGTCTGTACGGTCAAAATAGTTTTCATAATTATATGAAGACATGGTTTGCTTTTTTCAGTCTCATTGTCTCAACTATATAATGTTTTCCAGAGGTTATGTGATATATGATGATATCATTCTTCTGACATTCAATGTATACGTTCTTGTGTTTTCTAGATTTTCAAAGGTAATAGGTAGGGTATAAGTATGGGTATGTTCATATATATATATGTGTGTGTGTGTGTGTGTGTATGTGTGTGTATATATATATATATATATATATATACAATTAAGTTTGTTTTCATTACTTCTACTGTTTTCTCAAGCCAACTCTTAACCAATGAGCCACTCGGTTGGCCCACTTCTACTGTTTTCTTACAAGCTATCTATGATTATAACTGTAATCATCTCTGTAACCTCCTTATTATTCATCATATTGTTCTAAAAATCTAGAGTTCCACTAATACCTACACAGGAAGTAAGTATACTTTTTTCCCTTGTTTTGTTGTTATAGCTTCTAAAAATTTCAAAAACTTCTAAATTTTTACATTTTATCTGAAGCTTATTTTAGAATTATTTAATATTTTATACCAAAAAAAGTCTTATTTATAATACAGTTCTCTTATACTTAAAGATGGGTCATTGGCTTACAAAAGGGAGACTAAAAGAATTTCTCAACCCATAGCTATTCCAAACATTTCTCAAGATGCTGACTCAAGCAAGGGATATACTCCAAAAAACTACAAAACTGTAAATTAAAATATGATGAAAAATATTTCTTTCAGCTTTATAGATGTTAATAATTTACTCTACTGTGTCTCATGTGACTCAACATTTTTAGATAATATTATGGTACTAGTTAAATGGTAACATTATTTTGAATTCAGTCACTCAGAGATTATAGTAAAAAGAATTCAGTAATTTAAACATAGATGGGATAAGCTCTTTAAATAAAAAAATTCTTTGTTATAGCTTTAAAAAGTAGAAATAAAGACACCAAAGCAATTTATGCATAAATTATCATCAATTGGTTAGAGAAGCACGCACAGTAACTAAGAGACTAATTGAGCCTTGTACAGTTGACATTCCTTAATGAATGCTTGCTGAATGAAAAGTTAGTAAAAGAAATTGTAATACTGCCACTTTCCAATGATACAGTGACTCATCTAATTAAATATTTAGCTGCAAATATGAAGAATAACTTATTGTGAAAATTATACTTTTGCCTTGCAAATGGATGAATCTATAAATGTGGCTGAAGTTGCTGTGAATGCATGGAAATACACACGTGTGTTGCTGAAATGTGTAAAGTGCTGAATAACTTTTTTGAATTTCATGGTTTATCCTAGAACAACTGTGTTGACATATGCACTGATGGTGGAAAAACAGCAGTAGGTCAAACTTCCGGCCCCTTAGCATGAACCAAGCCAATGGTACCAAACTGTACTACTAGCCATTGTATTCCTCACCCTCATGTTCTTACAATAAATAAATTTGCTAGTTTTATTTAAGAATATCCTTAATAAAACAGTAAAAGTTATTTTATTAAATCCCAACCCTTCAACACATTTAAAAAATATTCTGTAAGAAGAAATGGAAAATATAGATAAAGCACTTTTGCTGTACACTGAAGCATGATGCCTTTCTCAAGGGAAAGTACTTGTGCATTTGTTTGAGTTTAGAGCTGAACTGGCCACTTTTTTCATGGAACACCACTTTCACTTGACAGAAGAACTATGGCTATTAAGATTTGAGTATTTAACAGACGTTTCCCCAAAAATGAACAAAGCGTTCAAGGAAAGCAATGCATAGTATCTGTTACCAATGATAAAATTTGGGTTCCCAACAATAATTAAACTTTTGAGAAACTTGTATCCAGGACTGTAAGCCTGGTAGCTTGCTTTCCAATAGTGGCTTTCCTAAAGAGATCAGTGGTGATATTAACAAATGTGATAATTTTGTTATTTTCAATGGAATGCATCAACATTTGGAGTGCCTCCATAATTTAGTGAACTAGTATTTTCCATATCCATGGATAAAAGATTCATTCAAAGTACAAAATTTCAATGTAACAGAGTCTGAAAAATTTCTTGATATGGTTTCACATTCCACAGTGCAAACTTTAAGAAACTACCACTTATCAAGTTTTGTTGTAGAATCAAAAGAGAATATCTGAAAAAGCTGTTAAAATGATCTCCCTCCATTTCCAACTGTATATCCATGTGAGGCCGAATTTTCTTCAACCAAAACAACATATCAGAACAGATATGGAGTATACCTCCCACCACTTTTAAAACAGAATTCATACTGTGACCATCCAGAGGCCGGCGACCGATCTGCCTCATCCGGGAAGAGCGCAATGACGATACCAACATGGGCCAGTGAAGCAACGTCCTCCGCAACTAGACTGAAGAACAAAAAGACAACAACTTGTCTGTTCCCCTTCCCCAATTCCCCAACGCTGTTCCCCTCCCCCATTCCCCAATAAAAATCTTTAAAAAAAAACAAAAACAGAATTCATACTTTATCCTGCTAGTAACCCTATTGGTCTTTCTTATTAGAAGTATAGCTATTCAGCTAGAACCACCTTGTTGAGTTGAGCACATAATAGGAGCTCAATTTGTTATTTGGCCGACTAATCTTGTAGAAACACGACTAACAATGGCCTCTGGGTCAGTGTTTCCCTGTCCTTTGGTGAATTCACAGAGAACACAAACTTGTAAAAGTCCCTGTTCATGGTGGAATTTTGGGGGAATTCAGTCTACAGACCCTGCCAAGTCTGCCTAGACTTAAAAACCCATCTTCAATAAATTCCAATGCAGTGGCTTCAAAATATTTCCAGGGACTAAGATTTGGAATGAACAAAAATGTCATAAACAAATTATAGTTGACAGAGAGGATTATACTTAACATTTTTGACTATCATCTTAGGGGAGATTAGAGTGGTTATTAGGAAATCTAGATTCCGGTCCTGGCTCTGATATTTGTTGTTGAGATGACTTCATTGGATGATGTCTGCCTCCCTGTACCTCACAGGAATGGTATAAGAGAGTGAGAATGTATGTGAAAACATATTGAACTCCCTAGTATAAAAAGTTTAATGCCACAGCTAGACTTAAGAATAGTTATCTTTTATTTTCAATCCAAAATACCCCCATTTCCACTCCTTCACACATTTCGAGAGCTGTTAAAGTTTAAGGCATATTACAAGCCATGAACCCTGCCAAAAAATCAGGTGGTCCAAAATAAAAACAAATACCTTTTTTTTTTTTACCTCTAGTAAGGCACCACCCACCCTTCCAGTTAGTCACTTGGGCTTAGACTTGTGATTTTTCTTCTTATCAATGCCACACCAAACTGTAAGCTCCTGGGGAGCAGAGACCATTTTTTCCACCTAGTGAAGGCCCTTCTTACGGTTCATTAAATGTGTATTAAATGAAATAGACTGTCAGTGTAACATTGGTTGTAGAGCTTCTCACCTTTTAATTTTTTTTAAAAAGATTTTATTGGGGAATTGGGGAAGGGGAACAGACAAGTGGCTGTCCTTCAATCTTAGTTGTGGAGGGCTCAGCAAACTCAGCTCCAAGCCCAGTTGCGCCACTCAGCTCAGCGCAGCTCAGCTCAAGGTGCTGAGTTCCGTATTAGTTGCGGGCGGGACTAGCCCACCATCTCCAACAGGCAGCCTTGTTAGGAGCACGTGCTCTCACCAGCTGAGCCATCCTGCCACCTGTGGGCAGCTCAGTGGCAGCTCTGCTTGAGTGTAGCTCACTGGCTCATGTGAGAATCAAACTGGCGAACCTGTTGTTCAGAGCTCACGCTCTTTATTTTATTTTTTATTTTTATTTTATTTTATTTTTTTAGCTGAGCCATCCTGCCACCTGTTGGCGGCTCAATGACAACTCAGCTCGGGCTGGGCATCGAACTGCTGTTGCTCAGAGCTCAGTTCACACTCTAGAGTGAGCTCCTAACCAACTGAGCCACTCAGCTGGCCCCTCACCTTTTAATTCTTGTAATAGCCTTTTTAAAAAACTCTTTTATTGTGAAATAAACTTTTTTAAAGTTAGTTTCAGGTGTAATAGCCTTTTAAGTAGTCTTACCTTCAGGAACAAATAAGGCTCTGAATTATTTTTGCATTTCTATGATTCCCTTTCCAGCTTGTTCTCCCTATTAGTCTGCAAATTTAAGAGGTCATCAGGCTTTATTATCATAAACTGAACTAAGAAGGTGTTCTAAACTATTTGGCCTTCGTAGCAAAAAAAAAAAAAAAGAAGAAACAAAGAAAAGAAAAAGAAAATTGTGTGCAAATGTAAGATGAAAGGTTCAAGGGAAACCTAAGAATTGCCCGTTATTCAGTAGTGTGAAGCCTGTGTTATTTTAAGCTCTAGCATCTGCTGTTTTTCCATTGATTGCCCAAAGATCCGCTCAGAACATAGCTGGAACTCCCAAAGCCACATTTCATATCAGATATATGAATGATTCACAAAACAACTTCTTTCTTTAATTCTTTATTTTGTTTAAAGTCAGACATGTCATCCTAGTCTCCTACAGATGTCTTCAGAATCACTCAAAACACAGAATTTTCCCAAACTTTCTTAATTTACCCTGGCTCATTAATTCAATAACAGACACTTGTTCCTAGAGTATCTTCAATTTGTCTTTCTTCATTCTCATGAACCACCCAAATTTAGGCTCTTGTTACCTTACCTCAAACATCCACCCCCATTCATTACTTTCAACTGGAAGTTTTAACACCCTAAGTGGCCTGTACCTCTACTTTTATCTCCCATACCCCAGTGCTGACAGAATTATCTTCCTAAAACACATTTTTTTCCTTTTCCCTCTTGGCCCTGTTTTAAGTTATTACTTCTTCATGGAGTGCTCTAAACCTCTTGAAGCTTTATCCATTCTTTAAAGAAGGCCCAGCAAATATTATCCATCTTTCAAAAAACTTATGTTTCTATCCTCAGTTTAAAATCATCTCTCCTCACCCCATACTTCCTTCACACTTGGACTTGTTGTGTCATTGGTAACCCAATAATTGTCTTAATTGGTTATTCTCTTCTGAAAGGTTCTTAAGAAATTTCCTTTCATAATTACTCCACAGAACCACCCAGCACAATACTTTGCGGAAAAGTCATGATGCATTTTTGCAACAAGAAACAGAAAAATTACGTCATGACTTTTCAGACAACCCAATAGATAGTATCATTCAGTAAATGTTGAATAAAATTTGGATGAAAAATAAAATTTGGACTACCAGTCTAGTAGGTCTTGGTCGTTAGTACTGGGTTTTCATTGCTGCAAATGATTCTATGCCAAGCAAGTGGATAATGCTTGCTGTCTGCCTCACGTAATTTTAGGAAGGTGAAAGAGCCTAAAAGAAACATTCTGAAAGAGTACTATTAAAGCCATCAGACAAGAAAAAGCTAAGAAGTTCAGCACTACCAAACCAGTATTATAAGGAATCTTAGAGCGACTTCTTTAAGAAGAACAAAAAGAAAAGAGATTTAAAAATATATATGAATAATAAAATGGCAATAACTGCATATCATGTATCAATAATCACTTTAAATGTAAATGGATTAAATGCTCCAATCAAAAGATAGAGTGGCTAAATGGATAAGAAAAGGTGACCCTTACATATGCTGCCTACAACAGACTCACTTCAGATTGAAAGACACACACAGATTGAAAGTAAAGCAATAGGAAAAAATATTTCATGAAAACGGAGTGGTGGGGAAGCTGGGATAACAATACTTACTGCTACACCAGACAAAATGGACTTTAAAACAAAGGCTATAAGACATAAAGAAGATATTTCATATACAATAGCCAAGATATGTAAGGAACCTAAGTGTACATCAATAGCCTACTGGATAAAGAAGTGGTACATTTATACAGTGGAGTATTACTCGGCCATAAAAAAAGAATAAAATCTTACCATTTGCAACAACATGGATGGACCTAGAGGGTGCTGTGCTGAGTGAAATATGTCAGACAGAGAAAGACAAATACCATATGATCTCACTTATATGTGGAATCTAAAGAACAGAATAAATGAACAGTCAAAAAAGACTCAAAGATATGAACAAACTGATGGTTATCAGAAGGGAGGGGGATAGGGATAGGTGAAAAAGATGAAGGGATAAGAAATACAAACTGATAGTTCCAAAGTCATCACGGGGATGTAAAGTAGAGCACAGGGAATGGAGTCACTAATATGGTAATAACTACATATGGTGCTAGATGGGTAGTAGACTAGTCAAGGGAATCATTTCTTAAATTATATAAATGTCTAACCACTATGCTGTACACTTGAAACTAACATAATATTGAATTTTAACTACAATTAAAAAATTTTAAAAAAGTCATTAGGTCTCTAAAGAGGCAGTGTTTTGTTTATTATGAAGGTATAGAATCTTCAATAATGTGTCCTCAGTGTTCTCATCCTAGCAAATGTGTTAGTAGGACCTAACAGTTGTGATATGCTAGTTGTGCTTTATCCATAACTACAGTCATGGGCCGCCAGAGTGGCGCGGTGGTTAAGCGCTGGGTTGGGAAGCCAGTGGCCCCGGTTCGGATCCCACATATGAGGGCCAGTGATACTGCTCTCAGAAAACAAAACAAAACGAAACAAAAAAAACCCATAACTACAGTCATTGTCACAGATAGGAACTAGGCTGAGTAATATCTTTGTACAGTTTACCTCTTACCACCTTATCACTCAGCATTCTAATTTCCTCAACAGGAAGGTGCCCAATTCCTACCCATCTCACCTAAGTTATTATTCTAAAGGTTTACATTCATAGATTCATTTTCCCTCTCTTTTCCTTCTGGAATCAAGCAGCCCATCAGCAAACACCCATGAATGAATAGCACTGCAAGTTTAGAAACATATACATTCAACAAATAGCAACTAAGCACTTGTGAAATGTCCGTTCCTCTTGTAGGTGATTGGAGATTACAGTGCTGGATACGATAGACATAACTTCTGCCCGCATGAAATTCACATTCATAGTCAAGATGGTGGAGCAGGTAAATGCTGTGCTCGCCTCCTCCCACGACCACATCAAAATTACAACAAAACTACAGAACAACCATCACTGAGAACCTCCTGAAGTCTAGCTGACCAGAAGTCCTATAACTAAGGACATACAGAAGAAGCCACCTCGAGACTGGTAGGAGGGGCGGAGACGCGGAACAGCTGGTCCCACTCCCATTATGCAGCAGTTAAGAACCCGGGGGCGGGTATTGTAAATATTGCTGCAATGAAGATAGGGGTGCATATATTTTTTCGAATTAGTGTTTTGGATTTCTTTGGATAAATACCAGAAGTGGAATTGCTGGGTCATAAGGTAGTTCTATTTTTAATTTTTTGAAGAAGCTCCATACTGTTTTCCATAGTGGCTGCACCAGTTTGCAATCCCACCAACAGTGCAGCAGGGTTCCCTTTTCTCCACATCCTCGCCAACATTCGTTGTTTGCTGATTTATTGATGATAGCCATCCTGACAGGTGTGAGGTGGTATCTCATTGTGGTTTTTATTTGCATTTTCTGATGATTAGTGACGTTGAGAATCTTTTCATATATCTGTTGGCCACCTGTATGTTCTCTGTGGAGAAATGTCTTTTCATGTCCTTTGCCCTTTTTTCAATCACACTGTTGTACATTTTTTTGCTATTGAGTTACATGACTTTCTTGTGTATTTTGGATAGCAACTCCTTATCGGATATGTGTATATTATTTGCAAATATATTCTCTTATTCACTATGTTGTCTTTTTGTTTTGTTGATTGTTTCCTCTGTTGTGCAGAAGCTTTTACATTTGAAGTCCTATTTGTTTATTTTTGCTTTTGTTTCCCTTGCCCAAGGGTATGTATCCAAAAAGATATTACTCAGACTGATGTCAAATAGTTTACTGCCTATGTTTTCTTCTAGTTTTATGGTTTTAGGCATTTCATTAAGTCTTTAATCCATTTTGAGTTTATTTTTGTAAATGGTGTAAGAGAGTGGTCCAGTTTCAATTTTTTTTGCATGTATCTGTTTAGTTTTCCCAACACCACATGTTGAAGAAATTATTGTTACTCCACTATATATTTTTACCTCCTTTGTCATACATAGATTAGTTGACCATATGAGTGGGGTTTTATTTCTGGGCTCTCTATTCTGTTCCATTGATCTGTGTTCCTGTTTTCATACAGCACCATGCTGTTTTGATTATTATAGCCTTGTAATATAGTTTGAAACCAGGGAATGTGATACCTCCAACTCTGTTCTTCTTTCTCAAGATTGCTGTGACTATTTGGGGTCTTTTGTGGTTCCAATGTCGTATAGTTTTCAGAGTACAGGTCTTTCACCACGTTCATTAAATTTATTTCCGGGTATCTTTTTTTTTTTTGGCAATTGTAAATAGGATTGTTTTCTTAATTTCTCCTTCTGATTGTTCATTATTAGGGTATAGGAATGTGATGGATTTCTGTATATTAATTTGGTATCCTGATACTTTACTGAATTCTTTTATTAATTGTATTAATTTGGGATAGATTCTTTAGGGTTTTCTATATATAGTATCATGTCATCTGCGAATAGTGATGGTTTTGCTTTTTCCTTTCCAAATTGGATGCCTTTATTTCTCTTTCTTGTCTAACTGCTGTGGCCAGGACTTCCAGTACTATGTTGAATAAAAGTGGTACAAGTTGACATCCTTGTCTTGTTCCTGATTAAGGATAACACGTAATTTTTCAAAGTGAGTATGATGTTAGCTGGGGGTTTGTCATATCTGGCCTTTATTATGTTGAGGATTATTCTCTTTATCTCCACTTTGCTGAGAGTTTTTTATCATAAATGGAATTTGTCAAATGCTTGTTTTGCATTTATTAATATGATCATATGACTTTTATACTTCATTTTATTTGTTTGGTTTATTATGTTATTTGATTTTCAGATGTTGAACCAAAATGGCATTCCAGGAATAAATCCCATTTGATCATGGCATATGATCTTTTCAATGTATTGCTCAATTCAGTTGGCTAATATTTTGTTGAAGATTTTTGCATCTATCTTTATCAAGCATATTGGCCTATAATTTTATTTTTTTGTTGTGTCTTTGGGTGGTTTTGGTATCAGAGTAATGCTGGCCTCATAAAATGAGTTTAGGAGTCTTCCTTCCTCTTCAATTTTTTGAAATAGTTTCAAAAGGAAGGTGTTAATTCTTTCAATGTTGGTAAAATTCATCTGTGACCCCATCTGATCCAGGACTTTCGTTGGTTGGGAGTTTTTGATAACTGAGTCAATTTTGTTAGTAGTTATTGGTCTCTTCATATTTTTTGTTTCTTCCTTATTCAATCTTAGAAGATTGTAGATTTCTAGGAATTTATCCATTTCTTTCAGGTGATCTGATTTGTTGGCATATGATTGTCATAATCCTTTGTGTTTCTGTGGTGCTGATTGTCATTTCACCTCTTTCATTTCTGATTTTATTTATCTGGGCCCTTTCTCTTTTTTCTTTATGAGCCTGGCTAAAGGTTTATCAATTTTGTTTATCTTTTTAAAGAACCAGCTCTTGTTTTTATTGATCTTTTCTATTGTTTGTTAGATTCTATTTTGTTTATTTTCACTCTGATCTTTATTATTTCCTTCCTTCTACCCACTTGGGGCTTTGTTTCTTCTTTTTCTAGTTCCTTTACATGTAAGGATAGAATGTTTATTTGAGATTTTTCTTGTTTCTTGAGATAGGCCTGTATTGCTATAAAGTTCCCTGTTAGAATTGCTTTGGCAGTGTCCCATAGATTTTGGGTCATTTTATTTTCATTTTCATTCATCTGAAAATGCTTTGATTTATTTCTAGTTCTTGTTGTTAATGCCTTCAATCTTTAGTAGCATGTTATTTAGCCTCCATGTGTTTGTGTGTTTTTTTAAGTTTTCTCTGTGTAATTTGTTTTTAGTTTCATACCATTGTAATCAGAAAAAATGCTTATTTGACTTCAATCTTCTCAAATTTACTGAGATTTGTTTTACAGCCTAATATGTGGTCTATCCTGGAAAATATTACATGTGCACTTGAAAAGAATATATATTGTGCTCCTTATGGATGAAATGTTTTTAAAATATCTATTAATACCATCTTCTTTAATGTGTCATTTAAGGCCACTGTTTACTTGTTGATTTTATTTCTAGATATCAATGAGATGTTAGAGTCCCCTACTATTATTGTGATTCTGTTAATCTCTCTCTATCTGTCACTGTTTGCTTTATATATTTAGGTGCCCCTACTTTGGGTGCATAGCTGTTTACAACAGTTATAACCTCTTGTTGGATTGATCGTTTATCATCATGAGAAATCACCTGATAATCTTATGGGATTCCCCCTTTTATGTAACTAACTGCTTTTCTCTTGCTACTTTTAAGATTCTCTCTTTGTGTTTAACCTTTGGAGTTTTAATTATGATGTGTCTTGGTGTGTGGGCCTCTTTGGGATCATATTGTTTGGGATTCTCTGCACTTCCTAGACTTATATGTCTATTTCCTACACCAGGTTAGGGAAGTTTTCCATCATTATTTCCTCAAATATATTTTCAATCTTTGGCTTTCTTTCTTCTCCATCTGCTAACGCTGTTATGCAGATGTAAGTATGTTCGATGTTGTCCCAGAGGTCCCTTAAATTTTTTTCATTCTTTTTTCTTTTTGCTGTTCTAATTGAGTATTTGCTGGTATCTTGTCTTGCAGATCACTGATTCGATCCTCTGCTTCATCTAATCTGTTGTTGTGTCCCTCTAGTGTTATTCTTCATTTCCGGTTCCTTTTTACATTTTCTATCTCCTTTTATATGTTTTCTATCTCTTTGTTGATGTTCTCACTGAATTCTTCTATTCTACTCCCAAGTTCATTGAGTATCCTAATAACCAGTGTTTTGAACTCTGTGTCTGGTATTTTGCTTGCCTCCATTTTGCATAGTTCTTCTTTTGGAGTTTTGTCTTGTTCTTTCATTTGGGACATGTTTCTTTGTTTCCTCAGTTTGGCTGCCTCCCTGTGTGTGTTTCTGTGTGTTAGGTAGGACTGCTATATCTCCCAGTCTTGACCAAGTGGTCTTAAGTAATAGGTGCCCTGTGGGGCCCAATAGTGCAGTCTCTCTGAGTGGGGTGCTCCAGAGGTGTCTCCTGAGTTGGTTATGTGTGCCCTCCTGCTGTAATTTGGCCTCAATTGCTCCTGAAATACCAGCATCTAAGGAGACAGAATAAGGTATGGGATAGTCTTAAGAGCCTTGTAAGCAAGTTAACCAGTATGGAATTAGAAACAACTTTTTTAGAAGCTTGATTTTTTGTCTGTGTGTCTTGTGCCTTATTTTTCTTGTGTTCTTCCTTAATATTTTTTTAAATCTTTAAAAAATTTTCAGCCTTCTACAGCTGTGCTAAGAGATATCAAGAAATGAGGAAACTGTTCACACTTGTGCCAGAGATTTAATGAGAAAATAGTGTTCCTCTGGAGGCCAGGCATGGCTCTTTGAGCTGACAGTTTCCTGACAGAGGCAATTTCAGAGAGGTTAAAACTTAGTTAAAATGTAACACTCATGGTGTGACTGACTATAAAAAGATAGTACAAGGGAGCTTCTTTTTGGTGATTGGAAGTTTCATATCCTGATGGTGTTAGTGGTTACATGTGATAAGATTTCATTTAAAAATATGCAAAGAAATTAATGCATGTAAAACTTAATGAAATCTGAATAAGGTATATAGTTTATTTAATAGTATTGTACCAATGTCAATTTCCTGGTTTTGATAATGTACTATGGTTATATAAGGTGTTATCATTGGGAAAAGATGGGTGAAGAGTACACAGAACTCTACTATTTTTGCAACTTCTTACAAGTCTTAACTTATTTCAAAATTATAAATGTTTAATTGAAAAAAATAGAAGTGTTTTGGGCCAGCCGAGTGGTGCGTTGGTTGGGAGGTCACTTGGGACGCCAGCTCTGAGCAGTGGGGCCCTAGTTTGGATCCCACATGAGGGCCGGTGACACTGTGCCCTCTACAGCTAGGATGGTGAGCGACAGCTCGACCTGGAGCTGGGCTGCCATGAGTCACTGGCAACAGTGTAGGCTGCAGTGGGGCTGGCCGGTGGCTGGCATGCGCTTTCTTGAGCTGCTGTGAGCAGCCATCCAATGGCCGGTGAGCGGCTACCTCACCTGGGAAGAGCCCAATGATAGTGACAACATGGGCCAATGAAGCAACTTCCTCCACAACTAGACTGAAGAACAAGAGGACAGCAACTTGCTTGTTCCCCCTCCCCGATTCTCCGGCGCTGTTCCCCCCACCAATTCCCCAATAAAAAAATCTTAAAAAAAAAGAAGTGTTGTTTTTGCAATGCTGTAACAACCATTAGACACCCACTAAACCCCAGCCCTATGACAGAATCACAAAGCACCTAGCTATGAGAGGCTGTGCCTCAGGTTGCTCGGTCAATATCAGGGCTGCAAACATTCTGAAAAAGCACTAGCCGTGGTTCTCAATCTTCTATCTTGCGCTTCATCTGCTCCTAGGCGAACTTATACCCAGAAGTGAAGAGCAGAGGGTCTTAAGGAAAGGTCAGCAACATTATTATTGATCTGATTGCAAGCAAAGCAGTCAGACATCTGATTTACTGTCCTACTGGTACATGTCATACACCACATGGCTTTGCTTATTGTCATCGCTCCCTATTCATGTATGTGACTTGATAATATGATGCACTAGCCTCAAGGCCACTGCTTGACATAGATACAATGAGAGACCCAAGTAGCAGGAGGTTCTGTCTGCACTAAGCAGCTGTCTCCATTGAGAGAATGCACTTCACACAGTAGCTCCCTCTTCCTGCAGATGTCTTTATTTTGTTCCTCTCTATCTCCTTTGTGTCTTTAAAAAAAATTCATCCTTTTCCTTCAAAATCGCAGCTCGAAGAGCCCCAACAACTGCATCATTCATTCCTGGTTTAAAGCAAAGGGAAGTGAAGATGCTTTTTAAAAGAATACAGGGGCAATATGAGATATAAGACCTTTTGCCTAGACTAGTATTGGTGTAAGGTAGTTTTAAACAAAACAGCTTGAGTTCTAAACTTAACCAGATGGAAATGTGCCTGCTGAGAGTTGGACCTAATTCAGAAAAGATTGTTAGCCAATAGATGAGCCAATTTAGACCAGTACATGCCAAAAATGGTCAATCAAGTTGTCCCAAGTGTGAGTCCCCCATAGCAGATGTCGCTGTCTCTCTTAAGGCTCTTGAGTGTCATCCTTTAGCATGTTGGTGGGTTTTATACATGCACACATAGACATAAATAAATCCTTGGCCTGTAGCCACCCTATCACTCTATCAGCAAAGAGCATAAGCCCTCTCTTAGGGCTTTTAAATTAACACAGATTTTGCAAATCAAACAAAAGCTATGAATATACTCAATTAATTCCAAGCAACTATCTTTACTTTTCTCATCTTTTAATGTCCCTCTATTGTAAAAACAACAGAAATCTGAAATCATAATTGTCCACACTCTCATCGTCTAATAAGTCAGTATTTCTATTTGTCCATGTTATCTTCTATCGTTTGCCCTTTTGCTTATTCAATTTTGAAGTTGTCATTTGTTAATATGGATCAGACATGGAAAATTGCCCTCCTAACACTGGACACACACTGGAAGGACTCTGCCTCCTCAAACCTGGATAATATAGGGATGTCCAAAATGCAATGATGGCCTTTACAGTACTTAGTGGTTCAAAAGGCTCTTTCATATCCATGGCATAATGACATCCTTATGACAAGCTTGCAAGGCAGGCAGGACTCTAGGAAACTGACAAGAAGTAGAAGTTCTCTTGTCATCCCTTCTCCAGGCTCAACCAGAAGACAAGCCCTACCTGGGCAGAAGGCCAGTGTGAAGAGCTTCAGAAGCACAGAGCAGGCTGAGATCGCTTCTAAGTGAACTGAATGACGTTTGAATGGGGTGTTGCAGAATGGGTAACATTTGGACCTGCAGAGATGCCAAGGGAGGGAATAGAAGGTAACAGTCAAAGCAACAAGTTAGGAAAGCATGTAACACATTCAGCAAGCTGTTTGCTGGAGTGCCAGATACATGAAGATGAATCATAGGAAACAAGGCTGCAGAGGTAGGCTGCAGCCCGATCATGAAATGTCTTGAATGTCATATTTAAAAGTCTAACTTGTTTTCTGTAGGCAGTAAGGTTTTTGGAGGAAAACTATGCCAAACATCCCTTGCATTATTTGAGTTCTATTAGTCTCTAATCATGTGACCTTGGGCAAGTTAACCTCTCTGTGCTGCAGTTTTCTCATCGTAAAATGGGTGTAATAATTTCTACTCCAGAGGATTATTATAAGGATTAAGTGAGATAATGCATGTAAAGCACTTAGGGCAGTGTGGGGTACATAATAAGCACTCTGTTATTCTTATCATAACAATTCATCTCCATCATCAGTAAGCTCTGTTATCAACTGTAATATGAGGAAGTGGTACTATTTCATTTCAAAGCCCTTTGACATCCTCAACACTATTTATCACCATCATCTCCTTTCTGCTAAGCTGTGGAAGTCCAACTTGCTCTCCAAAACAAAATAAGTCCTCAACCCACATGCACACAGTTGTGTAGATTTCACTTTTGAGCCTCACACCCTCTCTGCAAGATTTATATTACTATCCCCATTCTTTTTTTTTCTTTTTTCTTTTTTTGAGGGCAGTGTCACTGGCCCTCATATGTGGGACCCGAACCGGGGCTGCTGGCGTCCCAAGCCAGCGCTTAACCACCACGCCACTCGGCCGGCCCACTATCCCCATTCTTATAGGTGAGGAAATGAAGGCATAGAAAGGGTAATGACTCTCCCAAGGTCACATGGTTGGTTAGTAGTAGAGCCAGCCCCCCATCTCCACTACATCAATCACAGACCTAGCAACCTGTTCATTTGCCCAGTTTAATTCAGCGAGGCAGACTGAACCTGTCAGAGAAATGCCAGTCCATTTGGCTCTCTGTAGAAATACCAATAACAATATGTTACAACATAACTTTGTGGAAGGCAGTTGAAACCATTATTTTTAAAAATGAGACCTTTTCCTCATGTGAGAACTTTCTGTCTGCCCTTCCCCATTTGCTTGGAAAACTGAAGGCAGACCTAAGCTGTGTTTTCATTGAGAACAAGTAAAAGTTCTGCCGTTTTTAGTTTCTCTATTTGAGAACAATAAAACAAAGTTTTATGGAAAGGTAAAAACACAATGAAGGGCCAGCCGAGTGGCTCCTTGATTAGGAGTTGACTTGGGAGCACGAGCTCTAAGCAGCAGGGCTGGCGGTTCGGATCCCACATGGGCTAGTGACTCTGCGCCCTCTACAGCTAAGATGATGAACAACAGCTCGACCTGGAGCTGGGCTGCCGTGAGTCGCCGGCGACGGTGTAGGCTGCAGCGGGCTGCCATGAGCTGCTGTGAGCAGCCGTCCAACAGCCAGCGACCGACTACCTCAGCCAGGAAGAGCGCAATGACGATACCAACATGGGCCAGTGAAGCCACGTCCTCTGCAACTAGACTGAAGAACAAAAGGACAGCAACTTGTCTGTTCCCCTTCCCTGGTTCCCCAATGCTGTTCCCCTCCCCCAATTCCCCAATATAAAAAATCTTAAAAAATATATATATATATATATATATATATATATATATATATATATATATTCTGATTGTATCAAAAGTGGTTATAACTTGAAATTATAAGCAGTTCAAAAACTATTGATTAAATAAAAAGAGACCAGTAGTTTTTTGTGTTTTTTTTTTAAAGATTTTATTGGGGAATTGGGGAAGAGGAACGGTGTTGTGGAATGGGAAAGGGGACCAGCCAAGTCATTGTCTTTCAGTCTTAGTTGTAAAGGGTGCAGCTAGCTCAGCTCCAAGTCCAGCCACCATCCGGCCGCCCCTCAGTAGGTCACGGCCGCTCATCTCAAGGTGCTGTATTCAATCTTAGTTGCGGGTGGGCATAGCCCACCATCCCATGTGGGAGTCAAACTGGAAACCTTGTTGCTAAAAGCAACCGGCCACTGAGCCATCCGGCCACGCAGCAGCAGCTCAGGGCAGCTCAGCTCAAGGTGCCCTGTTCAATCTTAGTTGTGGGTGGGCGTAGCCACCATCCCAAGCGGGAGTCGAACCAACAACCTTGTTTTTAGGAGCATGTTAGGAACTCCTGCTCTCACCAGCTGAGCCATCCTGCCAACTGTTGGCAGCTCAGTGGTGGCTCAGTCCTGGCGCAGCTCACTGGCCCATGTGGAAATTGAACAGGCGACCCTATTGCTCAGAGCTCCCACTCTTAACCAACTGAGTCACTCAGCCAGCCCAGTAGTTTGTTATTTTAAAACGATATTTACTAGAGAGGTAGTTTCTTTTTTTACTTTTTCAATTATAATTGACATTCAATATTATTTTTTTTTTTGAGGGCAGTGTCACTGGCCCTCATATGCGGGATCTGAACCGGGGCCGCTGGGATCCCAGGCCAGTGCTCACCCACCGTGCCACTCAGCCGGCCCCATTCAATATTATTTTATGTCAGTTTCATGTGTATGGCATAGTGGTTAGACATTTATATAACTTACACGAAGTGATCCCTCAATAAACCTGGTACCCACCTAACACCATACATAGTTATTACCATATCATTGACTATATTCCCTGTGCTGTACTTTACACCCTCATGACTATTTTGTAACTACCAGTTTGTACTTCTTAATCCCTTCACCCTTTTCACCCAGGACCCTCAACCTTTCCATCTGACAATCATCAAAATGTTTTCTGTATCTATGAGTGTGTTTCTGTTTTGTTTTGTTTATTCATTTGTTTTGCTTTCTTAGATTCCATATGTAAATGAAATCATAGGGTATTTGTCTTTCTCTGATTTATCTCACTTACCATAATACCCTCTGGGTCCATCCATGTTGTCACAAATGATAAGATTTCATTCTTTTTATGGCTGAGTAGTATTCCATTGTATATATGTACCACCTCTTCTTTATCCAACTGTCTATTGTTGAGCATTTTGGTTGTTTCCATATTTTGGCTACTGCAAATAATGCTGCAGTGAACACAGGGTTGCATATATCTTTTCAAATTAGTGTTTTGGATTTCTTTGGATAAATACCCAGGAGTGGGATTGCTGGGTCATATGGTAGTTCTATTTTTAATTTTTTGAGGAATCTCCGTACTGTTTTTCATAGCGGCTGTACCAATTTTCAGTCCCACCAACAGTGCCCGTGGGCTCCCTTTTCTCCACATCCTTGAGAACATTTGTTTTTGTTTATTGATGATGCCATTCTGACAGGTGTGAGGTGATATCTCATTGTGTTTTTTATTTGCATTGCTCTGATGACTAGTGATATTGAGTATAGAGATAGGTAGTTTCTGATCTTATGCTCATTTTTCCAAATACAGGGTACTATTTGTGCTTTTTAATTTGTATTAAGAATTGTTATTAATACTTTATCAAAAAATGACCTTCTTCCCACCCTTTAACTGTTATTTTAAAAGAGTTCTTGCATTTTTCAGTGTGTGGTTTTAAATTTATCATTTGGTCCCAATTCTTCTGATTATGGAAGCCCATCTGTGGTTTTGTAATGAAAGGCATTGAAAATGTGATTTGATTAGCAAATGTGCTTTGTGGTAAGGCAGATTTTATTTAAAGTAAATATATTTAAATCACAGGTTAGGAAAACTTGATTTCATAGAACCATAAAATATTGGCTTTGAAAGGGAAATTGAGAGCAAGCCTCTATCTGACTCATGAATCAGGTTATTAACTACAACATCCCTGACATTTTTCTTGGAAAAGTGCTTTCTTGTTGTTTGCTATAGCCTTAATGTAGGTTCTTTAACTCAGCAGTAGATGTAGGCTTCATTTTAGAAGGTACACACTAATATACTTTAAAGCAATGATTCATATTTTTACTCTTTTCAGATTAATTTTGCAGTACATAAGGAAACTAAATAATGGATTTTTTATTTGCCAAAGCTAATTGAAGTAGATACTTTATGAGGTCACTGGGAAGCAAGTCATTTACTATTCAGCAGGTTAATCATGAATATCGGTGAGTTTATTTTTTGCCAGCCTCTATTTTAAAAGACAATTAAGGTGTTTTATTTTAACAGAAACAACCAACTTATTCTAGAATTTTTTCCTTTGCTAAAACATGTATAATTATTTTAACCAGACATAAATATGAAGTCTCAAATTTTTTACTTAGCGTTGTGTGTGTGTGTGTAGTGTGTGTAGTTAACCATAATTTTTTGCTTTCTGCAGTAACAAAAATGAAGTCCCTTTTCATCCAAAAAACAAAGTATTTTATGTAAAGAACTCAGTTTTCATCTTTAACTTCCTATTTGTTTGTACACATGAAAGACTAGGGTTTGTTTTATATTTTTCAAAATTCTTGTCAAAAATGAATTTGTCTAATGGGAGGAAATAATCCCTCTTTATCTGTATAAGAAGCTCCATCACTATGAGCATCTGAATCCAGATGTTTATGGGATTTCTTGGATTGATCATTCACAAATGTTTTCCACATGCCTGCATTGTGCCCAGTGCTATGCTGCAGGCTGGGAATGTAAAGCTGATTCCAACCCAGACCCAGTCCCTAACAGTGAGTATAGTGGTGGCATCAGAGATGTGAAAAACGCAATCATAATAGAGGATTGTACACAACATAGAGAACAAGCTGTCACAAAGGAACTGACTTGTAAATTGGACTGACACTTAAATAGGAGGTGACTGGGCAGAGAGAAGGGAAAGGGCATTCCAAGCAGAGGGAGTAAGATGTACAAAGGGTATGAGTAAGCATGGCACATTAGGGAAATTTTAAGGAAGTTAGCATGACTGGAGGGTACACAAGTGGGAATTAAGTGGCAAGAGATGAGGCTGGAAGGATGGATCAGGTATAGCTTGTGAAGAGCCTTGTATGCTAGAGATGTCAGGATGCTTTTCCTGTAATTTGCCCCGTTATGTAACAAAGCTGAAGACACTCGTTGACCGCTGTGAACATATAGCTGTGTGTTGAGTCCACATTTCCTAGATGCCAGTGGATTGATTTGTATGTAGGCACAGAAAGCTCAAGGAGCATTTGTGTTAGATAAGTGGGAATATCTTTTTTCTTGCCTTGCTTGACACTTGCTCTTTTGAAACACCTCCTGTGTTCTAGGCAAGATCTACTTAGGACACATTTTGCTACATAATCCTCAGTTCAGTGTCCTTGGATGGACCTGGAGAGGCTAGTTCAGGGAAGGTCAGATTGCTAACCAGCTGGAGCTTCTGTTTCCTTCCTAAAGGAATCTCCTCTCGCTCTCCTTTTGCCTATGTTATTTGTTCCATGGCCTGAGCCAGTCATTATTCTCCACATTATACTATCACCATCACCATCATCACCACTATTACAACCATCAGCAGCATGAGGACATGATAGCAATTCCTAGTGTAGATGGAAGGAAACTCATGACTTCTTCATCAATGACTCAGGAGAGCCTTCCTGCAGAAAGTACTCTCTGAGGTATTGGATTTTATATGAACAAAAGTCGGTTTTTTAAAAGGTTTTTATTGGGGAATTGGGGAAGAGGAACATTGTGTTTTTCCAGGATCCATCAGCTCCAAGTCAAGTTGTTGTCCTTCAATTTTAGTTGTGGAGGGCACAAGGCCAGCTCCAAGTCCAGTCGCTGCTTTCAATCATAGTTGTGGGTGGGCGTAGTCCTCCATCCCATTGAAGGAGTCGAATGGGCAACCTTGCTGCCAAGAGCACACGCTCTCACCATCTCAGCAGCAGCTCAGCGCAGCTCAGTGGCCCATGTGGGAATCGAACTGGCGACCCTGTTGCTCAGAGCTCGCACTCTTAACCAACTGAGCCACTTGGCCAGCCCTGAACTAAAGTTCTTTTAGATCCTTTCCTTAAAGGAGAAGAGGTGATTGTCCAAGAAGTCCCGCACCTGATGTTTCTAAGTCAAGTTGAGCTCAGTCTGGCTGGGTCTGCACTCTGAGACTACTGTTCAACCCAGGAAAGTGCATTGCAATTTCCCACAGTGTACGTTTGGCACTACTAATACCTCCCACTGAGTAAGGCCTGAGAGTCTGGGCCTGAGAGGGAGCTCATCCTGTGCAGAGATCTGGTGGTTCCTGGAGCCCGCATCCCACACTTTATACATGATGCCACCCAGATGCACAGCACATACCTGCTGATCTCTGTCCATGGTGCTGTCCCATGTCTGATCATACTTCCTCACCACCCGCACCCACGCCCCCACCTCGCTCATGTGGTGCACATTTGGCAACTGAAGTGGTTGGAAATGGTTTTCTCCAGGCCTCAGTTCCTTCACTTTGAGTCACTCAGCCTGTCCCAACATGCTTCAGAGGTTCACCCAGAGACAGAGAACATTCAGTGGCAGAAGCTGTCCTGGCCTATGCTGGCTTTGAACACAGTAGCCAACTTACCTGAGCATGCTGGACAAACAGGAACAGGACACTCCACACACTATTGATTTGAATCAGCATTTTGCTCATTTGGCCTCAATGTTTGGGTTTTCTTTGTTTCTCTTTTTGTTCTAAGGCTTCAAAGAATGTCTGCAGTGGGGCATTGTTTTGGAATAGTTGTCATGAACAAATGACATGATGCATTCATCACGTCTAACATCTGAACCCTAAGGTTTAGTGCCTCATCTAGCTACCTATGTATTGGGTTGTCGGAAAAGTCATGACATATTTTTTTCTATGTTTTTCGTTGCAAATATGCATCATGACTCTTCCGACAACCCAATAGTATGTGGCCATAACCTTTATTTTCTATGTTTACAAAGTAAACATTGAGAATTTAAGGGTAAAATATTGTAGAGTTCCAAAGCCTTCCCATTATGGCCCCATTCAGCATGTCACTGACTCCCAAATACATGGCTCACCATCCCACCTTGGCACTTCCTCAGCTCATGCTCTTGTCCCCATGGCCTAGCACAACCCTACTACTCCCCCAAGGTCACCACACCTGGTACGTGCCCAGGGACCCCCAAACTCCTTTGGTCTCCTGAACAAAGAAGCCCTGATTTACCTTTGTCTCTCATACAGCCTCATTCTGCACAACCTTCTGTCCCTACGCTAATAGACTACAGGTGCCTTTCTAGAAAAGACTATGGCTTTTTTTAAAAAAGATTTTATTGGGGAATTGGGGGAGGGGAACAGCATTGGGGAATCGGGGAAGGGGAACAGACAAGTTGCTGTCCTTTTGTTCCTCAGTCTAGTTGTGGAGAATGTCCCTTCACTGGCCCATGTCGGTATTGCGATCGTTGCGCTCTTCCCGGCTGAGGTAGATCAGTCGCTGGCCATTGGATGGCCACTCATGCCGGCTGCTGGCCACTCATGGCAGCCTAGCTCCAGGTTGAGCTGTTGTTCACCATCTTAGCTGTAGAGGGCAGCGTCACTGGCCCATGTGGGATTCGAACCAGTGGCCCTGCTGCTCAGAGCTCATGCTCCCAAGCCAACTCTTAACCAATGAGCCACTCAGTCAGCCCCGAAAAGACTGTTTTTAATTGTCTCTGTTATCTCCTCCATAGGCTGAACACATGATGCCAACCAAACAGTAGCTGGATAACTCGTAGAATGCAGACCCTGCTGCTCCTCCTAGGGCTGCTGAAAGGGAAACAAAATGCAACATCTATTTTCAGGAGGGAGAGAACTACAGGAGGGAAGTTTTGAGGCAGCTTCTAAGTTCCATTATATTCAGTGTGCTGGGTGCAGCCCCTCCAACTAAAACAGCCAATGCTGGTTTCAATTTACTCACTTCTCAAATCTGGACCCCCTCAGTTCTTTTGGGCCATCCTTTGGAATTCCCTGGGGAAAGGCGCCATAAAGTCCCAGCCAGATGCCATTATTATTATTGTTTATAGTCTCTAATGGTGGTACATTGTATGAAAAATAATATGGTAGTCTCCTACCTTGTATATGCATATGATACTGTGATAATGTTACTCTGTCATTCACCTGATTTTATCCCTGTGGATTAAGGTAGAACATAAATTTCCTCAGCATGATGGAAAGCAACTTTCTGCGTCCAGCTGCAGGATAGCAGCACCTCTTATGCACCCCCAAGTTCCTGGCACTATAGCTCCCTTCACTGGGAACAGGCCATTGTGGGAGTGTTAGAGAGCATGGCAGGCGGAAAACCACAGCACCCTTGGCACTTGAGTAGCATCTGAAAGGCTGTGGCCATTTTACCAGTTCCAGAGGCTAAGAATCACCCAGGCATGTAACATGGAAGTAATGGAGGAGTTAAATGTTTTTCCCCAAAGACAAACTCCAGTAAACTCTCTTTTAATCTTCATCATCAAGCTCTATTAGCCAGTGAATAATGAGATCATGCTCTCCATTTCCCACTGAGAGAAACTGAGGGTCAGAGAGGTTCATTGATTTTCTGAACATCACACAGTTTGTCAATGGCAAAATTAAGGTTAAAACCCAAGATTCTAGGTCCTAGTCTCATACTCCATTATCCCACTTTGCCCCAGTGGACATGCTACAATTGACTGTTAAAAGCCAGGGGCCAATTTTTCCCAACTGGGCCTTCTTGCATTGAAGGCTCACAGTAATTCTCTCCTTTAGATCTACCTTACATGGAGAAACACTATGTAAGAGAGAGAGCCTTTATAACTTTTATGCAATGAAACCGTAGCTGAAGGGATGATGTAAGCTAAGACAGCTGCCTTGACCTGAGGATGTAGTCAAAATCTGATCAATGCCTTTATATTGAGTGCCTCTATTATGCTGGGCACTGTGGGCAGACATGGGCACCAAAGTTAAAAGTACCTGCTCTCAAATGAAATCAGTATTTTTTTTTAAAGATTTTATTGGGGAATCGGGGGAGGGGAACAGACAAGTTGTTGTCCTTTTGTTCTTCAGTCTAGTTGTGGAGGGTGTCACTTCACTGGCCCATGTTGGTATTATCATTGTGCTCTTCCTGGCTGAGGCAGATCAGTCGCCGGCCATTGGACGGCCGCTCACAGTGGCTCACTGCAGCTCACGAAAGTGCACGCCAGCTGCCAGCCAGTCCCACTGCAGCCTATGCTGTTGTCGGTGCCTCACAGGCAGCCCAGCTCCAGGTCGAGCTGTTATTCACCATCTTAGCTGTAGAAGGCACAGCATCACTGGCCCTCATGTGGGATTTGAACTGGGGCCCTGCTGCTCAGAGCTAGTATCCCAAGCCAACTCTTAACCAATGTGTCACTTGGCCAGCCCTGAAATCAGTATTTTAAAGAGATAGCTGAACTCCTGCATTCATTGCAACATTATTCACAATAGTCAAGATGTGTGTCTGTCAATAGATGAAGAGACAAAGAAAATATCACACACACGCCCACACACACGCACACACACACACGAATATTATTCAGCTTAAGAAGGAAATCCTGCCATTTGTGACAACATGGATGAAGTTGGAGGACATTATGCTAAGTGAAATAAGTCAGACAGAGAAAAATGAATACTGTATTATCTCGCTTATATGTGGAATCTAAAAAAGCTGAACTCATAAAAACAATAAAACGGTAGTTGCTAGGGGTGGGGTGGTGGAAAGCGGGTGCTGTTGGTGAAAGGGCATAAAGCTTCAGTTATGCAGGATGAGTAAGTTCTGGAGATCTAATGTACACCATGGTAACTAGAATTAATAATACATTATTTTATACTTGAAATTTGCTAAGAAAGTTGATCTTAAATGTTTTCATCACACTAAACAATCGTGATTGAGTAATGCATGTGTTAATTAGCCTGATTGTGGTAATCATTTCAAAATGCATATGTATATGGGCCGGCCGAGTGGCGCGGTGGTTGGGCGCTGGCTTGGGAGGCCAGCAGCCCCGGTTCGGTCCCACATGTGAGGGCCAGTGACACTGCCCTCAAAAAAAAAAAAAAGGCTCTCACCAAAAAAAAAAATGCATATGTATATCAAACATCACATTAAATACATTAAATATATATGAGATTTATTTGTAAATTAAAAGAATCCCTATTTTCCTCTCTATAAGTGAAAAGTCTAGAAGGGGAGGAAGAAACATAAGCAGACAGTACGCTGAGTCCAGTGAGTGAAATAAACACAGGTGCTGTGGGATCACAGAGGACACTGACTGAGGCTGTCCTACACGTAGGGACGCGGTCTCACAGTTTTGTTGGAGTAACAACAGCTAACAATAGTGCCTGGCCCATTGAAATCACTCAATAAAAGTTAGCTCTTATTATTTGGCAATCGATATTATCCCTGCCCTCAAGGAGCTCATAGTCTAGTAAGGAAGAAAGAAAAGAGAATATGTAACTCATGCTAAATGGTCTATTAGAGAAGACAGAAATGGATAATAACCCACATCCAATGAATGCTGCCTCTGTGCCAAGCAGTGTTCTAACATTTTGTCTGCACGACAACGCCAGGTTTAATTCCATTTCCTAAAATTAGAGGTGAGGAAGATGAGATACAAAGAGGTAAAGTAACTTACCTAAGGCAAGGTTAGTTACAACAAATGAATGAATGGTGTTTAAGTAGTCGGACATGAGGAAGACGGAGCAGTAGCTCCTGACACTCAGAGGCAGGCCATGTGGCTCTCCTGTGGGACATAAACCATCTCACGAAATGCCAAAATCGGACGAAGGGACTCCGATAACATGATAAAGGGAGACAAAACAATGCTACTTAATTTAGTCTAAGCACAGACGGAAACAGGTCATTGTGCCACCCACAAAAGCTGTATCCCCACGTTAGCCTGTCCTCCCTATAGATAAGATTTATGATGATGCCCAGTCATAGAATTGTCCTTGCTTTGTGACAGCCTTCAATACAGAATGAACCCCCACTTTCTTAGGCTCTTCCCCAGATTACCCAGCCAAATTGCCCAACCAAATCCTGTAATAAGTGCTTTCTACCAACCTTTTTACTAAGACACTGCATGGTTCCCAGTTGTATTAGTCCGCTAGGGCTGCAGTAACAAAATAGCACAGACTTAGTGGCTTCCACGGCAGAAATGTATTGTCTCAGTTCTGGAGGCTGCAAGTCCAAGATCAAGGCGTTGGTACATTTGGTTTCTCCTGAGAATTTTCTCCTTAGCTTGCAGATGGCCACCTTCTCACTGTGTCCTCACATGGGCTTTTCTCTGTATGCACACTCCCTCGGTGTCTTTCTGTGTGTCCACGTTTTCCCCTTTTATAAGGACACCAGTCAGGTTGGATTTGAGCCTACTGTAACCACCTCCCATGAACTTCATCATCTCTAAAGGCCATGTCTCCAAATACAGTCACCTTCTGAGGTACTGGGGTTAAGACTTCAACATAGGAATTTGGGAGCAGCCACACAGTTCAGCCCCTAACATTCATGGCGTGTGTTGTCCCTCACTGTAACTAGTAACGTCTCTAGCAAGCAGGGCACTGAGATGAGCAATTAAAAAAGGGCTCCGTGAGCTCAGACTGATACTTCACGGTTCAGGATGGAAGACCCTTGGAGAGTGCTTCACACTTGATGAGACACCCCAGACCTTGTTGGCAATGGGATATCTAGAAGATTTGTCTGTGTGCTTTGCCAAGGAAAGGGCTGTTTCTGGGAAGGGTCGCGTGACAGGCCGCAGAGACGCTGCAAAGGGCAATGGAGAGAAGCACCCGTCAGGTGTCACAGCTGTGGCAGCGGAGAATCCTGAAATGGGGCGGTGCCCGAGGGGCGAGGCTGTGTGTTGGCAAAGGATGGCGGGGCAGGTAGCTTCGTGTTCCTCCTGCTGGCCTGGCAGCAGGCCTTCCATCTCTTGCTGTGGCTCCTAGTGACAGTGGTTCAGAGAGCCAGGCCCCAAGCTGACAGCCAGGGTTCCGGGAGGGCTGAGTGGTGCTGTCTAAGTTGCTCTGCACCCCCTTGCTGTTCCTTGTGGGGTTCCCAAGAATTCTGAAGGGGCGCGACCCACTCGGGGAGTTGTCGGTGACAGTAGTTGCGCAGATCCCATTGCCTTCGCGGCACATTTCAGATTCTCTTCTTTTCTCCTTTATTGCAAAACACACGGCTGTCCAATTCTCTGGGGAGCGGCCCTTCGTCCTGCCCTTCCGACACGAGCCACTGTCCTGGGGGCCTAGGCTCTGAGGCTCAGGGTAGGTACGGGCTGCAGGCTTGCAAGAAGCCATTTAGATATTGTTCCCCAAACTTCAGAGCGCCCCTGTCTGTACACATCACTGCCCTGAAAGGCATGGGAGAGTGGTGTCCGCTGCGTGCCCGCCGGGGGCAGAGCGCTGCACTGGCTGCAAGAATGCGAGTGGGGGTGGGGTGGGTGGGGGTGGGGAAGGGGTGCGCGCCCTTTATGACAGGTGGCTGCGCAGTGCGCGCTCCCGGGAGCCTGAGGGGAGGGAGGGCGGGAGGGACAGACGGACAGAGTGGGAGGGGGCACCGCGGGAAGGGACCGTGCTCCCGGTGGAGAGGACGCGGGAGGGGAGGGGGGCGGCGGTGGGGGAGGCGGACGGCAGCCGCGTCCAGCAAGGACAGCCGGCTTGCAGGAGACAATGGCAGGGGCCATCGCGACGGCGGCAGCCGCGGCAGCCCCGCTCTGGGCACCTTTCTGAATGGGCAGTGGCGGCGCGGGGAGCGGCGGCGAGCAGGCAGCGCCCGCAGAGGCTCGAGCAGAGCGGCGGGGGGAGGCGGCGGCGGAGGGGGAGGGGGAGGGGGAGGGACGAGGCGGGCGAAGCCGGGCCGGGGGCGCGGCAGCCTCAGCCGCCGCCGCCACAGCAGGAGCAGCGCTGCGCCGGAGCCCGCGCAGGACAGTGACAGCCGCCCCTCCCTGCGAGGCCGTCCCCGCCGCGGACGGCCCCGGCCCGCGCCCTGAGCGGCCTCGGGCGCCTCGCGAGGTGGCCCCGGCCCCGGCTGGCGCTGCTGGCCGCCGAGGCGCCGCGATCCAGGGCCCGAGCCCGCGCCTCGGGGTCCACGTCGCGCGGCGGCGGCGCCGGAGGCAGCGGGGCGCGTGCACCTGGCGGCCCGGCGCATGGGGCAGAGGCGGCGGCGGCAGCTGGAGCCACGGCGCTGACGGCGGCGGCGCGGCCCTGAGCGTCCCCGGGCGGCCTGCGAGGTGAGCACGGGCGCGGCCGGCCGGCCGCGGCCTCCGCGCGGCTCCGCAGCCGGCTGGGCGGCTCCGGGGCCGCCAGACAGGACGGCGGGGGGCGGGCGTGTGCGAGAGAATGGCGTGTGCGTGTGAGCGGCGGCGGCAGGCCGCGGTGCGCGGCCCCGCTCGCCCCGCCAGGCACCGCCGGCGCCCACAGGCCGCGGGGGAGGGGAGCCGGCCGCGCACGGCGGGCCGCGGGCCCCCGCCGACGGCCCCCGCCACGCGGCGGCCCGAGGGCGCCCAGGTGCGAAGCGCCGCGGCCCGAGCGAGCCTCCCCGGCGGCCGGGCCCTGGGCCGCGTTGGCGCGAGGCCCCGTTCCGCGGCCGCGGGCCCCGCCGCACGCGTCCGCTCGAGCGGCGCCCGGGCGGCGGGCGGGGAGGCCCGGCCGCGAAGTCCGCGCGCCGCGCGCTCTGCTGAGGAATCCGGCGCTCCCAGCGCCACGGCCGCGGTCCCCGACTCGAGAGGGGCCGAGCGCCCGCGCAAGCTCGCGGCGGTCCCCACTCGAAGCCACTGGGCAGCCCCAGCCCCGCGGCGGCCGGCCCGGGAGGGCGCAGTGCCCGGCCGCGTCGGGACGGGATGCTCCCCGGTCTGCGCCGCGTCCCGCGGCCGGCAGTGCGCTCCGTGATGTGGCCTGGCCCTCACACTCCATTTTCTGCACCGTTATCTGAAAAGAGCGTTTCTGTGTGCGCGGCCGGGGCTGCTGGCAACAGCCGTGGAAACCACTTGCACCCGGGATTGGAGGGGCTCCTCACTTGTTTTCGTCGCAGGAAGAGAGTGTGCGGATAGTTGCTGAGATATTTTGCTGGGTGACAAAAGGTGCTCCAGGGCCGTCTCTGAACTCTGGAGACCATTTCCGTTTCCAGGCATGAATCCGCCTGCCAGCTTGTACACGTACCACATTTGACCAAACGTTTCGTTTACAGCAGTGGCGTCCTCATGGCCGAGGAGAACCGATATTTCCTTACAAATATTTTTAGAAGGGAACAAAAAAGCCCTAACTAACTGTCATTTGACATATTAACTGGGAACCCGGCTAATCAAATCAAACTGGCTGAGTGTCTGAAACTCTATCCCAGTGAAATATGTGGCTGTGAATATAATTAACCATCTGTCTAGTGAGCAATTTAAATTTGGGCTGGTGCATTTTTATGACAGTGTATAATTTCTGGAAGACTTGTACATTTACCCAGTGGTAACAACAAAAACATGTTTGCTTGCTGGGTCAAAGATTTACTTGTGTGCTGGTGGGACTTCCCTTTCTCTACCCCACCTCATCTTTCCTGGTCCCCACACTCCTTGACCTGGGAGCTCAAAATGAGCCTCTTGCTTTTGCAAAACGCATTTTCACAATACAGGAACTCAAACCAGCCATGACAGCTAGTGATTAGACATTTTGTTCCTTGGGAATACCTTCCAATATTTTACCTCCCGCAGAACCTAGATAGGTCGCTTTCCACTTAAAAAAAATATAATTTTTTTGTGCACATGTGTTCAGATAGACTACGGTGATTTAACACATTGAACACTTCAAATTTGACCCCATTTACTTTCTTTTACTCTTAATTATCCACCTAGCTCTCCCCTAGCTGTCCCAACCACCCTTCCACATGCCACAAACACACATACACAAATGATATCCATTTGTCCTTACAGTCAGTTTTTTAGATTAACAGCATTCAGATGTGTGATTTTTAACAGTATGTTGAGAAACTGCTTTTTCTTAGTAAATCATAAGTGTCAAATACCATAACATGAAAGGACATTGTACATATTTAAAATGTTTTTCTGTATCGTTTTAACCAGAATTTTTTTTTCTAGAAAAACAAAACACATTTGGGGTGGAGATTAAATGGCCCTGGGAAGATTAGATTTCAGAGACTCTACCAAATAGCTGTTGTTAACAGAACAGAACAGACTCAAAATGAACCACGGATTGATTGTGCAGTGAGCTAGAGAAAGTCATTTAAAGGAAAATACTTTTAAAACAAATATTTGGCTAAATAACAGCACTGATGAATGGGTAACAATTATTGTAAGCACATGATAAAATTTGACGTGTGTCAAGTCTGTTAAATCAACCTGTTCAGTGAATAAATCTTCAATGCATCAATGCTTTTTAGTGCACGTGCATGCGTGCGTACACACACATGCACACACGGACCTATAACACTGTTGCCTAAGTGAAACAACTGCAGAAAACAGCCACTTTCTCTCTGTTTTACTCCATCCTTCTCTTGTTTTCTTTTTTTCCATAATCTTCTAATTACCTGTAAACTACACAGTGCGCAGAGAGAACTAAAGATGACGTGGTGTTGCCTGTGTTAGGACACGGGAGAAGAGACATGGGAAAAGCACTAATGGCTGAATTCTACACATTCAAACATATGTGCATGGACTTCTGACACAATCACTGTGGAGGTCCCTGTCCCATGGAAGTGCTGGCTTAGGAAAGAAGTGTGGATTGCAGGTGCTGTGTACCTAAGTCCAGTTCTAGTGCATCCTTTCCCCCCTCTAAATCCCTTAGTAAGAGGCAAAGAGGAGATTTAATTGGCCTTTGACCCGGTGGCATTACCTTTAAATGTGTTTCTCTGGTGGCACATACATGGTGTAAGCGTTCCTGCTTGCAGTACGCAAGAGGAGTGAAGGACTTCCCAGGGCTTCTTGGAAACCAAACAAAGGGCACTGGATAAGACTGCATCACGTGGGGCTACCTTTAACTTCAGACCTTTTCTCTCATGCAGGAAATTTGGTTTTAGGCAGTGGAGTCAGCCATCAGAGTGGAGGGTAGGGGAAGCCGCCTTCTAGTGGTGATAAGGCCTTTTTCTGGGCAGTTACAGGTAAGGGGTGAGGACCCTCTGTGGCTTTCTTCCCATCGGTCCCTTGTTGCTCACAGTGGTTCACAGGCATCTGCTTGGGAATGTGCTCTTTTTCTGTAGATCAGCACTATGACCTGATGACCTTCCCTCCCTTGTTCTCTGGTGGAAAACGGACTGAAATCTTCAGGACCAACTGATATACACATACTTTTCATTTTTCTAAAAGATTCTTCAATGGGTCATTTTATGTATCGCCTGTAAGATGACTTTGATATAAACAAGAAGCTACTATTTTCTCAAACACCCCAAACTCCATTTACAGAGTTACACCTCTCTCCCTCAGTAGCCCATTTCCAGTGTCACAGTTAACCAAGGAGCCACTCCTAATGTTTAACTTTAGGGGGTTTAGAGGTTAGAGACCAAGGTCACACAGGGGACCCAACTGCTTGCGTTCTACCAAGCCAGCCTTTATCCAGAACAGGGACAGATTTTCATTTTGTTTCAGGAAGTTAGAGCATTTCCTCTATGGAGAACTAGAAGTAGGGTGGCCATATGTTGTGGTTTATACCTGTTGTCCCAGGATACTTATTTCACCCTCAAAAGTATCCCAGCTCAGACAAAAAGTTCCATGGTTACCCTTACTATAAGCCACCTTTAAATCAAAGTGTGCTTCTAGATTTCGGGGGACAGTTATGTTTGTAAAATTTGGGGGGCGGGATACTGAACTTTGAACATGTCATAGTCTCTTAATTCTCAGCCTATCCTTTTCCTAACTAAGAAGTCTTTCTGGAGGATGAGAATCCCAGAAATGATTCAGGCTTTGGGCTTGACTGAACTGGATTATTGGGTCCAAAGATATCCTTCCAAAATGAGAGAGAGAGAGAGAGAGAGAGAGAGAGAGAGAGAGAGAGAGAGAGAGAGAGAGAGAGAGAGAGAGAGAGAGAGAGAGAGAGAGAGAGAGAGAGAGAGAGAGAGAGAGAGAGACTGATAATAGGTAATGAGCAATGAGCATATCAGGAGGCCTTTAGGTTTAGAAAGATCGCCCCAACCATGGTGGTGATAAAACAAAAGAGGGTGGTACCAATGGAAGTGAATTCTTTTTAGAATATGTTTTAAGAAGTGCACAGGTGACTCTCTGTCCAGAATAATGTGCATGTGGTCTTGCTAAATATATAAGTACATGTTTATATATTGATATTATATATATATTTCCATTTAATTTTCTGTAATGGAAAACATAACCTTTTAAACTGTCTTTCAGCCCTAAGTACCCAGGATTGGCTTTCAGTGATCTAGGGCAGAGGTCAAAAGAAAGTATAGCCCACAGGCCAAATCTGGCCTGCTCCGGAAAAAATAATGCACACAAAAATAGAATACGGAGCCGTTTTCAGTTGGTTTTGCCAGTGTTTTTAAGCTTCCCCTTCGTTGTTGAGCTTTACTTAGGCCAATGTTCAAACTAGTCCACATTTCCTGAGCATGTACCTATGTGCTGATTTCTAGGGTTTGGGAGATCGTGCAGCATCTGCTGGAGGAGCATGGGGTGACTCAGAAAGGGAAACTGGTGTGTGAATTTGTTTGTCTGAGTCAAAATGTCAATAGTTATCTTCTTTCCCCTGCTGATTGCAGTAACCAAAATGTTGCGGAGCTACTAAATTCTTTCTGCCCTACTTTCCAATACTTGCTATTTTTTTCCCAGGAAGGCATGTGATTTATTAAGCCAGAGACCAGGTCTCAGCAATTTGCTTCGACAGAGACATGATGTCTCTCTAGTTAAATAAGTGGAACACATTCTGATAATGTGCTTTACTGAATAGGGGAGTAGATAAAACGGGCCATCACCGTCGAACTTAGGGGTTCCTAACCTTATTTTCGTATGAACCCCTGTGAAAATTCAATGAGTGCCAAGGATACTCTCTTCAGAAAAGTGACACTTGCATACATTTTCAGAAAGCCCAATCATGCATTGTGACTTAAAAAACCCTGCAGTAGCCTTTGCCTAGTTGTTATAACAATTGCCATTGCATGGCTGTCATGGTCACAGCAGCTTGAAATGGAAGCCATGAAAAGGACTCTCAAAAAAGCCTGTTATTAGTATACCTATGGGCCAAAGCTCACAGCTACTATTGCGATCATTTTACTGATTAACCTCCACAGGCATTTTTTTTTTATTATTATGAAAAAGAGTCACTTTGACATTTCTGTTCTCATCAAGAATAAGTTGAGGCTAGTTCTCCCAAATCCTTGACTTGTCAACTTTCAGATTCTTAAAAATGTCTGTTCAGCACTCACCCCCAACAAGTTCCTTATTGATATATAAAGCATATTCCATAAAAGCTCATTTGTGCTCACCTGCCCCATCTCTCTCTCTCTCTTTCTTTCATCTATCTCCCTGTCTATATATTTCTCTTAGCCAATGGCCTTGACAAAAATAGGGAACCCTCGCCAGCACTGAATATTAGGTATGGTGATGGAGTCAGGGAGGGAGGTGGTGTCCACATATCTTCATGAAGACACTTGGGACTCGTATTAGGCGTCCTGGAGATCTAACATCATATATTAAAGGCAAAATTCTTTAAGTCCTGCCAACGTGTCTGGGCTTGTTGCTGAGATGGCCAGCTGAGGCAGACGGCTGTGTGTTCAGAGGTCCTGAGGAAATGAAAACTCACACTGGTGTGTCTTCTCCATTCAGGAGACAGAGCTGTGTTAGGGGACGGTGCACACGAAAGCTGCCAATAATAACACCTTATAATTCTAAATCCCCTCGCTTCTAAAAGATTCAAAGGGCTCCTGTGTTTTATTTCATTTGCCTTCACAAACAACCTCATGGACTTGGGAAAGGTAAATACTGAAGACCGCATAGTACAGGCTGCTTCCCCTCCCTGGCCTCAGAGTTTGCAAACTGTGAAATGTGGCCTCGGTCTAGAGCTGATCTGTAGTCTTTGCCCACAATAACCATCTCCATGATGGTAATGTTTTCCAGACGGGGGACTTGAGTCTCACATACTTTAAATGAGTTGCCCAAAGCCACACTGTAAATCAGGGACAGGGTGATAATTACAGGTCAAGCCCTGATCTCTTTCCTTAGACTGTCTGTCAGTGGTCCCTTTGAACAGTGAGGTAAGGGGACTGTCGCTTCCAAACACCAAAGCCTGTGTTTGTCTATTCTGTTGACCAGTCTACCCCTCACTTATCAGCAGGGCCTGCGACCCTTCACCCCGTGTTGCCGGGGATCCATATCTGGTTTGACTGCAGCTGTTTTCCTGGCCACATACAAAGTCATTGCCACCCTTAGAGAGGTGATGGCTCCTGGGTGTGGCAGACAGTCAGGATGGGAAGAGCCATTCCAAAACATCATGTTGTGAGTTCCCCACAAACAGCGAGGACAGCTGTGGGGAAAGGGCTAAGAAAAAGGGCTGAGGGGAAATCAAGAGACAGGGAGTTGCTAAAAGCAACTGCATTCACTTGTCAATCACTGTGCAGCAAAGAGCCAAAATTGAGATTTCCTCAGAGTTTGGGGATAAGATGGCATTTCTGACTGTGACAGGGGAGGGAGGGTAGTAGGGGGAAAATGAAAAGCTTTATCTTCAGCAGGTTCAGTTTTTGAAGTAAGACATTTAGTTTAACAAATGCCATAAGCTGAGTACTGTGAGGGAATAAATTCAGAGAACCATATTCCCCATATGATTCCTGGAAACCAGTAGGAATTTGGCTCAAGCAGGAATGGCAGAAGGTGATTTGCCACCTTGGAAAGAGAGATGGAAAATTTGTCCCTGAAAGGCTAGGCAGTTGGAGCAGACTCACTGTAATTTTTTGTCCGGAGAAACCAGCAAAACAGAGTGGGGTTTTAAATACATATGGTGGGGGATGGAACACCCAGGAACCTCCGTCTTGTAATAGGTCCATTTGTTAAATCTTTGGCTTATGTTCTAGAACAGGAATTTGTTTGTTACTTTTGCACAAGAAGTTCCTGAGGTTCCCAGGGCCTCTCTCTATCTTATTCCGGTGACCTTGTCTTGCATTTTTCTTTGACCTGTGACTTTTTTCTCTTTTTCATCTCCCTTGTTTTGTGATTAAATTCACTTGTCATTTTTCAAAATAACCCATGAACATTTCACAGATTTTTGAAAAATGCAGAAAAGAAATAATTAACATTTGGCTTTTAAAAACGATGTATGTTTTCATTTTGAGTAAGTAGAAACATACTGGAAAACACCGAGAATCAATTATATAACAAACACACCTGGATCTCTACTCAGAATTGGTAAACAGCATTTTTATTATGATAAGAACATTTAATGTATCTACGCACTTCATAAATTTTAAGTGCACAATACGGTATTGTTAACTAGAGACATTTTGTTGAACAGCAGAGCTCTAGAACTTATTCAGCTATATAATAACTTATTTTGTTTTTGTTTTGCTTTGCTTTTTTAAAGATTTGATTGGGGAATTGCAGAAGGGGAACAGTGTTGGGGAATTGGGGAAGGGGAACAGCCAAGTTTTTGTCCTTCAATCTTAGTTGTGGATGGCACAGCTAGCTCAGCTCCAAGTCCAGTTGCCATCCAGTTGCCCGTTGGCAGCTTGCGGCCACCTCAGCTCAAGGTGCTGTGTTCAATCTTAGTTGTGGATGGGTTAAGCCCACCATCCCTTGCAGGAGTCGAACCAGAAACCTTGTTGTTAAAAGCACGTGCTCTCACCAGCTGAGCCATCCTGCCACCTGTTGGCAGCTCAGCAGCAGCTCAGCCTAGGCATAGCTCACTGGCCCATGTGGGAATCGAACCAGTGATCCTGTTGCTCAGAGTTCGTGCTCTTAACCAACTGAGCCACCCAGCTGACCCTGTTACTGTTTTTTTTTGAGGGCAGTGTCACTGGCCCTCATATGTGGGACCCGAACCGGGGCCACTGGCTTCCCAAGCCAGCGCTTAACCACTGCGCCACTTGGCCGGCCCCTATTACTGTTTTTAACATAAAGCTTGCTTTAGATTTTTTCCCCCAGGGCCAGCCGAGTAGCTCAGTTGGTTAAAAGCTCGCTCAAGAGTGCGAGCTGAGCTCTGAACAACAGTAGTTCGATGCCCAGCCCGAGCTGAGCTGCCAACAGGTCGCAGGATGGCTCAGCTAAAAAAAAAAAAAAAAAAAAAAAGTTTTTTTTCCAGTGGGACAAACAAAACAGTACACATAAGTTCATTTCTGTCCCTTATTTCCGGCTCCATAATGAATGAAGATTCATTACCATGGCAAAGATGAATTTGGAATGTATTTTTCCATTTCATTTTTATACTTTAAACATGTGTGTATGTATATGTACATTTCTATGTGTTTTTCTTAATTGACACAAGTAATATCCTAATGTATATGTCATTCTGCAACTATATATTTTCCTTCATTCAACATCTTGTTTGCGGATGTATTCCATTTTCCTATTTATATACACCTTTTCCACTCCAAATGTACCCTAGAGCCAGTAGCGTGTACATTACTTTCTCATACTTTTATGATAAAATCATATATAATCACATCACAGGTAAATTAAAACTCCAACCAGTTGGTAGCTCTTAGACCAAAGAGCTCAAAGGCTCTGGGCAGCTCAGCCAGGCCAATGATTTTGGCTATAAAACATTGAAGAGCATGATTTTAGAGATTTTCCTAACCTTGATAAAAACATGTTGATTTTTTTTTGTGATTGTTTCAGGGAAGTTTATAAAAGTTATGCTAGATTAAAATATATATATTGAAGAACATACCGCTCAGTTTCCTACTCCATTTTATCAAGGAGTAACAGAGGTCCAGAGACGGAAAAAGACATAGCAAGAGCACATGTCCATTTAATATTGTACTTGAAACTCCTGTCTCCCTGTCTTGTATGTGAAATCTTTCCATGGCAGGGGTGGGGGGAGAGGAAGGGGGGAGAGAGAGAAAGAGAGAGAGAATAATTTAAAACTGCAATTTTTTATTATAAAAATTAATTCTAATACAGTGTGGGACATACAGAAGAGTACAAAATGAAGAAATCAAGTAGTGTTCATTTTACTGTTTTGGTCTTTTAATCTTTTCTGCTGTACAATTTTTGTTTCTGTGGTAATACTTTATCTTGCTTTTTTCCCACTTAACATTATAATGTCATAATGCACGGTTTTCAAAAGGCAGATTCATACATTGAAATCCTGCCAGTGAATAATTTTTAAGGCACCATTTTGCTATTTAGCCATGTCAAATGATGGTCGATGGCGCCAATTTAGCGCAAACAGGAATCCCCAATTCGGAGTACATTGGAGAAGGAAACTTTATTCCTTTATTCGGTACAAACAGCTCAGTTGTGTTACAGCTCAATTATGTAACAGAACTGCTGTGACAGCATGGCTGTGATATGGTTCTGGGGCAAGGCGACCCTGGGGTGAGGCCCTTCTCCAGGTAGACAGCTTTACTCAGGTAAAACAGACATGTTTGTTGTCTCAGCTCCAGGCCAGGACCAGCAATCTTCACTATAAAGGGAAAGTGAGCTCCTCAAAGAGGGGGGGAAGCTGACTTATATAGAGAGAAGCCCCACCCCCTGGTCCCTGATTGGTTTGTACAAATGAGGATTCCAAACCCTCGAAGTTTGGTTGGTCTAAAAGGCACTGTCCTGATTGGTCAGAATGGAGCTGCTCTGATTGGTTGGTATAAATGTTAATGGGGCGGAATATAGCTGCTTGGCTCCGATTGGACGGGGAAAGCCTCAATCCTATTGGCTGAAATAGGATTCCAGGAACCCCTTTATAAGGGCTGGCTCAGATGGCAGGAGTACAGTGCAGGCAGGCAGTTCTGCGTGGGAGGCAGGCAGCTCAGTGCAGGCTTCACCCTGAAGTGCTGTTGGAGTGATGAGGCCCCTGTGTAGAAATGCCTGCTGGGCTCTGCTTTTCAGTTTGAGGAGCCCCTCTTGGTAGGTGTCTTGTTTCTCAGGGTCCACAGCCATCAAAATAGCATAGGCAGGGACTTGTGTGGAGAGTAACAGCGGTTGTTTCCCCATTCCATGGGGTGGGTGCTCAGTGTTTCCAGAGCTGGAGCACAAAGAGGATGACAGTTTCTAAAATTTTTTCAGCATTTACTATGAGAGAGAAAAAGCCACATCACTTTTGCGCGCACACACACACACACACACACACACACACACACACAATTAGAATTGTTGAGTACAATTGTAATACATGCAAAATGGCGTTCTCTGAAGACCTGGGACAAAGACAGGTAATGGTTTATCATTCTAGACCAAGGGTTGATGAACTTTTGAGATGGAAGAGCCACCAGGAGTCAGCAAACTGTGGCTCTCGAACTGTGGCTCTGACGTAAAATTGAAAAAGAAAATAAAACTATCATAGTTTCATTTATAACATTTTTAAATGATATCATTCACATAATGATGATTATGTAAAAATATATTTATGGCTCTTAAATAATTTTTACAATGTTGTGAAGGACGGGATTGGCTCTTCCAGGGGTCAGCAAACTTCTGAGACAGAACGTACCTAAAGAGACGCATGTGGCTTGCGAGCCGAAGTTTGCCAACCCCTGCTCTAGACAGTTCAATGTGTTTGAAACAGTGAAGCATGGAGAGGTTAAGGTACTTGCTCAAGGTCACTCTGCAAAAAAGGACAATGTTGAGATTTAAAAACAATTTTTTTAACTAAAGAAAGTGCCGTTATTCTTGGTCTTGGGTCTTGGAAAGCCAGACCGTAGCCTGCGGACGCTCACCGTTTTGGCTTTAATCAGTTGAATTCATTGCTAGCTCGCCCTTGCCACCTTTGATTCTCTTTGCATCAGCCAAACGGCAGTTCGCAGTAGTTGTTCAGAAGCACTGGACAGTTTCAATTTTTCAGTTCGGGGCTCTGTTCTTTCGTGCAAGGCTGGAAAGCCAGGAGTCGTGCAAGGCAGGGGCTACTGCATTTCTGCCCCAAGCTCCTTCAGGGCTGGGGGCTGGGACAGGGGGTGGTTGGTGATGGCCGTGCTGGTGGTGGTGGTGGTGGTGGTGGTGGTGGTGGTGGTGGTGGTGTGTGTGTGTGTTTGCCTGCAAATTAGTGAGGACTGCAGAATTGGGAATGTTCAAGATTTTAAATGGAAATAATTAAATTCTTTAAACTGAACCGTCTCCCCTGCCCAAGTATTTATTTTTAAAGATACTTATTTTTGCGGTTGATTGAGGTTTAGAAATAGGCAGGATAAGGCTGAGCAAACACGCATTTTGCTGGGACACAGAGTGCTCTTGTTTCCAGGTCATAGAAGCCAATGTTGGAACAAGTCCCAGCTGTGTTTACCCCCAGATTCAAGTTTCAGTTCCCGGGAACTTCTTTCCACACCCCTTTCTCCACCCGCCAGCCCAGCGAAATCCAGCGAAAGCAGCCCTTAACAAGGAGTAGCTGTAGGCACTCAGTAGCATTTCCCCGGCAAACTGGGCAGACAACTTCTCTGTGGGAGTCTGAGCTGCCACACCTATCAAAGGCTCTGGGAAATGGGAAGTGACACTTACTGCCCCTCAAGTCCAGAGAACTTACCTGCGTCCTGACCAGCTTGGCAGTGGGAACGCTTGCAAGTTTTTTGTTTGTTTGTTTTTTGTTTTGTCTATGGAAAGGCTACCCACTTAATCAGGACTGAAGGCATGGCTGTAGGGGGAATAGGGGGGCTGCAGATGGTTCACAGATGTCCTCAGACTCAAGGAGGGTGGCAGACCAAGAAGTCCATTATTCAGGTAAGTGAAGGGAAAGACCAGAGACACAAGCAGATGTGGAGCCCAGGAGAGTTGTAAGGGGCCTCAACTACAAATCAGCTAGATCAGTGCTTCCCAGACTTTTCATACCCCCAAACCCTTCTATTATCTTTTTTTTCATGAGGTCCGGTGCTTCGAGGAACTTTGTTCTCCTGAAAAAGCTGCACTTCTTAAATAAGCTTTTCTGCATTCATCCACACACACGTGTGCATCAGAGCTTCTGGTCAGCATGGATAACCAATGCAATTCCAGGGAAAATCAAAGAAACCTGACATTTAGATAAGTAGGGCAGCTGTCTGATAAAATTCTCTGTTTTCCTTAAAGTTTGGAAATATTGAAAATGACTTGAGAATCCCAATGATTACATCTGTGGTCTCTTAAGATGAACAGGGACCTCAGGCTGGGACTCACTGATCTAGTTAACTCCCCCCTCCCATTTTTGTTTTTCTTTTTAGAGGGCAGTGTCACTGGCCCTCATATGTGGGACCGAACTGGGCCGCTGGCTTCCCAAGCCAGTGCCCAACCACCGTGCCACTCGGCCGCCCCCCCCCCCATTTTTGAGTTAGCAAGTAAGGCTCTTGGCCAGAAAGAACGCTAACCTTTGGAGCTGGAATGAAAACTCACCCCATGGGTGGGGGGCAGTTTGCATTCTTTTCCTTGGCTTCCCCTGTGACACTTCTGGCCCTATAACTGACTCATCTGTGATCAAATTTTTTAAATGTCATGAAGGGGACTTTTGGTAAAAAATCTGTATTAGGGCCGGCCGAGTGGTGCAGTGGTTTAAGTGCTGGCTTAGGAAGCCAGCGGCCCCGGTTCGGGTCCCACATATGAGGGCCAGTGACACTGCTCTCAAAAAAAAAAATCTGTATTAGAATTCTGCAGAAAAACAGAACCAATAGGATAAATATAGATACATAGATATATTGAGTTGTCGGAAAAGTCATGACACATTTTTGCAATGAAAAACATAGAAAAAAATACGTCATGACTTTTCTGACAACCTAATAGCTATAGATATAGCTATAGATATAGATATAGGTATAGCTATAGATAGCATTGGTTAGGCATTGCTGAAGGCTCATAGGTCCCGTGAAATGGTGTCTGCAAGCTGGACACCCAGGAGAGCCGGTGGTGTAGCTCCAGTTTGCCTCCAAAGGCTGAGGACCAGGAGCGTGAATTGTGTAAGTTCCAGTCCTAGGGCAGGAGAAGACTGATGCTGTCCAGTCGGGCAGAGACTTTAATGTATACATGAAAGGCACACCCGGTGCTGTGGAACTGCCTTGAGATTTGAGACAGGGCCTCGATGTCTGAGATGGGTATTAAAGGAGCTCTCTCATTCCATTTATCTGAAGCTCAAAGTCATTCACAGATCCAGTACACTTAGAGACTACCTACTGAGTGTAAGATACTATAGCTGAGGGTGGAGGGAAGGTGGTGGGAGTAACAGTGGAGCGCTATGCGAGCGAAGTAGTGTGCATTTCAGGGAAGCTGTTTTATTCGGGGAGAAGCGTGCACTGGACTTCCTAAGGCCAGGTGTGCTCATAGTGCATGCCTCCGGGCTGGTACATTGCATGTGGGATACTTCATTCAGCATGATTCTGTAGGATGAAAAGGTGTATAATGGAACCAGGAAGTAGAGACTGCACTATTTCTAAGTGCCTGTGGGAGTGGTAAGCTGTGCCTCGCTGGTGCTTTGTGCAGCCAATCACAGCACAGTTTAGCAGCACTCCCATCCGGGCTGTTCATATGTTTACCAAATAAGCCTCACTTTGACATCTGGGTCACAGGTGTTTTCTGCCTCCTGGAAATAACTAGGAGATCATCCAAACCATTTTATCTACTATATTAATCACCTTTTTCTAGATTACCTTGCCTATATATATCATGCACAGGCAGCTACCTACAAAGGCAGCCATGCCACGATGCCCATTCTTCCTATTTTATTCTATTACCTTTAATTGTGGTAAAATACAACACAAAACTGGCCATATTAACCATGTTTAAGTGTACAGTTCTGTGGCATTAAGTACACTCGCATTCTTATGCAACCATCCCCACCATCCATCTCCAGAATTCTTTTCATCTTACAAAACTGAAACTCTGTCCCAACTAAACTCTAACTCCTCATGTTACCTCTCCCCCAGCCCCTTGGCATCACCATTGTACTTTCTGTTTCTATGAATTCTTCATATATATAACTGGAATCATACAGTATTTATTTTTTCCTTTTGTGACTGGCTTATTTCACTTAGCATGAAGTCCTCAAGGTTCATCCATGTAGCATGGATCAGAATATCTTTCCTTTATATGTATGTGTCATATTTTCTTTAGCTGTTCATCTGTGGGTAGGGACACTTCGCTTGCTTCTACCTTTTAGCTTTTGTTAATGATGCTGTGATGAACAAATATTGTTTTGAGATCCAGATTTCAAGTCTTTGGGCTATAAATCCAGAGTGGAATTGCTGGATCATAAGGTAGCTCTACTTTTAATTTTTTGAGGAGCTGCCACACTATTGTTTTCTGTAGCGGCTGCACCTTTATACATCCCCACCAACAGTACATAAGGGTTCCAAATCATCTACGTTGCCGCCAACAATTCCTTTCTTTTTTTTTAAAAAATAATGGCCATCTTAATATTTGTGAGGTGATATCTCATTGTGGTTTTAATGTGCATTTCTCTGATGATTAGTAATGTTCAGCATCTTCTCGTGTGCTTATTGGCCATTTTAAATCTTCTTTGGAGAAATGTCTATTCCAGTCCTTATGGTTAAATTGGGTTGTTTGGGTTTTTTGTTGCTGAGTTGTAGGAGTTCTTTTTTTTTTTTTGAGGCCAGTGTTACTGGCCCTCATATGTGGGACCGAACCGGGGCCGCTGGCTTCCTAAGCCAGCGCTTAACCACCGCGCCACTCGGCCGGCCCTAGGAGTTCTTTATATATTCTGGATATTGATCCCTTTTCAGATATATGACTTGCAAATATTTTCTCCCATTCCATTTATTGCCTTTTCACTTTTTTTTTAAAAGATTTTATTGGTCAATTGAGGGTGGGGAACAGTGTTGGGGTTTCGGGGAAGGGGAACAGACAAGTTATTGTCCTTTTTTGGTTCTTCAGTCTAGTTGTGGAGGACTTTGCTTCACTGGCCATGTTGGTATCATCATCACTCTTCTCGGGTGAGGCAGATTGGTCGCCGGTCTCTGGACGGCTGCTCACAGCAGCTCTTGGCAGCTCACACCAGCTGCCAGCCGCTCACGCTGGCTGCCGGCCACTCACTGTAGCCTATGGCAGCCCACTGCGGCAGGGGCTGCAGCTATGCCGTCCCGGGGACTCACAGCAGCCCAGCTCCTGGTGGAGCTGTTGTTCACCAACTTAGTTGTAGAGGGCAGTATCATTGGCCCTCATGTGGGATCCGAACCGGGGCCGCTGGTGTCCCAAGCCAGCTCTTAACCAACACGCCACTCGGCCGGCCGGCCTTTTCACTTCGTTGAAAGTGTCTTTTGATGTACAAAAGTTTTAAATTTTGATTTAGTACAATTTATCTATTTTTCCCTTTTGTTGCTTGTGCTTTTGGCATCATAGCCAAGAAATCGTTGCCAAATCCAATGCTATGAAGCTTTTCCCCTCTGTTTGCTTCTAAGAGTTTTATACTGTTAGCTCTTAAATTTGGGTCTGATTCATTTAGAGTTAATTTTTGTGAAAGGGTCTATCTTTATTCTTTTGCATGTGGATATCCAGTTTTCCCAACACTATTGGTTGAAGAGACTGTCCTTTGCCCATTGAATGGTCTTGGCACCCTTGTTGAAAATCAATTGACCATATATGTGAGGGTTTGTTTCTGGGCTCTGTATTCTATTCCATTGATTTATATGTCTGTCCTTATGCCAGCACTATAATATTTTTATTACTATAAATTTGTAGTAAGTTTTGAAATCAGGAATTATGATTACTCCAACTTTGTTCTTCTTTTTCAAGATTGTTTTGGCTATTTGGGGTTCCTTGAGATTCCATATGAATTTTAAGGTGGATTTTTCCTATTTCTTCATAAAATGTCATTGGGTTTTTGTATGGATTGCATTGCATCTATAGATTGGATTGACATCTGAACAATATTAAGACTTCCAATCCATGAACACAAATGTCTCTCTATTTATTTGCGTCCTCTTTAATTTCTTTCAGCAACATTTTGTACTTTTCAGTATACACCTCTTTCACCTCCTTGGTTAAGTTTATTCCTAAATATTTTATTCTTTTTGGTGCTAGTGTAAATGGGATGGTTTTCTTAATTTCCTTTTTGGAGTGTTCATTGTTAGTGCATAAAATGTAACTGATTTTTGTGTATTGATTTTGGATCCTGCAACTTTGCCAAATTTGTTTATTAGTTGTAACAGTTTTTTGTGTGGAGTATTTAGGGTTTTCTATATATAAGATCATGTTGTCTGTGAACAGAGACAAATTTACTTCTTGCTTCCCAATTTGGATGCCTTTTATATTTTTTAAGTAAGTGTATTCTTAAATTGAACCAAAATATGTTTTCTTGTAGCTTTTCCTGTTTTTTAAAATAAACTTTTTATTTTAGGACAGTTTTAGATCCCCAGAATTATTGTGATGATAGTGTAGAGAGTTCCTATATACCTCACGACCAGCTTCCCCCTATTCTTAATATCTTCCATTATTATGGTACATTTGTCACAATTAACAAACCAATATTAATATGGTGTTATTAACTGTGATCTATATTCATATTTCCTCAGTATCTCTCTACTGTCCTGTTTTTGTCCCAGGACTCCATCCAGGACACCACAGTCCATTTAGTCATCAGGTCTCGTTAGCTTCTCTTGGCTATGGCAGTTTCTCAGACTTTCCCTTGATGGTTTTTTTTTTTTTTTTTTAAAGTAGCTGGTTTTAATGACTTAGTTTTTACATTTTTTTTTTAAAGATTTTATTGGGGAATTGGTGGAGGGGAACAGCGTTGGGGAATTGGGGAAGGGGAACAGACAAGTTGCCGTCTCTTTGTTCTTCAGTTTAGTTGCGGAGGATGTTGCTTCACTGTTGGTATCGTCATTGCGCTCTTCCCGGATGAGGCAGATCGGTCGCTGGCCTCTGGATGTCGCTCACCGCGGCTATTGGCAGCTCACGCTTGGCTGCCAGCCGCTCACGCTGGCTGCGGGCCACTCACTGTAGCCTATGGCAGCCCGCTGCAGCAGGGGCTGCAGCCCACACCATCACCGGGGCTCGCACAGCCCAGCTCCAGGTGGAGCTGTTGTTAGCTGTAGAGGGCAGTGTCACTGGCCCTCATGTGGGATCCGAACCGGGGCTGCTGGCATCCCAAAACCAGCGCTTAACCAATGCGCCACTCGGCTGGCCCTCCCTTGATGGTTTTCGGAATTAGTGGTCAAGTTTTCTGTAGAATGTCCCTCAACTGGGATTTGTCTGATGATTTTGTCATAATTCCACTGGGGTTATAAGTTTTAGGAAGGAAGACCACAGAGGTAAAGTGCCGTTTTCATTGCATCCTAACTATGGTATATATTAGCATCCCTTATCACCTTTATACTGACTGTGACCACCTGACCGAGGTGTGTTTGTCAAGCTTCTGCAGGGTGAAGTTACTTTATTCCCATTTTCACAATGGACTCTTTGGGTGTAATTACTTTGGGCAGTCCACACTCTAAGACTGGGAAGTTATGCACCACTTTCTTGAGGCTAGATATCTGGAATTTTTGTGCACTGGAGATGTGTCTATTCTTTCTTGGTTGCTTCTTTTTCTTTTTACTTTACCTTTAGTTCATTTTTCATTTCTGTAACTTCCAAGCAGAACTTATCACTTATGGACAACCAGTGTTACCATATTCAAAAGTACCAGAGCCCCATGCTTATTTCTAGTGATTGCTAAAATATAAAATGTCCAAAAATCAACCTGTTTCATATTCACATCAGTGGGAGTAACTTAACCCCTGGCCACATTGATTAGATCAGATGTGGGCATGTGACCCAAGCCTGATGAATCAGAGTCAATCCAGAAGCCCTTGCTGGAACTATTTAGAGCTATTTGTTCCTCTTTTCCCTGAAATTGCTGAACTTGGAGGATAGAAACCTAGGGCGTCTTCACCATCACAAGAAGAGAACCTATCTGAGAATGAAGTCAACACGGAGGCAAGAAGAGAAACAGGATGGGCAGCTACTGGCTCCTCGTATTTTTTTTTTGAGGGCAGTGTCACTGGCCCTCACATGTGGGATCCGAACCGGGGCCGCTGGCTTCCCAAGCCAGCGCTTGACCACCGCGCCACTCGCCACTCGGCCGGCCCTCCTCATATTTTTTTGACACCCTGGTCTTTCTGAAAACAGAACCTCACTTGGAACTTTCAGTTACAGAAGACAATAATTGCCCCATTTGGGCTAAGCCCTGACTTTGAAATTTATGTCTTTCTCATTTTTCAGCTCCCCACCCCCAACTAATGTACACATTTAAGGCTGTAAATGTCCCTCTCAGCATGACTTGAGCTGCATTCCCACAAGCTTTACTATGCCACAGGTTGTGTGTAGCGTTCAGTTAAAAATATTTTTTCATATCCATTGTCATTTCTTATTGGACCAATGGATTACTTAAAAGTGTGTTGCTCACTCTTCAAACACTTGGGGCTTCTTGGATTCTCGTTGTTAGAATTTCCAAGTCCCACCCGTCTGAAAACTTACGCACAGGCTCTCATTTCCCATAAGGCCTTCCTCAGCAAGTTCTATGGGGACTTGCGGCGGATGTTACATGCGCTCGTGAGCAAGCTCTTCCCCTCAGGTGCCATCCCATTTCCTGATGCGTACTTGCAATGCCATGTGTTATCCGTTGGTTATCTTTCATGGGGTCAGGAGCCTGGAGCCCTCTAGGTGTCAAGCTGTGTCTCGTTCAGTAATGAAGGGGAGAAGAATGTCCTTAGACATATTTAGTTTGTCGGTGCAACGTTCTTTCCTTGGAGAAGCTATGCTTCTACTCTTCCATATGGTTCTAGTGGGATTGTCAATCATTGAAAGCCCTTCCCCCAACTCTTCCTTCTACAAAATGGACATTTGACTCAAGATGGCCAATCAGAGTCTTCCTTAGGAATGGTCTATAGTGCTATCAATAGCTACCGCTTGCTATCCTCTTGAACTGCAAAGTTATGAGTGTTGACAGCGCCGTGGGAAAGGTCTGCAAAAAGAACAAAATCAGACTGAGACAAGTAGAGCTGAGAAATGGAAAGATAGAAAAGCGCTAACATCATTTGAACCCTTAGATTCATTTAAAACCAGAAACCCCTATACTTCCCATTTTTCTGAACCCACAAATTTCCTTTTTGCTTTTTAAATTTGGGTACTGGTTTTGTCACATAAAACTGAAATAGCCCTTTATTGTTGTAGTGGGTTGAATGGTGACCTCCCCTGCACATATGTCCATGTCCTAGTCTCTGGAATCTATGAATGTGACCTTAATTAGAGAAGGGGGTCTTTGCAGATGTCATTTAAGTTAAAGATCTCGAGATGAGATCATCTTGAATTATCTGGGTTAGCACTAAATCCAATGGCAAGTATCCTTATTGGAGACACAGACGAGAGAGGAGAAGGTGGCCACGTGAAGATGGAGACAGCGGTGGGGGTGATGCAGACACCAGAAGCTGGAAGAGGCAGCAGACAGAATCTCTCCTAGAGCTGCAGGGAACCAGCTCTGCTGACACCTTGATTCTGGGCTTCTAGCCTCCAGAACTGTGAGAATAAACTTCTGTTGTTTGAAATCGCCACGTTTGTGGTGATGCATTCTGACAGCCTCAGGAAACTACTGTATTGTTGCACTTTTCATCAAGTCAGAGAGGTAACTGAGGGTGTTATTTGGACCCTGATGTCTTATAATGTTTCACATGGCAGGGGCTGAGCCAACAGATGCCATGCTGGATTGCAGATTGCCTATTTCCTCTGACCAACAGTTTTCTCACTGGCTTAGTCCAGGCATGCCTGTCTCATTCTTCACTCAGAATGAGTTATCTCCTAGGAGTTCCCCTTAAAATTGGTTCCTGGGGAGTCTGTCCTCCATTACCCCTACTTTACCATAGGGAACTGTGAACAGCTCAGGCGTTCGAGTCGGCCAGAACAAGGTTTGAATTCCAGCTTTCTGTGAGACCATGGACAAATTGCTTTACATTTTGGAGCTCCAGTTTCTTCCACTGTAAAATGGGACTCTCTAACTGGCTAGGTATTATAAAGATTAGATAATGCATGCAAAGCACAGAGCAAGTGACCTGGTCCGTGGTCCACTGTCCATTTACTCAGTAAATATAAACTATGAGTATTTGTCAGCTTGGGCCGCTATAACAAAAATGTCAAACAATGAGGGACTTAAACAACAGAAATTTCTTTCTCCTAGTTCTGGAGGCTGAAAGTCTGAGATAGGGGGCCAGCGTTGTCAGGTTTTGGGGAAGGGCCATCTTCCTGGCTTGCATATGGCTGTCTTCTCACTGTGTGCTCACACAGTGTGGGGGGGCTTAGGGAATCTCATGATTTATTTGGATCAGTATGGGCTGGCTTGTGGGTCTTTATTTTAAACTTTGGGTTACAATCCAATACAACTTTATTTTGTTTCTAGATCGTTCCAGCTCAAGCCGTTGGGAGCTTTTTCAGTTGTCTCCCGTGTCCCTTTGACACACTTCCATTGTTGGGGGTTAACTTTTTTTATTTTTAAGCCTGGTTGATTTTTGTTCTGCCTTCTGCCATGAAAAAAATGAACTTCTTTTGTGTGTGACAGCCCTTCAGATTTCTGAAAACACCTATCGTTACCCCCTCTCGTCATCCCCAGCCATTCCTTCAGACATTCCTCATGTGCCATCTATTGACTTCTTTCTCTCCTAGTTGTTTTCATCTGCAAACGTTTCTTTTGGTCAGTTACTGGAACTGCCTTCCACTCACCTTACCCCCCAGAACATTGTGTTATAAAATTTGATACAAATCAAAAATAGTTCCACTTCTGTAAAACAATAGTATACAGGCTTCATCACAGAAGGAATAAATGAAACCCTCTAGAGGGACTAGAATGCTTCTGCTCTGTGCAGATCTTTATCATTTTCCGAGTCATTTAGGAACTCATGTCTTTGGACATTTAGGAACCCTTGTAACCCTTGCGAGGCAGGTAGGGCACGAAAGAGGCTCAGAGGGAACTCCTGATCCAAAGTCACTATATGGACTGGATGGCATTGTGTAGGCTGTTAAACCTTCAACCTTTATCAGTATTGCCAGTATATTTGTATATGGGCTGAACTGAACCTCCTGATTAAAAAAATGAGATAAGAAAGGTAAGTCTGAAATGCAAACATTTATGAAATGCTTTTAAAAATAAAAATCATTTTGTATGCTACTAGGTGTGCATTGGGTGGTCAAGGCAGAACCTAGAAAGCATATGGTTAGCTTTGGGAAGAGATGTGTGAACAGGACAGAAATGAATGCTTTCTAATTGTCCTTGCTTGCTGTGGATATTAGGTAGCTACCTTTGTCTCTTTTTCACCACTTATCAAACTCTAATGGAAAAGTGCTGAGGTGCAGCTAATCCCAAACAGTGGATAATCCCCAAATAATTTATACAGTAATAGTTTGTAACACATACACACCCCAGTGCCCAGACCCTGCTCTTCTATTTTGGAGGTTGCAGAGACTGCACTGGAGACTTGGCAAATGGCACCAACTTTTATTCCTGGGTGGTCTCTGTTCATTCAGAACCAGGGCAGAAAGATAGTAAGAGCCTTGTCCTATGGGCTAGAACTGAGGTGAGGAGAAAAACAAATAGCTAGAACATGTTTCTTGCTTTCTACCTGACCAATTCCTCAATCTTAAAACCAGTTTGTACAAACCAGAAATTGTGGCGTATGCAGAAAATTTCGGGTCTTAACTCTCCTATATGAATGCTTGCCATACCCAAAGAGCCTGCTGCCTTCAAGGCATTAGCAGTTGAAAGGAAACAGCTAGCTTATCTGTGGCGCCACCTGCTGGTGTGGGTGGGACGGAGAAAGTCATTTATTTGGAGGGAGGTGGGCAGAGGTTTGGCTGGCACATGGAAAGGGCTGAGTTGCAGGGCTGAGGGAGGAGTATCCAGAGAAGGAGGATGGCAGCCGAGGGACTGAGAACTCCAACTCTGATGACAAAGGACGGTGAGGGTAGATGGGTATAGACACAGATGCCTGCTCTGCGATGGAGGTTAGTGAGGAAGATAGCTTTACTATTTGATGGCTGTTTGAGGTGGAGGCTTGCTAGAGGAACTGGGGGAGCACGACTAAGTAGAGAAAGCGGAGGTGGGGGGGGTTCATTATCTGAATATGTGAGCTGTATTTCGTTGCTACCTGAAAGAGGCTCTGAGGTGAATTGAGTGAGAAATGTGAATTCCTTTTGCTGGAGGAAAAACTGAGTCCTTTGGCAACTTGAACTTTTCGATCTTCCTTGACCTCCAAAAGCATTAATCACCGTAAATGTGGTCAATGTGTTCTTCCCTAGATGGGGGTGTCTCGGTTAACGGCAGAGCCAGCGCATGACTCCAGGTCCCAGCGGCCCCAAGTAAACGTGCTAGTTGGTCAGCTTCGAATAAATTTAGGAGACAAGAATCTCTGCAAAGGGTCTGAGGAGCCCAAGGTGAGACTTTCAGGGCAAGCTTCCACACCACCCACAGACTTATCTGACTTGCATACATGGGTGCTGAAGCTTTTACAAATCTTCCAACTTTCCTGAACCCAGTTTTCACATCTCCATCTTGTGTGCCATATCTCCTCATTCTGTCTCCCATGTTTGTTGAATGCACAAGATTAAGTGTAATAATGTTGCACACGAAATGAGATGACTTCCTTAGCTGTGACTTTAAGGACGGTCCTAAGATAGTCTACATGTCTTAGCTTCCTCATCAGATGAACCCTTTATGCCTTTAAATACACGTGAGGGTGAGAAACAGGAAAGCTTTTAGATGTTCATTCTTCCATTTGCTCTGCAGCTTGAGGACTTTGAACTAGCTGGCAAAGAAATAGTAAACTTAAAACAAAACCTCCAAATCCCTGCTCTTCCTTGTGCCTTAGCTTCTTCAATGATAAAATGAGACAAATGCCATTTTCTACTATCCGAGGTCATCTGCTTTGTGAATTATTCTGACTCTTGTTTCTTCACCCTTCAGCTATTTGGGGGCACTTCTACCAAAACTTATATATGTTTTTTCCTAGTTCTGCCAATAGAGCAGTTGTAGGGCGTATGCATACAGGGGAAACAGAAAAATGTGGTGGCAAAAATCAGTCCATTTTCCAGTAGTCTGATGCCTTCCCACCTAAGCATCTGTACAAAATGAGGGCGTGGCGCCTTCTCCCCTCCCAGCCCACTCCTGCCCACTCTCCCTTTTCCTCTCTCCTCAGCAAGTCTGCTGGACTGACTAGTCTGCCGCCTCAAAGACACTCTGCATTGTAAGAGACTGAATTCTGCCTCTGACATTTCATTCCCCCTGCGGTTTTAATTAGGTGTGAATTCCCCTTGCTTTGAAACATGCCTCAGGATCTTAGGGAGATGGCAGGCAGATGGGTATTAATGCAGGATGATGTTTCTCACTTCATGGTGCCCATGCAACATTTATTGTCATTAAAATAGTGTCACTCAAATGACGTGGCTGATGTTGGAAAATGAGTGCCAAGTTGATCATTGTTCTGTGGATCTGAGCTTTGATGAGGAAGCTGAATTAGAGGCTTATGCAATGTGTGTCTAGGTATCACTCCACAGTGAGACTCTGGAGACAGAGCCTCCAAAGCATTATCGGGGTGGTAAGAATAAAAATGCTCACCTTTTCCTCCTTACCAGGCTGTGGGGACACTGAGAAAGGTACTATGTGTGCCCTCCTGAGGGCCTAAAAAGCCAAATGTCCAGGTGTCGTTAGCTTAACATGAGATTTGCTTAATTCCCCACAACACTGTAGCTCATTTCTTTTTTTCCTCCTCAGGTTTTTGTTTTTTGCCCAGGTTAAAGAAAAAAAAATGATTCCTTTCTATCTTATGTTTAACTTTTGTCCCTCTGCGTTGACGCTTTGAATTCCGAAAGCCTCTTTGGGTCTGATGGTTGAGCTTCAACATGAAACCGACTCACAGAACTAATTAGGTTTATGGCCTGTGGCCAAGTAAACTAGTTTTGTTTCATAGAATTCTGAGAGAGAAAAATCCATATTTAGGACTCACTAAAACTTCCCTCAAAATATGTCCCCCTACATGCAAGTATTGCTGACCTCGGGGAAATGTTTTATACTAGCCCAGCGTGGGGACACCCAGCTGTCTATGTGTTCTTTATGACTTCATTCCAGGGTTGAGCTTGAAAAGGTGAGGGGACAGGGGCGCTCTGGGAGAAGTACAATGGACGGAATGAAATGTCTGCAGAACACAGCTCAATTTATTGGAAAGTGAAGCCCTGAGCTCCACAGCAATACTTTCTGTGGCCAGAGACCTAACTAAGTATCTGTGTCCAAATGTCATACTGTTTGCTGTGCGCATTTGCCAGGTTGCTTGTTTTTTTTCTTCATCTTCCGCTAATGTAAGTTAAGCCATTGAGTGAGAAAAGCGACAGACACACAATAATAACCGAAACAGCCTGTCCTGGGCTGGGAGGTCAGTCAGTGTGCTCGCAGCACCGGGGCGCACGAAGGCTGTCAGGGGCCATCGCTCGGCGTCAGCAGGAGCTGCCACTCTCGCCTTAGCATGCCTTGGTGTCTGGGGCAGAAGCTCTTCATTTGTACCCATTAAACCTTTGCATTTCCTTTTAGGTTTTTGTGAATAAAATGAAACTGTACCATTATTGGTAAAGTGTTGTCAAGGCCAAAAATCCTCCCGAATGTTGTTTGTGTCCCTGGTTACAAAGGCGAGTACTGAGGCTTGATTCATTTCAAGGCGAGCGTGTGTGTGTGTGTGTGTGTGTGTGTGTGTGTGTGTGTAACACGAGGGGGCAGTGAGTAGGGCAAGAGTTTTAAGGAAGGAGGAGGGGCAAGAGGGAAACACAACTTTCAATGAATTGAAAGTACATAATGAAAAGATTCTGAAATGTAATGACAAAACTGGCTGTGTTTTTCTCTCACCTCCTCCTCTGTCTCTTTGCCTCCCCGCACCTCCCCCAAAGCACTGAAGGAAAATGAGACTGTCAGATCAAAGCCACACGCCCACTCTAGGTCTGTGTGGAGAAAAGCAGTGTTTCCTCGGCGCACGCACTGTGTGGCAGTGGCAGTTGTGCTGTGGACTGGTCCTTCTCCCCGTCTGCTGTCCACCCTGGTGAGCAGCATCAAAGCTTCCAGGCGTTCGGTGGCCACATTTCTAACCATGTTTTGTACTCTCAACACTTGGCCATTCAGTATTCGGCCACTGTCCCTCTGACATATGTTCTGAAAGAATTGGGCTTTCCCTCTTTAATTTATACTTTTTTTCTAGGGCCCTCTGGATTGCCTATATCTGATTCCCTCAATGTTTTCTTCTTTCAAGCTAGTTGTTAATTTCCGAGTGCTCTAAAATGTAGCTTTTTGGTTTTCTTATTCTCTCCTGGAGCTCATTTGCATTTTCTCCTGAAAATACAGTTGCATCTAGTTAAATAAAGGTATGTGGGCATTCAGTTTTAATACCATCCACGAAAGCCTGTCTCCTACACCCGCTCTGTTAGGAATATCTTGTTACCTACATGTCATACTCAACCAGGTATAGGACAGGTGTGTGTTGCATGGGAGGAGGAAGAAACGAGGTATAAGTCTGGTGGAGGGAGACAGAAATTGATTGGGAAGGACCTGAAGTGGCAGACAGACAGAAGGAAAGTAATTAGACCCAGGAGCTGTGTGTATTTCTTAGGATTAGGTGCTCTCTGTTCTTATCAACTTGCCCTTCACAGTGTACATCTTTCAACTGATTCCTTTAATGAAATTGATCATTTTCATGGTCTTTCGTAGCTCTCTCTTTTCATGCCGTTTGTGGGCCCAGAACTAGATGTGCCGCCTCAGGAAGAATTTAATCAGTGTTCTGGGAAGATGGATTTACCATTCTGGCTTTTTTTTTGTATACATGCAATCACCCAATTTCTTTAAAGTCCATTCTGATCCTGAAATCCTTTGTTACATTTCTCAATCCAATCTTAACAGAGATTAAAATAACTAAATAAATAGGGTTTTTAGGTCGAACATGTTTAGGAAATAATGGATTAAGCAAAATCAAACAATTTATTTACTACATGTCTTTCCAGAGTGTTTCTGGTAATATATATTGTGACTCTATAAGATACAACTTTTCCCAAATTCATTTGCTGATAATACCTATTAGTAATATTTTGAGAAATGCTTTTGAGAAACAGATTTTGAAATTTGTAAGACTTGAAAGTTTTAAATCAAATGATATTTCCTTTGTCATTTTGGTTCCCATCTCAATTGGTGTTTGCCCCAACAAAAGAAAATCTTTTACCATCTGATTTGGGTACTTAATATCCATCTATCTCACCATGGTTTTTATGTTCAACACCTAACAAGTTGCTTTCCCATCCCATTCCATTCTTTTCTACCTTTCCACTTTGGCACTGGGAATTAAAATGGCCCCTCCTGCCCCTCACAGCTTATTACAGCTTATTTTTTCCTCTTAGTTTTGCAGGAAATAATAAGCACCTTATAACAGTAGACTGCTTTATATTTTCAAGGTACTTTCACATCCATTATCTCATTTCATCCGCTCCACACCTCAGTAGGTAAGCAGAACATGGATTATTACCCCTTTCTAGCTCAAGGCCATACAGGTAACTAAACACAAAGACAATAAGGTTTTTAGATGAATAAGTTCTAGTACACTTAATTCACCATGAGTTCCCAGCCTAATTCCATCCTTGCTATTTTTTTAAATAGATAGATAGATAGATAGATAGATAGATAGATATGAATTTGCTTGGCAAATATCTGAATTTGCTGAGAGAGCAACTGTGGAAAATGGTTTGTTTTGCAGGAAATCACACGTGGAGGGGCCCATCTAGGTCACTGGGTGCCTGAACACTATGTGGGAAACAATGGCGAAAAGGAAGTGAGGACAATTGCAGACTAGGCTGTCCCAGGGCTGAGAGGGGCTTCTGCGCATGAAAATCTGACCTCCTCCCTGACTCTGCACTGGAGGACTGACTAGTTAATCTTACATCTACTTTTGTAATGGGGCAATTTACATGCTCATGGGAGCCATACTAAGGGAACACTTTTGGGCTAAGGAAGTTGTCTTCAAGGGGAAATAGGAAAATTTTGCCATTTGGGAAATTTGGTAATGTCGGGAGATACTTTTGGTCCCAACTAGGCAGAGGGGTTGCTACTGGCATCCAATAGGTAAAGGCCAGGGATGCTTCTAAACCTACAATTCATAAGTGAGTCCTGTCCTGTGAGATGCATGCACGCGCACACGCGCGCTCACAAACACACACACACACACACACACACACACACACACCACAAAGAATTATCTGACCCACAATGTCAGTAGTGCCCAGATTAAGAAACTGATCTAAATAAACATCGTGGGTCCCATAGAAGTTGTTTTAAATTAGTCTCTGTTTTTTTTCCTCTTGTGCTCTCTCTCTCTCTCTCCCTCCCTCCCTCCCTCTCTCTCGTTATCCACTTAAGTAAATGGAGGAAGGGCTTGTGGCGCCCCTGAATACCATCACTGTGTCATGAAGAAATAAGTGTGCCTCATGATGAATTTAACGGGAGATTCCCATGGGCTCCTCTGGGATTGCAGGTGCAGTGCACACACCTGAGGGCACAGAATCATCTGCCCACACTGTCCTGGGTGTGTCTCTTTGTCCATCGGTCGGTCTCATGTCTGACTCTAGCGATTCTCAGACTTCATGAGCCTCAGTTCCTTCTTGTGGATCAGGCATCAGAGGCTGCTGTCAGCTCTATGACACGAATCTGGCCAGAAGTGCCTAGAAGCTGTCGGAAAAGGTGCTTTTGGGGTTTGAGGATGGATTGGATTCTTTCTTTTAGGATGAGCTGAGAGGAAAAGTGGGGGAGGCACTTGTGATTGTTGCCTAGGCTTGTCTCCAACAGTTTCATGCCCAAGAGGATATTGTGATGAGCCCAGCTGGCTGCGTTCGTGAATGTGCGGGATACAAGGCGAGAGCAGTGCACATGGGAGGAAGGGGTGCAGCCATTTGGTGCCTGGAAGGGACGCCTGAGCATCTGGGTATGTGTTTGTGGTTTTGTATTTGGGCTTCAATTCAAAGCCCTTTCGTTCATATGATAAATAATTTCCTATCCACTCCTAATTTCCATTGCCTAATGGTGATTAACCTTTTCAATTTTGACATTACGGATAATAAATGAAGCTCATTCTTCCAGGCTTTACCACAGTGCTGGTGTTTGAGTACAAAAATGTCTGGGATAAGAATTCCTTCAGTGCATTCAATGCAGTCCTGAAGGAATTGCAAACTCTTTGAAATCTCTGTAGCGTTCAGAATGTTTGTAGCATGCAGGTTTGTAACATAGGGCAAGTTTTTTGGGGTAGCAAAGATGTTTTTTCTTCACATCCCCATGACTACTGTGTAACTACCAATTTGAACTTCTTAATCCCTTCCCCTTTTTCACCCACTCCCAACCCCCTCCCATCTGGCAACCATCAAAATGTTCTCTGTATCTATGAATTTGTTTATTTTGTTTGTTTGTTTTGTTCTTTAGATTCCACATATAACTGAAATCATATGACATTTGTCTTTCTCTGACTTACTCCACTCAGAACAATACCCTTCAGGTCCATCCATGTTGCTGCAGATGGCAAGATTTCATTCATTTTTATGGCTGAGTAATATTCCATTGTATATATGTACCACCTCCTCTTTATCCATACATCCATTCAGGGACACCCAGGCTGCCTCCACATCTTCGCTATTGTAAACAATGCTGCAATGAACATATGGATGCACATGTCCCCTCAAAGTAGCGTTTGGGTCTTTTGATAAATACCCAGAAGTGGGATCACTGGGTCCTTCTTTGTCTCTTGTTATAACCTTTGTTTTAAACTCTATTTTGTCTGGTACGAGTATTGCTACCCCAGCTTTTTTTGTTTTTCTCATTTCCATTTTCATGAAACAACTTTTTCTCATCCCCTTACTTACAGTCTGAAGTGAGTCTCTTGTAGGCAGCATATGTAAGGGTCTTGTTTTCTTATCCATTCAGGCACCCTATCTTTTTATTTTTTAATTTTTATTATTATTAATAGTTACAGATGTACAAAACTATGCAATAGTTATCTTTTTCATCCCTTACAAAGTGACTCCCCCTGCCCCCCCACTCCCGATATCATACATATCTATTACAATTCCACTGACTCCGTCCCCACACTATATTCCACATTCCATGACTATATATGTGTTAAATTATAGTCAACATCTAATATTAATCAGCGGCAGCTTCAGATGTACAGTGCAGTGGTCAGACCTCCACGCGGTCCATGAAGTGGTCTCCCTGACAAGACATGAGTCCTTCTGGTCCCCTAAAAAATATTTACAACATTATTCCCTAAACTGTCTCTTCTGTCCCTGCAGTAATATTGTAGTTATCAGTTTGTGTTGCCTCGTCCCTTCCCCTTCTCCCTCAGCCCATCCCCATCCCATCTAGCCCTCATCAGTTTTTCCTTTGTGTCTCTAAGACTATTTCTGTTTATTTTGCTCATTTATTCAGTTCTTTAGATTCCACATATAAGTGAGATCATATGGTATTTCTCTTTCTCTGACTGACTTATTTCACTTAACATAATGTTCTCTAGGTCCATCCATATCGTTGCAAATGGTGCCATTTCTTTCTTCTTTATAGCTGCGTAATATTCAATTGTATAAATGTACCACAGTTTCTTAATCCAGTCATCTACCGATGGGCATTTCGGTTGTTTCCAAGTCTTGGCTATTGTAAATAGCGCTGCAATAAACATAGGGGGTGCATATATTTTTTCGAATTAGTGTCTTGGGTTTTTCAGGATAAATATCTAGGAGTGGAATTGCTGGGTCGAAAAGTAGTTCCATTTCCAGTTTTTTGAGATACTTCCATACTGACTTCCATAGTGGCTGCACCAATCTGCAATCCCACCAACAGTGCAGCAGGGTTCCCTTTTCCCCACAGCCCCACCAGCACTTCTTGTTTGTTGATTTGTTGATGATAGGCATTCTGACCAGAGTGAGGTGGTATCTCATTGTGGTTTTTATTTGCATTTCCCTAATGCCCAGTGAGGTTGAAAATTTTTTCATATACCTGTTGGCCATCTGTTTGTCCTCTTTAGAGAAATGTCTCTTCATATCCTCTGCCCATTTTTTAATTGGGTTGTTTGTCTTTTTGGTGTTGAGTTTCATGAGTGTTTTATAAATTTTGGATATTAACCCCTTATCAGATATATCGTTGACAAATATATTCTCCCTTTCAGTAGGCTTCCTTTTTGTTTTATTGATGGTATCCTTTGTTGCGAAAAATCTTTTAAGTTTGATATAATCCCATATGTTCATTTTTTTCTTTTACTTCCCTTGCCCGCGGGGATGTATCAGTAAAAATATTACTCAGGGTAATGTCTGCAAATGTACTCCCTATCTGTTCTTTTAGGAGTTTTATGGTTTCAGGTCTTACATTTAAGTCTTTAATCCATTTTGAATTTGTTCTTGTATATGGCGTAAGGAGGTGGTCCAGTTTCATTTTTTTGCATGTGTCAGTCCAATTTTCCCAGCACCATTTATTAAATAGACTGTCTTTACTCCAATGTAAATTCTTGCTTCCATTGTCATAGATTAACTGTCTGTATATGCCTGGATGCATTTCTGGGCTCTCTTTTCTGTTCCACTGCTCTATGTGCCTGTTTTTATGCCAATACCATACTGTTTTGATTACTGTAGCCTTGTAGTATGTTTTGATGTCTGGTAGCGTGATACCCCCAACTTTGTTCTTATTTCTCAGGATTGTCGAGGCTATTTGGGGTCTTTTATGGCTCCATATAAATTTTAGGATTATATTTTCTATTTCTGTGAAAAGTGCCCTTGGTAGTTTGATAGGAATTGCATTGAATCTATATATTGCTTTAGGCAGTATGGACATTTTAACTATATTAATTCTTCCTATCCATGAGCATGGTAGGTGTTTCCATTTATTTGTATCTTCTATGATTTCTTTCTTCAGTGTCTTATAATTTTCTGAGTACAGATCTTTTACTTCTTTGGTTACATTTATTCCTAGGTATTTTATAGTTCTTGAAGCAATTGTAAATGGGACAGTTTTCTTAATTTCTCCTTTGTTAGTTTATTATTGGTATATGCAAATGCAACTGATTTCTGAACATTGATTTTGTATCCTGCTACCTTACTGAATTCGTCTATCAGCTCCAATAGTTTTCTGATGGAGTCTTTGGGGTTCTCTATATACAGTATCATGTCATCTGCATATAATGACAATTTTATTTCTTCCTTGCCAATTTGGATGCCTTTTATTTCTTTTTCTTGTCTGATTGACGTGGCTAGAACTTCCAGAACTATGTTGACTAAAAGAGGAGAAAATGGACAGCCTTGTCTTGTTCCTGATCTTAAGGGGAATGGTTTTAGCTTTTTCCCATTGAATATGATGTTAGCTGTAGGTTTATCATATATGGCCTTTATTATGTTGAGATATGATCCCTGTATTCCCACTTTGCTAAGGGTTTTTAACATAAATGGCTGTTGGATTTTGTCAAATGCTTTTTCTGCATCTATTGATATGACCATGTGATTTTTATTCTTTATTTTGTTGATGTGGTATATCACATTAATTGATTTGCGGATGTTGAACCAGCCTTGCGTACTAGGGATGAAACCCACTTGATCATGATGTATGATCTTCTTAATATATTACTGAATTCTGTCTGCTAATATTTTATTGAGAATTTTTGCATCTATATTCATCAGGGATATTTGCCTGTAGTTTTCCTTTTTTGTGCTGTCTTTATCTGGTTTTGGAATCAGGGTGATAGTGGCTTCATAAAAAGAATTTGGGAGGCTTCCCTTCTTTTGGATTTTTTGGAATAGTTTGAGAAGAATAGGTGATAGTTCTTTTTTGAATGTTTGATAAAATTCACTTGTGAAGCCATCAGGGTTTTTGGTTTTTGGGAGCTTGTGGATTACTGATTCAATTTCCTTGGCAGTAGTCAGGCTATTTAGATTTTCCGTTTCTTCTTGAGTTAGCTTTGGAAGGTTGTATGCTTCTAGAAAATTATCCATTTCTTCCATATTGTCAAATTTGTTGGCATATAGTTGCTCATAGTAATTTCTTAGAATTTTTTTGTATTTTTGTGATGTCTGTAGTCATTTCCCCTCTTTCATTCCTGATTTTACTAATTTGAGTCCTCTCTCTTTTTTTGTTTTGATGAGCCTGGCTAGAGGTTTGTCAATTTTGTTTATCTTCTCAAAAAACCAGCTCTTGGTTTCATTGATCTTTTGTATTGTTTTTCTGTTGTCTATATTGTTTATTTCCGCTCTGGTCTTTATTATCTCCTTTCTTATACTCCCCTTGGGCTTCTTTTTGCTGTTCTTTTTCCAGTTCCCTGAGGTGTAAGGATAACCTGTTGCTTTGAGATTTTTCTTGTTTCTTTAGGTAGGCCTGCACTGCTATGAACTTCCCTCTTAGGACTGCTTTCACTGCATCCCAGAGATTTTGGGTCGTGGTGTTTTCATTTTCGTTTGTCTCGAGGTATCTTTTGATTTCCTCCTTGATCTCATTTGTGACCCACTCGCTATTTAGTAGCATGTTATTTAGCCTCCATTTATTTGACAGCTTTCTGGGTTTCTTCTTATAATTGATTTCTAGTTTCGTAGCATTGTGGTCAGAGAAGACACTTGAAATGATTTCAATCTTCTTAAATTTATTGAGACTTGTTTTATGGCCTAACATGTCAGCCACCCTATCTTTTGATTGGAGCATTTAATTCATTTACATGGAAAGTAATTTTTGATATTTACTTGGAAAGTAATTTTTGATAGATATGTAATTCTTGCCATTTTATTATTCATGCTTTTGATTTTTTTTTTCATCTTAAAGAAGTCCCTCTGAAATTCCTTGTGATTCTGGTTGGGTGGTGAGGAACTCCTTTAGCTTTTTCTTGTCTGGGAAGCTCTATCTGTCCTTTGATTCTAAATGATAGCCTTGCTGTGTAGAGCAATCTTGGTTGTAGGTCCTTGCTTTTCATCACTTTGAATATTTCCTGCCACTCTCTTCTGGCCTGCGAAGTTTCTTTTGAGAAATCAGTTGACAGTCTTATGGGAGCTCCCTTATAGGTAATTAACTGCTTTTCTCTTGCTGCTTTTAAGATTCTCTCTTTGTCTCTAACCTTTGCCATTTTAATTATGATGTGTCTTGGTGTGGGTGTCTTTGGGTTCATCTTGTTTGGGTCTCTCTGCACTTCCTTAGCTTGTGTGTCTATTTCCTTTGCTAGGTTAGTGAAGTTTTCAATCATTATTTCTTCAAATAGGTTCTCAATCCCTTGCTCTCTGTCTTCACTTTCTGGTATCCCTATGATGCAAATGTTGGTTTGCTTGACGTTTTCCCACAGGCCCCTTAGACTATCATTTTTTAAGATTCTTTTTTATTTTTGCTGTTCTGTTTGCGTGTTTTCTGCTACCTTGTCTTCCACATCGCTGATTCGATCCTCTACTTCATCTAATGTGTTGATTCCCTCTAAAGCATTCTTCATTTGAGTTATTGTAGTCTTCATTTCTGACTGGTTCTTTTTAAGTTTTCTATCTCCATTTTTATGTTTCCTATGTCATCATTGAAGTTCTCCCTGAGATATCTAACATCTTTATGACCAATGTTTGGAACTCTGCATCTCTTAGATTGCTTGTCTCCATTTTGTTTGGTTCTTATCCTGGAGCCTTGTTCTGTTCTTTCATTTGGGACATGTTTCTTTTCTCCCCCTTTTGGCTGCCTCTCTGTGTTTGTTTCTATGTAGGGGTGCTATGTCTCTCGGTTTTAGTCGAGTGACCTTATATAGTAGGTGTCCTGTGGAACCCAGTGGCACAATCTTCCTGGTCACCTGAGCCAGGTGCTCTAGGTGTGCCCCTTGTGTGGATTGTGTGTGCCCTTCTGTTGTAGTTGAGCCTTGGTTGCTGTTTGTACATCAAGGGGAGGGATTGACCTTTGGGCTGATTGGCTGTGAGGACTGGCTGTGACTACAGTGGAAGAGTTGTTGTTCAGGGACTGACCCCACAGAGCAGGATTCACTTTAGCAGGGCTCTGGTGCCTACTGGGTCTGTCCTTTGAGTGTGTCATCTGTGGAGGTGGTTGGATGGTGCTCTGGTGTGTCTGAAGCTGGTCACTGGGTGTGTTAGTTCTGGAACCTCTTGGGAGGAACTTTGTTGCAGACTAAGTGCAGCTGCTGCCTCTGCCCTGCTCGGGGCCACCTGGCATGAGCTACAAAGTGATCTGCAGATGGTTGCCACCTGCACTGGGCTTAGTAGTACCTGGGAGAGGCTAAGCTGAAAACTGAGACCAGCTGCCACTAGTGCCAGGCTTACAGCTGCTCAGTAAGCGGCATGGGACATACTGAAGCCAGCTGCTACTTCTTTGGGGTTTGTGAGCCTTTGAGACATTTTAGGAAAGCCTGCAGCCTGAGCCAAGGCAGGCCGTTTGTTTGGAAAAGTCACTGGAAGCAGCTTGGGTTGGGTAGTGTCTCAGGGAATCACCAGGGTGGGGCTAGGCTGATGGTAACTCAGATATGGTGGCCATCTGCGTCTGCACACAGGGAGGGGGGAAAGCTCAACAAAGGAACAATGGATTCTGCTAGCACTTCTGTCTGGGAGAAAGCTGCCCCTCTAGCTTTTGCCCTGAAGCCAGACAATTAAGTTTCTCCCCGTTTGTCCCTGGCACCTTTTGAGCTGTTGCCCCGGCGCTGGAGCTCAGAGGTAGTGAATCTGTTAATGAGTAAGTCCATGTGTGGGCCCTTTATGAGGCACACCTTGGACTGCAGCTGTCTTCTATCTCACTCAGCCACAGTCTCTGCTGATTTTCACAGCCAGGAATTGGGACTCCCCTCGCAGCACCGGAGCCCTGGGCTGAGGAGCCTCCTAGTGCGGGGCTGGGATGTCTTGCTCCCCAGGGTGGTGGCCTTCACAGCCGAGATAGCCCTCCTGATTTTTCATGATCACACGTAGGTGTGGGACCTGCCTGCTCTGTGTCGCCTTCCCTCCAAACAGCCTTGATGTGGCTTCTTCTGTATGTCCTTAGTTTTAGGACTTCTGTTCAGCTAGACTTCAGGAGGTTCTCAGTGATGGTTGTCCTGTAGTTTAGTTGTAACTTTGATGTGGTCATGAGAGGAGGTGAGCGCAGTATTTACTCTGCCATCTCGACTGGAAATCTATATTCTTTTTCCTGAGTCGTTTGAGAATACGTTGGGCACATCATGGCCCTTTAACCTAAAGACTTTTATGTATGTTTCCAAAGAATAAGAAAATTGTCTCAAATAATCACAGTACAGTTAGCAAATTCAGTAAATTTAACATTGAGACAATACTTTAGCTTTTGTAATTCCTTTTTATCAGTTGTCTCAATAATATCCATGGCATTCCCTCCCCACCCCCAGTTTAGGATCCATTCTAGGATCATGTACACATGCAGTTCTCATGCCTCTTTAGTCTCCTAAACAGATCCCCTTATTTGCTTCTAAGTTCACAAGAGAGAAGAACCATAATAATTTTTCTATGAATAATGTTTCAAAAGATCGATTTAAATAGTTGCCTAGGAAACTGTCTCCATTTTGCCTTCATTCTGAAACCTCCCCGCCGAAGTCTAAACACAGTTGTCAGGTTAGCAAAAAGAGGGAACTATGAAGCAAGCCCTCTGAATCCAGGTGTATTCTGAGAGTACTTCTAGGCACTGACATTCCTTGCCTGTCTCCTTCAGTTCAATGTCTCAAACCCATTTCCTTCCCCCTTCGGACTGTAATCTCTTTGGTACCCAACTTGTGATAGATAAGATTTGCTTGGGTTTAATTTGTCACGGCATACCTGAGTGAGGAGCATCACAAGATATCTGGGGCAACTTGTCTGTTCCCCTTCCCTGATTCCCCAATGCTGTTCCCCTCCCCCAATTCCCCAATAAAATCTTTTAAACAAAGAAAAAATAAGAAAGCTGGGGATCACAGTAAGCTTTCCTTCCAGGAGACCTTGTTAATTAAATTTTGTATGAAGGAGGCCAGGCACACCAGTGCAGATCTTTGTTTTTCCAAGCCAAAATGTAGCAGGCATTTCCCAAAGAGACATCATCCATGCACTTCTCTGTGAAAATCAGTTAGTATTATGAATGTGTGATGGCTTTCCTGAAGAAAAAGGCTGTCATTATGGGAAAGCCGACACCTTAGAGAGAAATGTCTCTGCCTCCCCTCTTTGCCCCTCAATTGTCTTCTTCACTATTCCACACTACTACTCCCCCAATATTAATTTGAAATGGCTGTTTTCCAGCAAACAGGACATTAAACCCCCTTTCAATGCTGTGTAACGTAACCCTCCCACTGGTTTTCCACCCTTCATTGCCTTACTACCTCCCTCCAATATACACATTTATGGCCTGAAGCCAATGAGGGCCTTGGGTCTGGAGGCTGTCATTATCTACTTAACCATACATCATAGCCTGCCTCTCCTTCTCAAAATTATTTTAACCAGTAAAAATCTGGTTAAAATTTGTCCGTTTTTATTTGTGTTAAAATGCCTTTTAAAATTACTTTTTAAACCTTATCTAATTTTAACTGATTCAATACAAATTTTCTGTCTAACAGAATTCTGTAATTTGAACTTAGTGTTTCTCACCACTTTATTCATTGCGCTTTAGAGATCTAAGGGGTTAGGTACTTCAATTTGAAACCTATTTTTATAACACTTCTAAATGGTTAAATATCAGGTATCCTGCTATTGGATGACTTGTTCTTCTTTGATCGTTTTTTGTTTTGTTTTGTTTTTGCCTTTTTTCTGCTTCTTTCCCCCACCCCCATGCTATTCTATCTCCCTGTGGCCTACTCATATTCCATCTCTGCCTATTGAAATCTTTACCATTCTTATCCTATTTAACCAAATTATTCAGTCTGAGAAGACAGAGACCATGTTTTGTTCATTTTGAAAACTTATATAGCACTAAGCAATAGTGCCTTGATACAGTAGATGTGAAATGATTGCCTGAGTAATGAATAACAAAATTATATTGAAAAACTGATCATGCTTCCATGAAGCTTTCCTTGGTAGTGCAAACAATACTGATTACATACTTACTCGTGTAAATGGAATGGGAATGCGAGTTGTGTTTATCATTACCCAATTCTTTGAACTCCTTTCAAGTTGTTTGTTGCAAATTAAAATGATCTTTTATGAAAAATTATTTTAATGATTTATAAACCAAAACATACTCCTTTAATTTTGTTCAAAGTAAAGAAATAGATGCTATCAGCCTTGAAAAGGTGTATGTTACCCGGTTAATAGAATAATTGACTCTCTCAACACCTACACCAGTATTTATTTATTTATTTATCTATTTATTTATTTATTTATTTGAGGGCAGTGTCACTGGCCCTCATATGTGGGACTGAACCGGGGCCGCTGGCTTCCTAAGCCAGCGCTTAACCACCGTGCCACTCGGCCGGTATTATACCAGTATTTAGAATTATTTGTTTGTTTAGTGTCCCAGAGGTTTTTATACCCTGGGACTTTGCACATTTTAAGAATCAGAATAGGGCCGGCTGAGTGGCGCGGTGGTTGGGAGCTGGCTTGGGAAGCCAGCGGCCCCGGTTCGGATCCCACATGTGAGGGCCAGTGACACTGCCCTCAAAAAAGAAAAAAAAAGAATCAGAATGGGTGAGAAGTATACATTTCCTTAGGAGAGTCACGGAAGGGCCATAGTGAAGGTGGCTCCTCAGGCAGCTCAGATTTGGTAAAGAATCCATTTGGAAGTTGAGAATCATCAAATGGATTCCCTTGAAACTATCATTGCCTCCTATCCACTGAAAAAATCTTCATAATACAGGCCACAGTTCTAAGACCACCTGCTTCACAGCATTTAGCACACTCCTGTGTTTGCTGAGTACTCCAAAAAGAGTAAACAAAGGCCTATATGTGTTAGAAATGTGGAATGGAAGTATTACTATTAGAATCCTTCAGCTGGTGAGACACCATCATCAAGGTGGGTTGAAGACACTCCAACTTCATCCTAAATTGATGAGAATATCCCTGTTTTTAAAGATACGTTTAAAGCAAAGATGCCCTGGCTTCTTCTTGTCCCTACTTTCAGTCTCAAGATAATCTCTCATTGGAAGTCTGTAGTTTTATAAGCTTAGTTTATTGTTTTAAGCTTAGTAACACTGGAAGTTATACTATCTTTATAGAGAGACGTGGCTAAAATGATGAGATTTGTGCTCATCTGTATATTTAACTAATTCCCCTATTGTCTTTGTAAGTATATTAACAATAATCAGTGCTATCTTTTAAATTTTCATTTTTCCCCCAAGACCTCTTTATTAGTTTTTCAGATATTCTGAACTTTTTTTTTTTGAGGGCAGTGTCACTGGCCCTCATATGCGGGACCTGAACCAGGGCCGCTGGCTTCCCAAGCCAGTGCTTAACCACCGTGCCACTCGGCCGGCCCTGAACTGTTTAGGAGATGTTAATAAGTGACTTTATTTTTAAAGCATTGATTATTGTAGTGGGTGGAATGGTAGCCCTCAAAAAGACCCATCAGTGTCCTGTTCCCCAGAACGTGTGGCCATTACGTTATTTGAAAGAAGAGTCTTTGTAGATGTAATTAAGTTAAGGACCTCAAAATGAGGAGATCACCCTTGATGATCTGGGTGAGCCCTAAATGCCATCACAGGTCATAATAGCTGGTAGTGTATAATAAGGGAGAAACAGGTAGTACAGAGAGCTAGTGAAATAGGTCATAAGCAGGATAACCATAGGCCAGAATGGTCTTGAGAAGGTTTTGGGATGGAGGTTTAACTTACGCTGGGCCTGAAAAATTCAACTCCAATTTGGGTGGACTGAAAACAGAGTGGAATACATCCCCTAAGTGAGGTGAAGGGGCTCTTGACTAAGACCTGGACAGTGATGGGTATGCTTGGTTTTTGTTCCTTCTGTGTGCCTGTGTTATCTTTGCTGGCTTCTCTCTTATAAGAACACACGAGAAAGGGGGTTGTTTTAAGGGGTAGGGGAAGATAGCAGTAGATAAAACTGAAAATGGTTTCACCCTTTGAAGCTGGGCAGTTGAGGGTGGCTGGGAAGAGAATCAGTGGTTTCTGGCAAAGTAGGTCCTCTAGCTTTGGGAAAGAAGGTGCTAATTACATTACTGTTTCTAGTTGAAAAGTCTTGTATCAGGTTTTCTGAAAACACATTAAGTAAGAATTAGGTGGGTAACTAAATCGCTGCCATAAAGATTCTTCTCTACTGTTTGCGTGGAAAGACAGTTGCGTAACAAAATGAGCTTGGTACGTCCGCTTCTATTATACTGTTCTTGGGAGCCGATAATTGGGAATGTTTTGAGAGGATTATAATTAGGATTAATGTGGTTTGGTGTATAGTTTCTTTTTTCACCTTTGGCTTGTTATTGTTTATTTTTAAGGCAAATCGTGACTCCCTTTCAGGAGGAAAGACCTTTGTCAGTGGTCAAATACATTGTCCACTTGAGTTGTTGAATTGCGTCACAAATGAATTTGTACAATGTTTAGATAGCTTGGTTCGCTTGTTACTTGAATGGCCACATAGGCCCATATACTTGGCATCTTAGCTTCCTGTCCTGTTTTGCTCACTGTCTCCACTAATGTATCGGGAGCTCTTGATCTGTGTCAGTTGTATGCCAACATGCTTCAATCTCTTGGTTGAAGTTTCCAGCACTCATCTTAAATGGGGGCATAGAATGTGAGTTATTTGAACAGTGTCTCATATGAGACCTTGTCTGTTTTTTGGAAACAGAACTTTGATCTTAGTTTATTTTTGATCTGTGTGTATCCTCACAGGAGACTGTCCAGTTCCTGAAGGGAGAAACAAGGCATAGCGTATTAATGGTAGAGCAAGGGGTGTGGCCTCTATCTTATACCATAGGAAAAACTATGACTCAATCATTCTTATTTATCATGGCTTCTACTTCTCCCTCAGCACCAATTACCAAGTCATGCACATAGTAGTTACTCAGTTAAATAAGGACTAATTCTGGGATCCTATTTCCTGCCAGGGAACACTTAAGCACTTAATAGTTAACAAGCGATATGTGTAGATGACCATTAATTATCTTTACAGATAGCTGCCTTGGTGGAGTTTTAGTTTGTTTATTTAGCTACCCCCATTGGTATATCTGCCAATCACTACCAATCAGAGGAAACCTGGCCCATTAAAACATTCATGTCCAACTGGTTTTGCTGAAAAAAAAATGGTGGTAGATGTATTACTAGATACAGTTAAAGTGATACCTTATTTTCTTGTGTTTGTATTTCTTCCTGCCACACTTTGTACCTAAGAAGTATTCCAAACACGCTTGTTGAATTATTGACTTGAATCGGAGATCTATAATAATAAGTATCAAATCATTAGCAGCACCTCTTCCAAAATGTCTTGGAGCTATGGTATTTACAGCTAAAAGTATAGAAAGGGTCAGTGGTTTTGGTTGACATGAATAAGGAAGGCTCATTAGCTCCCTTCAAGAGCAATCAGGCAAGTCATCGGTGGACTAGAAATCTCCTCAGTCTCTCCTCTCTAGCCCCCCTGTATTAGGTGTTCATGAGGCTCGCCAGGGGAGTTGAGGAGGTTTACTGCATGCAACTATTCTGTGTTCTCTTGAGGTAAGTGGTTTCAGGAGGAAGGAGATTTAGGAGGTGGGGAAAAGTATTGAAAACCCCGAACAGGACCCATTAGTTTGGGGAGCTTTCATTAGTGATAATATTTTAAAACCCTAGGTTGAACGATTACAAATGCTACGGAAATAGTTAGAAGTCTCCCCCAATGATACAGCCCAAAGAGTAGTCTGGAGCCGGGATCCTTCTCTCATACTTTAGGAGTGGACCCAGAGGGGCAGTCTTAAGTAAGCATGGACTCTGTGCTGTGCGAAAACCTCTGTGGGGGACTCAGAGACCCACAGGGTCCCACCTGCTTGCCACCACCTACTTTTTATCTCATTAGGTGAAGAGGAATAAAGGACAACGGAAGGCAAATTATGTTAACTGTTCGAAATGGTACGGGTGCTGAGAATGCATAAAGAGTGATCTGTAATAACTCAGTAAGTGAGATTATCACAAGGTAGGGAATGCATTTTAGTTTTCCGGGATAATTATTTTTTATGGTAACTGAACTTAGTTCATAGTGAAACTAGACTGCAGTCCTTCAATAAAAGAAGGATAATTATTTACATCCTAAGTAAGGATCGAGCAGGATACTACAATTTGCCACAAAACTATACAGAAGAATTAAAATGATTTAATTCTCATAGGTTTATACTCATAGATATTTGCAGGTTTTCTTAGATTTTTGCCATTCCATGTTCTCTTTATGCCATAGTGATATGTGAAGATGATACTAAATGATGTATGAGAACACTTTTCTTTATACCTGGCAATGGTAGGATGCAGTTTGGTGGGGAGAACTCGTCAGTTTCAGCCTTAAAAATCCAGCAGTTTAATAAAAAGTCAGGGCCCTGGAGCAGAGCAAACGCTGTGTCCACTGCCTGGAGCTTTCAGAGGACGCACATGCGGTGTTGCTGTGTGTTGTTAACAGCACCTTCCCAGAGAACAGTTCACTGGAACTTAATAAAATGTTCATCAAAAGATACTACATGTTTTCAAAACTTGCTCTGAAAAATAAATGTAATATAAAATTACCCCACTTGGATTCTGTTGTTTTAAACTATTTTCCTATTTAACTTAATCTCTAGTACCATAAGAATTTTTCTTTTTGAAAAACTCAGTTGCAGATGTTTTTAAATTTTTTTGAAAAATGAGGGTTCTAGAAGCCCCATGTTTCATCTGGGTTATCGCCCAGGTGGTAGGGAGCAGCTTCATCCATGCACAGGATTTAGCACATGTACCTACATTGAAACATTAGCATTTTGGGGGTTCTGGTTTTTATTGTCTTAATGAAACTTTATACCTACTCAGATTCCAGTTTATTCTGGCCTGAAGCTAGTTTCTCTTTCAGGTCCAAGGCTTGTAAGTCCACAGTGTTTGCTATTTGGGCTGTGATTACATCTTCCATCTACAATGGCTACCACTCTCTTCTCTTTCACCAGTTATTTGGAAAACACACACACATGCACATACATACATATTTATAAACAGATAAGCGTGTGTTATGAGCTCACAGCTTATTTTACTTTCAATGTCTCGTTCATTCATTCCTCTTATAAGAATCTGAGCAAATAGTTAAAGGTAGTCATTGTGCCCGGGACACACCCTTCCTTTTTCAGACCTGCATGGATGCTCTTGTTTGGCTTTCCCACAGCGGTCTGCTCAGCCCGTCTGCGCTGTTTGCCTGTCTGCCTTTGTAGATGAAAAGGTCCCTTTGAGAAAATATAGAAATGGTAGGGAAGAAGAGGGGCATGTGAAGACCGGGAACGAACTCTTTCTCTGGCCACCCCCTCTGTGGGATTGGCTGAACTGTGGTATGTGACGAAAGCAGAGCGTTACAAGGATGTAACGTACTCGGTTAGGAGGTCACTATTATGTGCTCCCCTCTTAGGTAGCCAAAATGAGAATCCGCTCAGTGTAAGGGAGACAAAACCACAGTTGTTGTGTTTGCTGGTATGTAGGACTATTGGGATGTGGCAAAGAATGGGGGAACTGCTGGTCCTGTCTAGAACTAGAATGTGTTCCTGTTCCCAGGTAATTGGGCAAAGGGAGTTGTCAGCTTGGGTAGGTGTTTCACTTTAGCAGAAAATATGGTCCCGAATGAGGATTGTTGACTGCTGACTTCATAGTAAAGATAAGGAAAGAGATCAGATAGGGGAGGATTTCAGGGACTGCAAGAAAAAGATTTCCTGTTGTTTTTTAAGGCTGGCGTGACAAAAACCTCGAAGTAACACTGCTTTCAGACAGTGGTTTTTTTGCTCTAAGTGACTTCAGCTTAATTTATTTTCTTTCGCAGTTGCCTAGTAACTAGGACCACTAAAACCAGAAGGAATCATAAGCCATGTTATCTTTGAGATAGAAGGAATTACTATTATTTAAAGTCTGCTGTTTTTTGGGAAGAAATAAGATACCAAGATACCAAGAAGCAAGAGACTGACCTGAAATTACACATTTATTTTATGACAGTGCCATAAACCCAGATTTCCACTTCCTTTCCTACTCTTGAAAGGCTGAGTGAATTGTTCAGTTCTGTAGTCAGTTATATGGTAATCAGCATGACTGTTTTCACTTCCGCTGGACACTGTGGTACAGCAACAGAATGGGGGTCTTTGATAGCAAAGGCTTGAACCTGTTTGGGTGACACAAAAGGAAGAAGGAGAACAGTGTGACTAACTAATAGTGTGTAATGAGGATAGAAACAGGAAACAGGGCTGACACTGCCGTAGAAGGTATTTGTAGTACTGTGTTAGGATAGATGACAGAATAGTTGTAGGACTGTGCCCAAGTTCCAAGTTCTACATGGTTTCAAACACTTCCACTCTCCACTACATAATTAGCAGACTATATGCACCAATTCTATGGGCTATCTCTTCTTTTTCATCTGCCTCCTGTGCTGTCTCCCACGAAGGCAACAACACACAATAGCTTGGGAATAGCTTTCTTCCCCCTGGGAGTGAAGAGGAGGAGAGAGGGATCTGTTCTAATTTTTTTCTGGCTTGTATCCACTGGGTTATTGGAGCTGCCTTGAACCATCTCTTAACAGCCAGTTGTGCACGTGGCTTCCCAACTCCAAGCTCATGTTTAAGGATATTAGCCATGGTATGAATATTTACCTCACAGAAATCAGCAAAGGCAAGAAATGCAACACACTCCCCCCCAACCCTCAAGCTGGTTGGTAAACATTTACCAGCATAGAACTACCTGTTTCATAATCATTGTTGATCAGAAAGTTTATCTAACTGGCTATCTGCTTCTAGTACTTTGTAAACACGGTCAAAAAGTAGTTACTAGAAGCCATATATCTATATATCTTTTCGTCTATTTGCAGATTTGAGCCTGGAAGATGTAAAACTAGGCCTAAGAAATCAGGCATGTAAGAATAATAATGTAAGTGGACAGGATCATTGTCATGCTGGGGCTCAGCTGCCGGCGATGAACGCAGGATTTGGTGAGGCCGAAAAAGAACAACCATGGAGCCACAGAGAGGGGATTCATACCATTATATTATGTTCTCGCTGGCAGCCGGGTGAGACACAGGAAGTAGGATCTATAAGACCCGTCTGCGACACCTGTGCTTGCTAATAGTGCTAATGGCCAACTGGTGACAGCTGATGGCCCTCTAATGACTGAGCCAGCACCTTCCCACGTGAGGCTGAGAGACTAGAAGCTGCCCTCCTGGCCCTTCCCCAGCAATCATCTATAACTCTGACACTATATCTTTAAAACTCTATTAGTAGTTCCCATGGGCCAGAATAGCTGCTGTTTAATTGATCAGATAGATGTTAGATACTGAGAATGAGTTAGATGTTCATAAGAGTTGTTTTTTTTTTAAGATAAATGAGCCATGTGAGATGCTACATATTGGGATACAAAGGGTAATACTGGGAGGAATGAACCCAATTCTATTTTGACAGTATTTCTCTTCAAAGTACAGATTATAGATGACAGGCAACATGACCAGAACACTTACTGCTGGTGTTTGTATGTTTCTGTCTCTGGCACTCCTATAAACAGCTCCTTAGGAAATGATTTCAGGTTGCTACAGTATTCTCCAGAGCCAAACACTGATAATGACCTCTGAATGCATTAGAAGTAAAGCTGGAATTAGAAGAATATTGAAGTGTGACTGTGCCAGTGTTTTGGGCTCCTGGGGTGCCGCTTGGTGAGAGTCCTCATTTGTCTCCGTGCTAAACTCCCAGCAGAAAGATCTGGGTGACTGGCAGGCGTAGGTCCTAACTCGGCCTAGCACCATCTGGCAGCTACCGTGTTTGCTGACCTGGAAAACTGCTCCTTATGACTTCTGGCAGGCCAGGAAAGCTATTCCGTGTTACAGAGCTGAGCCCAGTGATGCTTTAGCCCCCAAAGCAGTAAGATGCTGTTATCTTAATCCCTGTGACAGCGGAGGAACCAACTTCACCAACTGAGGCTAGTTCATATGTTGATTGAGCCAGACTAACACGGCCAGAATCCTGAGACAATTCAGATTCATAAAAGGGATTGGGGAAGTAAGGAGAAAGAACCCCAGTTAAGGACAGAGTTGGATAGACAAAGGTGGTAATCTGTAAGGAGATAAGATAACAAGTAGTGAGAACCTACACATAAGAATTAGAAATACATCTTGAGGGCCGGCCGAGTGGCTCAGTTGGTTAAGAGCACAAGCTCTGAGCAACAGGGTCGCCAGTTCGATTCCCACATGGGCCAGTGAGCTGCGCCCGAGCTGAGCTGTCGCTGAGCTGCCAACAGGTGGCAGGATGGCTCAGCTGATGAGAGCACAGGCTCCTAACAACAAGGTTGCCGGTTCCATTCCCGCATGGGATGGTGGGCTATGCCCACCCCCACCCCCACCCACAACTAAGATTGAACACGGCACCTTGACTTGAGCTGCTGCAAGCTGCCGATGGGCAGACAGAAGCCAACTGGACTTGCAGCTGAGCTAGCTGCGCCCTCCACAACTAGGATTGAAGGACAACAACTTGGCTGTTCCCCTTCCCCAGTTCCCCAACACTGTTCCCATTACCCCAATTCCCCAATAAAAAAAAGTCTTTAAAAAAAAAAGAAAGAAAGACCTCTTGGTTGCTAGCAATAGCTGTGGGAATCAGAGGTTGAGGCGTGAGGCCAGGCAGAAGTCAGGATGTACTGCACCCAGCAGATTCTCCTGGTACGTATTTCGGGCTTGCTCCCTTTGTTGATTCATCAAGCAGCCTGGCTGCTGAGAGGATTTGGTAATTTTGCAAATATTTTTCCCATTCTGTACATTGTTTTTTCATATTATTGATTGTTTCTCGGTGGGGTAGATAAATGGAAAGTACAAGGTATAGTGGCAAAAATGTGACTTAGCTTTTTAACCAAACAAGTCCCTGGAGGTCAGGGTCTATGTTTTTGACTAATTTCACACTGTACCATATTTGGAGAGCACTTGCTAAGTGTACTTAATTAGGAATTGATCCCCCACAACAATACACTTAATATTAGAAACATGGCCTCTTCCTGGGCGCTGCATCTAATGCAGCCTGGAGCAGGCTGTGGCAGGAGGGAAGGCGCCACAGCCTGAGTCTGAGTCCCAGAAGGCAGGATCCTGCATGGCCCGCATCATGAGTCACCTGGGGATCTTTATGGGATCTTCACCTTCACCTTGAGGACCTGGTGGGGTTCTTGGAGGTAAAGCCCACAGAATTTTAGGATCAGCTTGTCAGTTTCTACAAAAAAAAGCCACCTGGGACTTTGGTAGGGATTATGTGGAATCCGGACATCAATTTGGCAAGTATTGACATCTTGACTATATTAAATCTTCTAATCTGTGGACATGGGTGTTTTTCAATTTTTTTATGTCTTTGTTAAATTCTTTCACTAATGTTTTGCAGTTTTCTTTCTTTTTTTTTTTTTTTTTGAGGGCAGTGTCACTGGCCCTCATATGTGGGACCTGAACTGGGGCCGCTGGCTTCCCAAGCCAGTGCTTAAGCACTGCGCCACTCGGCCGGCCCTTGCAGTTTTCAATGTACAATTTTTTGTTAAATTTCTTCCTATGATTTTATTCTTTTTGAAGCTATTGTAAATGCAATTATGTTCTTAATTTCACTTTTGGATTGTTCGCTGCGAGTATATAGAAATACAATTGATTTTTTTGGTCTATGTCCTGCAGCATCGCTGAACTAATTTCCATATATTTGTTCCTTTCCAATCTGAATACCTTTTATTTCTTTTTCTTGTTTACTTGCTCTGGATAGAAACGCCAATATAATGTTGAATGAAATGGAATGATGGAATGAGTGGACCTTGCTGTCTTATTCTTGATCTTAGGGGGAAGCACTTTCAGTCTTTCATCATTAAGTATGACATTAACTATCAAATTTTTTGTAGATGCCCTTTATCAAGTTGAGGAATTTTCCTTCTATTCCTAATTTGTTAAATGTTTTTATGATAAACGGGTATTGGCCATTGTTAGATGCTTTTTATGCATCTATTGAGATGATCATTTGATTTTGAGCTTTCTTCTGTTAGTATGGTATGTTACATTGGTTGAATTCTGGAGGTTAAACCAACCTTGCATTCCTAGGATAAACCCCACTTGGTCATGGTGTATAACCCTTTTTATAAGTGGCTGACATCAGTTTGCTAGTATTCTGTTGAAGATTTTTGTGTCAATACTCATAAAAGACATTCAGACCAGTTACTTTTTAAAATGTCTTTCAATTTGAGTTTGTCTCATGTTTTCCAGTGAGGTACGGATTGTGTACTTTTGGCAAGAATACGACATAAGTGATATGTCCTTCTCAGTGTTTCATACATATTACAAGATGCATAATACAAATTTGTCTTATTACAAGTGATGTTAATTTTAATCATATGAGTGTTTCTAAAATGGCTTCCTTGGAATTTTGTCTGAGGTGAACAATACTTGAAGATCAGAGCTGCATAAATAAGGTTTAGGTAACCTCCCTTTGACATTTGGGATACCAAGGATAGCAGACTTTTAAAAGTGTCCTTCCAAATTGTTGGTTACTGCTATTTTGTTATGTTAGACTGCCTTGGAAGAGTCATGATGATTGTACCAACTCCCTGGAATAGTGGGTATATCACTGGGCAATACTGCATAAAGAATGAGAGCTCTGGAATCCAGCTATTGGAGTTCAAATTTTAGCTCTGCAATTTATAATCATATGATAATGGGTAACTTACTTCACCCCACTAAGACTCAATTTTCTGACTTGTGAGAGGGGCTAATTTTAGTATTACCTCATACAGATTTTTTGAGAAATAAATGAATTAATGTTCAGTGTTTGACTTGTAATAAACATTCAAATGTTAGCTGTTGATGATATGGAGGTAAATTTATGGCATCTGACCCACATGCCTATAAAAATAAGCCCTTTTTATCTTGAAAATAAATTTCATAGATTGATAAACCCCCTCACTGCTCTGAGTCTTTCAGGTCCCTTCTCTCTGAGGTTTTCATTTATATTCTGATGGTGAGGATATTTATCTTTTATAAGGTACTTTTAGGAAGAAGCATTTAGAATTTAAAGAGGTCAAACTTTTTTTTAATAAAGTTTATTGGGGTGACAATTGCTAGTAAAGTTACATAGGTTTCAGGTGTACAATTCTGTAATACATCATCTATATATCACATTGTGGGTTCACTACCCAGGGTCAGCTCTCCTTCCATCGCCATGTATTTGACCCCTTTTACTCTCATGTACCACTCCTTTCCCCTCCTACCCTCGCGTAGCCACTAAACTATTGTCTATGATTATGAGTTATTGTTTCTTCATTTGTTTGTCTTCTTCCTTTGTTGTTTTCATTTTAATATACCACATATCAGTGAAATCATATGGTTATCACTTTTTCTGTCTGACTTATTTTGCTTAGCATTATAAACTCAAGATCCCTCTATGTTGTCACAAATGGCACTATTTCATCTTTTCTGATGGCAGAATAGCATTCCACTGTGTATATATACCACAACTTCTTTATCCAATCATCTATCGGAGGACACTTTGGTTGTTTTCATGTCTTGGCCACCATAAATAAAACTGCAGTGAACATCAAAGCACATATATCTTAACGGATAAATGTTTTCAAATTTTTAGGGTAGATAGCCAGGAGAGGGATTGCTGGGTTATGGTAATTCTATTTTTATTTTTTTTATTATTAGTTACAGATGTACAAAACAATGCAATAGTTATCTTTTTCACCCCTTACAAGTGACTACCTCCTCCCTTACCCCCCCACTCCCGATATCATACATATCTATTAAAATTCCATTGACTCCATCCCCAAACTATAATCCACATCCCATGACTATATATGTGTTAAATTATAGTCAGCATCTAATATTATGCAGCAGCAGCTTCAGATGTCCAGTGCAGTGGTCAGGCCTCCACACGGTCCATGAAGTGGTCTCCCTGACAAGACAGGAGTCCATCTGGTCCCCTAAAAAAATATTTACAACCTTATTGATTATATTCCCTAAACTGTCTCTTCTGTCTCTGCAGTAGTATTGTAGTTATCAGTTTGTGTTGCCTCGTCCCTTCCCCCTCTCCCTCATGCACATCCCCGTCCCATCTAGCCCTCATCAGTTTTTTCTTTGTGTCTCTAAGACTATTTCTGTTTACATTGCTCATTTATTCAGTTCTTTGGATTCCACATATAAGTGAGATCATATGGTATTTGTCTTTCTCTGACTGACTTATTTCACTTAACATAATGTTCTCTAAAAGAGGTCAAACATTTTAAGGAACGCTACAAGAAGATGCATAATTAGGCACAAAGGTGACTTATGACCAATTTTCAATCACTATAAATTTTATTAACATGTTGTATTTTTTTTTATTCCTGTCATTGCCTCCCACTATTGTCCTTTTAACACCTCCACAAAGCAAGGAGTGAGGCCGAAGGAATAGGTGAAAATGAAATCAGTCAACCTTGCTACTTTGGTAATAGAAGGAAGGGAAGAAGATTGAAAACTAGGGAGTTAAATGAGGTTTTGATATAGTTTTCATCATTATTTTTTTCTCTGTCTCCTAGCATCTTAGGATATTGAGAGTTGGTTGTCTATAGGAGTCATGGAAAACTAGGTAGTGCTAAAGAAATACTGCATGGCAGACACAAAGTACTTTTTCCCCTTTCAGGAAACACTGACCCAAAATTCAGAGACCAAATAAAAGTTTAAAAGCAACCTATTTTAGTTATAGCTTTTCTTCTAGATATAGTGACATATAACTGGCATAAAACATTGTGTAAATTTATGTGTAGAGCAATGATGATTTAATGGATGTATATATTGCACAATGATTGCCATTGCCACAATATGGTTAAATTAACACCTCCGTTACCTCACATACTTACCATTTCTTTTTTGTGGTGAGAACATTTAATGTCTCTCTTAGCAACTTTCAAGTGTATGATAGAGTATTGTTAACTATAATGATCCTGCTGTACCTTAGATCCCCAGAACTTATCCGTCTTGTAATCTAAGTTTGTACCTTTGACCAATAATGATCCTGCTGTACCGTAGATCCCCAGAACTTATCCGTCTTGTAATCTAAGTCTGTACCTTTGACCAGCGTCTTTCAGTTTCCCCCGTCCCAGCCTCTGGAAACCGCCATTCTTTCTGTTTCTATGAGCTGGGCTGTTTTAGAGTCCACATGTAAGTGCTTCCTAATACACAAGGACAGACTCAACTGATTTTAAAAATTTAGAACAGGGGGCAGCCGGTTAGCTCTGTTGGGTAGAGTGCAGTGCTCACAACCCCAAGGTTGCCAGTTCGATCCCTGCATGGGCCACTAAGATGTGCCCTCCACAACTAGATTGAAACAACTACTCGACTTGTAGCGGATGGATTCTGGAGAAACACACTGTCCCCAATTTAAAAAAATTAGAACAAAGGTCAAGGTAACTATCACAAATAATTTAAATGTTCATTTTTATATTATGGCCAGTCAAAGGATAGAGAAGAAAGAGGGAGGAGAGACAGAAGATAATTACTATTGGGAAAAGAATTGGGGAAGTACAGGAAGAGAAGGCAGAAAAGGGTTCTTCTTAAAAGAAACAAATGGTTGTTTTCTAATAATGCATGGAAATTGAAGGTTAATATATCTACTATGTACTATCACCTAGGACTGAAGATATTAGGGCTATTATTATTAGAAAAATGGAGTTGTAAAAATAGATTAAAGAAGTAGGGTTGTTTACTCTGAAAGAGAAGACTGGGAAAAAGGTGGCATGATTTTTGTCATTATATATCTAAAATACATAAAAGAAAGAGGAATTAGACTTCTGTTACATGGCAGAAGCTATAGGGAACGTTTATCTCCACATATGTGAGCATGGAATGGGATGGTTACTTCCAGGAGGTGGTGAGTGTACTCTTGACTGGAGGTGTTTCAGCATCATGAAGCTTTAGTTTAGGTGACTTTTAAGGTTTTTCTGACCCTGTGGTATGTGGACTGTTAAAGGAATGTGGTATATTTTCTTTCAGTATTCATAAAAGACGGAGCAGAAAGCTTTTGTTGTCTTGCCTTAATCTTCTGGAAGGTGGACCATAATAATGTTGTATGAACGGTGTGATAACCAGTGCAGTGCGGGGCTTCTTCAGTAGGAACTGGCAGTTGAAGAGTCGGGCCACAGCATTGATGTCTTCTGTTCTTGTGAGTCCATTTGTAATGGCTAAAAACCAAGGATAAAAATAGCAAATTCATGTATTGAATTTTTGTTTAGCTTTCTATGCCCAGCACTAATTATTTGTTTCACTGAGATCTTTTGCCTAGATTAGAAGCCTGACTAAATAAAACATTTCTGGATTTCTAAAGTTCTTTTATTTCACACCAGTGAATAAAATACACTTTCATATTTTAATGGTACAAATGAAGACACAATAGAGTGAATAAGAATCAATAATATAAATGGACAAGTCAGATTTCAAATTGGAGTTTAAAGTGTATTAAAATGCATTGTGTAAGAAATCTATATAAAAAATGTTGTAATATGTTAGTACTCACAGATTGCATTATATTATCATTTATGTTGTTGGAAGTGTTTAATAAGTCACAGCAGATACTATACTATTTCTTGCCAAGTCTTCTAGTGCTGGAGAAAAGGAGTTACTTGTGATATGGATATTTTGTTGTCATCCCTTCATATAAAAGTAAGAAATTTCAGGGTTAAGGATAGCTCATTTAGGAATCTATGTTTACTGATGAGGTTTTTAAAGAAAGTCTTACCAAGTAAAGGGGAATGCACTTAAGCAGGAAGATTATAAAAAGTCATTAAAATGCTAATCTAGCTTTTAAAAGCAATTCTTTTATCTCTAAGTGTAAAGAGGGTGTTTGCTTATTCATTATCTATTCATTCTAAATAGGATAAATCATTTGGGAATTAAAAAGGAAATGTTGAATAAAATAGCTACAAAAGCCAATATTTTCATTTCTTTTCATATTTACTGGGCTTGAATTTTTTTTAAAAAAAATCTTACCTTAGATTTGTAAGTTTCAAAGACATGTCCATTTAATTTAACACATAGATAATTTTGCTCTAAATAAAAATGTCATACATGTTCATTGTTTTTGGTGAGAAACAATCAATATGAAAAACCAACCTACAGAGTGGGAGAAAATATTTGCAAATCATATATCTGATATAGGACTAAGATCCAAAATATATAAGGAACTCACACAATTCAATAGCAAACAAATTTTTAAAAATTAAAAATAAAAAAAAATTAAAAATGGATGGAGGAATTGAGTAGACATTTTTCCAAAGAATACATACAAATATCCAATAAGTGCATGAGAAGTGTTCAACATCACTAATCATCAAGAAAATGCAAATCAAAACCATGATGAGATATCACCTCACACCTGTCAAAATGGCCATTATCAATAAAAGTGCTGGCGAGGACGTGGAGAAAAGGGAACCCTCGTGCACTGTTGGTGGGAGTGCAAATGGGTGCAGCCACTATGGAAAACAGTATGGAGGGTTCTCAAAAAATTAAAACTAGAGCTACCTTATGACCCAGCCATCCCGCTTCTGGGTATTCATCCAAAGGAAATGAAATCAGTGTCTTGAAGAGATATCCACATTCCCAGGTTCATTGCAGCAGTATTCATAATATCTAAGATATGGAAACAACCTAAGTGTCTGACAACAGGTGAATGGATAAAAAAGATGTGATATATACAGAGGGTGCCAAAAATATGTATACACATTTTAAGAAAAGAAAAAAAAACTATTAAAATTGTAATACTCAATATATACTGAAAACAAAAGATGAATGCAAGTCATGTGTATACATTTTTTTGGTACCCCCGGTATATTAAATTCAGCCAGGGGAAAGAAGGAAATCCTGCCATTTGCAACAGCATGGATGGACCTTGAAGATATTATGCTATGTGAGATAAGTCAGAAAAAGACAAATACTGCGTATAATTTATATGTAGAATCTAAAAAAGCCAAAGTCATAGAAGCAGAGGGTTAGAATGGTGGTTGTCAAGGCTGGGAGGTGGGGGAATGGAGTGATGTTGTTCAAAGGTACAAACTTCCAGTTATCAGATGAATAAGTTCTGGGGATCTAACATACAGCATGGTGATGACAGTTGATAATACTGTATTGTGTAATTGAAAGTTGTTAAAAAAGTAGATCTTAAATGTTCTTACCATAGAAAAAGAGATGGTAGTTATGTGACATGAGGGAGATGTTAGCTAATGCTACTGTGGTAATCATGTTGGAAAATTTAAGTGCAACAAATCAACATATTGTTCACCTTAAACTTACACAATATTACATGTTCGATTACATCTCAAAACTAGTAAAATTTAAATAAATAAATTTCGAAAGGAAGAAAGAGGCCATTGTGAGCTAGGGTAGCTGAGGAAAACTTTCAAAACGGAAGGATTTGACAGGATTATGAAGGAAAACTAGAACTTAAACAAGGAAAAGAATGGAATTCCCTGTGTGGTTAATGAAAGGGGTTAAGGTGTAGAGACAGAAATGGAAATACTGGCATATGGTGGGTGGGCAATAAGTGAAATAGTTTAGGGGCAAGAATTCATATTAAGGAGTCATGATTGCAGAGGTTGAAATGCACTAGGTTTAGATCATAAAGTGCCTCAGTACCAGACTAAGGAGCCACAGTGAGCAGTGGAAGCCCCTGATGGTTATTGATAGGGAGATGAGGATGTGTTCAAAGAGATATTTTTCAAGAGTGTTTTGCTGGCAGTGTAGGAAATGTTTTGGGGGCAGACAGAGTAGCCAGAAAGCTCTTGCCTTAATCCAACCATGAGCCAATGAGGGCATCGCATAGGGCACGAGTAGCATTGCAAAAAGATGCAACAGACATGAGATTGTGTGACTCATAAGGCACAGGAATGGCTCCCAGGCTCTCAGATTTGAACCCTTGACATGATCACAGTTTTGACAGAAATAAAGTAGTGACCTAATTCAAGACATTTCCCAGTGTAAATGAATGGTCGGTGCCAATTCAGCGGCAACAGAAATCCCCAATTCGGGGTGCGGCGAAGAAGGAAACTTTATGCAGTGCGAACAGCTCAACTGTGGAATAGCCTGAGATTGTTGCAGCTCAGTTATGAAGCAGCACAGCTGTGAGAAGGCCCTGGAGTGAGGTGCCTCTGGGGTGAAATGGTCGTGAGGCGGAGCCCCACTTTAGCTAGACAGCTCTACTTAGACAACTCTGCCTGCCCTGCTCTGAGATGTCCTTGGTTTCAGCTCCAGCAACTGCAGTCTTCAGTGGGACGGGAAAAGTATGTTCCTGAGCCAGGGGGGAGCTGACATATACAGAGAGAAGCCCCACTCCCTGATCCCTGATTGGTCTGTCCCCATACAAACGAGGACTCCAAACCTTCACAGCTTGATTGGTCCAAAAGGCACTGTCCTGATTGGTCAGAATGGAGCCACTCTGGTCAGCGAAGATGCTGATGGGGGAGGAGTATAGCTGCTCCGCCCCAATTGGATGGGGAGAGCCTCAGTCCTATTGGCTGAAATAGGATTACAGGAACCTCTTTATACTGACTGGTTCAGATGGCAGGAGCACAGTGTGGAAGGAAGGCAGCAGGCTTCACCCTGAAGTTCAGTTCACATGAGCGGCCCCTGTGTGGAAATGCCTGCTGGGCTCTGCTTTTCAGGAGCCCTTTATGGTGTCTTGTTTCTCAGGGTTCACACCAATGATCCTGAAAGGTTTTATTTCAGTTAGTTTTGATACATAAAGTAAAAAAAATTGTCATTCAGTTTTATGATGAAGCTGAAATTAATCTTAAAAATGTAAAATATAAATCACTGCTTTAATTATATACCCTAATATCTTCTAAAAATAAATCGTGCCATCTGTCTGAATTGTAAAAGCTATATATTAAGGCTAAATCAAACAAGTATGCTTCCTTTATAGAAATATTGATTAAATTGACTCTTCTTGATTAGTGATTTAAATTGACATGATTTATTCTATTAATGCAAAAATTCTGTGCCCTCTGGGATTCTCCCTGGAAGGGTGAGGCAGCTCACTGCCAGCAGAGACTGGAACACTGCCAAACCAGTCCCAGAGCTCAGCCCACTTTGGCTAGAAATTAAAGCCAATAGAAAGTTCCCTGAGGCTCCATGACAACACAAGGATGTATGGGTGTCATTTATGAATCAACATGGAGTTAAAAAGCAGGAAGTCAATTATATAGTCAGTCTCACATTTCTGTAATTGTCTCGTGTCAATTATATATTCAGTCGTGTTTTGTTAGCTGATTGGTTTGTGTCAGTGATACAGTCTTCATTATATTATTGTCAAATTGTTTGCTTCACATGCATGAGACACAGCATTCCTCAGTGAACTGGGAGCTCCCTAGGGACAGGGACTAGGATTCTGTTTTGTTTCCCCTCGTGAATAGCATGGTTGTACTGAAGGAGAAGAAGCTATTTTGGAATCGTTTAATCTGGACCCACTGTGCTGTTATGAACCTTGATAACACTGTGGGTTCCACCTCTGCACTGTACACGTTGACTTATACCAGCAAGAGAACTTTAGATTCCTATTGGAGTTCTTCTCAGATGCTGTTTCCTGCATGCTTATGCAGGACACAAGGTAGGAAATAAGAACTGTATACTCACCTGTAAAATGGAAGCATCTAACTGATTAACTTGGGCCTCCCAATTAAACCCGCTGAGCTCGGAGTTTCCCTACTTGCAAAATAGGAAAATAATTCCTACTGGTTATGATGGTTAAATAGAATGACTCGTCAATATCCTGGCAGTAGCAGTTGCTTGGAGTGAGATGTGCTACAGGGATGACAATAAACCTGTCTTTCTGACAAATCTATTCACAAATTCTGGTTCTGAGTAGCAGCATCCATGACTGATACTAAGATACTGTTAAGCTCTGAAATGCTGTGATTATAATTCTCATGATCCCTTTTCATGTGTTTTGCCCTTTGTAATAAACAAAGTGTTTCACAACCCTTATCTCATTTGACCCTACCACTGAAATAAATGCAATAAAACCACTGAGTACTGAGACGCTGGCAATGCATCAGTGAAAACACACATGATACAGATGGAGATTTTCATGGAGCTCACGTTCTGGCAGATTGAACTTTGAAAAGAAACCTGGCTTCTAGTTCTGATGTAGCTACTAGGTCACTAGTTGTGAAAGAAAACTGTGTGTTTATATTGATGTGTGCAACTGTTCTTACCTAGATACTGTCACAAGATGCTGATTTTCCCAAATAGACTATTGTCTTGAATAGAATATTGGTTTAATCCCACCCATTGTCAAAGTTTACACAACTTGTCTTTAGAATTCATAGAATTGCACTAGTATCTGTTTGGTGGCACCAGTGGGCAGCACTTGGTACAGCACCTTGTCTCAGGAGGAACCTGGGGGAGTTACTTACCGTGTGGTTTTTCCCCAGCATGTTATTTATACAATCTACCCGTCATCTTGCTTTTTGTTTTGTTTGCAGGCTCTGGATTGCTTCCTTTGTGGGTTTTTTGATTGCTTGTTTACTTAAGTCTGCCATCTAATTATTGCAGCTCCTTAAAGAACCTCAGTTGAATGAAATAATTATTTTCTAAGTGGTTTCTCACCTCTGTTCTTTAGCCTCACATCCTCCCTGGGAATTTGGGGCCTCTTCTTATGATTGCTGTTTGACAGCAGGAGGAACTAAGATATAAAGAAAGTAAATACCTAGGGCAATAATCTCTGGGATTAAAAAGCAGTAAGCATCACTCTTAGAATTGTGCTTTGCTTTCTAGCAGGTTTTCCCAACTCAACCAGCCAAGAGAGAAAGCTGCAGTTGCCCTAAACTTGGTGTCAAAACGACTTCGCCTCTGGTCCTAGTTCTGCCTCTTTTATGACCTTGGGCAAGCAGTTAAGTTCTCTGGGTTTCTGGAAAAAGGGATAAATGTTAAGCTTTTCTTCAAACCCTGTCCTCTTTAAATATTTTTCTCTAATCTTTGATTTCACTTTCAGCTTTTCTTTCTCCTCTTTCGTGCCCTCCTGAGACTTGCACTGTCTCCTGTAGCCCTGACTCCAATCTTATTGAGCCTGCTGCTCCTCTTGGTGTCATATTGTCCTGTGCAATATTTAGCTGATCTATTTCTTGCATGAAGAGAAAGTGAGCCTGATTTGGCATCTTTACAAAGGATACAATATCTTAATCCATTATTTGTCAAGAGAATATGAAATATTAAACAGAATGAAGATTAAAGATCCTAAATAACTTGGTAAAGATCTATTTTACTTTTACTTAAAGAAGTTTATTTAAATAGATTTTTATTTTATTTTTAAATTTTTAAAAAATTTATTGGGATGACAATGGTTAGTAAAGCTACGTAGGTTTCAGGTGTACAATTCTGTAATCCATCATCCATGGATCACATTGTGTGCTCATCATTCAGAGTCAGTTCTCCTTCCATCACCATCTATTTGGCCCCTTTTCCCCCATTACTTACAGATTTTTCTTGGTTCCTACAAGGAGCACAGAGGCTTTCTTCCTGCATCACTCAAGAGTTTAGCATCCTGGTATCCTGTGAGGATCAAGGGAATCCTGTTACCGCGTTGTGGGGAAGCCATGAAAATGGGAAGCTGGCTGTATGATTCTACTAGCATCCTCTCCAAGTTTGATGGTTGGAGGGGCGGGGGTTGAAGACTAACAGGCTCAAGGCTCAGAGCGATGGCTAGGTAACACCGCCTTGCTTACAGGGATGGATGACTTGCTGACACCCTGTGACTCAGTCTTACTCCTGACTGCTAGTCTCCTTAATCTAGGCTGTGTGACAACTGCTGCCCCCTAAGGAATAGAGGGGAAGTTGGTGGAGGGTTTGGATTTGTTTATAAAATATGCTAAGTATGTGAATTGCAGATTTTAACACTAGATATAAGGGAACGCTATCAACAATGAGACCCTGAAATGGAGACAGCTTCTATTTCAAGAGCTTTCTTATGCACTTCCGTGGTACATGGCTTACAGATAGTATGTGGAAGGAAACGGGAAATGAAAGTGGAAGTCATATTGGGATATGACACTGGAAAGGTAAACAGTATAAGCCTTACCTGGGAAATCCTTGAATGCTAGGCTAACGGATCTAAAATGTATTGTTTATACACACAGAGCAGGTCTTCTGCTCTGGGCTAGAAAGGGGTAGAAGGGTATAGCCTGTTTTTGATACTTATGACAAAACCTTGGCTATGTTGCTGCGCCTTTCTTGTGCTTTGGAAGAAGCAAATGAGGTTTAGCTATTACGTCGCTTCCAATTTGTAGAACAGTTGATAAAGTTAATTTCTGTTATTTCACTTGATCTTCACAATGACTCTTAGAAGTTGTTAGCACCATTTCACACATGAGAAAACAGAGGCCTAGAGGAGAAATGGACTGCCTAAATGTCAGAGCTGGGACTAGAACCCAGTGTTACTTTCATTGCACTATACTCCCCAAAACTGGTGTTTAGGTTACTTATACTTTGATTTGTTTCTGCCAAGTCTATGGTAGACCATATCGGGTGGCTTTTAAAGTTAGAGTTATATGAATAGTACAAGATGAAGCAGGAACAGTAATTTACATACTAATGTTGTATGTTATTTATGGTAAACCCATAGAAAATCCCCCCCAACATCTCTCCCTGTTTTATCCTTGAAGTCTAGCATTTATTAAAAATTAAAATAAACAAAAGACCTCTTATCCTTGAGACAAGCTTTTTGAAATTGTAATTTTCTTTAAAAATCCTAATTACAAGGAAATGCAGCTTTCAAGTAGTACAAGAATGATTCAATTTATAACTTGCAATTATTATCTTACTCTGTCTAGAGAAGAAAACACATTGAAATTTTCTTCTTTTCAAAAATTTCAAAGCGATGTTGATATGTTTTCTTTTTTCCTCTTGATAGGCCTTACTCTCAGAGAATTATTTTGTAATCCTGTTTAAAAACCAATTCCACCAATAACTGACTTTGAATTTCCCACTACTTATTACTCATCTCTTTTATTTCTACTCTTTCACATGCAGTAAACCAAACACCTTTAACATTCAACCAAATAATGTGTACCTACTGTGTGCTATACACTGCATGAGATGCAAGTGTCATTGACACTGGAAAGTCTTGAAAGCTAGTCGCCGTGGGTGTGGGTGTGTGGGGTGAGCTGCTGCAGAGCAGTGGATATTGTGGTAGAGCCGGGTGTATTATAGAGAGAACAAGAGATTTCGCATCAGCAAGCTATTTTAACCATTTTAAAGTATACAATTCAGTGCCATTTAGTACATTCATAACGTGCAGCTATCACCACTCTCTAATTGCAGACATTTTTATCACCCGAAAGTGCAACCCCACACCCATGAAGCAGTCACTCCCCCTCCCCCAGCCTCTGGCAGCCACTAATCTGCTTTCTGTCTCTATGGGGTTCCCTATTCTGGACATTTCATATACATAAAATCATATAACATATGGCCTTTCGTGGCTTACTTCTTTCACTTAGCAGAATGTTTTCAAGGTTCATCCATGTTGTCGTACTCATTCCTTTTTATGGTTGAATACTGTTCCGTTGTATGGCTAGACCACATTTTGGTTATCCATTCTTCAGTTGATAGACATTTCGGTTATTTCCACCTTTTCGCCATTGTGAAGAGTACTCATATGAATCTTTGCGTACAAGTTTTTGTTTGAACACTGGCTTTTGGTTCTTTTGGGTATACATCTAGGAGTGGGATTGTGGGGCCATGTGGTACTTCTACTTTTAACTTTTTGAGAAACCACCAATGTGATTTCTACAGTGGTTCCAGCATTTTACATTCTTACCAGCAATGTGTCAGTATTCTAATTTCTCCACTTATTATCCACTAATTTTGCCAATAGTTATTATTTTCCCTTTTTTAAAATTATAGCCATCCTAGTGGGTGGGTATAGAGTGGTATTTCGTTGTACTTTTTTTTTTTTGAGGGCAGTGTCACTGGCCCTCATATGTGGGATCCGAACCGGGGCCACTGGCGTCCCAAGCCAGCGCTTAACCACCGCGCCACTCAGCCGTCCCTCATTGTACTTTTGATTTGCATTTCTCTAATGATTAATGACATTGGGCATCCTCTCATGTGCTTACTGACCATTTGTATATCTTCTTTGAAGAAATGTCTATTCAAGTCCCTTGCCCAGGATTGTTTGTCATTTTGTTGTTTAAAGAGTTCTTTGTGTATTCTGGATACCAGACCTGATATATGATTTGCAGATATTTCCTCCCACTTTATGGATTATAGTTTCACTTTCTTGATAGTATCCTTTGAGGCACAAAAGTTTTAAATTTTGATCAAGTCCAATTTATCTATTTTTGTTTCCTTTTTATTTTGTTTCTATATTTTTCTTAAACTTTTGATGTCATATCTAAGAAACTATTGTCAAACCCAAGGTCATGAAGATTTACCCCTATGGTTTTTGTCAGAGTTTTATAGTTGTAGCTCTGTAAAGTTTTTGATCCATTTTTAGTACATTTTTCTATATGGTATGAGGTGAGGGTACATCATTCTTTTGCATGTGGATATCTAGTTGTCCCAGCAGCATCTGTTGAAAAGACTAGTCTCAGGCTGGCTGAGTGGCGCGGTGGTTAAGCGCTGGCTGGGGACACCAGTGGTCCAGGTTCGGGTCCCACATGTGAGGGCCAATGACACTGCCCTCAAGAAAACAAACAAACAAACAAATAAAATTGCTTCTGCCATTAAAAAAAAAAGAAAAGACTAGTCTCTCCCCATTGAATGGCCTCACCACCCCTGTCGAACTCAATTAACCATAGATATATGGGTTTATTTCTGGAATCTCAATTCTGTTCCATTGATCTATATTTTTATCCCCATGCCAGTACCACACTATTTTGTTTACTGCAGTTTTGAAGTAAGTTTAGAAATTGGGAATTGTGAGTCCTCCAAATTTATTATTTTTTTCCAATAATTTATGGGCTATTTTTAATCCCTTTCAATTCCATGTGAATTATAGGATTAGCTTCTCTGTTTCTTCATAAAGGCCACTGGGATTTTGATAGGGATTACACTGAATCTGTAGATCACTTTGGGAGTAATGCTATCTTAACAATATTAAGTCTTCCTTTGCATGAAAACAGGATATCTTTCCATTTACTTAGGTCTTTTTAAATTTCTTTCAACAATGTTTTGTAGTTTTCAGTGTACAAGTCTTGCACCTCTTTGGTGAAGTTTATCTACAAGTAATTTATTCTTTTTTTTTTTTGAGGGCAGTGTCACTGGCCCTCATATGTGGGACCCAAACTGGGGCCACTGGCTTCCCAAACCAGCGCTTAACCACCGCTCCACTTGGCTGGCCCATTTTTATTCTTTTTAATACTATTGTAAATGAAATTATTTCTTTTATATTATCACAGTGTTCTTTGTTTTAAAAATTGGAAACAAGTTAATTGTTCTGTTATGGAAAAGTAAACATACTGTGGTCTATCCAAAGGACAGAATTATTTTTTCTAAATTACTTAATGACAGGAGGGAAAGCTCTTGAGATATTCATTAGTGCAAAATCTTAGATACACTAAAATAACAATTTAAAAATGCATGTATTGGGCCGGCCGAGTGGCGCAGTGGTTAAGAGCTGGTTTGGGACGCCAGCGGCCCCGGTTCAGATCGCACATACGAGGGCCAGTGGCACTGCCCTCTACAGCTAACAACAGCTCCACCTGGAGCTGGGCTGTGCGAGCCCCGGTGACGGTGTAGGCTGCAGTCCCTGCTGCAGTGGGCTGCCATAGGCTACAGTGAGTGGCCCGCAGCCAGCGTGAGCTGCCAATAGCCGCGGTGAGCGACATCCAGAGGCCGGCGACCGATCTGCCTCACCCGGGAAGAGCGCAATGACGATACCAACATGGGCCAGTGAAGCCACGTCCTCTGCAACTAGACTGAAGAACAAAAGGACAGCAACTTGTCTGTTCCCCTCCCCCAATTCCCCAATAAAATCTTTTTTTTTTTTTAAGATTTTATTGGGGAATTGGCGGAGGGGAACAGCGTTGGGGAATCGGGGAAGGGGAACAGACAAGTTGCTGTCTTTTTGTTCTTCAGTTTAGTTGCGGAGGATGTTGCTTCACTGTTGGTATCGTCATTGCGCTCTTCCCGGATGAGGCAGATCGGTCGCTGGCCTCTGGATGGTCGCTCACTGCGGCTATTGGCAGCTCACGCTTGGCTGCCAGCCGCTCACGCTAGCTGTGGGCCAATCACTAGCCTATGGCAGCCCACTGCAGCAGGGGCTGCAGCCCACACCATCACCGGGGCTCGCACAGCCCAGCTCCAGGTGGAGCTGTTGTTAGCTGTAGAGGGCAGTGTCACTGGCCCTCATGTGGGATCCGAACCGGGGCCGCCGGCATCCCAAAACCAGCGCTTAACCAATGTGCCACTTGGCCGGCCCTAAAATCTATTTTTAAAAAATTGTCACACAAGGGGTTTAGTCAGTTTTTAAAAAATGCATGTATTCATTCAACAAATAAAATTAATTAAAATGAAATTGTTTCTTAGTTTCCTTTTAGCATTGCCTATTGCCAGCGTAAGGGAATACAACTGATTTTGTATCCTACAACTTTGCTGAATTTCTTTGCTAGCTCTCATGGTGTTTTTATGAGGATTTTCTTTAGGATTTTCTGTATAAAGGGTCATGTCATCTGTCAGTAGCGATAGTTTTACTTTTTTCTTTTCAATTTAGATAACTGTTTTATTTTTTGCCTAATTTCTCTGGCTAAAACTTTCAGTACAGTGTTGCATAGAGGTGGGGAGAGTGGGCATCCTTGTCTTATTCCTGATCTTAGTGGAGAAAGCTTTCCACTCTCTCACCATTGAGTGTTGTGATGTTAGCTGTGTGGGTTTTTCATAAGTGCCCTTTATCATGTTGAAGAAATTCTTTTCTAAATCCTGTTTCCTTCTTGAGAATATCGTACTAAGCAAAATAAATCAGATAGAAAAAGTCGAAACCATATGATTTCACTCATGTATGGTATATAGACTGAAATCATCAAACAAACAAGACAAATAAACAAAAACTCAGACACAGACAGCAGTATAGTGGTTACCAGAGGGAAAGCTGGGTGGGTGAGAGGTAGAAAAGGGTAAAGGGAATCAAGTATATGGCCACGGAAGGGGATTTGACTTTGGGTGGTGAATATACAATGCAATATACAGATGATGTATTGTAGTACACATGAAACCTATATAATTTTATTAGCCAATGTCATCCCAATAAATTTAATAAAATTTTAAAATGTAATTAAAAATTAAAAATAAAGATCAACATTAAGTTGTTAAAAAAAATAAAAATGTAAAAAATAAATCCTATTTCCACTTGAGTCAATTTTGGTAGTTTATGTGTTTCTAGGGATTTATCCATTTTATCTAGCTCATCTAATTTGTTGGCATACAATTGTTTATAATATTCTCTTATAATTATTTTTATTTCTGTAAGGTCAGTAGTAATGTCTTTACTTTCATTTCTGATTTTAATAATTTGAGTCTTATCTTCTTTTTTTCCTAGTCAGTCTAACTAATGGTTTGTAAATTTTGTTGATCTTTTCAAAGAACTAACTTATAATTTCATTGATTCTCTCTATTGATTTGTGGTTTTTTCTGAGGGCAGTGTCACTGGCCCTCACATGTGGGACCAAACCAGGGCCGCTGGCTTCCCAAGCCAGCGCTTAACCACCGCGCCACTCGGCCGGCCCTTCTCTACTGATTTTTTATTCTCTATTTCGCTTACCTGCACTCTGATGTAGTAGTAGTATTCCTTCCTTCTACTCTCTTTGGACTTAGTTTACTTTTCTTTTTCTAGCTCCTTAAGTTATAAATTCAAGTTATTGATTTGGGATCTTTCTTTTTAAAAAAAAAAAAATATGGGCATGTATAGCTGTGAATTTCCCTCTGAGCACTGCTTTCACTGCATCCCATAAGCTTATGTTATTTTTTTTTTCATCTCAAAATATTTCCTAGTTGCCCTTGTGATTTCTTCTTTGACCCATTGATTGTTTAAGGTGTGTTGTTTAGTTTCCACATATTTGATTTCTAGTTTAGAAGAGATAGTTTGTAGGATTTTGATCTTTATTGAGACTTGTTTTGTAGCCTGACATATGCTCCATCCTGGAGAATGTTCCATGTGCACTTGAGAAGAATGTGTGCTCTGCTGTTGTTGGGTCTAGTGTTCTCTATGTTTCTGTTAGGTCCTGTTGATCTATGGTGTTGTTCAAACCCTTTATTTCCTCATTGATCTTCTGTTTCATTGTTCTATCCATTATTGAAAGTGAGATATTGAAGTCTCCAACTAGTATTATTATAACTGCCTATTTCTCCCTTCAGTTCTGTCAGTTTTTGCTTCATGTATTTGGAGGCTTTCCTGTTAGATGTTGTAATTGTTGTATCTTCGTGATGAATTGACTCTTTTATCATTACACAGTGCTCTTTCACTGGGTTTTGAGAGTTCGCTGTTGTTTTGCGTCAGCTAAATCCCCTGATTTGAGAAAGTATGTATGTGTGTGCGTGTGCCACTGACCAGTGGGGTAAATAGCAAGGGGAAAGGGGCTCCTTGATCTTTAATTCCATGGGAAGTTAGAAGCAGTTTTTGTTGTCAACTATGAAACCAGCACAAATCTGGATCATTAACTCCCTAGTCTAATAAGATCCTACAGCTGGATTGAAAATGAATCAGACCTGTTGTGAAAGAGAGCCATCCCTTCATTGAGGCCTTTGTGAAAATCTCCTTCCACACACAGATAGCAATTGGAATCCAATGTATTCCATGCTCTGCAACAAATATTCTTAGGTCTACAGTATCACTAGTCAAAATTAAGAAGCAGTGACAATTTGAGGTATTTCTTCATTGCTTTCATATTTCACTAGTATTTATTCCCTTTACTTCTTTTTCTTCCTGTTTTTCTCCAATTGTTTTTTTCCCTCTTTTGTTTACATCTTTCCTTTTTTTCTTCTCCATCCCCCCTTTTCTTTCTTCTTTTTTTAATTCTTTTTTTAAAGATTTTATTGGGGAATTGGGGGAGGGGAACAGTGTTGGAGAATTGGGGAAGAGGACCAGCCAAGTTGTTCTTCAATCTTCATTGTGGAAGGCGCCAGTCGCCATCTGGCTTCCCATCGGCAGCTCGTGGCCTCTAAGCTCAAGGTGCTGTGTTCAATCTTAGTTGCGGGTGGGCATACCCACCATCCCATGTGGGCATCGAACCAGCAGCCTTGTTGTTAAGAGCACATGCTCTATCCACTGAGCCATCCGGACGGCAGCTCAGCTCAAGGTGCTGAGTTCAGTCTTAGTTGCGGGTCCAGGTATAGTCCACCATCGAACAGGCAATTTTGTTGTTACACCAGCTGAGCCATCCTGCTACCTGTTGGCAGCTCAGCGACAGCTCAGCTCGGGCACAGCAATACTGGCCCATGTGGGAATTGAACTGGCAGCCCTGTTGCTCAGAGCTCGCACTCTAAGCCAACTCTTAACCAACTGAGCCACTCGGCCGGCCCACCCCCTTGTCTGTACCATTCTCTCCCATGCGTCTTTCCGTCTGATGTCTCCTTTTCTATATTATTCCATTTACCCCATGACTGTTTCATTATTGTATACTGGCCATAAGACTAAATATTTTAAGTTAGTATAATTAGAGGTATTAATAGAAGGAATAACCATAATTTTGTTCCTTTGTGGGAAAAATCTAAACAAATTAAAATAGAAAGCTTATACTCTATCACCATCTAACTGGAGCTTCTGTATTGACAGCAAATATACTGAAAAAAAAAGGTTTAAACAATTGTTTTTTAAAAACCTGATAAGAAAATTATACTAGCTGGGCCCAAATGTCCACCTTTGCTCTTTATGAAAATTATCAAAATACAAAGATGGAAGTAATTCTCTGCCCTACAAAACACCTGCAGAAAACCCCTTTGGCTTCAAAGCAAAACTTAAACTTAGCACAGCACCTTAAACTTAGAGGCCATGAGCTGCCAACCGGAAGCCAGATGGCGACTTCAGGCAAAAGTCAGAGTTTCTTAGATTGTCTGTCACATTGACATTTGGGCCTGTTGAAAGTCCTGACTGAGGAAAGAATGAAATATAAACTTAGCTATTGGGTTTAAGTAGAGCTAAACATGATGATGGCAATAATAGCCTAATGCTCCTTTTTGAGTGAGGCACTCTTTAATTCTCTTGCAGGTTGATAAGGTTTGGACATCTTCACTGAATTTTAGGTTCTTTTCCATTTCTTCTTTTTTTTAATTTTTTTTTTTTGAGGGCAGTGTCACTGGCCCTCATATGTGGGACCTAACCGGGGCCGCTGGCTTCCCAAGCCAGCACTTAACCACCGCGCCACTCGGCCGGCCCTTCCATTTCTTTTTAAAAATCTTCTCTTAGGCTCTAGGCAGGCTGGAATGGGCTATGAAGACTTCTGGCAGTATAAATCCTTTACAAGATGGTGACCTAGCCCTTTAGTTTTGAGGTTGGTGTACTGTGTGTGAGTATATATATGTATCACACACAGTCACTATCTTCGAAAGTGAAGGTGCACATCTTTCTCAGCCATCTCTTCTTATAAAGTCATTGAAGTAATGTCAAGGTCTGCAGCTAGCACATTCTGGTTCTAGGGCGTTAAGGATCATTTCCTTGAAGGGTTTGGCCTGATAAAGGACCTTCAAGAGTTGGGTGCAATAATAGTGTGATTGCGCTGAGTGGCCCCAGCTCTCCTCTGGGAGTTAGGCGTTACTTGCTTTCAGTATGTGATGAACAGACAGAGCGACATTCTGAAGGACACAAATCAGCAAGAAGCAACATTTATCTTAACCATAGAAGTATACGTTTTGGTTCATTTGCCCTTCTTCTTAAACCCCACCTATAGATGGCTTTCACATTGATCTCATTTCTTGGAAGACACAGAACTCGACTCAGAAAAGAGGCTTATCCCATGCCCAGTTCCATCCTGCTTCATACTGAACCCATCTCTCTGGGCTTGCTGGCAACTGGAACCCACATGGAACATTCCACTTCGAGCTTGCATTGGTAAAGCAGCTGGTATTGTTAAGCAAACCCAAGGGAAACTTGTGGGCTCTGTTCCTGCATCCCACACAACTAAAAGGAACCCAAGCTGGACAGATCTGAAAGGGCCTTTGGAGATCATCTGGTTCAAACCCTCATAGTAGAGATGGGAAATTCAAGCCCAGAGTTGAAGAAAGGAGCTTGCTCAAGGTTACACAGTGAGATAATGGGTGATCTTTGCCTGTAGTTTTATGTTAAGGAGGAATCTGACAGACATGTCTGTTGAAACTAATTCTGTATTTGTGTATGTGTGTGTGTTTCTCAACATTTTCACATATTCCATATGGTTTAAGATTTTTAAAGAAAAAAATTTATTTTGGGTTAATTTTATATTTACATAAATGTTGCAAAAATAGTATATAGATTTCTCATACAATCCTTACCCAGTTTCCCCTAATGTTGTCTTACATCACTATCATACATTTATCAAAACTAAGAAATCAGTATCAGTATATTACCATTAGCTAAACTCCAAACTTCATTCATATGTCTCCAATTTTTTCCAGTAATGTCTTTTTTGATTTTAATGCCAGGATCCAATCCAGAGTACCACATTGCATTTAATCATCATATGTCCTTAGTCTTCTCTGGTCTGTGGCAATTTCTGAGGTTTTCCTTGTTTTCCACAACTAATATTTTTGTAGAGTACTGGTCAGATGTTTTACAGAATGTCCCTCAATTTTTCTTAGTCTGATGTTTTTCTAATGATTATACCGGGGTTATTGGTTTTGGAGAAGAATATCACAGAAGCCAAGTGCTATTTTTCATCGCATTATATTAAGAGATACATATAATAATATCCACAAGACTTATCACTACTTAACTTTGATCATTTGGTTAACGTACTGTTTGCCGTGTTTATCCACTGTAAAGTTACTATTTTTTGGCTTTATGTTCTCTATTCTTTGGAAGTAAGTTGCTAACTTGCCCTCCGGGAAGGGGAGTATCTACATATGTTATTTGGAATCATCTGTAAGGAAGATCTGTCTCTTCTCCACCATTTATTTAGTCAGTTGTTCATTTATATGTGTACGGACTCACATATACAGTCAGGTGCTGCATCAACAACATTCTGGTCAGTGATGGACCGAATACATGACAGTGGTCTCATGAGATTATAAGGGAGCTGAAAAATTCCTATCGCCTAGTGATGTCACAGTGCAATGTATTGCTCATGTGTTTATGGTGATGCTGGTGTAAACAAACTTACCGCGTTGCCCTGTTAGAGTATAGTATATACAATATGTACAGTACATAATACTTGATGATGATAATAAACAATTCTGTTACTGGTTTCTGTATTTACTATACTTTTTTATCATTATTTTAGAGTGTACTCTTTCTACTTAAAAAAAATGTGCTTAAAAAAAAACCAGTATGTCGTGTTCCACTGGCAGCAGCCTCATACATTTCATTTACCATGTCTCTCTATTGCATCATTTTGTCTTGGGCTTGATTTAATCTCGTGTTGTTTTATAAACTGAGTGTAGCCTAAGTGTCCAGTGTTTATACAGTCTACAGTGGTGGACAGTCATGTCCTTGGCCTTCCCATCCACTCACCACTCGCTCACTGACTCACCCAGGGCAGCTTCCCGTCCTTCCAGCTCCACTCATGGTAAGTACCCTGTAAGGGTGTACTGCTTTTATTTTTTGTTATTTTGTTTTTTAGAGGGCAGTGTCACTGGCCCTCACATGTGGTACCGAACCAGGGCCGCTGGCTTCCCAAGCCAGCACTTAACCACCGCGCCACTCGACCGGCCCTGCTTTTATCTTTTATAATGTACTTTTACTGTACCTTTTCTACATTTAGATATGTCTAGATACACAAATACTTACTAGTGCGTTACATTTCCCTACAGGATTCAGTACAGTAACATGACATGCTGTACAGGCCTGTAGCCTAGGAGCAGCAGGCTATACCGTAGAGCCTAGGTGTGTAGTGGGCTGGGCCATCTAGGTGTGTGTAACTTACCCTGTGATGTTCACACAACTTAACTGCCTACCAATGCACTTCTGAGAATGTATCCCTGTTGTTAAGCAGTGCATGATTGTATTTATTTTATACTTTAAGTTTTAATCTGATACTACCTCATTTATTTTGTTGCTCAAATCTTCCAGCTTTGACCATTGGGAGTTCTTTTAGGTTGGCACCTGTGTCCCTTTGAAATACCCCCTTCCTTATAATTTTTAGTAATTCCTTATTTTCTGGTAGTACAAAATACTCTAGACTTATCTGATATTTCCTCTTCCCTAGTCCTCCTGGAATCAGCCATCTCTCCAAGGAACCCTGGTTCCTTTTATTGCACAATTGCATTTAGAATCCAAAATCTGGAAGTAGTCATTGTTACTGAGCTGTCGTTGCTTCTAGGCTTTCTTAGTGGACAGAATTAGGTAATACATGTTTGTATACTAACCAATATATACATACATATGTATACATTCATATGTGTACATACATATGTATACATTCCTACGTATAATCGTTTCTGTATCCTCTATTCATTTGTATATATGTTAAGCTAAACATGAGTTCATACTTATGTCTCCAACTCTAAACCAGTATTACAGGGTTCATTCTAGCCTCCCTTCCTTGTTTATCTGTAACTTCCCTCTGTAACAGTGAACAACCTTGCTTTCACTATCCATCATCCATTTACTTATTTGTTCAATACCAGTATACATGTAAATTAGTTTCAGAATTGTTCACTATACCCCATAAGAAACAAATTTATCAATTAGAGTACAGTGTTTATATATTGTTCTTTTGTCTTTATCCTTATAGTTTTCAGATGAAACAAGATTTTCCTAAGTTAACTCAATGTTGTACCCACACTCAGTGCAGTTGTGTAATCCAGTTAGATTCGTTTGTTACAGTCTGCATTCCATCCTGGATCTCTCGACATCCTGGTTGACTTTTTTAATTTTGATACATTAATGCTCATTCTCTGTGAATTATAGCTGTATAGGTTTTGAGAAATGCATAGTATCATGTACTCACCACTCTGGTACCATACGGAAGAGTTTTATTACTCTCAAAATTCTTCTGTGTATCCCCGTTGTTATTAACCATCCCCTTTTCCCCCAATGCCTGGAAATTACTGATGCATATTTCATCCCTATGGTTTTACTTTTTCCAGGGTGTCTTATAAATAGAATCATAAAATATATAACCTTTTGTGTGTGGCTTATGTCTCTTATCAAAATGTACTCATGCGTCATCCATGGTGTTGTGTGATTTGGTAGGTCTTGACGAAAAGTTCCTTTTCATCACTGAATAATACTCCATTGCAAATATGTTTATCCATTCTCCTGCAGAAGGACATATTGATTGTTTATAGCTTTTGGAAGTTATGAATGAAATTGCTATCAACATCTACATGCAGGTTTCTGTGTGAACGTAAGTTTTCAATTCACTTGGGTATACATATATATATATATATATATATATATATATATACACACATATATATGTATATATATGTATATATATACATATATATGTATACACACACACACACACACACACACACCTAGGAGTGTACAAGCTGGATTGTATAGCACATCTATGTTTAAACTACTAACTGTTAACTGAGTCCCTTTCCTAGAATTTTGGCCTGAAGATGTGTGTATGGTGCAGTGGGGTATCTGCTGCTGAGTTCAATTGGTTTTGTTTTTTGTTTTTCGTTTTGATTTTTTTTTTGAGGGCAGTGTCACTAGCCCTCATATGTGGGACCCGAACCGGGGCTGCTGGCTTCCCAAGCCAGTGCTTAACCACTGCGCCACTCGGCCGGCCCTGAGTTCAATTGGAATAGAGATCACTTTCATACCATATTCCATATAGATGAAAAATTGAACATCCACAGGATGTCTCCTCCCAAGGGTACCAGAAAGATGAAATTTCTGAAAATGACTGCTAAGTGGCACGGTACTTGCTGGCACTCTGGGAGCTGTAAATCTTTGGAAGATTCTGGGAGACTGCTAAAATTTTATCACCCTGCCCTCTTCTCTTTTCTTGGTAAAGGGATAGTTGAGCAACAACCAGGAAATAGAATACAAGATTTGTGGCTCCTAGCATGTGCCGTCCTGCTGATTCAGGAAGTTAGCATTAGGTTTCATGTTGGCAAGCATACCAACAGATAAACTTGTATAATGACAAACTTTGGGTTAGATAACAAGTTTTGGCCTGGAATGGGGTATGCCACATCATGACATGTTTGTGTCCCATGCTGACCTCTCTGCGAAGTAGAAGCTTGGGTCCTTGATGCCTGGGTTCTAATGCTTAACCTCTTTTGGCCTACTATTCATCATCTGTAAAATAGGGATAATAATACCTCTCCATTCACACTCACAGGGTTGTTGGCAGAAATCAACGTAAGGTAAATAATATGAAATATACTAAAGAACTTTATAAATTTAACATCACGCAAATGTGAATTACTAATTATTAATGATTAAATCAGACAGAATATATTGGGTTGTTGGAAAAGTCTTGACGTATTTTTTCTATGTTTATCATTGCAAAAATGCGTCATGACTTTTCCGACAATGCGATAAAATGCTACACATGTTAGGTAGTATCATACATTAAAAAATCATTCTTGCAGATACAATCTGTTTTCCCATGAGGAAAAATAGATAGTTAGTTGTTAAATTGACCCAGTATTTCTCTCAAAACTTGGTGGGTGGCTAACTTTTTTGTTGTTGTTCTAGCACTTGTAGAATATACATCAGCTTGATGGCAGACGAAGCTGATTTTATAGGGTAATTTTTTGCCCTCACAAAACCCGCATTATTTCAGTTTACCAAGGAAACACTGGTGCATTCAGTAGATATTATTATCCTGGGTTCCAGTTGGCATTCTGTGCTGACTTTGGGCTTAGGTTAACCCCCACCTTTGGTGTGCACCAGGGCCCAGCATTCTGCAGCTTTAGAGGTGGCTTCACCGTGAGCCAGCAATCATCTGCAGTCTCTTCAGCTCACAGCTCACAGGAAGACTTGGAATCTGAGGAGGAGGGATGTAGTTTTCTCTTCAAGCAGTATAGAAACCAGTGGTCATCAAAGCACTGCCAGCATAGCTCCATCTTTATCTCCCTCCAGTAAGAGGGGCCTAGCTTAACGAGAGGGATGTGTGTGTGTGTGATGGACAGCCTGGTTCTCAGTCACCTGCTTTTGTTTTGCCTCTAAATTCTGAATTTCCCTCCTCCTTCTGTCACAATTGTTTAGTAAATATGTGCTTTTTTGTTGTTTGTAAATCAAGGCAAAGTTAAAGAGTGTCCTTAGTTTAGGGACATTGTGTGCTCATCTGGCTAGGTGTGTAGGTTGTGTATGTGGGCAGGTGCTGGGCACAGGATTGTAATAGTTCCTCAAAATGAGCTTTTAAATAAGAGCAAATGGTCTACCTATTGTCAGCCTGTGCTGGAAAACATCCTTAGTAATTGAGCTTACTCTCCCTCCCCAAATATCCTCTCCTATGTATGATAAAAAAAAACAAGTGTGTTTAGTTCCACTTACCACTTTCTTAGAGGTTTTTTCTATCTCTAGACAAGCCAAATTCTATCCCCTCACACTGTACAACCAACCCAACATTCCTTGCATAGACAAACAAGCTTCTCTTCTGAGTGATTAATCTGTGAAGACCCCCACACACTGTAGTGAAACTGGAGTTGTTGATGCCAGACTCACAGTAGAAAGACCCTGTATGAAGCCACTGCCAAGGATAAGATTGATTGTTACACAGGTGGGTGTCTGCCCACTTGTCCTGCTCACTGGAAAATTTTGCCCAGGGGCTCGAAGCTAGCCCATTGATATTTTAATGTTGGGGATAAAAGCAAGGCTGCAGCCTAATTCATTCATTTGCTTTAAAGAGTGTTCTCTTTAAAACATATACAATACTTTGTAAATATTAAATTTTCATAAAAGAGGATTCATTTTATAAGTTTTATCTATTATGTTTTGGGAGTTTAGAGCCAGACAGAGTTATTTGGCTAAAACCTTCCATTCTTACCCTAATGACGGCAGTGAACAAACCCAAGAAGGATCTTTCTCAAATCCATATGTACAGTTTTGTCTGTCAAGGTCTTAGGCAGAATGCCTGGGGGAAATCATGTGTAGTACAACGAGTTGTTCTTTAAAGCCACGTTTGCCTTGTCCCTGTATTCTTGCAGAGTTCCAGTAGAGGCTGGACACCCTGGGATAAAAGGGGGAACTAGGGAGAGATGACCCGAATAAACTTGGCATTTTTCAGTTGTACTTCCTTCTTTTATTTCTTTATATGGGCTTATGAGCATAGAGATACGGACTCTTTCAGCTCTCTGACACCATTTTATCTACCCATCCAACCTCAACCAAATGTACAGAAGGAGTAGTTTAGTGTCTTACAAAAAGCAGGGCACTTAGAAGAATTGTGTTCTAGTTCCAGCTCAAGCATTAACTCACTCTTAGGGGAGTCATTTGTTCTCCGAAAGTTGCATGTAAACGGAGGTAATAATCCTCAGAACATTGTATAATAACACTGGATTGGTGGTCTCCAAACCCATCACCACATTTGCTGACGTGTTACAAGGAGCCGGAGGACTCCAAAATCATTATAATCAGGCTTCGGTTTATTACAACAAACAGATAGAAAGCAGGATCAATGAAGGAAAAAGGTGCATCAGGCAGAGGCTGCAGGATACCGGGTGCAAGCTTCCAAGAGTCCTTTCCCAATGGGGTCGCACTTAATCCCCAGCAATGAACTGCAAACACAAGCAAACTTGAGCTTGAAAGTGCATGCTTTTCATTGGGGCAACTGCAGTGACTGCTTGCAGTCACCGAAACTCCAGATCCCCCAGAAGGAAAGCAGGTGTTCACCATAAATCACATTTTTTTATGCAAACTGTCTGGACAACCTGGTACAATGTGGTTCGAGGGTTGCAGTATACACAGCACCCATATCAGAGTAGCATAGGGAATATTCTAAGGCCTGAGTTCCCAGGAGCCGTATAGGTAAAGCCCTTCGGAGAATGTACAGGATTTGAGCGACTCAGGCCTGTTGGATTAACTCTTTCCTTCCCAGGTAAGTATTAAATTATTGTGAATTTCACGTACTGCTGTATCATACGTGATATGATAGATAAGATAGAGCAGTACATGAAATGTGCTACATTTTTATTAAATGGAAATAAATATATACATAAAGCTCATGTGCTAGGCACATAGGCTATGCAGTACATTAAATGTGAGGGATTAATATGATTACAAATGATTCATGGGGGCGAGAGAGCTGCTCTCGGGTGTGACTGGCAACGCCTCCGAGCAGCGAACGTGAAGCTGTAAAAGGATCCCAGTGAGGATTTTATGTTTCTCTGCGACAGGCAGCAATTTGTCACTAGAAGCATTCTGTCCCGATGCCGTAGCTCCTGACAAGAAAGTGCGTTGTCACCTGATGAGTCGGTGGCGGGGTGCACGTTAAGAGCATTTCAGGCTCCTCCTGGGCCTTGTGCCTTACAGCCGCCCCCAAGCTCCCAGGAGTGGGGCCTGAGCCGGTTGCCCTTACGCTGTGTGAGCTGCAGCGCGCTCGTCTGCCCCAGGGGAGTGTGAGTCATGTCAGCGGCCTCCTCCAGGCCACCCTCTGCCACCTGACTTTCTGGGCATCACCAGGAGCTCTTCCTGAGCCCCGTTCAGGTGGCAGGTTTTCTCATACAGTGTAACGGGGCTCTTGTGTGCAGGCGGAAACAGGGACAAGATGGACGCCCTCAAGGCAGCACGCAGCAGCCCTGGTCCCATCTTCCCAGCGTTTCTCAGAACACCTTTCCCTACCCCTCGACCCAGTTAAAAGAGCAGCCTTTCAGTTTTATGGCATTTTTTACTTTTCTAAGACTTCCCTATACATTGTTTCTTCCTGGTAATATTTTTGTTCATGCTCCAAAGCCAAGTTGATCTTTTCTTTTTTTTCTGTTTTGCCAAAGTCATTTAATGTCGTTACTGGCAGATCTAGAACTTGAATTCAAAATTTCTAATTCCTCCTGTTTTCAATTCACCACCCTGCTTCCATTATCCTGGCTTCTTATTGCAGAAGGAGGCAGGTAAGGGGAGTCTGTGATGGTCAGGTGCGCTTAGACACATGGAGACGATTTCAGTGAGTGAGATGCTAGCAGTGAAAGCGCACAGGAAGGCGGGAGGAGTTGTTTGGGGGAAGCTCTCGAAAGCCATTCTGCGATGCAGTGTGGTAGGAAATAAGGGCCCGTGCAGACGGCCCCCACGCACGAACGGTCTGACTGGGGAGGGCTTGGGGTTTCCTGGTGTGCCGACCCTCCTGGAGGTTACAAATGATGGCAGGTATCTAAGCCCCCTGTCTCCCAGCGTGGTGAACTGTGTGTGAAACGTATTTATTAAAATATTCTAAATTGCTCAGTGGCATAAACTGTTAGTTTTGCCAAATTTCCAAACCTAAGGCCAAAGGGGGCCCTCTTACAACTTTGGAAGTTTCTAAACTCTTTGTCCTGCTGATGATGTTTTTGCCTTGCCTAGCAGATGCTGCCAGCTCCTAGAGGCCTCTCTCTCTGGCACTCTAAATTAGCAGTTTAAAGTAAGTGAAGCTCACCTGAAACTAAGAGCGAACACAAATCAAATAAAGCATGTGTCCTTAAGCCACCCTCCCCTCAACCTTTGTAAGCTCTGGGTTTAGCCTCTGGGGGAACTCGGTCATTCAACTACCATTTGGTTCTAGGCACTCAGCTTCTTACCAGCTCGCCAGGCTTTCAAATGTCTGTGAGCCTGCGCTGCCCTAAAGGATAGCAGGTATGGACAAACCATTGGCCTTCGGTCACAGCCCCACCAAATCCTGGAAAGAGGGCAACTCTTAGTGTAAACTCCATGTACATGAGACCATGTTCTCTGTCCCTCGCCCAAATAGGCCTCTGACACTTTGTCATTCAATACCAATTGCATATTTGGACAAACACACAAAACTCCTGCTCTCATCTGTACACACCTCCAACCTCCCGGCTCGGTTGTCTATACAGGCAATGCTAGCAACCTCTCCCAATGTCCTTTTCCAACTAACATGCTCTTATCCTCTTTCTGGAGAGAGGTGGAGCTCCACCGAAGTTCAGAACGGTGGGAGCCAGTGTGGAATAATAGAAGGAGGATAGGGGGCCGGCCGAGCGGCTCAGGTGGTTAAGAGCTCGCTCAAGAGTGCGAGCTGAGCTCTGAGCAACAGCCGTTCGATGCCAGCCCGAGCTGAGCGGCCAACAGGTGGCAGGATGGCTCAGCTAAAAAAAACAAAAATAGGAGGATAGGTCTGAAGACTGCGTTTTGGACTTAGTTTTCTTTGAACTAACAGCTGCCCAGCCTTTACATGCATTTCTCACGCATTTAGGTGTCTTAAAGGTGAGGATTATGGTTCCCATTTGTGTCAGCTGATGTTTAGTGGCGTCACCAGGACCACTACTGTACTGGAACCTCCGTTCTGTGCCCCACTCATCTGTGCTCTGGGTTCAGGTCTTCTCCCTTCCATTTCGTAGCTTTGAGGCCTTGGGTATGTTTCATAACTTCTCTGACTCTGAATTTGTTTCACCTTACATAAAAGAGAAGTAATGCCTGCTTCCTAGTTTTCTTGCACAGATCAAATAAAATAACAGCTATGAAATGTTTTATAACCTATAAAGTTCTGTGAAAAATGTCAGCTGGTTTTAGTTAAGAAATGTCAAAAAGCACAAAATGTTATCACATCTGCGAACCATGCTTCCAACTAAATTGTGTTGTGTAGTTCCAGACCTCCTGATAGACTGAGGTTTGCTTCAGTTGAGCTCACTTGGACATTTTGATTAAACTTGACATTAGGAAAGAAAAAAATGCAACCTTTATGCATGTTTGGTACAAAGGCCAATAGCAATTATATCACTTGAATGTAGTTAGATTTAATTTTCCTTTGGTATCTTAGTGAAATTCCCTAAAGAATGCCCAGGAATAATTAAAAGAGACTCACTCTGGTGCAGGAAGTACATTAAAAGTAATTAGTAAAATGTAACAAACTTAGATGAAAACTGAATCTACATTCTGTCAGCCGTTTCCAAATATAAAGGATATAAAATGTGTGTTGTGAGGCGGAGTTTAGAGAAGCAGAGGCTGCTGAGGGTTTGATGCAGCAGCGCCATGATGAGTCAGGAGATTGGTGAGAGAATAGTGTTAGGAACAAGGGGGCTCAGAACATTAGGCTGTGTCTTATTTCGTCAGTCAGAACTCTGGCATCATAGGTGATTTAAGGGAAGAAACGTGTCTGTCAGTCAGAAAGAAATGTTTGACATTAAATGGTTAGCTCATAAGTTTAAAATGTAGTGGTTCCCAGAGTTGAAGCAGTGAGTGGTTTCTGCACCCAACCTGTTTCCATGTACCAGAATCCCTCTTCTGTAGGCGCTCTCAGAGATGGAGGACCCAGCACTCGTGGTACTCGCACTGCAATCAGATGAAAGGTTGTATTGTCTCTGAAAAGAAATTAAGAAAGTACCAAAGACTGTAAGCGAAGGGGAAGTGAAGATAAAAGTATTGCATTAGCTATTAGGTCTTCATTACTCAGGAAAGTACTGTTCACTTTTACACACACACACACACACGTGCATGCAAACATATGGCTCTTGATGCTAAATTCTGCATACTTCACAGGGCTTTTGTAAGGATTAAATGCAAATCAATATAAAGCTTGTAGTACATAGTAAGGATTGATAAACGTTAATACCCTTGTTAGACATCATGGACTGAAACGTCAGCTTAGTGTTGGGCCTTTACTTGCATTCATCCAATGGCAGCAAAACTTCCCCAGCTAGCTAGCTGTTTAAGTAGTTGCTAATGTGTAGAATGTAACCCAGTCCCATCTGGCACTGGGGAAAGGCATGTTGCTGTACTTTTCTTTCCTGTGACTCATACGCTCACTATTCCTGCTTCTTACTTGTATCGTGGCCTTTAAATGAGGGCGCCTCCTTTCCATTTTAGTGGTGGTCCGTAGAGTTCAGAGGAAACTTGGGTTAGGTAAAGAGGTAGCCAGATAACGCAGTAGTCAGCAACTGCATCACATTCATCTTATTGTTAACTAATTCAAGAAAAGTACCTAAAGTATCCAAAAGCTAAGGAGCATGTGTTCAGGAGAGCTATTGTCTTATTTCTTCACTAAGAATGTTTTAGGTTGGCAGGGCAAAGTACTTATACACCATACGTGATGAAGTACTCGTGTGCCATATGTGACAACAGAATGGAGACTCCTGAGAATAGTTTTTTAAAGTAACTTCTCTAGTCACCAAGGATCTGATTTCTTTCAAGATATCTGATGACCTACTAAGCACCCTTACATCCATTATTTCTCTCATTTGAGCCCCCAACATCTCTGTTAAGTAGAAATGGTAAGAATATTCATCTTCATTTTATAGGCTCACGTATTAACAAACATGGTGGAACCATGACTAGAACCCAGAACCCCTCACTCCTAGTCCAGCATTCTCTTGTACAGTTCTGATTCGCATGATTCATCCTGAGTTGACCACTTTCATCATTTCACTTCCCTATTTAAAAATGTATTGAAGGAAGACACCATTCATAACTTCAGGGCCTACCCAGTCCCATGTCAACAACTTTATATTGTCACTTCCCGGGTTCTTAGTTTTCTCATCTGTAGAGATGATGATACTTATTTTCCTGGCTCACAGTGTGCTAATTTTCAAGTATCAGGATGGATGTGATGGTTTTGCTGAACTGAAACGCCCTCTATAGCTCTCTTACCATATTCACGTAATTCCTTAACTTTAATTAGAACTGGCAATGGAAAAAGAATGTATATGACTTTCTTAGCTGTGCTAAAATCTGTTCTTGGACAAGACACTATTGTGTTGGAGGGTTTTTTTGCGTTTGGTAAGTTTGACCTGACAAAAATACCTCAAATAAATGCTAACTCTTGATTGCAGGTGTTTTTCAGAATAGGAACCTACTACAACATCATATCTTTTCATTCTTATTGTTCTTTCAATGGATGACTTATACGTAAAGAGTCAGTACATTTGGATGGTCCCACCAGAGGCTGGACCCTGGTCCTCAGCCCGGGTATCTCAGGACTGCGAGCTTTGGGGTCACTCAATACTACTGGGGGGGCCTGAAAGAGCCACTTCACTTTTTCTAAGTCTCCATTTCCTTATCTATTGGAGAAGATGATAATAGATATCTCATAGGATTGTTGTTTGAATTAAACTAATAAATATATTTAAAGTACTTAGTAGAGTGTCACTCAATAAAGAGTGCCCAGGTGAGCTTGTGGATGGATTTCCCAGAGAAAGACCTTCTGAGTGCATGTCTTAGGAGTAGGGTGGGTTACCAGCATCGTGTCTGAATACTAACAACACCATTATTGTAGATATCCATGCACAGCAAAGACATCATCCTTCACAGCTGTGTTTAGTTGAGTAACAGATTTAGAAAGTGCAGCCTTTAATCTATGTTTTCTCCTGGGATTTCATCATCATCTGATTTATTTTTCTCTGGCTAAAAAGTGTAATTGTAGCTTAATTTCCCCTCTCCCCCCAACCACCCAGCCCAATCTGAACAACTTTATATTACTACCTCTCTGGTCCGTAGTTTCCTCATCTGTAATTGGAGATGATCCCAGCCATCCTCCCAAGAACTAGCTTCCTTTAAAAATCTGATTAAGAAGCTGGTAGTGGAAATGGAGGGCTTTCTCTTTCCCCAAGGAGGAGCAGGAGGGGAAGTTAGGAGAGGCTTTTGTCACCAACTTTCTGGGGGCAGAAACCACTGGTTCCTCTCCCCTTTTCCCTTTCTACCTAAAACTCACCTAATGGGGAGGGACTAGAAAGTGGAGGGATAAAAATAGGATTATACTAAGGCCATGTAAGGCTATATGGCAGAAGACAAGGTTTTTCCACTTACCTTAAACCATGTGCTGTCATGTTCTACAGCCACCCATCCACCCATCCTCCACTCGGCAGTACTTTGCAGGCACCAAATACATTGTAGGAACTTTACCGTGACCTTGGCTTTTGAACTTCAAAATATAGAGATCAACAGGAAAGATGAAGGAACGGGCAGAGTGCCCCACCCGCTGAATTGCTTTGAACTCCGCTTCCTGTGCTCCCTCCTTTGACCTACACAAAGATCTTGGGGATTCTGCCTCCCAAATTAAGAGTATCCTGGCAGGAATTTTTTTTTTAAAGATTTTATTGGGGAATTTGGGGAGGGGAACACCGTTAGGGAATTAATTGGGAAGGGGAACAGACAAGTTGCTGTCCTTTCGTTCTTCAGTCTAGTTGCGGAGGACGTGGCTTCACTGGCCCATGTTGGTATCGTCATCGCGCTCTTCCCGGGTGAGGCAGATCGGTCGCCGGCCATTAGACGGCAGCTCACGGTGGCTCACAGCAGCTCACTGTAGCCTATGGCAGCCCACTGCAGCAGGGGCTGCAGCCCAGCTCCAGGTGGAGCTGTTGTTCACCATCTTAGCTGTAGAGGGCAGTGTCACTGGCCCTCATATGTAGGATCCGAACAGGGGCCCTGCTGCTCAGAGCTGGCGTCCCAAGCCAACTCTTCACCAACGGCGCCTCTTGGCCAGCCCCTGTCAGGAATTTTTAAAATGGTACTCTGAGCTGAGGAGGGAGAAGAAGATGAGAACTACCCGCTGTATTACTTCATATAGATATATAGATATATCAGTTAAGTCTCACAGCAACCCTATCAGATAACTATTACTTTTGTTTGACAGATGAGGAAAGTGGAGCACAGACAGTTTAAATGATGTTCCCAGCATCACATAGCTATCAAGTGGCAAAGCTGGGACTAGAAGCCAGTGTACTGACTTAATTCAATACTGATTAATTCATTTTTCCCCACCCCTACGTCTACTTATTTCCAAAGGAAGCTAGTACGTTTTAAGCATTAGCTGTTATTATATCAGGTACCACCTGCCTCAAACTGAAGGCTAAGGACAGAGTTCTTTCCTTGTTTTCTCTCTGCCTTTACTTCTTCATCAGTTCCGAGGAAGCTGCTAGTTTGTTTTCACAGCGTTGGCATTTGATTTTAATTTTAATTTTCAGGGTATGTTTGCACTTAATTGGTGTGTTGTCGGCCTTCTGCCAACCTTGATCTTAACCGCGTCTGGGCTGGAAGCGGATTGAAGAGTACGGCCAAGTGGAGTGTCACGTCATCAGGCTTTCAGCGGGGGCATGGCAGACTGGTCCTTGAGATTTGGTTTGAGCTTCAGCATTCCTCCAGTGCCCAGAGCCCCTTGTCCTTTATGAAAACGTGCCTCGTGCTCCTTGCTACTCTGGACCCATATCCCAGATGGTACTTGGTGTCAGAGTGTGGGAATGTCTTCTGTTACTGTCTTTCTCACACACATGGCAGGGTAGCTTGAGTAGGGCCCAGTTTTATTAGTTTTGCTATATTTCCTTTTACACCTTTTTAAAATCTCCTTGAGCTCATTTCTGATTTGTATGACTGATTTTCTTCCTGTCACATTTAATTAGGAAGTACTGGAGTTAGAGTGGCCTAGGCCAGCTTCTCTTCCTGCTGCTGAACTGCTGCCCAGCCTCTGCTTGAATTCTGCTAGTGACAGAAGTATTTTCCCCCTTTCCTGGGCCCTGCCCCAGGCACCCATTTCATCTTTGGACATCTCTGTTGTCCGTATGTTTCACCTTTTTTTGTGATAGCTCTTCAGGTATTTGAATACAGAAAACATGTTTCTTGAATTTTCTCCCCTGAGTTTAACTTGTGTCCCCTCGTTCTGGACATTTACCTATAAATGAGTTCCAATTTGTCTATATCCCTTATCAAAGTTGACTAAAACATACATTTGTCCCCTTTCTGCCACCTTAATGACATCACAGGTCACTTGTTCAATTTCTTCTTTGTATTTCTGTAGATGAATCGTTTTTTAAATGGTAGGTCATTAGCACTGACAGACGATTTTAATTAAAACACATGCCTTCAACTTCTCCTTCCCATGAACCCCTTTCTGCCCCCACAAGACTAGCATTCTAATTTGGTCTGACATTATGTGACCTAACAGTGTCTGCCATATGAAGTGCCTGAAAGGTCATCTTCCGTTGTTTTTGCCTTCCAGAACAGTTGAATTAAGTTCGAACTCAGGATGTTTTTGAAATCTTATATCTCTCTAGGGATGTTTTTTATAACATCCTCAAACTGGATAACACTACAATAAATGAAGTGTGTTCCACTGGATTAAAAGGTTATTTCCCTGGTGTGTCAAGGTACCAGACAACATGAATCCTCCCATTAGGCCCTGGACATCTCTGGCTGTCAGTGCAGCCATCCTGTCTCAGAGAAAACTTTAGCCCAAGGAACTGAATCTTGAGTGGCAGCAAGACAAAGAAAAGCAGCTATGGAAGAGTCAGAACCTCTTCTGAGGGACTTGGTAAGCTAATAACTTGAGTCCAGGTAATGAGAGCCCAATGCCAATGGAAAGCTATTCCCTGAAATTAAGAATAGGGACTAAGCCTCATATAAGACTAGAGCCAAGCAAAAAGTGGACAATGCAAAAAGGCAAAGAGCCATACAGGGAAGGCTATTGAAGGATAGGACAAGGGTGCTCATTCCGGGAAGTTAAGACATGCACAATTAAAAATCAGGTCACATACGCAGATTACAAGTACTTTTGTGTATGATTTTCTGTGAAACCAGGAAATCCTGCCAAGAGTTCTGTAAAGTGTTAGGCCAGGCATTCTGGGTGTGTGCATACCATAGCATTATGCAGCCGATAAAAAGAATAAATTCATAGCAGTATGAATGGGTCTTTAAAACATGTTCATAGTAAAAATTAACAAAATTAGATCTATAGCAGGACAGCATTTACATAGTTTTAAAATATATATGCATATAACAGTACACGTTTAAAAAAAAACACATAGAAACGAAGATACACATTTACCACATTAGAATGGTTACCTATGAAAGAGTGTCAGAATAAATGGGAATAAATAAATGATGGCAAGAAAGAAGCTGTGCTGCAATCACTGATGAATTGAGGAATAGGGCGACATCAGTCCTCTGTTCCTGAGCCCTATATCTATAAAAAGATAAATAAAATGGTAGGCTAGGGCCGGCTGAGTGGCGTGGTGGTTAAGCACTGGCTTGGGAAGCCAGCAGCCCCGGTTCGGGTCCCACATGTGAGGGTCAGTGACACTGCCCTCAAAAAAAAATAAAAAATAAAATGGTAGGCTAGCCTGTACAGATAGAGAAGGTGACTAGATGCTTAGGGAGTAAGAATGACTGCTATCTAATAGAACTTTCTTTGATAATGAAGATGTTCTGTATCATTATTTAAATTTAAATATAAATTAATTAAAACGAAATAAAACTTCACTTCCTCAGTCACACTAGTCATATTTGGAGTGACTAGTGGTTAGAAGATGAAGGGAGACACAAATTTTGAGCCACTGAGCCTGGACAAAAGTGCAACCATTATAGCTGCTGCCCAGGAGCCTGATAGACACACACACACACACACACACACACACACACACACACACAGAGCCTTAGTCTGGTAGTTGCAAAAAATGAAGGCAGGTGGAACATAGAGAACCCTGACACCAGCAGCAGCTAATTCTGACAGGATTGGGGTAGAAATGTACAATAATCAGAGGAATACAGGAAGCCACGTGAGAAGGAAGAGAGTAGAGAGTTCCCTCAATGTGTGCATTTTGTGCTCATCTCATTATTACACAAAACTTCCATCGGAACTCTTCATATATGTGAATTTTTCTTGTACATATATTTTTGATTTTTTAACGAAAGAATTATATGACTCAAAATGAATTAAATGAATTATAGATTGCTCAAAGCCAGAAGATCCTTAGATACAGTCTACTTCAACTCCCTTATTATACAGTGAAAAAAGCTTAGGAGCAGAGAGGGCAAGGAGCTTGTCTGAGGACACCCAGCTAGTTCTAGTTGTACTTCATCTGTTATACCGTATCACCTCTTCTATATGAGTTGTTTATACATAAGTTTGGAGTTTGGGAATCTTTATCATGACAAATTAAGTAGATTCATAGAGTACTTTTGAGATATATAGAAATCTTTAGTTTCTGTATAACAGACTCAGAGCGCCCTGACAATGTGTACTTAAGAGCATCATACCTCTGTATTTCTAACCTGCTATCTTCAGATCCCGGTGGGTATTAGTAAATGGAATGAGTCAAGCAGGGTTCTGGATAAGAACGTGCTCTTACTATTACTGATTGTGTCATCCGTCGTAGTGACTGGACTTGAACTGGGGAGAATCAGACTAGGCAGAGCCCAGCTAGCCCGGTCTGGAGAGCTGCTGCGGACCTACTGGCCGCGGCCCTCCCATCTGCTGGCTCCGTCAGGCCCCAACCAAACCCGCAGAGCTCCCATCTGTAACGGCTTGCTGGCGAAGTGTCTCCTTTCCAGTGTGACAGCTAAGACCCTTGTCAGCTTCATGATCCAGGTTGGACCTGATAGTTGAGTTTATTACTCACCTTGCTTGAATCTCATGAAAATCCTGGCACTAGTATTTCTAAAGCTAATCCGGCCTGGAATCCAAGCTGCACTAGTGCTCGTTTCACAATCATCTAGTAAGCCTTTGGCCTCTGTCTTCTGTCTCCGTAGGAGAAGGAGCTGAAAGGGAGGCTAGAAAGGGGAATACAAGGCAGAACAGAAACGTTAAGGCAAGTTGTCAGGCCCGTGGTTCTCTAACTTGTCCGTGAAGTTCCTTTAGCCTGGATGTCTTTCTCTCCCCGCAGCCCCACCTCCTGAACGACCATCCTTCAGGGGCCATCGCAAATGTTGCTGCTACTAGTGAAGCTTTTCCTGATCTTGTGAGGTTGGCTCTGTTGGTTCCCTTTGTTTTTTTCAAAAGGGAAAACTGAGCATCATAAGATAGTACCTTGATGATCAGTTATTTAGGGCTTTGTGCTCAGGGACTAATTATTCCACTTCAAAAAGTGCAATGATTTCTCTTCATTTGGAACTCCCATAGAAACTTTTTGCCTCCCTTTTACTGCATTATACATTTATTTACTACACATTTATTAGAATTTGTCTATGATTTGTTTTCCCCAATGACTCTGAGCACCTTGAGAACATGAATCTAGTCTCACTCACCTCTTTTCCACCACCACCACCACCACAAGTAGTGCCTACTCAGTTGCTGAATTGATTTAAACTAGTATCCCAGGGATTAGCACTATTCAAACCCCAAAGGCTATGTCGTCCCAGGTCCATAGACAGAAACATAATTTACTTTCATGCCTTGCTTTTTTTTTTCCAGTTGCAAAAGGCCAAGGGCAGCCCGCAACAGAAATGTTGGTGTGGGTCATCTAGACTCTGAGACCTGAGGCTCAAAGGTCTTTGGGGAAGAGCATAGCAGCCTCCTGGGACAGCATCCTCAGACCCAGCGAGCCCAGGGGAGAGAGAGGTAGGAGGGGGTGCTTTCTTGGTTTAACTGAGCGTTTTCTGGCTTCCAAATGCCTGTCTCCATGCTAATGTTACTTCATTGCCATTACAATCAGCAGAGCAATTTGTTGTACATTATTCAACAAGTGCTAATCAATTTTAGCTCAAAATAGATTTTTAAAACCCCACAAAGTTTGTCCCAAAATGCTGATCACTGGGTAAAAGCTAAAGCAAGCACAAAGCTGTTTGTAGCTATAGAAAATTATAATCTCTCTCCCAAATCATTTTTAAAAGCAGCCAAGGTATAAACAATACAAATGTGGGAAAATATATTTTTTTAGGTTGTCTTGTTCAGAGGTGAAATTTGGTAAGTTGTAGGAAAGGAGTAAAAGGGTTGTCTGCTTATGGTTTGGCCTTCTAATTCTGTAGAACAAAGCCCCAAATAATTGATCAACATTAAGTTAATATCCATGATACTCAGTTTTCCCTTTTGGAAAAAGAAAAGGGAACCTAGTACAGCCAACCTCACAAGGTGATTATAAGTCCAGACTGCTAGAGAACTCCTGTAACTGCACGCAGCCAGCCACCTAGTGGGTATATTCACTTCCTTGCTGCCCCTTCCCCAACCCAAGCTCCCACAACCCCTCCACCTCTTCTCTTGCCAAAGTATATTTCTTCTGTTCTCAACCTCATAAGATTCCCTTTACTTCCGAGCTGTAAATCCTGGGTGCTTGGTCAGAATTTTCTATTAGAGGACATTTATGTTCTTGTTCTGTCTGACAAGATTGGATAAGTCTTGACACTTAATTGTATTGCTCCTATATATATTTTATGGTACATCAATTTCTACTAATAATCAATACTTATCTGAAGCAGCTGTTCTTTATTTCATTGCCTGAAAGGGGAGGGAGTCTAGATCTGTAACATGTGGCGATTTATATGTCTATAGCCTTTTTTTGGTCCAGGAGTTGGAAATGGTGAGAATTACAGAGAAAGCATGTTGTGTTTTAAGAAAAAACACCTCGTCTCTTTGACAGGAGACTTAGGTTCCTCTCACAGACCTGCCATTATGTTATTTTGTGACCTTGTTTTATTGTTTGCTTCTCCATGCCTTGGTCTTCCTGCTGATAAACATGGGCTTTTTCGTTGTTAGCCTTAAGCATAAGGGACAAGAAGACACTAAATTATTGAAATCTACACATAATTTGCCCCTTATCAAGTCCTGCCAAGATGGAATTAGTGGAGGGGTTAAAGAGGGGGTAAAATGACACCTGAAGTTCTGTTGCGTTCCTGGAAAAGAGAGGTGCACAGAGTCATCCATGGTGGCGCTGTGACTCCATCTGACCTATAGGCCGTGTCTGAGGCCCAGGCCTCCTTCAGCTCCACACAGATGAGCCCTCCTTGCCAAGGGATGGGAACTTGACTACTGATGGCCAAACAGCTCTTCCAAGAATCTCAGCTGTATGCTTACTTATCCACACACATGCTCTGAACGGTTGGTCCAGCATTGAAACGAGAAGCAGGAAGCAGACACAGTTTCACGTGATTCAGTCTCTCTGATAGTTCACTTATCCAGGCATGTTTCCTTATCTGTAAAATAAGAAGGCTGTATTAGGTAATCATCCAGTTTAAAACATGTTAGGTGAGCCTGGGTTTCCCCTAACATTTATATATCAGAATTGCGAACATTTTTCTCATTTTATACAAGACCTGACTTGAGCATAGCAATAAACCACCTGTGCCAGGGAAAATAGAAAGAGATACTTACGTGTTGTATTCACACGGAAAGAAGGGCTGGAAATTTCTAAAAGGTCTCCTATCATTTTGCATAAACCTACCATCCAGGTGGATGAGCAGGAGATGAGAGGCTGTAGGTATGTGTTCTATGCCCTAAAAATGCCAGATGATCTTGGACTTTTTCAAAAATTCCAGACATTCTTTGTAGTCACGTTTTAAACTCCTGCTGTGGGCTTGGAGGAATACTTGTTAACACCAGAGTTAAGATCACGAAAGTCAAGAAAGCCAGGAATGAATTCTCTACCTCTTTCACCCTTAGCATGTGTGTGTTTATATGAATTGGCTTGTTTTCGAAGAGCTTCAGATCATCTGAAGAAGAAATGAGGAAAACAGAAATAAAGCCAGTCTCCAGAAAGACACTCCCCTTAAGCCCAGGTTACTCTGGACTCCACTTTGCATCCTTCCTAATTGGTTAAGTTGAATGTGTTACTATCTGGAAGAAGGTGTAAGTTTGCCTACTTCCTCAGATTTCAGCCCCATTCTCAGCCTGCTCATCTGCTTATGAATAGTATGGTGGCCTAGAGGGGATAGAAGGATCTAGGATGTGGCAATGAAGTGTGAGTTTCCAAAGTGACTTCTATGGTAGGTATACAATATGAAACAAAAACAGCATAGCAGTAATAAAACCAATCTGCAAACAGGTCAAATCCAGTGAGCTTTTTAGGATCTCTCTAGCTGAAATAACCTTAAAACAGAGAAAAATCCAGTTTATTGACTGATATTATATATTTGAAATGTGCAGGTTGGACAGCATTTGGACTTGGAATGAAATAATAAGAGGCTACATTCATGGATAACCAACAAGATAAGGCTGTTGTTGCCTCAGCCAATGGAGAAAACACCCTGATTAATGGGGTCAAAGAAAATGGTAAGTGTATTTCATTATAGTATGTAATATCTCCCCCAGTAGTCCTTTGTTATTATTACAGAGTTTGAGTATCCACAAAGTTTGGGTAGCTTAAGTCTAAGATGCCTCTGAGATTGATGTTAATCCTAAACTTTATTCAACCAAATCTCTAAGTGGGCTAGAAGGGTCTCTAGGACATATCTAACCCAAGCCCTTTGCTCTCCCAAATCATCTCTGTCAGATGAATACTTACTGTATTTTGCTGTGTATAATGTGCACCCACGTTTTTGGCCCAAACTTTCAGGGGGAAAAATCTTTCATTTTAATTTTTTAATTCAAATTTTTATCTGTTTGTATCTAGGTACTTGGTTTTTGTATTATAAAGGAATTTCAGCATTTATTTTTTAACACATTGTGGTATAAGAAATTTTATGTAATAAATAATTACTAAACACAAGAACAGATACAATGTACAAGAAATTTTATGTACCGGTAACAAATTTTTGATATTTATGCATCATAGAAGGCCAAAAACTCTTCGTCATTGCAAGTTTGTTGTAAGTTCAACAAAAACGATGATCGTATTCCAGGGTAGTATCTCTCATACGGAAATCATTGATTTCTAGAGTTTCACTTTTAACTCATAAGCATAAATAAAAGAATTAAAAATATTTATATAGATACAGATTAGTACTAGCCAGGTGTAATGTGCATCCTTATTTTTCCCTCACCAATCTAGGCAAAAAAAAGTGCACATTATATATGGCAAAATACGGCAAATTCCTCAAAATCCTTAGTGAATTTGACATATGCTCTGATGTGAGGCTTGGGACATCTAGATTCAGCAGGAGCTTCCAGAACAGAGATCTGAAGGATAGGACTGAGCCTCACAGCCCAGAACCATGACTGTCCCATCAGCGCATCTTCTCACTCCGAAAGCTTTGACTTCACAGTTGACCAAGCAGTCACTCCAATTCTTTCCTTATTTCTGAGGAAAGTCTGTATCTGAAGAAAAAGGTGAACCTAAAGAACTAATATTTTTCGCTAGCATGAACATTCAGTGTAACATCAGTGCTGTTCTTTACCTTTGTAATTTCCGGTTCTCAAGCTAGAGAAGCTGAGGCTTAGCACATAATAAGATCAAGGAGCAGAAACTGATCAAAGGAAAGAGAGTTAATGAGTCTGGTTTAAGATCTTTAATTCGACTCCTGGCATTTTTCCCCCTTTTCTCTAGACTCAGAGGACCAGGATATGGCAATGAAGTCATTCACAGCTCTAGAGGCTGCGGCACCAGTCCAGCCCATACCAGTGGTTCAGAAAGAGACTGTGATGTACCCCCGGGGTCTCCTGCCTTTGCCCTCTAAGAAGCCTTGTATGCAGGGTCCTCCGTCTCCTTTGGGCCTGATTGAAGCACCTGAGCACGCTGCTAACAGTGCTTCTGTGAATGCCATCTCCCTCACATCTGGCGTCACTAAAGGCCTGAACACGTGGTCACTGCCCAGTGAGTGTGAGAAAGCTCCATTTGCCATAATGGAGCCTGCAGGCATGTCCGCTCTGAACGGGGACTGCCTCATGCAGCCCAGCCGGACTTGCTTGGGCTGCTTCATGGAATCCAAGGATGCAGTCGATCCTGAGCCAGGCATCAGTCTAAAAGTTGGTGATCTAAACAGGGATTATGAAACCTGTGCAGTATCTGATATAGGGATTCAGTGTATCAACGCTGGAGAAAACCTGAAATACGGAGAGCAGCTGCTCTCGGACCAGCTCCTCGGCTTTCCCCTACACAAATCAAGGGCAGGAGAGAGACGAGAAGCCGAGAAACCCGACATCGACTTGGAGGATCCAGCTCAAAAGAGTTATTATGAGGCTTTACTCTTAGATAAGTGCAATACAGAAGAGGCTTTGCTGGCAAATTCCAATCAGGATTGGGGGTACTTTGAGACTTTCATTAGTGAGAGTAAGATTGAACTGCTTGACCTCTGTTCCAAAAATGAGCTGTCTGTCAACCTGTTCTCTGAAGAAGATGTGGATAACTACATGTTCGATGATGATGAGTCAACACTGGGCAGTGACGTCTGCTCCCTGAAAATTCGGTATGAGTCCTTCCAGGACAACGTCCGGGACAAGACCAGCCTTCTGATGCAGGAGGACGCCCAATTCAACTTTTTCCCCAGTGTCTTTACCACCTGCCCCAAGCGGGAGTCTAAGAGTGGGGCCCTGAAACAGGGCGGCGATCTTTCCCAATTCAGGGTCCCTGACGTGAGCATCATCTGGGGTGAGGAAGATAAAAACCTGGACAAGAAGAAAGGCAAAGAAGAAGGACAGGAAGACAAAGGTGTGGAGAAGAAAGAGGGAAAGGAAAATGAAGAAAAATCTGCCTTAAATAAACCATGTGCTGGGCCCGAGGGAGGGCAATTTAAGAGTTCAAAGCAGGGCCATCTTGCCAATTCCTTCGAGGCCTCAGGGGAGTTCAGCGATGACAGTTCCTTCATTGAGGTCTCTTACGATGCCATGGGGGAGATCAAAGACTGTAGCCGCTACATGGCTCGGGACACTCATTCTGGGAGCTCCTCCTCCCAGCAGAACTATGGGCTGCGGGCCAAGAGAAAAGTCAGGTACAGTGAAGATTATCTATATGATGTTGACTCACTAGAGGGTGAGAAAGTAAGTGAGAGGAAGGAATGGCTGCCAGGTGGTTCCAAAGAGGAAGACGATGACGAATGGTGTCCCAAAAAGAGAAGAAAAGTAACCCGCAAAGAGCCCCCTGTTATTATCAAATATATTATCATCAATCGCTTTAAAGGTGAGAAGAACATGCTGGTGAAGTTGGGTAGGGTGGATGCCAGTGAGACAACAGTGAATTTGAGTGAGAATCAACTGAACAAATATGCCCAGCTGGCCCCCTTGAAGGGCTTCTGGCAGAAGAAGAAGAAGAAGATAAACGGCAGCACAGACTCCAGCAAGACACACTTATGCCCAAAGCAAAGCTTTGAAGCAGGTAGCTTTGAGGTGTCATTCCTGCCACCTGCTCGCAAACGAAAATCTAAACTTGGCAACAGGCACAGGATTCAAAGAATCCCATCCATGGAAACTTCAGCAAACGGCAAGCAGGTCTCGCTCTGCAATGACCAGAGGCAGGGCAGCAGCCGCAAAGACGATGGGAGCCTGAAGGGCGCCCCCAGCTGCGTCAACGGACCCCATATAAGTGACATCACGGGCCCTGACTCAACGAAAGCCAAAGCCCAAGATGCAGAATTGAAGGGGCCAGAGAGGAAAGTGCTCAACAAAATCAAATTCAAAAGTGAAGCCAGATTAAAATCTAAGAAAATCAAAGCTGGGCAAGAAAGCAAGCCAGTTGTTCAAACGAGCCCTCTTTCGGAAGACCGATCCTCCAAGGCTAATTTAAAGAATGAAGCTATTCCTGGGACCTCAAACACTTCCCATCTATCTGAATTTCATGAAACAAAGATTGCTAAGAATTCCACTTTCCTACCAACAACCTGCTCTTCTGAAATGCCTCTATCATCTGCTAATGTTGGCACCAATATACCTGTTATCCCTGGGGGGTATCTGCAGACATTGTTAGATGCTTCTGACTTGTCAAATAACACTGGCATTTCATACTTCACTCACCATTCTCCAGAGCAAAATGAAGGCAGCGTCACTCAAACGGAAAAATCTTTTGTGGCTCTGCAGAGTGCCCAGGACTGTGCGCTTTCCTCACCCTCTGAGTCGGAGCTGCCACCATCATCTCAAAACTTCAAAATGGAATCAAGCAACTATGGAAGTGCGTGGCCTAACAAGCCTACTTCTGGTTCCCAGGAATTCATGGCTGAGGCCTCCAGGGAGACAGCGCCAACCCAATCCAGTGAATTTGGAGTCTCCCAAGTAGAACCCGTGGAAAATAACCTCACAACTACCACATACAATCCAGTCTGCCTCAATAGTGGTGGCAGTAGTTGCAACAAAGTCCTGTATGCCTCTGTACAAGATGCTCAGCTGTCAGCTGATGACTCTTATCCGTTATGTCACTTTAACCATGGGGACATATGCTTGCCCTTCCAGCATGGCCCGGTCAGTATGGATGATGGTCGACTCTTCAGCTTTGATTCCATGGCACCACTGTCTGTCAACTCAAGCAATTATTGCTCCTTAAGCTTGAAGTCCTGTGAAAAAGATGGGGACGATGATATCACTGATGACTTCCTGGCCCATTGCAGCCCCAAGCTGGTGATCCAGCAGAGCATTGATGAAATAGCGCCACTAAAGGAGTCCACTGACCTCCTGGATATATCCAACTTCACTCCTGACAAGTTCCGCCACTCCTCCCTCTCAGAGGTGTCCCCACCTGACACCCCCAGTCTTTCCCCTCAAATTACCAGATGTGAGAGTATCAAGACACTAGGAACACTAAAGGGGTTCCAAGAGGGTGTCCCAGGACCACTAGGCAGTATGGACAAGATCAAGTGGGACTGCAATACCGGTTCACGGCAAGGCCAAGTGGAAGATGGCTTTTCTTTAAATAACCATCAGTTTCAGTTCCATATGTTCAATGATGAAGATTCTGTCAGCCTACTCCAAAAAAACTCTTGCTTATCAACATTTAATGACCCATCCGGTCAAATGAATGCGAACAACAAAGTGCCAAAATCAAGAAAGAAAAGTTCACCCAGCAAGAGTGGGGCTCTGAACCAAAACTCTTCTCAGAAAAACACCAGGAAAAAATCTCCCAAAGCCACCAACAAAGGGATTGAAAAGTCATCTGGTAAAACCTCCCGCCAGGCCCCTAAATCAACAAAGAGAGGGAAATACATGGCTGCAGTCAATGGAGAGAAAGTGCAAGCTGGCATTGGCCGTGGGGGAGGTCAAATCAACAGCATGTCCTCCCCAGGGAAGGCACTGGCCGAGTGCGTCCAACGTGATGGCCCTGGGGCCTCAACGAAGATGCCAAGTCAGAAGGGGCTTTCTGGAGACTGGGCTTTGGGGCAGGCGAGCAGCCCCGGCTGGAGCGACCTGAGCATGGGCACCAACGCCAACAGCCTCCTGGATGATGACCAGCGGGAATTTCAGGAGCCTTCCTACATCTTGTCCAACATTGCGTCCGGTATGGCGGATGTGCAGAGATTCATGATGGCCTCCATAGAGCCCTTTTGGGAACCCATGGAACACCATGGGGACCCCAACATAGTCTACTCCCCTGAGTCCAATAGTCTGAAATTAAAAACCCTCAAAATATTGGCTGGGACACCACACGAGTCTAAGAAAAAGGTCAACAGCGGGTCACCAGGAGCCACTAAGAATCACAGGTCCATCAAGGGTGTGAGTAAAAGCAATGGGAAAGCATCGGGAGGTGATTCTACTCATGCGAACCTGCCTGCTTATAGTGAGGACTCGCGCTCTGCCTTCTTTGATAAAAAGTATAATAACCTGAGCACTTTAGGCAATAATGGACCAACACACAAAAAGTTGTATCGTCACAAATCCAGCTCCAAGGCCCTGAGAGATGAGAAGTGTAAGGGAAAGCGCATGGAGCGGGAACAGGTCCACAAGGATGAGGCTGGGACAGCTTCTTTTGAAAAACTGAGGTAATACTGCACCAAAATGGCTGAGATGATGCGTCCTTAGCTCTCCTTCTACCTGCTAAGCCCGCAGTCCGTCATTCTTGTCCTCTTGACAGCAAAAGTTTGCATGAAAGAAACTTTCCCATTCCCTTCTTTTTCAAACGAAAAAGAAAAGATAAAAGTGCATGAAAATCTCTATACCTTTAAGCCACCCAAAAGATTGGGCAATTTGGCTGTGGCTTGGCTAGGGATCAGCTTTTTAACAAGGCTACTTTTTCTGCTATTCAGCGTTAGTTTTTACTTCTTGAGAAAATAGAACTAGAATATGCTCTTGAATGATTTTGGGAAGGAAGGGCTTTGCAGAAAGAAAGAAATTTCAACAGAATTCAAAAGTTATACAGACCAAAAGCCAAGATCATTTAAGCAAAAAGAGCATAATTTGGAAAACAAAATCTCATCGTGCAGCAATTAGGAGTGCTTTCTAGTGCCCCTGCTCTTTGTATGTTTTTCTGCATCATACGGCATCTAGAATGATGGAAACAAATTTCGATTGTATGATCCCTTTGTGGGACATGCGCTAAAAGCTAACTAAGATGGTGTAAATTGTTTGGTTTTTCTGCAGGGGTTCCGACTGCAATCTCCTAAAAGCAGAAACAGCATTTTGGGTTTTACCTGTGTTTGAAGAAGAGGCTCGCATTTTCCAGAAAGACATTTGATGTTTGTATTTTATTTCTTTCAAAATATGCCTTGTGGTATGTATGTTGACATGTAAGTGCTTAAAGAAAAGAATTTTAAAGTGTGAGAATAAGTCTTTGGAAGCAAACTTTAATCTGATGTTCTGTGTAAAAGACTTTAAAAGTCACACACTTGCACACGTAGTTTATGCGCTATTTACCCAAGGAAAAAAGGAAACATTGTGCCAAACTACAAACAAGTGACTCTGTTGTATATATTTTTCCTTCTATCTCAACATTTGGTTGTGAGTATTTGGGGAGCTTGTCCCTGTTGATTTACTAGAAACATTCCAGTGATTCTCGCTCTTAACCACCCCCACTTATGTGGATAGCACCTATAGGTCACAGTGGGAAAACATGTTGTGCTACACAGTTTACCAAAACTTAAAGGCTATGGTTTGACATGTGCCAAATGTCCTTACTTCATCTCACAGATTCACCCCAGTTTAAAGCTCATTAATGAGTTCCTAAATATATATATATATATATGTGCATACATACATTATGTAGAAATGTTGAACTCTACTGTCCTGTGTGGAAACATGAAGAATTAAACATGGCACAATACAGCTCCGTTTGTTCCATTGTCTAAGGGTTGAAATGTTGGAAAACTCTGGAAGTCATAACAGCGACGTCCATCAAGGACCCAAGTATATACATTTACCGAACCTTTTACAAGGAAACAAAACAGCTGCTTTAAAGTTTGTTTTCTAAAAGCAAAATCTGTAGCTGAAAATTTATTTAAAGTGCAAAGTTATATTGCTGATACTTTATATCTCAGTTTTATATATTTTATAATAGTCTGGGATAAATTATAAAATAGCTATAAAATCAACACTAATGATAAATGAAATACATAGATTGCTTTTATTTAAGTAGCTTCCTAAATGTTCTATTCCAGTTTTGTCAAAAGTGCATTCATATCATGCTTTAGTGTTCTTTAAGTGTTTAATCTTGCAATGCCAGTGTCATTTAAAGAAAACGTTAAGGCATCTCAGATAAGCTGAACAACTCATGGTGACAACTAACTTGGGCCATACATACTTAGTCTGAGGATGACTAGTATTTGATGCCACACCCCAAACTTAAATTTCCATTTTTTATATGAATTTCTGAAGTCACATTTTTATTCAGTCCCCTTTTTTTTAAATTTCACAGCTCCAACGTCCCTCACTACTAGCTTTTTCTTCGCCTTTACTTACCACTTGACTTCTAACATTTGATCTATTTTCTTTGCACAGTTGAAGGCCTGTGTGTCTGATGACTGATGCATTATGGCACAGATAAGATAATGGATGTGAAAGCGCTTTGTAGATCATAAAGTGCTATACAGATATAAGGGGATTGATATTATTAATGTTGTTGGTTGTTGTTGTTGTTAATCTTACTATCTTACTAATATTGTTGCTAACCTATTAACTTGTGAATATATAGGCTGTGGGTGGGAGGGTGGAGAATAAGTGGGTGGGGGAAAAGGGGATTTTAAAAAAGGGAAGATGTTTCAAAAGGGAAAATTTAAGCAAACTATGAACCTACCTAGTTATTGCCACCTGAATATACTCACAAACATTTGGAAGTAGTCAGAAAGAAATGGAAGGAAGCCTGTCCCATGTGTTGGTATACACACTTCCCAGCCGTGATTCCTTTCACCAGCCTGCTCTGCTACTTACAGCTAGGTAGTCAAATGAACAAGCCTGTGTTGTGGATGGTGTGACTGTGCGTGTGTAGGGTGAGTGAGTGAGGAGCATTTCGTGAAGCTGCTCAGACCTGTTCCTGGGCTTCGAATGCTCTGTGTGTGCGGAGTCCTGGAAGATTTCTTAGTGGAAAGGCACCAGATCATACATGTCTTCTGCTCTACAGCTGCCATCCAAAAGGGAAACTCGTCAGACTGGAACACTTTCTTCTATTTCTCTACTCTGATAGCTGTTGGTAGTGAGTTCCGTGGCTGGTTCCTAGGAACTGGTCTTCGCATCGTTTTTGTTTGTTAGGTTTTGCAGCTGAAGTTTGGTTTGGAATCACCAACTCTGCCAGACTCCAAACTCACCTGTTGGCAATCAAAGAAGAAATAAAGAAAATGTTCCATGATACAAAGTGTCTTATTAAAAGTAATTACGGGAACAGTTGTCCCAGTTTTTCTCAGTATCAGTTCAGCTTGGAGAAGGGGTAGGGGGTGAGTACAAGGAGACCCTGAAACTTGGAAACAAACCATTTCCTTGTCGGACTGGCTGCCATTAGCCCTTTGGAATGAATACTCGCAGTTTCTCCTATGGAGCTCATTCGGGGCCGAGTCCAGGGCATGCCTCACCCTCTCTCCAGTTCATGATGTTCTGACTTCTTCCGTTTTAAGGGCTCTGTTGGTCCGGTCTCTGCTCTCATGGTTCTTTGTGTCACAACATAGTAGGCCTGACTTTTTGGAGGTCACTTATTCAACCAGCTGCCTTCGTAAGGACCAATGCTATAAAAGTCACATTTTGCCCTAACAGTGATGTCTCAAGCCAGATACAGGAAGTGTTCCTGCAGACCTCCCACTTCATCTTTCCTGGAAATGGTATTCTCCCTGGGTTTCCGTACTTCATCTCACTCCTTGGCCTGAGAATTTTTCTTCTTCTCTAATCTCCTATTCCACCTCCCCAAAGGGTCCGAATAGAAGACCCTTAGCCAGGCTGCTTTCTTGCCAAAGTTCAGAGAACCTTCTCACTCTTCCTTCCCTTTAATTGCCTTGGCCACTTTGAAATCCAATTTGAAACATACTTACCCACACACGCAGAATTACATCACACGGCTGAGGAAAGCTGGGAGCTCCTTTTCCTTGAAAATCTGGAAGAATAGACCTGATCCCCTTTCCGCCCTGGTTAGGTGCTGGGCTATGTGGAAAGAGTGGCCTCCACGGAGGATCTTTCAGACTTTGGGATTATGTTTGGCCTTGAACCAGCGGCCCCTTGAGTGTCTCATATGCCAGCTTCCTCCCAGCTTTCTCTCCTGACTCCTTGGCACTCTGTGTAATTACGTGTTAAGGCCTTGCCTTCTCCTAAATGTTTTCAAACCTCCTGCACTACCTTCACCATTAATTCTTTAGCCATCTCCCTGAAGTCCTTGGTGCTAGGTGGGCTTTTGTGACAACTTACATCTTCTCAGAACCCTTTCTTGCTGGGATGCATCTGTGTGTGCTAGCGGGAGGGGGTGAGTGTGTGCGAACAGACAGGTACAAAGGATGCTTCCCAAGCTGAAAACAACTCGCTGGCACCCTGGGTTCTGTGATGTGAGGGGCCACGGTCATTTTAGTGGGTTGTAATCAGCATTGACTGCCCAAGGCGGAAAACCTCCAAGGACTGCTCACCCAGCTAGCTCTTGCCAAGCTGAATCGGTCTGATGCAGATCATCCAAGAGTTGAAGAGAGCTAAGTTTGTGTACTGAAGAGGGGAGTGGAGCATACGCTCGTTCCAACTAGTGCTAGGACCAGGAAGGCTTCTTTTCCCCTGAATTTTGGAGAAGTTATCTAGTTTAAGGAATTTTTGTTTTCATTTAGGGTTTGTGTTTTTTTTAAATGACTGCCCACCACTATTAAGACTATGTCCTTCTTAGGAAATAAAACTAATATGAGATTTGTTTTCTAATTAGTACCAAAATCAAACATTTTAGTAACAAATAGGGATCTTGTCGACGTAATGTGAGCCAGGGATTTTGTAAAGCTTTCTCAAGTACCTGAATAAGAGAGAAAAACAAATTCAGCTGGGCTGTTTAAACTTGGGAAACACTGTCATCTGCTTGAAGGTCCTCAGCCAGCATAGCATGACTTGGATGGCAGTACTCAGGCTGTCCCTTAAGGCACATTGTTTGCTCAGAGCTCCCATTACGGCTCCATGATACTTGAGACATACTTTTGGTTTCAGAATCATAACTAAGGGGTAAAACATTAGAGAAGGACAATGTAAGAAAGAGACACTTAGTACAAAGTCGAAGGTATGAATGAGGCTTTTCAAAAAAATCATTGTCTGGGTAAATAGATACTAAAGAAACACTCATCAACACGAGCTAGAAAGGATGTATGTCCATCTAACGGGCTCACTGGTGTCTAAGTCTTAGAAAGACACCCCCTTCAAAAAGATACTGAAATTGTTTTGCCTCTGTGAGAGATGCCTGGTTTTACAGCACAAAAGAAAAGGCTTAGAATGAAACCCAGAAGAGGCCTTTTGCTTTGGACTCCCAGTGAGGAGGGTAGAAAGCTGTAGCACTGACTAGAGTTTGCTGCCTACGGAGTTTTGAATGTACTAGTCCTTAATTTAATTTCCATAAAACTGGATGCACCTCTTTAGTAAATTACTGATTTATGGTGCTAAAGAAAATGATTATCCCCATTTTTCTCCTCTCCCAAGCCCCTTAAATATTTAATAAAATTTAAAATAAAAGCATTAGAGGCCCTTTTTATGAATGTAACCTAAGTTTCTGTTTGATATATTACACTCCAACTTTAAAATGTTAGGAAATTATTTGCCTTTTTTCTTTTAGAGTTAAGTTTTATAAATAATCTGTAGAGTCAATTGAAGTATAAAGCTTAAGGATCACTCTTAAGACGCCTACAAAATCTTGTATATTTTTAAGTGTGCCAATTTGTAACATATTTTGTAAGTGTATATTTTTCTTAGGAAAGTGCTGTGAAGTGTCTGTATGTAAGAGTTTTCCTTTTCCGCACCACTCGGTGCTCATAAAAGGATATTTACTTCAAAGTTTCTGGTTTTAGAAACCACAATACAAAGAAAAAATACATTTTTGTTGGGAATTTTGTAACACAAAACATGTTGTGAAAGAGTGTAGTGATCTTGTGCAAAAGAAAATGAACATTTGTGAGCTTCTTGCTGTTTTATAGATTTTCTTGTAAATTATTCTTGTAACACCTCTGGTTTTGTTGTTCTTGTTGCAAAGGGTTTAAATATTTGTGACTGAGTGTATGGTGAAACTGTCATAATGTTACCTAGCTGAGTTTTGTTATTGTTTATGGAATAAATAAAAAGAAAAGTTTAAAAGACTGCTTTAGAATCTTATGTAACAGAAATCAAACCATTTCTAATTAAATTCTACATCTCGAATAAAAAGTTTTTCATTGTCTAGAGCAGTGTTTCTCAAACCAGCTGTGGTGAGGGACCAATTCTCTCAAATCCATCGCAGACTGATACTATCATAAAATACAATAAAAATGAATTTATTTAAGTGAAAATGAAAAAAAGATACATAAAGCAAAAGCGGTAATGTATTTAGTTCAACATGTAAAATTACACTTTTAAATATAATATACAGAAAAAGAAAATAATGGCAAAAATTTGGTACCCTGTTTGAAACAAGTCCACCGATCGATGTTATATTGCCATAGAAAGTTCTAACCACACTTGCAGTAACACTTTGAGAGGCCTAGCAGCATTACCATCATCTGGGAACTCCAGGCCTTACACCAATTCTACTAAATCAGAATGTGGATTTGAACAAGATTCCTAGTTGATTGGTGTGTATGTTCAAGTTTGAGAAGCACTGGGCTAGAGTTTTGTGCAAGTGAGTTTTCTGTCCCTCGAATTGGGGCTTCATTTTCTAGTGTGTCCGGTGTTCAAAGACCTTAGAACAAAAGGTGTCCTCTCCGAGTATCAAAGCTGTTTATTGAAAATAATAAATGCTAATTTGCCTGGTACCCAAAAGACGTCAGATTTTCCATACTTCTCTACATTTCCTGTATTTTTGGACTTACCACTCACCCATGGACCCTGTTTCCTTTCATCAGGATGTTCCCAAACTCTGTTCTCACTGTGCTCAGTATTTTAATCTAGAAAAAATGAACTTTGCTCCCAAGTACCCAGACCACGTGGAGAGCCCATGAGAGCCTGGAGCCCTGGCTAAGCACAGGAAGCCAAGAACCACCACCTTAGTTTTAAACATCATTACTGAAAGAAATGGAAATGTGCATGACAGAGTGGCCTAGTCTCAGTTGATGGTCTCATTTGCTTCCACCACTGCAACTACCACCTAGACTCCTGCAAATCTCTCCAGAGTTCCTAGCCTACATTTTCAGGTATAAGCTGCCTATCTCCACGTGCACAGTCTGCAAGTTCCTCAGATTTACTTATTCACTGTCATTTCATAATCCCTTTTCCCTGAGTGTATTCCAGCTCAGTGAATGGGGCTGCCACTCATCCATTTAGTGGCCCAAGCCAGAGAGCAAGGTTCACCAGTGACTCCTTTCTCTTCGTCCTCACGTCCAACTGGCCACTCTCAATTCTCCTGCCTCTCTATCTCCACTGGCACTGCCTTAATTCAAGCTTTCATACTACTTCACCTGGACTCCTGCAACACTGTCCCAATTTAGTGGTTTCCAGACTTGAATCTCACACCTGGAAAGTTTTCAGGAAAAAGAAATGGAGAGGGGAGTCTCTGAAGTCACCAACTTTTTATTTTGCTAAGTAAAGACATTTTAAAATAAAACAGTTTACTATCAATTCACAGAAGATGATTTTAACATGAGAGGCTGAAATGAAGTCCCCAACCCATTAGACTTCAAAAAGGCTTTGAGTTTCAGAGTGAAGGGAATGAGGGCCACAGCAGCTGAACCCCCAGAACCGGACCTCTCTGGTGTTGAGGCTTTATGTCTCCCAATTTCTATGAGTTTCCTATGTGATGGAGATTACAAATGTACATTCATCGCTCTGTGTAGGATTCCAGGCGTATTCTGGTTAACATGGCCTTGAACTAAACTAAACTAAACCAATGACAGGGTTGGATAAGTGGTACCATTATTCCCAGGTGGTTTTACATCCCCCTTTTTTTCTCCCTGGGCCAAAGTTGAGATAGCACCAGAGCTTAGGAGGAAGATGGCAGGTCCTTTGTCTAGAGACATTTGATGTGTTTTGGAGTTGAGATTTCAATGGTGTTAATTTGGGGGAGGTGTGATTGTGACACCGTTTTAATACAGTATTCTACCTAAAATAATTGGAGTTGTGGTTATTAAACTTTTCATACCACATACCAGTTTAAGAATGTAATAAAATCAATGGGCCTTCACCCCAGAAAAATGAACATACAAGTTTTTATAGAATTTCACAGGATTCACAGATTAAAAACTTCTGTATTAGGGGCATGAATTCCCCAAAACATCTTTCCCAAATCATAATGAAGTTTCTTAATCTATCTCCTCCTTTCTACTGACCCAAGATAATAACTATCGTTTATTTATTGTCTGCTATGCGCTAGGACATTACATGAATTACTTCTCACAGCAACCCTGCAAGGGAGGCATCTTCCCTGTTCTCCATGTAAGAAAACACAACTAATCGTCTTAAAATAGCTGACAAAAAGCACTCTGTGCTTGTCCCATCACAAGCCCATGTCACTAACCCAAAACACTTATTTCTAGCATAACCCACGTTACCTATAACACTTCAAAAATATGATGATAAATATTAATACTGACATTAGCTATTCTTCAATGAATATTTCATTCTGTGTCAGGTATTGTGCTAGATGCTAGGAGCCCAGGGATGAAACAGAGAGATACAACTGAATATTTTAAATAGAAAAACTCCCACTGGTTGGTTTAAGTTGAATAATCACATGTAAAGTAACTAATGATTCACTGTCCTTAAGGACCTAAGAAGAAAAAATGGGTAGCGGTATCCATTGTTATGGAGAAACTAATGTCACAAAATGCCAGTCCCAGTAACCAATACCTCACCTTCCATCCTCCCTCCTATTTTGGAATCAGAGTTGATAGTGAGCCTAGATCCCCCACTGTGATTTGGGACAAGTTACTAATATCTCTGTATCCCAGAGTCTCTGCCCCCAAAAAACAGTCAGGTAACACTTAACACTTGCAAATGTTTTCCTGGTAGTTTGGATTTCGATTCTTTAGAAATCATGCCAGCTCCCTATGCCCAAGCATTTGTCTTTTTATGAGGCTACAAACTAAGAAAATTAGTCAACTCCTTGATCAAAGAGCCTTTGATATTTTTTAGAGAAAGATGTCATTTGAAAGATAAAATTTAGTGTCAATTGCATATAATAATAGTTCCATTATTACAACTAATGTACAATCAGTGGCAGACTGAGATAGTGAAAAGTTATGTAAAAATTTTTCAATTTTTCAGTTACAATTAACATTCAAAATTATTTTATATTAATTTCATGTGTATAGCATATGATTAGACATTTTGTCTAATTCCCCCAATTAGTCTAGTACCCACCTGGCACTAGTACATAGTTATTACAACATCATTGACTATATTCCCTACGCTTTACATCCTCATGACTAGTTTCTAACTACCAATTTGTACTACTTAATCCCTACCCCTTTTCCACCCAGTCCCCCAACCCCCTCCCATCTATCACCCCAACAAATCTAGTACCCATCTGATACCATACATAGTTATTACAATATTATTGACTACATGTGTCTTTGTCTCCCCATTTTGGCTGCCTCCCTGTGTTTGTTTCTGTGTATTAGATAGGGCTGCTGTGTCTCCCAGTCTTGCCAGGTGGCCTTAGGTAGCAAGTGCCCTGTGGGGCCCTGGCACAGTCTCCCTGGTCACCTGAGCCGGGTGCTCCAGGTGTGTCCCTTGTGTGGGTTGTGTGTGCCCCCCTGTTATAGTTCAGCCTTGGTTGCTGTTGGCACATTGGTGGGTGGAACTGACCTATGGGGTTAACTGGCTGTGGGGTTTGGCCACATCCACAGCTTACAGGCTCCTGTGCAGGGGGCTACTCTACTGAGTGCGATGAACCCCAGTGGGCTCTAGTGCCTGTTGAGACTGCCCTTTGTGTGTGTCACCTGTGGGGGTAATTAGGCGGTGCTCTGCTGCGGTCTGAAGCTGACCATCAGCTTATTGGTTCCAGGGCCTGTTGGAAGGGGCTCTGGTGCAGGCCCAGGTCACCCACTGCCTGTGACTGCCCGGGGCCCACCTGGTAGGAGCTACAAAGCGATCTGCAGGTGGTTGCTCCCTGTGCTGGACATTGAGGTGCATGAGAGAGGTCACACTGTGACCCGCGGATGGTTGCCACCAGTAGTACTGAGCCTGGGGTCGCTTAGACAAATGCACAGTGGACCTGTAGGCCTGCCACCACCTCGCAGCTCCCCTGAACCTCAGCTGCTGGAAAAGCCTCTGGCAGTATGGGAGTTTGGGGGGGCGGGGTCTCGGGGAGCCAGGAGGGTGTCGTGCGTGGTGCTCACCAGGTTAATGCAGATTCAGACTTGGTGCCAATGCTGAGCCTGGGGCCACTCTGCGAAAGTCTCAGGGCACAGCAGGGCCAGCCACTGCCGGCCTAGGGCTCACGGATTGCCGAGAATTGTCCAAGACAGACTGCAGCACAGGGCGAGGCTGGCTACTGACTGAGAATGTGCCTGTGGTGATGCCTGAGTTGGGTAGGGTGGGGTCCCAGGGATTCATCAGGGTGAAGTGATCAGAGTTCACCAGGCCAATCAGATTCAGATTTGACCGTGTGGGGGAGGGCTCAACACAGGGAAGATGGCGCCCGCCTGCCGGCTGCATAGGAGGAGAGCTCTGCACAGGAGCTCCAGCCCTTGCTGTGAGGCCACACAACTCAGTCTCTCCCTGTATGTTTCTGCACCTCCTGAGCTGCTGTCTCTCCACTGGAACCCAGGGTAAGTGCCTGCCAGTGAGCAAGTTTGTGCGTGGGCCTTTAAGGGGATGTCTGGGTTTCCAGCAGTTTTCCGTATCACCTGGATGGATGGAATCCCCACTGATTTTCATGGCCAGCTGTTGTGGGGGCTCCTTTCCCGGCACTGGAACCCTGGGCTGGGGAGCCCAGTGTGGGCCTGGGGTCCTTCACTCCTCAGGGGAGTCCTCCACAGCTGAGATATCCCTCCTGATTTTTGACCACCACGTCAGTGTGGGACCAGCTGTTCCACATCTCTGCTGCTCCGTCCAGCATTAATGTGGCTTCTTCTGTATGTCCTTAGTTATAGGACTTCTGTTCAGCTAGATCTCAAAGATGGTTGTTCGGTAGTTTGGTTATAATTTTTATGTGATTGTGAGAGGAGGCCAGCACAGCATTTACCTACTCCACCATTTTGAATGGAAGTGCTCCATTGAACCACACTTATGATATATGTGATAATGTGCACTTTTCTGTACATTATACTTCAATAAAAACTTTTAAAATAAGCAAAATAATGAAACTATTAAAGAAAAGAGATAATATTGATGAATTTGACTATATAAAAACCGTGTTTTCTCTGCATGAGAAAAAATACTATAAATAAAATCAAAAGGCAAAAGAGAAACTGGGGAAAAGTTTGTAACACATACAACAAAGGACTAATTTCCTTAATATGTATTTAGTAGGGGAAATGACCAAAGAAACTTAATAGACAAGAGGGGAAAACATGTGAGTTAACACTCAGAGTAAACTATATACAAGTGGTTTTCATACAGATGTAAAGGTACACAATCTCATAATAAAATAAACGCAATTAAAAACTACCAGGAGGTTTGGGCCGGCCGAGTGGCGCATTGGTTAAGTGCTGGTTTTGGGATGCCAGCGGCCCCGGTTCGGATCCCACATGAGGGCCAGTGACACTGCCCTCTACAGCTAACAACAGCTCCACCTGGAGCTGGGCTGTGCGAGCCCCGGGGATGGTGTGGGCTGCAGCCCCTGCTGCAGTGGGCTGCCATAGGCTACAGTGAGCAGCCAGCAGCCAGCGTGAGCGGCTGGCAGCCAAGCGTGAGCTGCCAATAGCCGCGGTGAGCGACATCCAGAGGCCAGCGACTGATCTGCCTCACCCGGGAAGAGCACAATGATGATACCAACATGGGCCAGTGAAGCGACGTTCTCCACAACTAGACTGAAGAACAAAAACCAGCAACTTGTCTGTTCCCCTTCCCCGATTCCCCAACGCTGTTCCCCTCCCCAATTCCCCAATAAAATCTTAAAAAAAAAAAAAAACTACCAGGAGGTGTAGAGTTTTTTTGCCTTTCAGATTCGCAGAGCTTTTTAAAAATAACAACACACTAATAATATTAAGTAAAAAGAGAAATAATAATAATAAAAAATTAAAAAATAACAACACACTGCATTGTAAGAGTACAGAGAAATTGGCACTCTTGTGCAACACTGTCAAGACATAATCTTTATGGTGCTCAGTTTGGAAATATCTAACAAAATTTTAAATGAAATATGCTGGGACCTACCAGTGCCTAAAGCTGAACTCCAGTGTGTTCACAAAAGATATGTATAGGATATCTATGGCATCACTATTAACAATGGCAAAAGATTGGAAACAATCAAAATGTCCATTCATTAAGAAGCTAGTTAAATAAAATTTGGTATGCTCATAATATAGAGTCCTACATAGTCTTTAAAAATCATCAGACAACCTGAAACTAACTCATTAAAAATAAATAAATAAATAATCAGTACTTATACACAAAGATCTCCATAAAAATAAAGTATTTTTAAATGGTTTAAAAGAGTGTGAATAATATGGTGTTGCCATTATACATTCTTACATCCTTAAGAGTATTACCTTTAAGATATTCCATCCAGAAAAAAAGATTCTTTTTTTTTTGAGGGCAGCGTCACTGGCCCTCATATGTGGGACCGAACCGGGGCCGCTGGCTTCCCAAGCCAGCGCTTAACCACCTCACCACTTGGCTGGCCCAAAAGATTCTTTTTTTTTTTTTTAAACCCAGGTGTCATTTTATTTTATTTTTTTTTATTTATTTTTTTAGAGGGCAGTGTCACTGGCCCTCATATGTGGGATCCGAACTAGGGCCACTGGCTTCCCAAGCCAGCGCTTAACCACTGCGCCATTCAGGCGGCCCAAAAGATTCTTTTTAAGACAAAGTTTTTTCTTTATAGAAGAATGCCAGCTAATAAATGTAGAAAGATGATAAAATCAGAAAATTTTTATTTTTGAACCCTAATGTAATAATTGATTTAAGTAAGGATCATCAATGGGTGCTAAAATCATTGGATGAAATGTTGTTATAGCAAAGGATATGATGTAGTTTAGAAGTATCATCCTGCTGATAACTTACTGGTCACAAAGGGAGAAAACTTTTTTCATCAATGGAGACATCTTAACTTAGTGTTCAAACTTTTCACTACTATTATTAAGACAAGCTGATGTTATAATGTGCCTCCTGATGTGAAGCAATATAAAGTATACAACAGAACCTTTGAAATATTCTTGCCATTAAATGTGTAACCTATTTTTTTTTGCTGAGTGGTATTACATGTAATAAAATACCACAATGTGTTTATCCATTTCTGTTAATGGACATTTGGATTGTTTCTAGTGTTTGACTATTATGAACAAAGCTTCTATGTCTTTTTGTGGACAATTCTTTTCTCTTTAAAACAGTGGCATTATTTTATTTTATTTTATTTTATTTTTTTAGCTGAGCCATCCTGCTACCTGTTGGCAGCTCAGCACCTGCTCAGCTCGGGCTGGGCCTTGAGCTCTTGACCATCTGAGCCACTCTGCCGGCCCTTCTTTTCTCTTTAAAACAGTGGCATTATTTTCGATACCATCATTTGTTTCCCCCCTTTTCCATTCTGTTCCTCTGTCATGGCTGCAGACTGAGCTTTGGTGGGTGAGGATTACGGCTTTAAATGTTAGTAACTGGTATCAGCTACCCATATTATGTTGCTTTTTACCTTGTTCTGAATTACACTCATTATAAGATAGTAATGTAGTATGACTCACCTAGAGATGTGTGTGATTTATTTGCCATGTTTCTAAGGCCCCCTTTCCCCTACCACAAGCTCTTGAATTGGTTATGATTATCCCTTAGGTAGACCCTGATCCGGATTGTGGATTTCAAAGACCCAAAGTGTGATAGGCTTCACTGGAAACCAGATCAAGAAGTGTGGGAGCCCTGAATACCTAGGGAATATGGCTGCTTCTAAGATTGAGTTGGTGGGGGGGAGACAATGAAATAAATTACCATAAATCCAAAAGAAAAAATCAGAACAAAAAAACAACGCGCTAAAAAAAGACTGGCATTAATGCCTTGGCCTTGAGAGTCTGGTTGGCACAGCAACAGCTTAAGGAACTTGGCAGCAAGCAGAGCAACTACAGCATGTTTTAAATGAACAGAGAACCACAGCCCAGGAGACCGTTTTAGCTTTAGAAATGTCAGAAGGCAAACCAGGGGATTATCAGGAAATGAAGGAAGAGAAGGCTTAAGATCTTAGAGGTCAAATTTGGCTGACATGAAAAAGACGAGAACAGTGAACCTCCAAAGATGTCCCAGGCCTAAAATCTTTTGATAGGAGTCTAGGAAAGAGGAAGGTATATTTTCTCTTATTAGATCAAGGAAGATAACTCAGATCAGAGAGATTTAACAGCAAAGGGAAAATGTGACAGTAAACTGAAATGAAATGATCTCCCATCCCACAAGGGAATTCAAATTCAGAATACTATTGAGGTGCCCTCTGAAAACTACAAACAGTGTCTTTAATAAGAGCTGATTACAATCCTCTTGATGATTCCAAAATATTGAGAAAAAATCCAAAGAGAGAAAGAATACAATGAGCATTATTTAGTGAGTTTCAGTTGACACACTGCTTGTCATTGGGGAAGTAGATATGGCCTGGCCAGAAGGGAGTGAGGACTCTAAGGGAAGGGGAAGGGAAGAAAAGATAAAATCACTAAAGTAGGATTTCAATATATATGGGTCTGGTCTGGTTAGATAATGATGCAGAGATAACTCCTGGGAGAAATTCCTCTATTTAGGGATGTGAAGATGGTTAAGGAGATTTTATCTGAACAGTGGATACTTTTATGTAGACCTGGAATTTCTTTGCTTCATAGCTGTCACTGCCGGAGAGATCCCATAACTCAAAACCTGAACAAGTATGTTAGGAAAACAAATGTCACGACCACAAAACAGAGAGAGGAAAAGGAAGAAAAAGGCACTATTATTCAGCAAACAGTGTTAGCCTTACCCATGGTAGAGAAAACACAGGACCTTAAGAAGTAAATAGGGGGAAAACAAGGAAACGGAACAACTGGAGGCATATGCCACAGTTGCAGGGGGTGCGGGGTAGAGGGAGGAGGCCAGCTGAAAGAATGTTGTACTACAGGTTACACAAGACCCAGAGAATTAGGAACCCCAGGCAAGGCAAGGTTTGGGGAAGGAAGGACATGAGTGGCACAGCCTTTGGTTCAGGGATTTGTTGAAGGTGCTTTGCTTGTTGGGTCGTATATGCGGACAAGGGGTAAACATCCCCTAAAAGGCAGGTTTTGTAGTCCTAAGGAACCCAGAGCGGCCACTGTGGCACAGAACAAAACCTTTGGGATCTTTCTGGGGACCAGGAGAGTGTCACCATGAGGACTGCTAGACCACGAATTTCACTGGAGTGCTACCTGTTGTAACTGTGGGGTGCCTTCTCATAAGAAGGAGTGCATTAGATTGCTAGGAATACAGGCTTAAAAGGGAAATGAAAATGAAAATATTTTAAATCTATGGGATGGATAATGAAGGCACAGAGGGGGACCTTAGGAAGGATTTGGGACTCGAGGGGCTACTCCAACAAATGTCTAGATACTGCAAGAAGACAACCCATCCCAGCTGAGTCCAAAACTTGTGCCCTTAAAACCCATTTGAAGACATTTTCCAACTACAAGAGAATTGGGAAGCTGTGCGTGACGGTGGATGCCCCCCATAAGAGCATGGGGACAGCCACCTGTACGCACAGGTTCCTTCCCTCTACTCCCTCCCTCAAGGAGGACCGAGTAATCTGATTGGCCCAGACCCCTTGAGCCATTTTTACTAGTGTGTTCAGACTGGTCACTGTGGGTTAAAAAGTCATGTACTCTGATTGGCTTTCTCTTTAGTGCTTTAATGCCATTCAGAGATTATACACTAAGCCAGAGTCTCCTGGGTACCCAGCCATCTTCCCTTCTTGCCTCCTTTACTTAATATTTCAGGTACTTCATAGTTCTTATCAGTTCAGTGGTCAACTACTAATAAGACTGGCGCTTGGCAGGAAAAGGTGAAGCCCTTTTTGGACCTTGAGTACTGGGCACCAACTCCACTAATCACAAAGTAGTATTTTAATTCCTACCTGTGTTATTCCTTTGCATGTTGACATCCTTTATGACCCTTACATGGGTTAGGTAATGACATTAGGTCAACACATGACTATTCCTGAGTGCCTGCCCATAACACCAACTTACTACCATCAAAAAATTTACCCTAACTCCTAAAAGTCAGAACTTGTGGGATCTGGGCTTACAGGGCTGTCCACATCCATTAGGATATGATCAATTAACGGACTAGAAATAAGACGAAATGAGGTTGGTCCCTAGAACCATTGTCACTAATAAATTATGTTCTATCTGTAGTTAAAACTTGCCACAGAACCCTTTTCATCCCTAGTTCACTCCTTTTATGACCATTTAGTAGCTCTCTCTAAAAGCCCCCACATCAATGAAATCCTGCTGGAAATGAAGGTAGCTTCTTATTACTAAGTTGATCAATCAATGGAAGATGGTGGAACAAAGAATTGATATCTCAGTAACTGGAAATAGTGTTGCCTTTTTATTGCCATGTCTACTCTTTCTTGTGACCCCTTGCTGGAGAGATGATGGGTGATTTGTTTATATATGCATACTTTTCTATACTTCTCACATTCTCTCTAATGTGTACTTACTACTTTGATAATCAGGGATAAGTTTTATAAAAAAGAAAAGAAAATTCCATAAATTTAAGAATTGAATTAGGAGAGAGAGAGAGGTCTCTTTACCCATAATTCCAGTCTGGTCTTAGAAATCAGTCATAACCCTCAAGGGAGAATGGCTAATATTGAAACTCTATTATGAGGAATGATGTCCATCATACTAAATGGTAAATAATATACTGTTTGCATGTTAAATTCACATTTTAGCTCATCATATCTGTAATTTGCTTTTTATTCCTTCTAAAACAATCAGTTGCTAACTCAAAGGGTAAACACTCTGTGAAAAACAAAACTAGTTATTAGATTCTATCTTAGTATCAATCAGTCTTGACTGCCCTTTCTGCAGGTTGACTGAGATAGGAAAAAGTTATTTTCAATCATCCCGTATGCTCTTAAAACAAAACATGATCCTAAAAAGTTAGGTGAAAGACCCCAGATAGTGGTGGGGTATAGGGCTCTGATAACGTAAGGGTTAAAATAGGAATAATAACATCTTCCCATAACAGAGCAAGATTGAGTCATATTCAAAAAAGAGCTTCGCTATCCAGGAATAAAATGTTGAATTTGTTATTATTATCTGTTCTTACGAACATGGGGCAGACTGTATCTTAAGATGATATCAGAGTAAACATTATCCGCCTAAATTTGGAGGACTGTGTTATTGTAGGTAAAGGATGAGCCAGCCTATATTGCACCCTTAGAGACAGAGTCTCTGGGATGGCTTCAGAATTATTCAAGTGAATGTTTGTCTTTCACCAGGTAGAGATAAAGCAGCCCTGGTTCTCATCACTGAAGGCAAGGTGGGCTTTCTGGTTTTCATGAGGACCTGTGATATGGGCTACGCTGCCTGATTTTTAAATCAACTTTAAACTTTTATTTGATGTCTACAGTTCAATGAGCATTGAGAAATATATACACCCATGTAGCTGCCACCCAAATCAAGATATAGAGCATTCCTATTGCTCAAAAACATTGCTTCGTGCCCCATGGTAGTCAACCTTTTTCCCCATCCCTTAGCTGCAGGAAGCCACTGATCTCTTTTCTGTCACCATTGGTTAGTTTTTTTATCTTTTCTAAAAATTTCACGAAGTGAAATCATACAGTATACACTGTTTTATGTCTGGCTACTTTAACTCAGCATAGAGCTTTAGAGATTCATCCATGTTGTTAAATGTATCAGTACTTGTGCCTTTTAAAAACAGCTTTATTAGAGTATTATTTACATACCATGAAATAAATAAACTGTGGTATATCCATTCAATGGACTACCATATAGGAAGGAATAAAAAGAAATAAACTGGGAGGAGAGAGGATTTGCCAAGTTCCTCACTCCACCATTTGGTAAGTCTAGCTCCTTCCATTTCACTACTTTATATCACTGCATATTTAATTTTTCTATGTATATGGTGTGAGGTAGAAGTCACAGTTCACTGTCTTCCTCATACAGATATCTAGCTTTTCTAGCACTATTTATTGAAAACATTATCAGTTCTCACTGAATTCCCTTTGTAGTTTTGCTGAAATTGAATTGAGAGAAAATATTTGGAAATCACATATCCAAAAAAACAATATATAAACAACTGTGTAAACTCAACAGTAAGAAAACAAAGAAAACAATTTTTCTAAATGGGCAAAATACTTGAACAGATGTTTCATCAAAGGAGACATACAGTTAGTAAACACATAAAAAGATGTTCAACATCACTAGCCATTAGTAAAATGCAAATTAAGACCTCAAAAAATGTACAAACGAGTAAAAAGCACATAAAAGATTCCCAATATCATTAGTCGTCAGAAAAATGCAAATAAAGACCACTACACACCTATCAGAATGACTACAATAAAAAATATTGTTAACATCAAATGCTGGTGGAAGTAGAAAAATATTGATAATGTTAAATGTTAGTGAGGATGCATCAACTTATGATCTTCCCTATATTGATGATGGGAATGTAAAATGATACACCACGCTTACAGTTTTCTAGAATAGTAAATAGAGATTTACTTTCAGAAGGGAGGCATGGGATGTTCCATGAACCCTCTCCCCAACAAAACAACTATAACTGGGGAAAACTATTTTTGAAAAACAACCATTTAAAGTCTCTGGGAAACTTCCTAAGGATATAGAGCAAATGAAGAGATATTTATTCAAGAAACTCTGCTAAATCTTGGTTAAAACAGCAAGACTCTGAAGCTGAGTGATAGAAGCTCCACTCTGGGCAGGGAAATCCAAGAAGATGGGGTTTGTCTTCTGGAGGGGCAGGCAACGAGCATTTCTCATTGTCCCCAGATCCATGTAGCCACTCTATTCCAACGAAGCATGGTTGAGAGGACTGGGGTTTCTGTTTCCCATCAGCCTTAACTCATAGTATGGAAACTCTAACCTAAGCATGGCAGACCAAACACTTGTCCAATCACCCTCACCCCAGCTGATTCATGGGATAGTTTCCACATCAAGGGAGGCAAGACACACACTCCTCGTAAAGCAGGTCTGTCGCTCTGATACAGGCCACTGATCCCAAACCCAGCTCTGGAGAGAGATTTTGCGCAGGCAGAGAGGCAAGCCATGAGAACAGAGAACTCTGAAGCGCCCCCCCAACGGAAGTGACTTAATTTGGAACACAGTGTGGAGACATTCAAGTCAACGATGCTCTTGAAACACTGGCGATTTGGGTGGTAAGCAATTAAAAAGGGGCTGGTAGCTTCATGAGAAGAACAAGCTAAACTAACTATAGGCCAATTTACTAGAGAAAATGAGGAAAAGAGACAGCTAATATTAGCCTTCCTGGAGTCAGGACAAAACTCAAAGGATGGCTTCAAAACCTACCTCTGCAAAGTGACCCAAGCTTAATTGGATCAGGCTGAGTAGAAATTTATGCCACAGGGCATTGTTGAAAACAGTAGAGCAATTAGTCAGCAATTAGTGATGCCTAATAGCTCTGTGTGTTATCAACAGAAGAAGACAACTTAACAGAGAGATCAGGGAAAGAGACAGAAAGAATCCTGAAAATACCACTGTCATCTCAGGGTGACTGCATACATACCAAAGCTGTGCCTTCTGAGAAATGACATTAGGGCCTGTATATTGCAGGGTAAATAGACTTCAGTAAAGTAGTCCATCTATATCACTAAGCAAATAAACAATCAAACACCAACAAGAAACTATAAGTGAGGGAGGATCAGGGCCCAAAGTTGCAATGTATATAGATTACATACACACACACACATATCATGCAAAAAACATGAAAATGTGACCCATACACATGCAGAAAAGGAGACAATAAAACCACCAGTGAGAGGGCCTAGATGTCAAATTTAGGAGACAAATATTTCAGAGTTGCTATTATAATAAATATGTTCAAAGAAATAGAGGAAACCTTGCTTAACAAATTAAAAGAAACTCAAAGAACTACAAGTAGCATAAATACAGAGATCTACACCGAGACATATCATTGTAAAAATATTAAAAGACAAAGAGTAGGACCAGCCGAGTGGCGAATTGGTTAAGAGCTAGCTTGTGTCACCAGTGACCCAGGTTCGGATCCCACATATGAGGGCCAGTGACACTGCCCTCTACAGCTAACAACAGCTCCACCTGGAGCTGGGCTGTGCGAGCCCCGGTGATGGTGTGGGCTGCAGCCCCTGCTGTGGTGGGCTGCGATAGGCTACAGTGAGTGGCCGGCAGCCAGCGTGAGCTGCCAAGAGCCACTGTGAGCAGCCGTCCAGGGGCTGGCAACCGATCTGCCTCATCTGGGAAGAGTGCAATGACGATATCCACATGGGCCAGTGAAGCAACGTCCTCCACAACTAGACTGAAGAACAAAAGGACAGCAACTTGTCTGTTCCCCTTCCCCGATTCCCCTACGCTGTTCCCCTCCCCCAATTCCCCAATAAAATCTTTAAAAACGAAAAAAGGACAAAGAGTAAATCTTGAGAGCAACAAGAGAAAAATAAGTGGTTACACACAGTGTATGTACCTCAAGACAGTGTGGTACTAGCATAAGGGTAAATATATAAATCAATGGAGTAAAATTGAATGTCCAGAAATAAACTCTCAAAGTTATGGACAGTTGATTTTTGACAAAAAGGCCAGGAAAATTCAATGGGGGAAACATGTATTTCCAACAAATCAACTGGGACCACTAGATAGTCACCTGCACAGGGATGAAGTTGGATCTTTTCTTCACGTCATACACAAAAATGAACTCAAAATGGATGAAAGACCTACATGTAAGAGCTAAAATTATAAAGCCCCTAGAAGGAAGTATAGGAGTAAATCTTTGTGACCTTGAGTTTGACAATGGTTTGTTAGACATGACACCAAAGGGACAAGCAACAACAACAAATACATAAATTGGACTTCATCAAAATTAAAACTTTTATGCTTCAAGGGACACCATTTAGAAAAAAAACAACAGATAATGGGATAAAGCATTTGCAAATAACATATGCCCGCACAAAAATTTGCACACAATGTTCATAACAGCATTATTTATAATAGCAAACAAAATGAGACTAATTTGTTACTTGAACGGGAAGTACACAGTCGATCCGGCTTCTTGCTTAGGTATGGCATCAACAGCTGACTGGGAAGTGTGCCCTCCTTGATGATACACATAGCTCAGGAAGGGACGCTGAAGAATGAAATACGTATTAAGTCAACTGGGTCAGCCAACTCAATCTTGGTGATGAACGGGGTAACTGATCATGCAGCAAGGCTGTCTTCCCAGCCTTTGGGGTTCCAGTCATAATGCACCTGTAGCATGGACCATGCCACTCCAAAGCCCATGCCCATGCCCACTGGTGTCTCTAACACCTTTACCAGTTGCAGTAAAGTGCCCAGATGGGCTATTTAGTAGAACCTTAGACAATTTGGACTGGATGCAATATCACCCAGAGATAGTACAAGAAAACAATTGTGTGGGCTAAAACTGACACACTTGACTGGTATGACCCCCAAATCTTTAATGTCACTTTGTACTCTTAGCCTTGGCAAGTACTTTCTTATCCCAACATATGGCAAAAGGCCTGTAAACCTATAACACTTTTCAAAAACCTCCCTTTCACTTTGTTTCTCATTACTAACGAGAAAGAGTTTGGCCTATTTAAATATGCATGCCCACATAGGTACATAGGCTTATATGTATGCACATACACGAATGTAGTTAGTCGACATTTATTGAAAGCAGAACAGTATGTAGCAGAAAGTACTGAGGGAAATAAAAAAAAAAAACCCACCTAATCTCTGCCCACATGATAGTTACAGTCTAATGGACAATTTGCAATGCACAGAAAGATGAGCAAAACTTGATTACTCCAGAGATGAAAACCTCTTTCTCTTCTGTCACATTTACTTTTTTTTTCTTCTGAGTAAAAAAGTGATGCATGCTTCTTGCAAAAACTTTGGGGAGTAATCACCTGTAATGCTGGTACTCAGAAATGCATATATTGGGCCAGCAGAGTGGCGCATTGGTTAAGAGCTGGTTTTGAGATGTCAGCGGCCCCGGTTCGGATCCCATATAGGAGGGCCAGGGACACTGCCCTCTACAGCTAACAACAGCTCCACCTGGAGCTGGGCTGTGCGAGCCCCGGCGACGGTGTAGGCTGCAGCCCCTGCTGCAGTGGGCTGCCATAGGCTACAGTGAGTGGCCGGCAGCCAGCGTGAGCTGCCAATAGCCGCAGTGAGCGACCATCCAGAGGCCAGCGACCGATCTGCCTCATCCGGGAAGAGTGCAATGATGACACCAACATGGGCCAGGGAAGCAACGTTCTCCATAACTAGACTGAAGAACAAAAGGACAGCAACTTGTCTGTTCCCCTTCCCCAGTGCCCCAATAAAATCTTTAAAACAAAAAAAGAAAAGAAATATATATTAACATTTAAATATACATCTTTCCAGATTTGTTTTTCCTATGCTTATAAAATGTCTTTAAAACAAAATTAGAATCATACTATGCATATCATCTTATAAACTGATTTTTCTCACTTGACAATATGTATAAACATTTTTCATGTTATTAAACTAAAATAAACCATTTAATGGTGCTATAATATTCCATCATAAAGTATGCCATAATTTATTAACAAATACCCTAATTCACAGCAGTGTGAATGTGCTTAGCACTACTTAACTATACACTTAAAAATAGTTAATATTATTTTTCAAGACTGTTTTTTAAAGATGGTTTATGTTTAATGTTTTTACAAAACACATTTATGAAGTAATTTATTGCAACACATTTTCATTTATAATTGCACTGAAAAATGTATGCATTAATAAACTGTTTTTTTTGTTTTTTAATTTTTTTTTAATTAGCTCTAGGTGTACATCACAGTGCAATAGTTATACTTTTTACCCCTCAAAGTGACAACCCCCCGCCCCCATTTGGCCACCCCACTCCTCCCCCCCATATCATATATATCTATTACACTTCCTCTGACTCCCTTCCACAGTATACTCCACATCCCGTGACTGTCTATATATTCAATTACAGTTGGTATACAATATTATACAACATCAATTTCAGGTGTACAGGGCAGTGATCAAGCCTCTACTGCATCCATGAAATGGTCTCCCCAACAAGACATGTGACTATCTGACACCCCACAAAGTATTTACAACATTATTATATTCCCCAAACTGTCTTTCATATCCCTGTGGCAATATTGTAGTTGCCTATTTATGCTGTCTAATCCCTTCCCCTTCTCCCTCATCCCCACCCCCCTCCCAACTAGCAACCCTGTTTTTCCTCTATATCTATGAGACTGTTTCTGTTACCTTTGCTCTTTCATTCAGTTTTCAGATTCCACATATAAGTGAGATCATATGGTATTTGTCTTTCTCCAACTGACTTATTTCACTTAACATAACAGTTTCTAGGTCCATCCATATTGTTGCAAATGGTACGATTTCATTCTTCTTTATAGCAGAGTAATACTCCATTGTATAAATGTACCACAGTTTCTTAATCCAGTCCTCTATCGATGGGCATTTCGGTTGTTTCCAAGTCTTGGCTATTGTAAATAGTGCTACCATAAACATAGAGGTGCATATATTTCAAAAGACTTTTAAGAACAAACCAAAAATAATACTCTAATTATTGAAGAGAGGATATTTTCATTTTTTACTTTTATAAATAATTCCACAATGAACAACTTTTGAGTCTTATTTTTGTGCGTATGCATATCTGATTTTTTCCTTAGGAAAAAAAGTGGAACTGCTAAGCTAAAGGGTATAACCAAAACAATAGAAATATCTTGATTGCTTTTCCTTATTTTAAAAATAATTCATTCTTGTAAACTTTTTCAGAGAATGTCAAAAATATGAAAAAGAAAATTAATGTTACTTTTAATACCACCATCCAGAGATAAACACTATTAATACTTTGGTGACTATCGACTTTTTTGTATATATTATTGTACATATTTTCAAAAGAGCATACCATATTTCATAACCTGCATTTTCATATTATAACATTGTAAACATCATTCTGTACCAATAAATATAGGCAGACATAATCATATTTTATTTCTGAAATACATTTCACTGCACAAGTGTACCATAAGTTATATAACCAATACTATATTTCTGAATATTTGGATCATTTCTAGTTTTGCATTATTATTAACAACAATGTTTTGATGAGCAGACTTATATAGTTTTTTGCACTTATCTAATTATCTCCTCAAGATAAATTTCTGAATGTAGAATTTCTGAGTAAAAGAGCATGCACATTTTTAAGATAAGGCTTTTGGGATATAATGCCAAATTTTACATCAAAAAGGTTGGACCAATGTACATTTTCACCAATTACAAGAGTGTCATTTATGTATATATAAATGGTTTTATCCATATGGACGTATTTTTGTACTTTTTTGTTCAAAGTTAACTAATTGTCTCAACATCGTTGATTAAAAAGTAATCTATGATTCAGTTGATTTGAAATGCCATCTCTATCAGATACTCCATCTTTACTGGAATATTTGTGTATGGTTTAGGCTTTCTATTCCCCTACTCACAATCTATCCATTCTTTTTTTTTTTTTGAGGGCAGTGTCACTGACTCTCATATAGTGGGATCTGAACCAGGGCCGCTGGCGTCCCAAGCCAGCTCTTAACCACCACACCACTCGGCCGGTCCTCTATCCATTCTTGTACCTAGCACTACTTTTTTGAAATTCTCTTAAAATCATAATAATGTACCTCATTTTCTCCCCATGGAATTCTTCTTAAGATATTCAAGTCTACAGAATTAACTGCCTACAGTGTGACTTGACAAATGCCATCGAGTGCTCCCACCTGCTGTGACTCCCCCAAAAGACCTCTCTGGGTTATACCAAAGTTCCCACACAGGTTGCACATTCACATTACTTAAGGTTTGTTTGTTTGTTTGTCTTTCAATACAAATATATGGAGCCCACTCAGTCTTACCGAATCAGACTTGCCAGGGATCTGGCAGTTATTTGGAGTTTTGGAGATCATCGGTTTCAAGAAAAAAAAAAGGCAGCAATTATCTCAAGAAGGCAAGAGTTAAAACCTATATGTATTATCTGGAGAGAATCTCTTTCAATCCTTTCTCCTAAGCTGGAAATTAGTTTATTCAATTTGGACTAATTATCATTTTGGAATAGCCCACCAAGGAGGTGTGAACCCTGAAAGGAAAAACTATAGAACTGGCTGAATTTGGAAGGGAAAGAAGGAACATAAGACAGTCATCTCTGCACAGCATGGGGTTCCAGGCCAGGAAGACCAATCCATACACAAGGTTCCCTTTGTTTATGTTAGTCAGCATGTCAAGTGTAGTCAGCATGATCTTAGGTGATTTTCAGATACACATTCTGTATTTTACTAATTATGTATTTATTTTTCTCATTATCCTTCATTTAGGGCAAATGGTACTGGTTTTTCATTTATAATAATGATGCAAAATATCCTTTTAAATAAATATGTTTACTTTTTTTTTGAGGGCAGTGTCACTGGCCCTCACATGTGGGACCCAAACCAGGGCCACTGGCCTCCCAAGCCAGCGCCCAACCACCGTGCCACTGGGCCGGCCCAATATGTTTACATTTTAACAGGCGAGGCAATTTAAAGAGAAAAATCACTGACAGCAAGTGGATATAACAAAACTTTTGAATATGGTTAGGAATAATTAAAGTTGTCTAAATGCCGACAGTAAGATTCCTGGGGTAGATGCTTGGAAGTCTAGTGGAAGGAGGAATTCTGAAGGGACAACCAAAATAAGCTTTGTCTATCTGGCAGCTTTTCTCAGGGTCACAGCTAATACTAGCTGCACTGGCGTGAATTAGGTTCCTCACCTCATCTTGTGTTGGCTTTTACATTTAGTCAACAGTCAGTCAAACTGTTCAATTTTGATTTCAACTTCACACCAATGGAAAGTGACCAGTCCAGCTACGCTGCTGTCTGTCTGGTGTTCTATTTATAACTTTAGGTTTCTTGCTGAATCAAGTTCTGGGTCAAAGAAGAAGGTAGGAAATTTAATTTTGTCTTGTATACTGATGGTTGTGTTACTGTGTACTTTTTGTAGAAGATTTTTTTTGCAAAAATGGAACAGTAACACAAGACTCTGGCATCCAGAGTCTTTAAAGTGCCTGAAACATAGGGTGTACACAGTACCTGTTACCTCTCCCTTCCTATGGGATGAGTCATTTTGCATGAACGTGTGTGTACATGTCTGGATATGTCGAGTGAAAAAGCAGGGATAGAGTTATCCTGTCTCCAAAGAGAAACTTGTTACAAAGTTGTTTGATAGCAGAGACAGTGCATAGTCCACCTAGTCTACTTTAAACATTTTATTCTTCACAGTTTAAATAATTAAGAGAGAAATAAGCTATTTATTAAAATAGATTACTAATTGGAGATATAAAATTGGTATTTCTTCTTTAAATGCCAGCCTTCTGTCTTCTCCCTGCTATATTGCACTTAAGTTGTTACAGGAAGATTACTCTCTGCTTGGAAAACTGCTCTGTGCTTTCTATAACAGAGCATCTAAAACCTTCATGTTTGGATACATAGGTGTTTGAGATTGTTTCATTAGGCAGGTTATTTTTATATTCCCGGAAAGCATAGACTGTCAAGAGAGACCTTTCACTGTTGCTGTAGTAGCCATGAGAGGCAGTATCTATTTTGTGGGTGTCATTTTTTTTAAACAAAACCAGTCGAGTTTCTTAAAGATAAAGGAGTTTGGAATCTTAAAATAGTGAGTACATACACTATAAAGAAAATGCAGGGCTGGCAGAGTGGCGTGGTGGTTAAGTGCTGGTTAAGCGCTGGCTTGGGAAGCCAGTGGCCCCAGTTCGGGTCCCATATATGAGGGCCAGTGACACTGCTCTCATAAAAAAAAAAAAAGAAAGAAAATGCAGTCCCCAGCACATAGCAGCCATAAAAACATTTAAAAAACAAAAAACATTATCAAATCATTTTTAAACAACCTTTTAAAAAACTTCCCATTGTTCATACCTAATATGAGCTACCAGCTAATTCGTTGATTCTAAAAATATTGACTATTACATATTTTAGGCTCAGAAAATACAGTTGTGAAGGGGTGGAGCAAAGCCTCAGTTCCCATGGAACTTAACACTGGGGGCGGGCCAGTGGGATGATTGACAGACTATAAACACTACAATCAATAAACAAATAGACAAGATAAATTGCGATGTGATGAGTGCCGGGAAGAAAATAAAATGGAAGGGTTTTCTACAGAATGAGCTGTTCTTTCAGTCCCTCAGGCTCCATTTTCGCACCCTAGGGAGTTTGTAGGGGTTATTCGCTCTCCCAGGCCGCCCCCTTATCTGGCTCCCCTCCCTTACCATCATGCTTCCTTCAGCTCAGGTCTCAGCTAAAAATGGCAACTTCTCTAGGTTAAACGTTTCTCGCATGTACCCCTCCCGTTGTACCCACACGCCACCTCTGGAATGTTTATTACATTCATAAACAATTGTTTAATGTCTGTCTTGTCAGAAGGACAGGGTCTTCTTGTATGTGGTCTACTGACCTATTCTCAGGGACCAGCATACAGTAGGTGATCAATACATTTTGTTGAATAAATAAACAGAAGGAAGATTGGGGATTTCTTTTACTTTTTTCCTGTTAAGGCACATTGCACCAAGAAGCGGTAAAAATCATTTGAACGTTACACATATGTAAAAAGTGCATGGGAGAGAAATACAATTAGGCTGAATGAAAGCTGAATGATAATTACCCAGTGGCTACTTCCTTGGGTTCTAGGTGGGATTCAATGCCATCATGACATAAATTGTTTTGAGAAGTCATTTCCTAGATATTAGAAGTACACAGCTCCTTGATTATAAATGAGTATGAAACAGAAAGAAAGAAAGAAATGGAGGGAGGGAGGGAGAAGAAGAATATGCGAATGAAGCACTGAAGGAATCAATGGATGGAGAGATATTCTTTTTTTTTTGTTTCAGATTCAGACAGACTTTTTTTTAATGGAAATGACCCCTCCTCCCAATACCAAGTAATGCATGCACATTGTAATATATTCAAGGCAACTCAGAATGAGGTAAAGAAAGTTGAAATGACTAATAGTCCCTTCACATTTTATTCACATGTATATTCATCTAGACTTTTTTCTATGCATATTTACACATATCTTTTAAGAACAAAAATAGAGATGGTATAGGCTGCAGCCCCTGCTGCAGTGGGCTGCCATAGGCTACAGTGAGTGGCCGGCAGCCAGCGTGAGCTGCCAATAGCCGCGGTGAGCGACCATCCAGAGGTCGGCGACCGATCTGCCTCACCCGGGAAGAGCGCAATGACGATACCAACATGGGCCAGTGAAGCCACGTCCTCTGCAACTAGACTGAAGAACAAAAGGACAGCAACTTGTCTGTTCCCCTTCCCCGATTCCCCAACGCTGCTCCCCTCCCCCAATAAAAAATCTTTAAAAAAAAATAGAATCATATATGCCATTCTGTAAATTACTTTTTTCTACTAACATTTCTAGATCTAGTTACTCATTTTTCATGGCTATGTAGGAGTCCATTATGTAGATGTACTGTATTTAACTTGTTGAATAGTTAGTTTTCTGATTTTTCAGTATTTCAATGATTAAAATCTTTTTTTTTTTTGAGGGCAGTGTCACTGGCTCTCATGTGGGACCCAAACTGGGGCCGCTGGCATCGCAAGCCAGCTCTTAACCACCGCGCCACTCGGCCGGCCCTGATTAAAATCTTTGATCATCCATTAGAAACACCTTTGCAAACTTGTCCACTTCTTTCCCTTAAGATACATTTCTATATGTGGACTTGTTGGTTAAACAGTATGGATACATTGACGCTTTTGATACACGTTGCCAAATTGCCTTTAAAAACATTGTATCAATTTGTACCAGCAGCATAGAAGTGTGTCCAGTTCATAGGATCTTCATCAGCAGTTAATAGTATCCATTTTTTAATCTTTGACATTCTGAGGGGCAAAAAAGAGAATTACTGTTTTTATTTTCATTTCTGATTACTAGTGAGATTGAACATATTATCATATGCTTATCAGCCAAATATTTTCTCCTTATTTGAATTGCCTATCCATGTCCTTTGCACACTTTTATTTTTTTTTATTTTTACTTTTTTTAAAAGATTTTATTGGGGAATTGGGGAAGGGGAACAGTGTTGGGGAATCAGAGAAAGGGAACAGACAAGTTGCTGTCCTTTTGTTCTTCAGTCTAGTGTGGTGGAGGCCGTCGCTTCACTGGCCCATGTTGGCATTATCATTGTGCTCGTCCTGAATGAGGCAGTCACTTGCCAGCCATTGGACTGCCGCTCAGGCTGCTCACGGCAACTCACGAAAGCTCAAGCCAGCTGCCAGCCAGCCCCACTGCAGCCTATGCAGTCGGCAGCGACTCACGGCAGCCCAGCTCCAGGTGGAGCTGTTGTTCACCATGTTAGCTGTAGAGGGCACAGCGTCACTGGCCCTCATGTGGGATCTGAACCAGGGCCCTGCTGCTCAGAGCCAGGGTCCCAAGCCAACTCTTAACCAATGCACTACTCGGCTGGCCCTCCTTTGCACATTTTTAAACTGAGGTATGTATCTTTTAAAAAATCAATTCATAGTACCTCTTTATGGACTTGTAATATTAACCATATAAGTTTGTCATATATGTAGCATTCTTGTCGATTTGTCATTTGTCTTTAATTTTTATTTTTTTTAAATTCAAGTTTATTGGGGTGACTGTCCTTTAATTTTATTATAGATTAGTATTACCCCTTAGTTCTCATATGTCATGCTGAAATTATTTTTTTCAGTTTGTCATTTGTCTTTTAACTTTAGTAACTTTGTGTTTTGACATTCAGAAGCTTTACTTTTATTTATGATGTCGTATTTAACAGTGTTTCCTTTCATGGATTTTTGTGTCATGTTTAGAAAGTCCTTCTGTATCCGTAAGGCTACAGACATATTTACTTACATTTTCTTCTACTTCTTTTGTGACGTTATATTTTGTGAAGCCACATTTGCCTTAAGAATATGCCAAGGAGTGGCTAATGTTCTTAGTATAAGCTCAATATCAGGCATAATAGTATTGCAGGTCATTGAAGAATTCGTTTTACACATTCTAAGTAAAATTTTAGTACATAATTGTGTAATATAAGATAAAAACTGAGTAGAGACACAGCACCTAAATTATATACACATACAGTCAAAAATGACAAGATCAAGCCTGCTGGGAAATTGAGCAGGGACGTGCGTATGAGCTAATTGGGGTAGCTGGAGTGAAATACTTATATTCCAGGCTGATGAAATGGCCATCATGCTCAGGGGGGCATTCTCTCAAAAAAATATTTGAGCCGGCTGGGGATGTAACAGTGAACAAAACAAAGAGGTTTACTGCTCTGATGGGGTAAATAAATAAATGATATATTTTCAGATTAAGTGCTTGAAAAAAAAATTAAGCAGGTAGGGGATGGGAAGCTGTTATTTTAAATAGGGTGGTTCGGGAAGTTCTCTCTGGGGAGAGAACATTTGAGAAGAGGCTTGTAAGAGAGGGAAGAGATGAAGGGAAAATATTCCAGCCTCTGTAAAGTTGTAAAGGGGGAAACAAGTTCGGCTTGTTAGAAGAATCCTAAGAAAGCCAGTGTAGCTAGAGTGTCGCTTTAAAACACAGAACATAGAAAAATGGAAAAAGAAACATGGAAACCCCCTAGAAACTTGGGCACGGTCGTTTTGCTTTAAATGTGAAATGGGAGTTGGATCGTGTGTGACTCACTCTTAGCTTCCTCCAGGCAGGACTATCTAGGAAAGGCCTTCCCCAACCGCGCGGTGCGGATTCCAGCGCTATCAGATTTTCCCACCCTTTCACAATCGCCGCCCCCTTTCAAGCCTGTCAGTTACCTGGTCGGGAGGTCAACTGACCATTCTCCCTCAAGGTGCAATGCTCGCCCTACAGGGCACTTCCCACCCCCTTCAGCCCCGCTCGTGGCTTTACTGTTCTCCTCGGCATTTACCAGCAATGAGATTCTCATTCCTCCTGAGAAGCGGGATTTTGACGTTTTCATTTCGCCTGGATCCGCAAATGTACGACGGCGCTCGATAGGCAGTTGGCGCTCAATACGTACATGTGGAATAAAAGGGAGGATGTGTACGGCCTGGTCTGCACTAACCGAGGGAAGCGAGCTCAGGGTAGACTAAGCTTGCATTTCTAGGTCCCTGAAACAGGGCTGCAAGCACCCAGAGGGCTGGGTCCTTCCGTTTTCGAAATGGGAAATCAAAGGTTCCCACAACTCCGAAGGCGAATTTCTCGCCACAATTCAAAATGGCGGAGGAAGGTGGGGCCTGTCACATGGTGGGCGTCACAGCCGCTCTCCTTTCTCAGACCGCAGCCGCCCGGCGCGTCAGGGGCTGAGCCCCGCCTCCTCCCGCCAAGCCTTTTCGAGGACTCGCCTGCGATTGGCTAACAGGCGGGGGCGGGGGGGCTGCGGGGCCGCAACGCAGCAGCATCACTTCCTGTTGTGGGCAGTCGTTTCCGGTCGCTCCTTGGTAACAATGGGGGAGATAATGGCTGCCTGAGCAACGTCTCTCAGCAGGCGCTGGGCTAGAGGCGGGTCTCTAGCAGCGACTCAGCGGAGGCGGGCTTGAGGCGCGACAGGGGAGGCGCTCGGGGGCCTCGGCGGCGGCGGCCGGAACGGCGGAGTCGGATCCCGACACTCACACCCAGTAAGTGAAGCCCTGGGAAGCCTCTCAGAAAGGGATGGAGAGCGAGCGGAGCCCAGTGGAGCCGCGCCTGCCGCGTCCCCTCAAAATGGCCTGAATGCCGCGGTGTGTCCGAGGCTCGGCGCCGCCTCCGGACCCCAGGCCCGGGCTGCTGTGGGGGGCTCCGTGGCGTAGTCGCCGCTGCCATTTTAATTGGGTGGATAGTCGCCGGGCTCTGAGGAAGGGAAGGCGCGGAGCGGGACTTCCTCCCGTGGCCGCGCTAGCCGCAGCCAGGGCCCTGCGCTCGGGGACTTGGGAACCGGGGAGGCGACTTTCGAGTGTTGGCCCCAGGCGTGACGCTCTTTCCTGGGTTCGGGGTTCTCCCCTCGGTTCTTTAGAGGCTTCCCTCGCGTCTCCCCGCCCCTTTTACATGGTGGGTTTGGTTTGGGAAAAGGGGGAAAATCGTGCGGCTGTAAGTCAGATGCTGGGAACTCTTGGGCCTTTCGATTTCCCAGGTTTTGCAAAAGCCCATTTTGAGTACTTCAGGGCACTATCAATTAGGCGCCCCCTGAGGCCATGATGACATTTTCCCAGAGGATCTGAGGCAAATGTGGTTTACTCCCTCGCTCGAATAACCCCGACGTATCCTTTGCCAGCTCACTGCGAGGACCCCCGTCGCCCCCAGAAGAGAAGGGAGGGAAAAGCCTTTTGAGTGTTTGTTATTTTTCCCTGGGAAAGGTGGGAGTTGGGCCAAATGATTTTCAAGTTAATTTCCGTTCAATCAGCCAACAACCCAACCCCTCCCCCCTCAAAAAAAAAAAAGCCTAAGGGTCTCGGCTTCTGCGGGCGGTACCTGCCACGTACGCCATAGCTTTAGTAACTAGTATTAACCGGTTGGGCTTCTGCTTCCTGAACACTCAGTCCCTTTTTCCCTTATGCTGATTAATTTCAAGATGGAGGAGACAGCCACGTTCCTTCCCTAGACAGTTTCACCATACTTATTCCACAGGTTAGTCCGGGAATCTGAGGCCCAGCGGGCGCGTTATTTAGGTCATTCTTTCGTTTTGGGGCAAGAGGAAGCATTTATATCAGGGTGTCACCCACCAGTAGCAAGGCCCCACAATAATTTTTTTTTGCTGGAAATAAGGAGCCCGCATTTCCTGAATCAGAATTAACCGCAATGGCTTTGATTGAAGGGAGGAAGAAATAAACGTAGTACTACTACTAATCTGACTTTGGCTCTTCGTGTTTAAATACAAAGTAACTGCTCATATCACCCCATCAGATACTATGTTCATCCTGGAAGACTTGAGAGCAGGCAGGCACAATTATATCCTCCCCCGCCGCATCAGTTTTCTACATTGTAACAATAAAGTATCCAGGAAGACAAATCGAAACACTTTCAAATGTGCTTTTAGTTCCCTCTTTTATTACTGAAAAATGTTTCAGTCTTTATCCTAAGATGTCCTGATGATCTTTCACCTTTGTAGTTCCTGCCTAGGACTATTTTACAGAGGTAACTGTAATATGCCAAATAAGACCTTGAAAGTAACTAATAGAATCTGAAAATAATTACTGGTTTGATAAGGTGAGGCCTATTTTAAATTAAGCAGGTTTATATTAAAAGGTAGATTGACTCTCAGCCTTTAAAGGAAATCTTGTATCTCACATAAGATTCCTCGTTCCCTCTGACCTTCTTGGTCTCCCCAAATATCAGTACTAATATTGAATTAAGTTGGGTAATGTTGTCTGTGTCTGTGTAACAAATATGTAGGATGTGTATTTTTTTAGGATGTATCTATTTCAAAGAAAATCTATCTTATAAAACAGGAAGAATAATGGATTCTTTTTTTTCCCTAGAGCAGACAGTGAAGAAAACTAAAATCCACTTTATTGTATTACAGTACTATGTCATAACAGTCAGGTAATTTATTTCGTGTTGTGTCTTCTGATGATTTGTGTGTAGAGTGCGTGTTTTAAAATATTCTGTTTTGCAGGCCTTGTATTTGGATGGGCTTATTTGATATATGTTAGTGGGTGTTGAGTATACTTTCATGATGTCAATAGGTATTTTTCACTGGTAATTCAAAGAGTAGTGTTTCTGAGTAGCTGGAACTCAATAGTGCTTTATCTGTGAATTTTTCTCTTTTAAAATAATGTGTGAAGTTTACCAGTACCTGTATAGAACAGAAAGAACAAAATAGAAATTTGCTGCCTTAAATCATTGTTGGAATGGGATGGGTATAAATAGTGTTTAAATGTTCATTGAATAAATAAAATGTCAGTAGAATATCTTACAGGAATCCAATCATATTATTTCGTGTGCTCTATTTTTTTCCTTCAAGATCCAAAAATTATGTAATTGATATTTAATACTCTGATTGGTATTAACATTTTTCATCATCATTGGTAAAGTAACCACATAATTTATTGCCCTAGCTGTGATGCTTTTAAGAGCAAAAGGGGCATTATTATTAATCATGCCTGGACAACAGGCACAAACAGGGTTGTCCCAGACAAACTGGGATGGGTAGTTAGCCCAAATTCAGAACCAACGTGTACTGAATATTTATGTGCTAGGTCCTGTACTTCACGTGCATGGGTTTATAATCATTACAGCAAAGCCTCACGAGGACATTAACTTTTTCACAGAGGTAACCAAGACTCTGAGAAGTGGTTATTAAGCAATTTGTCCTCAATTAAATAGCGAATAAGTGGCAGAGCCCCCAGTTTAATCCAGGTCTGTCTGATGCCCGAAGTCACTAAACTTTTATGCCTCTTGACTTAATTGTTATCTAATTAGATCAGAAATGCAAAGAAAATGAAAGATCATAATAAAAAATCAATAGGTTCTGTTGCATCAAAAACTTGTTAACACTGAAAGGGAACCTGCTTTATGAATCAGGTGAGAATTATTTAGCATTACCGCCCCCCCTCCTCTTTTTTTTTTGTCTCGCACAGTTACTGTTTTAGCTGTTAACTGCTTGGGATGTAATTTGGTAAACAATTAAATCAGCAGTGGTTCTATGAAATAGCTTAATAATGAAATGATATCTAGAAATGTTAGGCCGGTTGAGTACATTCTTTCAAGTTAGTGAACTTGTAGTAAGGCCTCAAATAACGCAGTACTTCAAATGGGGCATCTGCATTCATGGAATTATAATGTGTATACTACTTTTTCCATAGCCCTAGTGGATTGGGAAATAGGGTGAAGCACTGACCAGCCTCCTGTTCCTTTGATTGATTTACCGTAGAGCAGATAACAAATTATAATGGGAAAAGTCCTCTGAAAGTCAGAACAATGAAGTGCTAGAATTTGGGGCCACTGCCTAGGACTGGGACATGTTTTTCTTTTTGTAAATCTAATTCCTTAGCATTTCCTTATGGCCCACTGATGTCAAAAAGTAGCCAGTTTATATAATCCCTTGACATTTTGATAACCAGTATAAAACAGCAATAGGACTTCTGTGTCTTATTTTTGCTCAACCTTGAATATGTAAGTTTTCTCAAAAATCGAGCAGCTCATTTTTCCTGTCACCAATTGAAGTATTTTTAGATCAAAAAAAGTTTTGGCAATTTTGAACAGTTTGGGAATGTATTTATGAACTTGTGGTTTTGTTCCTAGAATGTATGTATTTGATTTCTTTTCGTTGTAGATTTTCTTATATTTTAATGCTCCAACCGAACATTTGAATTTCATTAGCCATAATAGCACCTACATATGTTGAGACAAGTATCTGTAGATAGTATGTGGTGTACATGAACCTCCTGTAAGTCAGGACTACAAGTTGGGTTCCTGTTACCATATCTGCATGGTGATGAACTTTCTGAGGCAGGGGGGGTGTTTGTGTTCAGTGTTTTTAATTCCTTCTGGAATGAAACATGGTCTCTTTCCTCTTGTTCTCCACTTGACTGTAGGAAGAAAGGAGTCAACTCTTAATTACCATTTTCATTTTTTTTCTTGACCAAAGTTCCCATTAATGTCAGTTACATCTAAGGTAACCATATAATTTGTCCAAACTGGGACACTTCTGAGAGTGAAAGAGGGCCATATTAAGTACTACAGGACAACAGTAGGCTGCTACATTTCTGTACACACTGGGGGTATATAGTCACTTTTGTCATCATTTCTATTTAGAAACGCTGGTTTAGGAAGCACAGTGGTCAGAATGTTTGGTTCTGGAACACAAAATTGATTTCCTGAAATAAGTTAATAGTCCTTTATGTAGATAATATTTTCTTTTTGGTCATGTGATTGTAATTTTTAAAATTCACTTTTTTTTAAGAAGTTAATTTTTGATGGAAAACTCCTGTCCTTAAAAATAGTACTTTATCAATTAACACCAACATTGCTAGTAATCAGTGATTTTACATTGATAACTTTTTTTATATAAACACAGGAACTTTCTGGGTTTTGAGTCATTTTTTGACTTCTTGAGAATAATGAGAAGCAATTCAGAATTGAGTTCATGTGGATAAGAGCAAATTCTAATTTCCTGACATAGCTCAATAATAACATGAAATAGGCAATCGAAGATTCAATTCACTGTCTGAAGTACTTGAGTGAATTGAAATGTCATCATAATGGTTTCCTTTTTTAACTAATTTGATCCGTGAATTGGCAGCATTTTGCTTGGTCTCCGTCCTTTGATTTGTTGACATTCTTTCTTTCGATTTAACTGTTTTAAATGGTTGTAGTGGTCAAATTGTGAGCTGCAAGTCAATAGACTTCCTGCCAAGAGATTATAGACACAGGAGGGACATTTCTGAGTCCTTTTGTTTTTGTTGTTGTCCTTTTCAAGTGGTAAAGATGGAAGAATATAAGCAAGGCTAAACTGACATTGCCATGCAAATATTTTATAATCTCATATTGCTATAATATCAGCCATGGTGGAGTCCTTGGTAGTATCCTCTGATAGGCCAATATTGGAAATAATCAACAAATTGTGTGGGTGGTGAAAGTAAACGCAGTGAAATGTTACTCCTGCCCTGTGTTTAAAGAGTAATGCTTTACATTTCTCTTCAAAAAGGTAAGATAGTCATAAAAAGGGAGATAGAAGGGCATGAGTGAAAGAAAGTGAAAAAAAGCAAAACTTCTAAGCTTATGTCCTAGTTATTCATGTTGTTTCTTAAGCTTGATTTTTCTGACTTAATCCTGTAATGTGACTGGTTATATCTTATTCATAGTCACGGATTCATAGAGCTGGAAGGTACCTTGAAGATAGTTTAATCCGATACTCTGGTGTTGATGGAGACCCTGAGGCCCGAGAGATTAAATGAATTGGCCAAATTGACATAGCTAGTTAATGTTACAGCCAAAGCAAGAATCTACTGTCTCTTGTTTTTACCTTTTCACAGAGCTGAATACTGCCCTGCTACTCATAGAATAAAAAAGTTATCTGGTTGTTTTCAACCTTATGTGTCTGTTCCAAATGCAATAAAATTTTAATGAAACATTCCATATATGGAGAATTCCCAACACTTGGTAACATGTGAGATGGTACATTATACCCTGACCTCAAATTTAGCAGTTCTTTATGATTTGATTTTTTTTTAACTGCATTAAGTATTTTCCATTTTGGTGATAGTATTATTGAGCTAACATTTTCTTTTTTTGAGGGCAGTGCCACTGGCCCTCATGTGGGATCCGAACCGGGGCCGCTGGCGTCCCAAGCCAGCCCTTAACCACCGCGCCACTCGGCCGGCCCAACATTTTCTTTATTGACAAGGATAGTGTGTCATTAATTCACATCTACTCTGTGAGGTTCTCAGTGAAACTTTGTTGCAAACAGAGTGATGCCTGCCCTTCTCTTTTCAGTGACACCTTTTTGTGTTGATAAATGTGTGTGTTAATCGCATGTTCTGCTTTAGAACACTATTAACTTAGAAGCTTATATGAACACGTGCAAAGGAGGGAAATGCTCAAGATACTTTAGTAGTTGGTTGATATTAGGTTACCTTCATGCCTCCCTCCCACCATACCTTTCTGTTTTGAAAAAGACATTATTTCTTCCAGACTTAATAGGTATGGCTTGTTTTTAAGTTGATAATCAAAGAAACATTTGAATTTCAGAATTTAGTTATGTAAAGCATGTTGTTAACTGTATTTTGGTGACTTAATGGGTGCTATAATTCAGTATGTCCATTGAATATAGTATGTGCGTGTTCATACTTAGCACCAAGTCTCCTGACCTATTAATACTGATCAGTATGTTTTAAGGGACTTTTTGCCCCAACCTCATAAAAATTACATTTTTAAAACATTGATGTGCATGGATTAGGAGAATTAAATGAACTTCTTTTAGCAGTGATCAGAAACATAGTAGTCTGCGTAGCTTATATTAATGTATGATAATGACTAGGAGAAATACAGATCACTAACAATGCTTTAGAATTCTCAAGGTGAATAAAATCTGTTTTAAATTCCCTAAACACAGTTAATAAATCTCAGGTTTGATTTTCTGGCTGGCTTTTCCGCCTCAAAATTAAATTTGCCTGAGACAGTCATACATTCATTGACCAAACGAGTAGTTTTTTAAATGACTGGGCAAGATTTCTAATTTGGCTGTTTGTTTCCAGGAATGGATTTGGATGTATTGGCATGCAATATGCTGAGAGATAAGATGAATAAAACATGCGGTTTATCCAAGGGGTAATTGTATTTTAAACGAATATACTAAAAGTTGACTTATATTCAAAAATAAGTCCTGCTGACTCATGTTTTTTTTTAGGGAGACCACTTCATGGACGGTGTAGTGGCCTGACCACTGCACTGTACATCTGAAGCTGCCGCTGAATAATATTATATGTCAACTATAATTTAACACATATATATTCATGGGATGTAGAATATAGTGCAGGGATGGAGTCAATGGAATTGTAATAGATATGTATGATATCGGGGGTGGGGGGACGGTAGGGGGAAAGGGGTAGTCACTTTGTAAGGGCTGAAAAAGATAACTATTGCATTGTTTTGTATATCTGTAACTAATAATAATAATAATAATCTTTAAAACAAAAAAGTCCTGGGTTTATACTGTTTATAAAGGTGTTCCGTCATTTTGGAAGTTTTTGTACCAGAAGTGAACCTTGCATAAAAAGCTCATAGTAAGATTGAATATTTTAAACATGCCTATTGGGATTGAAGGAATGTATTTTAAAGTATATATAGTCGGGGGATATATTGGGAGGCAGTAGTCCATTTAATGGAAAGTTGACTGGATTTGGAATCAGGAGACCTGCATTTAATTACTGGCTCTTTCCACTTGCTGGCCACATGGCCTTTGGTGTAAATCTCTTCCTCACTGTGCTTCTGTTTCTTATCTGTAAAATAGAGGTGCCGATTACTATTTCATAGGATTGTTATGAGAATTAAAGGAAATATGGGTGAAAGTGCTGGTGGATACAGAGTGATGGGTATTGTTTATAACTGGGGGAGAGCTAAGTGGTTTAAGAACAATTATATATTTTTCCTTTTTAATTATTTTTTTCATTTGCAGTTGACATTCAATATTATACTAGTTTCAGGTGCAGAGCATAATGGTTAGACATTTATATAACTTTTGCACTGATCCCCCAACTAGTCTAATACCCACCTGGCACTATACACAGTTGTTGCACCATCATTGACTATACTTAGTTAATAATAATGGATCAATAGTAGCTCATCAGTTCTAACAAATGCGTCACACTGATGTAAGGCCTTACTGATAAGGGAAAGGGTATGTGGGAACTCTGTACTTTATGGTCAATTTTTCTGTAAGCCAAAAACTAGTCTAAAAGTAAAGTCTAGTAATTTTTAAAAATTATATATTTTTTCTCTTAAATTGTTTATTGGTAAGCTTTTCATAGAAATACTTAAGTTTAAAAGTGACTGGGCCCGGGCCAGCCCAGTGGCACAGAGGTGAAGCGCTGGCTTGGGAAGCCAGCGGCCCCGGTTCTGGTCCCACATTTGAGGGCCAGTGACACTGCCCTCAAAAATAAAAAAAAAAGTGACTGGGCCGGCCGAGTGGCTCAGTTGATTAAGAGTTGGCTTAGAGCGTGAGCTCTGAGCAACAGGGCCGCCACTTCGATTCCCACATGGGCCAGTGACGTTGCGCCCTAGCTGAGCTGTGGCTGAGCTGCCAACAGGTGGCAGGATGGCTCAGCTGGTGTAACAACAAGACTGCCTGTTCGATGGGCTATATGCCCGCCCGCAACTAAGACTGAACTCTGCACCGTGAGCTTAGAGGCCACAAGCTGCTGACAGGCAGCCAGATGGTGACTGGCGCCCTCCACAACGAGGATTGAAGAACAACAGCTTGGCTGGTCTCCTCCCCCAATTCCCCAATAAAATCTTTAAAAAAAAAAGTGGCTGATGCTAATTGTATACTTAATCAAAAATTCCCGACTTATGCGGGTGAACATTATGACTTGAGAGTAAGATGACAATTAAATTTAAGACCCTCTCTTTTATTATGATAGAAGGAGCCCAGAGGTATGTGGGGATTCTTCTTTCCTCTTACTAGTTGAACTGAAACTGGGCCACAAAGTTGTTGACCATAGAGTAGACTCTAGAGACCCGTTTTGTTAACATCCTTCTTCACTACTGTTTTCACACCAAAATGGAGAGCTCCTGTGTTTGATCATTTGGACTGTGGTTTCTTGACATCTCTGGTGTGCTTTAACCTTTAGGATGTTTGCTTTCATTTAACAAGCATCAGTGACATCACATCTACCAGGAGCTGAACTTGTGGTTTAGACTGATTACATTTGTCCATTATATGCCACTTAAGTGGTGAAGGGACTGCTTAAAGTGAGACCAGGCTCACCGGGCATGTGTAAGGTTATCTCACCAGGCATGTGAGGGCATTGCTTATGATTTCCTTTTCTTTCAGCTGCCGCTGAATAATATTATATGTCAACTATAATTTAACACATATATAGTCATGAGATGTGGAATATAGTGTGGGGATGGAGTCAGTGGAATTGTAATAGATATGTATGATATCGGGGGTGGGGTAGGGGAGAGTCACTTTGTAAGGGGTGAAAAAAATATTGCATTGTTTTGTACATCTGTAACTAATAATAATAATAAAAAGTTTTAAAAATGTAATTACCTCTAGTCCAGGGATCTCTGCAGATGTTACAGTAATAACTCACCCATTAAATGTCCTCAGTAGGTAGAGGTGTCTTGCCAGGGCTGAAATCTCTTGATCCCCCACTCCCAGCCCAGGGGAAATGCAGAATAAGGCAGAGACAATGGAGGCTTTGGGCAAAAGTAGAGAAGCAAACCAGATTTCTCTCTCCCTTTTCCCTAATCGACTACAAAAAACAAAGTGCTTCTTTAAAGGAAACCTAGATCTTAGCAAAAACATCGTGTATTGTGCTTAATGAAGCCTGGACAGTTTGGTTGCCATTTTAAAATAAGTTTGTGGTAGGGATGTCAAATGGGGAAAAAATTTCCTTGCTTTTCTCTGGTATGTATGAGAAGGTAGGGGCAAGGAGAGCAGCATGTTATTATGGAAGTAGCAGGAAGTTGGATTTGCTCACTTGCTGCTGTGTGAATGTGTCTTATTGTGTAAATTTTGAATGAAAAAAATAAAATTAAACCAAAATAAAAATCCCTATTGCATGGAATAAACTAATCTTTAATCTCATCGGGCAGGAGCTATTTAGGATTTAACAATCTCTAAAATCACTGTCAAAAGGGTTTTAAATAGAGGTAGACTGTTTTGTCTGTAGCTTCCATGTAGGAAATGTTAGAAATTCTAAAAAGGTCACGAGTGAATGGCAGATTTGGGTGCATAGGAAAGAATGATCTCTCTGATGTGCATTTGTAGGGTATTCAACATTGTTATTTTATTTTTGAAAAACAAAGGGGGTGTATAATTTAGTGGGTTTAAAAAACATGAACAATACATTGGGAACGCTTTGAAACGCCATATGTGGGCTTTTTCTACCTTACAAATTCTTTGAAGCTGCACTATGTCCAATATGGAAGCCACTAAGCACTTGTAGCTACTGGACACTTGAAATGTCACTAGTGTAACTGTGGAACTGAACTTTAAATTTTCTTAAACTTAAATAAAAAAAAAACTAAAGCCGTGTCAAACATTTTTCCATTTTATATTGTTTTGGTAGGACTACATTTCACTTTAACTATTGCAAATTTTGCATCCAGTTTGAGTTGTGCTGGAAATATAAAACACACACTGGATTTTGGAGAGTTGGTATCAAAAACACAATGTAAAACATCTCACTAATTTTTATATTGATAACATGTTGAAGTGATTTTTGGTTATGTTGGGTAAATAAGATATTGATAGAATGAATATTTCAAAGATAAAAGATCACGTAAGACATGAAGTGCCACTGGTGGCACAGAGCAATTCTGTGTGCAGAGATGAATGACAGAATTGCTAGGTAGGATAGTAACCGTTTCTTAGGAGATAAGGTTTCATTGAACCTTGAAGGATGAATGAAATGGGGAGAGTCTAGGAAGGGGCTGAGGGAGGTGTGAAGGTAGTAAAATGCTGGCCGAAACCTTGTCTGTAACCTTAGAAGGTGGTATGCAAGCACGAGAATCTCTCAGCCAGGGTCTGGTCCTCAAACTCTTTGCTCCTCGCTGATTGTACAGCAGCTGCTGCAGTATCACTTGGAGACTTAGTTGAAATGCATTTCTCCAAAATGATAGGGTGGAAAACCTCCGTGCCTGCTTCACAGAAACCAAGCCAGACTAGTCCGTAGTATTATCCAGATGCCTCCATCAAAGAGGTTCTCAGCCCTGGCCGCCCAATAGAATTACCTGTGAAATTGTTTTAAATGTCGCGACCCCAGAGGAAGTTCCGCATGTGATTCCAATGTGCCAGCCAAGCTTGAGGACCATCCGTGTGGAGAGCAAATGAGGTTAATTTGGCAGCGAACCCCATTGTGGTTAACATTTTCTTCTGTGTTTGCAATCTATCTGATAGTCTATTGCAGAATTTTCCCGTAGCTTTATTGTCAGATTTTACTGTAGTATAGTTTACAGACTTCATTCCTTTGAAGATTAGATCATTCTAATATCTAGTATTTTAGTATCCTTCCTGTTCTCTATTTGTCAAAGGTTATCGTTAGAAATTTTGCCATGTGGGCTCTTCCTTCTCTCTTTGACAAGCTTTTTTTCTCCACTCGGAAAAAGCTTTTCTCCAATTGGAAGGTGATTCTCCTTGTTGAATAAGATAGACGTTGAGTGCCTCTACACTCCATCCTCTGATACTGTGCCGACTCCCTCACACACTCAGTACCAGACCCCTTTCTTGTTTCGGGTTCTGGTTTTCAAAGCCCCTTGACAAAGCTTTCCCTTATTTCTTGTACGTTTCTGTTACTAATGGGCTTTAACCTCCGTGATGCTATTCTTAAGACTTCATTCCTCGAACAGTACTTGGTATGTGACTTTTCTTATCTTTGCTTCGTGTCCTTCCAATGTCAGAACTTACCAGACATTTTTGCCTTGTTTGAAAGATATATATTTTTAAAGCCTTTTGACCCTACTGAGTTGCACCTTTTATAAATTAATTTCAGAGCTATTTACTGATCCTTCACGAATGGACTTCATCCTAACTTTCAAAATGTTAGCTACTTGAGTTCATTAGCCAGATGTTACTGTGCTTTTCTTTGTTTTGAGGAGCTGTGGCTGAAGGTTTTTTTTCCTTTGTGCTTTTATATATTTTTAAAAATTAGCTGCTTACTATTACCAATACCAAATCATTTTACCTAGCTATGGGAAAAGGTGATTTGTTAATTTTTTTATTGCCTGGCCTATGTAACTTTTATGAATGTTTTATTTAAGCTGTCGATTTCCAGTCTTCTTAAAATTTCAAGTTACTATGAAAACAACATCTTTCAGAAATTTCTATACTTTAGTCTTACCAAAAGTAAGGATTCTTAGGAGATTAGGAAGCCTTTTCCAAAAACAGTAAGGTCTCCCTCACCTCCCCCTCCTCGACATGTTCATCTCTTTTGTTTAAATAGTGGGAGGATAGCTCTAAGAATAATGATCTAAGGCAAACAGTGGAGCTCTAGATGTGTCCATGTCTAGACTAAAATTTGTTTAAGCTCAGCAGACAGGCAGGGAGGCTTTTTTGATTTTTATATCTGAAAGAGAGTTTGTTGTTATTTTTCTCTGTAGTATCGACATGTGAACATGCAAAGACTTCGTGTGTCATGTGTGGGATTAAATCCTGGTACCAGCATAGGTTCCCTCTTTTACACAAATCAGATTTTCATATGTTCAAGGAATGAACTTTTATTTTGCCATCCTGAAATGAACTTCAATGAGATCAATCTGGAGTTATAAGGAAAAGAATTAGAGAATGAAAGCTTTTTTTGGAACCTTCTCTTGTCATAGGTGGCTTTTCATTAGAGTGGTTAGTGGAGGGTGTGTGGAAATCTGCCAGTGTAGTAGTTCCTTAAAGGCCAGGTAAGTAGTGAATGACAATTGAGAATTTGGGGCTAGTTTTATGTACTATCTAGAGCAGGGATTAGCAGACTTTTTCTGTAAAAGCCCACATAGTAATTTTTTTTGTTTTTTCTAATCAAAAAGCAAAATTGAGCATATTACATAGTTATTTATATAAAAACAGGCCAAATTTCTGCAATGTTTTATAGTATCTGTCTACTGAGGAGAAGCACGGTGTTCTTTGGGAGGAGGAGAACATTTACTTAATTGGGGCTAAACTTATTCCTGACCATCAAAATCATTTGGAGAAGTTTATCTGGTGCTACTGACTTGAAATGAGACTTTCCGTTAGTTCATCTTTGAAAACGTCTTCAGGCACACACAGGTATTGCTGTCTAATCAATCACAGGCATATAATTTTGATGAAGCATATTCATTCCCTAGAAGGTATTTCTAGAATTCTGTTAGAGTCTGCTCTTGACGTTGACCTTTTAGCCTATCATTACACTGCAGAATCGAAGATTACATGGAAGCTCCTCAGTTGCACAGTGAAGTGGATTTTGAAATGAGGAATTTTCCTTTGTACTCACACTGAGGTCCAGAAAATGCTCCTGAAACTGTAGTTTGTGCTTAGAAAATATCCCTGCTGCAAATGTATGTGGGAATGTAGCTCTCATTTCTTTGATAGCACAAGAAGTGCACAAAGCAGCTTGACATTGTGATTCCAGTGGTAGTTATTGTTGAAACGACTTTACTGCAGTATAAGTTTTACACATACGCACTGTTTTGCCTGGCAATTTTAGGTTGAAGTCTGTAGCAAAAGCTAATTTCCCAAGCCATTCATTGTTTGGTTATAGTAATTGAGTACTCTCATTCAGAAAAAAATTCAGCCTTGGACCTGGGTACAAGGCACAATAAAATAGAGCGAGTCAGGATATGCAGGCTTTGTTTGTAACAAAGATTCCCTAAGTCCACAGAATGAAGTTCACCGTTGACACTGCTGGTTCAGTAACACGATGGCTTTAAGTCCTTTCTGCCAACTGCCTACTCAGGAATAATATAATGAATAACCACAGGCTTTAAACACATGGCATTTTCACAAGCTTTGTAAATTTGTTCAACTGGGTCTTTTACTACTTTACACATTTTTACCACCATTTCAGTTGTAATACATCTTAACAAATTCGACTTCAGGTTGTGCTGAATTAGTGTTTTCTCAACTTCTTTGAAAATATTATCACCTGTAGTTGTTCCATGCAGATTCAAAGAGGCTACTTCTTCAGTTCAAATCCTGGATAATCAACAACTGAATAGTATCAGTTACACTTGTCCACTCATCAAGAGCCAAGAACAACCAATCAGAATCATTTGTTGCCTTGTTTTTCAGTTGATTACTGACATATCCCAGTATCCTCAATTTTAAGCAACTCTCCTCACCAAAAAAGGTCTGGCCCATGGGTCCTAGTTTGCCAACCCCTGACCTAGTCTTTTCTTAGTATAATAGGGCTTTTTAGGAGTTTCTCTGCTGAAATCTCATTTTTTGAGGTCTTAGAATGCACGTCTTGATCTGCATTCTGTCCCCTTTTTTTTTTTTTTAGCTGAGCCATCCTGCTACCTATTGGCAGCTCAACGGCAACTCAGCTCAGGCTGGGCATCGAACTGCTGTTGCTCAGAGCTCAGCTCACACTCTTGAGCGAGCTCTTAACCAACTGAGCCACTCGGCCGGCCCTTGATCTGCATTCTGGATTGTCACATAACAAACTGTTCTGTAGGATACGTACTGACTTCTGTTTTCAAGGTTGATCTTCTTCTTTTAGATCATTTTCCACTCATTCATCAAGATGGAAAGCTCAGATTCTAACGATAAAGGAAGTGGTGATCAGTCTGCAGCACAGCGCAGAAGTCAGATGGACCGATTAGATCGGGAAGAAGCTTTCTATCAATTTGTGAATAACCTGAGTGAAGAAGATTATAGGCTTATGCGGGATAACAATTTGCTAGGCACCCCAGGTATGCAATATGTAGTTTAAGAATTTATGTAAATTGCTGGTCTTAAAAATGTTTTGAAAGTCTGCTGCTTTAGTCATTGTGGAATATGATTTTAATGCAAGGGACACAGAAGGTCATGTCCTGCTATGCTTCCCTGCTTGATTTTCTTCACTCCCATTTGAAGTTATCCTTACTTATGAGCTTACAATGAGCTGACTTGAAAAGAGTGGAGCTGACCAAGTTTTTGTTGTTAGTTAGCTCTATTTAACTTACTAGACATGAGTCTTAAAGTGTGGAAGAGCTCATGGAAACTTTAGTTCCTAGGACAGACTTAGTCTGTTTTGTCATCTCCGATTCCCTGAATATGCCCCAGTCATAATCATCCAGAGCTAGCCTTGGGTAAAATAGTCCATTACTCAGAACTTTGTGCTTGGTTATTCTCTTTTGCCCAATTAGGTCCCATTTGATCCTACTTAAAATTCATTATCTCCCTCCCTCTTTGTTTAATGTCTTAACCTTTGAGTGATTGCTTACATTTTAAAAGGTGAGGGATTAGTTAATGAGAGGGAGTGCATTTTGAGCCAACAGTACTAATGCCTCAGTTGGCCTTCTCGCCCTGCCATTTATTAGCACATCAGTCTCTCATGCAGTCTCAGTTTCCTTGTTTTAAAGTACAGGTGGTGGTATCTACCTCCCAAAGGTGAAGTTTTAAGGAACAAGAGAGTTTATGCAAAAGCATTCAGTAAACTAGAAAGAAATTTGTATGAATATAAGTTGTAAGGTCGTGCTCCCAAAGAAATAAAGGTTCCCCACTCCTTGGTTTTCATCTCAGATGAGTAAGAATCATTGTTTTTTCTTTGTAATTGGACAAACATTTTAAAACTGTTTTCAGGTGAAAGCACTGAGGAAGAGTTGCTGAGAAGACTACAACAAATAAGAGAGGGCCCACCACCACATAATGCAGATGAAAATAGAGGTATGTTTTGCTTTGTGGGGGGTGGGTACAGGATGGAATGGGTAAAGAACTTCATAACAGTTAATATCAGCCAAAGATTATCCAGAAATGGCACAAATTAATTTGGTGCTTAGTAACTGCTCATAAAAAAAGAAAGGGCATTTTCTTGATATTTGATGAGAATGTCAGCATGTTCTTTTCTGCCTCACCTTTGGGTTGTTTGTGTTAATTGGGACATAATGAGAAATGACCTATTTAAATGCGATTTTTTTTCTTGATTTTCCACTTCCATTGAAATTTCCTTATAAACATGCAAGTTCCTCACTGGCAGAAAGAAATGCTATATTCTCTAATGGGGTGGTTCTCAGCAGGATATAATTTTGCCCCCTAGGGGACATTGGCAATGTCTGGAGATGTTTTTGGTTGTCACGACTGGGGGGTTTGGTACTGGAATCTAGTGGGTGGAGGCCAGAGATGCTGCTAAACATCTTAACGTCCTAAAATGTACAGCACAGCCCCCATGACACAGAATTCTCTGGCTCAAAATGTAAGTAGTAGCACTGTTGAGAAATCCTGCTCCTGCCTTAGGCCTGGCGTTTCTCTCCCGATGTGCAGTAGAAAATTTCACTGTCTAACCTAAGAGGCTGTGATAGCAGTGTGATTCTTGAATGTGCCATTATATGTATTGTGCTAGGTTCAGACTGTTCATTTGGTCTGATCTCCGATTTCATGTGAATTTAAAATCTTGGTAACATGAAGAAATACTGCAACACTTTTAAACCTGTAAACCTTGTTTATATTTTTGCAATGTCTACAGCAGTCTTGTATTTTTAAATGTCCCATTTTATCAGAGGCACTTAAAAAACCTTGAAGAAAAGTTGTAGACTAATGAACATTTGAGAAAAATGTAATTTGAACTAAAATATTCACCCTGTACCATAACTGGTGCTTACTTTGTTTGATTACATTAGCATTTTTACAGTGGACTGAGAAATGGGTTCTAATAAACAGCCCACAGTAGTATGTATGCTAGGTTCTGTCTATGGTGAAGTACTGAAAATAGAATTAATTTCCCCAGATTCCTTTTTTAAAATTCTCTAAATTTTTCTTCAGTTAGCTTGCCCTTTCAAAATGGAATTGAAATTTTCCCGCCTTTACTTGCAAATCTGTGCAGTGTAGTTTATAAAAATCGGTGAAGGTGAAATCTGTTCAGAATCCTTGTCCTTTTTTCCTAATTACAAAGTTTCAGAGTACTATTACATGATTGTCCTGATTTTAGTAGTTCCTTTTTCTCCCTCTCCCCTCCCTTTTTAAAACAGGTGGAGACTCTTCAGATGATGTGTCTAATGGTGACTCTATAATAGACTGGCTTAACTCCGTCAGACAAACTGGAAATACTACGAGAAGTGGGCAAAGAGGAAACCAATCATGGAGAGCAGTGAGCCGGACTAATCCAAACAGTGGTGATTTCAGATTCAGTTTAGAGATCAATGTTAACCGTAATAATGGGGGTCAAAACCCAGAGAATGAAAATGAACCATCTGCAAGACGTTCCAGTGGAGAAAACATGGACAGCAACAGCCAAAGGCCAGCGGAAACTCCACAGTCGGAATCAACGTCTGCAAGGCCATCCAGGTCGGAACGAAATTCAACTGAAGCCTTCAGCGGGGAAGTCCCACCTACTAGAGGTCAGAGAAGAGCGAGAAGCAGGAGCCCAGACCATCGGAGAACCCGAGCGAGAGCAGAGCGAAGTAGGTCGCCTCTGCATCCAATGAGTGAAATCCCACGAAGGTCTCATCACAGTATCTCATCTCAGACTTTTGAGCATCCTTTGGTAAATGAGGCTGAGGGAAGTTCTAGAACCCGGCACCATGTGACATTGAGACAGCAAATAAGTGGGCCTGACTTGCTAAGTAGAGGTCTCTTTGCAGCTTCCGGAACTAGAAACACCTCCCAAGGAGCGGGCTCTTCAGAGACAACTGGTAATGGCGAATCTCCAGGATCAGGACAGCGACCTCCCACCATAGTCCTTGATCTTCAAGTAAGAAGAGTCCGCCCTGGAGAATATCGGCAGAGAGATAGCATAGCTAGCAGGACTCGGTCAAGGTCTCAGACCCCAAACAACACCGTCACCTATGAAAGTGAACGAGGAGGTTTTAGGCGCACATTTTCACGTTCTGAGCGTGCAGGCGTGAGAACCTATGTCAGTACCATCAGAATTCCGATTCGTAGAATCTTAAATACTGGTTTAAGTGAGACTACATCTGTTGCAATTCAGACCATGTTAAGGCAAATAATGACAGGCTTTGGTGAATTGAGCTACTTTATGTACAGTGATAGTGATTCAGAGCCTGGTGGCTCAGTCTCGAGTCAAAATGTGGAAAGGGCAGAGTCACGGAGTGGAAGAGGGGGTTCTGGTGGCAGTGGCAGTTCCGCTTCCGGCTCGAGTTCCGGCTCGAGTTCCAGCTCGAGTTCCAGCCCTAGCTCGAGTTCCAGTGGGGAGAGCTCAGAGACTAGCTCAGAGGTGTTGGAAGGCGGTAATGAAGGCAGCTCGTCTTCAGGCTCCTCGGGTGCCAGGCGAGAGGGGCGACACAGGGCCCCGGTCACATTTGACGAAAGTGGCTCTCTGCCCTTCCTTAGTCTGGCCCAGTTTTTCCTCTTAAATGAGGATGACGATGACCAACCTAGAGGACTCACCAAAGAACAGATTGACAACTTGGCAATGAGAAGTTTTGGCGAAAACGATGCATTGAAAACCTGTAGTGTTTGCATTACAGAGTACACAGAAGGCAACAAACTTCGGAAACTACCTTGTTCCCATGAGTATCATGTCCACTGCATCGACCGCTGGTTATCTGAGAATTCTACCTGTCCTATTTGTCGCAGAGCAGTCTTAGCTTCTGGTAACAGAGAAAGCGTTGTGTAATTAAGGTCGCGACTCTCAGCTGTAGCTGGCATAGTGATGGGCAAATAGGAAGCACTCACTTTATGTCCACTTTTTGAGTGGTACTGAAATGTAAAGTAGCAACCGGAATTGAGTCATTGCTTTCTGAATGAATTTTTGTCCTTCCCCCACCTTCTGTTCCAGAATAAAAGGAAATATTTAAAAAGCAACGTTTTAGGACATAAAAATCTGATTTCAGTATCAGTGATTGAGGTTGCTGATGACTTATCACATATGCTTGTCAGTTTCTCCTTTGTTACCTTCAGAGATCTGCCTTAGCAATGGCTCTTACCTGTTTCACACTGATCTTTAAAGATTCCTGCGCCGTAGGAGAGGGGCTAAGGAAATTCCCAATTTAGACTAGGTTCAGTACATCTTCCTGAGTGATTGCTGTACCGTCCCCAGTTATTAGTGGGCCCAGATTCAGCTACCTGCTGAATATCATTTGTTCACCTTTCAGACGGGGTGATATTGGACATGTCAGTGTAAATAACACTAAGGTTAGGGTCTTCTAAGTGTCTAACTGTCTCCTCAGCCCATCACTGTGGCACACTGTAGAGTGAGCTTATAGTTTCATTGAGATATTTATCTTGTGGAAATATTAAAAAAGCCTATGCTTGTGTAAGTGAAACAAATCATGTTTGTTTGTTTAAAAATGTAAAGCTATTTTGTAGAGGCTCAGTACTTTTCCAATGCACTGTTGTAATAATGCATTAAAACTTGTAAAGTCCCATGCTTAGAAATGAGAAAACTGCTTTCTGTGAGCCAACCTAGTAAACACACCAAACAGAGTACGGAGCTGCTTTTGTAAGTGTGTAGATGTCAAGAGCAGAACATATTTCACGTATGTGAGCAGCTACTGTGACCCAAGGGAAGGGCAGTGCAGGGCCGAACTGCATTGAAGACCAGTGTAAATGGTGGATGTCAGCTTGGAGTTAGGCAGGAAATGGAAGACTGAGGAGGAAAGGAAACTGCTCTAAGGAGCCTCAGCTTGTCATGAAGACGGTGACACGGACACTGGCTGTTCAGAAGGTGAGGTCTTGGAGCAGATGGAGTAGATTGGAGCATTTGGCAGAGCTTTGGTTGAAGAAAAACCACTACCACGTAGCACAAGTTACATTGTTTTTACAAGTCTGCTCCTCCGAAAAAAGAGGGAGGAAAGACTATAAACCACTTTTAGCTTAGCCTAACAATTGGTACAGATGTGTGTACTAACAGCAAAGTCTCGAATGGGCGTTGTTTTCGAGATTTGTCGGTTAAGGTACCAGTGCACACGTGTTACTGTTTCATCACTCTCTCTCTCTAACACAGACCTAACATCTCATATTTAAAGACCAGTTGAATAATGAAGGGGTTTTTATCCTTTGTTGCAAGTGAATCATGTTGGGTTATTTGAAATTCACATTTTAATTGTGCTGCCCATATTCGAAGATGACACTGCTGACTTAATGATCTATGGGACACGCACTTTATGTTGTTCCCTCAGTGGGAACAGTAGATCTGTGAAGAACCGCAGTACTCGTGCTGAATTTCTCTTTGGACAGTGGTTGGGGTTAAGGGTAGTCTGACTGGAGGACTGTTTTGTTGTTCTAGGGGAAGCCGATGGGTCCAAAGAGGAATTGAGCACATCCTCGGCCATTAACAAAGTGAGCTGACTACCCAGGCGTAGTCAGACTCTACAAAATCAGTCTGTTAGAAGTTCTCTGGGTACCTTAACTGTTACCAACGTAGCTGTAAAGATGATTTCAAAGCTCATACTCTCATGTTTTCCTCTGGCTTTCAATCCTACCTAACTGTCAAGGAAGTTAACTTGTAAATATGGTAGTTGTTTACTAAGGATATGTACTGCTCTTGCAAGAAAATAATGTCCAAACAAAGCTTCACTTATTTTTTTTAATATAAGCAGAAACCACTGTCTATGGCGCTTCTGTTATACATTTTATCTTTTTAAAAAATTGTCCATTTAAAAGTCAGGATTCCTTTATATTTGTGGGCCTCCTTGTCTCCTTTCCTGAGGGTGTAATCTACGGTTTTCAGATCTGTAGGGGAGTCCTGATTGCCTAAGAACAAACCCATTTTTCTCTTGGTATAAAAATGTCCCATTACTATAGGGGTGTTCATTTTCTATAGTTTAAAAACAACTGCAGCTAAGCATAAAAGTCATTGACAACAGGTGCCTCCCTAAGCTCCCAAGATGTATTACTCATTTGTAAAGTATTAAAGTGAGAGGTAACTCGTGCAGAATTCTGGTTATGAATGTAGATATTAAACCTATTCCTAAACACTGGAAATAAAAGTTAAGTTTTAGCCTTCACTAGAATACACAGTGCACATGTGCACGTGGACCCCTTTTTCTTTTTTTTTTTTTTTTTGAGGGCACTGTCACTGGCCCTCATAAGTGGGACCCGAACCGGGACCGCTGGTTTCCCAAGCCAGCTTAACCGCCGCGCCACTCGGCCGGCCCAAGGACCCCTTTTTCAATAGCACTCATTTCCATTGGATTGTGTATAATGGATACAAATATTTTAGTGGAATTTGCTACTTATTATCTTTTTTAATTTTGCAAGGCCCATGATTAATATATACTTACTAGTGTTGTGGACCTTGAAGACAAGTTCATTTGTAGGTGTCAGATATACAGTGGAGAACAAAGACCTTTTTCCCCCAGCATCCAGACACCTATTCTCTTGAGAGAGCATTTTCTTGCAAAAGACTTTACGTTTCATGTTGTATCTTTGCACTTTTTCTTTATTAAAGAAAGGTTCTGCCTTGAAGACCTACTTCGGACTTCATGCAGTAATAGGAACCAGGAAAAACAACGTTGGGAGTTTACATTGTTCAAAGCATAGGAAAAAGTACTGAAAACAATTTCCTTGAATATTTCAGGTATTTTTAAAAGTTCACTTACTAGTCTGAAATGTTCGAGGTGTTGCTGTTGTTGAACTCCAAGCAGTTATCAAGGTTGCAGTTTATTGGTACTTAAAAACCAAAACCGAACAGTGAGGTTTAAAGTTTGCAGACTTGGATCCGTAGCAGCACTAGAAGAATGAGCCATGTTGATAATTTGAAACATGTGCCCTAAAAAGAACACAGTCATACCTCAGTGGTGATGGTGGGGATTGAGGGAAGGGCTCCCGTTAGTGTTGGAGTGTAGGTAATCGTTGTACAGTTAACAACAGAAATGTGTAGCACCAAGATTTTATAGAGCTATATAGATCTCCACATATCTATATATGTATGAAATCTCTAAAAACACCTTTGGAGTTGATCCAAACTTTCAGAGTAGGAAACTGGTCATCTGTGTTACCTCAAGTCATTTTCCCCCCCTGGGAAAACACATCCTTTCTGTGCCAAGTACGCTCTCCTAGTGTCATTGTCTCACCTCATTTATGAAGGGTTACACTTAATATGCTTTGTATTTAGCCACCTGCTTCCCAAATGTCCACGACATGAAATAAGTCGAGCTTCAGCCACGACTTTCCCAAAATACCCACGTGGCAGGGAGGTGACTGAATGTTGCAAAACGCTTCTTCGAAGGCCCTTTTTACAGCTTGCTAGAATACAGTGGCACCTTGTGGTGGTTGGTGATACTTTTAAAGATGGAAGATATTTTTACCCCCCCTTCTCCTTAGTTCTTTTGTGAACGAAAAATACTTGTAATCTGCCTTATATGCATTTTTGAAATTTTACCTTACTGGCTTCCCGGTCAAATTTATTACCAATGTTAAGTACTTAAAGAAGCCACGTTTGCAGGGCACTTTTATTCTTTTCTTGTCTTATAAGACTATGCGGTTGCTATTTTGTAAAGTATTCTGTACCTTAGTAATGCAAGAGATTGATTGATAAGGCACGTGTTAAAGTGTCAAGTGTTTCTTTCCTTAGTATAATTCTTCAGTATGTTTAAGATTCAATAACAGTGTTGTGAATCATTGCATTAACTAGTAAATTGTACACTTGCAAAACACATTTGAAATTGTAAATCATGCTTTATTTGGAAAGTTGAAGTGCAAGGTCTGAAGAACTAGTATTTGACTTATTTTTAAATCAGATTTTTTAATAAGCAACTAATAAACAGCTGGGAGTTCAGTACCTGCCCTTTAAAAATTTTAGCATTCTGAAATTGAGTTCTTAACTGGAATATTTCTAAAATATTATCTAATATTCCCTACAAGTGAGTGATGTCACTTGATTGAAGTAAATCCATTTTGTATCTAAAATGCAGCATAGAATAGCGCTGTTATTGAAGTGTTGGAACTTGCAAGGGATAACAACAGTTTGAGTTTTATGATTATTTTCATTTCTATGTAGATGTTTTAATTGAAATTTGAAGGAAATAGGCACACCCGCTAACACTCACACTTATAGTGAGGTATTTGGTTTTGATCAGTATTTCTTTGCTACAGACCCACAAGCTGCTTTATAGTCATTTGGATTGAGTGATAAGTAGGTATCTTAAAGACACGCAGTGAAAGTGACCCATCATACCACTGTGCCTGGTTATTTTAGGGTTCCTCTCTCAGTTCCTCATCTTGCAGATTTACTCCAATACTAAGGTATGGTTGAACCAGCTGCCCAGCCTTAACTCCATTTAGTGCCCCTCTGGTAACATTCTTTTAACGGATTGATCCGTATGTTTTAACTGTCCATTGTTGGGATTTTACCTCTTGAGAGCTCCATTTGTCCCTGGTGCTGCTTTTAAAGGAGGGCCATGAGGTATCGAGTTGAGTAGGTACGCAACTGGCCCGGTTACATATCTGTGCCTGTTCTATCTTCTTCCAGGAAGAGCTGCTTGGGGATAGATGTTTACTTGGGTTTATGTAAAGAAGTGGCAGCCGTCTTGGACAGCTTTCTGAAGTCGATGAGAACCTGAAGGGATTCAGAGGGGGGGTCATAACAAAGGCTGCCTTTATGTCTGAACACGAAGCACATAAATGTATGTTGTGTAAAGACTGAAGTGATTGTTACACCAGGGCTTCCCGACCTCTGGGAGAGACTTGCGCAACCGCAGAAAGGAGCAAAGGTGAGGGAGTTTGGTTGGCTTGCCTTATCTGCTTTCTCATTTTCTTTGAATTGAAACTTACACATGACACCCTCTTCCAATACCTACCCAGCAGACTCCTGGTTGGGAAGCCCTGTCTTCAATTTTGAGAATGTACCGAGTTTCCTTTTGTTTTGTACAGTGCTTTACACCTGCTAAAATTTAACTTGTTTAATGCAAAACAAGACCTTGAAAGGTCAGTCATATTAAAGCTGGTTTGATTATTAATAGTTATCTTTTAGGAAGAAGCTTTTTCCCTATGTAAGATGTCATACTGCAGATTTAAAATATAGACTATCAATAAAATGCATGAAGTGATCATTTGTGCTTGATCATCTCTCCTTGGGTTTTTCTTTAATAGGGGGAATCTGATGTCAGACAGACATTAATTCTAGAAACAAGTGGAATTACAGCGCCAGCTGGATTTTGGTTCCCCTTACTGCCATGAGTGTGGACAGGTACTGGTTTGCGGGATACGACTTCGATTCTGTGTTGTGTGGTTTAATGGCGTAATCTTGGTCGAATAAAAGAGTGAAGTATATTCCCATACAAGAAGCCGGAAATGTCTATGTAAATGACATTTGAACTAGGCGCATGTTCACTGTTTCTTGCATTTTCACCATTGCCCTGACCGCTCACCTTGCATGACCTCTATAAATACAAAAACTTGGCCTGCTGTGCTCATGCAGCTTTTGGCTTCCATCCCTACTGCCAGCCTGTCACACATGTTGCCTAAGCCACTAAGATGTCCTTGTTTCTTAGTAGGTTGTCACATTCTGATACGTGCAGGAGGCTTCCCCTTGATATTGGTGTTCATTTAGCCGACGGTGAATTTTACTGTCGTTTATTTTCTCTGGTTCCAACAGGCCCTATCATTGGCATAGCAACTCAGTACCTTGCGATAATTTTGATGTGGTCGACTATTGGCCTCATGCCCTTACCAGGGTTTTACTTTTAGTGCCTTTCATGATTCTTTTCTTTGAAAGTCCAGCACACCGCTGAAAAGTTTACATTGGAGACAGCAGAGTAAGCCGCTGCCCGGGTTTCTTGTTGAAGAAAACTAAGGAAGAAAAGGGTCATTACCTAGACAGTGGATCTGGTAAATCAGCAGCTTCCAAGCTGGACTCTTCTTGATTATTTTAAAACATATGAAATCCAGGACCCAGTTTCTTTGAGGTCTTCGAATTCAGGCAAGACTGAAATCTAAGGCCTGGCAAATAGATTAGTAATAGCTATATTAAGAAGAGCTCATTTTTTTCTGATTGCTAGCAGGTGTTGTATTAAGCACTGTATAAATGATTTAATCCTCACAGTGGCTCTGAGGTGTATTTACCACCCTGTTTGTAGGTGATGCAACTGAGATAACGGGCCTTTGGTAATTTTGACCAGATCAAACGGTAAGTGACGTGCTACTGTGTGGCACCTAATTTGGGGTTTTTTTGGGTGTTTTTTTGAGGGCAGTGTCACTGGCCCTCATATGCGGGACCCAAACCGGGGCCGCTGGCCTCCCAAGCCAGCACCGAACTACCGCGCCACTTGGCCGGACCCCTAATTTGGTTTTTTAATATTTATCCAGAACCATAGATAGATTACCTATGAGGTCTGATTTCTTCTGATAAACATCAGTTTTGGCTAGTTTGCCAAGGAAAATTGAAAGGGCAGATACATTGTAAGTTTCAGTAAATTGCTATGGGCATTACCAAATACACTTGAAAGCCTGGAAGGGGACTGGAAGACTTTTGGGGAGTCCTTAAGGTTAGTGGTCATCTCAGCCCCTTTATTACATGTGCTTTTGGTCCCAATTGTGACTTCATTTGAAATATGAAATGACTAGAACAAATTACAGCTTTTTTTTTAGTATGGCAGCCAGTGTATTGGCAGCCAAGTCAATGCCCTTTACAGCTGCCCTGGGCAGCCACAGCCATTCCAAGAATGTCCTCATTGCTCAAAGATACGTGGCACTTGTTTCAAATGGCTTTCAGAAATAATTTTCTGAGCAACAGAGAAGCAGCCCTCTTCACATTACCTGCCACCCTTGAGATGAATCTTGGCTCTGCAGGAATTCTCAGTGGATGGAGATTTGCCACCCTTAAGCATATTCAGAAGAATGCACTATCGCAAGCAAGGCATGTCAGAGAACAGGTGCAGTAGTATTTTGAAGAAGTACATGGCCGCCGGATATTTTGGAGCGATTATCACACCTCATTCAACATTTGAAGCACGGATAAAGATACAATCCCTGCTGACAAGGAGCAAGCATCCATGGGGAAATGTGGACATAGTTCATAAAGTATTACAAAAGCCTCCAAAGACAGATGCTATAATTATCCACCCCCATTCAAATGATAATGGGGTGAACAAGGGTTCATCCCAATTTAGTCTGTTCCTCAGCTAGTAGATAAATGTGCATTGTGCTCCCACTAACATTCTAGGCGCTGGACTGGTATGGTTTCCCTTCCCCTTGTTTTTGACAGCATGGGGACCTAAAGCCTCCAAACTATTGCTGGGTACCATCTTTCTTTTCCCCTTTTGAGGTTAAAAGAATACACTGTACCAAAGCTTGAAATCTAACCATTAACAATTAGTGAAAAATCTTAACCGGTTGAGGGCCCCATTAAAAATGGGAAGCCCATCACAACTGCTGCCAATAAATAGCAGTTGTTACATTTATTTACTGCAGGAACAAGCACCTAGTTTTATGTGGATTTTGTTAGTACACTTGTGTTAAAATTGTACAAACAATTTCCAAATAGTTCGTGTGAGTAGGTTTCTTGGGGTAGAAGAGGTAAGTTGACAACATGAACAGAGGCTACTGGATCAGACTTCAGCCCCAGTAAAAGCGAGCATTTCCCAACGTCAGGTCTCTGACAGCACCGCTGAAAGTGTTCTGTTTGGCAACATGGAGTAAAATATTAACTCCTGTGAAGAAAGAGTCTTTGGAGTTGAGGTTTTGGAAAAAGCTGATTCATTTGGCTTGGCTTTAGTTGTATTTTCTGTCTGAATATAACGTAACATTTTAATTTAAGAATCTGAAAACCTATTTAGTAGGACAGAGTGAAACTTAGTTTCTAGTATGCGTGACTGAAATCTATCTCTAGCACATGGATCTGCTTACTTGGAAGAGGCCAGAGGGAGCAGTCACCCAGCTTTTTTTCAGAAGCTCGGGTGCAGACCTTCTAGTTCTTTCGGTCCCACCCCAGGGTGTTCCCTTCAGTTGACACTACTGGTACAATTGATTTGAACACCTATATGTCAACTGTCCAGCATCTGTTAACTAGGCCTGGCCTAGGCCTTATTTCCTGTTTAAAATGCCAGTTTATAAATCCCAGCCTAGAAACTCAAGTGCACTACATTGCTGACTGAAATCTTTGTGGATGACTGAAATATGTACCCGTGACAGATCCAAAGGAGCACTTTAAGGGACCCACTAAGAAGCAAACATTTACAGCAACCCCTCCCCGCCTCCCGGCCGCAGAAAGGCCCATGGTTCTGAAAGGGAAGTGCAGGTGCAGAGGTGGTTATAGGTCAGCGACTACATTGATGCATGTGTTTATCGGCTGGGCTTTGTGTTTTTTTGAGGGCAGTGTCACTGGCCCTCATGTGGGACCCGAACCGGGGCCGCTGGCTTCCCAAGCCAGCGCTTAACCACCGCGCCACTCGGCCGGCCCTCGGCTGGGCCTTTTCAATTTGTCCTCTTATTTGATAATAACAAAATAATGAAAACAATTGGGGGAAATTGGATATTTGCATTTTATAACCGAACTAGAATCAAAGGTTAAGTGACATGTTCCAAGTCCCACCGCTAGTAGTGATGGTCATGAAGCTTACATTCCAGGAGGGAGAGGCAGATAATACATTTGCAAATGCAAAGGAAGACACTGATTAAAAGCTGAGAAGAAAATAAAATGGTGTCATGTGATTGTGACAGACGGAGTAGGGTGGTTGGAGAAGACCTTTCTGAGGTGGTGACACAAGCTGAGACCTGAATGAACAGGAACAACATTCCCGCCGCAGGATATGAGGTCCTCTCAGCTGGAGAGAAGGCCAGGAACAGTGTGGAAGAGGTGAGATGGCCCAGGCCAGTTCCTGAGGGTTTTATAGCCAAGAGAAGGGAGATAGGATTTTATTCTGAGATGAAAAGCTGTTGGAATCTTGATCGTGGAAGTGAAGTGTTTTGACAAGTGGCTGCCACATGTTCCATGACAGCGCCAGACTGTCCACTGCCTCTATCCTTCCCCAAGCAAGAGGGCCTGGAGTCGGGGCCTGGCTCTGCAGTGCCAGGCTGAGAGCCTTTGCCTTCTCTTTCTAGCTTGCCTTCTTTTCCTAAGAAACTCAGTTTGTGCGATTCACGTAAACAGAAATGCAGCTCTTCATGTTATTTTCCTCTAATCTGATTTGATTGACCCTCTTCTGCTATCGCAGGGAGAATCCCCAGATATAGTAGGACCCAAAGCCACTGCTAAACGGGCTAGCGTGGCTGTTTTACTTCGCTAATACCTATAGGGGGCAGTGTTGTCCATATAATGAACCAAAGGGAATCTGATTTTGAAGAGCTGCTTACTAAAATCCTTCTCATTGGATGCCTTTTGGTGACTTCTTAGGAGCTTACTGATGGGTAGCGTAAATCCAACGAGCTCAGATTAATCCAGCAAATTCAACATCCATTTATGGGTTAGCTAATATGTCCTGGCATTTTACGATTGCCAGTCACTCAGGTCAGATGTCTGCATCTACACAACTCTACATTCAAACCATCCTGACAGAAACTTGCGGACTCCAGACTGAATGCTTCCAGTTATTGAGGTTCACTTCCGAGCCACATTCCAGGAATTGTCAGGGCTGCACATGGAGCCTGACTCATTCGTAGTGGTGCCTTCTTTTGAGAAGCCCTAGTTCAATCAGTGTGGAGAGAACTACTGGCTCTAATCTTGCCCTAAGTTGTTATGACAAAGGGCTCTGCCAATAGCATATTTGTCCTGTGTTAGACACTCACCTGGGGAAGTGAACTCCTGGTGGCTTTCCTCCCCCCCCCCCAAACATCCCTCAATCTTTGCTCTTTGAAAAGAATCTATTCACCTGCAGATCCGGCTGAATCTTAGAATTGTGTCTGGATAAGGACACGTGGCCCCAGGAACTTTGTTTAACACACAATCTGTGGGTCCGAGGCCTTAACAGTAATGAGCAGCAATGATCATAGTGAGCAGATGGCCCTGGGACAGGTGATCTGGAGACCTAAAGGTGGAAAGAACAGGTTTAAGAGCCAGTCAGACTTAGATTCATATGCCTCCTACAAGTTATGTGGTTTTAGATGACAAATCTTTGGAGTCAGTTTTCCTTTCTGCAAAGTGGGGATAATGATGCCTACTTTGTTGGGAAGCTAACCAATCCCATAGGTAAATCCCTTAGCACTTTGATGGGAGAGACATTCTATTGAGGTATTAATAAGCTAGGAAAGAATTCCTCTCCAGTGTCACAGACATCAAATTTTAAGACATTTAAAAAACCGTGAACATGTGGTCTCAGAAACCAGCTTCAATAAAGATGAATGTATCCTCTTAATGTTATTTGGATGCCCAAGGAAGCCTGCTAGGTGTGTGTGAGAAGGAGACGGCAGGGAGACACACAGTTGTTCTAGAATAAAATAGGACCTGTCCATTGTGAGACAGTAGGAAAAAAACCAAAAAGCTCATGTAACAGGTAAACTAGGATCACACCCATTTACCTGTGTACCAACAAATCAATGGTTGTTTCTATGGCAACTTTTTTTTCTCCCTTAGAATCTAGCCACTATTTAGAGACTACAGCAGGAGTGGAATAGGCAAATAATTACATATACCAAGTGCAAAAAAAAAAATCTAACCCCAAAAGAAGCATGTTACGTTGGGTTTTTTAAAACTTGCATGTGTCTCAACAAAGATTCCACCATATACTCACTGAGTGATGCTAAGAAAGAAATCTTTGAGGGCCGGCCGAGTGGCGCGTTGGTTAAGAGCTGGCTTGGGACACCAGCGGCCCCGGTTCGGGTCCCACATGTGAGGGCCAGTGACACTGCCCTCTACAGCTAACAACAGCTCCACCTGGAGCTGGGCTGCTTTGAGTCACTGGTGACAGTGTAGGCTGCAGCCCCTGCTGCAGTGGGCTGCCATAGGCTACAGTAAGTGGCCGGCAGCCAGCGTGAGCGGCTGGCAGCCGGTGTGAGCTGCCAAGAGCCGCTGTGAGTGGCCGACCAAAGGACAGTGACCGATCTGCCTCATCCGGGAAGAGCGCAATGACGATACCAACATGGGCCAGTGAAGCAACGTCCTCCGCAACTAGACTGAAGAACAAAAGGACAGCAACTTGTCTGTTCCCCTTCCCCGATTCCCCAATGCCGTTCCCCTCCCCGAATTCCCCAATAAAATCTTTTAAAAAAAGAAAAAAGGGCCGGCCTAGTGCGTGGTGGTTGGACACCGGCTTGGGAAGCCAGTGGCCCCGGTTCGGGTCCCACATGTGAGGGCCAGTGACACTGCCCTCAAAAAAAGAAAGAAAAAGTAAAAAAGAGTGCAGGCTGAGCTCTGAGCCATAACAGTTTGATGCCCGGCCCGAGCTGAGAAAAAAGAAAAAAAATCTTTGATACAGTTGGAAAAGATTGAGATGGAAAAGAAATGTGAAAAGTGTGCATCTTAGATTCAACACATGTTCTTGTTAGAAACCAATGACTCCCAGAATCTTACCTAGAAGTTCTCCTGCAGTTTGGGGTCCTCTTTACTAGGAACCACTCACTTGCCTTTAACAGCCTTTAGACACTGCATCTAGTAGCCTTCTGTTTGTCGTCAGCATCCCCAGGTCTCACTTGAATGGAGACTTCCCTTTGTTCTAAAAGGACAGCAAAACAAATGCCGAGACAATTCCCCGCCGAGGGAACCCCTTCTTGTAACCCATCCGTCACACAAAGCCCTGCTTCTGTCCTCAGCACGCTCAGGGTGGTTCCAGGCTTCAACTGTTAGATCATGCCTCAGAGAAAAGTGCCACCAGACCTTTTTGTTCTCTACAGAATGCTGTTGGCTTTATCCACCCGTGTGATATTGTTCCTTTCTGTAAGAATTGTTTATCATTATTACAGAAGAATTTTCTCATGGTTTTAACTATTTTCCATACCCCAATGACTCATAATTCTATGGCCCTATGCCTAACCTGTCCCTGGAACTTGACACATTTTTTTTACCCTGCTGTTTCAGTGAATGGCACCATGTCGTGATCAGCAGTAGACTTAACAGCTAGGCCTTGTGGAGATCATGAAACAGACAAAGCTTCCAAGAGGCCTTATAGGTGACTCAGCCAGATCATAAGGCTTAGTGTAAAGAGTTAGCAATGAAGGTTAGCAAATCAACCTTAGCAATATACAGAGGGTGCCAAAAAAATTATACGCATTTTAAGAAAGGAAGAACTAGTAAAATTGTAATAATGTATACCGACAACAAAAGATGAATACAAGTCACGTGTGACTTCTGCAATGACAAGAGGTGCCCAAAGTGGTTCCCATCAGCGTCCAGACACTTCTGATGATGGCGAATTACTGCTTGAGCAATGCTGACCTAAGTGCCCACCTGTATACATTCTTTTGACACCCCTGGTATATTTAAGTGTATGGGTGCTAAAAAAAAAAAAAAAGGTTACATCTAGAGGGGAGAAAGCCAGTAGTGAGTAAGACTTTTCTTTCCTAAACATCTTTTTTATTTTATTATTTTAAAAGATTTTATTAAAAATATAGCTCACATGCAATATTATATTAGTTTCATGTATACACTGTAGTTATTCAACATTTATGTACCTAAAGAAGTGATCACCATGATAAGTCCAGCAACCACCTGACACCGTACCACACATTCACAATATTATTGACTGTATTCCCCATGCTGTGCGTCACATCCCCGTGACTTACTTGTTTTATCCCTGGAAATCTGGACCTCTTATTCCCCTTAATCTTTTTCCCCCTTCTCAAGTTTTTCAGTTGCAGTTGACATTCAAATATGATTTTCTATTAATTGCAGGTGTACAGCATAGTGGTTAGACATTTATATAATTTAAGAAGTGATCCCCCTGACTAGTCTAGTACTCATCTGGCAGTGCTTACATAATTATTACCATATTATTGACAATATTCCCTATGCTTTACATTCCCATGAATATTTTGCAACTACCTATTTGTACTTCTTAATCCCGTCACGTTTTTCACCCTGCCCTCGCCTACCATCTTTTCACCCCTACCATCTTATCACCTGATATATAATATATATATATATATAAGATTTTATTGGGGAATTGGGGGAGGGGAACAGACAAGTTGCTGTCTTTTTCTTCAGTGTAGTTGTGGAGGACGTTGCTTCACTGGCCCATGTTGGTGTCATCATTGCACTCTTCCCGGGTGAGGCAGATTGGTCGCCGACCTCTGGATGTCGCTCACCGAGGCTATTGGCAGCTCACGCTGGCTGCCGGCCACTCACTGTAGCCTATGGCAGCCCACTGCAGCAGGGGCTGCAGCCCACACCGTCGCCGGGGCTCGCACAGCCCAGCTCCAGGTGGAGCTGTTGTTAGCTGTAGAGGGCAGTGTCACTGGCCCTCATGTGGGATCCGAACCGGGGCCGCTGGCATCCCAAGCCAGCTCTTACCACCGCGCCAGTCGGCCGGCCCTCTAATGTATTCTTTATTTCGGTTATTGCAGTGTTTATTTCTGACTGATTCTTTTTTATGTTTTCTATCTCCTCATTTATGTTTCCTATCTCTGTCAATGTTCTCCCTGAGATCAGTGTTTTGAACTTGGCGTCTGGTAGATTGCTTGTCTCCATTTTCTTTGTTTAGTTCTTTTTCTGAAGTTTTGTCCTGCCTCAGGTCAAGGTAGAAGTCCAGGTTGCCTACTGGGGCTCTGTTTGCACCCACTTAGTAAGAGGCTTCTCATTACTACTTTGTGGTGGTGGGAGACAAGGCACAGAGCTGCAGGGGACAGGGAGGCCTCATTAATGTTCCCCACAGATTTCTGCCTGGCTGGGATGAAAGTCTAGGCTCCATACTTGGCCTTCTGCAACAGCACAGTGATGATGGGGGAAATGCTGCTTTCTTACAGCATGATGAAAGTGGAAAGGTAGGCTCTTCACTTTGCCTTTGCTGGGTGGGGTGGGAGTGGGGCCACAGTTTTTTTTCTGTGGTGTTTAACTGGAATAGAATGGTTATTGAAAAGTTTTGTCTTTCTAGGCTATCCGTCTCCTGATTCTTTGGTTAGAGAAAGCTTTTCTTGGGCTTTTTATGTCAGTGCCCATTGGTATTTCTGGGTCTCTGGCTTCTCCAGCACCAAGCCTGGGAAAAATCAGTCCCAGAAATTTTAGTGGACTTTAAGGTGCCTCTGTGACCCCCAAAGAGTCGGAGTGCAGTGTGAAAACTGCTGGATCTGAAGCTCTCCACTGTTTCAACTCAGGTCTTCTTTGCGTCTTTGGCTTCCTCTTGGTAGGACAGCCCTTAACTGTGTTGACAAAAGATTATGAACAAAGAACTCAGTTGACTAGAAAAAGAAAGGGAATTAAGGTAAGTTTGTTAGTAGCCCCTTTACTCTGTCAATATCATGTTTAAAGTTCTGGAGTTCATTAGTTACAACAATGTAGAGTTCCTGAACAGGAAGTAGCTTTGCCTAGAACGTGACTTTCCCTGAGTCGTGGCTCTCACTGCTTTGCAGACCCAGCTACTGTGGTTGACAGCGGAGTCCCAACCTTGGAGGAACCTGGGTTGGACCTGTGCAGCGATTGCCCTGAAGAAAAGGCTTAGGCTCGGGCTGATTGGGACCTGGGAATGTAAACGATGCGGTACTGAGGTGGGGGCTGCTCGATGAAACGCAGCTGCCATGCAGATATAGGGACGGTCCCCACCAGGAGCAGGGGAGATGACCATGGCAGTGGCCACAGTTGCTGAGAGGCATCTAGAGGACAAGCTGACCTTCCTGAGGTGTCTGAGCAGGGGGTTGGGCATGTTTTCCGCTTTTATTTTCCCCAGGTGCTTCCTTAGGAATGGCCTACAAAGCACTGCCAGTCTAGAAGAGCGGGCGCCTCTAAGGTCCTTAGGTTGACCAGTTAGACCCCCGAATCTGAATCTTTTCTGATGAGAGCAGGGCCTCCCAGCAGCAGCCGCTCACACACACAGCCCTCCAATAGCCAGCCCAGACAGGGGACCCCTGGGGACCCTCAGGCACCAGGCGCGGCCCTGGGAAGTGCTCCTTACTGATGACAAGGTTACTGAGTAATGAGAGGCGGCCGGGGGAGGCCGGCACAGGGCAGCTCATGTGGGAGCTGGCCGTCCAGGTGAGGCCGAGAGGGAGCAGGCGCCAGTGTCCTGTGCTCCCCGGGACAGGCCGACCGGAGCCGCCTCGCCCCTCGGCCGCCTTCCGGCCCGTTCCGCAGGAGAGGCGGCTGGGCCGTGGGCGAGGCGTCCACGCAGCTCTCGCCGCCGTCCACGCCTCCGTCCCCGGGCTCTGGTGGCCCTCGCCGCCCAGAGCCTGCCTTGGGGGTGAGCGCCCAGCGGGCCCGGGGGCAGCAAGCAGGCGGCCCGGGAAGTCCGCCAGCGGCCAAGGCGGCCTGCTGCGCTGCTTTGTGAGGGGGCAGGACGAGAGGGTGCAAAGCGGGGTGCCCCAGGGGCGGGCCGGGGCGGGCGGCGAGGGCTGTGGGGTGCCTGTGGGCTGTGAGTCGCGCACCCACACGTGTGGGCGCCCTGTTCCCACTGCCGGCCCCGGTGTGCAGCTGTGCTGGACGCGGTGTGTGGGGCCCCCCTTGTGGCCGTGGGGGGGGCGGCCTGTGTTCAGGGCGCTGCGGACCCTTCATCCAGCTGTGCGATGGGGGGGGGCGGGTAGCCGGGGCCTGGCCCGAGGCGCGGGGCCTGTGCGGGGCCCGAGGACCTGCGGGGCTGGCCCCGCCCGCCAGCCTCCCCCGTGGGGCGGGGCGGGGGCTGGGGGGGGCCCGGCGCCCTCCCTCCCGGGGCTCCCCGAGGCGGCCCAGGTGGGAGGCTGCAGGGCGCGCGGGGCGCCGGTGCTCGGGCCTGAGCTGCCCCGGACGCGGGTGCCCTGATCCCCGCGGGCCTGCGGCCCGGACTCCCCGAGGTCGGCCCCGCCTGGGGGCCTTGGGGCCTCGCCCCCATCCGGCGGGCAGACAGGGGCTGGAGGGGCGTGTGCCCGCCGGGGCTGCGGGCGGGACGCCTGGGGGGGCGCCGGGCGACGCGACTGTCCCTGCGCGGGGGGGGGGGGCGGGGGTGAGGGGGGGGAGGGGCGCGGGGAGGGGCGGGTGGGGGAGGGGAGGGGGCGGGGCCGGCCCGCGGCAGCTGCCGTCTGTCTGTCCGCCTGGCCCCAGGACCGGACAGTGGGCTGCCCCCGTCCCCGCCCCCCATGTCCCCCCATGTCCCCGCCGCCCCCCGGGAGCAGAGAGCGGACTGCATGGCGCTGCTTCCGGCGGCGGCGCAGGAAACCCACCGCGGGGCCCGACTTCTTCCTGCCCCAGAAAGCATCGCATCTTCTTGCCGAGGGCTGTGAGGTCCAGGTCTCTGCGGCGGGAATGGAGCCCAGAGCCTGTGATTGGAGCCTGGCCGTTCACACTGTGCCATCGAGGAGGAAAAGACGCCTTGGGAATAGGTCCAGTGCAGGGTCCGGATAAATGGACCCCCCTCCCGGGAAGGCACGTTGTCACCGGAATCTGTCAGGCACCTCCAGGCTGGGGACCGTCTGCTTTGGGAGCACGGCGATCAATAATTCAAACAGGAGACTGCAGCTGGATCACCTGCCTGAGAACTGAGTCCAGGACATAAGCCCTGGGAAATGACCCAGGAGAGTAAGGGGAAGGGCCCCGGCCTCACGGAGAATGGGCACCCCCCCTCCAGCGCCTCCTGCCCAGGCCACCCTCACGCTCAGCTGGGCCGAACATCCATCCGCTGGACTAGGCGACTCCTACCCCCTTTCCGGGGATTCCGGCCTTGGGACCTGAGCACTGTGGACAGTCTTGCAGGCCCCCAGGACCAGCCGGGGTTCAGCCCACGGGAGTCCTGCCTTCATAGTCTGTTCTGATCATAAAAACAACATTCCATAAAGTACTGTTTAATAGAAATAGAAATACATGAGAAAGTGTGAATACTAACTCTCCCCCTCTATCTTTTTTTAAAAAACAAGAACCAAAAAACACCCTCCTATGTGTACAAGGTGTGATTAAAAAAAAGTGTGATTTAAAAAAATTATTACAGTAAAAGACATATTTCCATTAATCCCCCTCAAGGGCCGGCCGAGTGGCGCATTGGTTAAGCGCTGGTTTTGGGATGCCAGCGGCCCCGGTTCGGATCCCACATGAGGGCCAGTGACACTGCCCTCTACAGCTAACAACAGCTCCACCTGGAGCTGGGCTGTGCGAGCCCCTGTGATGGTGTGGGCTGCAGCCCCTGCTGCAGTGGGCTGCCATAGGCTGCAGTGAGTGGCCCGCAGCCAGCGTGAGCGGCTGGCAGCCAAGCGTGAGCTGCCGATAGCCGCCGTGAGCCACCATCCAGAGGCCGGCGACCGATCTGCCTCACCCGGGAAGAGCGCGATGACGATACCAACATGGGCCAGTGAAGCAACGTCCTCCACAACTAGACTGAAGAACAAAAAGACAGCAACTTGTCTGTTCCCCTTCCCCGATTCCCCAACGCTGTTCCCCTCCGCCAATTGCCCAATAAAATCTTTAATAAAAAAAAATACTCCCCCTCACTTTGAACACACTTACCCCATCATTCTTGCCACTTTCTGAAGCAGTTCTGGAAGTCCTCTTTCTTGGGTGTCTTTCGTTGTGCTGTTGTGGCTGCCTCGATGTCCTGAATTGATTCAAAACACTTTCCTTTCGTGGTCATTTTGACTTTGGGGAAGAGCCCGAACTGGCACAGTGCCAGATCTGGTGAATAAGGTGCGTGAAGACACACTGCGATGTTTTTATTTAACAGATATTGCCATATACCAGAAGCGATGTGTGACATGGAGCATTGTCATGATGGAGGATGAAATAAAGACACTCATGAAAGAGGAAATTCCACTGTTTGAATATAACAGTTTATTCTGTTGATGTACATTTGGGTTGTTTCCAGTTTGGGGATATTATGAATAAAGCTGCCACGAGTATTCTTGTACTTTGTTACCCATTTTTGTTTCATATATGCCTAAAAATGGAGCTGCTAGGTTTAATGGGATGCTTTTATTTTCACCTTTAGTAGCTATTGCGTTTTCCAAATTGGTTATACCACTTTACACTATGAGAGGTGACTGTGTGTCTCCCATTTGCTCCAGATCCTCGATAATACTTCATATTTTGAGTAATTAAAAATCTATTCTTTTGGGACTATACTGGTATCTCCCTTCGCTTTTCATTTGCATTTCCCTGATGATTTATGAAGTCAAACACTTTTCTGTATGTTCATTGGCCATTTGGATATCATCTTTTGTGAAGTGTCTTCAAATTCTTTCTTCCATGTCATAGTTTGCCTAGTACAGGTCTTTTATCTCCTCAGTTAAATTTATTCCAAAGTATTTTTTATGTAATTGTAGATGGGATTGTTTTCTTAATTTCTTTTTCCAATAGTTCATTATTAGTGTATAAAATGCAACCGATTTCTGAATATTAATTTTGTATCCTGCTACATTACTGAATTTATCAGTTCTAATAGTTTTTTGGTGGAATCTTTTGGGTTCTCTATACGTAGTATCATGTCATCTGCAAATAATGACAGTTTTAAGTTTTTCTTTCCAATTTGGATGCTCTTTATTTCTTTTTCTTGTTTGATTGCTGTAGCTAGGACTTCCAATACTCTGTTGAATAAAAGTGGCAAAAGTGGATATCCTTGCCTTGTTCCTGATCTTAAGGAAAACACTTTTCGCTTTTTGCCATTGAAATGTTAGCTGTGGGTTTGTCATATATGGTCTTTTTATTTATTTATTTTGAGGGCAGTGTCACTGGCCCTCATATGTGGGACCCGAACCGGGGCCGCTGGCATCCCAAGCCAGCGCTTAACCAATACGCCACTCAGCCGGCCCTGTCATGTATGGTCTTTACTATGTTGATGTATATGTTTCCTCTATTCCCACTTTTCTGACAGGTTTTTTTTAATCACAAATGGATACTGTATTTAATCCAATGCTTTTTCTGCGTCTATTTATCTGAGTATATAATTTTTATCCTTCATTTTATTTATCTGGTGTATATATCATGTTAATTGATTTCTAGATATTGAACCAAACTTGCATCCCAGGAATAAATCCCACTTGATCATGTTGTATGATCTTTTTAATATTTTGGTGAATTCGGTTTGCTAATATTTTGCTGAGGATTTTTTGCATCTATGTTCATCAAGGATACTGGCCTATAATTTTTTTTTCTTGTGTCTTTGTCTGGTTTTAGTATTAGAGTAATGCTAGCCTTGTAAAATGAGTTTGGGAGACTTCAATTTTTTTGAATACTTTGAGAAGAATAGTACTTTTTGGGTAGTACAAGTATCATATAATGAAGTATTCTCAATTCCTTCCCCCATCCCTAGTATCATTGCTGTCATTCATTTCACTTATACATAAGGTATAATCATTGAATACTATGTTGCTAATATTATTTTGAACAAACATATATTCGATCAATTAAGAATAAGAAAATAGGGCCAGCCAAGTGGCGCGGTGGTTAAGAGCTGGCTTGGGAAGCCAGCGGCCCCGTTTCGGGTCCCACATATGAGGGCCAGTGACACTGCCCTCAAAAAAAAAAAAAGAATAAGAATAAGAAAATAAAAGTTTTTATTATACCATCACTTAGTCTTTCTCCACCACTCTTCCTTGGTTTTTGTATATTTGAGTTTCTGGCCTATATCATTTTCCTTTTCACTGAAGAATATCTTTTAACATTTCTTCCAGGGATGGTCTACTGGAAACAAATTTCCTCATTTTTGTTTGTGTTAGAAAGTCTTGATTTCTCTTTCACTGGATATAGATTTCTAGACTAGTGTTTTGTTTTGTTTTGTTTTTCTCAATACTTTAAATATTTCACCACACATTCTTCTTGCTTGCATAGTTTCTGAATAGAAGTCTGATGTGATTCTTATTCTTGCCACTTTATGAGTAAGGTGTTGTTTTCCTCTGGCTTCTTTCAAGATTTTGTCCTTATCCTTGATTTTCCACCGTGTGAATGTGATATGCTTAGGTGTAATTTATTGGCACTTATATTGCTTGCTCTTCTCTGAGATTTCTAGATTTTTGGTTTGGTGTCTGACATTAATTTTATGAAATTGTCAGTCATCATGGCTTTAGATACATCTTCTGTTTCTTTCTTTCAATTTCTTCTGGTATTCCCATTATGCATACATTATACCTTTTGTATTTTCCCACAGTGTTTGGATATCCTGTTCTGTTTTTCTTTAATTCTTTTTTTGTTTTGTTTTCAGTTTTGGAAAGTTCTACTGACATATCCTCAAGCTCGCTGACTATTTCCTTAGCTATGTCCAGGTTACTACTGAGCTCATCAAATGCATTCTTTAAAAAAAAAAACAAAAAACAGGGCCGGTCGAGTGGCGCGGTGGTTAAGTGCTGGCTTGGGAAGCCAGCGGCCCCGGTTCAGTCCCACATATGAGGGCCAGTGACACTGCCCTCAAAAAAAAAAAAAACCGATTTAGTTAGATATAACTGCTATACAAAAAACTGCACATATTTCATGTTTTCAATTTGATAACCTTGAACATGGCACACTCTCATGAAACCATTATCATAATCATACTAACAAATATATTCATCACCTCCAAACATTTCCTTGTGCTTCTTTGTTTTGTTTTATTTGTGGTAAGAACACTTAATATGAGACTTTACCCCCTTAAAATTTTAAATGCACAATACAATATTGTTAACTATGCACACTATGTTGTACATAAGATCTTTAGAATTCATTTCGTGTAACTGAATGTTTATACCCATTTAACAACAACTCTCTGTTTACCGCTCCTCTAGCCCCTGGCAACCACCATTCTATTCTCTGCTTCTATGACTTTGACTATTTTAGATTCCTCATGTAAGTGGAATCATACAGTATTTGTATTTCTGTGACTGGATTATTTCACTTAGCATAGTGTCCTGCAGGTTTATCCATGTTGTCACAAATGGAAATATTTCCTTCTTTTTAAAAGCTGAATAATATTACATTGTAGTTATGTCTATCAATTAACTTTTTTTTTATCCATTCATTTGTTTATGGACATTTGGGTTTTTATTCTTGTTGTTTTTTTTTTGTTTGTTTTTTTTGAGGGCAGTGTCACTGGCCCTCATATGTGAGACCCGAACCAGGGCTGCTGGCTTCCCAAGCCAGCGCTTAACCACCGCACCACTCGGCCAGCCCTAAATATTTACTGTATTTTTGTTTTGGTTTGGTTTTTGGTTTTTGAAGGCAGTGTCACTGGCCCTCATATGTGGGACCGAACCAGGGCCGCTGGCTTCCCAAGCCAGCGCTTAACCACCGCACCACTTGGCCGGCCCTTAAATGCACTCTTTATTTCTGTTAGTGTTTTGTATTTCTAGCATTTATTTTGATTCTTTTTTAGATTTTCCAGTGCTTTGCTTACATTACCCATGTTTTTTTTATACTGTCTATATTATATAATAGAGACCTTAGCATATTAATCATAGTCATTTTAAATTCCTGGTCTGATAATTCAAACATGTCTGCCATATCAGAGTCTGGTTCTGATGTTTGCTCTGTCTTCACTTGTTTGTTTGTTTTCCTTTTAGTATCCCTTGTAATTTTTTTGAAATCAGACATGATGTTCTGGGTAAAAGGAACTGGGGTAAGTTGGCCGTTAGTGGCATGTTGGTAAGGTGTGGGGAGAGGAGAAGCATGCTGTGCACCTATAGTTAGGTATCGGTCTTTTGATGAGTCTGTGCTGCTGGATCGTGAACTCAGCTTTTTCATTCCCCTGTGTGGGTCAGGAAGGTCAGAGTGTGCTAGAGTTGGGCATTTCCCTTCCTCCAGGTTGGGTAAATTCTAACCCCAGTACGTTACACTCTGGTAAAACAGTCCGGAAGGCAGGCCTTGTGGTGAAGAACAGAATGTACTGGGCATTTTTCAAAATGGCTTTTTTTCTGATTCCCTACCAGAAGCACAAGGAGATTTTCCTCTGATCTTCATTGCAAGAGCCTTGTAGGGCTCCTGGAGGTAAAAATCACAGAAGTGTTGGGGCACCTCAATGAATGTACACTCCCTGGAGTTTTAATTTTCCAACTTGTCCACGCTGAGCCTCCAGCAGTTCATCAATTACAGTTTAGGTTTTCCTACCCCAGCACCAGTTCCCATGGAGGCTCCTGCTTTAGCTTTCTGCTCTGGTAAATGTAATTTTGTGTAGCTGCCTGTTTTTTGCTCCAATTTGGGGCATCAATTGGTCCTGCACCCTCAGTTCTGATAGATCTACAAAGAGTTGTTGATTTTTAAATTTGTTCAGCTTTTTACTTGTTGTTAGGATGGAGTGGTGATTTCTAAGCTCCTTACATGCTGTACCAGAAAGTGGAAGTTTTTCCTTCATTTTTTAAGGTTAGTTTTGCTGAATATAGAATTTCTTAGTTGATTTTTTGTCCCCTTTCAGTGCTTTAAATATGTCATCTTATTGCCTTCTGGCCTCCATGATTTCTCATGAGAAATTAGCTGATAATCTTATTGAGGATCCCTTGTACATGTTCAGTCATTTCTCTCTTGCTGCCTTTTTTTTGGCTTTGGACACTTTGAATATAATGTGTCCCAGTGTGCATCTCTTTAAGTTTCTCCTACTTGCAATTGGTTGAAACATGTATAGTTTCGTGTTTTTCCTCAAATTTGGGGAGTTTCTGGTCTTTTTTTTCAAATATTCTTTCTGCCTCCTTTCTTTCTCCTCACCTTCTGTACATGTTATGTACAGAATCTCCCATTATGTACATGTTAATACTCTTGATGTTATCCCACAGGTCTCTTAGACTCTATTTTTCTTCAGTCTTTTCTCTTTCTACTTCCCAGATTAGATAACCTCAGTTGACCTATCACCAAGATTCTTTCTTCTACCTGTTTAAATTTACTGTTGACACCCTCTAGTGATTTTTTTTCTTCCCATCTCAATGACTGTACTTTTCAGCTCTGGAATTTCTATTTGGTTCTTTTTTATAATTTCTCTCTCTCTTTATTGATATTTTTTATTTGTTTAGACATCATTCTCCTGGTTTCCTTTATCTCTTTGAGCATATTTAGACCACAGATTTAGTCTTTGTCTAGTAAGTCCAATGCCTGAGCTTCTTTATGGACAATTTCTAGTAATTTCTCTTTTTATTTCCTGTGAATGGACCATATTTGCTGGTTTCTTCACATGTCTCATAATTTTTAATTGAAAACTGGACATTTTGAATATTATAATGTGACAACTCTGAAAACCAGATTATCCCTCCTCCTCAGGGTTTGTTTCTGCTGCTTACTGTGGGTTGTTGTTTGCATATGTAGTGACTTTTTTTTTGAGGGCAGTGTCACGGGCCCTCACGTGTAGGACCCGAACCGGAGCCGCTGGCTTCCCAAGGCAGCGCTCAACCACTGCGCCACTCGGCCGGCCCTGTAGTGACTTTTTAAACTACCTTTATGAAGTCTGTATTCTTTGTTGTGAGTGGCCACTGAAGTCTGTGTTCTGTTAGCTTAATGGTCATCTCATATTTTGACAGACTTACCTTAAATGCCTGGAGCCAAGAAATGCGAAAAAGAAGAAAACCAAGAAAGGCAGAAACATAGATACCAGTTTCTGCTGATTGGTTCTGTATTGGGGCACTTCTTCAGTGCTTAGCTACAAGTGTGCCTTAACTTTCACTTTCTACATTTGTCAAGCCTGAAGACGAGCCAGAGGTGAAAGCTTAAGGTCTTCTCAGGCCTTTTCAAGCATGTGTGCTGCCCTGTTTATGCACATGGGTTTCTTGATTCCCCGGTATACATGGAAGCTTTTAAAAGCCCTTATTCCCACACATATCTCCTTCATACGCTTCCTTTCTAGGCTTCTAGGTCTGCCTACTGGTTTTCTCAAGTGTTGTGCCATGCCCCGGGCTGCTATGGCCAATACCTGTGTCTTTAAATGCTTTTGGCAGTAGCCTCCCTGAAAGCCATCTGAACCTTGTGAACATGCTGAGTCAAGCAAAACAAAGAGGAACCTTTGTGCTAGTTCTTGAAGGAGCCTCGAGGCATGTTGAGACCCTTAACACACTTCTTTAAGGGTGAAGTCCACACTGCTCCCTGTGGAGCTAGCTAATGTGAGTGTGGGGGATGGGAAGTGGATTATTTAAACCCCACAGCACTCTCTTACCACAAAGCAGCATCTTCTTTCTTCACCAAATCTTCGTATTGTAAGCCCTCTTTTTGTAAGTTTTTGACTAGATTCCAGAGTTTTTCCAAAGCTGATTCTGACAGTTTTTGTAGCTCATTAGTTGCTTTTTTGGAGGGTTGTATACCTGGAGTTCTTTACTCCATCATTTTCAGTAACTGATATACCCCAATTTTAAAAACACTACGCTTGCCAAAATAAATAGTTATGTGTGCTTCATGCATCATGAGGGCTGAAGTGCCTCCAGAATTTCCAAAGCAGTTTTTAAGGGTGGCAGAAGGGACTGGTTAGAGGAGAGGTCTAGGGAACTCGTCTTCAAGCTGTGTTCACGAAGCACACTGCATTAATTGAGAAAACACCAACTGTCAACATCATGTGTATGTGAGAACTGATGAAAATTATGGAGTGAAGTGTTAAATCCTTCCCAGGCCCCTCTTGGTGCTGCTGAAGTAGCAAGCAGTTCTTTGATTGGGAAGTTGCTTCTGAGGCTACATGTCAGGATGGGAGGATGAGACTGGTTAACCACCAATAGCCCCATCTTGAGAGGGACTTGGGAGTCAAGCAAACTGATCTGAATTTTGGGGTAGGCCCAAGATTTATTGAGCCTTTTTCTATCATTCTGCTCTTGGGCTGAAGAAGGTATATAGACGAGTCAGGTGTAAAGGCCAGGGCTACAGATGGTTCAGGGTCATCCCCACTCCAATTGCCCTAAATCCATAATGTCTGGGGTTTGTGGAGACCCACGATGTTCTGGACTAAAAGGAACTTTCTATTCATACATGTTGATATCTGTGGCCACCAGGGGGCAGCTGGGTTTCATAGACTATTGCTGCACCCCCCTCCCTCCCCCAAGACTAATTTTGAATGGCAGCTTCCAAATTTCTTCCCATAACTTTGCCCTGGAGCCTGAAGTGCACTTCAGGAAAATAGGCAACTTCTCAAATCACCTGACTTAGACATAGTCATCAGGTTACCCCTTGGGCCAGGAGAACATCCAAGTTTGGCTGTTGTGATTTAGAGTCTTAGAATATCAACACTCAGGGGTCCTTGGGGATTACCTGGGCCAGGTTCCTTCTTTCTTTCTTTCTTTCCTTTCTTTCTTTTCTTTCTTTCTTTCTTTCTTTCTTTCTTTCTTTCTTTTTCTTTCTTTCTTTCTTTCTTTCTTTCTTTCTTTCTTTCTTTCTTTTCTTTCTTTTCTTTCTTTTCTTTCTTTTCTTTCTTTCCTCCCTCCCTCCCTCCCTCCCTCCCTCCCTCCCTCCCTCCCTCCCCTCCCCCCCCTCCCTCCCTCCTTCAAATTAAAGGTGCGAATCTTTTGGTTAAAGGATAGTGGTGATGGTTGACAGTGAGAGGCCCTGATCTCAACTCTGACTTGAAAAGATGCCTCAGAAGTCTAGGGTAGTGTTGTCCAACTTTCAGTCATACCCAGAGCACCTATATGATTTTTACCAGTGAATATGCTAATATTTATTTAATATGTTTCTTTAAATTGCCTCACTTTTTTCTCAAATAAATTCAGCCTCATCTTATGTAATATTGAAGATGTGATGTCTTAGGCATATTTTTTTCTAATTCATATTAAAATACATCTACAGCTATTGACAAATTTAACATTTGTTTGTGGTAACACCTCACATTGTCTCATGTCTTTCTATTACACTTTGGGATATGACACCCTATGGCACCAAGGAGCACAGTTGGAAAAGTACTTATCCTAGTTTATTCTATTGTCAGGCAAAGATACTAAGAGATCCAGAAAGGATAAGGGACTCACCCAAGGTGACTCAGTGACAGTGACAGAATAGAGACTTAAACCCAAGTCTACCAACTGCTAGTCTTTTGTTCCTTTCACTGTACCAGATTCCAAGAGAATTAGGAAGCCCCTCCGCCATCTAGACTCTCCCACAGGAAGGAAGAAAAGAAGGAAGGGAGAAGAGAAGAAACCCTATTGTTTACTGAATTGGGACGAGTTCTGAAGCTGTGGTTCAGGAGGGCCAAGGCAAGTGTGAACTACAATGATTTCCTATGTCTCTCTGGGCCACATACTTGTGAGGCCCCATCTTTCTAGAGGCTGGTCTCATGCGCTGATACATGCAACATGAAATTATAGAGCATCTGTCACGTGCTTGAGGACACAGAAAGGAGCTCACCTTCCAGTGGGCGAAACAGCGCATTAAACAGCTGGGCTATGGGCACAGCAAGGTGCTGCAGAAACAGAGGCCATGACCATGCTGCTCTTGGCTTTTTTTGTTTTTACCACTGGCTTGTTTACCAGTTTCCCTTCTTTCCTTCTGCTCCGTCATCTCAGATGCAAACAGAACCCACCCTCCAAATTCGAATGAGCAAATTGAATGTGGCCAGAAACTCAACTCCAAGAGTACTGAGCTCTGGGCTGTTGTTCCTCCCAACCTCCTCCCCTGTCCAAACTTGTTCATGAGGCTCTTCAAAAAGGAAGTGTTGGAGATGTGTCTGTAACTGATTAGCATTGTCTGATTCTGGTAGCTCTATTTGGCTACCCCGAGTTAGATGAGAAGCTGACACCCACTGTCAGCCCTTTCACACATGTGACACTTCCCCAGAAATCTGAACATAGGGATTTTGTTGCTGCTTAGCAGGCAGGGCCCTGAGGGCTAACTTTTTTTTTCAATTGGGGAATTGGGGGAGTAGAACAGTGTTGGGAATTGGGGGAGGGGACCAGCCAAGTTGTTGTTCTTCAGTCTTCGTTGTGGAGGGCGCCAGTCGCCATCTGGCTTCCCGTCGGCAGCTCGTGGCCTCTAAGCTCAAGGTGCTGTGTTCAATCTTAGTTGCAGGTGGGTGTAGCCATCTTCCCATGCCAGAGTCGAACCATCAGCCTTGTTGTTAAGAGCACATGCGTATCTACTGAACCATCCAGGTGGCAGCTCAGCTCAAGGTGCCGAGTTCAGTGTTAGTTGCGGGCTGGTGTAGCCCAGCATTGAACAGGCAGTCTTGTTAGGAGCACATGCTCTCACCAGCTGGGCCATCCTGCCACCTGTTGGCAGCTCAGCAGCAGCTCAGCTCAGGCGCAGCGTCACTGGCCCATGTGGGAATCGAACCGGGGGCCCTGTTGCTCAGAGCTCGTGCTCTAAAGCCAACTCTTTTTTTTTTGAGGGCAGTGTCACTGGCCCTCATATGTGGGACCCGAACCGGGGCCACTGGCTTCCCAAGGGGCCACCGCTAAACCACCGCGCCACTCGGCCGGCCCCTGAAGCTAACTCTTAACCAACTGAGCCACTCGGCCGGTACAAGGCTAACTTTTGACCACCATCTCTGCACCCCCAAGAGCTCCTCCAAAAAAACCCTAATCCCTAAAATGAATCTTCTAATAGGAAGAGGGCCTGAAATATTTTTTTCTTTCACACATTCCTCCCAGCCATGGAAGTGTCCTACCTGAAGGACCTCCACTGACGTAGGTACCAGGCTGGGCTCCCCTGCTAAAACTGGGGCTCCTGGGGCAATGATTAGGGAGAGGGGCAAACCAGCCACAGCACCAGATTCATCTTCAACTGTCTCTCCCCACTTCTCCCTTCAGGATCCCTCTACCTGTTTCTAGTTTTCTCCCTGGTTCCTTCTCACTCCATTCACATCCCCAGGGCCCTCAAGCACCTCCACCTTCACCAATTTGATAAATTCATTTGTGCTGAAAAAAATGTCTGAAGGAGCTAAAAAAAAAAAACACCTAGGTTCAAGTCTTGCCTTTTTCACTTACTAGTTGAGTAACTTGAAACAAAATAATTTCATCTATATGAGCTTCAATTTCCTCTTTGCAAAACGGGCAAGATAATGTCTGACCTATCCACCTCAGCAAATTGCTGTACAGATCAAAGGAAATACTGGGTATGAAGTTGTTTTGTGAAGAGCCAATCACAATGCATATGTAAAAGGTTGAGTGAGTCACTTCTCTCTGGGGACTGGTATTTTGAAAGAGCATAATTTAAAGGAAACAGCCACTAATACAGCATTTTAAACAGGGCAGGATGGGAGAGAGGGTGGAGGCTCAGGCCACTTTGTTGACTTTCTTATAATTCACTTGAAAACCAATTATTAAACATCTAGTATGCATTGTGTACTCTTCTAGATACTGGAGATAAAAAAGTCCCTGTCACCATGGAGCTGGCATTCTAGGAACATGGCAGGGACCTAAGAAAAATAGCCCCTGCTCTTCCAGCCTCAGAAAAAGAATCCAAGGTCCAGTTCTGAGCCTCCGGGCTATGGAAGAACTTTCAGTAACTTGATTTAGTTCTTCCTATACAAAATTTGTCTTAATTCAACAATATCAACCATTTGCTGAGGCCCTGTGCAGATCCAAAGTAAAATGTGTCATGTATTCAACAACAAGCATTTAATTCAACAAATGTGTACTGAATGCCCACTACATGCTTGTCACTGTAAATGTGGGGATAGTGAATGCAGAATTAAATAAGGTGGAGTTCTGCCTTTGAAGACTCCCAGTCTAGTAAGGGAGGTAATTTACAAAGAGATAGGCCCATGACACAAGGCTGGAGTTGCTCTAACCAATAGTGTAACCGAGTAATGGTAAAACTAGATGCCCAATAAAAGTGAAATATTATAATTGAGTGCAAAGTGCTATGAGAATTCTGAGAAAACATTTATATGGCCTAGGGTATGAAGAAAGCTTCATCAAAGAGAGGACATTTGAGCTGGACCTTGCAGGTAGAATAGATTTTTAGTAAGGAAAAAGGGAGGTAAATCACCCACCAGAATGGTCACAAGTAACAAGATGACACTTCTAAGAGGTTAAATAAATGCTTGATAAACATATAAAAATATACTCAATCTTTTAATCAGGGAAATGAAATTAAAACCACAATCTTATTTGCACCAGGACAAATAAAATGAAAAAGATAAACAATACTAAGTGTTATCAGGGATGTGGTGCAACCAGCAGTTGGTGGCAGGCCCCTGTGCCTCCATGTGTTAGTGTGTTTTAGGGCTAAGCAGACTCAGGCCTGCTACCGGTGGCAGCCAGCCTTGGGTGGCAGTGTGGTCTCTCCCATGCACCTCCAGAGCCATCACAGGCAGCGACCAACCACAGATTGCTTTGGAGCTCCTATCAGGTAGCCCCAGTCCCGTCACAGACAGGCAGTGGCTGACCTTGGCCTGTACTGGAGCCCTGCCAAGAGGGCCCTAAAGTCAGAGATCGACAGTAATACAGTCAAAGTAGGGGACTTTAACACCCCATTGACATCACTGGATACATCTTTCAGACAGAAAATCAACAGGGAAACAGCAGCCTTAAATAACCCACTAGACCATATGGATTTAATCTATATTTTTAGAGCATTTCACCAGAATATACATTCTTCTCAAGTGCACATGGAATATTTTCCAGGATAGACCACATGTTAGGCCGCAAAGCAAGTCTCAATGAATTCAAGAAGACTGAAATCATATCAAGTGTCTTCTCCGACCACAGTGGTATGAACCTAGAAATCAATTACAAGAAACAAAAACAAAACTGGAAAACACAGTAACACGTGGAGGATGAATAACGCGTTACTAACTAGTGGGGGGGGTCAGCAGTGGGATCAAGGAGGCGATCAAAAGATACCTGGAGACAAACAAAAATGAAAACACCATGACCCAAAATGAAGGGGACACAGAGAAAGCAGTCCTAAGAGGGAAATTCATAGCAATACAGGCCTACTTCAAGAAACGAGAAAAATCACAAAAAAGCAATTTAACCTTACATCTAAAGGAACTACAAAAAGAACAGCAACTAAAGCCCAAAGTGAGTAGAAGGATGGGAATAATAAAGATTTGAGTGGAAATAAATGAAATGGAATCTAAAAAAACAATAGAAAAGATCAAAAGCTGGTTCTTTGAAATGATAAACAAAATCTGATCCCTGTGACTATTTTGTAACTGCCAATTTGTACTTCTTTTTTTTTCTTTTTCTTTCTTTTTTAATTCTTTTATTGTGAAAGATTTTTTAAAAAAAAATTAGTTTCAGGTGTACAACGCAGTGCAATAGTTATACTTTTTACCACTCAAAGTGACAACCCCCTTCCCCCACATTTTTTTCTTTTTCTTTTATTTTCTTTTTTTTCAAGATTTTTATTGGGGAATTGGGGGAGGGAAACAGTGTTGGGGAATTGGGGAAGGGGAACAGTCAAGTTGCTGTCTTTTTGTTCTTCAGTCTAGTTGTGGAGGACGTTGCTTCACTGGCCCATGTTGGTATCGTCATTGCGCTCTTCCCGGATGAGGCAGATCGGTCGCCGGCCTCTGGATAGTCACTCACTGTGGCTATTGGCAGCTCATGCTGGCTGCCAGCCGCTCACACAGGCTGCCGGCCACTCACTGTAGCCTATGGCTGCCCACTGCAGCAGGGGCTGCAGCCTACACTGTCACCGGGGACTCATGGCAGCGCAGCTCCAGGTGGAGCTGTTGTTAGCTGTAGAGGGCAGTGTCACTGGCCCTCATATGTGGGATCCAAAACCAGCTCTTAACCAATGCGCCACTCGGCCGGCCCTCTTTTATTTTCTTATCCCTATCTCCACCCCCTCACATTCAGTTACCATCGGCTTGTTCTCCATATCTTTGGGTTTGTTTATATTTTATTGTCTTTATTCTTGCTAACCTTGTGGATCACTCCCTATAATAGAAAAGCCCAGTTCTGTCTGACCTGTGAGTGTAGATGTACTGAGAGCATTCTGTCTAGGGTAATAATGTGTCCTGTAAACTCTTTCCTTACCTAAGTCCAGATTGTTTTTTAAACTTTTTAGTATTATTAGTTAAAGATGTACAAAACAATGCAATAGTTATCTTTTTCACCCCTTACAAAGTGGCTACACCCTCCCCCATCTCCTGCCCCACCAGTATTATACATATCTATTACAATTCCATTACATCCCCACACTATATTCCACATCCCATGACTACATATGTGTTAAATTATAGTTGACATATAATATTATTCAGCGGCAGCTTCAGATGTACAGTGCAGTGGTCAGGCCACTACACCGTCCATGAAGTGGTCTCCCTGACAAGACATGAGTCCTTCTGATCCCCTAAGAAAAATATTTACAACCTTATTGATTATATTCCCTAAACTGTCTCTTCTGTCTCTGCAGTAGTATTGTAGTTATCAGTTTGTATTGCCTCGTCCCTTCAATTTGTACTTCTTAATCCCTTCACCTTTTTCATCCTGCAGCCCAATCGCTTCTCTGACAACCGTCAGGTCTCTGCATCTATAAGTCTGTTGGTTCATTTTGCTCTATAGGTTAAATCATATGGTATTTGTGTTTCTCAGTCTCACTTATTTCACTAAGCGTAGCGCTCTCTAGGACCATCCATGTTGTCACAAATGGTACGAGTTCATTCTTTTTTATATATAGTGCCAGGTAGGTACTAGACTAATCAGGGGGTATGTTTGTAAATGATATAGACGTCTAACCACTATGCTGTATACCCAAAACTAATATAAAATAATATTAAATGCCAACTGTAATTCAAAAATAAATTTTAAAAATGAACTCTAGTTAATAATATACATGCAGAAATATTGGGAGAAAGATATATACTGATATAAGTATATACATATAAGATGGATGGACTAGATCAATGGAGAGTTGGATACATGAACAGATATGTGATAAAGCAAATATAGTAAAATGTTGATGGTAGAATCTAGTGGTTGGGTATACAGGTATTTGTGGCGAAAGTCTTTCAATTTGGCGGGGGTGGGAGTTGAGAAAAAGGAGACAGGGGCATTTGTGGACAATAAGATAGGAAAGAGCTCTGTGCTGCTTGGGCTTAAATCTCTGTGTGGGAAGTGCCCTAGGAACCCACTGGAGAGTCGAACAGGGCCTGGATCATAAGGGACCCAATGTGGCAGCTCAGGAGTTTGGACTTTACCTCTTAGGTAGTAAGGAATCATCTCAAATTTTTAAGCAGTTTGAATGACATAATCGGAAGTAGTGTGACATGGAGAAATGCCTCATAGTTAGGAACTAAGAGACAAGGGCCCTGGTCTCACTCACAGCATGACTTTGGGTAAGTGGATTAACATCCCCAGGTCTTCTCCTCCATAGAGAGGCCTTGGGAAAACTGAGGCACACAAAGGACTCTATAAATGTGTACGTACTGAAGGAGGAAAATAAAGTGCCTCTTCCTTGTCCTTACCCTCCACCCAACTCCCTTGCCCAGGCTCCATTTGAATGATGTTTCCTGCCCTTTAACTGGCTTTCTTTATCTGCAGGGTCAGCAAGTTGTTCTTGAAACTTGACCCCTGGGCCCTAGCATGCCAGTTACTTTCCTCTAACTCAGCTGCTGATACTCGATTCTGACCCTAAGGCCCACCACTGTTTCATCTTTCTGTCTCTTACTCTCTAGAAACTTCCTGTGCTAGGGCATTGGGATCTTAAAGGCCCTAGGTCTGTAACTATCTTGGAATCCAGGAAGTCACCTTCAAAGAGGTGGACCAGGCAATGTCTGAGAATGCAGGTACACAATGTCTACTTACAGCCTTCCCTCTGCTACCCTGAACCCCACTGTGCCCTACCCCCAAGTTTCCCTCATTTGTCCTTCTCTGGTGTCTTCAGCAGTTAGTGTCTCTACCACTGACCTGGAGTTAGGGGACATATCTTTCTGGATTTATATGACTTCGCTTTTTAGCTAGACTGAGTTCTTAGAAGGCCAAATAGGAAGGTCAGGCAAAGGATATTGTAAGGCCAGAGCACTTCCTAAATTAAACAAAAGAAAACAACCTACCAAATGCAACAGCCCAAAACCTTTACTGAAAGAAGCCTTTCCATGTGGTGAGGAACTCCCAGATCTCTGACATTTCCCCCTGAAGTTTCTCCTTTTACAGGCTGACATGAGCATGGGCACAGAACCTTATGCCCCATAGACCAGATGACACTACGCTGAAATGTTCAACAAGACACTGAAAAAAGGGTAGGAGATGACAAAAAGGAAATGAACACCAACAGCATCACAGAGGGCCGGCCGCGTGGCTCAGTGGGTTAAGAGCTCGCTCAAGAGTGCGAGCTGAGCTCTGAGCAACAGCAGTTCGATACCCAGCCCGAGCTGAGCTGCCGCTGAGCTGCCAACAGGTGGCAGGATGGCTTAGGTTAAAAAAAAATCAGCACCACAGATAATCTGACTTCAAAGATACAGCCTGCTCTTCGGGGTTAGCAAGTCCTGGAGTATAATAGTTGCTCAATCAATATTTGCTAAGTGGAAGCCCTCACGGTCTCCTTCTTCAAGGGGTAATTTTAATATCATTTCATAAGTGCTATGATAGATACGTGCAGTGGTTGAAATCATAGACTCTCCAGCCATTGTGAATCATAGGCTGAATCTTTCTCTGTGTCAATTACAAAATGATGCCAATTACATATATACATGTCATATTGTGTTCCATAAAGACTTAAGGTAATTAGAGGGAAAAGCTTAGATAATTTACATGTCATCTTAAGTAAGTAGTTTTTCTCTTTAGGCTTAAGTTTTCCCATCTGTAAAATGAGGAGGCAGAACTTTGTGTAAGATCCCTCCAAGCTCGGACAGTCTATGTTCCAGATTTTGAAATTTTTAAACCAATGCCAAAAAACACACTAGGTGGTTTTCTGCTTTTTCCAATGAAAGCAATCTTCAAACCGTCTTGCTGTCAACATTTATTGAGCATTTACTACATGCCAGGTGCTTATGTTAGGTGCTTTCCATATTTTATTGATAATCCTCACAACAAACCTGAAAGATGAGCCTTATCTCTATTGTTCATAGGCTTTGTTACATCAAGTGGCTAAATGTATGTATGTATTTAGAGCACCTTCTTTGTATCAGACATTGTGTTAAGTGCTAAGGACAGAAAAATAAATAATACTGAGCCTATTCTCAAGGAGGTAGCCATTTATGAGAGAAAGCTGAGATGTAACAAGGATAAGGCCCATCCTTATGCTGCATTGTAACCATACATCTGAGAGACCTCTGTTCCAGCTCTATAAGGGTTCCAGTTCTCAGGACAGGAAACCTTTCAGCTAGCACAATGTTTAGCACATAACAGGTTCTCAATAAATTCCTCTTAAATTAGTAAAAACAAGAATGAATAAAAGGCTTAAAATTCCATTCTGTGTCTCTCTTGGATGTGATCAAGAAACCAATCCATGTCACCCTTCCAGTTTTGCTGTTCGGTGCTGTCCCTCAGAGGGTTAAGTATTTCCTGTTGCATTCATTTCTATAATGCTCCTGCTGCTTCTGTCATCTTTCCCCCTCTCTGTCTGCTCTAATAATAGACCAATTATTGAGCAGAATTGCTTCCTTGGCATTCAGGAAGCAGGCTCCATGAATATGGCCAATTGATTTGTTTTTAATGCACCCATTATTATGAATAGCCTGCTGGCTCAAGCTGAAATCAGGCTGCATCCAATATTTTTCCCTTCCATGTCTCCACTTTGGCCCGCAGGAAAGTGTCAGCATTCAAATTTATTTCCCAGTAATATGGGTTCCCATCAGTACTTTCCTGATTATAGACAATAAAACCAAAGTTTTCTCGCCTTTAGACTTCTTTTCTCACTACTGGAGCAGCCTGGCTCCTTTTCACAATCTGTACCACTTGGCTCTTGGATCCAAAGTGATTTGGTGTCATCAAAACTATTGCAGCGCTATTTACAATAGCCAAGACTTGGAAACAACCGAAATGCCCATCGGTAGATGACTGGCTTAAGAAACTGTGGTACATTTATACAATGGAGTATTACTCCGCTATAAAGAAGAATGAAATTGTACCATTTGCAACAATATGGATGGACCTAGAGACTATTATGTTGAGTGAAATAAGTCAGTCAGAGAAAGACAAATACCACATGATCTCACTTATATGTGGAATTTGAAAAACTGAATGAATGAGCAAGAAACAAATAGTTTCATAGATATAGAGGAAAAAGAGGGTTGCTAGTTGGGAGGGGGGTGGGGATGAGCGAGAAGGGGAAAGGATTAGACAGCATAAATAGGTAACTACAGTATTGTCACAGGGATATGAAAGACAGTTCGAGGAATATAATGTTAAAATTTTGTGGGGTGTCAGATGGTCACATGTTTTGTTAGGGAGACCACTTCATGGATGGAGTAGAGGCTTGATCACGGCACTGTACACCTGAAATTGATGTTGTATAATATTGTATGCCAACTGTAGTTGAATATATAGACAGTCACGGGATGTGGATTATATGGTGGAAGGGAGTCAAAGGAATTGTAATAGATAGTATGATATGGAGGGGGAGGAGTGAGAGGGAAGAATTGGGGGAGGGGGGTTGTCACTTTGAGGGGTAAAAAGTATAACTATTGCCCTTTGTTGTACACCTGAAGCTAGTTAAAAGTATATATAAAGAAAAAAGAAAAAAAAGCAAAAAAAAAAAAAAACCTCTTAAGTTACCCTCATAGAGGTGAAGAAATAAAAGTGAATGAAGGAGGCAAATATTTGTACCTGCCTTCTTGAGAAAATTCTCAATGCATCATCCATTCTTGAGAAGCTAGGATGATTTAAGCACAGGGCAGGGGGAATGATATGAATCACCTACTGAGTTCCACTCAAACCAGAAAATTCTATTGGACAATAGGAGCAGCCCAAAGCAAGGAAGTACCTTTGGCTTAAAATAGAGATTGTCAAGAATAGGAGGCCTGTCAGAGGTCATCCGGTCCAGTGAGTCCCAAGCTCTAATCTGCAGACCCATTACGGTCTGTGAGATTGTCATCAGTCTGCTGTCACATGGGAAAAATTGTTGCCAACTAACCTTTCTTGAGAAAGACTTCAGTCAGTAGAAGACTACATCCTTTCTACATTTTCTATATTTCAGTATTAAAATATCATTTCATTAATGATATGTGATGAAACATGTCCTCCCATGGCAACATTAAAAATTGACATGCTTATGGTGGTCCCCAAAGTTTTGGGCTTTATTTCTGTTAGAGATCCAGATTTTGGGTTGTTACTGTTTTGGTCTAGTGGTGAGCTGGTAGTGCATCAATCTTACCAGAAGCCTTCTTAAGACCATGTATTCCTCGCTCCCACTGCCAGGTATTCCGAGTAGTGACAGAAAGCACATTCTTTCACTTGCAGTATGAACCAGAGACTTCCACTGGGGTTTCCCAAGGTCCACAGTCAGATAAGTCAAATAATTTAAAGGGCTTACAGGGTCCATACCCCACTTGTCTTGAGTATGAGCCACGCTGAATAAGTTTATACATAGTAGGCGCTCTCTAAAGACTTGTTAATATTGATAGTGTTTGTTGACCAAGTGTGATTTAGAAATTTGTACAGAAATCTTCATTCATCTCAAGACCGTGGCCCTACTTCTACCACCTCACTGTCATCCTTATCTCCTCTGCATCTTTCCTGTCCCTTTCCCTCAATCTTAAAATGTCCTCACCCAGTCTATAGTATAACTACCTAGTGCAGTCAAATTCAATAACTGGTAGTTATAATTAATATCTTCCACTAAAATATAAGCTCAACGAGGACAAGGAGCATTGTATATTCCCAGCGCCTAACATAGTGACTGGCACACAATAGTTGCTCATGAACTCTTTGGGAAATGAATGATTGAAGGGCATGATAAAGGCAAGAGGCATGGCCTCCCCAGCTCCAGACGAACCTCCCCAGCTCCAGACTTTCCTTTCAGGAAAGGCCTAGAATCTCAAGTAGGGAAGAATGGATGGGAAGGGTGGGTGATCCACTGTGTTTGGAGCTTGCCATCCATGGGACAAAAGAGAGGTGAGAACATGACAGAGAGCAGTGCTAGACAGGCTGAATATGAGCACTTTGGAAACAGGCACTAGATATGTGTGTGTCCTTGGGATTTAGTACGGGGTCTGGCACACAGAGGCTCTTAGTAAATTTGCTGAATGAATGAGGTCTCAAACCATAAGTGACATTTTCTGCTTTGCTGAGGAATTTAACCTTAAGAGTGAAATAGAGAATCACTGAAAGTTTTTAAAGCAGAGAAGTGTCACGACTAAAATTGTATTTTAGAGCTGTAATTGACAGGATTGTGTGGAAGAAGAGACAAGAAACGACAGGCACCTCAGACCTGATTGGGCTCCTAATTGCCAATCTCAATTCACAGTATTACCACTTCTTCACTTAAGCTAGAAATATCAGCATCATCTTTGCTTCTTCTTTTCCCTCCACTACCCAAAGCTGTTCTGTCAACTCTACCATAACAATGGCTCACAGAGGCATCCCTTTGTCTTCATCCCTGCAGTCAGTACCTTATTTTAGATCATCAGCATTGTTTTACCTGGTTCATTGCTTGGTTTCCTTACCTCTTATCTTTTCAAGACTGTCACCACAGTTTTCTTTCTAAAATGCAGATTGTGGGCCGGATGAGTGGCACTGTGGTTAAGAGCCGGCTTGGGATGCCAGCGGCCCTGGTTCGGATCCCACATATGAGGGCCAGTGATACTGCCCTCTAAAAAATAAAAATAAAAAACATAAAATGCAGATCTGCAGTGGCTCTCTTGTATAGCCATAATAAAGGCTACACTTCTCAGCATGGCATTTAACAACTCTTTGAAGTAGGTATTAACTCCGTTTTGCAAATAAGAAAACCCCTGAAGCTCAGAGAGGGAAAACTACTTGCTTAGGCTCACACAGGAGTGCAATGGTAGAACCAAGCAAGATTCAAATGCAGGTCTCCTCATGCCAGTGCTCTAGCCATTATAAAGTGCATTCTAAAGAGGGGAGAAAGGATAGTTACTGTATGTTGCTAACATGGTAGGATGGTGGTTACACAATCCTGTCTCTGGGTGGGGCACATACCTTGAAGCTCAGACAAATGAGCAAAGATCCCTGTTCTACCTCTTAATGGCTTTGTAGACTTCAACAACCAAGTTAACCTCTTAGAGCCTGTTTCCTCACAAGACAGGGACAAGTCATCCCAACCTTAAAGGGTTGTTATGAAGCTTGTATAACATCATAGTGCTACGTTTGCAGGAGACTGTCAGTGAGTGTCATCACCCACACCCTTATCCCCACTCCAGTGATCTCAAATCCCATTTAAACAATGAGGAAAACAGAATTTACACAGAGATGGGCTGCAAGAGTCCAGGATCTATTCCTAGTTCTGAAGTTGCAAATAACTTTCTCAGGGTCTTAATCAGGTTCCTTGCAAATGGAAACCAAAGCTGGTACTCCCCTGGGAAAACAGTTGCTGATGTGTATGATGAGATCCCTGACAGAAAATCACATGGTAAGTCCCAGTGTCCATAATGTTTGTGATTTGGCACTCCTCATGGTGGAAGCATTGTGGATTTTTTTTTTTTTTGAGAGCAGTGTCACTCGCCCTCACATGTGGGACGGAACCGGGGCCACTGGCTTCCCAAGCCCGCGCTTAACCACCGCGCCACTCGGCCGGCATTGTGGATTTTTATTGAAATGCAAACGTTTCCTCGGGAGAGGCAGCACGTATATTGCCTTTTGGGCCTGATTGGCTTTCACTTACCTCTTTCTATGAGTGCGGTCCTTCTATGCCTCTGTGCTTTGTCCCTCTTACGCAGGGACACCCCCACGGCCAGCCCTAGCCTGTTGAAATTCTTCTCTACATTGAAGTCCCGTCTTGGCCACCCCCTCCCCCTGCGATAGCTAGGCCAGGTGCTGTGTTCCCTGTGCTGTCACCGTCCCGGGAAGCCCAGGTTCTAGAAGTGCTGTGGTGAAAGCTCGGGGAGCCCAAGGCTCTGCTGTATGGAGAGCCGCCTTGCATTCCTGCTTGTACTTGGCTTGTCCCATGACCTTAGGGCAATAAACGCCTTGACCTCAGATTTCCTGCCTGGAAAGAGCGGGCGATGATGATTACCTCCGGGCGATACGGGACGGGCTCTCGGCGCCCCATGAGCTGCGGCGAGGCCTCCTCTGCCGACGGGACCGCGCTGTGGTCCGTGCTCTGGGCCGGGGCCTCCGTGGGACCCGCGGGCCTCGGCACACCTTTACCCTTCCGCCCGCGCCGGCCGCCCAGGTGCTTCAGGACTCGGTGTCGCTGGGCGGCCGGCGCGGCCCTGAGCCGCCTTCCCAGCGACGAGGTTCCCGGAGGCTGGCGCTCGCCCGCGCCGGGCCGAGGGCAGCAGCCGGGTAAGCGCGCCGCGGCCGCCCGGGTGGTGCCTTCGGCGCGCGGCCCTTCGGGGAGAGCTTCCCGGGCTGGCGGGCAGCCGGGGGCGCCCCAGCTGGGCCCCGGGTCCGGCAGGGCGGCCCGCGCGCTCCCGGGGGAGCCGAGTCCGCCTGCCCCCGCGGGGCTGGGCCTGAGCGCCGGCGGTTCGGCGGGACTCACACGAAGTGGGCGGAAGGGGGCGTGGGTGCGGGCGGCGTCCCTCCGCCAGCGGCTGCGCCGAGTAGCGGCGCCGCGGGCCTGCGGGGCGGCCCGGCCGGGCTGTCGGGGCGGGGGCGCCTGGCGTCCGCCCGGGGCCCGACCGCCTGCCCAGGTGCGGGGCGGCCCTGCCCGGCTCCCCGGGGCTGCAGGTCGGCGCAAACAAAGCCCTGATTGACTGCCCCGAGGGGCGGGCCCGCCGCCGGGCCGCCTCCGCCCTCCGCCGCCCGCCAGGGATTTGCCGGGAAGGGCGGAGGCGAGCGAGCGGCCCGGCGGGGGTGCGCGGGCCGCGCAGGGCTGACCCCCGCTCCGGCGGGCCGCGTCCGCCCTGCGTCCGAGGGCCGCGCCGAGCCCGGCGGGTCGCCCCCACCGCCCAGGGCCCACAGGGCCGCCCAGGGCACGGGGGCGGGCCACCGGTCAGCGCGCGCCGGGCTCCGGGGCCACCCGGCCCCCGCTGCTCGCGAGGACGGCGCGGTCCTCCCCGCGGAGGGAGTCGCTCAGGGCCGCTGGCCGCCGGCGGGCGCGGGGCCGGGGTGGCGCGCTCCGGCCCGCGTCCCCCCCGGGCATCGCGAGCAGCAGGGCCGCCGGCGGGCGCGCAGCAGGAAGGGCTGGGAGAGCGCGGCTGCAGCGCGGCTGCCGAGGGAGGAAGAGGTGCGGGGGGAGCGGAGGAGGGAGGAGGGATGACATGGGCGAGCCGGAGGGGGGCGGGCGGGGGGCGGAGAGGGCTCGAGGGACCGTCTGTCGCGGGACAGGCTGGCCAGCTGGGGCGCGCAGCCGGAGGAGGAGGCAGCGGCAGCGCCTGGCGCAGCAGCAGAAACAAGTAGCAGCCACAGCGCGTCCGCTCCGGCCCGAGCCGCCACAGGCCCCCGGCCGCGATGGCGCTGCCCAGCCCGGCGATCGAGGAAGCCAAGGGGCCCTGCCGGGAGGCAGAGCAGGAACAGCCGCAGCCAGAGCCCGTGCCGGTGCCCCCACCCGAGCCCCGGCCGGATCCCCAGCCGGAGCCGCAGCCCCTGCCGGACCCTGCGCCGCTGCCGGAGCTGCAGCTGGAAGCCGAGCCGGTGCACGGATCCGAGCCCACGCCCACCGTGGAGACCCGCGGCACCGCGCGCGGCTTCCAGCCCCCCGAGGGGGGCTTCGGCTGGATGGTGGTCTTCGCCGCCACCTGGTGCAACGGCTCCATCTTTGGCATCCAGAACTCCTTCGGGATCCTGTACTCCATGCTGCTGCAGGAGGAGAGAGACAAGAACCGCGAAGTGGAGGTCCAAGCAGGTGAGTGGCCCGGAGCGCCCGCAGCGCACCCCGCCGGCCCCACACCCCGGGGGAAGCAGCCCCTCCGGCGCGCCGCTCCGAGGGGCTGCGGGCGGCCTGGGCTGTGCACACAGGACGCAAGGCGTCCCGGGCTGCGACCTGGGACATCCACTGACCACAGGCAACAAACAGGCTGTGTCGCCCTGGGGCCGATCCACACGCATCTCGTGGGTTCGAAGGGCCCTGACCGTGTGCACGGGGCAAAGTATGTGCAGAATGCTTTTTTCTGGGGGGCGGGGGTTACGGGGAGCGAGGTCGCGGAGAGGGGGGAGCTGGGAGGCTGCGAGGACTTCGCGAGAAACGCCGTGCCGCGGATCTCCGCCACAGCCCCTTGTTCCTGTGCCCAGAGCGGACACTTCAGGAATCCTGGTGACTCGGAGCGAACAGGCAAACACATGGCAAGCGTGTGTGTCTGCAGTGCACAGAGAAAGGGAGGGAGGGGCGCGCGTGGGGCCGTGCACGAGGCTTCGCGGCGTGGTTGCCGCCCAGCCGGCCGGCTGCCCTCTGCCACGCGCAGGGAGCCGGTGGATCTCCGTGCCCTCGGAGCCGAACCCTAAAGCGGGCAGGAGGGGGGCAGTGTCCTGTCCGGAGAGGCGTGAAGCGGCTGCCCGACTTCAGCCTGGCCCGCCGCGGCCCGGCGCCTCTCCGCTACCCCGCGGTGCCCTAACGGAGTGCTGGCCTCCACCCCTGCTTGGCCTTGTTCCCTTACACAGCGGGGGCTGGGGTGGGGGCTTCTCCTCGCTGTCGGGGCCAGAGGTGCAGCTGGGAGAAGCCCAGGCCACCCACTTTCTCAGCGAGCAGCCGGCAAAGCCCCTGAGCAGCCCTCCTGAGGCGTCTCCCTCAAGGCTTGCTTCCTCTGGTGGCTTTTCACAGTGTTGCCCAGCGGGCCGTGCTCTTGCCACCCCAGCACACGCTTCTGCTGCTGTCTGAGCAGGCCTGGGCACTATTCAGGGAGCACAGAACCCCGAATCCTGGGCCATCCCCCTGTGGAGGTCCTGGGCCTTTGGAGAGCCCCTCATCAACCAAGGACTCCGTTTTTCAGTTTTCAGCTCCCCTGGGCTGCGCTTGACAAAGCGCTTTGGGGGCTCCGGGCACCTCGGATCCTGTGACCCATGGCTGCCACAGTGTGCGAGTCCCACTTGGCTGTCCAGAGACTGCCCAGGCCACACTGATGTCAGAATGCAGGGGGTCCCTGGGGGACAGTTCGAGGCCACACTCAGCCCTGCTTTGATGCACTTCAGGGGCTCTTGGGAAGGGATCCAGAGAGCACCTCTGGTGTAGCCTAGTTACCTCCGAGGGCAACCCTGTGCTGAAGGCAGACAGTTGGCCTTTGGGGTCAGAGGCAAAGTCTGGGCGAAACTTCCTGGGAGGTAGTGGGGGATGGGCTGAGGCTAGGCCCTGGCCTTCCAGTGCTGTGAGCGGGCCTGGAGCCTTAGGGGCCTGCAATAATAGTTGGAAAAACCACTATTTTACCAGGAAGCGGCTCACTGCTGGGGGACAAACATCAAAGCAGGCGACCACAGGGGACTCAGGCACAGGGCCGCTTGGCACTTTCCTGTCGACAGCGCAGCTGGGGAGGGGCGGCCAGGCTGGCAGAGGTGTGGCGCTGCGCACTCTGGCCCACTAGGCCCACGGGCAGCTGGGGTCACTGCAGGAAGGCACAGAACGGAATTCGGTGTGTCCCCCGTGGCTCAGAATACTTTGGCTTTGGTCCTTGCCATGGTGCGTCTTGAATGCATGAAAGTTATTTTTGATACTGAAGGCTCTCGGAAACACCTCACTTTTTATTTTGAAAAAGCCAGGAACATCCCACCACGTTCCTGAGCTCCTAGAAAACCTCATAGGCAGCACGATCATTCTGGAGCCCTCAGCTTTCTCAAGCCACTATTCAGATCCGGAGATTCCAAATGTGTCTCTGCCTCCATACGCTTTCTGCAGTGTACCCCCAATTCCCCAGCCACCTGTGCCACAGCGCTGTTGTCCCAAAGGGATAGGAGAAGGCCCCAGAAGCTTGCTAACATCTTTATCAACCAGCATTTGCCCAATAGCCATTCTGGGGAACACGGAACATATACCCCCACAGTCAAGGAGGTTGGTGCATTATCCATTTTTATTAACGTCGGACATGCCTTCCATCTCTACATCTGTGAATTTCAGGTTTGGAGGCACTGCACGACCAAAGTTCTCTTTGGCTAGGCCTCATGCCCTCACGGCCTTACAGCTGCACTGATGGGCTTAATGGCTCCAGAGTTCTGCAGATGCAATTTTGATGTTTGGGGGCCAACTCCACATCAGAGGGGCCTTTGGGTGTGGGGCAAAGCCACAGAGAATAAAAGGAAAGTGGCATTCAGGCCATTTGAGAGCATGCGATGTGTACTCTCTCTGCCTTCTCTCCACCTGTTTTCAAAGGGAAGGCAGCTTTGCCTGGGCCCGAGGCCTGGCAGGACTGGCAGGAGAGGTTCCTGAGATGGAGGCAAGTGACTAAGGCCTGACTTAGGGACAAACGAAAAGATCAACAGAGAAATGAGCCTGTACTTTTTGCAGGGCTTGTGGGAAATTTGGGAGTCCCTCAACCCATACCGAGCAGCAGACAGGCAGCCAGGCAATTTGGTAGAAAATATAACATGGCTTCCTGGAATGAGAAGGGAGCCTTTGGAGGAAAGAGGAGCAAGGTGGCCCTGGTCGCAGGCCCCAGTTCATCACTGGGACCCTAAGTGGGGCAGGGGTAGGCTTGGGGGTCCAGGACACAAGGCAGAACAAGCCACAGTTGTTAACATTGGCTCTGAGCTTAGGTGTTTTGAACATGCTGCAGAGTAAGCCCGTTACCCTGCACTTTCCACCCCGGCTGCCAGTCTAGCCAGCACTGGGCCATAAAATTTGATGGGAGGCATCTTTTATTGGGCAGTTTATAAGCATGGCCCTTGCGGGCTCCCAGGTGGGGAGAGTGTGGCTAAGACTCTTACCACTCAGGGAAAGAAAGGGACAATGGTCCAGAAGATAGTTCAGGCTCATGGGTTACTCTGATGCAGACAGAATTTTCTAGGCCTGGCAAAATGGTACATTCTGCCTTTAGGGCAAACAAAGACTGCCAAGGATGGGTGAGGCCAGTGGCACATCAGGCTGTTTTCTTCTCCCTCATCTTAGGGGCTTTCATTGCTTGGTTCAGTATTTCACTGGGCTTACCACTGACTACATTGCTGACTTTGGGGATGAGGGATCTTTTGAGAAAACCTACACACGTCTTGACTTTGGCTGAAGGCTTTTGCCTACTGTCCAGAGAAGCTAGCTCAGGTCGGTTCAGAGCTTCGAGTGACAGGGCCATTGGCCAGGCATCTTTCAAGTCAATCCAACCAAACTGGCTGCCAAACTGGGACCTTGATTCATAGGAGGAGGAGACATTGGGGTATTTGGAAGCCAACCAGGGGATACTTGTTTGAGTTGGAATAGCTGATTGAGGCTGGATTCCTGGCTCACTGTCTGGTAGCCTCAAATACTCATTCGAAGTCTAAATCTGGACCCCAAAGGGCTGGTGATCTCAGTAATACTAAATGGGCAGTGATGAGGAGTTAGATAACTTGTGTCCTTGACTTGCTCTGTGACTTTGAACAGGCACTTTACCTCTCTGTACCTCTGTTGATCTGTCTGTGAAATGAGAGGGTAAGAATTATATGGATTTCAAGTGTACAATTCTATAATACACCATCCGTATATTGCCTTGTGTACATGATATATTATAGAATTGTACACTTGAAACCTATATATTAATAATTTTACTAACCAATGTCATCCCAGTAAATTTAATGAAAGATTTAAAAGAACAGAATAGATGAACTTTCTAGCTCTGCCGTGCTATCTTTCTAGAATTTTGTGGTGTTTTATTCTTTACTATTCACCTGGCATAAATTTTGACTCACACAAATGGAATTTGTTAATGTGCTGGAATTGGGGTGCAGATGAGATGGGGGGAGACTGGGAAAGCAATGACAAGTGATGTAGTTGCTCCTCCCAGAATGCCCTGCTCGCTATAGAACTGCGCCTCCGAGAGAATTCCCTTGACTTGGCCTGCTGCAGGTCGGCCTGTGTGCTGCTGTTTCCTAAAAAGCATTGAACTGCAAGCATTCCCTTAAGCCTCAGTTTCCAGTCCTTTCCTGAAGCTTAATTTCCCACAGCTCATTTTCATTTCTCAGAAATTGCTGCTTAGTATGACGTTGGTTTGCTGTTACTTCAGGATGGAACAGTAAACCAAGATTCCTAAATGCAATCCAGTGGCTTCCTTCAGGGCATCTTTATAGCTGGTTCAGGTCTGCCTGGGTCCCACTGTGGTGGGTGTGGGAAGGCTGCTGCTTGCGATCCTAGGGAAGTCCCTGGTCAACTTTAGCTTCACTCAGGCTTAGCAGAGAGTCTGGCTACTGAAACAGCAGGCACAGAGCGCTCTCTCCTTTTCCCTGAATTTCTACTTGCTGGTCATTGGAAATTTCCTCCAGAGCCATGAAGAGTAAACAAGTAGCTAGACTGTCAACATTAGTAAAGGATGCCATCTCACCTTTTGAGCAGACCAGTTTCCTAGGGGCATGTGCTCCTTTTCCTACCAGCATCTTTTTGTCCTGTTGAATTTTGAAAAGTATCATTGACTTTCTTTCAGATTGTGTAAAAGATAGAACGGGATTTCCTGTCTTGAAAGGATGTGTTTCAACTGGGATTGAGTTAGTAAACCTTAGAGAACAGTTTTCACTCGTAAAATCTTAGAGAAAAGGCTTTATTCATCACACACACACACACACACACCGTGTACCTCAGGCAGGCCATGGGTTCTGAATATTCTATCTCTTGCAACCTATTTATGGAATCAGGTTTAATGTAACAGAGACTTCTGTAGGGGTTATGGAGGACTAGTGCAAAGGACCCAGACTGGAAAACTTATCAGGTGAGAGTGATGAAGACAGTTTGGCCATCTTGGGTTGTGCCTCTTGGCCTGTACCCCTTTGCAACTTCCTAACAGTGGGGCATGGATACATTATTGAAAGTTCTTTGTGCTTCCATCTGCTCTTATTCTGCATCTCTCTCAGGACTCAAAGGTTACTGGGAAGAGGGTTTAGGATACTCCAGCCCTCTCCCATTTTAGAAGTGAAATCACTTGCCAACTTTGGTGGATAGAGAATGTGGCCTCTTTGGGTGACTTTGCTCCAGTTTCTAGGCTTGGTAGGTGAAGAAGGGATGACATTGGCTGTCCTGACCACGTATTTCCTCGACTCTTATTTTCACGGTGCATTTGTATCACCTTTGCTAGATATGCCACCTCCCCTCCTCCCAGTATCGCTGTCTCTCTTCTCTTTCTTTCTCTTGTTCAATTAGAGGAACAACTGGGGTTTCGGATGGTGTACAGGCCCAACTCCAGCCTGGATCTCAGGCCCATTCGTACATATCCCACAGAGGCATCTCTTCCATTTCCCCCTTTCTCCCTTGTTATACTCCCCACTTTCTGGGGGAAGGGTGACTTTCTGTGGAGCACTCAAGAGTATTGAAGCCATCACCTCCGGATTTTTGCAGTTCAGATAGCTACTATGAAATCCTTCTTTTAATTTCCATACCTCCTCTTTTCATAGCACCAGAACCCCAGCCCAGGGGATAGATTTGTAGCAGGTCTTACCCAATACTAGTCAACAAATGTCCTGGTTGGACCCCTTTCTCTTTAAATCCTCCTTATCATCATCATCCATCTCCAGGACCAACTGAATCTCTGGAGAGCTCGGATTTCTTTTCAGTAGCTTCAGGAGTTCTGGATAGGCCCAAAGTCTTCATTCTATATTGGCCCCTATCATCTCTCTTCTTGTCCAAAAATATTGCAGGATTGATTGTAAAGGAGTTAGACAGGGGAGGAGACAGACACCCAAGTGCTAACTAGAGTCAAAAGTGCCTTCAGGGCCGGCCGAGGGGCGCGGTGGTGAAGCGCTGGCTTGGGAAGCCAGTGGCCCCGGTTCGGGTCCCACATATGAGGGCCAGGGACACTGCCCTCAAAACACAAGTGCCTTCAGTGAAGGGGAGGGGTAGAGAAGCTTCCAGGTTAGTTGCTTCCCTGCTTCTTTGTAGCTGAAGGGAAGATGGGAAGGGAACGGTCACCAAACAAGCAGTCCCCACACAGGCTTTTTGCCCAACTTATCCTGTGGATCTGCGTACCCACCCTCTTACCCAGGGTGGAAGGGTATGTGCACACACCCACGTATCCGGACCTGTGTGTACGTGTGTATAGCTGGGTGTGTGATGTCTGTCTAGGCCAATTAGCACAGTTGCTTAGAACACGGTACGTATGAGACTGAAGTCACAGGTTCAGTCACTTGTTCAGGTCAGTCAGCTTCTCACCAAGAAAAAGCTCTTCTGTTCTCTACATGTGCCCCAAGGGGACTGAATAGAAATATGGAGATGACTCCCTGCAACTGGGGAAAGACGTGAAGCCTAGTGATACCTGCTCTCTGTCAAGTACCCTAAAATAATAATAATAATAATAATAATAATAATAATAATAATAATTGCAAACATTTATTTAGCATTTAGCAATGAACTCTGTACCAGGCATTATATTCATCATGTATACTATTATATTAATCATGTTGGTACTTTACGTGTACCAACTCATTTGAATTCAGAACGACATTAAGAGATAGGTACCATTATTTTCTCCATTTCTCAGGTAAAGAGACAGAGGCACAGAAGTTACGTAACTTGCTTAAGCTCATATAGCAAATAATGGCAGAACGAGGGCTTGAACCCAGGCAGTCTGACTTCAGCACTCTTCCTTTTAGATATCACCTAATACATAGTAAAGATGGGGAGGGCAGCTACCAAGGGGGCCTACTGTGGAGGTTTTCATTCCTGTAGCCTCAGAGCATCCTTATGACTAAGGAATAAAAAGAGATGACCAAGAAAGGGTTTAGTAAATCAAAGTGTGACAGTCTTGTGATCAAGACATACTCCTCTAACCACCCATCTTACTCTATGCAAAGTCATGATCCGTGAGTCCAAACATGGCCAGAGAAACTGTCTCCTCTTAGTTGTTTAGCGCTGAACAAGTCACATAACCTTTCAAGTCTTCACTGCTCTCATCTGCACAATGAGATTAACAGTATTTACTTTTATAGAACTATGAAGGGTCAAATGAGATTGTGTAGGTGAAAGGTCTTTGTAAATTGTGAAGGGCTTGATATCTTCTTCTTCTTCTTCTTCTTCTTCTTCTTCATCATCATCATCATCATCATCATCATCACCATCCAGTAACCTTATCCAGCCCCTAGAAATTGAGGTAGCTATACCTTTCTCTAAATGTTCCTGGAACAGAAATCAACCCCTCCTCCCCACCTTCCACCTCCCCGACTCCATTTTCCCCCTCTGCTTTCTTCTGCAATTTGACCCAGGTGTCTTATAGCTAAGTACTGGCTATGTTCTTTTTTGTGTCTGTTCCTCTGTTCTCTAGGAGCCCAGGAAGAGGAGGGGTCAAATCCCAGTTCATATACATTCAAGGAAACAAGGCATGTTGAAATATTTACAGCTCTTGGCAGGAGTTCACAAACCTCCCTAACAGTCAAGGCCTGAGTTTTTAGTAGGAATTGAGGGTGGATGGTGGGTGGAGTTAGGGTGTTACTTCCTCCTGAGGGTCTCTCATGGAGCCTCTGTTCTCCTGCAGGTAGTGAGGAAGAAGGAAAGGGATATTTAGGGTCAGAAGGTCTGGGGCAGGCGACGTTAGACAGAGAAAGGGCCTTGATCATTTGTATTCAGTTTTGGAGTGGGCCAATTTCCTTGTGTTCTAAACAGGATAGTCCTGGAGAACAGAGGCCACAGAAGGCCAGAGGCCTGGAGGAGGACTGCAATAGCAGTTCTGAACAAACATTTCAATACCCACTTAGGGAGCCTCCATTAAGATCACCTAGTAGGCAAATCAGAGTGGAAATGTTTCTCTTCTTTGTTACAGACAAGAAAACAAAATCCCCAAGATCTTCTTTGAGACTAAGATTTCAAATATACTACGACTTACCGTATTGATTTTAAGTTTTTTAAATGTCTAAATTGGAAAGCATTTGAGAGACGACGTGATCCTACCCCATCTGGTTCCCATTTTACAGGTAGACAAGTGAGTTCTGGAAAGATGTGACCTCAGTCAGCATTACAGGCAGATGATTATATAGTGGAGGCTGGTTTGTAAGAGGGGTTGGTAAATAGGTGCAAGGGGTGGGGCTTCTGACTCCCAATTCAATCACCCACATACTGACCCTTCATCTCTCCTTGAGCTTTTCCAAAGTCAATCGCAGGCACTACTTTGTGGAAAGAGATTGCATTATATTTTTATTTACTTAATATTAGAAAAAATTCTAGACGTACGATAGTGAAAAGTCTCTCTCCCACCCCTGTCCCCCTCTAGAGAGGCCAGAAGTATTACCTGATGTGTCCTTCCAGAGATAATCTGTATATGTACAAGCAATTGTGCTTGTGTGTATACACCCTATTTTCAAAACACAAATGATTGCTTATAATTTGCATTATTCCCCGCTTTGCCTTTTATATTTCAAAATACATCCTAGATGTTGTTACATATTAATTCCACAAAGCCCTCACTCCTTTTTATAACTGCACAGTATTCCATAATATGGGTATATCATAATGTATTTAACTGGCCATTTGTTAATAGGTATTCAAGGTGTAACCAATCTTTGAATATGGGCTTTGGAATCAAACTGCACTAGATTCAATTACTTACCACAAGGCTGGTCAAAGATTTTAGCTTTTTCAATCTGAGTTTTCTCATGCATAAAATAGGGATAATAATAATATCTGTCATTATTGGTGTGGAGATTAAGTGATATGAGGCATAGCAAACATCTAGCATACAGTCTGGCACATAATTAACAAATAATGAATAAATATTAGTTCTATCCCTGCTCACAAGCCTTCTCCATACCCACCCACCCCCACTTCAGTTAATGTCGGTTCAATCCAAGTCAATAGGTGTTTATAATGTGCTAGGCTGGAGCTTGGATGAGCCAGAGAAGGGAAAGTATCCCTCACGAAACTAGAATTTCTTTGAGATGATATAACATACCAAACGACCACAGATCACTGCTAAGTAGTAAAAATGTATATATATAAAATTGAATGCAATTTTTGTATGGTGATATGGAAAAGGGGAGATGAGTGTGAGGGCCAGAGGACTCAAGGAAAGTTTTCTGGCAGAGTTGTAACTTGAAATGGAATTTACCTAAGTGGAGAGGGAGGCTATGAATTGGGCAGTGGTGGAGGAAGGGTTGAGCATTAGACAGTTTGGTTGTTGCTCAGAGCCTGGGTCTTTTCCCTCTCTGGGAGTCCAGTGAGTCACTGTTCTCCAGTAGGCCCTGCCCAGCAGGTGGGGCAGGGTGGAGGGCAGGAGGAGAAGAAACTATTGAGGACATTTGCAGAGAACAGCATGGGGCAGGGGGTGTCTGGGCACTGGGCCACAGAAGGAGGTGCCTGCAAATGGGGTGTGGCATAGTCGGCTCAGCCTACACCACCTGCTCTTCCGTGTCAGCAGCCCAGCGCTTATTCTAAGAGGTCTGCGAACAGGGATAGCGAGCGTGAGAGCAGAGGTGGAAGCAGCCCTCAGCCCCTCCCTCGGAGCCCCAGGACTCAGTATCCTCTCTGCGTGTGGCACATTGTGGTTTCCATTAGAAACCGTTATGACATAAAACACTCAGTTGAATACCATGCTGTGCCAACATCTTTGACTATGGCAAGTACTATGTTGAGGGGCTCTGGAAAAGGAAAAGCCAATGCAGTTTGTATTACTTAGGGAAAAGTTCATGACAGGGAAGGACTATGTAGAGATTTATATTCCCATTTTGTCATTGTAGAAAATGGAGAGTAGATAGAAGGCAATGAGTGGCCTAAGGTCATGCACTTAATATTTAGCAGAGCTGAGACTAGAGTCCAGGTCTCCTAATTCGGTGTTCCATGGGGACATAGATGTAGGAGCTCCCTGAAAGCTGGAATAGAGTTTTCTCTAAACTTGAGAGTAGCCTGGAGGTTAAGTGTATGGATAAGAAATACTGTGGTATGATGAAAACCAAATTAACAAACAAACAATTAGGAGTCAAAAGGTTAAGAGGGATAGAAATGAAAGTCATGAAAGGAAGGATCTGGGCATAGCTAAGGCCTGGTGGCTGGGATCAAGGAAGAGCCCTGAACTCGGAGCCAGGAGATCTGGGTTCTGCTCCTGGCTCTGCTAATGCCTTTGTGACGCTGATCATTTCTGGGTCTCAATTTCTCCACTTAGGCAATGAGAAAGCTGTACCTCCCAGAGACTTAGTGAAGCTTAGAACTAATGGTTTCTATAAACCAAAGAGGTTTCGGGTCCTTCCTGGCAACAGGTTGGGAGTAATGGGGAATGGTAAGGCAGTTAGTGTAAGAGAACAACTTCTCTGCTGAAAATGAAAACCAGATCCTCCCAGGACTTCTAGTCAAGATGGTGAAATAGGTAAATGCTGTGCTCGCCTCCTCCCACAACCACATGAAAATTACAACTAAACTACAGAACAACCCTCACTGAGAACCACCTAAAGTCTAACTGAACAGAAGTCCTACAACTAACAACATACAGAAGATGCCGTGTTGAGACTGGTAGGAGGGGCGCAGACGTGGAACAGGCTGGTCCCACACCTGTGCGTGGGGAATAAAAATCGGGAGGGGTATCTTGGATGTGGAGGTCCCCACTGCGGAGCAAGGGGTCCCAGCCACACACCAGGCTCCCCAGCCCAGGGTTCCAGTGTCGGGGAGAGGACCCTCCACAACATCCGGCCTTGAAAACCTGTGGGGACTGTGTCTGCCATCTAGGTGAGATGGACGGCTGCTGTAGACCCAGGCATCCTCTTAAAAGGCCTGCACACAGACTCACACACTCACAAACACTCACCTAAGCTCCAGAGAAGAAACAGCAGCGTGACAAGCACCAGGGATATATGGGGGAGGAACTCAGTTGTCTGGCTTCCAAGTGAGGGCTGGAGGGGAAGCCTTGGCCCAGGCAGACGCGCTGGCACGGCCCTTGTGCCTTTCCGGAGCCCTCCCCTTCCTTGCGTGCAGACGCAGGTGGCCGCCATACCTGAGTCTCCATCAAGCTGGCTAACACTGCTTGCCCCAACCTGGTGATTGCCTGAGACCTCACCCCATCCAACTCATGCCCCAGCCTGAACCTTTTCCAGTGGCTGTTCCTCACAAGCAGCCGGCCTAAGCCCACACTGCGGACTTCCCTAAAATCTGTCAGAGGGCCGCAAACAAGCAGCATAAGGCCTCAGCATGCCCTGTAACCCTTGTTAAGTGCCCCCAAGTCCAGCACTAGCAGCATCCAGACTTGGTTTGCAGAATAACCTCGCGCAGGCACCTCCAAGCCCAGCACAGGCAGCTACGAACCGCAGAGCACTGTGTGACTTCTGGCAGGTGGCTGCAGGCAGGGCACAGGCAGCGGCTGACCTGGGCCTGCACCGGAGGTCTTCCCGAGAGTCCCCAGAACCAGCACTCCAGGTGGCCAGCTTCAGACCACACCTGAGCACCACCCAACCACCGCTACAGACAACACACCCAAAGGGCAGACCGGGCAGGCCCCAGAGCCCTGCTAAAGTGAATCCTGCTCTGTGAGGTCAGCCCTGAACAAGAACTCTTTCACTGTAGTCACGGCCAGTCCTCACAGCCAATCAGTCTGAGGGTCAATCCCTCCCCTTGACACGCAAACAGCAACCAAGGCTCAACTACAACAGGGGTCACACACAACCCACACAAGGGACATGCCTGAGGGACCCAGCTCTGTTGACCAGGGAGACTGCACCACTGGGACCTGTAGGACTCCTACTACGATGTATGAGGTCACTCTGCCAAGACCCGGAGACACAGCAGCCCTACCCAATACGTACAAAGATAAAGAGGCAGCCAAAATGAAGAGACAAAGAAACATATAGTCAATAATGTGGTAATAATTATGTATGGTGTCAGGTGGATACTAGACTTATTGGGGTGATCACTTCCTAAGGTATATAAATGTCTTACCACTATGCTATACACCTGAAAGTAATATAAACTAATATTGAATGTCAACTGTAATTGAAAACAAAAACAAAAACCCAAAACATATCCTCCCAGATTTGAGAAAAGATGAGTGTTAGAAAGGATAGCTATCCCATGGTCTCTATCCTATCTTCTTGGAGAATTCCATCCAAGAGGTAAAGAGAGAACATGTGTGCACAAGTGCGTGAGTGCCTCAGCGGATACTGAGATTTGGTGGGACAGACCGTGACATGCTGAGGCAACGTGCCTGCAAATGTCTCCAGAACATTCTCCACTTCCGGATAACTTTTCTAAGATCTTGGCTTTATTTTTAAAAAGGGGTTTGTGTCTTATGGGTAAAGTACCATTGAGAGTCCTTTTCTCATGGAGTCCTCTTGAGTGACCATTGACCCTGGAGCCAAACTGCCTGGATAAATCCTGGCTCCACCATTTACTAGTTGTGTGTTATTAGACAAGGCATTAACTTCTCTGTGCCACTGTTTCCTCATTTGTAAGAGGAGGATAACAAGAGTACTTACCACATAGGTTGTTAAATGAGTTTTAAGTAGCTTAGAACAGTGTCTGCCGCATGGTAAGTGCTGTCTAAGCATTTTCTATTGTTATGGTCTTCTCGCTGGGTTAGTGTAACCCCAGGCGAGTCCAGGGGAGCTCAGCTTTACTCAGGAATTCTGGGGGTAAGAGTGCCTTGCCAAGGTACCATATAGGCTTCTGTGATGTTGGTCATGCCCAGGATCAGATTAAGACATTTAGAAGCCCTCAGCACTGTTTTTCTGACTGCCAAATCTGAAACAATTCATTAAATGTATAATTTTCTCATTTTGGGGTGGCCATGCTTCAGTGGTGCCCTAAACTCATATTTAGTCCACCTGTTGACTAACCCTGCACTGGCCACATCAGCTTAAGTTCTAGAGGGAACCAATGACTATGCGTGGTCACCACATCCACATACCACAGTTTTATACCCAAACAGCTCCACCCACAACTGGCTGCTTGGTGTCCCACCTTGTAAGTGCTAATCTTACCCCAGACCTCCTTGCCAGTTGGGAACTCCTATCCTGTTACTCGGAGGGCGAGTTTATCTTCTGGGGCCAAGGGGAAGGGAGGACAAATGCCTGGAAGTCCCAGTAGGGACCCCTGTGGGGAGCTCTAAACATTTTCAAGTGGAGATTCTGGTGATGACTTGGGATGACAGCATGGTCAGAGTAGAGAAGGCAGTGGTGACCTCCTGCTACCATCTCCCCTTCCCTGACCTCTGACTCCTCCAAGGACTTCAGATCAGTGAGTGTGAAACCGTGGAGTCACTATCATTATCTCCAATACTCTTCGCCAGGTTCAAAGCATCCAAGTGCTGAACAATAGGACACTTGTGTGGTCTAAAAGCCACAGCGCGTTTTGCTTTGACCTAGATTTTCGCCTATGGAAAGACTAGCCAAGTGCAAGTTTTCCTTAGATCTGCTGGCCAACAAGCTGGAAGGACCAGGGGGCCAGGGTAAGGGAGGTTAGCAGGATGCCAGGCAGGTTCATTTGTTGCCTTGCCCTGGATGGCACTACTCACATTCAGGCCTAACCAGACCTGCGCTGCCCGCGCGCCTCACACAAGGTCTCAAACATGGAAGGCTCAGGTGGAACCGGTCAGACCAGATGTTGGAGCCCTGCGGCTTTTAGGAAAAGACAGACAGCTAGAGGAGAGAATGGGAAGGGAACAAACCTATTGTCCCTGCTCCCAGCCCCAGGAAGCCCCGCCTCCATAGGCTCCAGGGTGTCACCAGTGAACATCTGCTCCAGGAGGACGTGGCTCATGAGTGTCTCCTGAGTGGACTTGGTCAGTATCTCCCGGCAGCACCGGCAAACTGCAGGCCGCTGTCCAGACCACAGCTCAACAGAGAATAGCACTAGCCCGCGGGCCCTCTTCCTTTTCATGGAATCGGTTTCAGCACTAATAGGAAACATGGCCTTGGAATGGGAGGCACAAAGAAGACCCCAAAGTTCCAATCCCTTTTGCCTCATTTCTCCCTGTGCTCGGTGGTATTCAGGAGGGCACAGAACGCGACATCGGACAGCGCTGCGTTCGAGCCCTAGCTTTGCCACTTACCTAATCTGCAGCCTTGGTCGTCACCTGGCCTCTCTAAACCTGACTTTCCCTATGTGTACAATGGGCGGAGGGAGTAATAATCTCTATCTCACAGTTCTGTGATGACGTTCCAATGCGAAGATGGATGTGACAATCCTTTGAAAACTGCTTTGAGCCTTACATATGAAATATGATGGCCGTCAGGTACATACATAAGTTTATGTGTACATTTGCACATGTGCTCTTGCTTGTATAGATGGATTGAGTCATCACCAATGATGTATAAGCAACCACTTGTGTGTACAAAACTGTACGTACAATGTGACTTTAAACCTGAACTCATCATGTGGACAACCAAAAGCACAGTCATCTCCATGGGGAGCCTCTTTCCCTTTCTCTCACATACATACCCACCCCCAGGCAGATGCGTATGTGTGCATGCGCATGCATGTGTACATATGTGTACAGCCCCATCCAGCTGCGCCCTAGACTCTTCCGTTCTCTGGGGGTCTGAGAAAGGCCCTGTTTGTAAATGCCCCCCTTCATACTGATGATGTCTCTTTTGCCCTTTTCCCTGCTTCCATCTTGTTTGCAGATTAGTACAGCTGCTGACAAAATTCAAGCTGCGGCAGCCACATGTCTGGAGAACATGAATCTTTGTCCAGTTGCTCTCTGTGAATAGCACTACAACTCTATTCTGCACAATATATTTATAGATATGCTTGCAAAGAGCTGACAGCATTTTCAGATTTTTTTTTAAAACACAGTTAATCCAGCCATGAAAATAGTTACTGGCCCACATGTCCTCAAGCTAAAAGAAATTAGTCACAGAACCTAAATGAGGTTGAGAGTCTCTCTCTCTCCTTTTGACACTCCTTTTTATTCCAAGGATCTCTGAGCCTGGGGTGGGGGATGAGGGGCATAGAATGCATTTACTTCAGAGAGAATCTGGTAATCAGAGCTCAATGTTTGGGATGAAGGAAGATGAAGAAAAGTGGGCGGGGGGGAGCTGGTGTACCCAGGATTATAAATAGGGAGAACATGGCTGGGGAATTAAAGTGGCCTCAAAGCGGGCCCGTTAGCATGTGGAGTGAAGAGCCAGGCCTGATCCCCGGGTTCACTGGATTATGGAATCCTGAACTTCCGGAGAGCAATCACCTAGAATAGCCCTCATTTTACATGTGAGGAAACTGAGGCACGTGGAATGAGACCTTTTACTATTGGCTTGGCAGTGGTTGAGGGCAGAGTACCAGCAGCCACAATAATCAGGATTGGGAGCATACTGCCTGTGAAGTGGCTTGCTCAAAGTAAAACAGCTAGTAATGGAGGGATTAGAATTCACCCACAACTCTGCTCGATGAATGCTAGTAAAGCCATTTACACTGAAAAGAAATTATTGACAGTCCACTGCATGCCAGGTCCTATGCTAAGATTTTTTTCACAAATTATCTCACTTAATCCTCAAAATAGCCCTATGAGGGGATAGTCCTCCCTTTTTCACAGGTAAGAGTGCTGAGGAACAGAAGTGTTAGGCAACTTATTCAAGGTCAAGTGCTAGTATAGCATTAGCATAGCATGTTGATTTCCGAGCCCAGAGTGTCTCCTCCATGGAGACTCTGACATTCCAGATGTCAGCAACGCCACGGGAGCCCGTCCACCTGAACTCAAGCAGCCTTGAGCCCCTCGGCTGTAGCACCCCCCTTGGGTCTCCCCAGGTGTGGTACGGGGGCAGAGTGGGCGTATAGCCCCGGTCAGGTGCTTTCTGTAACAACCTCCAGAAGCTGCTCTTGGCTCTAGGCCTGGGCCCTGTAACTCTTTCCCTCTGTGGAAAACAGGAAATATCTCCTTAAATTGGCAAATAAGAAAATCGTGCGAAAGGGGCCCAGGGAAGCTGCCCCCACGCCTCCTGCCATTGTGCCCGTATCAGCCAGGAGTTGTAGACAGACGCCTGCCTTGATTCTGCGTTGTCCACAGCCCTGCTAGGTGGCCTGAGATGAATATTCCCTCTGCTTATCCCATCAGTCCTTTTCCTCTTGGAAGGTGCTGATGAATTTTCCATACCTTTTTGAACCTTGAGTAACAGAAGAAGGCAGTTTGGTTCACAGAGCGATATTACTCAGGGTCTGGTACCTGGCGGGGTGGAATTGATCCCAGAGGTGCCTAGTGGCAGGGTCTGGATGGGCCACGTGCTCGCTCATCTTCCGGCTGAGTCTGAATTCCCAGAGCCTGGGCGGCCCCAGCAGCACTCCAGGTGTAGCTGGACAGGGTCAATTTCCTGGACATCTGCCCTGTCCTTCCACACTCAACCCACGTTCTGCCCTCTTTCCCCTTCGTGACGCAAGCTGGCAGCGGAAACAGGCTCCTCTCTTGCCAGCTCAGTGACACCTTTGAATGAAGCAAGCAGACTGCATCCCAGGTTTGAGTGGATTCTGACACACAATTATCCAGGGATTGGTAGCTTAAGCTTGCATACCTCTCATACAAAGACCAGAGTACTGGTGAGGTAAATTTGCAGCAGAAGGTAATTAATCTAGAAGAAAGAACTTCTCAACTTTGAGAATTATAAATCATCATTACACATACAGTTCTCCCTAAGCCCTTGGATTCGGCCTCCGGCCTCCAGTCATGCCACAGAGATGAAGGTCTCTATTTTCTTACTGTCAGAAGTTCAGGTTTTGGCCTGGGGCCCAGGTGAAGATGAGGATGACAGAATGACAGAGTTACCTAACTGTTTGCAACAGAGAATGCGTTCCTCCCCACCCGGTCTTGCCCCAACTTGTAATTGAATACCTCTCCCTTTGCCACCCCTCAATAGGTTTTTGCCTTTCTCTTCCTAAATATGGTTATTAAGTTGCTGACTTATTCAAATAAAATGTCCATTGTTTAACAGACCGTAGATATGTCCTTTGGGTCTGAACATGTGGTCAATTTCAATATTTGTGCATTTTCAAAGAAGCCCATGAACTCCCTCTGTGAAAACCCAGACATGAGTCTCATATGAAGGATTTGGTCTATGCTTGACTTATGTAAGGTTGGGGCTACGCCTTCAGCGGTCATCTAGTCCAGTGGTTCCTGACCCTGGCTGACCATCAAAATCATCTAGGGAGTGTGTTAAAAAGTACAGCTTCTCTGGGGCTGTTCCATGGTAAACCTACTGAATCAGAGTTCCTGTGGTGAGGACCTGAAGTCTGTATTTTATCTCGTCCAGTGATTCTGATAAGATGCTAGGTTTGAGAACTCCTTGGTTGAATCTTTTGATTTTTTTAGATGAGGAAACAGGCTCAGAGGGCCAGTGGCCTGAAGCAAAGTGGCCAGACAGGAAAATAAGGCAGAGCCAGTCTTCCTGAACTTTCCCTGTCCCTCCTTTGCATAGAGCACTTGTGAGTACTTTGATGCTTGGCCCATATCAGATCTGTCCCTGAGGACTCCAAGTCCTTGAGCTTGAGCTTTGAAGCCAGGCTCCCAACGTGCTGGGCAGGTTCACATTCTTAGCCCTTGCACCTCCACGTCTAGTGGCAGCTTACCTGAAGCTTGGGCTGGCGCTGAGTGTGTGTTTGTTTATCTCGGGGAATTTTGGCCGTGTTCCCATCACACTATCACCAGCGGCAGCCTTAAGTGCAAGGATAATGACATGCTTTGAAAAGGGCCTCACACATCAATTACCCAGCATTGAGAGAACTCCTGGGAGTTGTTTCTTCATGTGCACATCTTAAGGTGGGCTTGTCATTCTCACAGCACTGCGTTCCGCCCTGCCTAACTCTGCAGATCTGCCCACAGCACTGGCCTGCTATTTAGTGCGCTGAGATGAGCTCAGCAGCCAGCCATATGGAGGAAGGAGCCCTGACTGCCATGTTCACTTGCTCTGCAACTGGGGTGTCGGCCCTGCCCCCTCTAAGCCTCAGTTTCCTCATCCACACAATGAGGAGGTTGGAGTCAGAACCTTTCAGTTCTGATGTAATGGTGCTACTCGAAAAGCCACGCTGTAGGGTGACGCCCATTCCCTGACCTCATGGTGCCCTATTCATCCCACATCTCGAATTCAGCCTTGGAGAAGATGCCCCTGCCCCCTGCGCTAGCCCCCCTGCACTCGGGACACACCAGCTTCCTGAAGTCCAGGTTCAACACACGAGTGTGTTCCCGCCGGATGCAGCTAACTCTGCTCTGCAGGGCCCCCTCCCCAGTTCTCTCTTGCGACATTCTGGGCCTTTAGCACATGGAGTCCCTCAGCCACACAGCCCTCTAACTGGGTCACCTGCTAGTGCCGGCTCGGTGCCAACGCCCTGTGGTTTCTCTGACTGGAAAGGCCTTGATTCATCCTGTTGTGGGGAACTCTTCTGTTTGGCAGTTTCGCTCTGGGGATTTCTCCTCTGCCTAACCCTTCTACTCCCAACACTCCTCCCTCCTGCCTTCCCCTCCCTCCCTCCTGCCCCGACCCCCGAGGGCACTATGGGATGATCTTGGTCTTGGGACAGGTATTGTGCTCTGCCAGAAAGGCCCACCCTTCTTGCCCCACCAGTGACAGCAACAGGGGCTAGCTTGGGGAAGTATAACATCCCCCAAAGCCATGTCTAATAAACTGATAATCTAAGCAAAACGCCTGTGCTTGCTATGCAAGCATTAAGACAAGCCCTCTAGTCACCTCATTCCAACGAAATTGCTTTCTTTATGCCCTTTCCTATTGAGAGTTACGGAGCCCCCATTGTATGCCCCAGGGCCTAGCACAAGGCCTGGCTGGCACATAATAGATACTCAATAAATATTTGTTGAATGAATAATGACGAACAGATGAAGACTAAACAGACCTAAAAGCCAAAGGAAATGGTGCTAGCTGCGTCAGGAGACCTGGAAAAGCCACTGACCCATCTTTACTCTAGGGCACAGCCCTGCTTCTCCGGGTTACGCCTCGCTCACTGCACAGTCGGATGCTTAACCTAGTGGTCTCTTTCAGGGCTCTTCCGTTCCTGGCAGTTTATGACTGTAATCTGAACTCCTGTACTGACACCCCACTCGAGTGGTGGCTGGGGTTGCCAGGTTCCTGGAGATCGGGGAGTCTTGGTCATGGCAGAACAAAATCCTTGTCCTCTTTCGCAAGCATGTACATCTTGATTTTGAAAGTCTCATCCAGCCATGACAATATATACAGGCCTACCTGCCTGGGATTCAAGGAAACCAGGCAGGAAACAAGAAAAGGTAGAATCTCTCTTAATTAGTCTTTCTTGTCTTGTCCCTCTGGATTGGGTTTCCATAGGGCTCTGTGGGTGAAGCACATGAACGTTAAAGACTCTTTTTATTAAGGATAACCTTAAAGAGAACTTCCAATCCTGGAAATCTATGATGCTATGATTACAAATATGTAACAAGCAGAAAGGTGTTCTTTGAGTGCAGTGAGGAAGGTGTGAGTCGGTATTAGGCGGTGACTATATGGTGAGTTTCAGAGGGCAACGTAGACACTGGTGTTTGAGTAAAGGTCAACCTTATTTGCCAGACAATGTACACAGCCTAAAAAGTGTCATCAATGAATTGGAGGACTGGCCGAGTGGCGCGGTGGTTGAGCGCTGGCTTGGGAGGCCAGCGGCCCTGGTTCGGGTCCCACACGTGAGGGCCAGTGACACTGCCCTCTAAAAAAATAAATAAATAAAATAAAATAAAATCAGGCAGTTACTGATTTATAAAACCAAACAAAAAAAATAAAAAGTAAATAAATTGGAAAGCTGGTCAACTGTACCTCCCACACTCCCTCATTCTCTGACTCTGAGATTATTGAGACTAGCAATGCACTTTTCCACCCTTGTGGTTACTGTCAATGTTTTATTGTAGGTAAGGAACAAAGGACCATGTCACATGGCTAGACCTTGATAGGCTTGGCCATAAGGTGACATGGAAGTTTCGTGGTTAGCGATGGGCAGTGAGCTGTGTGAAGCAGGAATCCTCAGGGCCTAGTAGCTCAAGAAGGGATTGTAAAGGAAGGGTGTAATGTGTGTGAGGGGGATTTCTCATAGTGATGTGCCTATTTGCATTGAGCTGTTATCCCCCAGGGGGTCCCCCACCTGTCATGGGACAAATGTCTCATAGGGAAATGTGACGGTTAAATGTGCCACACTGATCAAATGCCTTGGGTGTACTTGAGCGTCCCTGGTGTTATAAATAGGAGGGAATGAGCCTGGATTCAAATAAGTCATGCTCTGTCAGAAGGAGAAGGGATGTGTTATCATCAGCCAGGGGCTTGAAGGATCCCCTATTGAGAAAGGGCCAAAGGAGGTCCCCTATTTCTAGAAGGAGTAAGTTCAATGTCCTTGTCCACATTCAGAAAACGATTGAAGCTACATGACTAGCATCAGGTTGTTCCTTAATCCTCCTGGATCATGGGAAAGTGACCAGAACAGAGCTGGCAGCCTCCAGAGTGGACACGCATCGAGGCCAGGCCCGCCACTCCTCTAAGTGCGAGCGTGCTGTCCGCCCTGAAGCATTCCTCCCACTGCCCTAAGCAGGGTGGGTGCAGGGCTGGCTTGGAGCGGGGCAAACCTTCAGCTTCCAGTTTCCATTAGAGAGCAAGGAATGAGCAGCCCAGAGGGGTGGAGGCCTGGAGCGTGTGGGCACCGTGAAGTTTATGTAGCGGCGTTTTTCAAAATGTGCGTTACAACCCCGCAAGGCAGCACATCACAGCTTTGCTACCTACTGCACTTACTGTTGCCTAAACCCCAGGTATCTTTGACATGTCTCTGGTAAGCCATAGCTCCTTTATTCTACAACTGTGCAGGTTGTTTTTTAATCCATGTGTAGTAACGGTTACTTATCTTTATTACAATTTGCCTTTCACCTTGACTTGCCTTTTTTTAAATACACTTATACATCCCATCCGTGACCATCTTCATGCATATTTAAATTTGGCTCTGAGAGAGCTACACTTAAACCCCACATAGCTCTCGATCAGCAGGTCATATACACTTTTCCAGACCATCCCTTTTACTGCTCACCTACCCTTTCTTTATCTGATTATCGTGATGCCCCCACTCCAGCCAATCTGCCTCCAGGCTTTTGACTACACTAAGCCCTCCTGTTGTGATAACACTCCTGGCTCTAATTCATCTTTCATGTTCCAACTTAAGTCTCTATGTCTTTCGTGATGCTTTATTCAACAGGTCTAAGTCACCTTGGTCGATCCTCTGAATTTCTAAATTTCTATTGCATTTCCTGTGTATTGCTTCACACTCAATATTATATAAGAATACAGATGTATAAATTAATATCTTATTGCTTGCATTGGAGGTGTTTGACTGAGTCAAACAAGTGAGCACTCCAGAGCAAGACTACCTGGGTTCAGATCCGGCTCGCAGTTTAGTGTGTGTCCTTGCGCAAAGTACTTAGTCTCTCTGTGTGTCTCAGTTTCTTCAAAAGCAGGATAATAATTGTATGTGCTACACCCGGGCACTTGGTTTAAGTGACTTGATATATATGAAGTCCTTAGAACAGTGACTGGCACATATAAGCCAATAAATATTGACTATCACTCTGATCATATACTATATGCTTTCACATCTTTGATCTTATTTGATATGGAAGGAGGTTAGAGTGGGGATTATCATCCCTGTTTTACTGAGTAACAAAAGCTTGAGAGGTGAAGTGACTTGTGGAAGGTCATAGAACAAGTGATCTGTCTTTGGGTTATTGTAGAGTAGAGTAGAAAATGCCACAAGAAGGAGAGAAAAAGAGGCCAGTGGGAATTCAAAAGTTCTTCTGGTTGGGGAGGACTTTCTGATGGTGATGAGGAAGCCAGTAGGATAAGATCGGCTTTGATGAGAGTCTGTCTGGCAATTCCAGGCGGAGGGGGCCCAAGTGGGGGGCGGGGAGAGGTGGGAGTTGCTCCTCCTACATTGTGCTCCTGGTATAGACGGCCTGGGTCAGCAGGAGAACGGCCCTGAGGAGATACGAGGGCGTGGCAGCCATGGGGGGGAGGGGAGGAGGAGACGGTGCAGTGGCAATCCAAAGCTTTGGACCTCCATTCCAAAATGGCTACTCACAAAATCCAGGCGCGTGTGGTTACCGCACCAGGCGGTTACAATCCTTGGTTGAGTAGTCCTGGCAACTTTATCAGATAAACCAACTGGTCTCGTTGGAAAGCTATAAACTGTCTGCTCAGTTCTGTGTTAAGCTGTAGGGGACTGAGGAAAAGGAACTAAGGTCTCCTCTTTCCCAAGGGGCTTCCAGTCTAAGCAATTGGCTTATGTGTGAGTTGTGGTTGTTGTGTGGTGAAAGTGTTATTTAATGGCTTGTGTTCCGTAATTCATGAGTAGGGCTATGGGGGAGAGGTGAGAGATGGCTGAAGACACTGCCAGGAGGTGCAGGGAAGGGAGCTGGATTGGAGGTGGGAGAAGACATTTTGCTCCCTTCCCAACTGGGCAGCAAGCCATGCTTAGAGTGCAGTGTGTGGGCTGAGAATCATGGCAAGGCTTGAGCTTGGAAAACAGTCACTTGAAATATGAGTTATGTACATTTCTATCTCACAAAGATTCCTAGAATGTTAAAGAAGTGAGAAGGACTCTTCTGTTGTGCTGGTGGAGATATGGGCGCTCCGACAGAGACGGGGACTTGACCAGGGTCACACAGTCAAGCAGAGTCAGAAACAGGGCCCTGTATACACTTTCCTATCTCTCTGCCTCCACCAGCTCCCACCCAGTTGACCTGTCACCTAAGCTGACATCACACTGAGACTATGGGCTTCCTTCAGAGCGTGTTTCTCAACCCCAGCAGCCCATCAAAATCCACTGGGAGCTTTAAAAAATTCTCATGTACTCACCCAGGCCAGTTGAATCGGCATCTGAAGGGTGGGGCTATTTTAAAAAGATCTCTAAGTGATTCTAATGTACAGTCAAGATTTTTAAAAACAACAACACAATGTCAGAGAGAAAATAAGCCTCACATGAGTGAGACCTGAAGGACACACTTCCAACAAAGCAGACTTGCCAGCAAGTCTCCAAAACTGAGTGTGTGCCAAGCGCGGGAGTCCGGGCGTCTGAGTTCCAGGGTCACTGATGGTACCCTGAGCCCCATCCGCCCTCTTGTCATCACCTGCTCCGTCACCCTAGGATTTTAGTTCCAACCTTTGAACTCTCTCTTTACCTATCACAAAGGCCTCTGAAGAGACTGCCTCCAGTGGAAAGCACACAAACAATTTCCCGCAGTTTCTGACTTTTCTTTGGGGCCCCCACACAAAGCATGGCTCTTCTCTGGCTCTCTCCAAGGTGATCACGCTTTAAGGAATTATCAGTAATTGTTTGACAGCATCGACACTTTCTTGGTCAGATTCCTGCTCCCCCCTCTATGTCTTTCCACCTATGAGTCAGCACCCAAAAATGTGCTCATTAAATCTAGGCTGGTATTCTGTGGGCTTTTAAACTGTAAAATCAAAGCTAGAGCAATAAAGAAATCCCTTTGGGCCAGTGTTGTGGGAGAATAGTTTATTCTCTTCATTACAGTGGGTGGTAGGTGGACTGGGGTACCCCAAAACCCCAGCTAGGCTCCAATCCCTGCCTTACCAGAGCCATGCCTGCATCCCCTCAAGCCAGTTACAGACCTCTGCTCTGGCCTCTACCTGTAACTGAGCCCTGACCTTGATCTCATGTTTCCCCTGCCGCCTATTAAGGCCAGAGGCTGAGAAGAGACACTGAGGCACTGGAGGGTGAAGTTTGGATGAGTATACATGTCACTGGCCTTAATAGGAGGCAGGGGAAACACAAGGTCAAGGTCAGGGTGCTTGGAAGCAGAGTTGCATGTGACGCTGTCTCCGACTCTCACCCCACCTTCCTGGCCATTCTCTGTTTTGCTCTATATTCTCCAGACGTGGCTGGTTAAGAGGCTAGACAAAGGAAGGGTAAGGTGTGAGCAGAGCCAGAAAGGGTCTATGCATTCAGGGTACGTGGAAGGACTACTGAAATTGAATGGCTTTGATTGACAAGTAGCAGGCCATGGAAGGAAAGAGCCATTGCTCAGGGTGGGTCTGACATCAGCGCTGGAGGCAGAGGCTTCTGGTCCCTGTTCTCTTCTGTTCTTCATTTCTAGAGACTCAGAGCCCCAGCTGCAACTAGGCAAAGAAGGGGTGCAGTAGAAGCTCTGCGTGGGGTTCTGTCCACCCGAGAGAGTGCGCCTTGCAGACCTCTACAGCTGTGGAGCAGGACTGACCGAGGGCCTTGGCTGCTGCAGTCGGAAGTCCATCCCCGCATCTGCTCTGAGCCACCTGCTCCACAGCAGGCCCCTGTCCCTGACCGACACACAGCTCTGCCTGCCTACTGACCGTGGCTGCATGCAGTCCTCATGGCCTTGCTAAGCCTTCCGGAGTGGAGGGCAGACTAGAACACTTCCCCGTAACCGCCAGCCCTCTGTCTTTTGTTCAGGGTCAGATATACGTTGCAATCTCATGGCTCTCCTAGTCTTATTAGGCTTCCTCCCTATTTGGTCTCATTTCCCTGAATAAATCCTTGCACGTTTAATCCCATTTTATTGTCTGATTCTTGGAGGCCCCACGCTCACAGGCGGGTCCTGCACAATGAGAAGCCATAGGCCACTCTTAGAAAATAGTCAGCAGTTTTCTAAACATTGGCGAACAACCCCTGAGGTTTGGAAAGACCTTGTAAGTGACCCAAATTTATTGCCTTGCTTTACTCTAAATCAGTATCTCAGATGAATAATTTTTTTTCTTTTCTTTTTTTAGTGTCTTATATGCCTTCTTATGGAGGAAGAACTTCCTTTTGTATTGATGTATAATTGACAAAATATTATGTCATTTTTCTCAGATGTACAACATAATGATTTGATATCTGTGTATATTGTGAAATGATCACCACGATAAGTCCAGTTAACATCCACTACCATACATAGTTATAAAATGTTTTCCTGTGATGAGAACTTTCATGATCCAGTCTCCTAGCTACTTTCAAATGTGCAACACAATATTCTTAATTATAGTCACCATTATAGCCCCATGACTTATTTATCTGATAACTGGAAATTTGTACCTTTTAACCCCCTTCACCCATTGCCCCCACCTCTCATCCCCTGCCTCAGGCAACAACCAATCTGTTCTCTGTATCCTTGAGCTCCATTTTGTTTGCTCATTTATTCTGTTCTTTAGATTCCACATATAAATGAGGTCATATGGTATTCGTCTCTCTCCAGTTGACTTGTTTCACTTAGCATAACATCCTCTGCGTCCTTCCATGTTGTTGCAGGTGGCACGGTTTCTTACAGGAAGATCTCCCTTGATCTTCATTTTGGATTGAGAGTCAGGGAAATCTAGCTCCAAGTTTGCCACTAATAAACCTCATCGCCTCGGACATGTCCCTGCATTCCCTGTGACCTTAGTCCCTATACGTTCTATGAGAGTCTCTTGCTGGGCCTCAGCTCTTATTTTTTGTGACTGCCACTTTTTTTGTTTCCTCAGTCCTTTTCTTATCCAAGTTGTGGTGTTCAAGTTTTTCTAAAGGTCAGCAACATGCTGGAAGAGGAGTGTGTGTGTGTGTGTGTGTGTGTGTGTGAGAGAGAGAGAGAGAGAGAGATCCTACAGCTTGTTTCCAGCTTTGCTTGGCGGTTCCCTCACACGCACTGCTAAGCAACACACATGGTGACCTACTTTTGCAAGAAGGCTCTCTTTTAAACTACAGTCTTTACCTTGCTCCTTGGCCTGGGATGGGTCAGCTACTAAATAATAGGTACAGATGTATGGAACAGAGGATCTGTGGTTCTGGTATCCTGACCAAATGAAATTCTAAGGTTGAAAGGCGTTGTAGCTCTTAGCTTTCTGTTGCCAGGAACCACCCTAGAGATTTGAAACTTCATCACTTCCACCTTCTCCTAGGAGAGGCCAGAATGCTCTCCTTTCCCTAAATGTAACCCTGTGCACTTCCGTGGCCTTCACTGTCTCCTGCCCTCACGCAGTGTCTCCTTTCATGGCCACCCCTCCCCTTGAACTCCCTCTTCCTGTCTCCTCTTCCCCCTAGGGGCGGAAACTCCACCTCTGTTGACCCAGTATCTTTGAAGAGGGTCTCGAGCTGCCCCTCTGATTTTGGGTGGAGCCCCTCGCAGGCATGCAGAGAAAGACTGGGAATCCAAGTTGTTTGTGCTTCCTGCTTCCCAGGCTCCTTTGGGGCTCGCAGTGCTCATTGTTGGAGGTGGCCCTTGTGCTGAGGCCCTTTTTCTTGGGCAGTCTCCTGACGACTAGTGCTTCGGCCAGAGCGTTCGGTTCCGGTTTGGTCTTGTAGCCCCACCATGTCACAGCTTCACTGCCAAGCCTGCTGCAGATCTGTGGCTTCTCCAAAATGAAGGGGAAAGGTTCATCGGCCTGGAAGACCGTGACCAAAGAGAGACAGGACTCAGCAGGGCTCAGGTAAGTCCTTGTGCTTAGGAATTCATTAGGGGTTCAAGACACCTGTGAAGAAACTGAAGCAAAAATGCCATCAAAACACTTGGGCCACCAACTTCTGCTTCTGTCTTGTGAGACCACGTACAGATCCCTTCACCTCTTTGTGACCCAATTTCCTTACGTATCAAATGAGTGGACTGGACTCGATCATCTTTTTAGGAAAGAGTAAATCTGAGCAGGAGCAGGGAGGGGATGGTGAGGAGGAAGTAAATGAGAAAAGTCAGTGGAGGTTCCATCCCACCACTGCAGCCCTGCTTTTATACGATTCATACACTGTAAGACTGAGATTAGAAAGGAAAAGGGGTTCCATGGCTTTAGAAAGATTTTAAACTTTCTAACTTCTAGCTATGAGTCTGAAAAAGTAAGCAGTTAGCTTTTGTAACTTTTGTTATAGTGACAGAATTAGAGAAGACAGTTGAAATGGAAATCAAACTGTCATGAACATTTATGTACAACGACTTTTTAATTTAACTGATGACTTTGATTTTTAAAATCTTTAGCAGAGACTAGAAATCAATGGGTGGACAGGGGACACAATGCTAAGATAGCCAGCTTCAGGCATATTATTCCGCCCTTGAGCTGCAGAATATGGCAACACAGGAATGGAGCCTTTCAGGAAATGGGTTCAGAGAAATTGCACGGTGTGCATCTGTTAATACAACTGTTAATAGAATGGGATGTGATATCTATCTCATGTCTTCCTTTCAGGTCTCCCCAAGGAAATGGCCCTACTTTTATTTCACTCAGATTTTATGTTGGTTTATATTTCCTTAATGAAATTTAAAGTAGCCCCATGGGAGTATTTGGAAACCAAGGGTGACTCTCAAGCTACGAGAGAGTGTGGCTTGCGGACATTTTGTCACAGTGTGGAACAGGGTAGCCCAAAATGGAGACTCCAACCACAAAAGCTGTGCTGTGCTCTGGAGTCCATGCAGCGCCCTGGACAATGAGTTAAAGCAAGCGCAGAGCCCTTCCGAAGGCAGCGACTCCTCAGCTGGTGCTCTCCGCCCTTGCCCGCCCTTCGGTGGGCTGGCGACAGCGTGTGCACCAGGGCGGGCCCAGATGGCGGGCGGGAAAGGCCTGGAGAGAGCTGGAGACAGATCTCGTGAGGAACACGCTGCAGTCTCTTCCTCAGCCAGGCGCCACATTGGGGTGACTGTCCCAGAGAGATGGGATGCATTGTTCTTGGCAGGATGAAGATGAGGAGGGGGCTGCAGGGGGGGGTGTGTGGCCCAGGAGCCCCTGGGGCTGCCGGGAGGCTGGCTGATCTGCGTACAAACAGCAGAACTTCCCCTCTCCGGCCCTCCCAAGCCCCAGGGACCGCAGACCGCTTTGCTCCTGTGGGTCAGGAAGAACATGATGTCCTTATCTGGTCAGTAGCACCTGCGAGGAGCGATGACAAGGCAGCAGCACTGAGAGGGCCCAGGCTCCGTCCCAGGCCCCAGGAGTCCGGATGGGCGGTGCGTGCAGACTCCATACTGTCTCACCAATGCTTCAAAGCCCCGGGGCTTGGGGCTGGTGTGAACTTTTTACTTTCATTGTCTTTCGGAGCTTTTTCTAGACCTGGCTCCTCAAAAGCTTTGAAAGACAAACAGCTGCTTAGGCTACCGCGTTGCCCACCCCCTCCCCTGACTCCATACTCACCACTCGGCTCCGGTGAGTGTCTTTCATCTAGGGTCTGCTGCCGACCTGTGCTTCTGGGCCCCGATTCTCTGCGCCGCTCCTGGTCACACACAAGGGCACCCATCACGGGCTCCGGCACTTCTGGAACTTACGGTTTGGGTTGCGACGAGGATGTTGCGCTGGCCTAGGTTTGGGTTGCTATGCATTTAGCCAATGCCTTTGTCACAATGCTAAGTATTGACTTGACTGGAGAGAGATTTTAGACTGTTTAGTCCAGGTTCTAGATTTTCAGCCCAATTCTGGGGCAACCCAGATCACTTTATAACCATGGAACCAATCAAACCAGATACTTTTCGGGCAAAACTGATGGGTTTTGTTCAATTCAACAGACCCTTGCCAAGCACCTCTTTTATCTGGGGCAAACAAGCAGTCCTGAAGAGGACACAGGGTTCTGGCTGGCAATTCAGTGGCCGAGGCTCCGGACTTCACAGGGCCAGTCACTGTAGACTTCAGGCCACTCATTTCTCTTTCTTGGGTCTCAGCTTCCTCGTGAGTAAAATTAAATGTGCAGATTCCATCAACAGTTCTCAAATTTTCACACTTTAAAATATTCCCTCTTGAGCCATGTGTTTTGAAAGGTTTTCTTCACCAATAAATGTATTGATTACATGAAAATTCATTTCCTCATCTTGTTAGCCTAAGCCATAACTAAGCCATAACAATCAGAACCTCTGACTAGTAAAGATTATGATCTTTCCAGAATGTCATGGAGTTGGAATCACACAGGATGCAGCCTTTTCAGATTGGCCTATTTCACCTGGTGATGTGCATTTAAGGTTCTTCCATGTCTTTTCATGACTTTATAGCTCAATTTTTTTAGCGCTGACTAATATTCCACTGTCTGGATGGACCATCACCTACTGAAGGGTGTCTTCATTGCCTCCAAGTTTTGGCAATTATGAATACAGCTGCTATAAACAGTCATGTGCAGATTTTTGTGTGGACATGAATTTTCCACTTATTTGAGTTAATAACAAAGTGGCTGCACCATTTTGCATCCCCACCAGCAGTGAATGAGGGTTCCTGTGGCTTCACAGCCTTGCCAGCATTGGTGGTGTCAGTGTTTTGGAATTTGGCTGTTCTTACAGGGGTGTAGTGGGATCTCGTTGTTTTCATTTGCAGTTCCTTAATGACACATGATACGGAACATCTTTTCATATGCCTGTGTACCATCTGTATCTCTTCTTTGGTGACGTGTCTGTTAAGGTCTTTTGCCCATATTTTAATTGGGTTTTTCATTTTCTTTTTGTTGAATTTTAAGAGTTCTTTGTATATTTTCAGTAACAAACATTCCTTTATCAGATTTGTCTTCTGCAAATATTTTCTTTCACTCTTTGACTTATCTTCTCATTCTCTTGACAGTCTCTTTCACAAAGCAAAAGTTTTTAATATTAGAGAAGTATAGCTTATCAGTTCTTTCATTTATGCATCATATCTAAAAAGTCATCACCATATCAAGATCATCTAGATTTTCTCCTATAAGATTTTCTAGAAGTTTTAGAGGTTTGCATTTTACATTAGGTCTATGATTAATTTTGAGTTAATTTGTATGAAGGATGTAAGGTCTGTGTCTATATTCTTCTTCTCCTCCTCCTGCTCCTCCTCCTCCTCCCCTCCCCCTCCTCCCCCTCCTCCTCCTCTTCTGGCTCCTCCTCCTTCTTCTCTGCATGTGGATGTCCAGTTGTTCTTCTACTACTTGGTGAAAAAGCCATTGCATTGACATTGCTTCTTTGTCAAAGGTCAGTTGACTATATTTATGTGGGTCTATTTCTGGGCTCTCTATTCTGTTTGTTTGTTGTTGTTTTTTTAAGGGCAGTGTCACTGGCCCTCATATGTGGGACCCGAACTGGGACCACTGGCGTCCCAAGCCAGCGCTTAACCACTGCGCCACTTGGCCGGCCCTATTCTGTTTTCTTGATTTATTTGTCTATTCTTGCACAATATCACACTGTCTTGAATATTGTAGCTTTATAGTAAGTCTTGGAGTTGGGTAGTGTCAGTCCTCCAACTTTGCTTCTTTTCCATCAATATTTTTTTTAGAAGATAACAGCATTAAACTAGACTGTGATGTGCACCAGGAGCAATCCACTAACAGACGGGAAGAAATCTCACTGTTTTATATAGCCAAGCAGATACAACCTACTATATACATGTTCTCAAGATAAACAATAACTTGTACTCACATAAGAGGACTTGACAGCACCTCTTATCATACATAGTTCTTCCTAAATTTACTTGGTAGTCAGAGTATTCTCCTTCAATATTGTGTTGGCTATTTTGGCTCTTTTGCCTCTCCATATAAACTTCAGAATCAGCTTGTCGATATCCACCAAATGACTTCCTGGGATTTTAATTGGGATTGTATTGATCAAGTTGGGATGAACTGACACTTTGACAATATTGAATTTTTCTATCCATGAACATAGAATCTCTCTCCATTTGTTTACTTCTTTTTGGTGGTTGCCCTAGAGTTTGCAATATACATTTACAATTAGTCCAAGTTCACTTTTCAGTAACGCTATATACCATCTCATGCATAGTGAGTACCTTATGAAAAGAAAATACTGTTAATTCTTTCTCCCTGTCCCTTGTATTTATTTCACTTATACATAAGTTTATATAACTGAATACATTGTTGCTATTATTATTTTGAGCATAAATTGATTTGTTAGATCAATTAAAAATAAGAAAAATAAGTTTTTACCTATACTTATTCCTTCTTCAATGCTCTTCCTTTCTTTATGTAGATCAGAAGTTTCATTTTCCTTCTCTCTGAAGAAATTATTTTAACATTTGTTGCATAGAGGTCAACTGACAACAAATTCCCTCTATTTTTGTTTGTCTGACAAAGTCTTTATTTCTCTTTTACTTCTAGAGGATAGTTTCCTAGGGTGCAGAATCCTAGGTTGGTGATTTTTGTTTTCTCTCAACATTTTAAATGCTTCACCCTACTCTCTTCTTGCTTACATGATTTCTGAGAAGTCAGACGTAATTCTTATTTTTACTCCTCTATAGGTAAGATTTTTTTTCTTTATTTTTGGTTTTCTGCAGTTTGAATGTGATATGCCGAGCTGTAGTTTGGGAGCATTTATAGTGCTTGGCGCTCTCTAAGTTTCCTGGATCTGTGATTTGGTGTCTCATATTAATTTGGGGAAATTCTCACTTATTATTGATTCAAATATTTCTCATTTTCTTTCATTTTTTGGTTCTCTTTCCAGTATTGCCATTATGTATATATTACATCTTTTGTAATTGTCCCACCTTTTTGGGATATTTTGTTCCATTTTTTTAGTCTTTTTTTTTCTTTGCTTTTCCATTTTGAAAGTTTCTATTGATCTATCATCCAGCTCACTAACTTTCCTCAATCATGTCCAGTCTACTAATAAGCCTATCAAAGGCATTCTTCATTTCTGTTGCACTGTTTTTTATCTCTCGCATATGTTTTTGATTCTTTCTTAGAATTTCCTTCTCTCTGCTCACATTGCCCATCTGTTCTTGCATGGCGTCTACTTTATCACCAAGATTCCCATTTAGTTTCTAGCTGTTCTATCTTTAGTGCTATCAAACCTAGCTATTAGCCTCCGCTAATTGCTTCTTAATTCCGCTATTGTTTTTTCTTAACAACACCCATGGGCATAAATTGCTCTACAATCTGATCCAATTAGTTACACTCCTTTGCTGGGAGAGGCTGTCAGTTTTTGAGGCTTGCTAAGACCCTGGAATAGTTCTTAGTTTTCCCTTGGTTCTCTCCATTACACTTCCAGCTTGTCTGCCACGGTATAGTTGTACGATTATTGTGGAGCTCCCCAGGACCCTCTGAATTGCTTACCACCAAGATCTCCATTGTTTCTGACAATGCCCTTAGGCAGGAACTTCTGCTCTGTTCCAAATAAAGTCAGTCCCCTCAGGACTCATCGCGTCCCCATTCTCCTCGCTGTGAGGTTGGTAAACACCACCTTCCCGCCCCCACGTCACACATGTGATCTTCTTTCCCTCTGAACCAAGGCCATGCCCAGTGTCTGGAGGTCTCTGCCTGAGATGAGCAGTGGGACAAGCCTGGACTTTGGGGCAGAAACGGGCTACTGGACACTCTTTGTAAATTTGTCCATCCTAGTGGCTTTTCCCTGAAGGAGGCTAAAGACTATGCCTGGGGTGGGGGAATCAGAAGGTACCAACTTATGGTGAGGCCCCCACATAGTCTGTCCCCTGAGAGGTGGCAAGAGATGGAAGGTGGGGCTCACAAAAGAGAGAGGCTACAGGTCCATACAGCAAGACAGATTGAACCCTTGGGCCCCTACAAGAAGCAGCCACAGGGCGACGGGCTTGGGCTGCATTGGACAAAACACTTTCCAAGAGCGAGGTAGAGAAAGGGCTGTCACCCAAGGGAGTTAGCTCACTGTCATCCTGGGGTTATTATCCAGGCAGACAGCAGAGGGCCACTTGTCAAGGGACCTGTCAGTCAGGAAGCAGTTGGGCCCCAGGACCCTTGGGGGCCCATGCACCCTAAAGTGCTCTGATCCTGCTGCCGTCCTTGGAGGACAAACCCTGCCCAGTGCTGCCTGGCCCGGTCAGGTGGCTCAGAAATAACCCCAGGGACTGCAGGCTTTTCCTGGGCCTTCCAAAAGGAGCAGCGTTCACATCCATTAGGACTCTAATTGGCATCTTAATTGCTACTCTCACTCTTGGACTTGTGTGCTCTATAATGAGTACCAGCTGTGAAACCCTCCCCCAGCCCTGCCTTCTCCCTAGGGATCAGCTCCCAGCTGTGCCTCACCTTCCCTGCACCCACTACCCACATCCCCCAACGAGCTTGGAGGCGAGGGTGAGCGTCCCCAGAGTATCTGCATTGCACCTTCTCCCCGCCCCCCTCACCCCCTTCCAGTGAGCTCAGGAAATCGGTTTTAATCCACCAGGCTCCAGTTGCTTAGCAACGGAAGAGCCTGATCCTAGCAACCAGGAGCCACAAAGATGCTGCAGAAAGAGGGGGCTGTCTGGGCCCTGCTCCGGGCTCAGCTCCTGACTGCTGGCCGCCCTGAGGTTTTCCTCCCTGGGTACACACACCCTTCCTCTCTCACAGGCTGGGTCTCCCAAGGGTGATCTCTGAGGCAGCTGCTGGACTCACCCCCGCCCCTCCACCAGCTGGGAGCCCCTCTGAATCCCACCTCCCAGGCCAGCAGGAGGGGGACATGACCACCGCAGGGTGGCTCTGGGCTGTGCCCTCACGAAAGACAGACGGAGGTCACGGGCTGTGTTGCTGCCTCCAGCCTGGCCTGGTGGATGGCAGTAGGGTGGGCCAGGGTGCTCTCATCTGGGCAGAGCCGGGGTGCTCTCATCTGGGCAGAGCCGGGGTGCTCTCATCTGGGCAGAGCCGGGGTGCTCTCATCTGGGCAGAGCCGGGGTACTCTCATCTGGGCAGAGCCGGGGTGCTCTCATCTGGGCAGAGCCGGGGTGCTCTCATCTGGGCAGAGCCGGGGTGCTCTCATCTGGGCAGAGCCGGGGTGCTCTCATCTGGGCAGAGCACTTCCTGCCGGGGGGGGGGGGGGCATTGCCATCCCAGCTCCCAGCAGGGAGGCGAGGGACCACACAACACAGCTCTCCCCTCTGAGACCAGGAAAGGGCCGGCCAGAGAAGGCCTCAGGCCCACGGCCTGTCCATGCGCTTTCCCAGAGCCTCGAAAGTTAAGCACCCTCAGGAGTGAGTCCCCGGAGAGGCCTGTCGGGAATCCCGAGTCTGTGCTAACAGGTATCTCCTCCGGCAGAGCTCCCGGGTCTCCACAGGAAGGTCTCCTGCGCATGCGCGTTCCCCCGGCCCTCCCTCCCGTGGGGCCTCAAGCTCTCAGAGTGGGGCTGCCCCCAGGAGTGAACCACAAAAGGGGGGCTGTGTAAAGCGGAACTCCAACGCAGGGAGGGGTGCGGGGCCGGGCCCCAGGCTGGGGGGCAGGGTTTGCTCTAAGCAACTCCTTCCCCCTCCCCATGCCCCCTCCCCATGCCCCCCTCCCATGCCCCCTCCCCATGCCCCCCGCCCCCGGCCCCCTCCCCCTGCCCCCCTCCCCAGGCCCCCTCCCCGTGCCCCCCTCCCCCTGCCCCCTCCCCTTTCCCCCCTCCCCATGCCCCCTCCCCATACCCCCTCCCCATGCCCCCTCCCCATGCCCCCTCCCCTTTCCCCCTCCCCATGCCCCTCCCCTTTCCCCCTCCCCATGCCCCTCCCCATGCCCCCTCCCCATGCCCCCTCCCCATGCCCCTCCCCTTTTCCCCTCCCCTTTTCCCCCTCCCCATGCCCCCTCCCCTTTCCCCTCCCCTTTCCCCTCCCCATGCCCCCTCCCCATGCCCCCTCCCCTTTCCCCCTCCCCATGCCCCCTCCCCTTTCCCCCTCCTCATGCCCCCTCCCCATGCCCCCTCCCCATGCCCCCTCCCCATGCGCCCCTCCCTTTCCCCCTCCCCTTTCCCCCTCCCCATGCCCCCTCCCCATGCCCCCTCCCCTTTCCCCCTCCCCTTTCCCCCCTCCCCATGCCCCCTCCCCATGCCCCCTCCTCATGCCCCCTCCCCATGCCCCCTCCCTTTCCCCCTCCCCTTTCCCCTCCCCATGCCCCCTCCCCTTTCCCCCTCCCCATGCCCCCTCCCATGCCCCCTCCCCTTTCCCCTCCCCATGCCCCCTCCCATGCCCCCTCCCCATGCCCCTCCCCATGCCCCCTCCCCTTTCCCCTCCCCATGCCCCCTCCCCATGCCCCCTCCCCATGCCCCCTCCCCATGCCCCCTCCCATGCCCCCTCCCCTTTTCCCCTCCCCATGCCCCCTCCCCATGCCCCCTCCCCATGCCCCCTCCCCATGCCCCCTCCCCCATGCCCCCTCCCCATGCCCCCTCCCCTTTCCCCCCCTCCCCATGCCCCCTCCCCATGCCCCCTCCCCCTTTCCCCCTCCCCATGCCCCCCTCCTTGCTCTCTCCCTCCGGCTCCTTGTTTCTCCCTCCCAAGAAAAAGGCTTCTGGCTTCTGGCTTCCATTGCCTGGCAACCAAACGGGCTGGGGCAGGCTGAGAGGAACAGCACAGATGCTGCCTAATGAGGGGGCTGAAATGAGGGGGCGACATCTCTGTCTCCAATAAGCCGCCGCCAGCAACGCCGCCAGCACGGCCCGTGTGCACACATCACACGTTCTTGCTTTTAGGATCCTTGCTCTACCAGGAAAGCCTTCCAAGGTTGAAAAGAGAAGCCGCGTTTGAGTCAACAGCTCCTTGATCCACCCTTCTCTATTTCATATTGAAAAGGTTTTGTTATGGAAAATTTCAAGCTTATACACCAGTAGAGCGAGATAAGACGTCCACCCCCAACCCCCATCACCCAGCATCAACAATTGCCTGACTCCTGGCCAGATCTCATAGCATTGTATCTAGAAGTATTGAGTGTATAGCTTTGAAACACAGGAATTCTCTTTTTAACACAACTGCAGTGTCGTCAAAACGCCTCAAGTAATTAACGATAATTTCATAATATCATCAAATACCCCCTTAGCAGTCAAACTTTAAATGTCTCATCAATGTCAGGAAAGGTTTGTCTTTTTCAGTTTATTCAAGTCAGTATCTAAATAAAATCTACACATCAATTTACCAACTCCCCTTTCTGAATATTGAAGGGGAGGAAGCACTTTGCCTCTACTCTCCTAAGTTCTTCAAGTGAGGTTTGTGAATTAAATTGATAAAAGACAGGGTTACAGAGGAAAAAACAGTTTATTTACATGTGCTACCTCCATGTACACAGGAGAACTCAGTGATGGTAACTCAAAGTGCTGATTGGAATTTGGGGTGTGTATAGCATCTTAACATATGAAAAGGGGGAGAAAGGCACTTGCAGGGCAAAGAAATTCCTGTTAGGGAAGATACATGGATTTTCAGGAAAACGAACAGCTGATCGGGAAGTTGGTGATCATGCTTGTGTATACACATGTGAATGGTCTTTCTGTCCCCATCAGGGCCACAGAACTCACCCTGGTCCAGGTCAAAGACCTAGGCCACTCCCTCCTCTGAACTCCTCCCCAGTGGCTGCCCTTGGGTGCACACAGCTCAGTCTGCCCCTCATCCAGAAGCTACCCGAATGTAGGAACCTTAGTGCTGGACATCGGGGCCCTGGCCCAGCTGAGGTGAGGGGCGTCCTGGAGGATGGGTGGGCAGAGACCCAGGAGCCAGGCAGCAGCAGCCATCTGCTGCTCCCGGAGGCAGGGCTGAGCCTCTGCGCTTTGCTTCCGCTGCTCTGCGACCCGGGCCGAGGACGTGGGTCTCGCTTTCCTTATGTACACAATGAAAGGGCCAGAGCAGAGGCTCTCCAGGGGCCCATTAGCCTCCATGTTGCTGTGATCTCCAGGAAAGGGAGACCCACAACATTGCTTGCTAAGTGGTTGCTGTCTTAATTGTCTTTCCAGTCAGGAAGGTCTTCCTGCATGTTTCCTACTGTCTGTGAGCCTTGCTTCCTCTGGCCGAGGCCCAGGCCTGCAGAAGCATGCCGACCGTCCCAGAAGTACCTTGGGGGGCGGCAGGCCTTTTCATCACCACAGCTCAAGTCACAATAGTGGGGGATGGGGTGTGGAGTCCTCAGGAGGCAGCAGGGTTCAGGCACTGACTGGTTCCTTGTCCCCCATGTACCCCAGCCTCCCCATTTCCCACACAGAGCTGGGACAGCTAGGGGATTGGGGTGGGGATCAGCTGGGGCTGTCAGGAAGGCTGGGATGGTGAATAGCACAGCCAGGCCCCTAAGGAGAACAGTTCCTGGGGGAACACGGGACACACACACACAGACATGTCTCACTACCACGTGCCTGAATTGGAACACTAACTCAGCCATCCCACTGATAGCTACTGAGTCTCCCGGCTACTTCGTTGAGTCAACAAATAGTGAGTGACTTATTGGGAATGGAAGAGTAAACAAGTGAGGCACGGTCCCTGCCTGTCAGAGCTTGCTGATTCCCACCCAGGAAGCCCGGTGCTGCAGGCACTGTCCTGGTGGTACCTACCTCTGGGGCACTCAGTTCTAGCTGATTGGGAACCTAGCCTTGGGGAGCAATTGCTTAGGCAGTGTGGGTTGTGGGGCTTCAAAATATGGCAAAAGTTCAAATGTTGTAAAAAAATCATTTTCTGTTTTCCCCCACGCATGCAGATGGCCAAGATCTTTCCTTCTTCAAACGTGTGCTTGTAACTTATCTTCCGTTGACCTTGACACGTAACGTAAAGGCCACTGAGCAAGGCTGCTCTCCTATGTATGTGGGCAGAGTGACACAGGAAGGAAGGGGAAATACATGGTTCCCTGGAACACGAAGGAAAGGGCCCTCTGGTCCCTTGGGATGCCTCTCCCAGACTTCCCATCCATGTGAGTGCTGTCTTTGTGCCACTGGCCCTGGTGTAGGACATGTGCCCGTGAGAACAGTCCTTTGAGGCCCAGCCCAACCTTGCTTCTGTCCCTGTGTTGTATTCTGTAACAGAATACACGATCCTGATGAACCTCTAAGAAACAATTCTCGACATCAGTGTAATTCTGAGTCTCCCTCTTGAACCCTATTTACCCTATTTCACAGATACACGAACCGACTTTCAGAAAACAGAGGTCATTTTCTTCAAGTTCCACAGCCATTAACTGCAGAACTGAAATTCAGGTTTCTTAATAATACATGATCTTTATAAATAGAATAATCAGATGTCCCAGTTTATGAATGTTGTCCCATTCTAATTATTGAAATGAAAAGTCCCTCTCAAAATGAGCATGGTTTGGATTGATCGCCCCGCTATGTGCCTGGCATTCGTTTGACCTCATCTGCATTATTTTATACAGCCCATATAACAACCTTCTAACGTGACTACTACTAGCCCCATTTTACACAGTAGAAAAATTAATGTGAAGGGGTTACTTGCCTGCTGGTACAGAAAAGGTATCTGCAAAGCAACCTCTTACCATAGACGCCTGCACCCCCAGAGCAGCTTGACCTCCGCCTGCCCGAGAAGGCGTTTACCTGAGCTGGGCAGACAATGCAGAGAATGCGCTCAGCATGGGGGGCACAGGGTCCTCTCCCCAGGTGGTGAAGGGCCCTTCTGTTGGCAGCTGATGAGAGCAGCACAATGCAGTTGAGGAGGGAGGTTGGGGACGTGCAGCTGTGAGCCCTGGAGAGACACGCTTCCCACCCTGCCCTCCCACGTTCCCTTGTGTAGCCTGGCACGGCAGTCTGCGCAAGTTCATCCTGAAGCGAGCCAATTCTCTCCTGCGAAACCCCAAACTTCAAACCCATCATTAGTCTTTTATGTACAGTATTTTTTTCTGAAGGCGTTTGTCTTGGCATGGAGGCCACCCCTCCAAAGAGCACATGTCTCAACAAACACGTCCTGTTCCCCTTCACCTCCCTGCTCGTTTGCCCTGCCCCCACCCTGGCTCTGGGGCGATGCCACCCACATAGAAGAATGGAACAGGCTGCAGTGGCAGCTGGGCAGCCCGGCCTGTGCCGATACCTGCTGCCCTGCCGCCGCCCAGCAAACCCCAGCCCAGCCCAGCCCAGGGCCCGCTGTGCGGAAAGAGCCTCCGGGGTCTTCCAGACAGCCCAGCCTCAGACCATCGCATCCGTAGTATTTTGTTGATTAGAAGCAACACACCGTGCATGCGGGTGGGAGGGTCCAAGGCCTTTGGCAATATGCTGAATGTGTCTGGGCCTCATTTTCTGCACGTGTAAAATGAAGAGGTTGGTCTCCATGCACACTAAGTCTTGTCACTCCAAACTCTTGTGTATGTGACTCAAGTCCTGTCCCATTGGCAAGTCCCTTCCCACCCTCCCTAGAAAGCCCTGACCCCAGCGTCCTCAGTGGTGGCTTCCAACCCTGCCTCCACAGCCTACTGGACACAGTCACCCCAGTTGTCTTTTTAACATTCCACTTGAACCATACGTGGGCTCTCTAGTACCTAAAGATTCAGGTCCTTTTCCTGACCCTGTTATTCACGCTGTCCACATTTGGAGTTGGAGAAAGGCTCAGGACACATCCATTTTGTGAAGCTCTCTGGATATTTTTAAATGGAAAAAAAAAGTCTAATTATGCTATGAGAAATTCTGATACTTTTGAAATACTTAACCTTAACAACGAACCATTGAAACACATCGTGCAAGTCCGATGCAATATATGTAGTTCACAAAGTAATTGCAAGATGAAGAAGGCCTACATTAAATGCCTTTTCTGAATGATAGCTCCAGCCACAGGGCCTTTCTGACCGCCTGCTCTGCCGTCTCCACACAGTGGACCTGACAATGGACAACAGACTGGGCAATGGCCCTGAATTACCGAGGTAGTACAGATGTACCAGCCAAGCATGGTCGCCAGGCTGGCATTTGGGATTACCGGACAAGCTCCCTGTACATGTGCTTGGCTTGCTCTGCTCCATAGCCACCCAGCCCCTGGTGCCAAAATCTTGGCAGGTCGCTGTGGGTTTCAGGGCTAGAGAGCAGGGTGCAAATATGTTTACAAGTCTGCTTGTGTTCCTGTGTCTGCAGACCTCCAAGACCCTGAGGCTGCCTTCCCTCTGCCTGTACCCAAATTAGAGGCCCTGACCGGCTGTCTCTTCAGCCACCTCCCTTCTGTGTAAGCTTTCTTTGTCTCTGCCCTGAGGGCTCCACACCTGGTTACGGAGACACACAGGCAGCAGACTGTGTTTCTTTTGTCTGCTTTCTTTTTGACCCACACAGCTTTCCTTGCTGCCTTGTGGGCACAAGCATAGGTATTCAGGTGACACAAGCCCAGACTTGAGAGTTAAGAACTTCGAGGAATTTCTCTGTTCCTGGGGTAAGCTGTTTGCCTTCTTTGCACCTTGGTAACTTCATCTATTGAGCAGCTATGAAAATAATGAGCTTAAATTCTGACCTTGATGGAAGATGGCATGTTTACCTGATCTCTGGCATTCTAAGCACATGGTGACCACAGGGTACCTGGAGCGCAGTGCCAGTGATGATGTGAGATACAGTTGAGAATAAGGCAAAGAACACTAGACCGAGGGTCAGAGGCCCAAAGTTAGGCCTCCTTCTGCCACTAGTTTGCTTTGTATCCTTGGGCAAGCCACTCAAGCTCTCTGCTTCTAATTTCTTCCTTTGCAAAATAGCAAGTGCTTTAAAGTCAGACAAGGCTGGGTCAGCGTGTCACCTCTACTACTTACCAGCTGTGCGACCCCATCTGGTCTCCAAATCCCTCGTGCTCTGCTAACTTCCTTGAGGGAAAGCACATGGGGACAGTAATAGTATTTACTATGCGATTGCTGTGCATTAAATGAGATGACATAGCTAATATACATAAGGAATTTAACATAGTGCCTGTCACGATAAGTTGCAGTATTACTCCTACTATTACTATGAAGAAATGGAAGATACTGGGGCCGGCCGAGTGGCTCATTTGGTTAAGAGCTCGCTCAAGAGTGTGAGCTGAGCTCTGAGCAACAGCTGTTTGAGGCCAGCCCGAGCTGAGTTGCCGTTGAGCTGCCAACAGGTGGCAGGATGGCTCAGCTGAAAAAAAAAAAAAAGAAATGGAAGATACTTATTGGCAGATCTAAATTCAAGACCTTTTCTTCCATCCCTCTGCCAACTCTACCACTCCCAACATACTTCTCAGAGGAATACCTACAATTTCTTTATCCAATCATCTATCGATGGGCATTTCAGTTGTTTTCATATCTTAGCGATTGTAAATGATGCTGTAGTAGACATAGGGTTGCATATATCTTTTCAAATTAGTGCTTTACAGTTTCTTCAGATAAACACCCAGAAGTGGGATTGCTGGGTCCTAAGGTAGTTCTATTTTTAAGTTTTTGAGGAACCTCCATACGGACTTCCATAGCAGCTGCACCAATTTGCAGTCCCACCAACAGTGCAGCAGGGTTCCCTTTTCCCCAAAGCCTCGCCAGCACTTGCGTTTTGATTTATTGACAATGGCCATTCTGCCAGGAGTTAGGTGATATCTCCTTGTGGTTTTTATTTGCATTTCTCTGATGATCAGTGAGGTCCAGCATCTTTTCATATGTCTGTTGGCCACCTGTATGTCCTCTTTGGAGAAATGTCTATTCAGATCCTCTGCCCATTTTTCAATGGGATTGTTCGTTTTTTTGTTTCTTTGTGTTTTTGGTGTTGAGTTGTATGAGCTCTTTTTAAATTTTGTATGTTAACCCTTATCAGCTGTATCATTGGTGAATATCTTCTCCCATTCAGTAGGTTGTCTTTTCATTTTACTGATGGTTTCCTTTGCTGCGAAAAAACTTTTTAGTTTGATGTGGTTATTTTTTGTTTCCCTTGCCCGAGGAGATAGATCACAAAAAAACATCACTAAGAGCAATGTCAGAGTTTACTGCCTATTTTTTCTTCTAGGAGTTTTATGGTTTCAGTTTTTACATTTAGGTCTTTAATCATATTTTTTAAAGATTTTATTGGGGAATTGGGGAAGGGGAACAGCGTTGGGGAACCGGGGAAGGGAACAGACAAGTTGCTGTCCTTTTGTTCTTCAGTCTAGTTGTGGAGAACATTGCTTCACTGGCCCATGTTGGTATCATCATTGCGCTCTTCTCGGGTGAGGCAGATCAGTTGCCGGCCTGTGGATGGCCGCTCACAGCAGCTCATGGCAGCTCACACCAGCTGCCAGCCGCTCACACTGGCTGCTGGCCACTCACTGTAGCCTATGGCAGCCCACTGCAGCAGGGGCTGCAGCTATGCCTTCCCAGGGACTCACACAGCCCAGCTCCAGGTGGAGCTGCTGTTCACCATCTTAGCTGTAGAGGGCAGTGTCACTGGCCCTCATGTGTGATCCGAACCAGGGCCACTGGTGTTCCAAGCCAGCTCTTAACCACCGCGCCACTCGGCCAGCCCAAGTCTTTAATCATTTTGAGTTTATTCTTGTATGTGGTATAAGAGAGTGGCAAAGGACCTGAAAAATGAGCTCTGCCCGTGTTGTTACAGCCCCTCCCTACCTCTGCTCTCTTTTCTCTACCTCCATCCCTTTGCTCTGACAAGGAATCCAAGGGTGCTGAGGATTGTCAGCAGATTCTTGCTTAGAGGCTGGAACATAGCCTAATCTCAAGGGTGAGATTTCCCCTGGCTTTGATCCTTCCTGAAGCCATAGCAGGAGGCCCCTAACTGTGGAGCCAACATTAGTATTTATCTCAGCTCTGAGAATCAAAGCCTTATTGATTTTGGCACCCAGTCTTCCCTGATTTGATGATCTTGTCATGTGTGCCAGGATGACCTTCCAAGGTTTCCTTCTTAACGCTGGACTGCATGTGTGGCGAGAGCTGCTTCTGGAGACAGAGTGACCATGGCCATTGGTTAACTCTTTAACTCAAAAGTGTTCTGAAAGCTTATGGCAGGGCCCTACCCAGTCTCAGGGCAGGAAGGGGCTCACCATGTCAGCGTTCCTTCTTATTTTGGCTCTGCGAAAGCCCTGATGCTCCCTGAAAACAGAGCTCAGAGAATTAGCGCTCTGACTCCTGCTGTCCTTCCTAGGGAACAGCTGGTGCGTTCTCCACGCCATTGCCAGTCCCAGCTGCACTCGCTCCTGGCCCATGAGCTCAGAGTTCCTTTCCCAACTTCACAGGGCCCTGGTCAAAGAAGGCCTCCAGCCGACCTAGACGTTTCAAGGCAGAGATGCTAAACTGGCAGAGAGCCAGACAGCGGTGTGAACAGGCCATGGGGATGGAGAGAACCTGAGGCTGTGTTTTCTAGTCTGCCATGAACGAAGTCTGTGGGCCTGTGTCTTCATCTGTAAACAACAGGAGGGATCATTGATCAGCCTTTTCTTCATGCCTCTAGATGCCTAGTAATATGCGGCGGGGAGTTTGAGGGTGGGGGAGACCCAAGACTGTGAGATGGATCGAGGCTGAGAGGCGCTGCCCAGGAGTCCAAGTCCACAGAGCCATTGCCTAACTGAGCCTAGGCAGGCGAGGATGCCTGAGAGGCACCGTGGGATTTGGGCATGTCTAAGGAGAAAGAAGTCAACGTCAATGGCCTAGAGAGAAAAGCAGGTTTGCAGTGGGGCAGAACGATCTCGGGGACTTGCCTATGGGGACCTGGGGAGAGAGGCCCAGGAGTAGAACAACGGAGGAGGAGATCTGAGTAGAGCACTTACTAGAGGTCTGTCAGGCCTCAGGGTGCAGTGGAAGGAGCCCTAGATTAAGAGTCCAAAGATGGCTCAGCAAGGAGCCTGCTGTGTGTCCTTGAGAAGTCTGTGTCTTCTCTGAGCCTCAATGTCTCCATCTATGCTTTTTTGAAGCTTTATTGAGGAACAATTAACATACAATAAACTGCATATATTTTGAGTATACAATTTGACAGATTTTCACATATGTACGCACTCATGAAACCATCACAACAGTCAAAGTAATGGGCAGATCCATCCAAAATTGTCCTCATGTCTCCCTCCCACTCCACTCCCTACCCCTCCTCACCCCTCAGGCAACTGCTAATATGCTGTCTATTGCTCTAGATTAGTCTGTGTTTTTCATAGCTGGAGCCATACAGTATGTATTTTTTTTTTGAGGGCAGTGTCACTTGCCCTCATATGTGGGACCCGAACCGGGGCCGCTGGCTTCCCAAGCCAGCGCTTAACTGCCGCACCACTCGGCCGGCCCTACAGTATGTATTTTTTAGCAGGCTCGGCCTTCTTTCCCTCAACATAATTATTTTGAGATTCATCAATGCCGTTGCATGTATCAATCATTTGTTTTCCTTCTTTCCTCCCTTTCTTCCATTCTTCCTTCAGGAGGTGTTGTTGAATTTTATTAACATGGAAAGGTCTCTAAAACATGAGTAAAATTTTAAAAGCGGATTATAAGTGGTATGTACTATATATACTGTCTTGAACAAAACTATACAGATATATGTATAGAAAAATCTGTGGGAATACATACCAATGTAAAAATACTTGTCTCCAAGTGATTGGAAGTGTGAAGATTTTTTTTTTTTTTTTGCTTTGCTTCTCTGTGTTTCCTAATTTTTCGATTGCGAAAATACATAATTTTTATTTTATTTTATTTTTTTGAGGGCAGTGTCACTGGCTCTCATATGTGGGACCCGAACCGGGGTCACTGGCATCCCAAGGCAGTGCTTAACCACCACGCCAGTCGGCCGGCCTGAAAATACATAACTTTTAAAAATTAAGAAAATGTTACTATATTTTTAAACAGCTTTATTGAGGTATAATGAACATAAAATAAACAGCCCATATTTAAAGTGCACAATGTAAGTTTTCATATATCATGAAGCCATCACCATATTCAAGATAATAAGCATATCCATCATCTTCAAAAGTCCTCTCCCTATCCACACAACCACTGCTCTTCCTTGCATCACTACAGGTTACATTTTCTAGAATTTTCTATAGATGGAATAAAAAGTACATATGTTTTAGTCTGGCTTCTTTTACTCACAATATTTGTTTTGAAATTCAAGTTGTTGCATATATCACTAGTTCATTCCTTTTTATTGCTGAGTACCATTTCTTGGTATGAGTACCAAAATGTGTTTATGCATTTACATATTGATGGACATTTGGGTTGTTTCTAGTTTTACTATTACAGATATAGTTGCTATGAAATTCATGTACAAGTCTTGACGTGGATGTACACTTTCATTTCTTTTGGTTGCTGAGTCATTGTAACTCGATGTTTAACCATTTGAGGAGCTTCCAAACTGTTTCACACACACACGTACACATGATATGACTTCTCCTTTATCAGCTATATCATTGGAGAAATAAATATTTCTCCCAGTCTATAGCTTGTATTTTAATTATCTTAAAATTATTTTTAAAGAGTAAATTTTAAAATTTTGATGAAATTAATTTTATGTATTTGTCATAGTTTGTGCTCTTTGTGTTTTATTGAAGAAATCTTTGCCTAACCCAATGTCACTATGATTTTCTCCTATGTTTTCTAGACGTTTTACCATTTTAGTTATTAAATTAGTTCTATGATCTATTTTGAGTTCATTTTAGGATATGACATGAAGTAGCAGTTCAACTTTAGTCTTTTGCATGTGGATATCCAGTTGACCCAGAACCATTTGTTGAAAAATATTACTCTTTCCCTATTGAATTATTTTGACACTTTTGTTGAAAATCAACTAGCCATCTCTACGTGTGGGCCCTTTTCTGGTCTATCTTCATGCCAATACTACAACGTCTTGATTGTGTAACTTTACAGTAAGTCTTGAAATCACGTCATTATAAGTCCTCCAACTTTGTTCTTCATTGTCAAAATTATTTTTTGCAACTCTATATCCTTTTTATTTACACATAAATATGAGAATCGGCTTGCCAAATTCTATCAGGAAAAAAAAAAAACTTTGCCAGGAGTTTGATTGGGATTGCATTATATCTATACAACAATTTGGGGAGAATCTATATCTTAAAAATATTGAGTCTTCCAACCCATAAACAAAATATATCCCTCCATTTATTTAGGTCTTCTTTAATTTCTCTTATCAACATTTTGTAATTTTCAGTGTAGAGGTCTTGCATATATTTTAATCAAATTTATCCATACGCATTTCAAATTTCTGTTGATATTGTAAATGGTATTTTTATTTCAATTTTTAATTACTCCTTGTAGTTGACTTTGTATCCTGTGACTTTATTTAACTCACTTATTAGTTCTAGTAGCTTTTTTGTAGTTGAATTTTCTAGATAGACAATCATGTTGTCTGTAAATAGAGATAGTTTTACTTCTTTCTAATCTGTATGTCTTCTATTTCTTCTTTTTTTTAGACTTTTTAAAATTTTTAAATTTTATTTATTTTTTTATTAGTTTCAGGTGTACAAAACAATGTAGTAGACGTTTACACCCCTCACAAAGTGATAATTCCTTTCTACTTCTTCTTGTGTTATTGCACTGGCGAGAACCTCTAATGCAGTGTTAAATAGATTTAGCAGGAGCAGACATCCTTGCTTTGTTCATAATCTTAGGGTAGAAGGTTTTAGTCCTTCACTATTAAGTACGATGTTAGCTACAGGTTTTCCATAATTGCCCTTTACAGGTTGAGAAAGTCTCCTTCTATTACGAGTTTCCTAAGTATTTGTATCTTGAATGGATATTGAATTTTATCAAATATTTTTTCTGCATCAATTGAGACAATTATATGAGATTTTTAAAAAATTGTAGTCTGTTATAATCTCATACTGCATTGATTGATTTGGGGATGTTGAACTAATGTTGTATTTCTGGGATAAATACTACTTGGTCATGATGTTTTATCATTAATCTATATTGTTGGATTTCATTTGCTAAAATATTGTTAAGGGTTTTACAAGTGTGTTTATGAGGGACATTCATCTGCAGTTTTCTTTTCTTGTGATGTCTTTATCCGGTTTTGGTATTAGGGTAATGCTGGGCTCATAGAATAAGTTGAAACTTTTTCCCTCCTCTTCCATTTTTTGTAAGAGTTTGTATAGATTGGTATTATTTCTTCCTTAAATGTTTGGAATTTACCAGTGAAGCCATCTTGGTTTCTCCCCTATGATTCTTTTGATTCTTTTTTTTTTTTTGAAATTTTATTGGGCAACAGTGTGTTTTTCCAGGACCCATCAGCTCCAAGTCAAGTAGTTGTTTCAATCTAGTTGTGGAGGGCGCAGCTCCTTGGCCCATGTGGGAATCGAACTGGCAACCTTGGTGTAATGAGTCCCCTATGATTCTTGAGGACCCTTTCATTTTTAACATTCTGTAACTCTAATTTGGCCCTTGTCATCAATCTTTCTGTTTTCGATGTATGTCTCTCCTGTCTCCTTATTGCTTATCTGTTTGTTTCCACCTCCTGCCTCTTTCCCATACTCTCCATCAGGTAAATTTCTTTTTTTTTTGAGGGCGGTGTCACTGGCCCTCATATGTGGGACCCGAACTGGGGCCACTGGCGTCCTAAGCCAGCGCTTAACCACCGCACCACTCGGCCGGCCCTTTATCAGGTGAATTTCTGACAATTTATGTCTGTAGGTGCTGGCCAGCCCTCTCAGAGAAAGCTGAAGAAATTGTTTCAATTCGTAGTTCCTCCAAGCACTGATGGTTTTTGGTTCAAGAATCATGTGTAATATAACTTAGCTACTAGAATAGATACCTGACCACTGTACTAAACCAGTGAGCTATTAAGTAGAACCCTGAAAGATTGGGACAGGAGTTGGAATTACTGCATTTTCTAACTTGACATGGATGTTCCTAGGTGTGAGTCTCCCTGGGTCTCAGTCTGACTATCTGTAAAATTAGGAACTAAATCCCTAGATGTTCTGAATTCTAAAAATGGAAGTAATTAAACAGTAGCATCAGAAAGAAGGAGGCTAAATAACCTAATAAGGGGGTAATAAGACGACTTATATTTTCAGTGATTATTTGACTTTACAAGTTTTGGCACTCAAAAGTAAGTAGCCCATTAAAGTTGGTATGTTTTGAGACAAAGTGTGGAAGGTTAAAAATGGGATTTGTTTAGATGTGGAATGCTTGGAAAAGAATGTTTTCCAGTATCACTGTGCCAACCTAGAAAAACACCACCGTGTCCTAATGAAGAAAAAAAAATTAAACCATTGGCAGGATCAAGTACCAAGACAATACAAAAATACTTTTGGAATTTTTAAATACACGCTTGGTACAAATCTGGAGTGGAGTTCTAGACTGAATAGATGGGTGGCGAGTAGCTACCAAAGTAAATGGGCTTAGAGAGGCTGAGAGATGCAAGAAAGCTTCTCAATACAGTGTTTTTCAGAAAACGAAAAAAAGGTTTGGAATCAGCTTCCTTGAACAAAAGTATTTCGTCTATTCACTGGAAAAATAACTACGTAGTACTTAGCTCTGGACACTGCACAAGGCTAGAGAAAGAGTTACTAAATGAAGCTCAGCTGGAAGTCATGCTCTGCTCAGAGAATGGGGTTCAGGGCTCCCACCATGTCAGTCCCCAAGGAAGACCAGGGTGTTACATTTCTCCACTCTGGAGCTGCCCAGGTGACCTCCGCTTAAATGTGTTCTACCAATGCTTTCAGTCATCTGACTCATATGTGCTGACCACCTGGCCAGATGTGCCAGCATGCCGTCAACACAGTCTGCCTGCCACCTACCCCACATGGTCCCCATGCCCTACCTATGTCATCCCTACCACCCCCACTTATCCCAAGTAGGTTTAGTTTCTTAACCATGTTCTGGGGACTCTGAAGAGAAGTGGATATGGAGCAGAAACGGGAATGTTTCTGGCAACAGAGACTCCATTTCACAGCGCCATTTTCTCCACTTAGCCCTGAGTGCAGCAGTTGGATAGCTAAGGCTCCGAACATGAGCCACTAATCCTATGTGTTAGTCCTTCATTGTACTGTGTACCTTATCAGGAAGCAGGGGCTCTCGGATAGAGTCATCTCTACCGCTGTGTCACCCCCATTCACCTCTCTTTGTCATCGCCCCCTTCCCTTGCTTGGCCTCTTCTTTGGCTTTGCTCCATCATTCCCTAATTTGAGCTTCTGTTAGTTCCCCACGACAACAGGAATCTGTGAAAGCCTGTAATTTATTTGGAGAGTTCGGCTATTGGAGTACCCTCTCACCCTTTTTCAATTCAGAGGGAGAGCTCAGATAGGTTGCCTTTTGGCAGCCAAGTAATGAGAAATCTGGTGTAGCATTTGAGTTCTTTTCTGAGCCGTTTCCCAGTACTTCAAAGCCTATGAGCCTGGGTAAGGAGCCAGGGCACTAATTGGGCACTTGAGTGAAAACACGTTTTGCATAAGGAATCCTCAGGGCCAGGAGGCCCAGAATGGACTTGGAAATGCCACTTGGTACTGCCCAGGCCCAACAGAAGTCCAGCAGGCTGTGGATGCCTAGAAAAGGAAAGGAGGGGGTACTTGTTGAATACAGACATTATGTTCACTTCAGACACAGGCCTTTTGGGGCCAGCTCTCTGGGAGTACTTAACTCATCTGAGGGTAGTGGTTGAGCCTAAAGTGAGCTCTGGGAACCACTGGATGAAAGCTGTGGATGGTGGGTTTACGTATAGTTCATCCTCAAAGTCTTCGGGCTCTGTTGGACAGAAAGTTTGTTCATCAGAAATTAGGCATTTGTTTAGCACTTAGTGAAGCTGTGGGTTGAAAATAATTCTGCCTGATGGAAAGTTAAGGGAAAGTTAAGTTTTGCCAGGTCGGTTTAGAAAGATGACGTTCTGCATCTCCTGTGAAAATCTACTTTTCACCATTCCAAACTCCCCCACATCTCAGCTGCTTCATCAAAATCTCTTTGTCATCTTCATATAAGAGCAAGAATACCATGGGTAACAACAAAATCTCCCTGGCTTTGAGTCCAAGGACTGTCAAGAATTCTAGAAAAACCTCTACCAATGCCTTATATTTTCCAAAAAGAATACTGAGTGCAAGAAAGGTAAAATATAACCAATAGCACTTATTTATGATCAACGTGGTTATAGACATCATCATCATTATTATGACTATTGGTTCTTTTTTTAATATAGTCATCCCTCAATTATTTTTCTCCTCTTAAATGTCCTCTGATCACCTTTCCCGCTAACTTTTAAATGCTTTCTCTTATATCATTCTATTCTTCTTCAGTCATTAACCTAGCTATTAGATTACCTTACTTTCGCCTAATATAGCAAATTTTCTTTCACTTGCAATGTTTGGCTTTTCTGACAATATTTAAATAGACAAATTAATTTTGGTCTTGGACCATGAAATTTATAAATTTTATTACCCTATTTTTTAAAAAAGGTCTTCCCTATTCTACTATAAGACCCTTAAAGGCAAGGACCATATGTCAGTCATGTAACATCCTCAATGCCTATGGGAGAGCCGTTTGTCTGTGCCAGAGACGATGTGTAATAACTGTTGAATAAATTCATACCACATATGGATGGCTTCATTTGAAAAAAATATATGTTTAGCATTAAAAACTATAGTAAGGTACTTTTTCCTATTCCTCCTATGAAGAATGACTAAAAGCACTGAAAAGTATATATAAAGCAAATATAAGAAGACTAAAGGGTAGAGACAAAAAGGCCGATGGGCTCAGGGCCTCAGGACCTGAGGAACACAATGGTGGTGAATTACCTGGGTTCTCTTTTTCCTTCTCAAAATCTTAGACCTGGAGCTGAAAAAGCCATCAACCCAGAAATGCCCACAGAAACAGACAAAATAAGTCCCTAGAAAAGCCTGATTTCTCTAGCAAAAAAAAACAGGAAAGGGGTGGCCTAACATGATAGAAAACTTTTAGACAGTAACTGCTCTACTCCAGCCAAATGCCTTCCTTCTGACCTTTACCAGTAAAGGCCTAGTGGGGAGCCTAGACTTCTCCACTCACCCAGCTGTAACAAGGTGCAGCCCCTGCTGCAGTGTAACAAGGTGCAGCCCCTAACCTGTCCACCCCCTCCCATGCTGAGGTAATGTCAGAGAAAACCAAGTAGGGAGTCAGGAACTTCATCCCTTCTTGGCAGTAACAAGGCCTATTTCTCCCCTGTGCCGTCAGACTGTCAACTCCAACTCTCTTCCCATTCCTAGAGAGGTGCCAAGGTAGTGTCAGTGAAAGCCAAGCAGAAAACTAGGACTTTCACCATTGCTCAGTATAGTGTCAGTTGAAGCAATGTGGGAGATAGCAACGAGGGACCCCTACCTCTCCCAGCAAGGAAGATATCAGAGGAAGCCCAGTGAAAGTCTTGAACGCCAACCCATGCTGAGCAGTAACAAGGCACCCGTCCTCCCCAGTGTATCAATGAGGTGGGTGCCTTGCTGGTACAATGTCATAGTAGGCCTCCTAAAATATAAGATTTAAATAAGATCCAGAGTCTCATAATATAATATCCAAACTACTTAGGACCATAGAAAACCCTTTGTCACATCAAACAATGCAGAGACCAAAGGGAGGGGGTTGGGGATGGGTGAAAGAGGGGAAGGGGAATATAGTCAATAATATTGTAATACGTTTGCACGGTGAAAGATGATTACTAGAGCTACTAGAGTAGTGGGGTGATCACATTGTAAGGTATGAAAATGTCTAATCACTATACTATACACCTGAAACTAGTATAACCAATATGACTATATACCAACTACGCTTAAATTAAATTTTTTTTAAAAAAATTAACTCAAAATGGATGACAGACCTAAATATAAAATACAAAACTATAAATCTTCTAGACAATAACAGGAGAAAACCCAGGTGACGTTGGGTAGGCAGTGATGACTTTTTAGACACAACACCAATGGCACGATTCATGAAATAACTGATAAGGTGGACTTCATTAAAATTAAAAACTTCTTTTCTGTGAAAGACAATATCAACAGAATGTGAAGATAAGCCACAGACTGGGGGAAAATATTTGCAGAAGACATATCTGATAAAGGACTGTTATCCAAAATATACAAAGAACTCTTAAAACTCAACAACAATATGAACAGCAGTTTAAAAATGGGCCAAAGATTGGGCCGGCCGAGTGGCGCAGTGGTTGAGGGCTGGCTTGGGATGCCGGCGGCCCCGGTTCAGGTCCTGCATGTGAGGGTCAGTGACACTGCCTTCCTAAAAAAAAACAAAAAAACAAAACAAAAATGGGCCAAAGACCTTAACAGATACCTCATCAAAGAAAATATACAGACGACTAATAAGCATATGAAAATATACTCACCATCATATGTCATTAGGGAATTGCAAATTAAAACAACAGTGATACCATTACACCCCTGTAAGAACTGCCAAATTCCAAAACACTGACACCACCAAATGCTGGTGAGGCTGCTGGTGGGGATGCGAATGGTGCAGCCACTTTGGAAAACAGTTTAGCAGTGTCTTGCAAAACTAAACATACAATTTAGCAATCATACTCCTTGGTATTTAACCAAATCAGTCAAAAATTTATGTCCACATTAAAAACCTGCACACAATTGTTTATAGCAGCTTTCTTCCTAATTGTGAAAACATGGAAGTAACCAAGGTGACCCTCAGCAGGTGATGGATAAATAAACTGTCGTCCATCCAGACAATGAAATATTATTTAGGGCTAAAACTTGAGGTATCAAGTTATGAAAAGACATGGAGGAACCCTAAATGCACATTACTAGGTGAAAGGAGCCAACCTGAAAAGGCTACATCCTGTGTGATTCCACATGTATGACATTCTGGAAAAGGCAAAACTATGATGACAATAAAAAGATCAGTGGTTGTCAGGCGTTGGGAGAGGGAGGGCAATAAATAGGGGAGTACATGATTCTTAGGACAGTGAAAATATTCTGTATGATACCATAATGATGGATGCATGTCATTAACTAAAAAAAAAGCTACATCAAATATAATGTAAACTTTTTTGGACTGTACAAAGCATACCTCCAAGCCTAATAATTAGCTATCAAGAAGAGCCAAAAAATTTGGGGTTCTAGTTGATGAAATGTCAGTAAGATAATTTACTCAATTTAACTGTTTTTTCATCTTTGACAATACACGTTAACTATTTTTTTGTTTGAAAATCCAGCTAGAACATCCTTAGAAACGAAATCAGATTAGTGATTGCACCAGGGGCTGGGGAATGGAATAGGGAGTGAATGCTCATGGATTTGGGGTTTCTTTTCTAAGGTGATGAAAATGTTTTGGAATTAGATAGTGGTAATGGTTGCAAAACTCTGTGAATATACTAAACCCCCCAAAACTGTACACCTTTTTAAAAGGTATGTTTAATGATATAGAAATTATATTACAATAAAGCTGTTGTAAAAGAAAACAAAAACTACTGGGCTGGCCGAGTGGCTCATTGGTTAAGAGTTGGCTTCGGAGCACAAGCTCTGAGCAGCAGGGACGCCAGTTGGGATCTCACATGGGCCAGTGACGTGGAGCCCTAGCTGAACTGTTGGTGAGCTGCCAACAGGTGGCAGGATGGCTCAGCTGGTGAGAGCATGTGCTCCTAACAACAAGGCTGCCTGTTCCATGGTGGCTCCGCCCACCCGCAACTAAGACTGAACTTGGCACGTTGAGCTGAGCTGCCACCCAGATGGCTCAGAGGATAGAGTGTGCGCTCTTAACAACAAGGCCGACGGTTTGACTCCCGCATGGGATAGTGACTACACCCACCCGCAACTAAGATTGTAACACAGCACCTTGAGCTTAGAGGCAGCCAGATGGCAACTGGCGTCCTCCACAACTAAGATTGAACAAGAACAACTTGGCTGGTCCCCATCCCCAATTCTCAAACACTGTTCCCCTCCCCCAATTCCCCAATTAAAAAAACAAAACAAACAAACAAACAAAAAACAATATTTTCCCAAGAATAGAAGTTTCAAATTTTGATGAACTGTAATGTATCAGTTTTTTCTTTTGTGGATCATACTTTTGTAAACATATGACATTTTTGTCCAATTAAAGGTCAGAAAGATTTTCTCCTATGCTTTCATCTAGTTCTTTTTAGTTTTAAGTTTTACATTTAAGTCTATAATCCATTTGCATTAGCTTTTGCATGTGATGTGACTATGGGTATTTACAAAGCTCTCTTATACATATGTTACATCTGATCATCATTTTAAAAATATCTTTGAGGAAAGAACACCAGGAATTTTAATCCCCATTTAATAGATGAGAAAACTGAGGATTAGTGAAGTGCTGTGTGACTCGCTCAAGGTCCCACCACTAAGAGGTGTGAAACTGCAAGGTAAGAGGTAAAACGGTAATGAGAGCACAGATCTCCCAGGCCAGTACTTTGGGAGCCAAGCAGCAAATTTTTCCAGTGGGGATCTGAACAACCTATTAGGCACTGAAGTAAGACGCAGCCTGAGAGCTAGCCCTGACTTCACTCGGACTGCACCCATCCGGCCCACTTGGGCCTCCACACTTTCTCAAGTGTGGCTGGACTGGCGCTCTGCTCAGGTGATACTCAGTGAATGCCTTTAGATGATGGTGGCTTTGAACGTGTAATTACAGAGTTACAAATTAAGCTAAGAAGAAAAGTTAAAGGAACGAAGATTATTTGGCCTAGAAAAGAGAGTCCCAAGATGAAACTTGATCATAACCTTCAAACAAACAAAAAAACCCTTGGGCTTTTTTTCTGAGGGCTGAGGAAGGAGAAATTGGCCGGAAGAGTTAAAAGGACAACTGTCTTCCTCCCTCGTGAGGATTGTTATAGACACTTAGGAGCCTTTATAAACAAGATAAATTCTTTTTATTTGAGTTTGGAGCCATGTTTGCCCAGCGTGGGCTCTGATGAAGGATTTCACCATGAGGGTTACATGACCCTCTTAGAAACCTTTGGGCGGCCCCTGAACCTGTCCTATGTCCTCGTAAAATTCCAGGTTGCCTTTGTCTGTGGGCTTCTCTGCTCCTTAATCTTACCATCTTCACGGGGCTGTTCCAATGACCAAGGGAAGCGGTATCTTAGTTCCTGAAGGCTTAATTTATACCCATGTGCCTTGGCCCTGGAATCAAGTATCTCAGTGCCTAAGGCTATAAATCTGGTTTAGCATCCTTGGAAGGGCCTAAATGTCCGCTAGTCCCAATCTGACCCCAGTACTTGAATCCCCTGTTTCATATCTAGCCTCTGCTTGCACACCTCCAATGATGGGAAGCTTCATCCATCGCAATAGAAGATATAATACAATGAACGTTGGACATAAGGAGATTTGGGTTTGAGTCCCAGCTCTGCCAGTGACTTGCTGTGTGATGTTTGGTAAATCCCTTCCCATTTCTGGACCTGTTTGCTTATCAGTAAGATGGTAGTAAATGGAACTCTTTGTTTTAGTTTCTGTTGGTTTAACTGCTATAGCAAATGGCCCTCAGAAATTCAGTGGTTTAAAGGAGAATTTTCTTCACTTATTTCTTATGTAACATTCAGGACGTGTAGTTGTTCAGGGACCCACACAGAACTGAGGGCAGTTCTTTTTTTCTTTTTGAGGGCAGTGTCACTGGCCCTCATATGTGGGACCTGAACCGGGGCCGCTGGCTTCCCAAGCCAGCGCTTAACCACAGCGCCACTCGGCCGGCCCTAGTTCTGCCAGCCTTCATACATGGCTTCCAAGTTCACTGCAGAAAACTCATGGGACTTTTTATAGTCCAGGCCTGGAAGTGGTGTGTATCACTTTTACCCACATTCTATTGGTCTCGATTCAGTCACATGTTCATACCAAACAGCCCAAGGTTATAGGCTTGATCTTTAAAGCCTCGTTACCCCAACTCTGAAGTTATGAACTGGACTCCTGCTTCTCACATGGCCCTGCTACAGGCACTTGGAAAATCGCCTAACCTCTCTGACCACTAGGGAGCAGCTGACTGGCAGGGCGGACCGAGGCAATGCCCCCATCAAAAGCCAGAGAAGAACTGAGACACCACCAGACACCACATTAAGCGAAGCATCTTTGTGCTTGTTTTCTCTGCAGCATGGGTGGGAGCCCTCTCCATGGGCATGATCTTCTTCTGCTCCCCCATTGTGAGTATATTCACTGACCGTTTGGGCTGCCGAATCACAGCGACTGCGGGGGCTGCCATCGCTTTCATCGGGCTCCATAGCAGCTCCTTCACCAGGTAAGGCTATGAGTTGCTGACCGTCTGCCCAGGCTGAGGGTTGGCTTCTTTCCAGGCTTCAACTAGGGACACTCTTCTCGTTGCACAATCCCTTGTGGCCCTTTCCATTTAAGGTCCTCAAAGACCCTGTTCTCAGGGATCCTTGTGAAATAGGACTCATCTAAGTAGGGTCCCCAGAACACAGTGATAGAGAATATCCCCAAAGCGGACCCAAGAGTTGCAAAGTGGTAAGAAGACCATAAGCCTGGGAGTTCGTACAGCTGGGCCCATGTTCAGTTTTGGCCACGAAATGGTTATGGAAGAACTGATGAGTGCTGTTCCTGTCTCCGGCCCTGATTTTTGGTATCTGTAACATGAGGGGGTAGACCAGATGGTCTTTTCAGGTCTCTTCCAACGCTGCCATTTTCTTCCCCTCTGATCAACATCTCATGACCTCACCTGCCTGCCTGGTAATGAGCTTTTAGAGGGAGCTCATGTGGACACCTACCATTATAGGACTTCCAAGGGAATCTTATGCTGCAAAAAGAGGTCAGTTGAGCCAAAAGCTGACCCCTTTCCAAATACTTGTGGCTGCCAATGGATGCACAATTTGAGACAGATAAGGATTCATGTTTGGGGCACGAGAAAGGATGTTTAGCAGCACCCCCCACTGAGGTACAGACCCAACACCCAGCTACCCAGCTAGGCCTAAGCTAAAGTCAAACTCTGTCCCGTTGGTCCTACTGGCAAAACTCAGGAGTGTCAGGCAAAGAGCAAGATACAAGTTCGTTTTCCATTTTCTTTCTGCCGGTCCTGCAGATGCATGTCTGTAGGCAAGGGGACAAGTGAAAACCCTCTACCACAGACTGAAGAATACGGGATGCCTAAAGAACTCCATTGACTTTCAGCCAAAGGCACTCTGGAAGCTATGGTACCTCCTACTTCCAATCTGCCTGGGCTGGTGTAGGACAATGCACTCATACCAGAGGATGCCACCACTGGGCCCTGTGAGGATGAGCCGGCTTTCTCTGTGACTTGAGCATTCCTGGATACCCAGCCCACCCTCCGGAAGAGCTTACATCTCTTCTGCAATGGTTTCTTGGCTCAGGCCTCCCAGGGCAGCAAACCCTTTCGGGGCCGCTCTAGTGGTTGGCCTCATTTGCCCTCAGCAATCTGGTGTCTGGCTCCTTGTGGGAAGGAGCTAGGCCTCAGAGTCAGCTCATCTCCACACAATGCAGGAGAGGCCTGTTTTTAAGGCCGAGCAGAGTGAAGTATAAACAAATTAGCAACATACGGATCCCATTTCCCTTCCAGGGCACATGAGCTCAGCTACAGGACGGGAAGGGGCTCAGACGCGCTCTCTCCTGGCACCCCTCCCTCGGCGCTCGGTGCTGCAGCCCCGAGCCCTGCCCCTCCCCATTTGCCTTTTGTGCAAGAACATCTTCAGAGCCAAGAAATTTTCTGAGTGGCTTCATGTCCAGTGGAAAAATGGTTGTGCTTGTGGCCAGAGCGCCAAGTCATCCTTCCAGTTGTCTGAATCCCATGGTTTGCCCCCAGCCACCCCCTCCCTGAAGATGTCCCTCCTGTCCCTTGGACAGTGCCCCTCCAGCCCAGGCCATCCCAAGGGGTCGCTAGAATCTGACAGTTGTTTCAGCTGAGGGTGCCAAGTGGAGCTGGCCATGTTGCAGTCAAGGCCTTGCTCGTATCCAGTGAATGCAAGCAGATGGCAATCAATGGAGATGATAGCCCCACATCATCTCCACAGCATAGGCCTGTCGTACAAGGACTGGGGCTGTCTGTCAGGAAGAACTGCCTGACCATGGAGAGTACCAAGTAATTAAGTGGTCAGATAAAAACGATTGCAAAATATGTGGAAGCTTCAAAAAGAAAACAAAATTCTTCAGTAGGTTGTGCCAATACTGTCTGGGGGCAGACAGCTGGCCAAGCTAACCTTCCCACAGCCTTTTCCATGCTGATGCTTTGCCTTCCGCTAAAGCGGCCTATGGCCACAGCAGGGCCTAAGAGTTTTGAGGCAGAACCCATCTTACTTGGCCAGACCCACAACTTCTTTGAGACTCCACTTCCCGTCAAGCAGCCACGCTGTGTTGGGAACCTAATCCATACCTCAGGAAATCATGTAGGGCCTAGAGGAAAGGGTCTTGGAAGACCTTGGGCAGGGTTACGGAGGGGTGATCTCTCAGGAGACCGCCAGCCATTTTCTGAAATATTAAGGGCCCGGAGCACAGAGAAAGACCCCAGAAAGTCCTAAGGAGGCTCTCAACCTTCCACTCCTTGCAGACCTTGGTTGTTACTTGGGATAAAGATTTGGCTCCCAGCGCCGCTACCGTCTAGGTGAGCAGTAGATGAGGTTGTTCTCTCCAAGGCACTGACTTACTCCTTGTGGCCCCTAATCCAGCCTTTGCATAGGTTGCTTACGGTTTGCTTTTCTTTTTTTTAAGATTTTTACTGGGGCATTGGGGAAGGGGAACAGACAAGTGGCTGTCCTTTTGTTCTTCAGTCTAGTTGCGGAGGACTTTGCTTCACTGGCCCATGTTGGTATCGTCATTGCGCTCTTCCCGGGTGAGGTAGATCGGTCACCGGCCTCTGGATGGTCGCTCGCCGTGGCTATTGGCAGCTCACACCGGCTGCTGGCCACTCACACCGGCTGCCAGCCACTCACTGCAGCCTATGGCAGCCCACTGCAGCAGGGGCTGCAGCTATGCCGTCCCGGGGACTCACAGCAGCCCAGCTCCAGGTGGAGCTGTTGTTCACCATCTTAGCTGTAGAGGGCAGTGTCACTGGCCCTCATATGTGGGATCCGAACTGGGGCCGCTGGCGTCCCAAGCCAGCTCTTAACCACTGTGCCACTTGACTGGCCCTATGGTTTTCTTTTGAACAGTCCTCTCTGATGGGGTGCTATGATTCAAACTGGGGTCACACAAACCTGGAGTCAAGCCCAAGTTTTGCTGATCCCCAGTTATGCTACCTTGAGTAAATTACTTTATTTCTCTGAGCCTCTGCTGCTCCATCTGAAAAATGGGCATGAGAAGGTCCTGTTGCTTGTGTGTCTGAGGGTCAGGGGTAAGTGGGGCTGTGGGTTACTGGTGTGGGATGCAGGAGTCGGGGGTGAACGGAGGATGGGCGGATTGCTGGCCAGGCTGCTGAGGACAGCTCTCGGTGTCTCTCCCACAGCTCGCTAAGCCTGCGCTACTTCACCTATGGGATTCTCTTTGGTTGTGGCTGTTCCTTCGCCTTTCAGCCATCTCTCGTCATCCTGGGCCACTACTTCCAACGTCGCCTGGGTCTGGCCAATGGCGTAGTGTCTGCTGGGAGTAGCATCTTCTCCATATGCTTCCCCCTTCTCATCAGAACGCTGGGGGCTAAGATAAAGCTCGCCCAAACCTTCCAGGTGCTGAGTACCTTCATGTTTATTCTTACACTGCTTTCGCTCACCTACCGGCCCCTCCTGCCCAGCTCCCAGGACACCCCAAGCAAGAGAGGTGTCCACACCTTGTGCCAACGCTTTCTGGCTCAACTCAGGAAGTACTTCAACATGCGAGTGTTCCGCCAACGTACCTACCGCATCTGGGCCTTCGGGATCGCTGCGGCTGCCCTTGGCTACTTCGTTCCTTATGTGCACCTGGTGAGGAATATCGGGGGGCCCACTCCACCTGGCCCCAAGAATCTGCCCTTAACATGCCTCGAGTCCAGAGGGTAAGGGTGGAGGACACCGAAAGGGTAGAACCAGGACCTTTGGGAAAAGAGTCAAATCAGTAGTTTGAGAGACTCAGAGTAGAAAAAGCCCAGTATGAGGGAAGACCTGAGCAGGAAATGTGGGGAGTTCCTTAGCGGAAGGCCTATGCCTGTAGTTTCTCCCAGCAAAGAGTCTAGAGAGATTTTCATGAGAAGATAAGCATCACTGGGATGTAGGAGGTTTTTCTAAAAGTATGTTTTATGGGATGCTGTTCTTTGTGGTCAAATGATTTAACACATATCAGATCTCTCTCACTTCAAATTGTATAGGAATCTTTTAAAGGTATCAAAAAACTCGTGCCGTAATGAAACCCAATCAGTTTGGTTTAACCATCATCCACCCAACTTATTTGGCTAAACAGCTGTTGGTTGTAGTCCAGTTGTTACCTTCCATACAGCTCATGTTTCTTAAAACACACATAAAACCCAAAAGTTGGTGAATCCTTCTCTGTAATGAGCTGCTTTTACCCCAATCTGTCAGTTCTGGGCCACAGAATGGGGGGATTGTAGGAGAACCATTGCATTTTCTGTCCTGCTAGGGCTTAGAAGAGGCTCAGAGATCCCCATCCCACTCGGCTGTTGTTCAGAAGCCCAGAATCCAGAGAGGAGGGCTATGCAGGCTTTTATGGTCTTCGAAGCAGCCAGGGAGCTTGACCCAGAGCTAGGGCTACAAGGCAGGGGGCTCAGGGGTAGACGTTCCGGCCATGGTCCAAACAAGTAAGCAGTACAGGGTTCTGCAGTGCCAACAGTTCACCAGCCAGCTTCTCTTCTCTCTCCTGTCCCGGGGGCCCGGGGGGGCTTTTCAGATGAAATACGTGGAAGAGGAGTTCCTGGAAATCAAGCAGACGTGGGTGCTCTTGGTGTGTATTGGGGCTACCTCAGGCCTTGGGCGCCTCGTGTCAGGCCGTGTCAGTGACTCCATTCCTGGACTTAAGAAGATCTACTTGCAGGTGAGTGCGGCCAGCCTTTGGGATAGAAAGGCAGGGTGTGTCGCTGCTGTGCTGTGGCTCCCAGATCTGACACCAGCTTCTTGTGCAACATGGGAAAGTCAATAAAATTCTCTCAAAATGAATACAGTCATCCTTATTCTGCCTGTTTCATCAAGATGGAGTGAGGGTCCAGAGAGAACAGTATGAATGGACCCTCTGAGAATATTTTCAAATAAATTTTTCATGATAATTGCTCGCCCATCTGAAAGAGGGAAACTGAAGCCAGGAGTTAGATGCTGACCCCAGTGAGGACGATCTCATGCTTTTTGTTCCTGCGCATGGGTTTACCAAAAAGTACCCAAATGTGGAACACTATGGAGGGGTGACAGCAGACTCAGGAAACGTGTGGTGACAAATCATCCATCAGGAAGGTGGTTGAGTTCTGACTCTCCTGGACAAGGCCTACAATCACTTCCAAAGGATTTCTCTGTCTTCTTTCTGACAGTCCCAAGTGCTTTCTTAAATACCCTCAGATGTCTTGTACAAGGATGTGATTACGGTTTCCTGTTGTGTTTAAGTCTGTGTTAGGTTTGCAAGAGCTGCTGAATCTGCTTTGTCTGAGCTAGGGGTGCCCTTGTGGTTCACCCAGTCCAACCCCTCATTATCCTGATGGAGAGACTAAAGGCTCACACAGACGGCAATGGCAGCGCCAAGTCCCAGAGATGATAAGTGACTTGAACAAGGTCAAACCAAAAGCTTATAATTGATATAAACCAGTCATGGAATTTTGAATTCCTGTGCAAATATCAGCAATTGCCTTATGTGGGTGGATTTTTATGTGGGAGTATGTGTAGCTGTCTCAGTTTCTTCCCCATACTAGCTACAAGAGGCCAAAGGAAATCAGAGTAAGCTAGCATTGGGCCAGGGCTTTATCTCGAGGAGAGGCAGCAGCTAATTTCTCCAATGGAGTCAAAGGCACCAGCTAGTGAGAAACAGAATTAGGCTTAGGGCCAAGTACTTCTGCCGACCAGTTCCCCTACTGACCCACCACTCTCTCCCCTTTTTCACTCTTACTTGACCCAGTTTTACCCCTTAGAATAATATAAAACAATCTTAGAATGTTATAGCTGAAACATATCTTTATTAACTTATAGTCCAACTCATTCATTTTACAAATTGAAGAACTAAGGCCCAGAGAGGGAAAGTGACTTGTCCAATCTCATCATGCTGGTAAGTGTCTCAGGCTGAGAACACAAGGCAATGGACAAAGTTCTTTCTCTGGAAAGGAGTTATACACAGGTTCAGGTTGTAAAGAGCCACCCACTATACCATGTGACTCGTACTACTGGAGAAGCCAGGCACATGCGTTTGGGGTGAAGCCCCTGGACAGTCTGTTGGAAAGGAAATTATTAAAATCTACAAGACAGCCTCACTTTGGGCCAATTCTTCAGGCCTGATTCTCAGTTCCAAGAATGATTTTAATTTCCAAACTTTGGCAAGGCCTCATGGAGGATGTTAAGAGGCAGCTCAATACAATAGGTAGTAATTAAACATAACTGAAATCAGTTAATGGGGTTCTTTGTGTTGTATCATAGGATTAACTCTTAATTGCCATACCGTTATGGCGTGGTTGTTGCCAGGTAGGTCTGGTTTTAGCTTTCAGTTGTGTCTGAATTTCCTAGAGAAGAAGCTGGCTATCTGGGTTCTTACCCCTAGATTGCACCTACTCTCTTCAGACAACCTGGGCAGATCGGAAGTCTCCCAACAAGGAGGTTTCCTCAGATGGCACGGCCAGGACATTTCTTAACCTCTCTAGAAAGCAACTCATCAACCCAACATTCTCACCACCAGCAGCAACGCAGTGTCTCAGTTAAATAGGAGCTGTCTTAAAAACTCTGAGTCCTTTAATAGGGGACTTAAAAGGGGCCTAAGTAGCTCTTTAAGCCACGTGTCCTCTCCGCTGACACCGCACGGGCCGCTTTGATCAGTGGTGGGAGGTGCGACTGCTGCTGGCGCGTGCCACGTGACTGAGTCCAGGCCCTTGCTTCTCCAGGTCATCTCCTTCCTGCTCTTGGGGCTGATGTCCATGATGATCCCCCTTTGCCGGGGTTTCGGGGGCCTCATCGTTGTCTGCCTATTCCTGGGCCTGTGCGATGGCTTCTTCATCACCATCATGGCCCCCATCGCATTTGAGCTGGTGGGCCCAATGCAGGCATCGCAAGCCATTGGCTACCTCCTGGGCATGATGGCCCTGCCGATGATTGCGGGGCCCCCCATTGCAGGTGAGTCTGGAGGTACAGGGAAGCCGTGAGGGGCGAGGCCTGAGCATCCCTACGTGAAGTCCCTTTTCCTCTTACTCTGCAGCCTGGTTGGAGTGCGTGAAACCTCTCACCATGATTAGTGAAAGAGAGTGAGCACAGCATATGTGCTAGGATTCATTTGGGGGAAAGTGCTTTTCATGCTTATGTATGTTTCAGTGGAGTTTTACTGTACACAGCATGGCTGATTCCAGCAGGGTACAGAGAGAAATGGGGTTGGCCGTCTTGACCATTCTGTTGATCCACTATCCCCTCTTTCTTCAGTTGGGCCCTGGTTTTATCAAGACTTAGAGACACCCCCTCCTCCTCTGCTGGCTTCTGAACTGAGCCTGTAGGAGAGATTTGATGAAGGCCGCATCCCAGAACTTGGCGAGTGACGTTCCCTAAGCAGCGCAAGGCAACCTGCAGTAGCTTCTTTCATAATTAGCATTAGCCTCAAGGGCCCGCAGCCTCAGTGCGTCAGGGAGGACCCACCTGTGCTTGTAATACAGGTTTTATTTCTTCTAAACAGAAGTATTTAAATTGAGGGGGCTCCTTGGGTCCACCTAGTGCAGGCCAAGATTCTCTAGCTAGGCATGCTGATGGCCCCTAGAAGAGTCCGAGATCCCCTTTGGCCAACAGGACAACGCTGAGCTTGACTTTTCTCTCCTGACTGTTTCAGGCCTCCTCCGCAAATGTTTTGGGGACTACCACGTGGCCTTCTACTTTGCTGGTGTGCCCCCAATCATTGGAGCGGTAATCCTCTTCTTCGTGCCTCTGATGCATCAAAGGATGTTCAAGAAAGAGCAAAGGGATTCCAGCAAGGACAAGATGTTGGGCCCTGAGCCGGACCCCAATGGGGAGCTGCTGCCGGGCTCGCCCACCCCTGAGGAAGCTATCTAACCCTCTTCCTTGCCACCGTGTGCCCTCCCCAGCCTTTCCCCTTCACCCCGCCCGCTCAGCATTTACATTTTTGCCACCAGCACACTTGTTCCCAAACCTGTGCACACAGCATTGCAGCCACCTGACTGTCCCCTTGGAGCCAAAGCTCCAGGTGTTCCAAACTCATTAACCACATTCTCTCCGTTGAATGCCTTTAAACTTGCCAGGGTCCTTCTGTTCCCAGGCTCTAGGAGAGCTTGGGATCACCCCCAGGCCTTTGGAACCTCTCCCTGTAATTTCTAAGCCCTGGGGATGGCACTTCCTCCTGACTCCCTCTGTGTACTGACGAGCTGCCGCCTTCCTTTCGTCCTTGTTTCCTTCCCTCTACACCCTCATTTCTCCTCCTTCTCTATGTCTTTTTGACTGTCATAGACACATGGGTGCTTAAAGAAAGGAGGGCCCCAGAGCTCGGGCCAATCAGCCTTACTGTGGCCCAGCCCGCCCCCAAAACTCATCATTCCCGCTCATCTCAGGCTGAGCCACTTGTCACTTTTTGGCTCAAGCTGCTATAATCACAGACTGGAAGAGTAGAGTGTCACATCGGGAAGGGACCTTACACACCACTCACTGACTTTTACAGATTTCCCAGGCGAATGTGTTAACCCGCAAGCCCTCCTAATTCCCCATCCTTGTCACAATGTGAAGACAGCCCTTTCATCTCAGCAGGCAGAGGACAGGAGCAGTACTGACACCTCACTTTCTCATTATCATGACATTTCCACCTGGGCTAGGCCAGGAACGGAACGTCCACGGAAAATCCCACTCCCAACTTGGATCCCCAAAAAAGTAGAGGCAGCAGCTGCACATAGAGTTGGACGATCTCTTTAAGAAGGGCAAATGTTCTTCGCCTTTACCAATCACCGTGTTCCCCCATGCTGTGTATCCTGGGCCACTCGGCTTAACGGGCATTAACGACACCAGGAAAGGCAGGCTCTGGGGCAGCTTTCCCCTTCGGAACTAGGTGCCGCGTGTTGCAGTGACTGAGCAGCCAGGCTGCGCGCAGCTAGCACAGCCCGCCTCATCAGGGGCGCAGCCTCTGCCCTCACTTGGCCTCTCTGTATCTCTTTCTCCCGTTCTGGGCCTTTGTCTCCTGTGTTGCTATCACCCCAACTTGTCCTCATCTTCTTGCCAGGCATCCTTGGCTGTCACTTGGAGCTAACAGTGACGTGCCACCCCAAGCCAAGGCTTTCCGACGGCCAGGATGAGGTTGCCCCTCAGGGGCTCCAAAAAAGACAGTGATCCCATTAGTGTTCCAAACAGGCAGCTGGGACATGGTGGGTCTCTGAGGGCCCTTCAAGGTCAAGTCCTGAGCCCCCACCACGGGCTCCACCCAGCTCTTACCAACTCGCCAAAGGAAAACACACTGGTTCTTGCTTCTGGGTTGGAATGGGCCTGATTACTATCTTGTCAGCTCGGGAGCAGCTGGGCCCCAGGAGCCTAGTAACTCCCATGGAGACCATTGAAAACGGAGCAACAAAGCCCCTGGTCCATCCCTCCCTGCCCCACTCCCACGCCCCGGAAGGCAGGTGCAGAGCCTCCTCTGTTGCCCCTGCTCGGGCAGGAGGAGAGTCCTTCACGGGTCCCAAATCTGCCCTACCAAGTGTCACATAACACAAGGGGGGGTGTCAGTTTACTTCTTCCACATATGTACATCTGCATGTGTGGGCTTATGTGCTTTTGGAGAGAATGTTGGTTGGCGAAAGCAGCACAGTATTAATATTTACGGTAGGATGCGGCCTCTTATGCATGCACAGTCAAATCTAGGACAACGAACAAAATTTGGGAGCTTGAGACCTGGTACATTTAAATCCTCAAAAGGTTTGGAACAAAATAAACAGATCGAAAAATCTAGCTTTGGTATGTGTGTTGCCTGCAAGGGTGAAATAGTCTTAACCTGGTTAACAGCAGGAAGTTTGGCTTCAGAATCGAAATCTCATTTCAAATGCTATTTCTGCCAGGGACTATCCTGTCTACGAGAGCAGAAATCTGAAGAGCAGCTGCGTAGGGCTTTAGAGCTGGGTGGACCATTCCGGATGGAATTTGTAAGGGAGCTCTGAGGGCGTTCCTTCGCAAAAGGAGAACACGGCTATTGGCTGAGTTGGAGTGGAGGCCCCGCCAAGGACAGCACCTTGGTACAAACATGCCATGTTGCAAATTCAGGCCCCTTTTGTCTCCCTTGTTATCGATGGGGCAACATGAAAGACAGGAAGTAACAGGCATTGAGTGATGCAAAAGGCACCTACAATGATGACAAAGCTGGGAGTCGCCTTGCGGGTCTCCTGGTCTATGCTCTGCAGGACGTTTCAGCGGGGAAACAGGCGTAAAGACAGGAAGGGGTTACAGCGGGCGCACACGCTTCACCAGTGACAGCAGGTTCAGGCCTGGCTTCTAGTCCAGTGCAAAGCCCTCGTTTTACAGAGGAGGAAACTGACCCAAGGAGGGGAAATGACTTGGCCGCTTCATTCAACAGCAGTGTGCTGAGAGCACTTCCAAAAGGTTGTCAGCAGGACTGGTTCCAAGCAGAATTTAAACCTGAGCCAAGTGTGCCTCTCAGCATTCCCCATCTCTTCAGGATTACCCTCACTCCCAACTGGCACACACCTTTGGGGTTCTATCTTCCCACGCACTCCAGAGCTTCAGGTAGCCTTGGCCTTGGAGAGCTGGTTCCAGCTGGGGCCCTTCCCCGGCCAGCAACCCAAGAGGCACAGGAAGTCCCTGTCGCTCTGGCCACACGCTGGGCAGGGGAGGGGCGATGAGCGGGGACTGCTTTCTTTCCTTTCACAGGGTGGCTGGCCACCCAGCTGTTGGCTCTTGGAGTTTCTGCCCTGACCCAGTGCAGATCTCCTGTCTCCTCGCACTGCGGCTGATTACTCTGTCCTGCTGCCTGGCCCCGGGCTCTGCGTACCGAGGGCTGCTGCCCCCTGCGTTCCTCCTCCGGAAGCCTGGGGCCCCGTCTGGTTTCCATCACTCAGGGTAATTTCATTTCAAAGCGGTGGAATCCCATGATTTTGATGAGCAGGCCCCGGTTCATGTTTGAGGAGGCTGCCAGCCGCTGCGCTCTGTGCCTCCTCCCAAGCGTGTGACAGCCGGTGCCTGAGAGGGTGGGTGCCCGTGTGCACCCGGCGCGGGAAGCAAGGTCCGCGAGTGCACCCCGCCGAGCGTGGGGCAGGCCGCACAGGCCCGAGGAGGGCCTCGGGGGCCAGGCTCCGGGCGGGGACTCCTGCCTCTCAGCGCCCTCTGGTGGCCACCAGAGGCAGCGCCACGCGCTCGCTTTGCAAGGCGTTTCAGCCACAGTTTCTGGGACCTGCTTTGTGTGTGGGGCTCTGCGAGAAGCCGGGGCTCTCCGGCAGGAGCGGGGCGCGGGCGGGCAGAGCACGGAGCAGCAGCGCAGAGCGGCGTTTCTTCTTCTCTCCAGCACAGCCTTTCCTGCTCGCGACCGCAGCGCCCCTGGGGCAGGAGGGGGCGCCGCTGGCGCTTCCGCAGGGAGGCCGCCCGCACAGGGCCGTCCGCGGGGCAGCGCCGCCGGAAGAAGTCGGGGCCGCGGTGGGTTTCCTGCGCCGCCGCCGGACGCAGCGCCATGCAGTCCGCTCTCTGCTCCCGGGGGGCGGCGGGGACATGGGGGGACATGGGGGGGCGGGGACGGGGGGGCCGCCCACTGGCCGGTCCTGGGGCCCGGCGGACCGACAGACGGCCGCTGCCGCGGGCCGGCCCCCCCCCTCCCCTCCCCCACCCGCCCCTCCCCGCGCCCCTCCCCCACCCTCCCCCCCCGCCCCCCCGCGCAGGGACAGTCGCGTCGCCCGGCGCCCCCCCAGGCGTCCCGCCCGCAGCCCCGGCGGGCACACGCCCCTCCAGCCCCTGTCTGCCCGCCGGATGGGGGCGAGGCCCCAAGGCCCCCAGGCGGGGCCGACCTCGGGGAGTCCAGGCCGCAGGCCCGCGGGGATCAGGGCACCCGCGTCCGGGGCAGCTCAGGCCCGAGCACCGGCGCCCCGCGCGCCCTGCAGCCTCCCACCTGGGCCGCCTCGGGGAGCCCCCCACCCCCCACATCCCCCCTCTCATTACTCAGTAACCTTGTCATCAGTAAGGGGCACTTCCCAGGGCCGTGCCTGGTGCCTGAGGGTCCCCAGGGGTCCTCTGTCTGGGCTGGCTATTGGAGGGAAGGTCATCAGGTCATGTTAAAAGTCATTGTTATCACTTACCCTCTCCCTGGTTTCTGAGCCTTCCACTGCTGCCTTATTACCAGGACTCACATGACTTGCCTGGTTTTGAAAGCATGCTAACTCAGATGGCCCCAGAAGGCGAGTCCAACTCCCCAGGACATTTGCCTGACTTTCTACTTATGCGCCTATCTCCATGAAGCTGGCCACGATGTACACCCACCAATGGGGGCTTCCTGGTTGCTCACAGGAACATGTGAAATGCATCTTGGGCTTCCTAGGCTTATATCCTTCCTCTGTCGTTCATTTGTTCATAAGTTTACATAGTCACTTTTTGGGCTTCAGTTTCTTCATCTGTACAATTGGGTTATAATAATTATTTCTCGGCCGGCCGAGTGGCTCAGTGGGTTAAGAGCTCGCTCAAGAGTGCGAGCTGAGCTCTGAGCAACAGCAGTTCGATGCCCAGCCCAAGCTGAGCAGTCGCTGAACTGCCAACAGGTGGCAGGATGGCTCAGCTAAAAAAATAATAATAATTATTACTTCTCAGGGATAATATAAGAGCAGAAAAATGAGAATCAATATAAAGTGGTTGGTCCCAAGTAGATGTACAATGTATGTCCTTGTAAGGGAGCCCCATAACAACCTTTCTACTGTTTGGATCTAAGGCCTTTCCTCAGGCTTAAATTGGTCCCTCATGTTAGTTTTCATTGTTGTAGGCACCAGTGCGTCAGCCATTTTCCTTCCTCCCACTTTATGCCATATTCCATTGTCTTCTGCTCTTGAAGACCTCCATAATTCTCCTTCACGGATATGTTAGTTAAGGTGCAGGCTTTCCCCGTGCACTACTCTAAGCAGAACGGCCTTGCCCACAGCTGGTGCTGCCTCAGTGGTCACTTTTCCCATCACTGACGCTGCCTGTTCTCACTCTCCCCGCTGCAGCTAAACTTTTGCGGTGGGGAAAGAAGACCTTTCTCAAGGACATGGGCTGCTTTAAAACAATTAGCTGGGCTAATCAGTTACTTTCTTTCTTAAATCTAAAATATCAAACAAAGCAACAATAACAAAAAAACAGTAATTTATTATAACTGAAAGGTCATGAACTATACTTGGAAGTGGAGAAGCCATGACAGGCCACGTTCAAGGAGACTTACCAGTAACAATGAGTAGTTAGAGGCAGTCACTTAGTCGCTAGAATAAAGACTCTAAACTGTTATTGAAATTCTCTAGGACCACCTCGAAGCCAAAAATATCCCCCCACTCTAATCTTGGTGAGGTCCATTCCTGTTACAATGTTTATCCTTGGAGCCAGCGGCCCCGGTTCGGTCCCGCATATGAGGGCCAGTGACACTGCCCTCAAAAAAACAAACAAACAAAAAATATAGAAGCTACAATATTTATCCTTGGATTTCTGTACTCTTCCTTCCATCCTATTACTCTACTCATAGCCTTCACTTTATATAAGCTAACTTGAGCGGGTTTCTTGCAACCAATTGAGCCTAAATAGACCTCTTCTTTCTTGACTTTCTCATGGATTATAATGGACCATTTTACCCTGGATAAAATGGCCAAATATAAAGATGGATTTCATTTACACTAAAACTTGTACCAAGTAATGATAGATATTACTCGCAAGCACAATTGTGATGTCTCTATCAATATTGTGCCTGGAAACAGGGATAGAGAGAAACGGAGACCTCCGCTACAACGCAGGATGTAGGTTGAAGGCCTGCAGTGGCAATTAGAAAGGAGCGCATCCCAATCATGTTGATGTAAGTATGGGGATGGGGGCAGGAGTGCGGTCTTGCTGAAATAATCAGGAAAGGCCAAATCGGTGTCTTTAAAGCTCTTGGCTCGGCTAGCTGTATCAACATGACATGGGGCTACCCTGTCTGGTTTGGCTGACCTCCAGATGAGTCAACTGGTTCCTCACTTGGTGCTTTTAGAATGCTCTGCTTTTTCTCTGTGGCTTTCTCCTTCATTTTTCTTCCATCCTGTCACCTTGTCCCTCACCTTCTCCCCTCCCATTTCCCTGCCTTGGAGTTCCGGTCCTGTCTGGTTACTGACTCTTTAGTTCTTTGTTATAGTTCTGCCCTCCCTGCCTCAAAAGCAAACCTATGCACCATAAAGCAGTTAGCCTAACATGGCGATTTGATTTTTGGAGAATTACCTCGGTCATCTGCTCTGTCTTCTCTGAGATCTCTGGCTGAGCTCCTACAAATAGTCTAACAAATGTGTCTCATTCCTCTACTGATTTGGTGTCTGTGCTCACTTTGGAACTGTCCATCCTTCCACTTTCTCCACAACAACCTCCAACACACTCCAAATATGTATATAAATTATCTACTACGAGAGATTGGAAATAAATGCAGCTACTTTGTTGGCAGTGACTTGTGGCTTGGCTCGGGCTCAGCCCCTTGGGCACTGACTGGCAAGAGTAAGTAATTGAAGTGCAGCATGTCAGCCGGTGGGAAGGAGGGGCTGGGGTAGGGCACGTAGAGGACGCTCTTGGACATGGTTCTGGACACAGTGATAAAAGACAAATGAGAGGAAATTGGTCCAGAGCCTTAGGCAGGATGATCAACCTGACTAAGGTATCTACACTAAGATTCTTCAGCTACAAGTAACAGAGACCAATGTAAGCTGCTTCAGCCAAAATAGGGAAATTTATTTTAAGGAGTTAGAGGTGTCTTATAAAACCCAAGGTCAAAAGTGTTATGAGAGGGGCAGGCCAGATGGCTCAGTTGGTGAGAGCGCATGCTCTTAACAACACGATTGCCTGTTCGACTCCCGCATGGGATGGTGGGCTGAGACCCCCACCCCCACGCCCCGCAAATAGATTGAAAGCGGCAACTGGACTTGGAGCTGCGCTGCGCCCTCCACAACTAAGACTGAAGGACAACAACTTGACTTGGAGCTGATGGGTCTTGGAAAAACACAATGTTCCCTTCCCCAATTCCCCAATAGAATCTTTAAAAAAAGATTGTTATGGGAGCGGTGACCAGTTAGCTCAGTTGATTGGAGCATGGTGCTGATAACACCAAGGTTGCCAATTAGATTCCCATATGGGCCACTGTGAGCTGTTCCTTCCTTAAAAGAATCAACTATGCCATTGTACATGAAAGCAATGTGTAACCGATGACCATGGCTGTTCCCCAATAACGTTTAAAAAAAAAAGTGTTACGGGAACTCAGGAATGGACTAGAACAGGCAACTGCAAAGTCTGCAGAAGCTCAGACAATAGACAATATCATTTATCCTTCTCTTTATGTTTTGTTTTGCTTTGCTTCACACTCTGATGAGCAGCTTCCCTGCTCCTCAGAAAGCATGGGAAATATAGCTTCCCCAGAGGACCATGGTACTATTGTTTACTTTCTAAGGGTCAGCCATGGAGGAAAAATCCATTTCTTTCTTTCACACATACGCCTGCACGCGCCCTCCGTTTCACTTCCTGGGAAAAGCTTCTAAATAGTCACATGCTCAGCCTTAGACCAATCAATTTAGGCCTTAGTAACTTCTCTCAGCTTTCTGTCCCCGAGGAGGGAATAACACAGACTTAAACACAAGAGGAAATTCAATTAGTGAAATGAAGTCACTAGTATCCTGCTTAGTATGTTGAGTCAAACCAAAAAGTGACTAGGCCTGTCATAGGTAAGCACTCCAAATGTGTTAGCTACCGTTATGGTAATCAGAAGAGGCACCTGAGCAGAAAGGATTGGCTCACAGTGGGATATACCTCCACAGGAACCAAGTCTTAGGTGTGCCACATACCATGCTCTCCCTTTTGCAGACAGCTGATTAACACAACCAAATTCTTGAGTTTGGGCCCTATTTTTTCAATATTGTGGGCAAACTTCCCTTTTGTTATGACAACACAATTACCTCACCCTGGTTACAACTGAATCCGTGAAAACTCCCCCCACTACCCAATGAATTCCATTCTAGTCATTTCTACTTCAGAATCAGCCCAGTTGAACTTGGAAGGTTCCTGGTATCCTTGATTCTGTTTAGAAGACATGCAGTATGCTTTATGGAAATGCGGGAAACATGCAAGTAATAATATGATTATAAGTACATGCTCTCTCTCTGGTTTGGCCACTTTTTGCTAATCTTCCTTTCCTATTGATTCTTAATAATTTCAGTTTGAGAGGCATTTTCTGACTTTGTCCCTTTGGGGGTGTGTGTGACTTCCTCTAGATTGTGGAGTCACATCATGTACACATGTGGGAAATAAGAATGTAAATAATCGGGGTTAATCCACCTACCATCCCACTCAGAGTGAGTGAGGGTTGGGAGACTCGAATCTGCTCTTCACCTAAGAGATTTCAGTTCTTCTCAGAGTGTAATATGTCACCACCTTGGCTGTGTTTCTAGTGTTTAAACATGTATTTTTCATGCAACATGGATCTGTTGACTGGCCAAACAACCCTCCATAAAATCCACCAAGAGTGGTTTATTTGGGGAAAGAAAAAGAAACACCACCACCACAGCAGCGTGAGAACGCACACCTCAGACTGGAGCTCCAACCGGCTGCAGATGTGCAAAAGAGTGCTCCTGATGGCATGTATATATATGTACACACATATATACATATATCTACATACATACATATATGCACACACACAGACACACACATATTTCCCTCCCCTGGAAGTTACCACAAAGTTTAACAGGAAGTCAGGACTAGAGAGTGAACAAGGGGCCCAGCTCCACCCCTAGTCCTCCCAGCTCTATGGTTAGACATCTTAAGATGCCAGTTCACTTTTATCAGACCCTAAACCCAGCCAGCTACTTAATCTGGTGCTCAATTGGAGAAACAGGGATCTAGGAAGCATCTGAGACCTTGCTCCCCAGCGGATGTTGTCAGTTTGGCTCAAATAAACCCTCATGCAAACCCTTACACAGAGATCTTTTCCCATGCTGGCCTTATTGCTAGACATTATTCAGGTTTTTCACACTGAGCTTTCACAAATGACTTTCAAGGATAATTTTGACTCTGTAATTTTTCTTTAAATGTTTAATCCCCTTTAGAATCTAGCCTCTGCATAAAATACAATTTCACTGTACTAACTACAGTCTACTGGTTGAGAAAAATGTTTTTTGTCCCCCAACTTACTGTGAGTGTGTGTTTTAGACAAGCTACTAAAAAAGAAGTATATCATAGAGAGGACATTTTGTTTTTTCATAATTCCTGTGGGTTGCCCCAACAGTGCATCTAGTAGATATGATTAATCACATCCTTCAACGTTCTTCAGTAAGTTTAAATTAAATTAGTTTCTCGCAAAACATGACTTTTTAAAAATGTCTGTATGATATCCTATCACACAGCTATGTCATACTTTATTTCAATACCATTTTCCTCTTTTTAGACATTTATATGATTTCAAATATTTTCCCATTATATAAACATCATCATGATAAGCATCTTTATGAATAAAACATGATGCACATTTCTGATATTTTCTTTAGGTTATATAGAAGTGGGTGCTCATGAAGATGAGTACTTTTAAGCTTTAGTACCTATTGCTATACCATCTTTGGGAAAAATTATACTAATTTATGCACCCAAGGGCAGTGAATGAGAGGGCTTATCTCACTAAAGATATGCATATTTCCATGTTGCAGAAAGGGAAAAGACTGGTAAGTTTTTCACAGGAGAGAATGAGACAATGAGGTCAGCTGAAAATGTTTGGCATACAATATGAACTTGTCTGTTTCAACATAACAACTTGACATGGGCAAATTATCAGTTATTAGTGACAATTAAATATAGACTGGCAGTTAGGAGATCACATGACATAGGCTGGTATGACTAGGGCCTGGCAAGCTGACAGAGAAACAGTACAGCCTAAGGTTGTTGGAGATGATTCACTGAGTTGGCTTTCATTTGTGAAGTTTTAAAATTCTTTCAAAGCTTTAGCATTTTAATAAAACATTTAAGTAATACATGTTAATGGTACAAAATTCAAAAGGCTCAAAAAGGTACAACATGAAAAATAAATATCCTATGCCTGTCCTTTCAGCCACGCAACTCTCCTGCCCTGAATCAACCATGGTTACCAGTTTCTTATTTATCCTCCTAGTGACATTTGTTGAGCACCTACTAGGCGTCAGGCCTATTGTACACACTGAGATACACCAATAAACAAAACACAGAAAAATGTCAACCCTCATAGAACTTAGATCATAGTGGGGAGAAACAAAAACAAAATTCTATGGAGAACATATGGTACATAATGGAAAGTGGCATAGAGAAAAAGAAAATGTTTGTTCCGCCCAGCTGACTGCGCCCTGGATTACTGAGGGGCTCCTGCGTGAGGAAGGTGGTCTGGAGGTCAGGCTGAGCCAAGCACAGGGAGCAGGGGCTAAGGCCCGAAGGAATTCACTATTGGGGCAGATACACAGCAGGGAGAGGGCCATGCCCTCCTCCCCGAACCCCAACCAGCTCTTCCTAAAACAGAAACCCCACGGGAGGGAGAAACACCCGCCAACTGAGTACTGGGCTAGGGGATCTCTGCGTGGGCCAGGCAGTGGGACAAGCCTGGACTCTGCGGCAGAAAGAAGCAGCCACAGGGCGACGGGCTTGGGCTGCACTGGACAAAACACTTTCCAAGAGCGAGGTACAGAAAGGGCTGTCACCCAAGGGAGTTAGCTCACTGTCATCCTGGGGTTATTATCCAGGCAGACAGCAGAGGGCCACTTGTCAAGGGACCTGTCAGTCAGGAAGCAGTTGGGCCCCAGGACCCTTGGGGGCCCATGCACCCTAAAGTGCTCTGATCCTGCTGCCGTCCTTGGAGGACAAACCCTGCCCAGTGCTGCCTGGCCCGGTCAGGTGGCTCAGAAATAACCCCAGGGACTGCAGGCTTTTCCTGGGCCTTCCAAAAGGAGCAGCGTTCACATCCATTAGGACTCTAATTGGCATCTTAATTGCTACTCTCACTCTTGGACTTGTGTGCTCTATAATGAGTACCAGCTGTGAAACCCTCCCCCAGCCCTGCCTTCTCCCTAGGGATCAGCTCCCAGCTGTGCCTCACCTTCCCTGCACCCACTACCCACATCCCCCAACGAGCTTGGAGGCGAGGGTGAGCGTCCCCAGAGTATCTGCATTGCACCTTCTCCCCGCCCCCCTCACCCCCTTCCAGTGAGCTCAGGAAATCGGTTTTAATCCACCAGGCTCCAGTTGCTTAGCAACGGAAGAGCCTGATCCTAGCAACCAGGAGCCACAAAGATGCTGCAGAAAGAGGGGGCTGTCTGGGCCCTGCTCCGGGCTCAGCTCCTGACTGCTGGCCGCCCTGAGGTTTTCCTCCCTGGGTACACACACCCTTCCTCTCTCACAGGCTGGGTCTCCCAAGGGTGATCTCTGAGGCAGCTGCTGGACTCACCCCCGCCCCTCCACCAGCTGGGAGCCCCTCTGAATCCCACCTCCCAGGCCAGCAGGAGGGGGACATGACCACCGCAGGGTGGCTCTGGGCTGTGCCCTCACGAAAGACAGACGGAGGTCACGGGCTGTGTTGCTGCCTCCAGCCTGGCCTGGTGGATGGCAGTAGGGTGGGCCAGGGTGCTCTCATCTGGGCAGAGCCGGGGTGCTCTCATCTGGGCAGAGCCGGGGTGCTCTCATCTGGGCAGAGCCGGGGTGCTCTCATCTGGGCAGAGCCGGGGTACTCTCATCTGGGCAGAGCCGGGGTGCTCTCATCTGGGCAGAGCCGGGGTACTCTCATCTGGGCAGAGCCGGGGTGCTCTCATCTGGGCAGAGCCGGGGTGCTCTCATCTGGGCAGAGCCGGGGTGCTCTCCGCTGGGCAGAGCCGGGGTGCTCTCATCTGGGCAGAGCACTTCCTGCCGGGGGGGGGGGGGCATTGCCATCCCAGCTCCCAGCAGGGAGGCGAGGGACCACACAACACAGCTCTCCCCTCTGAGACCAGGAAAGGGCCGGCCAGAGAAGGCCTCAGGCCCACGGCCTGTCCATGCGCTTTCCCAGAGCCTCGAAAGTTAAGCACCCTCAGGAGTGAGTCCCCGGAGAGGCCTGTCGGGAATCCCGAGTCTGTGCTAACAGGTATCTCCTCCGGCAGAGCTCCCTGGTCTCCACGGGAAGGTCTCCTGCGCATGCGCGTTCCCCCGCCCCTCCCTCCCGTGGGGCCTCAAGCTCTCAGAGTGGGGCTGCCCCCCAGGAGTGAACCACAAAAGGGGGGCTGTGTAAAGCGGAACTCCAACGCAGGGAGGGGTGCGGGGCCGGGCCCCAGGCTGGGGCAGGGTTTGCTCTAAGCAACTCCTTCCCCCTCCCCATGCCCCCTCCCCCATGCCCCCTCCCATGCCCCTCCCCATGCCCCCCCTCCCCATGCCCCCCTCCCATGCCCCCTCCCATGCCCCCTCCCATGCCCCCTCCCCATGCCCCCTCCCCATGCCCCTCCCATGCCCCTCCCCATGCCCCCTCCCATGCCCCTCCCCATGCCCCCTCCCATGCCCCCTCCCCATGCCCCCTCCCCATGCCCCTCCCCATGCCCCCTCCCCATGTCCCTCTCCTTTCCCCCTCCCCATGCCCCCTCCCCATGCCCCCTCCCTCATGCCCCTCCCCATGCCCCCTCCCCATGCCCCCTCCCCATGCCCCCTCCCCATGCCCCTCCCCATGCCCCCTCCCCATGCCCCCTCCCCATGCCCCCTCCCCATGCCCCCCTCCCCATGCCCTCCCCCTCCCATGCCCCCTCCCCATGCCCCCATGCCCCTCCCCATGCCCCCTCCCCATGCCCCCTCCCCATGCCCCCTCCCCCATGCCCCCTCCCCCATGCCCCCCTCCCATGCCCCTCCCCATGCCCCTCCCCATGCCCCCCTCCCCATGCTCCCCTCCCCATGCTCCCCTCCCCATGCTCCCCATGCCCCTCCCCATGCCCCCTCCCCATGCTCCCTCCCCTGCCCCTCCCATGCCCCCTCCCCATGCCCCTCCCCATGCCCCCTCCCCATGCCCCCTCCCCATGCCCCCTCCCCATGCCCCTCCCCATGCCCCCTCCCCATGCCCTCCTCTTTCCCCTCCCCATGCGCCCCTCCCCATGCCCCCTCCCCATGCTCCCTCCCATGCCCCCTCCCCATGCCCCCTCCCCATGCCCCTCCCCATGCCCCCTCCCCATGTCCCCCTCCATGCCCCCTCCCCATGCCCCCTCCCCATGCCCCCTCCCCTTTCCCCCTCCCCATGCCCTCCCCCTCCATGCTCCCTCCCATGTCCCCTCCCCATGCGCCCCCTCCCCTTTCCCCATGCCCCCTCCCATGTCTCCTCCTCCCCTTTCCCCCCTCCCCATGCCCTCCCCATGCCCCCTCCCCATGCTCCCCATGCCCTCTCCCATGCCCCCTCCCCATGCCCCCTCCCCATGCCTCCCCTCCCATGTCCCTCCCCATGCCCCCTCCCCATGCCCCCTCCCCATGCTCTCTCCTCCCATGTTCCCCCTCCCCATGTTCCCTCCCCCATGCCCCCTCCCCATGTTCCCCTCTGCCCCTCCCCATGCCCCTTCCCTCCCCATGCCCCCTCCCCATGCTCCTCCCCATGCCTCCCCATGCCCCCTCCATGTTCCCCTCCCCATGCCCCCTCCCCATGTCTCCCCATGCCCCTCCCCATGTCTCCTCCCCATGCCCCTCTCCCCTCCCCATGCCCTCCCCATGCCCCCTCCCATGCCCCTCCCCATGCTCCCTCCCCATGCTCCCCCTCCCCATGCCCCTCCCCCATGCCTCCTCCTGCCCCTCCCATGCCCCCTCCCCATGCCCCTCCCCATGCCTCCTCCCCATGCCCCCCCTCCCATGCCCCCTCCCCATGCTCCCCATGCCCCCTGTCTCCCCCTCCCCATGCCCCCTCCCATGCCCCCTCCCCATGCCCCCTCTCCCTCCCCTCTTTTCCCCTCCCATGCCCCCTCCCCATGCCCCTCCCCATGCCTCCCTCCCCCCTCCCATGTCCCCTCCCCTCCCCTTTCCTCCCCATGCCCCCTCCCCATGTTCCCCTCCCCATGCCCCCTCCCCATGCCCCCCCTCCCCCATGCCCCCCTCCCCATGCCCCCTCCCCATGCCCCTCCCCATGCCCTCCCCATGCCCCCTCCCCATGCCCCCCTCCCCATGCCCCCTCCCCATGCCTCCTCCCCATGCTCCCCCTCCCCATGCCCCCTCCCCCCCTCCCCATGCCCCCTCCCCATGCCCCCTCCCATGCCCCCTCCCCATGCCCCCCTCCCCATGCCTGCCCCTCCCCATGTCCCCCTCCTCTTTCCTCCCCATGCCCCCTCCCCATGCTCCCTCCCCATGCCCCTCCCCATGCCCCCTCCCCATGCTCCCCCTCCCCATGCCCCCTCCCCATGCCCCCTCCCCATGCCCCTCCCCATGCCCCCTCCCCATGCCCCCTCCCCATGCCCCCTCCCCATGCCTCCCCCCTTTGCCCCCTCCCCATGCCCCTCCCCATGCCCCCTCCCCATGCCCCCTCCCCATGCCCCCTCCCCATGCCCCCCTCCCCATGCCCCTCCCCATGCCCCCCTCTCCCCATGCCCCTCCTCCTCCCCATGCCCCTCCCCATGCCCCTCCTCCCCATGCCCCTCCCCATGCCCCTCCCCATGCCCTCCCCATGCCTCCTCCCCATGCCCCCCTCCCCATGCTCCTCCCTCCCTCATGTTCCCCTCCCCATGCTCCCCCTCCCCATGTCTCTCTCTCCCCATGTCTCCTCCCATGCTCCCCCTCCCCATGTTCTCCTCCTGCCATTGCTCCTCCCCATGTCTCCCCCTCCCCATGTCCCCCTCCCCCATGCCCCTCCCCATGTCCCCCTCCCCATGCCCCCTCCCCATGCCTCCTCCCCATGCCCCTCCCCATGCTCCCCTCCCATGTCTCCCTCCCCATGCCCCCTCCCCATGCCCCCTCCCCATGCCCTCCTCCCCATGCCCCCTCCCCATGCCTCCTTTCTCCTCCCCATGCCCCCTCCCCATGCCCCCCCCCATGCCCCCCTCCCCATGCCCCCCCTCCCCATGTTTCCTCCCCATGCCCCTCCTCCCTCCCCATGCCCCTCCCCATGTCTCCTCCCATGCCCTCCCCATGCCCCCTCCCATGCTCCCTCCCATGCCCCCTCCCCCATGCCCCCCTCCCCATGTTCCCTCCTCTTTCCCCCCTCCCCATGCCCCCTCCCCTCCCATGTCCCCTCCCCATGCCCCCTCCCTCTCCCCATGTCTCTCCCCATGCTCTCTCCTGCCCCTCCCCATGTTCCCCTCCCTCCCATGCCTCCCCATGCCCCTCCCCATGCCCCCTCCCCATGCCCCCTCCCCATGCCCCCCTCCCCATGCTCCTCCTCCCCATGCCCCCTCCCCCATGCCCCTCCCCATGCCTCCTCCCCATGCCCCCTCCCATGCCTCCTCCCCATGCCCCCTCCCCATGCCCCCTCCCCATGAACCCTCCCCATGCTCTCCTCCCCATGCCCCTCCCCATGCCCCCCTCCCCATGCCCCCTCCCCCTTTCCCCCTCCCTTTCCCCCTCCCCATGCCCCCTCCCCATGCCCCCTCCCCATGCCCTCCTCCCATGCCCCTCCCCATGTTCCCCTCCCCATGTCTCCTCCCTTTTTCCCCTCCCCATGCCCTCCCCTTTCTCCCTCCCCATGTTCTCCTCCCCATGTCTCTCCCCATGCCCCCCCTCTCTCCTCCCTCCCCATGCCTCCCCATGCCCCTCCCATGTCTCCTCCCCTCCCTCCTTGTCTCCCCCTCCCCATGCCTCCCTCCCCCTCCCCTCCCCATTTCTCCTCCCGATGTCCTCCCCTCCCCATGATATGCCTCCTCCCGATGTCTCTCCTCCCCATGTCTCCTCCCGGATATGTCCCTCCTCCCCATGGGCCCCCTCCCTGCCCTTTTCCCTCCTCCCCATGCTCCTCCCTCCATGTCTCTCCCTCCCCTCCCCATGCTCCCCCCTCCCCATTCCCATGCCCCCTCCTCGATGGTTCCTCCCCCTGCCCTCCCTCCCTCCCCCTCCCATGTTCCCCTCCCCATGCCTCTTCCCCATGCTCCCCCCTCCCCATGCCCCCCTCCCATGCCCCCTCCCCATGCCCCCTCCCATGCCCCCTCCCCATGCCCCCTCCCCATGCCCCCTCCCCTCCCATGCCCCCTCCCCTCCCTCCCCTCCCCATGCCTCCTCCCCCTCCCCTGCTCCCCATGCCCTCCCCTCCCCATGCTCCCCTCTCCTTTCTCCCCATGCCCCCCTCCCCATGCCCCCTCCCCATGCCCCTCCCTTTTCCCCTCCCCATGCCCCCCTCCCCATGCCCCCTCCATGTCTCCTCCCCATGCCCCCCTCCCCATGCTCCTCCTCCCCATGCCCCCTCCCCATGCCCCTCCCCATGCCCCCTCCCCTTTCCCCTCCCTGCCCTTTTCCCCTCCCCATGCCCCCTCCCCATGCCCCCTCCCCCATGAACCCTCCCCATGAACCCCTCCCCATGCCTCCTCCCCATGCCCCCTCCCCATGCCCCTCCCCTTTCCCCCTCATGCCCCCTCCCTTTTCCCCTCCCCATGCCCCCTCCCCATGCCTCCTCCCCATGCCCCCTCCCATGAACCCTCCCCATGTTCCCCTCCCCATGCCACCCTCCCCACGCCCTCCCCTTTCTCCCCCTGTCTCCTTCCTCCCCTCCCCATGCCCCCTCCCCATGTCCCCCTCCCCATGCTCCCCTCCCATGTCTCCCCTCCCCCCCTCCCCATGCTCCCCTCCCCCTTTCTCCTCCCCCCTCCCCCCCCCCATGCTCCTCCCCCATGTTCCCTCCCCATGTCTCCCTCCTTTCCCCCCTCCCCATGTCTCTCCCCTTTCTCCCCTCCCCATGCCCCTCCCATGCCCCTCCCCATGCCCCCCTCCTTTCTCCCCTCCCTGTCTCTTCCCTCCCCTCCCCATGCCCCCTCCCCATGCCCCCTCCCCATGAACCCCCTCCCCATGCTCCTCCTCCCATGTCTCTCCCCATGCCCTCTCCCTTTCCCCCTGTCTTCTCTCCCCCTCCCCATGTTTCCTCCTCCCCATGTCCTCCTCCCCATGCCCCTCCTTTTCCCCCCTCCCCCATGCTCCCTCCCTCTTTTCTCTCTCCCCATGTTGCTCCTCCCGATGTTCCTCCCCATGCCCCCTCCCTTTTTCCCTCCTCCCCATGTCTCCCTCCTCTTTCTCCCTCCCCATGTTCCCCCTCCCATGCTCCCCTCCCCCATGCCTCTCCCATGCTCCCCTCCCCATGCCTCCTCCCCATGTCTCCCTCCCCATGCCTCCTCCCCATGTCTCTCCCTCATGTCTCCCCCCTCCCTCTCTTTCCCCCCTGTCTCTTCCCCTCCCCATGCTCCCCTCCCCATGCCCCCTCCCCATGAACCCCTCCCCATGCTCCCCTCCCCATGCCACCCTCCCCATGCCCTCCTCCTTTCCCCCCCTTGCCCTTTTCCCCCCCTCCCCATGCCCCCTCCCCATGAACCCCTCCCCATGAACCCTCCCCATGCCTCCTCCCCATGTTCCTCCCCATGCTCCCTCCCCCTTTTTCCCCTCCCCATGCCCCCCTCCCTTTTTCTCTCCCCATGTTCCCTCCCCATGTTCCCCTCCCCATGTTCCCCTCCTCCCCTTTTTCCCCCCTCCCCATGTCTCCCTCCCCTTTTCTCCCTCCCCATGCCTCCTCCTCCCCATGTCTCCTCCCCTATGTTCCTCCCCTTTCTCTCCTCCCCATGTCTCCCCTCCCCATGTCTCCCTCCCCATGTCTCCTCCCTTTCTCCCCCTCCCCATGTCTCTCCTCCCCATGCCTCCTCCCCATGTTCTCCTCCCCATGTTCCTCCCCCCATGCCCCCCTCCCCATGCCCCCTCCCCATGTTCCCCTCCCTCTCTCCCTCCCCATGTTCCTCCCGGAGGTGCTCCCTCCCCATGCCTCCTCTCTTTCTCCTCCCCCGATATTCCTCCCTTTTCTCCCCTCCCCATGCCTCCTCCCCATGCCCCTCCCCAGATGTCTCCTCCCTTTTCTCCCTCCCCATGCCTCCTCCCATGCCCCCTCCCCATGTCTCCTCCCTCCTTTCTCCCTCCTCCCATGCCTCCTCCCCTTTCTTCTCCTCCCCATGCCCTCCCCATGCCCCCTCCCCATGTTCCCCTCCCTCCTTTCCTCCTCCCCATGCCCCCTTCTCCTCTCCCATGCTCCTCCTCCCCATGTTCCCTCCCCCTCCCTCCTTTCTCCCCTCCCCATGCCCCTCCCCATGTTCCTCCCGATAGTTCCCTCCCCATGCCCTCCTCCCGATGTTCTCCTCCCATGTCTCCTCCCCCGAGGTTCCCTTCCTCGATGTCCCCTCCCCCTATGTCTCCTCCCGATGTTCCTCCCCTTCCCTCCCGATGTCTCCTCCCCGAGGTCTCCTCCCTTCCTCCTCCCCTTGCCTTTCCTCCCTTTTTCTCCTCCCCATGCCCCCTCCTCTCTCCTCCCCATGTTCCCTCCCCTTTTCTCTCCCCATGCTCCTCCCCCATGCCCCTCCCCATGTCCCCCTCCCCATGTCTCTCCCCTCCTCCCATGCCTCCCTCCCCATGCTCCCTCCCCCGGAGGTTCCCCTCCCCATGCCCCTCCTCCCATGCTCCCCTCCCCGATGTCTCCTCCCCATGCCCCCTCCCCATGCCTCCTCCCGATGCCCCCCTCCCGGACCCCTCCCCATGCCCCTCCCCTGTTCCTCCTCCCATGTCTCCTCCCCATGTCTCCTCCCCCATGTCTCTCCCCATGCCCCTCCCATGTCTCCCCCTCCCCATGTCTCTCCCCATGCCTCTCCCTTTCTCCCCCATGTCTCCTCCCCATGCTCCCTCCCCGGAGCTCCTCCCTCCCCTCCCCATGTCTCCTCCCCATCCCTCCCCTTTTCCTCCCCATGCCCCCTCCCCATGTCTCCTCCCCATGCTCCCTCCCCATGTTCCCTCCCCATGCCCCCTCCCCATGTCTCCTCCCCATGCCCCCTCCTCTTCTCCCTCCCCATGCTCCTCCCATGCCTCTCCCTCATGCTCCCTCCTCTCCCATGCCTCCTCCCCATGCCCCCTCCCCATGCCCCCTCCCATGCCCCCCTCCCCATGCCCCTCCCCTCCTCCCATGCTCTCCTCCCCCATGCTCCCCTCCCATGCCTCCCTCCCCATGCCCCCTCCCCATGCCTCCTCCCCTCCCTCCATGCCCCCTCCCCATGCTCCCTCCCCATGCCCCCTCCCCATGCTCTCCCCCTCCCCATGCTCCTCCCCTCCCCATGCCCCCCTCCCCATGCTCTCCTCCCCTTGTTCCCTCCCCATGTTCCTCCCCCCCTCCCTCTCTGCTCTTTCCTCCCCATGTTCTCCCTCCCTGCCTCCCCATGCTCCTCCTCCCCATGCCCCCTCCCATGCTCCCTCCCCATGCCCCCTCCCATGCCCCCTCCCCCTCCCCATGCCTCCTCCCCATGCCTCCCCTCCCCATGCCTCCCCTCCCCATGCCCCCTCCCATGCCCCTCTCCCATGCCCCCTCCCCTGTCTCCCCTCCCCATGCCTCCCTCCCCATGTTCCCCTCCCATGTCTCCCCTCCCCATGCTCCCTCCCATGCTCCCTCCTCCATGTCTCCCCTCCCCATGTCTCCTCCTCCTTTTCTCCCTCCCCATGCCCCTCCCCATGCCCCCTCCCCCATGCCCCCTCCCCATGAACCCCTCCCTTTATACTCTCCTCCCCATGCTCCTCCTCCCCCCTCCTCCCTCCCTCCCCATGTTCCCCCTCCCTTTCTCCCCTCCTCCCCATGCCCCTCCCCATGTCTCCTCCCCATGTCTCCCTCCCCATGCCCTCCCCATGCCCCCTCCCCCATGCTCTCCCTCCCCATGCCCCCTCCCCCCCATGTCTCCTCCCTCCCTCCCTCCCCATGCTCCCCTCCCCCATGCTCCTCCTCCCCATGCCCCTCCCCCATGCCTCCTCCCTCCTCCCCATGCCTCCCCATGCCCCTCCTCCCCGAGGTTCCTCCCCATGCCCCCTCCCGATGCCTCCCTCCCCATGCCCTCCCGGAGGTTCCCCTCCCCTGCCCCTCCTCCCCTCCCCAGGTTGCCCTCCCCTCCTCCCCTGCCTCCTCCCATGCCCCCTCCCTGATGTTCCCCTCCCCATGCTCCCTCCCCATGCCCCCTCCCATGCCCCCTCCCCATGCCTCCTCCCCCCATGTTCCCCCCCTTTTCTCCTCCCCATGCCCCCTCCCATGTTCCCCTCCCCTCGTATGTTCCTCCCATGTTTCCCTTCCCTCCCCATGTTCTCTCTCTCCCCATGCTCCCCTCCCCTTTCCCCTCCCCATGTTCCCTCCCATGCTCCCCTCCCATGCCCCCTCCCATGCTCCCTCCCCATGCCCCCTCCCCATGCTCCCCCTCCCCATGCTCTCCTCCCATGCCCCCTCCCCATGCCCCCTCCCCATGCTCCCCTCCCCATGCCCCCTCCTCCCCATGCCTCCTCCCCATGTCTCCCTCCCCATGCCTCCTCCCCATGCCCCCTCCCCATGAACCCCTCCCCATGCTCCCCATGCCCCTCCTCCCCATGCTCCCCTCCCCCATGCCCCCTCCCCATGCTCCCCCTCCTCCCTCATGCCCCTCCTTTCCCCTCCCCATGCCCCCCCCTCCTCCCTTTCCTCCCTCCCCATGCCCTCCCTCTCCCCATGTTCCTCCCCCCCCTCCCCATGCCCCCTCCCCATGAACCCTCCCCATGCCTCTCCCCTGCTCCCCTCCCCATGGCTCCTCCTCCCCATGTCTCCCCCTCCCCATGCCTCCCTCCTTTCTCCCCTCCCCATGCCCCCTCCCCATGCTGCCCCTCCCCATGTTCCCTCCCCATGCCTCCTCCCTTTCTCCCCTCCCCCTCTCCTCCTCTCTCTGTCTCCTCCCCATGCTCCTCCCCATGTCCCCCTCCCCATGTTCCTCCCTCCCCTAGTTCCCCCTCCCTTTTCCCTCCCTTTTCCCCTCCCCATGCCCCTCCCCTCCTCCTGATGTTCCCCTCCCATGTCTCCTCCCCTCCCCTCATGCTCCTCCCATGTCTCTCTCCTCCCCCATGCTCCCCTCCCATGCCCCCTCTTTCTCCTCCTCCTCGATGTCCCATGCCCCCTCCCCATGTCTCCTCCTCCCCCGGAGGCTCCCCTCCCCATGCCCCTCCCCATGTCCCCCTCCCCATGAACCCTCCCCATGCTCCTCCTCCCCCTCTCTCCCATGCCCCCTCTTTTCCCCTCCCCCATGTCCTTGCTCCCTCCCCATGCCCCTCCCATGCCCCTCCCTTCTCCCCCCCTCCCCATGCCCCTCCCCATGTCCTCCCCATGTCCCTCCTCCCCATGCCCCCTCCCCCCATGCCCTCCTCCCCATGAACCCCCTCCCCATGCTCCCCTCCCCATGTCTCCCTCCCCATGCCCCCTCCCTGTTCCCTCCTGCCCCCTCCCCATGTCTCCTCCTCGATGCCCCTCTCCCCATGAACCCTCCCCATGAACCCTCCCATGCTCCTCCTCCCCTATGCTCCCCCTTCCCCTTTCTCTCTCCCTTCCTCCCCATGCCCTCTCTCTCCCCATGTTCCCCTCCCCATGTCTCCCTCCCCATGCCTCCTCCCCCTCCCCCTCTCTCTCCCATGCCTCCTCCCCATGCCCCTCCCCTTTTCCCTCCCCATGTCTCTCCTCCCCCATGCCTCTCTCCCTCCCCATGCTCCCCTCCCCATGTCTCCCCTCCCCATGCCCCTCCCTCTTCCTCCCCATGCCCCCTCCCTTCTCCCCCTCCCCATGCTCCCTCCCCATGCCTCCTCCCCATGTCTCCTCCCCCTTTTTCCCCCCTCCCCCATGTCTCCCCTCCCTTTCTCCCATGCCTCCCCATGCCTCCCCATGCCCTCCTCCCCATGCCCCCTCCTTTTCTCCCTCCCCATGCTCCTCCCCATGCTCCTCCCCATGCCCCCCTCCCCATGCCCCCTCCCCCATGTTCCTCCCCTGTTCCCTCCCATGCCCCCTCCTCCCATGTCTCCTCCCTTTCCCCTCCCCATGCCCCTCCTTTCTCCTCTCCTCCCCATGCCCCCTCCCATGCCCCTTTTTCCCCTCCCCATGCCCCTCCCCTTTCTCCCCTCCCCATGCCCCCTCCCGGATGCCCCTCCCCATGCTCCCTCCCCTTTCCCCTCCCCATGCCTCCTCCCTTTTCTCCCTCCCCATGTCTCCCTCCCCATGCCCCCTCCCCATGCTCTTCTCCTCCCCATGCCCTCCCCATGCTCCTCCCCATGCTCCCTCCCCATGCCCCTCCTCCCCATGCCCCCCTCCCCATGCCCCCTCCCCCTCCCCTCTTCTCCTCCCCATGCTCCCCTCCCCATGCCTCCCTCCCCATGCTGCCCCCTCCCCATGCCCCTCCCCATGCCCCCCTCCCCATGCCACCCTCCCATGCTCCCCTCCCCATGCCCTCTCTCTGCCCCCTCCCATGTCTCTCCCTCCCCATGCCCCCTCCCCCATGCCCCCTCCCCATGAACCCTCCCCATGCCCCTCCCCATGCCCCTCCCCATGCCCCCTCCTTTCCCTCCCCATGCTCCCCTCCCTTTCCCCATGCCTCCCTCCCCATGCCCCCCTCCCCATGCTCCCCTCCCCATGTCTCCTCCCCATGCCCCCTCCCCATGCCCCTCCCCATGTCCTCTCCTTCTCTCTCCCCATGCTCTCCCCATGCTCCCCTCCCATGCCTCCCATGCTCTCCCCATGCCCCCTCCCCTTTCCCTCCTCCCCATGTCCCCTCTCCTTTTCCCCATGCCTTCCCATGCTCCCTCCCTCCCCCTGCCCCCTCCCCATGCTCCCTCCCCTGTCTCCTCCCCATGCCTCCTCCCATGCCCCTCCCCATGCTCTCCCCATGCTCCCTCCCATGTTCCCCTCCCCATGCCCCTCCCTTTTTCCCTCTCTCCCCATGCTCTCCTCCCATGTTCCCTCCCCATGTTCCTCCCCCTCCCCATGCCCCCTCCCCATCTCCCCTCCCCATGCCTCCTCCCCATGCTCCCCCTCCCATGTTCCTCCTCCCCGGAGGCTCCCCTCCCCATGCTCCCTCCCCTTTTCCCCTCCCCATGCTCCCCTCCCTCTCTCCCCATGCTCCCCTCCCCATGCCTCCTCCCCCTCCCCCCTCCCCATGCTCCTCCCTCTTTTCCTCCCTGATGTCTCCTCCCTTTCTCCCCCTCTCCCCATGCCCTCCCCATGATACCCTCCCCATGCCTCCTCCCCTTTTTCCCCCTCCCCATGCCCCCTCCCTTTCCCCTCCCCATGTTCTCCTCCCCATGTTCCCTCCCCATGCTCCCCTCCCCATGCCTCCTCCCCCATGCCCCCTCCTCCCATGCCCCTCCCCTCCTCCTTGCTCCTCCTCCCATGTCCCCCCTCCCCCATGCCCTCCCCCATGCCCCTCCCCATGCCCCCTCCCATGCCCCCCTCCCCATGCCTCCTCCCCCTCCCCATGCTCCCTCCCCATGCCTTTCTCTCCTCCCCATGCCCCCTCCCCATGTTCCCCTCCCATGTCTCCCCCTCCCCATGCCCCTCCCATGCTCTCCTCCCCATGCCCCCTCCCATGCTCCCTCCCCATGCCTCCCTCCCATGTCTCCCCATGCTCCTTCCCCTCCTCCCATGTCTCCTCCCTCGATGCCTCCTCCCCATGTCTCCTCCCCGGAGGTTCCCCTCCCCGATGCCCCTCCTCGATGTCCCGGAGGTTCCCTCCCATGTTCCTCCTCGATAGTTCCTCCTCCCCATGTTCCCTCCCCGGATGTCTTCCCCCTCCCATGTTCCCTCCCCATGCCCCCTCCCCATGTCTCCTCCCTTTCTCCTCCCCATGTCTCCCTCCCCATAAGGCCCTCATGCCCTCCCTCTTTCCCATGCCCCCCTCCCCATGCCTCCTCCCCATGCCCCCTCCCCATGTTCCCCTCCCCTTGTCCCCCTCCCCTTTCCTCTCTCCCCCATGCTCCTCCCCATGCCCTCCCCATGCCTCCTCCCCATGCTCCCCTCCCCATGCCCCTCCCCCTTTTCCCTCCCCATGTCCCTCCCCTCCTCCCCATGCCCCCCTCCCCATGCCCCCTCCTCCCATGTTCCTCTCCTCCCATGCTTCCCTCCCATGCCCCCTCCCCATGTCTCCCTCCCTCCCCATGTTCCCTCCCCTTGCCTCTCATGCCCCCTCCCCATGCCCCCTCCCCTCCTCCCCATGCCCCTCCCCATGTCTCCCTCTCTTTTCCCCCTCCCCATGCTCCCCTCCCCATGCCCCCCTCTGCCCCCTCCCCATGCCTTCCCCCTCCCCCATGCCTCCCCCCTCCCCATGCCCCCCATGCCCCCTTTCCCCCCTCCCCATGCCCCCTCCCATGCTTGCTCTCATGTTCCCCTCCCCCTCTCCCCTGCCCCCCTCCCCATGTCCCCCTGCCCTCCCCATGCCCCTCCCCATGCCTCCTCCCCATGCCCCTCCCCATGCTCCCATGTCCTCCCCATGTCTCTCTCTCCCCATGCCCCTCCTTCCCCCTCCCCATGCTCTCCCTCCCATGCCCCCTCCTCATGCTCTGCTCCCCATGCCCTCCCCCATGCTCTCTCCCCATGCCCCCTCCCCATGCCCCCTCCTTTCCCCCTGCCCCTATGCCCCCTCCCCATGCCCCCTCCCCATGAACCCCTCCCCATGCCTCCTCCCCATGCCCCCTCCCCATGCCCCCCTCCCCTTTCCCCCTGCCCTTTCCCCCCTCCCCATGCCCCCTCCCCATGCCCCCTCCCCATGAACCCCTCCCCATGCCCCCTCCCCATGCCCCCTCCCCATGCTCCCCCTCCCCATGCCCCCTCCCCATGCCCCCTCCCCATGCCCCCTCCCCATGCCCCCTGCCCTTTCCCCCTCCCCATGCCTCCTCCCCCATGCCCCCCTCCCCATGCCCCCTCCCCTTTTCCCCCTCCCCATGCCCCCTCCCCATGCCCCCTGCCCTTTCCCCCCTCCCCATGCCTCCTCCCCATGCCCCCTCCCCATGCCCCTCCCCTTTCCCCCTCCCCATGCCCCCTCCCCATGCCCCCCTCCCCATGCCTCCTTTCCCCCCTCCCCATGCCCCTCCCCAGGCCGCCTCCCCAGGCCCCCCTCCCCATGCCCCCTCCCCATGCCTCCTCCCCATGCCCCCTCCCCATGCCCCTCCCCTTTCCCCCCTCCCCATGCCCCCTCCCCATGCCCCCTCCCCATGCCTTTTCCCCCCTCCCCATGCCCCCTCCTTTCCCTCCCCATGCCCCCTCCCCATGCCCCCTCCCCTTTCCCCCCTGCCCTTTCCCCCCTCCCCATGCCCCCTCCCCATGCCCCCTCCCCATGAACCCCTCCCCATGCCCCCTCCCTTTCCCCCCTGCCCTTTCCCCCCTCCCCATGCCCCCTCCCCATGCCTCCTCCCCATGCCCCCTCCCCATGCCCCCCTCCTTTCCTTTCCCCTGCCCTTTCCCCCCCTCCCCCATGCCCCCCTCCCCATGCCCCCTCCCCATGAACCCCTCCCCATGCCTCCTCCCCATGCCCCCTCCCCATGCCCCCCTCCTTTCCCCCTGCCCTTTCCCCCCTCCCCATGCCCCCTCCCCATGCCCCCTCCCCATGAACCCTCCCCATGCCCCCTCCCCTTTCCCCTGCCCTTTCCCCCCTCCCCATGCCCCCTCCCCATGCCTCCTCCTCCCCATGCCCCCTCCCCATGCCCCCTCCCCATGCCCCCTCCCCATGCCCCCTCCCCTTTCCCCCCTCCCCATGCCACCCTCCTTGCTGTCTCCCTCCCGCTCCTTGTTTCTCCCTCCCAAGAAAAAGGCTTCTGGCTTCTGGCTTCCATTGCCTGGCAACCAAACGGGCTGGGGCAGGCTGAGAGGAACAGCACAGATGCTGCCTAATGAGGGGGCTGAAATGAGGGGGCGACATCTCTGTCTCCAATAAGCCGCCGCCAGCAACGCCGCCAGCACGGCCCGTGTGCACACATCACACGTTCTTGCTTTTAGGATCCTTGCTCTACCAGGAAAGCCTTCCAAGGTTGAAAAGAGAAGCCGCGTTTGAGTCAACAGCTCCTTGATCCACCCTTCTCTATTTCATATTGAAAAGGTTTTGTTATGGAAAATTTCAAGCTTATACACCAGTAGAGCGAGATAAGACGTCCACCCCCAACCCCCATCACCCAGCATCAACAGGATGGCCTGGTTGTAAACCCCATAATAGAGGCCTCGCAGATTCTTTCCTTGACCTATAGCTTAGTAGTAGATTGTTCCCCTGCGGCTTGAGTTCAGAATGTCTTCTGTCCCAGTTCCATGTTTCAAAAAATTACCCTGAAACTTATGATTAATACCCTTAAGCTTATTGATCACAATCTCTAAGGTCTAGCATTCTTTCCAAGCTAATACCATCATTGTTCACGTTGCCAAAGGGAAGGCTCCATGCAAATCCCTGGAATTGTCACGTAACCTTTAGAGGAAGGCCAGATTTGCCCTTAAATACCCTAAGCCAGTCTAAGAATGTTAAGGCAATATTTCAAGGTGTTAACCCACTGCCTTCTCAGACAACCAGTGCTCTGATAATAAACACTTATCCTATAGCCCAACTCCTGTGTTGGTCTATTGGCTGAGCAGGCAACACAAGCCCCGGACTTCGTTGGTCTCTGGTTTCATTACTACATGACTGTATCGAGTATTCACTGTATAGCTTTGAAACAAGAACTCTCTTCTTAACACAACTACAGTGTCATCATAACACCTCAAATAATTAACCATAATTTCATAATATCATCAAATAACACTGTCAGCATTCAAACTTTAAATGTCTCATTAATGCCATGAAGGCTTTTGGTTTCTTTTTTTCAGTTTATTTGAGTCAAGATCTAAATAAAATCTACACATCAATCTATTGATTCCCCTTTCTGAATATCGTAGGCAAGGAAACACTTTTCCTCTACTCTCTTTAAGTTCTGCACATGGGGTGTGTGAATTTAACTGATAAAAGACAGACTGACAGGAGGAAAAATCAGTTTATTTACATGTGCAACCTCCATGGACTGTTTGTAGGCCAGCATAGAAGCCACAGGACTACTGAGAGTGTTGTTATCGCCTTGAGTCCTCTGCCATTAGTGACAAATTGAACAGCACTGGAACATGAATTAGGCGCCAAGCCCTGTACTTTTTCTGTTGCCATACACAGCCTTTCATTGTCAATGCCAATAAGGAGAAGAAAAAAAAAAATGACAGAACAAGGGAACATTGGCAGACTGGCTCTGGAGTATGTGGGAATAATACTTTTAAAAGAGGGGAGTAGGGCCGGCCGAGTGGCGCGGTGGTTAAGCGCTGGCCTGGGAAGCCAGCGGCCGCGGTTCGGTCCCACATGTGAGGGCCAGTGACACTGCCCTCAAAAAAAAAAAAAGGGGGGGGGAGTAAATTGCAAGAAACAGGCGGTAAAAAATAGTGGTAATATTTTTTACTCTTTGCTGAGAAATATTGGGCTTGCTGATCAGTAACCATCTCTGGAGCCCTATTGTGAACAAATGATGGCGTTAAAATATGTTAAGACAGCATCTTTAGGGATTTGGAAATCCTGGTCAGGAACCCACAGGTTTCCCTGGTGCCTTCCTCCCTGCAGTTTATTTATTTTTTTTTGTTTTGTTTTTGGTTTTTTTTTTGAGGGCAGTGTTACTGGCCCTCATATGTGGGACCCGAACCGGGGCTGCCACTGGCTTCCCAGGCCAGCGCTTAACCACCGCGCCACTCGGCCGGACCCTCCTCCCTGTAGTTTAAAGTTGGAAATTGGGAAGAGCTGAGAATAAAAGTTACAACAGATTTTGACCCAATGTTGGGGGTTAGTGTTTATTCTTTGCTTAACAAAAGAAAACAAAATTCCTCAATTATTAGTGACAAACGCACTCTCCCTGACCAAACTTTAGGCAGGCTCCTCTGAAAACGTTTCTTAACTAGGCCTTGACCTTTGGACTTTCACGTCCATCTCTGCATTGCCCAATTTTAGCAAAATTCCCGCTAAATCAGTCTAGCAAGAAATCCCACCCTCAATATATGATCAGCCTTGATTAAATTCTTCATCCCTCACCCTCTCCTGCCTCCAGTAGTAATCAATCCTGTGTAAAAAAAATTAGGGAGCAGAAACCTCATTTTAAATGAATCCGAGGGCCAGCCGAGTGGCTTGGGAAGCCAGCGGCCGCGGTTCGGTCCCACATGTGAGGGCCAGTGACACTGCTCTCAAAAAACAAACCAACAAACCAACAAATAAATAAATAAATAAATATCAATAAAATGAAATGAATCCGGCGGACTGTAGGGGGAGCTCTCACACCCTGAGTCTATCACGAAGCACCACATGCAGAACTCTGTTATAGCCGCACCACCCCCACCACTTCCTCTTCCCTTGGACAAAAGAGTTTCCTCACCTTTGTTTTAGGGGACTCTCAAGTTGACCCCCATGGTTGCATGTTCCAGATTGCAATTCTTTATTGTTCCCGAATAAACCCATTTTGCTAGAGAGATATCTGGCTGACATTTTGTTTAAGGACAACACCTGTCATGGCAGAATCCCCCGCTTTCCCCTGATGTTTTAGTAGTTTTCTAGCCACTGACCCCTACCCTCCGCCTTGGTTTAAATCCCCACTTGTCCTGCATGTATTTGGAGCTGAGCCTGATCTCTCCCTCCTACTGCAAACCCCCATTGAATGAAGTCTTCCTTACTGTCCCTTAACAAGTGTCAGAATAATCTTTCTTTGACATTAATGGGAAAGGTAAAATGCACTGGACAATTAAGGAGATGTTTTTATTCAGGCTATTGAAATAGAGAGAGTGTTCATTTCTGTGGAGGAATGTCTCAAAGAAAAGGAAGGAGGCCTGGGGTTTATTGAGGGAGATAAACAAGGGAACCATAAGAAAAGTCTTATCTAAACGATGAGCAGAAGTGGAGGGGAGTATACGAGTGCTTAGACCAAAGGGTGGCGGGATTTCTCAACTACCTCTGCTCTCCAAGAGCACAATGCTCAGATAGAGTTACACATTGTCACTAGTTTTCTCCTATCATCTTGATTTAGGAAAACTGGGGAGCAGGTTGGTGAAGAGAAACTTTTTTATATACTCTCCTATTTTGTTTAAATGTTCTGGCCATATTCATGGATTTAGTTTATTATTAAAAATACTGTCATTAGGCATTTATCTGGACATTGAATTATAGGTCTTTAGTTTCCTCTTTCTATTTTTCTGCATTTCAAAACCTAATAAATAATCTTTTAAATGTCGATATGAGGCAAACTTTTCTGCAAGCTTGGTCTCTTAAAAGCAGACCCACGGATTTAAAGCTGCCAGGTGGAATTATTTTGATTGCCCTACGAGCTGGTCTCTGGATGCTTTTTTCCTTTTGCCTAAGTGAAGGAGCAAAAATATGTGAAGATATCAAACTTCTCAATATCTTCTCTCTCCCCTAAGGAAACAAAGAGATGCAGTCTTTCCAGTTTAGCAACCCCAACCAGAAGACCATTCCTCCACCAGGCGATTCCTTGGACTTTTTGTGATGAAGAAATGGAAAATGAACTGCGGAGGATTTATCTCAAAGATGGACAAATAAGAAGAAGTACGTAGAAGTATGTAAAGAGAGGGAAGCTAGACTAACGTACATAGTAAAGAACCAAAAGATAGTGGGGAGAAGTAGAGGGGGGTAAATGAGAGTGTTTGGAAGCATTTTTGCAAGTCACAGGATGCAGAGATATTAGGGTGTGAGTGTATAAGAAAATTGAAAAGATGCAAGAGGACATAAAAAGTATTGCTGGTTGTATAAACTAGGTTCTATTTTATATTTTTAAAGGGACATAAGATAAACATGGAAAATATTTTTAAATTATTTAAGCCTTTTTGACTATAGCTTCTTGCAACAATCAGACCACTTGTGTCCTCATGGTTACCTTTGGGGAGCTTTTCCATGATGATGGAGCTATGGAGTCGTGTTTAACTCTCCCTAAATCTAAACATGCCTAAGATCTGAGCCAAGAAATCTTCATTTCTGGCATCCAGACTGCTAGAAAAATTGTGCAAAGAAATCGAGGTAACTCAGCAAGAACAGTAATGGCATTTGAAATATCCCCTTATATGAGAGAGAGCTGAATTCATTATCTTAGAGTCAATGGGTGTGGTGACCTTCATGAGGCAGTGTTTCAAATGGAAAATTGGAACTGTGCTTGCTGAACAGTTTCTACATAAGATTTCCTGTGAGAAATCCCAAGGGAAAGTGGTCCATATAGGGCTGTGTGTACACATGTGCTGTCTAACACAATATTTTTCACATTGTGGTTTTTAAAAATGTAAAACTTGTAAGTTTTCTGTGGAAAAGTTGCAATGGGGCCCACCAAGTGGTGCATTGGTTAGGAGTTGGCTTGGGACGCCAGCTCTGAGCAGCAGGGCCCCAGTTCAGAACCCACATGAGGGCCAGTGATGCTGCGCCCTCTACAGCTACATGGTGGACGACAGCTCCACCTGGGGCTGGGCTGCCGTGAGTGGCTGGCAGCTGGCCTGAGCTGGTGTGAGCTGCCGTGAGCGGCTGTCCAATGGCCAGCAAGTGACTGCCTCACCGGGGAAGAGCGCAATGATGATACCAACATGGGCCAGTGAAGAAACATACTCTACAACTAGACTGTAGAACAAAAGGACAGCAACTTGTCTGTTCCCCTCCCCCAATTCCCCAATAAAATCTTAAAAAAGAAAAAGAAAAAGTTGCAATAATAGTACAAGGAGTTCCCATATACCTTATGTTGTTGTTGTTGTTGTTGTTGTTATTACTAAACCATTTGATAGAAAATTATAGATGTCATGGCCTTTCACTCCTAAATATTTAATTATGATGGAAAAATTTTTAAGGAAGTTCAATTGTTTCTACAGAGATAAGGCACATAACAAACATGAGCAGTTCAGTAGAGGTAGGGAGACCCTAGAACACATCAGATCTGGGGGTGGCTCGGGATTTTGCTGAGGCAATAGGGTGGATCCCAAAGGAGGAAGACTTAATTATGGAATAAATATGCTAAGGAAACATCAGAGAAATGGAATGTTTAGATTTCTTTGTTTCTCTTTCCATGAATGGCCTGTTTCCTCCAAAATACTTCCTCTATTTGTTGATCTTGGTCTCTGTCTTTCGTATTATTTATATTCATATTTCCTCAAATGCATAGTGATCCTTGATTGTCTACTTGTATTTAAGATTTGAATACTAGAAAGCTGATTGGCATCTCTGTACATGTGGATGGGACTTAAAGACAAATTTTTTCTGCAGGGTGTTCTGATCGCTCCATTTCTTTGGGCAATTCCCCATGTCATTATCTTTTAGTCTTTTTTGTTGGGGTGGTCAGTTTCCTCACAAAAGAGTCTTTCAATCTTTTCCCTGTAGCAAATCTAAATGGCAGTAATCTCAGGAACTGGGATGGGGTGGGTGTCAATATTGACTGCGTAAACATTCATGTAAATGAATTTTTCTGTTTTAATTTGATATGGTCCAATTGATTAGTTTTTCCTTTTATGGGTTGTGTTTTTATTTTCATGTCTAAGAATTCATTACCTACCCATAGATCCCAAAGATTTCTTTATTTTTTCTCCAAAAGTTTTACAGTTTGCATTTACAATTAAGTCTGTAATTGATTTTGAGTTAATTTTTGTCTTTCTTACCTGCATTGAATTGATTTCATACCTTTATCACAGGTCAGTTGGGCATATTTGTATTGATTTACTTCTGTGTTTTCTATCCTGTTACATTGATCTACATATCCATATATCTGCCTATAGTACTCAGTCTACTATGGTTAATTAATGTTTTGAAATTGGATACTCCAATTTGTCTCACTTTATTCTTGTTTTTTAAAATTGCTTTACCTATTCTACTTTCTTTGCCTTTGTCTATAAATGTTTGAATAATCTATATATAAAAAAAAAAATCTTGGGGGCCGGCTGAGTGGCACAGTTGGTTAAGAGCTCGCTCAAGAGTGCGAGCTGAGCTCTGAGCAGCAGTTCGATGCCCAGCCCGAGCTGAGCTGCCGCTGAGCTGCCAACAGGTGGCAGGATGGCTCAGCTAAAAAAAAAAAAAAAAATCTTGCTCTCATTATTCAGATCTTTGATTTTTTTCCTCAACATTTTGTACCTTTCAGCATACAATTACTGAACATGTTTCATTAAATGTACACCTACGCATTTCTTTTTATGAGTGATTATGACTGGTATTGCATTTTTAATTTCAGTGTTCATATACTCATTGCTAGTATATGGAAATGCAATCGATTTTTGCATGTTTTTCTTCTATCCTGCAATCTTGTTGAAATCACTTATTAGTTCTAGGAAGTTTTTTTGTGCCCACTTGGGGTTCTCTGTGTGTATAATCATGTCACCTGCAAATAGAAACAGTTTTAGTTCTTCCTCCCCAATCCATATGCCTTTCATTTCCCATTATTACCTTATTGCAACAACTTGAATTCCCCTCACTACGTTGATCCCCAGAGAAAAGCATTCTGTCTTTCACTATTAAATATAATGTTAACTGTAGGTTTTTTTGTAGATTTTTTTATCACGTTGAGGAAGTTCCTCTCTTCTCCTAGTTTTTATCGTGCATGAGTATAGGATTTTGTCAAACTCTTTTTCCGGCATCAATTTATATGACCATATGGTTTTTCTTCTTTAGCATATGAATATGTTGGCTTACACTTACTGAATTTTGAGTACTGAACCAGCCTAACATCCTTGGGGAAAAAAATCTCACTTGGTTATGAAGTATAATTCTTTTAATATATTGCTGAATTTTATTTGCTAATATTTTGTTAAGGATTTTCCCATCTATATTCATAAGGAATATTGGCATGTAGTTTTCTTTTTTGTACTGTCATTGTCTAATGTTGCTACCAAGATAACTATAACGTCTTAAAATGTACTGAGAATTGTTCCTTCCTCTTCTATTTTCGGGAAGAGATTGTGTAAAATTGGTGTGATTTCTTCCTTAAAAGTTTAGTAGAATTTTCCAGTGAAACCATATGGGCCTGGAGATTTTTGGCAGAGGGAATATTTAACCACTAATTTAATTTCCTTATAGTTATAAGGCATTATCCATTTTATATTGGGTAAGTATTGGTAGTTTGCATTTAAAATATTGGTTCATTTCCTCTAAATTGTGCAGTTTACATGTGTGGAGGTGTTCATCATAACCTTTATTATCCCCTTGTCTTCAGGGTCTGTAGTGATACCCCCATTTCCTTCCTAATACTATAATTTATCTGTCCTCTGTTTTTTAATTTCTTTGTTAGTCTTGCTGAAGGTTTGTCCATTTGTTTAATCTTTTCAAAGAGCCACTTTGTGACTCCTGGTCCTTCTCTGAGTGGGGTGCTGGGGCATTTCATTGCGGCTTTATGATGCGTAAGTCTAAGCTCCTGACTAGGACTTGCTGGTGGGGCTGAGGCCATAGTTTTACACGTGACATTTGGCTGAGGTAGACCGGTTATTGTCTAAAAGTTCTCTATCTTTCTAGACTGCCTCTCTTCTGGCCCTTTGGCTAGTGAGAGCAGGCTTTTGCTGGGGCTTTTTATGTCCGTGTTTGTTGAAATTTCGGGGTTGCTGGCTTCTTCATCTTCAAGTCAGGGATACATGAAGCAAAAAGAAAAACCAGGGAACTCACTACCATGTAGTTCCTTTGATCCAGACACCACTTGCCTGTCTTTTTCTCTCCACCTTTCAGAGTCTTTTTATGTTGGTTTTATATATGATGTTCGGGATTTTTCATTGCACTAAATGGGAAGAATAGGTAAATGTACAACTATACCTTCTTAGAAGCAGAAGCCCTGGTAGCCTTATTTTATTTTCTAAGCTATCTTTTGTTATTTTGTTTTTAAATCAGAAAGAAGCTTGAATTTTTTTTTTTAATTGGGGAACAGTGTGTTTTTCCAGGACCCATTAGCCCCAACTCAAGTAGTTGTTTCAATCTAGTTGTGGAGGGCGCATCTCAGTGGCCCATGTGAGGATTGAACCGGCAACCTTGGTATTATGAGCACTGCTCTCTAACAAACTGAGCTAATCAGCTGCCCGGAAGCTTGAATTTTATAAAATGCCCTTTTAGCCTCTATTGATATAATGTGCTTTCTTGTTTGTATGTATTAATATGAGGATTTCACAAACAGTTTAAATTTGTCTGGTGAATGTTATATAGTTGTCTACCCCCACCCCATGTATATAGCAGAGGTTTGTTATAGACTCAAGTGGCTAGAGGGGGCTTGCAGGTAAAATAACTGAGGAAGGAATGGTGGCTGGGACTCCTGCAAGACTACGGGGAATATAATATAGTAGGTGCTGTAACTACTGTACGTAGGGGCAACTTGTGACTTGTCTGTAGGGAGAAAGTGCTACTCACCTCCAGCTGAAAGTTTCCCCACAGAAATGGGTGCCTATTGCTTCCTGATCTTTGTTTTTGTTCCAGAGAGACCAAAAAATAAGATTTTCTAGGAGAAATATTCCAATTTGTAAATGTTGGCCTCTAATTCATGAATATTGCGGGATTTTGGGGGGGTTCTTTTTTTAAGACATTTTATTGGGGAACAGTGTTTTTCCAGGACCCATCAACTCCAAGTCAAGTCGTTGTTTCAGTCTAGTTGTGGAGGGCGTATCTCAGTGGCCCATGTGAGGATTGAACTGGCAACCTTGGTGTTATGAGCCTGCGCTCTAACCACCTGAGCTAACCAGCCACCCCTGACTCATGAATATTGTTAAACAATGTGTAGGTCAAACTATACATGCTGTGGACCTGATTCAGTAAGAGGGCTACCGTTATGTAATTTCTGGTGCAGGGATACTGATGAGTCCAAATAAGGCTTCTTTTGCTTGAGGCTAGAAAAAATGGCCTAGAGAGAACGTAAAGAGGACTTAAATGCTGAATGTGTCCTCAATGAAGGGCCATAGCCTCTTTTACCCCTCCAACTCCGGGCCAGACTCCTGAGAACATGGGAACTGAAACTCCAGATGGTTTGGGGGGATTCAAAAACAGTCCTGTGTTCCTCCTTTCCTAAACAGAGCCCAGCGTTGTGATGAGACTCGAGAGTTTGTTTGTCTCGGTGTGATGTAGGACTTTCATGTTGTGTCTTGGCAGATTGGACTGGGAGTTCCATTTAGGGGCTGGGAGTGTACCTGAGTTCATCTTGTTGAGACAGCACAGAGAGTGACAGAATCAATATCTAGAAGCCTAAGAGGGTCATAGAAGTTGAAACTCACCTGAATTGAAGGGATCTCCCAGATGGGAATGAAGGGTTACACATCAGCTGTTATAGAAGTTCATAAAAGAATGGAACTTCAGTTACATTTCTTGGACCATTTGAGTTTATGGACTAAAAATTATACCCTCTACACTATTATTTCTGCTATAAATTCTATCCCATCCAAGTATTGTCATCATTGTTGTTTTCTAAATCATCTTTTTATCGCCACCGCAATTCTCTCTTGAAAACTGCTCCTCATTCCAGGTCTTATTTACAGCTTAAAAGCACCTTATCTATTTTTTAGAACTTCAGTTGTTTCTCGAATCTGATTTCTAATAAAATAGATTTCAGCACAGGAAACTAAACTTTTTTATATCTGTGAAAACACGTTTCAGAAACTCCAAAATATAATTTTTGTATCTGTGAAATGTGTATTTTTGAAATTACTGAAACCCCAATCTATGTTAATATTTAGACTTGTTTTCTTAGATTTTTAAAAGTATATAAGTCCCAACTTTGCCATCAATATCTTTTTATTTTCTTGAGGGCAGTGTCACTGGCCCTCATATGTGGGACCCGAACCACGGCCGCTGGCTTCCCAAGCCAGCGCTTAACCACTGCGCCACTCGGCCACTCACCCTTGCCATCAATATCTTTATGTCCACAATTTGCTGCTAAGGTTTTTTGTTTGGTCATTTTTTTTTCTCATTGATCTCTCTGTAGACTAAACACATTATACATATTTTTGTGTTTTATTTTCATTAAACTGTGCACTCTTTCTAGGGCCAGATAGAGATGTCTTTCAATGTTATTTAATGGGCCGGCCGAGTGGCTCAGTGGGTTAAGAGCTCGCTCAAGAGTGCGAGCTGAGCTCTGAGCAACAGTAGTTCGATGCCCAGCCCGAGCTGAGTTGCCGCTGAGTTGCCGCTGAGTTGCCGCTGAGCTGCCAACAGGGGCTCAGCTATAAAAACAAAACAAAACAACTAGACTGAAGAACAAAAGGACAGCAACTTGTCTGTTCCCCTTCCCTGATTCCCCAACGCTGTTCCCTCCAATTTCCCAATAAAAGTCTTTTAAAAAAAAGAAAACAAAGTTACCTTGCAAGGTCATAGTCATTTCTAAAATCACCTTTATTTGTGCAAAGTGCCTCTGAGGAAATGTCACTACTTCAGGCTGTCTTGTGTAACTGAGACAGAAACACCTGAGCCCCCACGCCCCCATCTGTATACTGGGGTTCTTTTTCTGTATATCTATGTATCTTCATTTGATACACGATATATTTTACTTGTTAATAGATTGCAGGCCTGTGTTCCAATAGTAGCCGGCACACAGTAGGTCTTACTTAAAGGTTAAATGAAAGTCCATTCAAAGAACCTAGAAATTACCTAAGCTTCAGAACAACCGACAAGAGCTGTGAGGCAGAAACATTAATTACAAGACATCTAAAAGTGAATTCCTTTTTTGGAGATTTTTGCCTCCAGCCCTTGCCTCCTTTAACGTGGTAATTAAAGCTAACTGGCCTGGGAGTAGCCCCCATCTATCAACATTTGGTCAGTGAAGAGGTTTCAGAGAAAATAAGACAACATTCAAGCAGTAAAAGGGGCAGGGGCAGAAAGGAGACATCTTAAGCAGCAGGTTCAATGGGGGCACTCCCAGGCTAAGTGCCCGGCCTGGCCGCAGCGGAAGCAGTTGATCGGGTTGGTCCAGCTGCAGTCCATGGCCATATGGCCCATCTTGCCGCAGCGGTAGCACGTGATCTGGGCGCACTCTTTCTGAATATGGCCATACTTGCCACAACAGTAGCACTTCTGTGTTTCCTGGGGGTCACAGTCGCGAGCCAGGTGGCCTGGCCTGTCACACGGCTTTCTCTCGCGCTTGGGCTCGGCGCAGTCCCTGGCGATGTGGCCACGTTGCCGACAGTTGTAGCAGATGTCACAGCTCCTGGAGTGATGCCCAGACTCACGGCCGCGGTTACAGATATCAGTTGGCGGACTCGAACTGCATTGAGAACTGCCACGGCCGCCGGCCCCGCGGCCTGGGGCCCCCGCGCCTCTAGGGCATTCCCGGGCCCAGTGGTCCAAGCGTCCACAGCGGAAGCATCTCTTACTGCTCATGGCTGCGCTGACATGTGAGATCTCCCATTGAGGGGGCCGCCAGCGCTCGGGAGGTCCTGACTCAACGCCCTCTAGGGCGGCTCAGAAAACAGTGGCCGTTTTTCTCTGGGGGCCTCCTCAACGTCACACAAGGTTTGGGCTCAGACCCATTCATACGTCACAGGCCTTCCAGGGGCCATTCCTGCCTGTCCTTGAAGCCAAAAGCGCGGCTCAGTGATGTGTTCCGTTTTTGAAAAATAAAGCCTTGGGTCATCGAGTTTGAGTTTGAATTCCTCCCTGTTCAGAAAATGTGCCCTGTGGGATTTCTTACAATTAAGACCTACGCCTTCTTTGTGGTCTAGTAGATGATCAATTTTTATATATGCACTATGGGCATAGGAAAAATACGTATGAGATGTATCTAATCCAGTAAATGGAAAAAACAACTTAAAACATATTAGACTGACCCATTTTTTTTGTTTTAAAAAATAAAATACGGGCCGGCCGAGTGGCGTGGTGGTTAAGTGCTGGCTTGGGAAGCCAGCGGCCGTGGTTCGGGTCCCACATATGAGGGCCAGTGACACTGCCTCAAAAAAATAAAACTAAATAAAAATAAAATAAAATACAAGTGTCCATAAAGATATGACATACGTAAGACAGAAAAAAGTCTCTAAAATGCCACAGAGAGATTTACTCACAATTTAGCCTATTCTATTGTAGTAATCTTAGTTTTCAACATAATCACCACCGTTTAGGTTATAAAACATAACATGATTGAAGCATTCAGTATAAAGAATGCACTATTACTTGGGAAATAAATTACAAAATTATAATTTACATATTGGACAGATTTCCTCTCTGTTTTCCAATTGTTTATATCTTATATAAACCTCATAAACATGCACTTGTTCATTTATATAGATACAGAAATAAGTATGGGAAACTACATACTGGAATATCAACAGAAGCTATTTCAAGGTTATATGATTCAATATGACCTTTTTCTCTTTATTTTCCTTCTCAGTAATTTGCAATTTTGGAAAATATTTTGGGTTGTTTAATTTAAAAAATTCACAATAAATATTTTTCTTTAAGTTACAAGTTAGCTATATGATTTGCATACGAATTTTTTCAGGCAGCCAGTACAAATGTATTTGGTAAAACACGAACATAAGAACAGTGAATGTCGGCCGGCGGAGTGGCGCATTGGTTAAGAGCTGGTTTTGGGATGCCAGCGGCCCCGGTTCAGATCCCACATATGAGGTCCAGTGACACTGCCCTCTACAGCTAAGATGGTGAACAACAGCTCCACCTGGAGCTGGGCTGCTGTGATTCCCCGGGATGGCATAGCTGCAGCCCCTGCTGCAGTGGGCTGCCATAGGCTACAGTGAGTGGCTGGCAGCCAGCGTGAGCTGCCAAGAGCCGCGGTGAGTGACCATCCAGAGGCCGGCGACCGATCTGCCTCATCCGGGAAGAGCGTAATGACGATACCAACATGGGCCAGTGAAGCAACGTCCTCCACAACTAGACTGAAGAACAAAAGGCCAGCAACTTGTCTGTTCCCCTCCCCCAAATCTCCAATAAAAATCTTTAACAAAAAAAAAAAAAAAAAGAATAGTGAATGTAGGCATTATGCTAAGTGAAAAAAGTCAGACAAAGAAAGACAAACACCATATAATTTCACTTATATGTGAACTCTGAAGCGTATACACACACACACACACAGAAACAGACTCACACACACACACACACACACACACACACACACACACAGAGAAACAGACTCACACACACAGAGAACAAACTCATAGCTGCCAGATGGGAGGGACTTTCGGAAGCTGGGTGGAAAAGGTGAAGGGATTAAGAAGTACAAACTGGAAGTTACACAATAGTCACGAGGATGTAAAGCACAGCATGTGGAATATAGTTGATAATATTGTAATAAATATGTATGGTGCCAGGTGGGTACTAGACTAATTGGGGATCACTTCATAAATTATATAAATGTCTAACCACTATGCTGTACACTTGAAACTAATATAATATTGAATGTCAACTGTAATAAAAAAATAAAAAAATAAATAAATTTTTAAAAAGAAGACTAAATATAACTACTGCTTTATTTTCAATTTGACTTCATAGGCATGCGCAATTGGTTCTATAAATATAATGACAAAGAAAAACGTTTTCAAAAATTAATAAGTTTAGAGCCAAAGAGCATGAGTAGCTGCCACATACAGAGTGATGAAATAAATTTTCTTCCTAATCAATTAAATGGTGCTGCATAAATGGTTTCAAAAGCAAAATTCTCTCTGTGGTTCAAAATTTGATATATGCTTATTAAATTAACCTTATCAGTTATCATTTTTAAATCTTCCTTTAGGTTTATATTTTTATTAAAGTAATGCATGCCCATACTTTAAAACATTGATTTTTCAAGCAATTTTAATTGACACATGAAGAAATGCGTTTTACATTTCAGAGACAAAAATATATATATAATAACTCAAATGAGTTAAAGAAAAAATACCCTTAATATGTTTGATGCACTTTGATGTTTTCTATTCATGCTGTAAAAAATGCTAGTGGTGACCCATTAAATTGATCTCTCTATTCACTATTGATTGTAACTCAGTTTGAAACACAGAATGAACACTTAGTCCTCTTTTACCTACATCATCATTTGGTCTTGTATACTTTGCGTTCCCCTCCCCCTTTTACCTTTCTCCTAATATTGGTTGGATCAATAGCCAACATTCACATAACTATAACTATGTAAATACTACTCATGGCTGAGACATGAATACTCTGATCACTTTTCATTACCTACACAGCTTCTGGTCTCCCGGAGTTAGTTACTGTCATTCTTCATGTATTAATTTCTCATATACTTTTCTCCATTCTATTTCATAGATCTGTATGGCTATCCATATACGAGTATCACAGTCTTCACTACTGTGCCTTTATATTTTGTTTTGAAATTAGGAAGAGTGAGGACTCCAACTTTGTTCTTCTTTTCCAAGATTGTTACGACTGTTCTGAGTCCCTTGCATTTCCATGTGAGTTTTAGAGTCAATTTATTCACTTTCTGCAAAAAAGGTAACTAGGATTTAATATACGAGGTCAGACAATTAAGTTCGCGAACTAATCCTAGAAAAAGTGCTACAGGGCCGGCTGAGTGGCTCACTTGGTTAAGAACTCGCTCAAGAGTGCGAGCTGAGCTCTGAGCAACATCAGGTCGATGCCCAGCCCAAGTTGAGCTGCCACTGAACTGCCAACAGGTGGCAGGATGGCTCAGCTAAAAAAAAAAAAGAAAGTGCTACATACCTCATTGCTGAATATCACTGTGGTCATCTTCAAAGCACTCCCCTTGGGAAGTTATGCACCGACACCAGCACCTAGTCCACGCTTCAAAGCAATTTTGGAACTCTTTTTCTGGAATGGTCATCAGACCTGTCATTGTATTACCCTTGATGTCCTGTATGTCATCAAAATGTCTTCCTTTCCATATTTCCTTTATCTTCGGGTAAAGAAAGGAGTCATTGGGGGCCAGATCAGGTGGGTAGGGAGGGTGTTCCAATACAGTGATTTGTTTCCTGGCTAAAAACTCCCTCACAGACAGTGCCGTGTGAGCTGGTGCATTGCAAGAGCCATGAATTGTTGGCGAAAAGTTCAAGTCATCTATTTCATGCAGCCTTTTCAGCACTTCCAAATAGCAAATTTGGTTAACTGTTTGTCTAGTTGATACAAATTCATAATAAATAACTGATATCAAAAAAGGTTAACAAGGGCTGGCCGAGTGGCACAGTGATTAAGAGCTGGCTTGGGACGCCAGTAGCCCCGGTTCAGATCCCACATATGAGGGCCAGTGACACTGCCCTCTACAGCTAAGATGATGAACAACAGTTCCACCTGGAGCTGGGCTGCCCTGAGTCCCCTTCTTTTATAATATACGTGTTTACCAGTATATCTGTTCATTTCCCTCTAAGCACTACCTTGGCTGCATCCCACAAATTTTGGTGTGTTGTGTTTTTCATTTATTTCAAAGTATTTCCTAATTTTCCTTGTGATTACTTTTTGACCAATTGCTTGTTTAGGAGTGTAATGTTTAATTTCCACATATGCGGGAATTTCCCAAGTTTCCTTCTGCTATTGATTTGTAATTTCATTCCATTATGAATGGAGAACATCTTTTGTATAATTTCAATCATTTTATATTTATTGAGGCTTGTTTTATGGCTTAGAATATGATCTTTTTTGGAGAATGTTCCGTGAGTGCTTGAGAAGAATGTCTATTCTACTGCTAGTCATTGGAATATTCTATAGACATCAATTAGATCAATATGGTTAATAATTTTATTCCAGTTTTCTATATCACTACTGATTTTTCTGTCTACTTGTACTATCCATTATCCATTATTGAGAGTGGGGTATTCAAGTCTCCAACTATTATTGTTGGATTATTCATTTATTTATTCAATTTTGTCAGTTTTCCCCCAGGCTCTTTCGTTAGGTGCATAGATATTTATAATTGCTATAGCGTCTTGATGAATCAACCCTTTTATCATTATAAAATGCTTTAATCCTTTAAATGATTCTCAGAAGCTTCATATTTCTCTCTATCCCACTACTATCTAAAGCAGGCCCACATCATCTCTTCACTAAGTGATTTTTCTAAAATGCAAAGCTGATCACATCACTCCCTTGTTTAAATTCTTTCTCCCCGATAATTACTAGGTAAACTTTGTTAAACCCAAGAGAGAAATTAAGACAGTGACACAACTAGGACTACATTAGATATTTCCCAACTTCTGGTTGAATATTCCCTATATTGTATGTACCACTGAGCTGCGTACTGTGGATTAGCCCATACAATCTTCATTTAAATTCTCTTTCTTGTTTGAGAAGCTGGAAAGTCAAAAAGTCCACTTTCTATACTCCCTTGCAGCCATAGTTCTGGAGGCAAAATAAGGGTCCATCAATTAGACACAAGTCTTCAAGATTTGGAAGGGAAATGTGACATCTTCAGCCACAGTTTGCCTGTTTTGGCCAGCAAGTGAGTTGGGCAGACTTGCAACACAAATAACATTTTGGTGTTCATTCACCAGCCTTATATGCCAATAATCAGACATAGTGGTGACAGCAGCAGCAGTCATTTTGGCGTTCACTTTCCTGGATCACAGCTCTTGAAGAGTGTTCTTGAATTCATGGATCCAGTTGCAGCCTCATAGATATTAGCAATTCTGTTGGTCAGTTCTATGTTCTTCCGGGAGTGATTCCTTAAAACTCAACCTAGAGCCTGTTCCTCCTTTCCCTTCAAGGAGCTTGTAAGCATCTCATTTTCTGTATTAAATTCCTCCCTGCATCTAAAATCCAGATAGGTTTTCTGCCTGTTGCAATGAACCGATTGATACAAACATCTCCCAAATTTTAATTATGACTTCCTTAACAACATATACATCCTCTTAAGTGACACCTTTTTGCTTTATAATGATGTATCTTTATTTTTTTTTTTTAAGATTTTATTGGGGAATTGGGGGAGGGTACCAGCCAAGCTGTTGTTCTTTAATCTTCGTTGTGGAGGACGCCAGTCGCCATCTGGCTTGCTGTCTGCAGCTGGTGGCCTCTAAGCTCAAGGCGCTGTGTTCAATCTTAGCTGCGGGTGGGTGTAGCCACCATCCCATGTGGGAGTCGAACCTGGCAGTGTTGTTGTTAAGAGCACATGCTCTATCCTCTGAGCCATCTGGGCAGCAGCTCAGCTCAAGGTGCTGAGTTCAGTCTTAGTTGCGGGTGGGCATAGCCCACCATTGAACAGGAAACCTTGTTGTTAGGAGCACGTGCTCTCACCAGCTGAGCCATCCCGCCACCTGTTGGCAGCTCAGTGACAGCTCAGCTTGGGCGCAGCATTCACTGGCCCATGTGGAAATCCAATTGGTGGCCCTGTTGCTCAGAGCACTGCTCTAAGCCAACTCTTAACCAACTGAGCCTCTCGGCAGGCCCTGACATATCTTTATTGCCCAGAGACAAGAGTGGATCCATTCTAGGCCCTAGTGAATCTCATTTTCGCCCCTGGCTGGATTCTGTTGTAAGAGGTCATTCTTTGCATACTTTATCAAGGAGTCAATAATCAGATCAATCCTGTTTCTTGGCCTCTTAGCCATCTTGTTTACATATTCAAACTAATCAACCTTTAGCAATGAAATCAACACCTTTATTAACATCAAATTTTTTTTTTTTTTGAGGGCAGTGTCACTGGTCCTCATACGTGGGATCCGAACCCTGGGCCGCTGGCATCCCAAGCCAGCCCTTAATCACCGCGCCACTCGGCCGGACTCTAACATGAAATTTTTAGTGCACCATCTTGCTAGTCTGTTTTTCCCATTGCCTCATTCCCTAAAGTCACAAAGAATAGACCAGTTCTCGGGGCCAGCCGAGTGGCATGGTGGTTAAGCACTGGTCTTGGGAAGCCAGCAGCCCAGGTTTGGGTCCCACATATGAGGGCCAGTGATACTGCCCTCAATAAAAAAAAAAAAAAAAGACCAGTTCTCTTTGTGCCAACGTAGACTAGTGATGGAAGCCTTACTGGACTCTAAGCAGACAAGGGTACTTCTTTTTTCCTTAGTTGTTTTACATCCTTGTAATCGTGGCTTTGGCAGAGTTAAGGCCAGTCCCATGTCAGATTTAGTCAATGTATAATTTGGCAAGGCAAAGTTGTATTCAAGGGACTGATGGAGTATTCTTTGTTTTTTTGTTTTCTGTTTTTGTTTTTTTTTAGCTGAGCCCTCCTGCCACCTGTTGGCAGCTCAGCTCGGGCTGGGCATCGAACTGCTGTTGCTCAGAGCTCAGCTCACACTCTTGAGCGAGCTCTTAACCCACTGAGCCTCTTGGCCGGTCCTGATAGAGTATTCTTAACTACTTCTCCTTTCTGCACCCCAACTTCAATTTAGGGTATTCATAGGCTTCAGAAAATCCTCTGTGTTAGTCAGGATTCTTCATAGAAATAGAACCAACTAGGGCCGGCCGAGTGGCGCGGTGGTTAAGCGCTGACCTTGGAAGCCAGCGGCCCCGGTTCGGTCCCACATATGAGGGCCAGTGACACTGCCCTAAAAAAAAAAAAAAAAAAAAGAAATAGAACCAACTATATATATACTATTTCTAAGGAATTGATTCACATGATTGTAGAGTCTGGGAAGACCAAAACGTGCACAGTGAGCTAGCAGGCTAGAGGCCCAGGGAAGAGCCAATGTTGCAGTTCAAGCCTAAAGGTTTTCTGCTGGCAGAATTCTCTCTTGCTGGGGGAGGCTTGTCTTTTGTTCTATTCGAAACTTCAACTGATGAATGAGGCCCAACGACATTATGAAGGGCAATCTGTTTTACTCAAAGTCCACCGAATCTAAGTGTTAATTTTATCCAAAAACACCCCACAGAAACATCCAGAATAATATTTGACTACACATGTGGGCACCATGGCCCGCCAACGTGGCACATAAAATTAACCATCATTCTCTCTAAAAGATGGTCATTTTCCTAAGAAATGAGGAGGGTGAGGGAAAAGAGGGAAATAGAATCTCAGAATGTTAGCCTAAGATGGGTGGATACAGTAGGGGCCTCCAAATTTCTCCTTTACCACTCCTGAGGAACTGCTTATGAACTGGGAAGTTCAGACAAATATGTAGGCCCAAGATCACAAGTATTTTATAGAGTTCAAGATTTATAAGCTGTGCCTCTTTCTTCAACTTCTCTTCAGATGGGACCATAGTAGATTAGGGAAGTTTTGCCAAAAGGAGAGAAGCGGAAAAGGCAAGTAACTCTAGCTACAAGAATTATTATATGCTAACCTCAATTTTACAATATTTGAAAGACAGGACACTGTCCATTTATTAAAAATTATAGGGCCGGCTGAAGCACGGCAGTTAAGCGCTGGCTTGGGAAGCCAGCGGCCCCGGTTCTGGTCTCACATATGAGGGCCAGTGACACTGCCTTCAAAAAAAAAAAAAGTATAAAGATGATAATTGGGAACATGGAGAAATAGTTAAAAGAACACAGTATTACATCTATAGAAATGTTGATGTTAAACCACTACATATTTAAACACAAATTGTAAAAACATAAAGATATGCTAATGGGTTGGAAGTTTTTTTTTTCGGGTGGTGAAAAACTCTAAAATTGTGGTGATGGCTGTATAACTCTGTGAATATACTAAAATCCATTGCATTGTACACGTTAAGTTCGTGAATTGTTTGACATGTGAATTATATCTCAATAAACCCTTATAACAAAAAAGAGAACGCAAAGAAAAGCATTTGTTATAATAGTGTTGTAGAACTCTGGGCAAAATTTCCTTTTAACTCTTAAGAGATAATAAATGATTTTTCTAATTTAGGAGAGGTTATTTGTACCACTCTCACTTCAGGGGATCTCTTCTATTCTTTCTGAATATTGTACATTGTTGTATAAGTTTTGTGCATGTTATGTAAAAAACACAAGCTTCCATTATTTCTCTGAACGATGTTAACATGACATTCTTAGCAATTAATTAGAGAAGGTGATAATGTACAAATTTTACCAGTCTCAGCATTTATGGATTTGTGGGTCTCAGTTCTTGACATTTGCAAAGTGGCTCTCTTAGAAAGCAAGAAGAACCAGGCACTAAAGAAAAACATCATAAAGAGAACCAAGTATTATTTTGTGTTCTCTTCTCACATCCAAGGAGGAATTTCTATTTTCACAGCCTGTTAAAATGAATATGACATGTGACTTGCTCACAGAAGACAGGACCAAGGCTCATATTTAGCAGTGAAGGACACTGAATAATACCTTTAATGTACAGACACTCTCAGGGTTGTGAAGAGAAATAAAAAGGGACTGCAGGTTGCTAGTTGCCCCCAAACTGATTGAACACTGCTGCTCTTTGGCTTTGGTGCAAGGGGTCTTTTGGTTCCCTGACTTCTCCGTGGGTTCGTCGTCCATCATCAGGCGTCCTGTTTGCCTGACCCTGGCTGGTTGGGCTCAGCTTGACAGCTGCTTTGGAGAAGACTGTGTGGATAGAATACCTTTTTAACAACATTTTTGGCAGGGTTTTTTGTTTGTTTGTTTCGTTTTACAGTTTGCAACATCAGGCACTCAGGGAAAAGAGTGAGAGGCCAAACAGAGCTGCAGATGGGCAGGGAGAGCCAGTCAGGTTAGCAGAGCCCGCAGGCAGACAGCGGGCAGAGCTGACAATGCAGTGGTGGGCTGAGAAGCATGGGACAGGGGCTGGCGAAGCAAGGCTGGCTGACGGAGGGCCGGCGGTGGAGGCCTCCGTGAGCCACGGGAGGCCAGGTGCAAGAGGAGGGGTCCGGGCGAGGACGGCCTGAGGGTAGCCCCCCGTTGTGCTTGGGGGTGGGGAGTGGGGAGGGGAGGGCGCGCTGGGCGCATGCGCTGGCGGCACTGCAGCGATCCTGCAGAGGCAGTCCTTCGCCGGCGTCAGACCTGCGGCTGGAGGCACGGCTGCTGTGCCTGGTGTCCAGTGCCACCCGGGCGCCGCGAAGTCCGTGCCGACGCTGCCTCCACCGTGTCTTGGGACGGCCGGCACGAAACAGTGATGCTGCGGTGCTCCGTTCAGCCGGGAGGTAACAAGGCGCGACGTGAGGGAGGGCTACGGAGGGCGGCGGAGAGAGCTGGGGTCCGGGGGAGCCGTCATGTGTGTGCTCTCCGTGTTCGGGATCGGGAAGAGACGGGGGGCGGCGCGGGCCGACACAGGGAGTGGCGCATGCGTTTCCCCCGGGAAAGGGCCCGCCTGCTTCTCTCCAAGCAGGGTCCCCCGGGCGTCGGTGCTGCCCTGCCGTCCCCTGCTGAAAGGTGTCCGAGCGCCTCGCGTGGCAGGTGGATTGCAGGGCGGGGTCCCGGGACGCAGCTCGTCCGCCCAGCAGAGCGCTCCGCCTTTGTTCAGGCTGCTGGGGCTTGGGGCGCAGTCGAGCGCTTGTCGCCCGTCCCCGGGCGTCGGGGCGGCTGGCATCCCGACTCGGCATCTGCTGGGATCCCCTGCCAGCACCTCCCCCGGCCGCACTTCCCTCGCGGATCGCACTTACCGTCGGGGAGCGCTGCTCGTGGCTCCCCTTGAGCACTGGGGCACGGCGGTGGCAGGACACGCGCGCCGATGCCACCAGGCGTGTCCACAAGAAACGCGGGCGGGAGGGCGGCAGCCTGGCGAGGCGCGCTGGCGCAGGTGCGTCCCAGAAGGCCTGACGGGACAGGGGCGTCTGGGGGGCAGTGGGAGGCACGCATGCGCGGGGCTCAGGCCGAGGACGGGGCTCGGCGTGTGGAAGGAGGCAGAGCCGGCGGCCCGCGGTACCCACGCTGCGGGGCGCGCATGCGTGTGTGAGACGGCAATGCCGGCTCCAGCCGTGGGGAAGAGGCGCGCATGCGCGCTGTCGCTGGAATGCCGGCGGGGGGTGCTTACGCGAAACCCAGATGGCAAAATGGCGAGGGGGGAGGTAAGTTGTGCTTCTGGGCCATCTTGGGCTTGCAGGACCTCCGCGAAGCGCATCCGCCTTTCTGGTGGAATGAAGGGATCAGCCTAAGGCGGAGTTGCCCTAGGCTGTGACCAGATCCACCAGAAATTCACCCAGACGCCTAGCCCCTCGCTGGACCTGGACACTGTGCGTTTCGAAATGCGGAGGCGATGGGGACTGTAGGTCTCGGCAGCTGGCTGCGGACGGGCAGCGCGGGCGCGCGCAGCACTGGCAGACCGGCCGCGTCCCGGGGCCCGCTGTCGGACTTGCAGATCTTGCGTCGCTGAACTTGTCTCTGGACACATGCTCTTATCCCATCAGAATAGCAGAACTCAGTATAGTCGCAATATTGTGACAATCTACTGTTCTCTTTGGCAGAAGCCCTTGATTTTCTCCCCTGAGAATATTGGGGTGAAGATTCAGCTGTACTTCCAAATGCTTGTTACACTTCGCTTCAAACCTAGCATTTGGGCAAATCGTAATTGCTGGTATGAAGGCGACCTGGGCTCACACCCTCTCCTCTAAAATGATTTTTTTTTCTTTAAAACTTTGAGCACGGTTTTGTCTAGGGAGATGGTTTTTCTTTTTAGGCACCCGTACTGTCATGTCTCAGGGCTGTCAGTGAGGATCAATTGTTAATCGCTAAAACTAATGATTTAGCATTTAGATATGTAATAGAAAGGGTACAGGATTCCAAGTTAACACAGGTCTTTTCCAGTAATCCTAGCTGTGATCTCATGCTGGTCCTTTGCCTTCTCTGGGCCTCTTTCCCTATCTAATAATAATTATGCACAAACGTCTACAGCATCTAAACTATGTGCTTTTTACACATGTCTTCACTCGTTTCGTACTCTGGACAATCTTAGGGAGTAACAGCACCATTGTTCACTTTTTCAGGGGCAGAGATGGAGTAATTTGTCCAAGGTTTTCCATACAGCTCAGTGACTGAAAATGCACTTTTATCCAGGTAGCCTGGCACCAGAGTCTTATGCTCTTAAACATTATGCTTTACTCCCCTAAAATGAGGGTGCAAATTTAAAGGACCCTTCCTTTATTCTTTAATTGTTTTCAAATTTTGTTTGTAACTTGCCTGTCCTGTTTAAGAAAGCAGACCAGTTGGCTGCCTTTTACTCTGCATTTGTCCTCTGCAGACGGAGAAGACAAAAAGGAAAGTTGTTGACTCGGAGCTCAGTGGGGTGGCCATCCTCGTCTACCCTGCGGAGGCTTTAAGATGGCCGACTGTGGCAGGCTGGACACACCCTTCTTGTTTTGCCTGATTTGAGATCTGGTCTAATGCTTTGAGACAACCAGTCATTTGCTGCCGTAGAGATTTTTTTTCTTACCCATTAGTAATATTTTGGCGTGTTAATACAGATCTCTAATGGTAAAGGAAAGGTTATTGCTTTTTACCCTTTTACTACCAGACTGAAATACCCGCATTTCTTTTATTATTTCGTTAGGATAGATATTGGAATAGAATTACTACATCAAACGGTATGAACATTTTTAACACTCAACATGTATTCCCACATTTCTTCCACAAAAGGCTGCCAATTTTTACTCACGCAAGCATTGAGTAGTGTTTGTTTGAAAAACTATTTTATGGATAAAAACCAGTATTATTTTAATTTTGCATGTCTTTGGTTATCATTAGTGAGTTTGGATTCCTTTTTCCTCCGTATATTTTTTAGCAGTTTTATTTTCTTTCATGTGATGATAGCTCATGTCTTACATTGATTTATCTCTTGGAGTTTCAGTTTAGTGTTTATTATTATCTATTTGAATGTGTCCTGTAAATAAAGGCTATTACTCAGATTTCTGTAAGGTTTTAAATATATACTACAGGTTATTGTTTGCCTTTTAATTTTTGTTTTTACATTTTTGGTTAGTAGAGACTTGAAATCATGTGGTCAAATCTCTCTATCTTTTGTGACTTTTCTGCCAGTATTTACACTGCATACTTCCCTCAATCTAGAAATTTGGTAAATATTCATTGCAGTTTTGTCTGAGAGTACCATCAAATATGGGGGAAAATCCATAATTTCACCACCCAGAGATAACCAGTGTTAATAAATGTGTTAACTTCTTTTAATTCTCTCTTCATTTTCTACAGTTGTTCATACACTTGTACTATTTATATCGTGTTTTGTGTTTAACATTATAACATGAATTTCTCCATGTTAAATATTCTTTTTTTTTTTTTTTTGAGGGCAGTGTCACTGGCCCTCATATGTGGGACCCGAACCGAGGCCGCTGGCTTCCCAAGCCAGCACTTAACCACCGCGCCACTCGGCCAGCCCTAAATATTCTTTGTAATTGTCATTTAATGGTTTCATAAAATTTTGTGTGGAGGTATTTTAAGATTTTCAATATTTAAAATTACGGATTCGTCTTTTCATTTAGTTTTTGTTGTTTATCTATTTTGAGTTATTTCTTTATAAAATAGAGTTGCAGAATTAGAATTATTCATCAAAAAGTTTGAACATTATAAAGACTCGCCATAATAGTGCTCCAAAAAATTATGCCACTTTTTGTGCCCAGTCATTTAGGTACTTACATTTATTTTTTATTTTTTTATTTTTTGCTAACTTTATATGTAAGAGAACGGCATCTTTGTTTTACAATACGTTTCTCTTATTGGCGAGGCTGAACTCTCAAATTTAATTATTAGCTCATTTCCTTTGGTGGACTATGCAATTTGAGTCTGAATGTTATCTCTTTGTAAGAGCTCTGCATTATGTACTCTGTATAAGGATCTATTACCACCTGTCATTTGTTGCAAATGACAAATGTCATTTGTTGCACATTACACTCCTGGTTTATGTTTATTGCCATTGAGTCTGAAGATATTTTTGTGATGTCAGAGACAGCTGCTGAGTGGGGTCCATGTCAGATTCTTCGTAGCCAATTTGAGATAACATTTGTCTGTCCTCTAAATAGATAGCCATCCTTTTTTACTAAAAGGAAACCATTCTTGAGTTCTGCACAGCACTGATGTTTCCTGGCTACGGGTGTGGGGAGAAGACATGGCAACATTTTGTACCTAATGAGAAACCAATTTAGACAAGACACAAAACTGCAGGCTGCTGTCCCCCGTCCATTCAGGGACTGATCTTATTTTGAATATTTATGAGTGATCTGGGGGAGGATATGAATGTAGTGTAGTGTCCATAACTGTAGATAACACTACGGTCTTTGGGGATATAAAACCCTAGCAGGAATTAAGTGTCACCTGAGAAAGCTTACAATTGGCAGAGTGAACAGTATAGGCAAGAGCAGTGTAATGATTTTAAGGAAAAATAGTATGTTAAGCATATAAAAGGCTGGCCTCAGAGACATTGGGTCCCAAGACAGGGATCTGGCTGTAAACGGCAACAACTTATTAATGTTATGAGCTCAGTTTGCTGGTGCACAGACAAAAGAGCCATTAAAAACCGAGGCCTTATTAAGAACGGTCTGGGACACAGAAAAATTGCATTCTGTCCTTGTCTAAAAGCATCGGAAGCAAATGACTAGTTAACAGTGGATCTCTCCTCAGGGAGTTTCTTATATCTATCACTCACCAAATTTTGAAAAGAGTGTAGGAAGAGTGTGTTACCTCTGTTTCTTTTTTCTTATTTATAATATGCAGGGGATTTGGATTAGATTATCTGAAATGTCTTGGGGGGTGGTGTAGGGTAGGGTGGGGTGTCTTATTCTGGTTTCCTGAAACTGGGTCTGTTATTTGTGGCTCAGAGCATCAGTTTAATTATATTTATTAAGTAAACCTTTCTAAATTATTCGTACTCCATGAGCTGTATACTCTCTCTTTTATACTTAATAACATTCTAATTCTTTTATTTGTTTCAGTAAAGAGCTGATTGGATTTAGAGGTGCCCAGGGAGCTGTAACTGCTTTTTGCTATCCAGTTACACTGAGTTAATCCAGTTAGTTGTAAGCTCCCATTTTTTCCAGCATTTTGCTAATTACAATTAGATGTTAAATCAGGCTTATGTGTACGGTAGGGAGGTTGACAGATATATAATAAGCAAAACAAAATGAAACAACAGCACCAGGAAAGCTCCTGTTTTAGAGGAGGTGCTTAACGAGGTCTTTTACTGAAGGGCTCTGCCTGTCTTGTGTGTGGGAGTCCCACTGTGCACCATGCCAGTGTCTAGTTTCCAAATTCATCTATGGTCAGGAGTTGGGGAGAGCCTGGCTTTTTGAAATGGCCTAAGCGCATATTATGTCTCATTTCTACAGTTGGCGCCTCCCCTCGATGTGACAGCAATCTGGAGCAGCGCCTCCTGGAAGGAAATTTTACATCGGCCATTATAATACAACCTGATAAGTGTTACAGCACTTATGAGGTTGTATTGTAATTGTCTGTGTAACTGCCTTTCCCTTCCTATATTCTCAGACTGTGAGCTCCTTGCGGGCAGGGACAGTGTCTTCATCTCCAGCGCCCAGCCTGGCCCGTTAGTAGGCCTCAGTAAATGTTTATTGGATGACTACGTGAATGACTCATCAACAAACCTTTACTGTGTGCCTGCTAAGGTGATCTCCACAGGCTCTGCACTGTCAGCTGCTTCTTCAAAAGGCATGTGGCCAGAGACTTGCTGTTTCTTTCTAATCATGTATATAGTTCTCAAGTTTCTGCTAAGCCAAGGCTATTTTTGTGTTGGGAGTTCGGTCCTTGGTGTTAACATGTGGCTGTTGTTCTTACGGCTGACAGGTCTCCTCTTGGCGGGATTTGAGCGATAGCTGCCGGATTGGGCGTCTCATCCTCACTGCCCAGTGGTTGCTGAATGGTTCCAATTTGTGGACTCATCCCCTTTTCACTCCTCCTCGGGTCATACTCCAAATGGTATTCTTAGGGAGGGCTGTGCATTCTAAATCGGGTGGGCAACTACAGCCCGTGGGTTGCCTGGTTTTGCAAATAAAGTTCAATTGGAACACAGCTCTGCTCATTCGCTGATGTTTTTCTGTGGCCTCTGTGGCCTGCACCACCAGAGTGAAGCAGTTGCATCAGCCTCGATGGCCCGCAAAGCCTGACCCTTTCCGGAAAAGCACCGCCTGCCCTGTTTTGGTTCATCCTTCAACAGTGGGGGTTCTGTTTCCCTCTGCATTCACCACAGACACTTTTAACATCTCAGAAACTCATTTACTTACCTTATTCATTATTGCCGATGATACCTCTTTTTCCCATTTTACAGAAGGCTCAGCTAGGATACACTTCACACTAGGAGAGTATAAGGCCTCCCCTAGTGTCTACAGTCAGGCGGTTATACTGTGTCTTTCAACTTTGAGCTTTGAGCTTCAACTTGAGAAATTCCTTTTGTTACGTCCTAACGTCAAGCACGTGGACATTTCATTGCCTTGGTGTCTTATTCCTTGCCACCCTCCTTTCTACACAGCTCTTTGAAATGACAATGTGGAAAATAAGGAATTAATATGAGATAAGGCAGAGAGGTAGGCTGAGACAAATGTTTAGAGGGCCTGAATGCTAATTTATAAACAAAGAAATGGGGTTTCTTTCACAGTGGCCCATGCAGAGATCGAACTGGCAACCTTGGTGTTATCAGCATGGCTCTCTAACCAACTGAGCTAACCGGTCACCCGCTAGGGCTTTCTGAAATGCTCACCTATTCAGACTTATACAGGAGTCAGCCTGGGCTACCCAGAGCTGAGGCCCTGCCTCTCCCCTCCCTAACCTCACACACATTGTCTTGCTAACCTGCCTGTCAGTATATTGTGATTCATTTCACTTCATTAAAAAGAGTTATCTCAGGTGGGTAGAGCACAGGCTCCTAACACCGAGGTTGCCAGTCAATCCCCACATGGGCCACGGAGATGCGCCCTCCACAACTAGATTGAAACCACTACTTGGAGCTGATGGGTCCTGGGAAAACACACTGCTCCCCAATAAAATTTTTAAATGTGTACACATTTTAAAAAAGAGAGAGAGCGCGAGAGAGCTGCAAGTCCAAAATAAGAAAGCTAGATCTAAAAAAACAAAACAAACAATATGGAAAGAATATCAGATAGACTCATTCTTGAGGTAAAATAGAGGGAAAGGTCTCGCAGCATTATTTTTGAAGCTCTTAACTAGATTTCCCCCAGCATTCTATTATGCAAAATTTCAAACACACATAGAGAAAATTTGAAAGGATTGTACGGTTAAAACCCACATACCCATCACATCTATGCTGCCGCATTTGCTTTATTGCATTGTATTTTATCTAATAAAATACTTGTGTTGTCATCCATTTTGATCTCGTTTGTATCTGACCCGTCATGGTGCTGAAAAATAATTTCTTTCGATTCTTATCTGTACATATTTTCCAAGTTGGCATGATACCATTGCAGCATAACTTTGTATAAGCAGATCTGCTTGGAAATGAGAGTCCCAGGGGAGAAGCCATTTTCTTTTGGAAAGAAAATGGCTGCAGCTCACTGTTGTTTACTGGAAATAGTAGGAGAAGGAAAGATGGAAGTCCAGGTCCACTGTCAGCGACTCCTTCCAATAATACACTGGCCTCCTCTGTATTCACTTCACCAGCTTGCGGGGCAGGTGATTTTCTGAGAGACGTCTACTTGGCTCTCTACAACCAAGTGACATCGAAATGCCACTGAGATGATACTCAGCACTAACACAATTCCTTGGAATTTTTGCAAGTGGATTTTTAAATTTTGACTACTGTCTAATAATATTCTTTTTGACCTTTTTTGTTAACAATAGCCATAGAGTTAATGAGGAACCACTAGAAACTGAAATCTTATTTATCATTGTTATGAACGTAAATGTTACCTGTTTGTGTCTATCTCCATTGAAGTTTAAGAGCAGAGGCCGTATCTTACTCATCTGTGTAAGTCTTAGTGATAAATGTTTACATTCATAAAAAATGCATTATTGCATGTAACACCTATCACATGGGCAAAGATTTTAAAATGTCATGCTCCTGTTGGTGGGGTATGTCCAATTTTAGTGTAACCCTTTGTTAGGGGCAGTTTGGCAGTGTATATTAGTGGGCAGAATAAATAAATAGTGCATGTCTCTTGCCCTAGCAATTTCATTTCTAGGAATATACCCCCAAATATTCTAAATGAATTTAACTATTCTAAAGAAATTCTAGAGAAGTATTCTAAGGTATTCGAAAAGGCTTAGACTTTGTATGGGAATGTTCACAATGTCAATAGCAGTGAAAAACAGAAAAACATCTTTTCACAAGTAGGAATTTGGACAAATACATTTTGGTGTATTCATGCAATAATACAGCATAGGCATTAAAAATAAAAATAGTCTGGCAAATGAATATTTGACTTGGAAACATATACCCAGTATATTAATTGAAAGAAAAGGCAACAGAGCAGTTCTATGATTTCATCTAATTGTTGTGAAATAAAAATTCATGTTTGTACATGCACATGAAAGGAGTTGGAAGAAGATGCCTCAAAAGTGTTAAGGTTTCTGGGATTCTGTGAATTTTACTTTCTATCCTTAACGTATTTCTGGAAATTAAAAACATGTCTTTATGACTTTCAAAGTTAGACAAACATTGAAACTATTTCCATTTAGAAATTTGTTGACCTGAACAGAAGTGGAATAAATGGGGTGGCGAGGGATCGTGAAACTGGAGCAGTTTAGTTCGGAAAAGAGCTGGGTGGAAATCAGATCGCTGTCTTCAGAGGAAGGCAGCAAGTACCAGCTACTCTGTTCTTGGTTCCTTAGCATTTCACTTACCACTTATTGCCCACCGACACCCTGTACACATTCCTTTCCCACTGCTGTCCCACTGGCCTGTAATAAGCTAAATAATGACTGGTGGCAACAGTTGCTTGTCGGTGTGCAGATTCTGCTCCAGAGATGGGGCAAACTCATCAGGGCCCCTCCCACCCTCATCCCCACCCCCACTTATGGTGGGAGAGCTTTCTGCTTAGGTCTCCTGATCACCAGTAGATTATAAGACATAAATTTCTGCTGCTGGTGGTGAACTAGTTTAGAATGAGCCCTGAGAAACTGCTCCTTGGGGCTTTCTGGGGCTTGAGGGTTGCCTGCATCTCACTGAGTAACAGGAAACCTAGTTGCACTAACTGGTGCTGCCAGCATCAAATGATCATAATTTATTGCCTGGGCTTTGGGCCATCGCTGAATTGCCCGAGTCCTGGGCTGCTTTTCATGCTAAGCAACTAGGAAGTGAGAAACTTGGAGGTAGTTAGTAGGCTGCTTCCTGAGAAAGACAGGCCCCTCGGGGGTCTTTGACTTGTCCTGTGTGTCAGCTCTGAACGCCATTTCTCCTAGGGGTTGAGTCTTGGAGGTAGGGGGCTAGCCACGGGCCTACTCCCTAGCTCCTTGTGATCCTTTTGGTAACACAGGCAGCTGCGAAGGGAATTTCATACATGGGTAAGGTGAGTGCTGGTGGCAGTTGAGAGTATAAATGACAATACATGACAAGTCTTGGTCCAGAGACCAGGGTTTTGTTACCTTCCTCTTCAGTGTGAACCAAGCGCTATGTGCTGACTACATGGAGGCTTGATTCCGTGTTACAGGGCTCCCTTAGGAGTATGGAATGGAGGGTCCTAACTGCCAGGCACAGAAGGGCCCCGAACAGATCAAGTATACCCCATTCAAAGATAAGGATATTGAGGTTGAAAGAGGGGAAGGCCTTGCAGGCAGATCAGCATCGGAGTTTATATGAGTTCTAACACTTTCGCTATAGCTACTCAGTGACTTTCTACCCAACTTATCTCATTTAAAATGGAGGCAAGAATCCTTATGAAATAGTAACTGCAGGCGGTGCTGCAAGAGTGAAATGTGACTTGACTAATGTGGTAATGAGGTAAAAGTGAAACCTTGACTCTTTGTTTCTCCATCCTTCTCCCAATCCTACAGGGGACCACAACTGCGATTAGAAGCCAGACCGCTGGTGAAGATGTCCATGGAGCCCTGCCTGCCTCAGCAGAGACGATTAGGAGAGGCTCAGATCAGCATCTGCACCTGGTTGTGAAACTATTGTGAAGTCTTGGTAAGTGGTCAGTGTTTGCTCACCGAAGCCCACTTTCTTTTCCATCCTCCTTTCGTTTTGGGACAGCAGACCTGTTGTTTTTTCCTTTTCTGTTTCTTTAGACTAGTCATCTAGCACCCACAGGCAGCTTTTGAAAATTTCTTTTCAAAGATCATATTATATTAATAGTAGTGCCATTTCCGTTCTAGTCAGGTGCTTTGTATAACTTTGTTACCTCATCTTAACAGGAACTCTGGGAAGCAGGATTTGTTCTTACTTTACAGGTAATAGAAGTGAAGGTCAGACAGGTGAGGTTACCAACACAACACAGTGTGTGTCCCATTGCAGAGATCTTAGCCATCTCGCTATACAAAAAGCCTTGGTAGTCGGGACTTCCTGCCTCCTCGTGGGGTCATTGTCACTGTCTTCTTCCAGAACATAGGGTCACATGTCAAGAGTTCATTGTCAAAGGGACACAGATGTCAAGAGCGATGTGTAGGTCTCTGATTTGTAGAGATGACCAGTTTGGATGGACTACAATTTCTTAGCCTCCCATTTGTTTCTCTCTCTCTTCTCACCTTTCGTTATTACCTCATTCTCCTGCATGATGTTTATGTTGGACAATTTGTATAACGTTATGCTTTCTTCTACATCAAACAAAAAGGGTCCGTTCTGTGCATTGCTCTTAGTAATACTTTTTCTGATGTGTCTCCTCGGCAAGGGAAAGGAAAGGAAAATAAACAAATGGGACGACAGCTAACCAAAAAGTTTTTGCGCACCAACGGAAACCATCAACAAAATGAAAAGACAACTATTGAGTGGGAGAATATATTTGCCAATGATACATCCAGTAACTGGTTAATATCCAAAATGTATAAGGAAATTATACAACTTAACACCAAAAAGTAAACAATCCAATTATAAAATGGGCAGAGGACCCAAACAGATATTTTTCCAAGAGGGACAGACAGATGGCCAATACACATATGAAAAGATGCTTAACATCACTAATCATCATGGAAATGCAAATCAAAACCACAATGAGATACCACCTCACACCTTCAGAAAGGCTATCATCAATACATCAACAAACAAGTGTTGGTTAGGATGAGGAGAAAAAGGAACTCCCGTGCACTGTTGTTGGGATTGAAAACTGGTGCAGCCACTATGGAAAACAGTATGGAGGTTCCTCAAACTGCTTTATGACCCAGCAATTCCTCTTTTGAGTATTTATCTGAAAAATATGAAAACACTAATTCATAAACATATATGGACCCCTATATTCATTGCAGCATTATTTACAATAGCCAAGATATGGAAACCACCTAAGTGCCCATCAATAGATCATTAGATAAAGAAGAGGTGGTCCATATATACAAGGGGATATTTACTCGGCCATAGAAAAAAATGAAATCTTACCATCTGCGATATGGATGGACCTGGAGAATATTATGCTAAGTGAAATAAGTCAGACAGAGAAAGACAAATACCATATGATCTCACTTATATGTGGAATCTAAAAAACAAGAACAAAAAACATACAAAAATAAAGTAGAAGGCAAGGTACCTTGATAGTCACAATAAAAATAGATGCTGTGTAGGACCCACACTCAACACTCCACAGGAATCATCTAATTCCCATGACAACCTAATTGATTCAAGGTCACAGAGTTAGGAAGTGGCAGAGGTAAATCCATATCCTTGCTCTGTTATGCCAAGGTCTATTCACTTTGTCTCTTACCCATACTAGGCTAGGACCTTCAAACTAGGCTTTGATTTTTTTTTTTTTTATGTGCTACGCAGATGAAGCTATGTGTGAGCAATGGCTGTAAGAATTCAGAGGAAAGATTCAATATGGGCGGATAGAATGATATAGTAATCAGAGGATTTGGGGACAAGGAACAGCTGGATTTTAGCCCTGGAGAATGGGTAGGGGCATGATAGGTGGTAGAGGTGAAGGGCCCAGAGGGCGTCCTATGAAGCAGGTAATGGACACTGATAGCTTTGGCAGGTTCTGGGCACACAGGAATCCAGGCAGGTAGTTGGGACTTTGTTCATTGTTAATAGACTGAATTGTGTCTCCCAAAAGATAAGTTGAGGTTTTAAGCCCCAGTATTTGTGAATGTATTTGGAATTGGTCTTTGCAGATATAATGTAATCAAGATGAGGTCATACTTGATTAGGGTGGGTTCTAATCCAACATGACCATTGTGTCCTTATACAAGAGGGAAATTTGGACACAGAGACATAGGAAGACCATGTGAAGATGGAGACAGAGACTGTAGTTTTAAGCTGCCTAGTTTGCGAAGCTTTGTTATGTCAGCCTGTGAAACAATGGAAATATGTACACATATCTGCTCCCAGTTCCTGGCACAGCACTCCTAAAAGCCTTGTAATTTCCTAAGTGAGAAGAGTACTAGGCGCATCTTTTGTTCTAGTATTTAGTGTTTGACCCCTGGTTGGTGACACAGGACCCTAAATCCCTTGGAATTTCCTGGGTGATGGGAGCATCTATTGTTGTAATGAGGCAACTCAGTGGGCTTCTCGATGGGGCTGGTCACCAGAGAGAGGAAGCCATGAGTAGAGCTAGGAACTTGCAGGCTGATCCCCCAACCTTTGACAAAGGGAGAAGGACTAGAGACTGAGTTAATGATCAATCCTACCTACACGTTGAAACCTCCTTAAAAATCCCAAAAGGATGGGGTTCAGAGAGCTTCTGGGTTGCTGAAAACAGAGGTGCTGGGGGGTGGTGCACCCGGAGTACTTGCAAGTTTCATGCCTCTCCCCCGTACCTCACTTTATGTATCTCCCCACCTGACTGTTCATCTGTATCCTTTATTCTGTGTTTTATTTTATAATAAATTGCTAAACGTAAGCAAACAAACAAAGCCTGGCGGCTGGAATTGGCCCGAGGGCTGGAGTTGTGACATTTTATTCTTACAACTTCTGTTTAGTCACTGCTTTGTCACAGTGGCTTTCCTCATCTCCCCTCATAATCTCTTGGCTCACTTTTTCATCTCCAGTCTTGGCTACTGATGACTTGTTTTTGTCCATATTTCACAGTTATAAGTGTTGTGTCTTCTCGCTCGCGGGCCATGAAAGAATTCACAAGTCAGGTAGAAATATAGGAGGACGATTTATTAAAGAAAGACGAGGGTCGGCTAGGTCTGCATCGAGTCTTTGTTTGGTCTCAACTTTTATATTTTCTAACCAGAATATAAATTGCTTCAGCCTGTAGTGGAATTTTCCACTGAGTTCGGCTTGGGAGGGGGGAAGGCGCAGTTAAGCCAGTGGTCGCCACCTTTGCATATGTTATGTAGATTTAACTGGGAGCCTGGAGTGGATCCCATACAAATGCAAAACCTCTCCCGAGTCTCTGGGCCAGCACTGGGCGGAAGTAAGAGAGAAAGTGGTATGCAGAGTGAATGTATGGGAAGCAGTGTCTTTAAGACCTGCTGGAGGGGAGGCAATGGAAAGAAAGAAAAAAACTTTTAAACAGTCCGAAGCTAAATTGCACCTGTTAAATCAGATTATACCGGAGATGCAAATCTAAAAATAGAAGATATATAGTGCCACCACTACAATCCCCGGTCTTAACATTCCGCCGTCTCTGATCAGCAATGAAAAACCTTTGGAAATCGGGAGGATTCGTCTTCTGTAACTGCTTCAGAGCCATCGGGGGGCTTGGAGCTTCCCTACCTACAAGGATAAGCTGAGCGCACCGGTGACGGTCGCCACATGGGACAGTCTCTGGTTTTCTGCCTGATACCTTGCTTCTGCTACCAGATGCTTTCCCCATCCTCTGCCTTCCTGTCTTCGTCTGCCTCCTTGCGACTGCATACGTGTTTTTCCCTTATTCATGACTTGAGCGTTTTGGCCTGGATTGGTTTCTTCTAGCTTCTAATGCATCCATTAACAATAGGCTTCTTCATACTTTATGTCAGGGGTTGCAATTGCCAATGTCTGCAGAGTCCAGATCGGGTAAATGTGTAAGATGCTTCTCATATTTATTTTCTTCCTTTTCCTTGAAATGCTGCTTTTGGTTTTCTCTTTTTTTGTTTTGTTTTGGCTTTTCTTTCATTTACCTAGTTCTGATAGAGACATTGGAAAAGAGATTTCTCTGCTCTTCAAATAAAAACCAGAGTGTTTGGGATTGCAGTCCCAAATAAAGAAAATTCTAAAATAAAAAGTTTAAAACGTCTATATTTGAATAAAGACAATTTAACAATAAAGAAAAGAAAGTTCTATTTCCTCTCTGAGGAAAATGGTTTGAGGATTGGAAATAGTTCCAAGGCATCTGGGAAAGTTGGCAATGGGTTTGTATCATCCATTAACTTTATCATTAAAAAAATTTGTATATAAGGTATATAACATGATGATTTGATGTACATAGTGAAATGATTACGAATGTGGTGGAGGAGCAAACTTTCCTCTACCCCGAAGCTGCTTCTGGCTGACCTAATAATCAAATAGGCCTGAGAGAGATTAGCAAGCGAAAATCAGCAGATTTAATACATACACACATATGGGAAGCCCGCACACATGAGAAAGTCAGAGACCCCACCTGCAGGAGAGGTAGGGAGCTAGAAAGGGAACTGGGTAGATAGACATCCTGAGCCAGGGGTGAGGTGAGGTGCCCTGGGGGCTTGAAAGAGTCCTTGCAGAATGACAAAGGCAGAGCAGGTGTCAGTGGCCATCAGTTGGCTTTGCCCTATTATGGCGCAGGCCCCTAATTCAAATTCTTCAAGGTACTTAAAGGGACGGCCAGAAATTTCCCTTGAGCCTGAAGGTAAAATTGCCTTTAGCTGAAAGTAATTTGCATACCACTGGTAAGTCAGTTCTCTTCTCACCTAGTTACTTTTTCTTTTTATGAGAGCACTTGAAATGTACTCTTAGCAAAATTTCAGTAGTCGATCCAGTGTTCACTGTCCACGTGCTGTACATCCCATGTCTCCATTTCCTTTTGTCTCTGCTTTATTGCCTTCCTCACTCATCTTCCTCACAGTATTTGCTTCCTTATGACTGGCTTTGCCATTGCCCTGCCTTTGCGGAGGCTTTTTAGCTGCAGCTTTCACTGCTAATTACCCACTTCTCATTGTTTCTATTCCAATTCCAAAGAGTGAGAATCTAATTGGCTTAGTTCATCTTTTTTTGTGCAGTGCTTTTTAGAACGTTATCGCCAAGAGCTGCACGATGTCCCTGGGACAATGGACAAGGGTGGCGGTCTTTAGAAAGCTGGAGAAGAGAAACGACAGTCAAACCCTGCTTTCCTCATTTCTTTGAAGTTGCTATAATACAGCCACAGCTGCCTCAGAGTTTTACCCCAAATGGATGCGTGTATGAGTCACAAAGGCAATTGGGGCTTTGCCACAGCAGAAGCTGCACTTCTGAAAAAGCGTTTCATCCCGGTATGTGGAGGGGATCATGTGATTTTTTCACTCCACAGTCACCCCCTAACGATTCCAGATGTTTCATATTCCTGCTGATGGTCTGTTTCCTGCAACTCTATATATACCTGATACAAAGTTCTATACTAATTTGGCTCTGATCTCAAGAAGCGAATCCCTCATCCGCATTAATAGGGTTTATCAGATGTAAATATGTAGAACAATGTGGAAGATAGGGGTTTATTGTTCCTGTCACAGCGGCTCTGGGCGGCAGTATTTTTAAAGCTCCTTAACCACTGTTCATGGTTCTTTTGCTATTAACTGTGGCTTCCCCAACCTTTATTTCTCTCTCTACCTTCCAGGTTCTGCTTACGTGTTCTCCTAGATTGGAGTACCTCAAAAATTGGCCTTCATGAACTCCTTTAGAGAAGAGACTTAAAGTGTCTGTTGCAAGGGTTGCCAAACATTTTCTGCGAAAGTGCAGAGAGTAAATCTTTTAGCCTGTGGGCCACACACTCACTGTTGGAACTTTTCACTCGGAGAATCAGCCATAGCTAATGAAAGCAAAATCTGTCCGCAGCCAGATTTACCCATTGGCTGCATTGCTGACTCCTGGTCTGTACCCTACTTGTTTATAGTGAAGTTCTTTTGTTTATTCTTTCTCAATATTTACTTAGTTACTGTTTTCCAATCCATCATTACCTTGAATTTAAGAATTCCTTTGTAAAATTTTGCTTTGTGAAAAAAAAACCTCACTTGGGGATATTGTAATAGCATTTGATTTGTGATTTCATTTTGGTCAGAATTATTATGTTTACTACATTTCTGCTCCCCTCGTAGAGACATTTATTCAAGTCTTTTTATGTCCTAATAATCATAATTTTCATTATGTGAACCGCAATATTTCTTATGGTACTTTATGCCATATGTAGCCACAATTAATTATATATCTTTTTTTCTATTTTAATGGCTGGTTATTTTTCCTAGCTTATTTCAAAATGGAAGTGCTATTTTTCCTGGTTATAAAGAAGTACTTTTTTTTTTTTTTTTTTTTTTTTGAGGCCAGTGTCACTGGCCCTCATATGTGGGACCCGAACCCGGCCCGCCGGCTTCCCAAGCCAGCGCTTAACCACCGCGCCACTCGGCCTTTCCAAGAAGTACTTTTTAGAACCAATTGAGGTAACACAAGGATATAAAGAATAGTCAAGATAAACAATAATCCCATCATTCAACTAAAACCACTGGTAAACTTGTGGTGCGGACTTCTTCAGTGTCAGTCTCTTTGATGTTACTGAGCGTTATTTTGTCTGCTTATGCCACCTGTTCAGAATCTGTGCCATTAAGCAATTTTATGATTGATTATAATTTGCTACAGAAAAAGACTATGGTCTGCATGTGGAAACAAGTGCTCTGGTTACATCAGTGGTATGTTTTTTGTAGTAAATTAAGAAATTGGCATGTTAAACATTTTTTATCTCTCCTTATATGTCAGCTATGATGAATGCCCGTGTAATTCATCTTTGTACAGTTGACTCATCATTTCCTCACCAACCATAATTTTTAGTCTCAGAAGCAGCAATAAATTCTCTCAGGGCCTTGAGCATGGTTTGTTCCCATGACAAAGAGCCCAACAAAAGATTGATAGTGTGGACATGTTCCTGGCAGCAGGCATGAGCAAAAGTATGCGTTTGGAAGTATTAGAGAACAGAATGTGATCATAAAAACCAGTGGTTAGAATTAGGAGAAAATCTCCCGTTTTCTAATTGTACGTACAGAATGCCTTCAGTCAGTTTAGAGATAGCAGCACCTGTATGCTTTCTTCTGGGGCGTCCAAGAGAATTGCATGAAGCATTAGTAACTGGAGAATATGAAAGCCTGCTGGAACTCGATAGTAACACCATTAACTGAAAGTAAGATATCAGATATTTGAACTTAGAATAACAGCTTAATATCTGAAAAGAAGTTTTGCATCACTGGGAACAAGTTTAGGAAACAAATGTACTTTGTCTTTTTTTGTTTTTTTTCAGGAGGATTCCCTCTCCCCTCCGCCTTCCTCTGTTGCCTGCTTCCCCTCGCCAAAGACTTGCCTGGTGAGGAAAATGCAGTGTTTTGCTTAAAAACCAGCTTGCCATTGGTTCTAAATCAGAAGTAATTACTAAGCTGTGAGTATATGTTTTATAGATGTAACCTCATTTATTGACAGTTCCAATTCAGTGATTTAAAAATGTGACAGTGGGCTGACCGAGTGGCTCAGATGGTTAAGAGCTCGCTCAAGAGTGCGAGCTGAGCTCTGAGCAACAGCGGTTCGATGCCCAGCCCGAGCTGAGCTGCCAACAGGTGGCAGGAGGGCTCAGCTAAAAAAGAAAAAAAAAAGAAAAAGTGTCAATAAGGAGAATTATAACCCAGAACATCTAATAGTTATAAATATGTGTTATGTTTAATTGCGGTTGTTAAAATGCAATTTGAAGCTTGGGGTGAATAAAGCTTGCCTATATAATTTGGCAGCTCAATATAAAACAAACAGATGGTGCATTGGAGTGGTCACATAGGCACATACCAAAATTCCAGACTTCCAGAAGGAAATAGTCTCATAGGCTAATAGTCTCAGGCCTGCCATGTTAACTCTTTCCTGTGTTCATTACTTACATATAATGATAGATTAAAATTAGAGCATTCTGGGGCCGGCCGAGTGGCACGGTGGTTGAGCGCTGGCCTGGGAAGCCAGCGGCCCCAGTTTGGGTCCCACATATGAGGGCCAGTGACGCCGCCCTCAAAAAAAAAAAAAAAAAATTAGAGCATTCTGTAATTGATCACATTCAGACCCTGGTTTTAAGGGTTTGGCCATTTTGATAAGAGTGATTTGAAATATATGGTTTGTTATGTTTGGGGCATGTAAAACATTTTGGGAGCCTTTTAGGTTATGTCAAAGTGTGACCTAAGTTTATTTGTGAAGTATTTTTAACAAAATCTTTTGATACATGGCTATTTTATTTTTGCTTCGTTTTTTTTCTCCTTAAAGTGTTGCAAATAGTTAACTGAGTTCATTTTTTGTTCGTTTGGTTTTTTTTTTTCCTTTGAGGGCAGTGTCACTGGCCCTCATATGTGGGACCGAACCGGGGCCGCTGGCTTCCCAAGGCAGCGCTTAACCACCGCGCCACTCGGCCGGCCCCTGAGTTCATTTTAAATTTTGGCTGTCATTCCTTCCACACATATTAATCTGGAAATTGACATTCTCGGAACCATTCTTTCCAAAAGAAGTCAAAGGGTATCTTCAATTTTCGCTCTACAGTTTCACATAAATTTAATTAGAAAACTGAAAGTTCATTTAAAATAACAGGCCTCTCCATTTGACAAGATTTGAAAGCAGATTGATTATGCTATCTGGGCACAATTCGGTTCAGGTCATACTATTTTTCCGCCTTATCAAAAATTGGAGGAATTGCTGTAACCTCTTTGATGCATTTTCCTGGTAAAGTTAAAAATGTTGAAGTCTAGACACCAAAATGTTCACACTGGTTATCTTCTGAGACAGGTTAGCGTGTTTTGGTTTCTTTGATTTTTTTTCTTAGTGAAAATACACTATATTGGAAAAAAGTTAATAATTTAGTTGGTAGGTTAACGGAAGAGTAATAGTGTCCTGACTGGTTCTCTGACAGCACCTGGTTCTCCTGCAGCTCAGTTCCATCCTGATGCTAGCTACCTTGGACTAACACCAGTTCCCCCAAGTTCAGTCTCCTGAAGGCTGCCTGCTAAACTCAGGGGTTCCCATTACTATCTCAGGTTTGTTAATTTGCTAGAACAATTTCCAGAACTTTCTGAAAGGGCTATACTTCGAATGATAGTTTCATTATAAAGGACACAAGTCAGGAGCAGCCAAATGAAGGAGAGGACAGGACACCTCCCTGGCACATCAGAGTATCACCCACCAAAAGGCTCCTGGAGCTCTGGGTGTCCAAAACTTGTTTTTTGTGTGTTGTTTTTTTTTTGAGGGCAGTGTCCCTGGCCCTCATATGTGGGACCCGAACCGGGGCCGCTGGCTTCCCAGGCCAGCGCTTAACCACCGCGCCACTCGGCCGGCCCCAAACTTGTTTTTATTGGGGTCTTACGTCTTTGGCCACTCCATGAAGTTCAGTCTCCAACGACTCTGCTCTCCCCGGAGGCGTAGGAGGTGGGGTTGGAAGTTTGAACCTTCTCCTCATATGCTTGGATTTTGCGAGCCCCGCTCTGGAATCTCTCGGGGCCCCTCGGAGCCATCTGGTTAGCAGAAAGTCAGGTGTGCTCAGAAGGGTTCCCATGAGTAACAGAGGAACGCGCTCATCTCAGGCTTTTTGGAGCTCTGTGCTACCAAAGGGACAAAGACCAGACTTATTAGACGTTTTTATATTTGCCTATGGGTTCCTAAGATGTTTGTTCTAGTTCTCACTTGGTATTTAAAACTTGAGGGGCAACCCAGTCGGGACCCCCTCTCGTTTTGAGAGCTGTTACTTTCTACTCGAATAAACTGTCCTCTGCTGTAAAAAATGAAATAAAATAAATTTTAAAAAAATAAAAAAATAAAACTTGAGTGCTTCTGAACTGTCAGCTCCAGCCAAAGGTATTTCCTTTTGTGATGGCTCCATCCTAACAACCTTATAATGTACATATTTATGCAAATTAGCCTGACTTCATGGGAAAAGCCTTTCGAATTAGACTTGTTCCAAAGTGCTCCATTGGCTTTCCAAGTAGATAGCTGCGTTTTGGACAGAGATTCCTGGGAGCCAACCTGTCATCAAGTCCACTGTTTTGCCCTAGACGTTTCTTTCCAGGTCCAGCTGTGGACAGCCAGGCCCCTCTGAGTTCAGCCCTTGAGCCTGCATGTGGCTTCGCATTTCGTGTGCTGCAGAGTTAAGTCAGGTGAGGCGGCGTCGCGTGCCATGGTCAGTAATGTTGCTGGGAACAGGGCCGTCTTTCCGGGAGAGGGAGGCACTTTCATTCACTTAAACTACAGAATAAGTTATAAACCATAATGCATTGTCCAATGGGTTGAATTTTAGAGAAAAGCCACTAACAGGTTTACTGTGCTCATCTGTACATCTTATGTCCGTGTGCCTATTGAGTTCATTATCATGTAAACTTCACCTACATTGTACAGATAATCCAAGTGTCAATTGGAGAGAAAAGTTTAACAAGATCAGAATGCTTTTAAGTTAAATGTAAACGCTCAGTTCATGCCTCTCCAAGAAAGCTTTGAATTGTTTGGGATTCAGGTAACTCTCACATGTCACAGTGTTCAATTCCACTGAAGTGCAGTTAGCCCCCCACATCAGCGCAGTCCTTTCCTAAATATGTTTTTGTTTGTTTGTCTGTTTTAATAGGAAAGAAAACGGCTGTGCACAGAGGGAGAGCCAAGTGTGGTCTGTCCTTCAGAGACATCCCTGTGGCAGGGTAGGGGCGAGTGGGCTTTGGGTGTCACACTGCCACGCCAGTGTTCATTGCGGCCTTTTGGAAAGTCAGGCTTTACTCCTTTTTCAGTTAAAAAAAAAAATCCCTTTGGGATTGAGAATCTTTTCTACTTATTGGCTCACAGCCTTCACTTGGTCTTGAAGTTCTGAAATTCCTAGCTCTTAAGTTTCTTCAGGTTTAAGTTAAACGCACTTAAATTCACGTACATGTTGTACGTGTGCACAAGTCCTTACCCCAAGCACAGTCCTGGGGTCAGTGTGTTGCCTGGCAACACGGCCTCTGTGAGAATAGCATCCTGGATGAGGTCCCCAGATTCATGAATAGTGTCACGCACTGTTCATATATGAAGGCATTTAATGCTGAGAGTAACCCTTTCCTCTAGGTTCTATGAGTATTATTATGCACATTGCATAGATGGGGAAATCGAGGCAGCTTACAGTCTAGGTGACTTGTCCAAGGTCACACAGCAAGTCATTCACAGAGCAGAGGCTTGTACAGACCGTACAGAGGCCGCACTCTCAGCCCTTCAGACACTCCTGTCTCAGTCTCCTTTGCCCAGCAATGCCCTTATCATTCCTTCCTGCCCCTTTCATCTGTCTAATTTGAGTCTGACACTCTTATTTTTTTAAATAGCGTTCCTTCTCACGTACTCCTTCTCTAGTTGTTCATAGTCACAGTTTAACCACCTGCCTGGAAAAGGTGGCAGGCTACCCAATAAAGAAATCCTCATGAAATTATCAGCAAAGCAGACGGGGTGAGTGTGTGAGCACTTTATTCGTCTTTTGATATACATGTGTGCGGTGGCAATTCTGGTCTCCTGGGATCCTGGGAGCATCAGTGACTAGCTGTAGTTTGTAACATGGATACAGGGTGCTTCTGTGGGCTGCTTTTTGGGGTCCAGGTCTAGAACCCGACAACTGAGAGGCTTTATGAAGCCTTAAGAAGAAGTCATGTGGTGCTTGGTGACTCATTTTACCTCCTCAAAGCTGGCTGTGTGTGCTGGGCTGAGTGTCGAAGGCGTCTTTGGGCTCTGCCTTCTGCTGTGTGCCTTGCTTCTCCAATATCTTCCGCCTGTGACTTAGGTTAGTCTGTCCAGGAAGTCACTTTGTTTCACCCTGGCCTCCGAAGGATGCCAAATATCAGGAACTATAATCATTGCCATGTATCCTGCAGCGGGATGCCTCGTGTCCCCTTACACCACACCATAAGGTAGCTTTCAGCAGAATCTGGGACGCGCCTGCAGATCCAAGGAGCATGGTGCTAGGACGGCGCCTCATTTGGTGGTATTACACTTTCCCATGGTCAACAACCTGTCGCTGCTTCGGCAAGTGCTTTGAAGAAATCAAGCAGCAATCCAAGAAGAAATGTGATCACAGCAGCTGTCTTCACATCACCGCATCTCCCTGGCAAGACCCAGCCGCACCTCTGCCCCCTTAATGTCGGTCCTGGTTGTGTATATTTTGGGGCTCAGTGCTGGCGTAGGCTCTGGGTGAATTCAAGCACTGGGAAAGGGACCACTTCTGGCTGTCATTTAGGAAAGGAGAGGAGGGTGGTTGCCTGTAATGTCAGGCTGGTGGGGAGCAGCCTGTAGGGGCTTGTGTATACCCTGTAGGAATCAGGAATCAGAACACAGGTTTTTGTCACCGATCAACTGTGTGTGCCCCCCACCCAAAGTCAGCGCTGGCTGCCCCTCTACTACCCAGCCTTATCTCGCAGGCACTGTGGTTATTCGCAATGACTTTGAAAACAGCTATTCCTTTGGCACTTCCCTGTTTCACTGCTAAAGTGCTCAATATGTTGCAGATGGAGTTTTGGGACCATCCTCTTTATATATAAGCCCCGACTTGAGATACCTCCGTTATTGTATCCAGCGCCCTCTCCACCCCTCCCCTTGGGACTCATGGAGCAGCCAGTGCCCTGCCAGTGTGTCCTGCGTATCTCGGGCTGTGCTCCATTTGGGAGAAGGGTGGGGAATCGCGAGTGGTAAGATCTGAAAGGCTGTGGATTTCACATGCCTCAAAGACTCTTACTGCCTGGTAGATGCCGGACATTTAAGCAACCGATAGAAATAACTAGGGACATAGGCCCTTCATCGCGCAGTCGCCGTGCTTTCCACTTGGAGCTAAGAGCGGTTAAGGAGACGCAGAGGTGCAGCGCGCATGCTGGCGCTGGGCGGTCTTCACACCTGTGCTGGGACCAGATCCAGGGAGGATCTGGACGCGCACTGAGCTCCCACCTGTGCTGGGACCAGACACGAAGGCTGCCCCGATCCAGGGAGGATCGGGACGCGCACTGAGCTCCGGAATGACTGGGAGTGAGTGTGCTGAAGAGAGCAGAGCGCCTTCGCTGGGAGCTCGGAGCCTGCTGCGTCCGTCTGGGCCCTGTGCCGCCCTCGGGAGTGGATGAAGGCACCCTGGCGCCTGCTCGCCCCAGGCCGCTGCCGAGGCGTATTTGCCCTTTGCATGCGGTCCGCTTCCTGTGCTTACTTTTCAAAAGGGCCTTAAAGCTTCCTCTGCACTTTGATTCACATCTCACCATCAACCACATAGGAAAATCACTCAAGCAAGAGCTTTGCAAGCTTTCAAAATGACACGCAGGGCCGGCCGGGCGGCGCGGTGGCTAAGCGCTGGCTTGGGACGCCAGCGGCCCCGGTTCGGTCCCACAGATGAGGGCCAGTGACACTCAAAAAAAAAAAAAAAGAATTGCAGTCACATGGCAAAGGGTATGGATGTATAATTCTATTATAAGGAGGACCATAATCCAATCTACATGTTTGGGAGCTTTACTCCATTCTATAATTTTAAAAAAGCTCCATGAGGCCCGGCCGAGTGGCATGTCGGTTAACTGCTGGCTTGGGATGCCAGCGGCCCGGGTTCGGGTCCCACAGATGAGGCCCAGTGACACTGCCCTCAAAAAAAACAAAAAAAAACAAAAAACGACATGCTGGCAAAGGTGGGAATAAAACTGGCTTCCGATTCATCTGTTTTAGACTCCAGCAAAAAAGAAAGAAAAAAGTGGCATTTTAAAGTGAAAAGCATCGCTGCTACAACGTATGGCAGCCCTCCACAAAATGCTGGGGATAATTCTTTTCCGTGGCCTTGGAGTGTGGGTGGAATTCAGGAATGCATTTCCCGGCTGGGCGGTTCAGTCACTCGAAGGAGCGCAGATTTGTCATCGACAGAAGGTAAGGCCAGTTCCCCGTCATCGCTTCCTCCCTGCCCGGCGTGTGAACTACAAACGGGCCGCCCTACACCCCATCCACACAAAGGCCCTTTCTAGGACCTCTCAGCCCGCCATCACACACCCCAGCACGAAGAAGGAACCAGAGTGGCAACAATGTAACGTAGGCAGTGAAATCCATTGATGCCTAGTTAGTGTCAGTGCCTATCTTCCCTGTCTTTACTATCTAAAAAGGCTCTGATACAATTTTGTCAGCGCTAGTGCCCTTTGGGAAGCGTGTGTTGGCAATGCCATCTCCAGGCTCTGCGTGACGGACCTTTTTCCTGCTAGTGGACAGGAAGGCCGAGTGTAGCTCTAGCACTTTCTGTCTTAGTCAAGTGGGGGTCCTCTGAATGCTGCGCTTCTCAACTATTCTCCGCCGGGCTTGGTTGAATTTTCAGAGACTTCCTATTAATACTATCATTAGCCATTACTATTTCCTTCAAGCATCCTGCCTAGGCCATATTACTTACATTCCCATAAAGTCAAGGTTATGCTGACAATTCCCTACACTAAGAGGGAGCTAAGCTTTCTTAGCAGTTTTTGAGAAATGTCTTTGGAATGGTGGTTTCTTGAAAGCATGTTGATGCCATACCCCTTTTCTAATTGTCCGCTTGCCTCTCCTAAAGAAGCTCCTGTAGACACTGCCTTATTGTTGCATTAGTGACAGTCAGTGCTGGGGAAATGCTGTCCCGAAAAAGATCTTAACACATGGTGGTATGTTATTTTTCTAGCTTAGTTGATTTTTCAGACAGGATGTAACACCCAATTAATTGGCAGCTAAATCCAGCAAATGGATTCTCTGCTGTGCATTCAGTTGTGATGAATTCCAATTTTGGTTTCTGTGTGGACACATAAGAAGCAAGGACAAATTTCGTACGTAAATGCACAGCCCTGTCCATTAGTAATCTGGTGCAGTCTTCTGTTACAAAGTTTAAACCTCGTAAAATTTTAGAATTTTGCCACTCATTAACAAACACATTGCATCTTAAGGGCCTTTGATTCTAGGAAGTAAATATTCATACTCACATATATACTTACAGTGATGTACCAGTCACTTTTTAGGTGCAGTGTTTAATTTCACTTAGAAATCCATTAGCTAGTTGGGTTGTTTATTTCCATCCAGTGCAAATAGGCAATGCAATCAAGTTGCCCAAATGGCACCCACTTTAAATACCCACTGAATTGAAATTTGTAGTGAAACAATACTATTGCATATTAGTTTTCTGTGGGAAATTTGGCCTTGTAAATGGACAGTGATGGTACCACAAGCCTAGATAGCTATACTTTGTCATATTTGTGTTGTCATGTTGCTAATGTTCTATAACAGTCACCTACCATATATTTGTTGGGGCTGCCTACCAGCTTGCAAATAACAGTACAAATTTATGGAGTTCCCTCTCTACTCTGTTATTCCTTCAGGGGCGTCGTTACCTGCCAATTTCTCAGGGTATTTTCCAGTTGCATTTCATTAGCATCCCTCAATTCTCTGCCAGCACAGTAGGCTTTTTAAAGAAAATTTGCTGCAATTGATTTCCATATCCTTAGGAATAAATGTGCGTTTTGGGGGAGTGATTTTCATCTCAACTTATCCCATTGCCTATCATGCCTTTCACAAGACTTATCAAATTTGGTGCCTGTTTTGGACAAAAAGACCCATTACCATGGATCTTCTAAAATAATTTGTGCTCACAGTGTCATCCTTTAAAATTATTAGCTTGATTTGAAGAAAATTCCTCCTCCTACTGCACTCCGTGCGGCACTGGGAACCAGCAATTCAGTAATAAAGGCATTTGGTAAAGGAACATTTTTACACTAAGTTTGGGTATCTATATACCATCGATCATCGCTTCTCGATGCCGAATGTGTCATGCATGCATTGAATTTATTCCTATTGTCATTTGCAAGTAACTTTACACTTCTCTATCCCCTGTATTGATAATGAGTATTTATCCTGGCATATTTCTAGCTTAGATTCTGCACTGTTCCAGAGTTAGGCAATTATTTGGTATTTTTCTACTAAATTTGTCCACATGGCCTCACTTTAGCAGGTGCCAAGTTTCCACTCGAATTTTTGTTGTGAAGGACCTTTGACAGGCAAAAAAAATATGTATGGGTAAATTTAGTCATAAGTATATGCCGGATTGTGTTAGCTTCAATACTGCCTTACAGCCATTATTTTATTATTACTTCCACTGTTTATTAAATCTATGGTAATTGCATGTTTTCATAGGTTATATCCGGTCTTTCCAGACTTGTCCCTGAACTGCAGACAAATTGGAGCGAATCCAGTGGTATGCTATCCAATTGGCACATTCATCGTTGCTCTTTGGGAGTTTAGATGCTTTGAAGTTAATGTGAAGGTATGAAACTGGTGCCACCAGCGGTGCTATGTAATCAGAACTATTGATTGGTCGGAATCTGGCGCCATCTCGTGGACAGCAGGTAGCCGTTAGGATAGCTTTATGCAGTACCTAATTTGTCCACCTGACGGCGCCCTTTGCCAAATAACAGAGATACCACAACTTGTTCACCAATTTTCCAGTAGCGTTACCATCTGATTCCTCCATGTTGAGTCACTAATGTAATGTAAGATTGTTGAGCTTCTTTTATTATTACACTTTTAAATTTTAATGAATACTCGTAGGTTTAGGTAGATATTGGTAGTGTGATTTTCTTGTGTATAGCTCACTTTGGTTGTGCGATATATATATAGTCTTGCCAATTACTGTAGGTCCAACAAAACATGTTAAGAGTGGGGTTTTCACTCGTAAAACTCTAAGAAAACTTCACCCAGATTTTGCAGGTTTAGTGGACAAAAAGGAAACAATGGAAACCCAGCGTTACTCAATTTACCCCAAAACACAACGCCTTTTGGATATGTTAGGTGTACCACTCCCATCAGAAACCGGGTCACAGGGAACTGATATTAACATTACAATCTGATAGTACTAAAGAGCCAGAAAGTTTTCAGTCTTCATAAAAGATGTTTATTTGATTCGAATGTTGTTAATTTTATCTCCAGCTCACTGAGGTGAGCAGCATTTTAAAAGTAGGTCAGTGTGAGGGCCGGCTGAGTGGCTCAGTTGGTTAAGAGCTTGCTCAAGAGTGCGAGCTGAGCTCTGAGCAACAGCTGTTTGAGGCCAGCCCGAGCTGAGTTGCCGTTGAGCTGCCAACAGGTGGCAGGATGGCTCAGCTAAAAAGAAAAAAAATAAATAAATAAAAGTAGGAGGGCCGGCCGAATGGCTCAGTTGGTTAAGAGCTCGCTCAAGAGTGCAAGCTGAGCTCTGAGCAACAGCGGTTCAAGGCCAGCCCGAGCTGAGTTGCCGTTGAGCTGCCAACAGGTGGCAGGAAGGCTCAGCTAAAAAAAAAAAATTAAATTAAAAAAATAAAAAAAAATAAAAAATAAAAATAAAAGTAGGTCAGTGTAGGGCCGGCCGAGTGGCGTGGTGGTTAAGCGCTGGCCTGGGAAGCCAGCGGCCCTGGTTCGGGTCCCACATATGCGGGCCAGTGACACTGCCCTCAAAAAAAAAAAAAAAAAAAAAGTAGGTCAGTGTAATTATGTATGTTACAGTGGCTGTTTTCCTATAAGATTAGGCGTAGCCACCAAATTTCTGCACCTTCCTTTATTGTCAAAAAGTATTTCAAGGGCCGGCCGAGTGGCTCAGTTGGTTAAGACCTCGCTCAAAAGGGTGAGCTGAGCTCTGAGCAACGGCGGTTCGATGCCAGCCCGAGCTGAGCTGCCAACAGGTGGCAGGATGGCTCAGCTTAAAAAAAAAAAAAAAAAAAAAAAGAAGTATTTCAAGGTTCATCATCTTGTGGACACAACAGTTTTCCTTCTACATCCTGTAGTACTGCATTAGTCCACAACATGTCGCCCTTTTCCAACAATTGGCATGGCCTGCATCACAAATAGGTTCTGACACAGTATTAAAACAGCAACCTGAAGACTCAACTAATGTGGCGCGGTGGTTCAGCACTGGCTTGGGAAGCCAGCGGCCCTGGTTGGGTCCCACATGTGAGGGCCAGTGACACTGCCCTCAGAAAAAAAAAAAGAGAATGAACTAATGAGCCAAAAATACGTTTGAGGAATTTCAAGGGCACTTATTTCTTACTTTTGTGCAATGACAAGTTCTAGCTCATAAAGTTTGGCATTGGTGTTTGTGTGCAGTATAATGTAGTGCAGATATATAATTTGTTTAATTCAGTATTCCTACTTCTTAGCTTAATCATTCTGGTTTATCACTACCAATTTTTAAATTTCACTAACAAACTAAAAATATACAGATGATTGCTTTACATCATATATCAAAGAATGTGTGTTTCTCCTGTGAGTCACTCTCACAGGAAAACATTACTCCATATATGAAAACTGTCTGGGGGAGTAACTTGTTAAAGGCTTAATGTACTATTCCAAATTTTCCAATATTGTTATTTCATATATTTTATTGTAGTTTTGTTGCAGTAACTTTAACTGATTTTGGTTCAATGTAACATTTCCCAGTAAACACATCCCTATAAACGGACAACACATTTTCGAGTTGTGTCCTCTTAGCTTGATCCCTTTATCATTATAGAATGTCCTTCTGTCTCTTGTTATAGCCTTTGTTTTAAATATTTTGTCTGCTTTCAGTATTGCTAATCCAGCTTTTTGTTTCCATTTTCATAAAATCTTTTTCTATCTGTCTTATTTTTCATGTACATGTGAGTTTCTGTCTAGTGTTCATTTCTGCCTAAAGAATTCCATTGTTTTTTTTTCTCTCGTAGGACAAGTCTGCTAGTACTGAATTCTTTTGATTTTTGTTTATCTGGGAATGTCATAATTTCTCCATTTATCAAGGATACTTTGGCTGGATACAGAATTCTCCGTTAACATTCTTTTTTCTTCAGTAGTTTGAATATATCATATCACTATTTTCTGGTCTCTGGTTTATAATGAGAACTCAGTTTTAACTTATTGAGGATCCATTGAACATGCATGGTAAGTTTTGTTTTTCTCTTGCTGCATTCAAGATTCTGAAGTCAATTGGACAATTAGACTATCATAAGTGTAGATTTGAATTTCTTTGAGTTTATCCTTTTTGGCATACACTGATCTTCCTGCATGCATAGACTAATATGTTTTTGGCCATTAGTCACATATTTTTGCCATTCCCTTCTCCTCCTCTTTGTTACCTGTACTGAGAGGAATTCTTTTTCAGAATCTCATAAGCAGTGTTCTTACTTTGCTGTGCACTAAAAATGTTTAGTACATAGTTTATATTTTATATTTTTATAAAATTTAAATATATATTTATATTTTTATATACATTAGTATATGTTATATTTTATTATCATTTACATTTATAGTTTATTGACCCAATAGTTATTTACTGTGAGGACCTCTGGTTTGAACTACTTTTTCTTTTAAAAAATGGTTTTATTGCACAATGTGGCTCCTGTCATTTCCTATATGCCTAGTTTTTATTTATTTATTTATTTAAATTTTTTTTTTTAGGGCTAGGGCTAGGGCTAGTGTTAGGGTTAGAGTTAGCGCTAGTGTTAGGGTTAGGATAAGGCCTCGGGCTAGGGGTAGGGCTAGGGTTAGGCCTAGGGTTAAGGCTAGAGCTAGGGTTAGGGTTAGGGCTGGGGCTAGGGCTAGGGTTAAGCCTACGGCTAGGTTTAGGGTTAGGTTAAGTGTTATGGTTATGGTTAGGGCTAGGGCTAGGGCTATTGCTAGTGTTAGGGCTATGCTAGGGTTAGGGCTAGGTCTAAGGCTAGGGGTAGGGCTAGGGTTAGGGTTAGGGCTAGGGGTAGGGGTAAGGGTAGGGGTAGTGGTAGGGTTATGGTAGGGTTAGGGTTAAAGGTAGTGTTTGAGTTAGGGTTAGGGCTAGGGTTCGGGTAAGGGTTACGGTTAGGTTTAGGGTTAGGGCTCGGGCTAGGGCTTGGGTTAGGGCAAGTCTAGGGCTAGGGATACTGTTAGTGTTAGGGCTATGGTTAGGGCTAGGGTTAGGGCTAGGGCTAGGGTTAGGGTTAAGGCTAGGGCTAGGGTTAAGCATAGGCCTAGGTTTAGGTTAGGCTAACGGTTATGGTTATGGTTAGGGCTAGGGCTAGGGCTAGGGTTAGGGCTAGGTCTAAGGCTAGGGCTAGGGCTAGGGTTAGGGTTATATATGCCTAGTTTTTAGTAACAACTTTAGTAAGGCAAGTCCCTCATTCTTACTTCTTAAAAATTTCTTTATGGGCCAGCCAAGTGGCACAGTGGTTAAGCGCTGGCCTGGGAAGCCAGTGGCTCCGGTTCAGTCCCACGTATGAGGGCCAGTGACAGTGCCCTTAAAAAAAAAAAAAGAAAAAAGAAAAAGAAAAAGAAAAAATTCTTTATTTTCAGGTACTTATTCTTCCAGGAGACCTTTAGAAACTTGTCAAGTTCTCACTACAAATACCACTGGAATTGGAATTGGTGTGGCATTGAATGTATACATTAGAGAGCGATTGTCTTTATACTCTTCTCATACATGGTATGTTTCTCCTTTTATTCAGGTCTTCAGTATTCTTTGTGTGTATCTATTTCACTGATTATCTTCAATATTTATTTCAATATTTGTTTCTGAAAGAATCAGGCAAATGTCTTAGGAACTATTCTGGTGGGAAAAGTACGGATGTTATCTACATAGATAGAGTCTTCAGTATAGAATGTGACATAAAATGGATTTGTGGATATGATGTTACCATTTCTCCCACATGGCCCTAGGAGCCTGCACTATTTAGAATGTTCTATATCCCGGTTTTTTTGTAAGTACAGAGGTGATAGCTAATGTTAGGGAAGTTATGTAGTAAGCCATTTAATTTTAGTGCTGTCAGCATCCCTCCCCTTTCCCATTTAGAAGTGCTTCCTCCATCTTGCAAGCTTCTAGGGACTCAGTGCTGATCATTTACAAGACATGTCTCCACTGAAGACCTTCAAACCCTCCAATATAGAGCTGACTGTTTGTGTTCTCACTATAAATGTTTGGAATCAGAGAGGTAAAAATCCTGTTCCACCACTGGTTTTGCTTCAATTTTAAGAGCAGCTCTCTCTGGAAGGGGAAAAAAAAAAAAGAGCAGCTCTCTGAGAGGAGAACACCCAGGATACAGACTGTGATTTCAACTTAAGAGCCCATGAGAAGCATCATAGGAATCAGAGCTATTTAGACTGTGGGAGATAACTCCTCAAAAATGGAGGGTTTGATGGTCTTTTTAGATTGCTTATGGTGTCAGGAATAGTTAGTTTTTATTGCTTTTGAAAGCAGCTGTAATTAATGGAGAAACAAGTTGAAGAAGTGCCGAAAGATACTCTTGGAAGTGATACCTAGTGGTGTGTGTGACCACTTGGGACGGAATTTGAGAATCTCCCTGCATTATAGTGAGAGGCTGGATTACATGCACTTGAAGGTCACATTTATTCTTGAGATTTTGACTGTCTCAGTCAGGGAAAATGATTATTTAATACAACCTCCATGTTTTGCAGATGAGGAAACTGAGTACCAGAATTAAAACTCAATATATTTTGTGACATTCTTTGATTTGTATTGGGAGACGGTGAAGACCAGACTAGATGATTTCATGGGGTACAGGAGGGTTGTGTTGCTTTTATCCATCCTTTAGTATACTCCTGATTGATGCCAGCTCACCACATTAGATTAAGTGGCATTTTAACAAACATTGATCAAAAACACCAAAGATTTAAAGAGGAATTTTAAAGCTTTAGGTAGCAAGTTGTAGAAGATATTTTGGGTCACGTGGTCCTTCTGTGTTGCCTGGAAAGCATTTTTTTTCTACTCCAGGTTCAAGGGTTATCTTGGAAGCAGTCCACCAGAACATGGGTTATACCGTAAGCTTGCAATCAGTCTAGTGTGGATGGGAATGAGGTCTCCACCCTAGCCCACAACTTTGGGAGCCACCATTCACTCACAGGTCTGTGACAGAGGCTCAGGGTGATGGCTCTCTTGGTTATGGTATAGCTTGTAGATGTAGAACCTCAAGGATAGAAGGACCTTAAAAAGTCTCATATTCAAAAAAGATTATTTTAATTTGACCCTAATACCTTTTTTTTTTTTTTTTGAGGGCAGTATCACTGGCCCTCGTATGTAGGGCCCGAACCGAGGCTTCCCAAGCCAGCGCTTAACCACTGCGCCACTCGGCCGGCCCAACCCTAATACCTTTTATAATATACCCAACAGATGGTCTTTTAGCCTCTGAGTAACTGTATTTACTGATGGGGGAACTCTTTCATGAGTCAACTCGTCTCTTCTTTCAAGACCTCTTTATAATACTGAGCTGAAACATGTAATATTTTTCTTCAGCTTCAGGTCATTCACCCTTCTTTGTATTGTGCCCCAACTCAAAAATATTGCTTTCTTGTTTTCTCTCCTGCCCCTTTAGCTTCTTCTCTCTGCCACCTTTTGAGCTGTGCTGGGTGATAGGGACATGGAGACAACCTAGACACAGTCCCTGTCCTCAGGGACTTCTCAGTTCAGTGAGAGTTCGACATGTACACAGATAACTACAGCACTATGGTATGCTCTACAATGGAGGTACGTACAAGGTAGTAATGGGGTTCAGAAGAGTAATCATTGGACTGAGTCTGGAGATGCTAGAGGTTGGAGGAACTAGTGCTTAAGTTCATTTTTAAAAGAAGCAAAGGTTGACCAAGCAGCAAACAGAGGGAAGGACATTCTAAGCAAAGGCATGGACATTGGAAATAGAATAATGAATTGGGGGAGCTACAAGTGGCTCATGAAATTAGGTTGGAAATGTAGGCTGAGAATAGATTCTTATATAGCATGCCATGAAATTTAGATTTCATTTTGAGTGTTTTAAGAAGGGGAAGCTTTTGATAGTCACTCTGGCAGTAATATGGGGTATGTTCTGTAAGATTTTCAAATCTGGACAGGGAGATCAGTTAGGAGGAAACTATAGTAGTTAAGATGATAAATGATCTAAGGCCACAAAAAATGGGAGTGGAGAAGGGATAACCTCTTCAATAAGAGATCATAAAAACAAAGGTATAATAGAACATGGGAAAATTAAGGTGGCGAAGAGGGGGAAATCAAGGCTTTCAGACTTTGGCAAATGCACCCTCCTACCGCCAGCCCTGGTCTCGATGGGAGACCCTCTGATGATCTTTAGATGAGTGTTGCTAGACTAGCGCTTGGCTATACAGATTTTGTAAGTTTCTTTGGGGGGTGGGGCAGCCATATATGAAATGCTCATTCTCAGGAAAACATCTGAACAGCTGCAGGCCTCTTACAGTATTCCTAAGTTCCTGGTCCTTCTCATCAGTAGCAGGATTACTCTCACTGCACATGTAACCAAAGCACTTTTTAACAAAAGTGGGGGCTTTTCTAAATAAAACCCACTCAGGGAAGAAATGGCCTTAGTTATTATGTTGACAACTTTATTTTGCTTAGGGATTTAAAAATGTTTATGGTTACAACTCCCCGTGAAAAATACATTCAATAATTGAAAACCTAAACATAGCCAGTGTTTATCTCTTTTCTCAAAGCTACATAAACACAGTGCTCTTGGGAAAGTCTCCACTTCAGCTCAGAGCAGTGACCCTGAGGATTCAGAGAATAGCTTTCTGTGACTAAAATGATTAGTGGGCGATTACATTTAAGCAGGCCTGATGGGTTGTCAGTGGACGTTATGTAACTAGCCATCCTGAAGGGGAGAGGAAGTCCCCAGCAGCACAGAGAGAATTTGGGAATTGGGACCAGATAGCCTGGGCTCTAATCTGCTCCGACAGGTTTTCACCGACAGGTTTTCACCTCGTTTTCACCTCGAATGCAAAATAGGGGTAATCTATTCGTAGTGATTTCAGTGAATGGGGGTGGGGGAACTGTAAGGATTTAATGAGGCTATTTATGTAAATTGCTTAGCACCGGTCTGGAATATGCCGCTGATAATGATGTTAACCATGACAAGGATAAAAGCAGACAGGTAACTAGAGGGTGCTGGTACCTGACGTTGTCAAATAGGTTGGGGAAGCAGATGAATTTCTTCCATGCCCTGATTGCTAACATATTGCCTTTGTTCTTATTTCCAAATAGAAAGCTGTCGAAAAGGTGTGTAACGCCTGAATAGGGGTTATCTTAAAAGCACAGACAAATGCTTTGGAATTGGTCAAAACTGGATTTGAAACGTGACTCAACTGCTTACTAGCCGTGTGATCTAAGGCGTTACTTAACGTCATTGAACTTCAGTTTCTGCATCTAATACAATACCTAATGCACAGGGTTTCCATGAGGATATTTGTAAAGTGTATGCCATAAGCACTCTATAAATTGCAGCTATTCTCGTTAGTTCTTGGACACTCACCATGTGACAGAAACCACAGGAGGCCCTGCTGGCTGGGAGGACTTCATGGATTCAACTGCAGCCTGGAGTTGTGCTCTTCTGAAGAAATCCTACTCGGATGGATATAATACAACCTGCTAAGTGTCCTAGCACTTAGCAGGCTGTATTATCATTGTCCGTGTCTATGGCTCTCGTCTACCAGACTCCAAATTCCTTACGGGCAAGGACAGTGCCTTATTCATCTTTGTATTCACAGTGCCTAATCCAGTGCACATTGTAGGTCTCATTAAATGTTTGTTGAATGAAAAAATGAATCATCAACAGACATTAATTGGGCGCCTGCTCTGTGATCTCCATGGGCTGAACCTCTCCCCGCCAATCGCCTACAGCGTCCACGCTGCCTTCACCATGCTTTCTCCTGAAGCTTATTCCTGTCTTCTGATTCTTTTGCGGAGGATTTTTCTGTGTAGTGCAAAGCTAGCAAATATACTTCATCTCAAGGACCACCTCCGATTGATTGATAGTGTTTTCTAAAAAGGGTTCTGAAGCCAGTTTCAGCTCAGTTGTGAGCAGGGGTTATAACTCATTAGTGATGTTTGCTGAGGGTGGGGGTGGGGCGCAGTACTACAAATGCCACATACATGTCATTTAATATTGTGTTTTCCGTAAAATACTCTTGTTTCTATGCCTGCGTTTTCGTCATGGCTACTTGCAGATGTAGCATGGCTGTTGCTGCTGCTGCTGCTAGCGATTGCTGCCAGGTGTTCCTTGCACAGGACCAGACGGACTGCTGATCAGCAATGCCATCCTCGGCCTGGACTTTGCCCCTGTGCCTGGTATTCACAATTTCCCCCTTGCAGCTTACCTCAGGCATCCCCTTACCTACACTGACAGGTAGGCCTCCACTTTCTGTTCAGCACTCCACAGGTTCATATTTCTGTTGTCTTCCTTAGTGTGATCAGTCGTTATCGCTCCATGAGAAGCTTTCTCTGTGTTAGAAGATACATACGACAATTAGAAGACAAGTTAAACCATTCTGCCAGGGCCCTATAGTGAGTCATGTAAGCTCTGTGTTAATAGGGAGAAAATTGAATGTGCTTGCAGGGGCAGGAAAAGCTGAGAAGGGGGCCATCGTAGATGTGAGACAGAGAGGTGAAAACCGATGGAATAAGATCCTGAAAGATGATGCAAGTAGGGGTGGGAGGGCGAAAGACCTATGGCTTTCAATGTGGCTGGAGGATTCGCCAGAGGTGAAAGCAAGTACCTGTACACTGGATGGAGCCAAGTCAGGGATAGGAAGGACATCTAATAATTGTCCTAAAGGCTGGAGTCAGCCCATTAATGGCAGAGCTGCTGTTATATCAAAGTGAGAAACTAGTTTCAAACTGGCTTAGAAACTCAGGAAAATGTGAAGTGTTCTTGGGCCACGGTCACAGGCAACATTTGGTTGCCTGAGACTGACCCTGACTGAGGGAAGAGTTGACAGTTAACAGACATGGATTTGGGAACCCAGACTGCATGGAAGGACATTCGATCAGAAGGGAGCTCAGAGTCTGTGAACAAAGAGGGGCCTTAGTGTGATCAAGATGGTTGTTGACCAGTTGGAAAACTGGAATGATAGGACCTGGAATCACAGAGTGGATTTTGGAATGTAAAGACTTCAAAACTGGAGTGCTCACAATAGCTGGGAAGCAGCTGGGACGTCAGAAGGTCATTTATGTGGATATTTAAGTGACCCAGGATTACAGTAAAAGCTCGGCTGGCGTGAACACTGTGGGCCAGATACAACGGGTTTCAGTGGCGGAGGAATGATGTGGACGTTGGCAGTGGGGTAATAAGTAGTGTGAGCCTCGGAAGAGTGGTGGAGATTAGTAGAAGATCCAGACCAGCTTGCACTGAGGTTTTGGCCAGCAGAATGAATGCCAGCTAAAATGATCCATAGTGCGTGCCCCGTGCCGGCACCTTGCTGTGTGCTATCCATTTACCCACGTGGGGTCTGTCATATTTCAGATGTGACAGTCAGCAGCAATCCCAGGGGAGGACAGCTGAGGGAGCCGCTGGCCGTAGCACTGATGGAGTCCTGTGGATATCTCCTAACTCTTTGAAAGAGCGCAGAAGGGTCAGCTTGAAGTGGCACAAAGATTTAGGATTCCATTTTTTCCTTGACCTTGACCTAACTTCATTGAATGGTACAAGCTTTTGTTGGCTGTGTTCCAAAATGTAACTTTAGCTTCTGAGCCTCTAAGTTGAGGTATGAGCTAATACTGTGCTTTGAAAAATCCAGGCACAGTTTAGAAACACGTATTTAAAAACACGTATTGAGTAACTAGAACAAGACACACAGTCCTATTATCCAGCTGCGCTTTTAAGATGAAGGGTAGACAAAAGAAAGCTTACATCAATGGGTGAATCACAAAGCCACTTTGTAGAAACCATTCATGAATCACAAAACCGCTTTGTAAGAGCCATTCTAGGGTTAGGATACAGGCAGTTGAATCCCTACTGTAGCTTTTCTGAGCTGTTGGAAAGGAGGGCTAGGAATTGTTGCAGAGGGATGGCTCTGAGCACTTGGAAGGTAAAGATTATAGAGGAGTCTTTGAATGCTCTGACACTGCATGCAGGCCTTTTTCTTGTTACAGTTTTCAAATGAGCCAATATTCCAGGAAAGGTTTGGAGGCACTGTGCCCGAGTGGCCGGGCCTTCAGACAGCCCATCCCCTCCTGTGGGGCTGCTTTATATTTATTCCTCAGGAGGAGCTGCTGGAAGACTTCATGTGAGAAGAAAAGAAAATCAGCAGAGGATAATTCGAGCCTCTCCACCGGAGCCTCACAAAGCATGACTCAGCAGAGGGATCATTCCCTTCAGCCTCCTGACCACAGGTTGCTCTTTTCAATTGCATGCCGAGCCCTCTGGGATCCTTTTCTTTTCAGAAGTTGTACTGTGTGTGTCTATGAACTGCTACTTCCCATAACGAGCAACCTATGTTTACAGCAGAAAGCCAAAACCCCTAAATTCTGGCATAGTACTTGCCCTATTTGGCCTCCAGTAGTTAAAAATTGCTGGGTCCCCAGTGCTGGAATGTAGGCCACCAGAAGAGTTTGGATTTCAGCAATAAAAAAACCCGAGCTTCATGGAAGGAAGGCAGTCAATTGACTTGAAAGTAATTTGTCAGTTACCTGCAGTTGGGGGAACACTCGTGGTACTCAGCCACTCCCAGAGAGGCCCCAGGACTCACTCCTGATGTGTCAACCGATTATGAAATAGCGGGAGGGTTTGCCCCAACCCTGGACCCCTTCTGACTTGGTCATCGGAGGGTAAGGCTTGCCTTAGACATAGGACCTGTAAGTCAGCCGGGGGCTGACTAGGCCACTTTAACTCGGAGGTTTCATGCTGTTGGAGAGACTGCTGCCACTCTGTCTCCCTTTGCCAGGTGCTCATCTGCGGCGAGTCCAGGACCTGAAGCAGCAAGGGCACAAGCGGCGAGGGCCGACACTGGCCTTCTGAATGAAGACGGCACCTGAAAAGACGATGGACTTCGCCAGGGTGTGCTGCGCTTGTTGTTTCAAAATTAATGACAAAAGTAAAAGTAACAGAAGATCATGGTTAAAAAAAATAAAGTCGGGCCGGCCGAGTGGCGCAGTGGTTAAGCGCTGGCTTGGGAAGCCAGCGGCCCCGGTTCGGGTCCCACATGTGAGGGCCAGTGACACTGCCCTCAAAAAAAAAAAAAAAAAGTAAAGAACATCTATAATCCTATAACCTAGAAAACAGTAACTCAACATTTGAATGCATTTCCCTTTGCTCTGTGAAAAAAGAACGTAACAATTTAAATACAAAATTGACATCATACTGAATATGTTGTTCTCCAACTTTTCATTTGAAAATAAAACAGCATCTTGCCATGTCATTAGTAGTCTTTGAAAACAAAATATTGTGTCACATTATATTTCAAATGGATCCAACAAGATATATTTAGATGATCCCATGTTGCTGGCTATTTTGGATATCGCCAGTATTTCACATTCAAATTGAATGAAGATCACTGTACATTAATCTTTGTATGTATCTCTTTCTTTAGAATAAACTTCTAGAATTGGAATTATAGATTTCAACGATGAACTGGCCTGTCGTCAATATAGTTATACAAACTACATTACTATCGGTGTAGAAATGTGTATATTTCTCTACACATACATCAAAATATGGCCTTTCTCTGCTTTTATACGTTTCTGCTGATTTGATAGGCAAAAATGTACATTTGTCACTTTTATGCGATATAGTTCAATGGGTTTTAACAAGGATACAGTCATACTGCTCCCCTCCAGTACCAGACAGAACAGTTTCATCCTAATACGTCTCCATTACTGTTTGGTTGTAAACTCCTTTCCCTGTGCCAGTCTCTGGAAACCACTGGTGTGTCCTCTAGCCTTCTGGTTTTGCGTTTTGCAGAAGGTCATATGAATGGAACCATGCAATATGTACACCTTTTGGTATGGCTTCTTTCACTTGATAAAATGCATTTAAGATTCATCCATGTTGTTATGTGAATCAATAATTTTTTCCTTTTTATTGTACTTCATTGTATGCGAGCAGCACAGTTTTATCCATTCAGGAACTGGCGGATATGTGAAATTTTTCCAGGCTTGGCAATTATGAATAAAGCTGCTATAAACCTTCAGGTACTGGTGCTGTGTGAACATAAACATTTGTTTCTGTAGGGTACATGCTTAGGCATGGGAAGGAGTGCCTGACTTTCCCCAACTTCCTGTATCATTTTACATTCCTAGCACAAATATGCGAATTATAGTTGCTCTATATCTTCACCACCACTTGGTATTATCATATATATTTTTCAATTTTTTGCCATTCTACTGGTGTGTAGCGATAGCTCATTGTGGTTTTAATTGCCAATTCCCTAATGGAATATGAGTTTAATCATCTTTTTTATGCTTATTTGCCATCTGAGTATGTTTTTTTGATGAAGTGTCTATTCAAATCTCTTGCCTCCCTTTTTTATTGGGTTGTTCTTTTCCTTACTGTTGAGTGTTCAGATTTCCTAATATATTCTTGATACAACATCTTTATGAGATAGATTATTTGGAAACGGGTTCTCCTAGTCTGTGGCTTGTGTTTCCATTAACAGTGCCTTTTTCAGAACAAAAGCTTTTTTGTTGTTGTTGTTTTTTGAGGGCAGTGTCACTGGCCCTCATATGTGGGACCGAACCGGGGCCGCTGGCTTCCCAAGCCAGCGCTTAACCACCGCGCCACTCGGCCGGCCCAGAACAAAAGCTTGTAATTTGATCAAGTCCACTTTGTCAAATACATGAAAATGAGGAGCTGCGCGGGGTCTGGGGCGCAGAGGAGCGGCAGGGGGACGGCGACACGTGGCGGCAGCAGCGGTGGCAGCCCAGCAGCCTTAGCGGTGGCTTGGGCCCAACCTTGGGCTGCCCTCCCTCCAGCCCCACCGCAGCCCTAGTGGCCCTGAGCCTTGAGCTGCTCTCTTCTCTGATTCTCAACTGGGGGGCGGGGTGGGGGCGAGTGCTGGGAGAGCGGGCCCCCCGGGGCTGGGGGGAGGGGGGAAGGGGAGGCAGCCAGCAGGAGGCGGTGGCAGACAGAGCGGTGCGGGTGAGGCTTAAAAGGCAAAGCATGGGAAATGGAGGGAGCGCTGAGGGACAAAAGAACCCCAACATCGATTCATGGGACAAGATGACTAGGTTGTGAAAATACTGGTAGGAGGGAATCCGCTCCCATATCTCTGGGGTTGCTGGGCCTGCACTTAGTAGGTCTTTGAATGTTCTAGGGCTCTTCACTGTGCAGTGAATGATGGGGGTAGAGGGAGGTTGCCTCCCGACTTCTAAATGGGCTTCGAAGGAGACAGTTGAAAGGCTTGGACCACCTGATAGGGAGCAGTGGGAAATGCACCACTTGTACCTTTGAAAAGCACAAAACGTGGAGGGCTGGCCGAGGTTAAGGAGGTGAAGGCCAAGCGCTGAGTGCCAGCCTGTTACTCCCCACGATGGAAACTGGGCTGGTGGCCTGTGTCTGTACCACACCGCCACACCTTAGGTCATCCCTCTAAACAAGCTCTAAAGCTCATTCCTCTATCTCTGCCCTCTCAAATAAAAAACGTTTATTTCTTGAAAAAAAAAATGAATATAAGTTGGAATGGGTATTAAGTGGAGTTGAAGTGTTCTAAGCCACTTATATTATCCACAAGGTATTTAATAATAACAAATGTTTATTATGGAAATAAGACTCTAAGGGCAGGTCTGAAATAAAGATCCTTCATGATCCTTTCACTGTGTAATCTCCCCTTAAACTGTCGTTACAATCTATGTCTTGCTTCTAATCAATAAAATACAAATGTGATGGGATATCACTTCCATGAAAATGTTACAGAATATTACATATACACTGAAAAATACCCACAAAATATACAAAGCAGGGGCCAGCCGAGTGGCGCGGTGGTTAAGTGCTGGCTTGGGAAGCCAGCGGCCCCAGTTCGGGTCCCACATATGAGGGCCAGTGACACTGCCCTTAAAAAAAAAAAAAATATATATACACACACACACACACACACACACACACACACACAAAGCATTAATTAATAGAAGTACATCGAGAAATTGAAAAATCCACCAAGGGAGTGAGAGAATTCAACAGGTCTTTTCAAATATACAAATCAACAACAGCATATAGAAAACTTAAACAACACAAAGGACCCTAGAAGAAGATTCTTCCTAAAAAGAGTCTAGTCCAGTCAACATCTTAATTTTAGTCTTGGGATACCCCGAGCGGAGTAATCAATTTTGTCTGTATGGACTTCTGACCTACCTATGCAATCACGAACAGGTACTGTTTTAAGCTAGAGGAACAGAATTTGAACCAGTTGAGTTTCAGTTTTTTCTTAGGTATGTTCAGTCTGGTCTCAGTGTGGCCTGAAACCTGGAAATGAGCAGCAATAGAGACAGAGGTTCCAGGAGAAGCCCTCAACTTCCAGCCTCAAAAAACGTCAATGTACTCTATGCAAATTTTATAACTGCATTCAATGGTATAGACATTGTGGGGTGTACACACTTCATTTTATCCACAACCTGAACAACCCTCAATTTTCAATTACACTATATCTACATTTTGGCATATACCCATTACATACCACTCTCTCTGCCTTTGTATCTCCCTTTAGTCACAGTGCTACAAGTATTTTTATATTAAGGATAACCACAATCATTATGTCAATGTTTCTCTAGTCATTTTATTTCTCTGAACTTTCTTTTTTTTTTTTTTTCTGAGCCATCCTGCCACCTGTTGGCAGCTCAACGGCAACTCAGCTCAGGCTGGGCATCGAACCGCCGTTGCTCAGAGCTCAGCTCGCGCTCTTGAGCAAGCTCTTAACCTGAAGTTTATTCTATAGTTGATTCATCAGGGATGGTTCCTGGGGAAAAAAATTACCTAACTTCTTGCAAGTTCATAACAGCTTTCATGTTCCCTTTACGCTTAAAATTCAGTTTTGCTGGATATAAAATCCCAGGGTTGACTTCTGGTTTCCAGTATAGCATGTAAGGGAGCCCTGTGTAAGTCATCAGTCCTATCCTAACAACAAGAAAAAGGCTGAACTAAAACTCAGCAACTCTTCTTAGATGCAGCAGAGACCTGAAGTCAGATAAATCACTGCCCCCGAAATTAGAAAGACAGGTGAGCACATAGAACCACAATTACCAGAGAAAATCCTGACAAGCACTTGCGAAGGTCATAGGTTGAGGCACAGGCCCACTAAAATCCTGAGAATTAATCAGGACTATAGAACACCTGCCTACCCCCCCCCCCCAACAAGGGGAGCAAAACCAAGGAAACCAGGGAAATTCTGAGCCTCTGACAGCTACCTCTAAAGCAAACAGTAAATACAGCCTAACTCCTAGCTGGATAAACATAAGACCTCACACTGTTTATCTCACTTACTTTTACTGAGTACATCATTTCTGGCTTTCAACCCCAAATTTCATGGTATACTAAAAGATAAAAAACAGTAAGATGAGACTGAGGAAGCATCAGAACCAGACACAGATATGGCAGAAATTTTGGAATTGTCTTACAGTGAATTTAAAATAACTAGGATTAACATGCTAAGGGCTGTAATGGAAAAAGTGGACAACATGCAAGGATGATGGATAATGTCAGCAAAGAGATGAAAACCATAAAACAGAATCAAAAGGAAATGCTAGGGGTGACCGATTAGCTGAGTTGGTTAGAGCCTGGTGCTGATAACACCAGCTGTTGCTAGCTAGATCCCCACATGGGCCACTGTGAGCTGCACCCTCCCTACAACAGTCAACTATGCCACTGTAGCATGAAAGCAGTGTGTAACCAATGACCGTGGCTGTTCCCCAATAACGTTAAAAAAAAAAAAAAGGAAATGCTCATCAAAAACAGTGTAACAGAAATGAAGACTGCCTCTGATGGGTTCACCAATTCAGTGGATACAGCCAAAGAATTAGTGAGCTTGAAGAAATTTCAATAAAAACTTCCAAAACTGAAATGCAAAGGAAAAAAAATGAAAAAGACAAACAATATACAAGAACTATGGGACAATTACAAAAGTTGTAACATACACATAATGGAAATATCAGAAGAAAGAACCAGAAGAAATATTTGAAACAATAATGACAGAATGTCTCAAAATTAGACAGACTTCAAACCACAGATTCAGGAAGCTCAGAGAACAGGGCAACCCCTACCCCACACACACACAAAACAACAACAACAAACTATACTTAAACATATTCTATCCAAACTGCAGAAAATCAGACAAAGAGAAAATCTTAAAGAAGCCAGAGAGACAGAGAAACACCTTACCTATAGAACAGTAAGGATAAAAAACTATATTGGACTTCTCTTTAGAAACCATAAAAGCAAGAAGAGAGTCAGGCAAATATTGAAAATGTTAAAAGAAAAAAAAAATCCCACCAACTTAGAATTCTGGATCCAATGAAGTTATGCTCCAAAAGTGCAGGAGAAATAAAGAATTTATCAGACAAGCAAAAACTGAGGGAAATGTTAAAAGAAATTGTATAGGTTAGAAACTCAGATCTATATGAAGAGCTTTAGAAAAGGAATAAAAGAAGCCATATAAATTTAAATGTTTTCTTATTCTTAATCAATCTAACAGATAACAGTTTGTTCAAAATAACAATAGGAGCATTCGGTGGGGGGGGGTGGGGATAGAGCACAGGTGAGTGGAATGAATGAGAGAAATAAAAGAGACAGGAGGGAGAATTGCAAATACTCTTTGTATAAGATCCACATACTACCCAAGGAGGAGGATAGTGTTACTTAAAAGAGAACTTTTAGGGCCGGCCGAGTGGCTCAGTTGGTTAAGAGCTCACGCAAGAATGCAAGCTGAGCTCTGAGCAATGGCAGTTCGATGCCCAGCCCGAGCTGAGTTGCCGCTGAGTTGCCGCTGAGCTGCCAACAGGTGGCAGGATGGCTCAGCTAAAAGAAAAAAAAAAAAAGAGAACTTTTCATTATTGTAAATGTATATTGCAAATGCAAACCCAAAGGCAGTCACTAAAAAAAGTAAAAAAGAACTATGATATGTTAAAAAAGGAGAAAAAATGGGGCCGGCCAAGTGTCACATTGGTTGGGAGCTGGTTTGGGACGCTAGCGACCCCGGTTCGGATTCCACACGTGAGGGCCAGTGACGCAGCCCTCAAAAAAAAAAGAGAAAAAATCCAACCATATAAAATATTCAATTAAAACCAGAGAAGGCAGAAAAAGTAGAAAACAAACAAACAAAAAAAACAAAGAACAAGGGCAGGAATAGAAAATAGTAAAAAATATGGTAGGAATTAATTAATTAATTAATTAATAATCATTTCAAAAGGGCCGGCCGAGTGGCGCGGTGGTTAAGTTCTGGCTTGGGAGGCCAGCGGCCCCGGTTCAGGTCCCACATATGAGGGCCAGTGACACTGCCCTCAAAAAATAAATAAATAAATAAATTAAATAAATGATAGCATATATGGGCCAGCCAAGTGGTGTGGTGGTTCAGCGCTGGCCTGGGAAGCCAGTGGCTCCAGTTCGGATCCCACATATGAGGGCCAGTGACACTGCCCTTAAAAAAAAACAAAAACAAAAACAAAAACCCCGAAAACAATCATTTCAAGGGCCAGCCAAGTGGCTCAGCTGGTTAAGAGTTGGCTTGGGCGCATGAGCTCTGAGCAGCAGGGCTGCCGGTTTGGTTCCCACATGGGCTAGTGACGCTGTGCCCTTTACAGCTAAGATTCACCAGCTCGACCTGGAGCTGGCTACCATGAGTGGCCAGTGACAGCGCAGGCTGCAGCCCGTGCTGCAGTAGGGCTGCCATGAGTGGCCGTCCAATGGACCAACTGCCTCACCCGGGAAGAGCGCAATGATCACAATTGGGCCAGTGAAGCAACGTCCTCCACAACTAGACAGAAGAACCAAAGGACAGCAACTTGTCTGTTCCCCTTCCCCGATTCCCCAATGCTGTTCCCTCCCCCAACTCCCCAATAAAATCTTTAAAATAATAATAGTTATTATAATTTTAAATTTCAATGGTCTAAATACAGAAGTTAAAATATGAAGAATGTCAGAGTAAATAAAAAACAAGACCCAGCAATACTTGTATGTTGTTTACAAGAAACCCAATGTAAATATAAAGACACAGTAGATTAAAAGCAAAGGAATGGAGAAAGTCATGCCATGCTAACACTAATTAAATAAATTTGGGGGAGCTATAACTTCAGACAAAGCAGATTTCAGAGCAAGGAAAATGATCAAGGATAAAGAGGAGCATACATAAAGATAAAGGGATCTATTCTCCAGGAAGACATAACAGTCCTTAAGGAGTATGTGCCTGACAACTGAGCAACAAAACACATGAGGTAAAAAGCTGATGTAATTGCACTGACAAAAAGATGAATCCACAATTCTAGCTGGAAATTTCAAAACCCCTGTATCCACAATGGGCAGATCCCTCAGGCAGAAAATCAGTAAGGACACAGTTGAACTGAAGAGCGCCATCTCTCAGCTGGATCTAATTGACATCTGTAGACTACGTCGTCCATCAACAGCAGAATACGCATTCTTCTGAAACACACATGGAATATTCACCAAGGTTGAACACTTTCTGGTCCACAGAAGCCACCAAACAAATTTAAAAGAACAGAAATCATACAAAGTATGGGCGTTCAGACCATAAGGAAATTAAACTAGAAATCAGTAACAAAAAGATAGCTGGAAACCCCTAAAGTACTTGGATATTAAACAAAACAGTTCTAAATAACATGTTGGTCCAAAAAGAAGTCTCAAGATACATTTTCTTTTTTTCTTTTTTTTTTTAGCTGAGCCATCCTGCTACCTGTTGGCAACTCAGCGGCAGCTCAGCTCGGGCTGGGTATCGAACTGCTGTTGCTCAGAACTCAGCTCGCACTCTTGAGCGAGCTCTTAACCAACTGAGCCACTCAGCCGGCCCTTCAAGAAACATTTTAAAATATTTCAAACTTAATGAAAATGAAAATATAACAAATTTGTGAGATACAGCAAAAGCAGTGCTTAAAAGGAAATTTACAGCATTGAATGTATATATTAGAAAAGATCTAAAATCAATAATCTAAACTTCCACCTTAGAAACTAGAAAAACAAATTAAACCCAAAGTAAGTAAAATAAAATAATAAAAATTAAGAGCATAAATCAATGAACTTGAACACAGAAAATCAATAGAGAAAAATCAGTGAAACAAGAAACAATTTATTTGAAAACATTAATGAAATTGAAAATTTTTTATTAAGATTACTCAAGAAATAAAAGAGTAAAGACACATTTTATTAGTATCAGAAAGGAAAGATGGGCCATCACTACCAATCCCATATACATTAAAAAGATGATAAGAGTATTATGAACACCCTGATGCCCACAAATTTCATGATCTAGATCAAGGGTCAGCAAACTGCGGCTCGCAAGCCACATGCAGCCATTTGGGTATGTTCCGTCTCAAAAGTTTATTGACCCCCGGAAGGGCCAATCCTGTCCCTCACATCAATTTAAAAATTATTCGAGGGCTGGCCGAGTGGCGCAGTGGTTAAGCGCTGGCCTGGGAAGCCAGCGGCCCCAGTTTGGGTCCCACGTATGAGGGCCAGTGACACGGCCCTCAAAAAAATAAAAAATAAAAAATAAAAATTATTCAAGGGCCATAAATATATTTTTACAAATAAGGAAAATTTAAAGTAAAATTATAAATGAAACTATGATAGTTTTACTTACATTTTCAATTTGACTTCAGAGCCACATGTTCGTACCAAAAGAGATGCATGTGGCTCCCAAGCCGCAGTTTGCCATCCCCTGATCTAGATGAAACAAACCAATTCCTTGAGGAACACAATATAGCAAAACTCACACAATGAGAAACAATCTGAATGTGCATATATCTATTAAATACATTGAATGTATAATTAAAAACTTTCCAAAACAGAAAGCACCAGGCCCAGTTGCGTTCAGCGGTCAATTCTACCAAACATTTAAGGAAGGAATGATACCAATTTTTTACCATCCTTTCCAAAACAAGAAGCAGAAAGAATAAGTCCTAACTCATTTTATGAGGCCAGCATTACTGTATACCAAAACCAGACAAAGACATCATAAGAGAGGAAAGCTACAGAAAAATATCTCTCATGGGCATTCATGTAAAAACTCTCAACAAAATATTAGTAAATTGAGCCCAACAACATATAATAAAATTATACATCATGACCAAACAAAATTCATTCCAAGTATGTGAGGCTAGTTCAACATTCAAAAATCAATTAATTTACTCCATCATATCAACAGGCTACAGAAGAAAAACCACATGGTCATATCAATAGATGCAGAACTTGACCCAACTTTAACTTACACACAAATATAGTCAACCGATCTTTGACAAAGGAGCACAGGCAATTCAACAGAGAAAGGCTAGTCTTTTCAATAAATGGTGTTGGACAACTGGGTATCTATATGCAATAAAATTAAAATAGACACAAACCTCACACTTTTCACAAAAATTAACTCAAAATGGATCACAGACCTAAATGTATAATACGATGCAAGAAGATAATGTAAAATAAAATCTAGGTGACCTTGGGTTTGTGAAGACTCCTTAAATACCGAAAGTATGATCCAGGAAAGAACTGATACATTGGACTTCATTAAAATAAAAAAAACTTCTCTGGAAAACACACTGTTAAGCAATTTAAAGGACTGTGGAAAATTATTACAGAACACATATTTGATAAAGTGCTTGTAGGTAAAATATAGAAAGAACGCTTCATACTCAACAATAAGAAAACATTCAATTTTATAAAGGGCACAAGACCTGAACAGACAGCTTATCCAAAGAGGATCTACAGATGCAAATCAGCACATGAAGATGCCCAACACCATATGGCATCAGGGAACAGATGATTAAAACGAGATCCCACCGCACACCGATGAGACGGGCCAAAGTCCACAGCACTGATGACTGTCCATGTGAAGGGTTAATGGCCAGGGCTCATGAGTGGACCCTTTCCAGAGCTGGGACCCCAACCCAAGGGGCATTTCCCTTTCTGAGGTCTCTACCACAGTGTCTGACCCCTGCCTTCGTCAGTCACGGGACACCTGCGTCCGACTCCCGGAGCTCCAATGTGCTTCACGAGGATGTCTGCTCTGACCCCAGTCCCACGGGTGTCCTTTCTTTGCCAGGTGGCATAGGACTGGAGTGCCCACAGTGCCAGGTGGGGAAGTCCACGAAAGCCCCCAAAGCCCTACAAAGACTTGCATCTTCTTTCCACTCTTAGGGGTTGGATAGGCAACTTTTTTTAAAAAAATTTTTATTTATATATTTTTTTAATTAGCTTCAGGTGTACAACACAGTGCAATAGTTATACTTTTTACCCCTCAAAGTGACAACCCCCCTCCCCGAATTCTCCCCTCCCACTCCTCCCCCCCATATCATACTATCTATTATAATTCCTTTGACTCCCTTCCACCATATAATCCACATCCCGTGACTGTCTATATATTCAATTACAGTTGGCATACAATATTATACAACATCAGCTTCAGGTGTACAGTGCAGTAATCAAGCCTCTACTCCATCCATGAAGTGGTCTCCCTAACAAGACATGTGACCATCTGACACCCCACAAAATATTTACACCATTATTAATTATATTCCCCGAACAGTCTTTCATATCCCTGTGGCAATACTGTAGTTACCTATTTTTGCTGTCTAATCCCTTCCCCTTCTCCCTCATCCCCACCCCCCTCCCAACTAGCAACCCTGTTTTTCCTCTATATCTATGAGACTGTTTCTGTTTATTTTGCTCATTTATTCAGTTCTTTAGATTCCACATATAAGTGAGATCATGTGGTATTTGTCTTTCTCCGACTGACTTATTTCACTCAACATAATAGTCTCTAGGTCCATCCATATCGTTGCAAATGGTATGATTTCATTCTTCTTTATAGCGGAGTAATACTCCATTGTATAAATGTACCATAGTTTCTTAATCCAGTCATCTACCGATGGGCATTTCGGTTGTTTCCAAGTCTTGGCTATTGTAAATAGCGCTGCAATAAACATAGGGGTTGGATAGGCAACTCTTACCAGACCAAATGACCCAATTTTCTGTGGGTTCATCCTCTGTGAGGAAGATATCCCAGCAAAGCACAGTGCCCCCCGCAGAGCTAAGTCTTCACATGCTAATGTTACATAATTGGTGTGGGAAGGACGATGCGGGCAGCCCTGGGAAAATACTGGGCAGGTCCGTCATTGCCCTCCCACAGGAAGGCAAATTGATCTTAGTTATCAGAACCCTGTACTTGTCAAAGACTTCCGTGAATGTCCTCGAAAATGAAGCACTTTTGCAGGAACACTTTATGCAAAAGCATCAGAGTAAAACAGTAACTGTCTAAAAATGATGAAAGAACTGAAAAATGGCCAAGGTTACAGAACAAAGTTTAGCATTACTTCTCATTTGACAATGTATTCCATTAAATTATATATATAGAAAGTTACATGGTTGTAAAAACACTTAGCTCATTTACTAGAGAAAACTCCATTTTCTTAAGTAATCAAAGATTTGATCAAGACAAAACACAGAATCTGTTTTCTAGGCAGATTACATTAAACAAAATCCTCATTTACAATTTCGTATTAAGAGCAGACCAAAGATCTAAAAAATACTTTGTCCTTTTAACTGAGAGTAAACCAAATTCTAATTTTGCACCAGTGTACTTTTGATATTAAACCTGTCCTACTTTTTCTTTTTAACTTAAATAAATCCATTCCAATCATATCTCGACTGTACATAAAATCCTTTTCTCAATATTTCTCTTCCACAATCCTGTAACTTTCAACATTCATTCACCGTTTGTCTTATCCTCTTCTTTTTCATCCTGAAACAACCATTTTACTTTAGGACAAAATGACTTTTTGTTTCCTTTACAAAAACAAACAAAAACCACGTTCTTAATGCCTTTTCTTATCCCCAAAACATTCTATTTTCCTCACCTACTTTTCATAGTCAATTTTCTCAGTCTTATTATTTCTAGTAGTTTTATAAAAATCCTTATCTCTTTTAAAAATCAATTTTGGCAATACCCTCCAGAGGTAGAAAAACATCACATATATACAACATATTTCTAGAGACACATGTAAATATACAGACACAAACAGAAACCCCCGTAGCTTTCATTCCAAAATGTTAGCTATGAATCAGGAACCCACTCATGCACATGGGTCAAGCTTTTTCCTGACATTAGTAAGAGATTAGGAGGCAAGGAGCAGTCTGTATCTTTAAAGCCCCCCTCCCCCTTGTTTAGTGTCTCTGGGCAATGTTTTGGTTATCTTCTGGGATGTTTTACATTTGAAAACCATGACAAGTTTAACAACTTCTAGGACAAAGAAAGCCTTTAAGTGTTTTCCTAGGCAGTTTGGGGTAACTGGTATTTAAAATTTCCTTTGTATTAAAGGCCACAGGGCTTGTTAAGTCCCTAGTTCTTGTTTTTGTTTTTTGTTTTAAATAAAAGATTTTATTGGGGAATTGGGGGAGGGGAACAGCGTTGGGGAATCAGGGAAGGGGAACAGACAAGTTGCTGTCTTTTTTTTGTTCTTCAGTCTAGTTGCGGAGGACGTTGCTTCACTGGCCCATGTTGGTGTCATTGCACTCTTCCCGGATGAGGCAGATCGGTCGCTGGCCTCTGGATGGTCGCTCACCGCGGCTCTTGGCAGCTCACACCGGCTGCTGGCCGCTCACGCTGACTGCCGGCCACTCACTGTAGCCTATGGCAGCCCACTGCAGCAGGGGCTGCAGCCTACACTGTTGCCGGGGTTCGCACAGCCCAGCTCCAGGTGGAGCTGTTGTTAGCTGTAGAGGGCAGTGTCACTGGCCCTCATATGTGGGACCCGAACTGGGGCCGCTGGCTTCACCAAACCAGCGCTTAACCACCGCGCCACTCGGCTGGCCCAATTTGATGGCTTTTAACATATGTGAAACCACAACCCTAATCAAGATACATAACTCTTCCAATATTATCTCCCAAATTTCTTATGCCCCTTTACATTCTGTTCCCATCCTCCGGTAATGGTTGATCCACTTTAAATCACTAGAGATGTTTGCATTTTCTAGAATTTTATATGAGTGGAATGACACAGAATGTCCCTTTCATCTATATTGTTATACGATCAGTTCCTTTTTTTATATTGGTAATATTCCACTGTATTTATGTAATAGACGTTATTTATATATTCATGCTTATAGCCATTTGGGTTGATTGCGGTTTTCTACCATAGTGAATAAATCTATGTCGTACACGTACACAAGTCTTTTTGTGGACACATATTTCCATTTCTCTTAGGTAAATATGAAAGAGTGTAATGACTGGGTTTAATGATAGGTGTATTTTAACTGTATTAAAAAGTCAAGGGCCGGCCGAGTGGTGTGGTGGTTGGGTGCTGGCTTGGGAAGCCAGCGGCCTTGGTTCAGGTCCCACACGTGAGGGCCAGTGACACTGCCCTCAAAAAAAAAAAAAACTCAAACATTTTCCAACATTGCTATGACATTCTGCATCCCTAACAGCAGTGTGAACAGTACCATCCACTCCATATTTTCGCCAAGTGTTGGTATTGTGAGTCTTTAAAATTTTTCACATTTTAGAGTGAAATAAATTTCCCTCATTAAAAACAACAGCAATATTTTCTCTACTGTTTCTATAAAAAACACATAACACTTTCAGCAAGTTTTCTAGATTTTGCTAGTAAATCTAGATTGGGCAATAAACATAGTCATCAAAACAGCCAGGAGAAAACATCAATTAGTTGTCAGGATCTTAGGCCTTTACTGAGCCTAACATGTAGGTAGGCTCAATAAAGAATATAAATATCAACTGGATGTGAAACAACAATGGCGGGCAGTTTAATTCAAATTTAACTGTAACTTGTTCTTTTCCATTTGTTTGATAGAGACAATCTACAGTGAAATCCTTGCTGGGTGAACTCACAGTTTCTCTACTTTCTGTTAATCTCTGTAACTGTCCATTACAAATTTTTAACAAAATACTTAAAATACCTACTAGTCAATGGTCAATTGTGTTTCATTGTGCAGTTTTAGAAAATGTATCCCTTGCTTTAATATGTCAAAATGTTACTAGCAGAAATAATATAGAAATGCAACATGACACATCAGTATTTGTGTTTTGGAGGACCATATTTCTCTTTAAAGCAAGAAAGTAGAAATATGCTCAATTTTCATTATTGTTTAGTTCAAATATTTTAGAATTTCTCTTGTGATTTATTCCTTGATCTATAGATTTAGAAATTGTTGGTCATTTTTCAAGATACTTTGGTATCTTGTTATGTTACTGTTGATTTCTATTTAGTGCTTTTCAGTACAGAAAGCATATTCTATATGATTTTATTATTTTAAGTGTATTAAAACATTTTTGTGGCCCAATAAATGGTCTGTCTTGGTGAGCATTCCATGTGTATTTGAATACAATTTGTATTCTACAGCTGTTGGGTGTACTGTACTATAAATATCAATTAGACCAAGGTGACTGATAGTGTTTAGATTTTCTATGTTTACTGACTTTTTTAGAATCTTTTTATTCTATAAATTGCTGAAAGGTAAATTGTAATCTATTGCATAGGTTTACCACTTTTTAAAAATCAATCAGTGAAAGGACATTTAGATTGTTTCCAGGTTTGGCAATAGTAAATAGAGCTGGGCTTTGGGGTTTTTAGAAAATTTTTTAAATTGTATTGATTTATTTTTTTAATTATAGTTGACAGTCAATATTACTTTATATTAGCTTCAAATGTACAGCACAGTGGTCAGACATTTATATAATTTACAAAGTGATCATATAAAGCTGTTCTAAAGTTAAAGAGTAAAGGTTTTACTCTGGGAGGGGTCAGCCAACTATGGACCAATCTGGCCCATAGTATGGCCAAAGAGCTAGCAATAGATTTTACATTTTAAATAGCTAGACAAAAAAATTAAAGAATGTTTCATGACACATGAAAGTGGTCTGATCCAAATTTTACTCTGTAAAAAAGTTGTTGGAATGCACACGTGCTCATCCAGCCACACAGTTCCTATGACTTCTTTCGTGTTACAACGGCAGAGTTAAGTAGTTGTGACAGAGACCACATGGCCCACAAAGACTAAAATATTCACTATTTGGAACTTTTCAGATTTCTGGACCCTTGTCTATGACGAATACTTAGAGATGGGATTAATGGGTCATATAGTAAGAGTATATCTAATTTTATAACAAAATGCTAAACAGGTTTCAGAATGGCGGTAACATTTTCCCTTCACGATATTTGCTCTGCACTCTCCTCAGAAGTTGCCTGTGGGTTTTATATTGTTGTGCTGTTACCTCACTGGAATTTTAAATCACATTTTCCTAAAGGCGAATGGTGCTGAGCATCTATTTATAAACTTATTTGGCATCTGTGCATGTTCTTTGGTGAAGTGTCTTTTCAAATATTTTGCCAGTTGTTGGACGTTGCTTGTCTTCTTACTGTTGCTGTGAGTTATCTCTAGTCTGTTCATTGGCACGTTGTTTGGTATGATGCGTGCAGAATCTTCCCATTCTGTGAATCCCTGAGACTGCACCTATATCCTTACTGCAGAGAGCAACTCCCCGGCCAACACGTGTATGGTTCACACAGCCTGGCCAGGACCCCAGGCTGCAGCCACCTTAACAACTGAAGATCAGGCTACAGATGGATTTCTCATAGAAGCAGAGTTCTCAATTCAAGTCCCTACTAAATATTTGTCTTCCTGACCTTAGACTTCTGCTGTCCCTGTGGCATCGTTACAGGGGGCTCCTGTGCCACCATCCAAACTGATGAGTCTGCTAGTGGTCTCTTTATTATTAGCACTGTGAAAACTCAAGTAAACTCCTGGAGTGACCTGATTGCAAGCCTACGTGACCTGTTAAAACATGGCTCAGGTCCTGGGGAGCATGATGGGGACAAATTGTTACTAATACTTGGACTACTTCTCTTGTCTTTTTGCTTGCATGTGTCTGTATCGTAGCTGTGGACTGTGTCTCGAATATGGGCAACTGGTGACTAAGTGAGCTACCTGCAGGCTATTGAATCCCCTCACTGACCACTCAGTACCTCGCAGAAAAGGGGGGCACGAGAGACTCTAAGAGCCAGTCACAAGGGCTGAAGTGTGGAGGAGAGACTGTTTCATGAGACTACTGCTAGACCTGGGCCAGAATGGAGACCACCTTCCCTATCTGATAGCGGATATCCATTCAGACATAAATTGGCAGCGCCCTGCCTCCTGCTACACACGGCTTCCTGGAGCAGGCTGCTGTCCTGGCCTGGTCAAACATGGCATTTTCCATACCTGGTGGCATATAAGTGAGATCATATAGTATTTGTCTTTCTCTGACTTATTCCACTAGCGTAATACCGTCCAGGTCCATTCATATTGTTGCAAATGACAAGATTTCATTATCTTTTATGACTGAATAATTTTCCTTTGTATATATGTATCACCTCTTCCTTATCCATTCAAAGAACACCTAGGTTGCTTCCATATTTTGACTACTGAAAATAATGCTGCAATGAACATAGGGGTGCATATGTCTTCACAAATTTGTGTTTGCATTTCCTTTGGATTAATACCCAAAAGTGGAATTGCTGGGTCATATGGTAGTTCTATTTTTATATTTTGAGGAACCTCCATACTGTTTTTCATAGTGGCTGCACCAATTTGCAATCCTGCCAACAGTGCCCAAGGGTTTACTTTTCTACACATCCTCGCCAACACATCTTACCTGTTGACTTTTTGATATTAGTCATTCTGACAGCTCTAAGGTGGCATCTCATTGTGGTTTCATTTGCATTTCTCTGATGATTAGTGAGTGATGGTGAGCATTTTTTGATATGTCTATTGGCCATCTGTATGTTTTTGGAGAAATATCTGTTCAAATCCTATGCCCATTTTTTTTTTTTTTGGATGTTGACTTGTACAAATTCTTTGTTTTGGATATTAACTCTTTATCAGACAGATCATTTGCAAATATCTTCTGTTCAGCAGGTTGTCTTTTTGCTTTGTTGATGATTTCCTTCACTGTTAAAAAACTGTTTAGCTTGATGTAGTCCCATTTATCTTTGCTTCTGTTACCTTTGTCTTAGGACACATATCCAGAAAAATGATATTATTAAGAGCAATGTCAGAGAGTTTACTGCCTATGCTTTCTTCTAGGAGTTTTACGGTTTCGTGCCTTACACGTAAGTCTTTCATCCATTTTGAGTTTATTTTGTATGAGTGGTCCAGTTTAATTTTTTGCATGCATCTGTCCAGTTTCCCCAACACTATGTAATAAATGAGACTGCCTTTTCCCCATGGTATATTTATGCCTCCTTTGTCATAGATTAACCACCATACAAGCATGGGTTAATTTCTGGGATTCTTGTCTGTTCCACTGTTCTGTGTCTGTTTTTCTGCCAGTACAATGCTGTTTGGATTCCTACAGCCTTGTAGTATGGTTTGAAATCATGGAGCATGATACTTCCAGTTTTGTTCTTCATCAAGATTGGCTATTCGGTGTCTTTTGTAGTTCCATATAAATTTTAGGATTATTTGTTCTAGTTCTGTGAAAAATGCCATTGGTGTTTTGTTTAGTTTTTAAAAGATTTTATTGGGGAATTGGGGGAGGGGAACAGCGTTGGGGAATCGGGGAGGGGAACACACAAGTTGCTGTCCTTTTTGTTCTTCAGTCTGGTTGTGGAGGACATCGCTTCACTGCCCCATTTGGTATTATGATCATTGCACTCTTCCCGGCTGAGGCCGTCGGTCACCGGACATGGGATGGCCACTCACGGTGGCTCATGCTGGCTGCCGGCCATTCACACTGGCTGCCGGCCACTCGCAGTAGCTCATGGCAACCCACTGCAGTGTATGCTGTAGCCAGCGACTCACAGCACCCCAGCTCCAGGTGGAGCTGTTGTTCACCATCTTAGCTGTAGAGGGCGCAGCATCACTGGCCCTCATGTGGGATCCAACTGGGGCCCTGCTTCTCAGAGCTGGTGTCCCAAGCCAACTCCTAACCAATGCGCCACACGGCTAGCCGCCATCGGTGTCTTGATAGGGAATGCATTGAATCTTAGATTGCTTTGGATAGTATGGACATTTTAATGATATTAATTCTTCCAATCCATGAGCACATTTATGTGTCATCTTCAATTTTTCAGTGTCTTATAGTTTTCAAAGTACAGGTCTTTTGCCACCTTGGTTAAATTTATTTCTAGGTATTTTACTTTTTAATGATGCAATTGCAAATGACATTTCCCCCTGAATTTCTTTCTGATAATTATTAGTGTATAGAAATGCCACTGATTTCTGTACATTAATTTTCTATCCTGCAACTTGACTGAATTATTAGTTGGAATATTTGTTTTAGTAGCAGTCTTTAGGGTTTTATGTCATCTGTGAATAGTGATAGTCTTCCCTTCTCCTTTCCAATTTGGATGCCTTTTATTTCTATTTTTGTCTAAATGCTGTGGCTTGGACTTCCAGTACTATGTTGAATAAACTTGGTGAGATCCTTCTCCTTTATATTAGTCATATGCATTACATCCCTATAGAAGGAAAACGCCAGCAATGTTATTTTGCTTTGAATCATAATAAAAGCACAAAATATGCTATTATATTTACACCGGTATTTGACATTTTGAAATTTCTTTTATTCCTGACATTCCAAGTTTCCCTTTGGGATCATTTTTCTTCTGTCATAACTTTAACATTTTTTTTTTCAGGTTTGCTGACCACAAATTCTCTTAGTTTTCCTTTATCTTGAAACATCTTTATTTAGCTTTCCTTCCTAAAGGGTATTTTTGCTGTATATAAGTCTTGTCTGACATTTCTTTGAAGCACTGTAAAAATATTCTTCCACTGCCTTCTGGTTTCTATGGTCTCTGATAAGGAATCCAGTTATCCGAATTGTTTTGCTATGTGTAATGCATCATTTTTCTTTATCTTTTCAAGATTTTGTCTTTGGTTTTCAGCAGTTTAATTATGATATGTCTGGGTATAGATTTTTTAAAGCTTACTCAGTTTGGAGTATTCTGTGCTTCTTGAATCTGTCTTCAGATCTTTCAACAAATTTGTTAAGCTATTTTTTTTTTTTTTTTTTTTTTAAAGATTTTATTGGGGAATTGGTGGAGGGGAACAGCGTTGGGGAATTGGGGAAGGGGAACAGACAAGTTGCCGTCTTCTTGTTCTTCAGTTTAGTTGCGGAGGATGTTGCTTCACTGTTGGTATCATCATTGCGCTCTTCCCGGATGAGGCAGATTTGTCGCTGGCCTCTGGATGTCGCTCACCGCGGCTATTGGCAGCTCACTCTTGGCTGCCAGCCGCTCACGCTGGCTGCGGGCCACTCACTGCAGCCTATGGCAGCCCACTGCAGCAGGGGCTGCAGCCCACACCATCACCGGGGCTCGCACAGCCCAGCTCCAGGTGGAGCTGTTGTTAGCTGTAGAGGGCAGTGTCACTGGCCCTCATGTGGGATCCGAACCGGGGCCGCTGGCATCCCAAAACCAGCGCTTAACCAATGCGCCACTCGGCCGGCCCTTAAGCTATTTTTTATTTCTTTAAATATTTTTTGTGCCCCATCCTGTTTCTCCTCTTCTTCCGGACGTCAATGTTACAACTTGTAGAACTCTTAGTATTGTTCCACAGGTTCCTGAATCTCTCTTCAATTTTTAAAAAATATTTCTTCTCAAGCCGGCTGAGTGGTGCAGTGGTTAAGTGCTGGCTTGGGATGCAGCAGCCCTGGTTCGGGTCCCACACATGAGGCCCAGTGACACTGCCCTCCAAAAAAAAATTTCTTCTCTCTGTTCTTCAGACTGGATAACTGCTATCGGTCTTTCTTTGACTTCACTGATTTTTTTTGCTCTCTTTTAAATTCTGCTATTGTGTGATAATTTGAGTATCAGCGTCATCTCACTTTTACCATCCACTGAGTATCTTTCCTTAAGAGTTATTGAGATGTTCCTGGTTTGTATGCTGAGTAATTAGGGAATGTATTCTGGGTATTTGAAATGTTTTGTTATGAGACACTTAGCATTGTTAAAATCTTATGTAGAATGTTGATTCTTTTTTACCCAAAAAAAAAATGATCCATTTGAGTTCAAGACACAAGTTCCAAAACATTTATTGTGGCCATGCTTCCAACTATCAGCTTGCTTTACAAAGCCTTTGCAGTACTATCAATCTGTACCAAGCATGTGCCACTGGGGACCAAGCTGAGACCTAGGCACAGGTGCACTCTATTTTTTAGTTCTCAAAAATTTTTGTGTGCTGTTTTAGGGTCACAGCTGCTATACTTAGGGTAAGGCCAGAAGTTGATATACAATTGCATGCAATCTCTTTCTCCAGCTGCCTGCTTTCCTCGATCTCCCTAACACTCCCTGGATTGGAGGGCCCCTCCCTCCTTTCTTGTTCCTCTAGCTGCAGAGCCCAGGCTTGACCACCCTGCCATTTCACAGAGTTTATACTCCTGTGTATGCCTCTGGAGCCCAAGCAACCAAACAACTGGTAATAAAACATAGTAACAAGTATGCTCCCAATGCTGTTTGGGCCACAACTCCTCTAGTCATACAGAAGGATTCAACTTCCTCCATTTTAGAAGCTTACAGGCAGCCAATTATATCAACACCAAAACACGATTTTAGCTTCTGAATTGGGACTTGTCTGATAGCTGAGGTAGGAGAGAATAACACAAAACATAAGGGATTTCCCCCACTCTGTCCCATAGGGACTTCCCTTCCAGCTCCTCAGATCAGAAAGGGAATCACCTCTTAAGAGTCCTTTCTACCTACTCAGTGTGTATTTCAGAGATTTGGACTGCATTTGTGCCCAGATTTAGTTATGGTAGAAAATAAAACCAGAAACCTTGGTGATAAATCAGTTGTACTTTGATTTCTGACCTCCTTCCCATATTTGCCCACTATCATAACATTTCTGAGCCTTTCTCTATTTAACTGCTTCATGCATTATCTACAGGCTTTCAACTTGCATTCTGTGAAAGAGACAGAGTGGAGTTTGTATTCTCTTACAAGATCTTTTTCCAATACAGTGAATTACATCAATTAATTATCAAATGTTAAACTAAACTTTATTTTATTTTTTATTTTTTTTGAGGGCAGTGTCAATGGCCCTCATATGTGGGACCGAACCGGGGCCGCTGGCTTCCCAGGCCAGCACTTAACCACCGCGCCACTCAGCCGGCCCTTAAACTAAACTTTAATTACGGCCATAAATTCCACTTGGCCATGATGAATTATGCTTTGTATATGCTATTCCATACAATTTACTACATTTTCATTAAGGAATTTTACATCGCTGTTCAACAAGGATATTGGTCTGTAGTTCTATAATCTTGTGTGATGTGTTTGCTTGATTTTGGTATCAGAGTAATACACACCTCATGAAATGAGTTGGTAAGTGTTCCCACCTCCCCTATTTTTTAATACTTTGTGTAGGATAGTTAATTTTTCTTATTTTAACCTTTTATATAATTCACCAGTGAAGTCACCTGGACCTGGATTTTCATTTGTAGGAAGAATTTTATTACTGATTTAAATTTGTTCATTGATATAAGCTGCATTAATTTCCTATTGCTACTCTAAGAAATTACCACAAAATTAGTGGCTTAAAGGACAAAATTTATTACCCATTAATGTTTAATGCTGTTATTGATATGATTGGATATCTTCCCACAATCTTAATATTTCTTTTCTACATTTCTCCTCTTTTTTTCCCCTGTTTCTCCTCCCCTTCCTTAGATTATTTGAATATGTTCTAGCATTACTCAATTTACCTTTGGGCGTTTTATTTTAAATATCTTAATGTTCCCCTATGGAGTACAATATTCAGGGGGTGCAAAAACAATGTATGCAAGTGGACACTTTGGTCAACATTGCTCAAGCAGTAGTTCGCCGCAATCAGAAGTGTCTGGACGCTGATGGGAACCACTTTGAGCACCTCTTGTCATTGCAGAAGTCAAATGTGACTTGTGTTCATCTTTTGTTATTGGTATGTATTGAGTATTACAATTTTAATATTTTTTTCCTTTCTTAAAATGTGTATATATATATATATATTTTTGGCACCCTCTGTATATTCCAAACATTTGACAACCCACTTATAGTTAATATTATACCATTTAATGTTAAAAATGGAAACCTTGTGACTGTATAGGTTTAAATGCTTGATATCTCCCCTCAGTGATGTTACAACTGGGAGAAAAAATTGTGTTTTCTATTTACTTGGAAAATTACAAGTGTTTGTGTTCCTCAAAAGTTAAACATAGGGGCCAGCCAAGTGGCGCGGCGGTTAAGCGCTGGCTTGGGAATCCAGCGGCCCCAGTTCGGGTCCCACTTATGAGGGCCAGTGACACTGCCCTCAAAAAAAAAAAAAAAAAAAAAAAAAAGGAATGAAGTACTGATACATGATATAAAACCTGAATGAACCTTGAAAACTATTCTAAGTAAAAGAAACCCAAGGACATAGGTCTAAATATTATATGATCCCATTCATGTGAAATATCCAGGAGAGGTAAATCCATTATATAGAAAGGTGATTAATAGTTGCCATGAGCTGGAGGTATGGAGGAAAGTGGGGGTTTGTTCAAAGGATCTCTTTTTTGTAGTGAGGACAATGTTCTGGAACACTGTGGTAAAGGCTGCACATTATAAATGAACTAAATTCCACTAAAATTTTCACTTTAAAATGGTTAATTCTGATATGTGAATATCACAATTTATAAATTATAAATTAAGAGTAGGCCAATACTTTAACAAAATTGTCATTTTAGCAGAAAGAAAACAAACTTCTAGATTTTCATCAGTATACTGAATACTAAAACTCTTTTTGAAGAGATTTTAAATAAATCTAACAGATGTTAGCCAACGTTTTTTAAAAACTTTTTATTAAAGTATACTTGGCACACAATATATTATCAGTTTCACGTGTACAACTTAGATTCCACATTTAGATGCTTTATGATGTGATCATACAAATAAGACTAGTAACCACCTGTCACCATGCAAAGTTATTACACTATTATGGACTATGTTCCCTGTGTTGTATACTACGTCCCGTGGTTTCTTTATTGTATAACTGCAACTTTGTGTCTCTTGTTCCTCCACAACTTCTCCCCCCTCTCCTGCCCCCCGGAAACCATCAGTTTATTTTCTGTATCTATGAGTCTATTTCTGTTTTGTTTGTCTGTTTGTTTGTATTACACATATAAGTGAAATCATACATTTTATTTGTCTTTCTGTGACTTACCTAGTGTAATATTCTCTAGGTCCATCCATGTTGTCACAAAAGGCAAGATTTCATCCTTAATCTCATCTACTAAATTGTTCAGCTCCAGCTCCAATTCTTGATTGGTTCTCAGTATTTTTTTTTTTTTTTTTGAGGGCAATGTCACTGTCCCTCATATGTGGGACCTGAACCGGGGCCGCTGGCTTCCCAAGCCAGCGCTTAACCACCGCGCCACTCGGCCGGCCCTCTTGTTTGCTTATTAGAGCTTCAATCTCTTTGGTAAAGATCTCCCAGTCTTTAAGTTTGGTTTCTTGAGAACTGTCGTTTTCTTTTTGTGAAATTATGAATTATGTTACTGTGATTTTTAATGGTGTTTTTAGAGTTGTTCTGCTGGAGCATTTGAAGTAACGAACACTTTTCTTATTTAGGCAGGGTTTTGTTTACCTATTTTTTTTTTTTTTTGGGGGGGAGGCTTTGTTTATCTTGATTCTAATATTTGAACAGGTTGGTAATTAGAGGCCTTTCTTCTGTTTTCCAGTAACTGGCGCTGTAATGTAAGTTTTTGGTTTCTCCTACCTTATATCTGAAAGCCAGCATTGGAGGCCTCTGGTTCCTGGCATCTCAGTACACAGGGACTGCTGCAGTGGGGGAGGGGTCACTTGGGACCCCAGTGTTGCTGCCATGACTGAACCCTCTAGTTTCAGGTGCCTCCATGGTTCCTGGATCCTCTGGTCGCAGGCTCAGCTGCCACTGCTCCTCTGGTTAAAGCGCCACTATGTCCCAGCCACCCACCTCCAGATGTGCAGATGTATGGATCTCTCAGGCTTCCTGGTTTGCGTGTGTAGAGGAACTTTTGTTGGGAAATGGATATCCTTCTGGTTATAACTTGAAGAGGAGGGACAAAGGGAATGGCTCCCACTGCCACAATGCTGATATCACTCCCTGTTTTCTTTTTAACTTAAATTAATCCGTTCCAATCTTAGCTTGACTACACATAAAATTGTATTCTCAAAATTGTTTTTCCACAAACCTTCTACAACTTACTATATCCATTTAGGTTTGGTCCTATCTTTTTCTTTTCTTATTCTTGAAGAATCATTTTACTCTAGAAAAAAATTACTTTTTTCTTTCACGAAAAAAAAAAATATCCTTTATGTATTGTTTTTCTGAAAACACATTCTAGTTTCCCTACCTACTTTTCATATATAGTCATTTTCTTTCACTCTTATTATTTCTAGTAGTTTTATTTTTATATGTTGAGCTTTGGTAATCTTTGCCATCCAGTGAAAACTAGGAAGCAGGCAACTGTGAACTGCCTATCATGTACTAGCATTCTAAAGTAGATTAGCAAACTTATAAATATAGTTCAAAATTTTTCGAAGTATATTCTTCAATAATTCTTCAATGTGGCAGAAAACATGTTTATTAATAGACCCAAAGATCTTCTCTCTGTAAAAAATTAAAAAGCCAGAAGAAGATAAACTTATATTTAGCATTTAACGCTTATTTTATTTGAAAATCATCTAGATAAGTCAATGAATATCCACTATTTAGTTTAACCTAGGATAAACTTTGATCTCATTTACATTTACTTAAATTGCTTTTTTTTTTTTGAGGGCAGTGTCACTGGCCCTCATATGTGGGAACCGAACCGGGGCCGCTGGCTTCCCAAGCCAGCGCTTAACGACTGCACCACTCGGCCGGCCCCAAATTGCTTATTTTTAACAATTATGCTTAGATTAGATATTAAACAGTTAACCATTATCTTTATTTTTCTTGTTGGCAAATTTTGAAGATATGCCTGCGTTTATTAAACCAAGAAACTTAAACTAGCTTTTATTTATTAAAGATCATGTGAACTTAAAAAACATTTGGGTTATTGGTTTCTATATTATTGAAAGTATGCTTGATTTTCTTAAGTCAATTAAATAGAGCTCTTTACAAAATTTAATTTTAGCAATAGAATATGGAGGTAGAAAAATATCACATATCTATATCAAATGTACATAGACACGCATAAACACACAGACGAACAGAGATTTTATAGCGTTTGTTTTAAAACTTTTAGCCATGTCTCAGGCAAAAAACTCAAGAGAACAGCTGGATCCAAACTGTGTTTCTGGCAGATGGATTAGGTCAAATGACTTGCTCAAATGACCAAAGTTTTTTACTAAAGACTTTTTTATTTGCATGCTGTAATGATCTTTTTAGAGCTGATTTTTAAGGCACTTTGTCATTTAGAAGCTTCTGCATACCAATCAAAGAATACATTTCATTGCCTCTGAGCAATCTGCAATCCTCTTATTTAAGGGTACACCTTCAAATGAACGTATCTAAATAAAAGTCCCCAAAATGGCCACGGAATTCCAAAAGTTCATCCATTTTACCAGAAAGGTACAAGCTCTTGTCCAAACACCAGGTGGAACCCATATTTGCCTTTAGATTCCCTAAGACATCTTAATTATGATGTGTTTTCCAACAGCTGTTCTAAAACACAGGGGATCACATGTTAATGTCTTCCTTTTTTTGAACAAGATAAGGTGACTTACCCAGAAGCTGTAACAAACAAAGAGAGAAACTGAAACCAAGTGTACACAATCAAGTTCTAGAGCTCAGAATACAAAGAGAGCAAAGCTCAGATCCAAGAGAGACTTACCATACAAGGTCAGCAAGGAGGCATCACGCTCAAGAAGGCATCAGTACCTGGTTGCTCACCAATCTTAGTCACTGGATGGGTCTTCTTTGGATCCCATTTATGACACTATTAACTGTCAAATATTCAGAAACAACAAGTGAAACCAGGAAGTCGCTGAAGTAATTAGTAAAATTTTATTGTACAAACATCAAAACGACAGTTTTCAAATTGGGAGAACTAAAACCAAAACATGGAAATAGCCTGAGCTGCATATTGTTACAAAACAGCTTACACTGAGAAAGCAGTTACTGTTTATTCTTCACAGTGATTGGTGATAATATCAAAATTTTTAGTGGTTACCTTATAGCGATCTTGGGAAACAGTTTAAGTTTTGCTAATTCCCAGAGGCATAAGCAAGAAAAACCCAGGTCAAGTTAGTCTTGCAAAATAAGCTAAATTAAGATTTGTTTGGGGCCGGCAGAGTGGCACATTGGTTAAGAGCTGGCTTGGGATGCCAGCGGCCCCGGTTTGGGTCCCACATATGAGGGCTAGTGACACTGCCCTCTAAGATGGTGAACAGCAGCTCCAACTGGAGCTGGGCTGCTGTGAGTCCCCGGGACGGCATAGCTGCAGCCCCTGCTGCAGTGGGCTGCCATAGGCTACAGTGAGTGGCGAGCAGCCAGCGTGAGCAGCTAGTAGCCAGCGTGAGCTGCCAATAGCTGCGGTGAGTGACCGTCCAGAGGCCAGCAACCGATCTGCCTCATCCGGGAAGAGCGCAATGACGATACCAACATGGGCCAGTGAAGCAACATCCTCTGCAACTAGACTGAAGAACAAAAAAGACAGCACCTTGTCTGTTCCCCTTCCCCGATTCCCCAATAAAGTCTTTAAAAAAAAAAAAAAAAAAAAAAAGATTTGTTTGTAAGACTAAACTGGTTCTATCTGCCCTGGGAATTTTCAAGGCTGGACTTTGCTTTTTATTTCAACAAACCCAACACTTATATCCACATGCAACATGTATGAATCTCAAAAATATGTGAATAACTAAAGCCACAAGAAAAATGAATATATTTTGTACTATTCCATACACCAGAGGTGCCAAAACAATGTATACAAGTAGACACTTTGGTCAACGTTGCTGAAGCAGTAGTTCGCTGTAATCAGAAGTGTCTGGATGTTGATAGTAACCACTTTGAGCACCTCTTGTCATTGCTGAAGTCAAGTGTGACTTGTATTCATCTTTTGTTATTGGTATATATTGAGTATTACAATTTTAATACAGTTTTCCTTTCTTAAAATGTGTATAAATTTTTTGGGCAGCCTCAGTATACAATTTTAAAAACGCAAACTATTCTACACTGACCAAAAACAGGTTAGTGATTACCACTGGATACATGGGGATGTTTGTTGAGGGGTAGAAGGAATGTACTACAAAATGGACAGGAGGAAGCTTTTCCTGATGATAATTACGCTCATTATTGCAAATACATTTTCACATAAGCAAAAACATATCAAATTGTACACTTTAAACATATTCACTTTATTTATTTATTTATTTATTTATTTATTTATTTATTTATTTATTTTGAGGGCAGTGTCACTGGCCCTCACATGTGGGACCCGAACCGGGGCCACTGGCTTCCCAAGCCAGCGCTTAACCACCGCACCACTTGGCCGCCCAGCCCAGGATTCACTTTATTTTTTGTCAATTATGTTTCAACATCTGTAAATCAATTAATGTGATACATCACATTAGCAAAATAAAAAATAAAACCTATATGATCATCTTCTCAATAGATGCAGAAAAAACATCTGACAAAATTCGACATCCTTTGAAGATAAAAACTTCCAATAAAGTTGGTACAGGAGGAACGTATCTCAACATAATAAAGGCCATGTATAACAAACCCACGGCTAATATCATACCCAATGGGGAAAACTTAAAAGCCTTTCCCCTAACATCAGGAACAAGACAAGGATGTCCACTATCACCACTTCAGTCAACACAGAATTGTAAGTCTGAATGATGGCTATCAGACAAGACAAAGAAATAAAAGGCATCGAAATTGTAAAGGAAGAAGTAAAAGTCTTATTATTTGCAGATGACATGATATTAAATATAGAAAACCCTAAAAGAGACTCCACCAAAAAACTTATAATAAATGACTTCAGTAAAGTTGCAGGATACAGGATTAATATACAGAAATCTGTATTTCTACAAACCAATAAGGATTAATCAGAAGAAATGAAGAAAACAATCCCATTCACAATTGCATCAAAAAATACCTAGAAATAAATTTAACCAAAGATGTGAAAAACCTGTACTCTGAAAACTGTAAAACACTGAAGAAAGAAATTGAACATGATAACAAATAAATGTAAGTATACAACTTGTTTATGGATTGGAAGGATTAGTATTGTTAAAATGTCCTTACTACACAGTCAAGTAATTATCAGTCTCACCTACATAATTTTACTAACCAATGTCACCCCAATAAATTTCATAAAATAATAAATTGAAATAAATGTATATCAATGGCATTCTTCTCAGAATTAGAACTAATCCTAAAATTTATATGAAACCACAAAAGACCCCAGTCAAAGAAATCTTGAGAAAGAACAAAGTGGGAGGTGTCTCCCTTCCATGGCAGAGTATACTACAAAGGTACAATAATCAATACAGTATGGTACTCACATAAAAAATATATAGATCAATGGAACACAGTAGAGAGCACAGAATTATTGGGTCAATTAATCTACCACAAAGAATGCAAGGATACAGAATGATGTAAAGACAGTCTCTTCAATTAGTGGTGTTGGCAAAACTGAACAGATACATGCAAAAAAAGAAAAAAAAAGAAACTAGACCCCTTTTTTATACAATATACAAAAAATAACCTCAAAATGGATTAAAGACTTAAATGCTAGACCTAAAACCATAAAACTAGAAAAAAACATAGGCAGTCAAGTTGTTAATATCATTCTTAGCAATCTCTTTTTAAATACAGAGTGCCAAAAACATGTATACACATTTTAAGAAAGGAACAAACTGTATTAAAATTGTAATATTCAATACATACCGATAACAAAAGATGAATACAAGTCACGTTTGACTTCTGCAATTACAAGAGGTGCTCAAAGTGGTTACCACCAGTGTAATTTTAATACAATTTTTTCCTTTTCTTAAAATGTGTATACATTTTTTTGGCACCCCCTGTACATCTCCTGGAACAAGGGAAAGAAAAGATAGACAAAGGGGAGTACATCAAACCAAAAAGATTTTGCACAGCAAAGGAAACCATCAGCAAAATGAAAAGACAACCTACTGAGTGGGAGAAGATTTTTGTAAATGATACATCTGATAAAGGATTACTATCTACTATATACATATAAGAACTCATAACTCAACACCAAAAAAACCCCCCAAAAATTCAATTAAAATATGGGCAGAAGACCTGAATAGGCATTCCTCCAACAAGTAAATACAGGTAGGCAATAGACATATGAAAAGATGCTCAATATCACTAATCATTAGGGAAATGCAAATGAAAACCACAATGAGATATTACCTCACTCCTGTCAGAATGGCTATCATCAATAAATCAACAAACAAACAAGTGTTGGCCAGGATGTAGAGAAAAGAGAACCCTTGTGCACTGTTGGTGAGATTTCAAATTGGTGCAGCCCCAATGGAAAACTGTATGAAGGTTCCTCAAAAAGTTAAAAATAGAGCTGCCCTATGATCCAGCAATTCCACCTCTGGGTATTTATCCGAAGAAAACAAAAACACGAATTCAAAAACATATATGCGCCCCTCTGCTCACTGCAGCATTACTAGTAAATAGAAAGAGCGAGCAAAGCTTGGTTCTGGGTTAGTGAAAATTTTGATGTTACCTGTAGACTTTCCTATATGCTTGAACTATTTTATTAAAAATAGAAATAAGATGAGGACTTTTAGGACAATAATGTACACAAATAAAAAAAAATGCACTTTATTCTATGTCAATTATACCTAAAATACGACTTTATGTGATAAAAGAATTTATATACAGATTAAAATAAGTTAATCAATTTTGCTGCCTAAAATAACAATGAAAGAAGAAAATGTGCAAAGTGTTTAAGTTGTTAATCTGGTTTCTAGATGCTTATAGTGAAATGTGAGAGGAGAGAGAAAGTGAAAAAAGGAGCACTAATCATGAAGTAATTTAGACCTAATGGTTTGAAAATTTCTCATTCTCTCCTGAAGGCAAAAATATGTCGAAGTTAAGCAATGTTTTCCATGTAAGGATCAAATCCAGGGTCCTGCCAGGAAAATAGGGTCTCAAGGTGAAGCTGAGGGTATGGCTCTAAAAATCCTTTAAGGCATCCGAAAGAGAAAATGTTCTGCCTCAGAATCTTAAGTTGGACAAAAGGCACTTGAAAGAATTTAAGAGTGTGCCGCTCAAAGAGTTTCTTCAAACATTAGGGCTAATAAGAAACACAAAGACTTTATTTACAACCCTTCCAACAGAAGACCAGGCTAAAGAAAAGCTTAATTGGAAGAGATTTCAGGGAGTGCTGTTTAATCATAGGAGACCAAAAACAATTTTTAAAGAATTATACTAGGCTGTCGGAAAAGTCATGATATATTTTTTCTATGTTTTTCATTGCAAAAATGTGTCATGACTTTTCTGACAACGCAAATATTTCCAAACACACCACCAACTTTCACTGACAGAGACAGAAACACACTACAAGAAGAAAAGGACTTCGAGCCCCCCAAATCTACGAGCAGAGAGCAGGCTACAAAAATGACAGATGAAAACACAGGCTAGGTACCAGATAAAAGGAAGGGAGATTCAGACAGATTATTCCTGGGCAGGAATGTGGCTAAGTCCCAATGAAGGAGCTCCCTGTCTGGATTCCAGAACTCCTACCTATTCTTTTGGCTGCCATTGTCTCCCTGTTTGAATGGGAATGTCTATGGGAGGTTTCTTGATCAGCGTGTTGAGCAAATGGAGCACGCACACACCCTTCATTCCTCTCTCAGCTGCATGCTATCAGTCACAGAATCTGTCTTTATGTGCTATCCCCATTAACAAGGCTTTCCTCTGTATTTCTTTTTCCAACTGCTTTTTAGTTCACACAGAGAAAAAATGGGTTAAAAGCCAAAAATAAACTACTAGCTTTTAACTAAATATTTAGTTATCTTTTCTGCTGTCAAGTCTTCAAATGGAGTTAGATTACTGTCTAGTACCCTTTCAGATTAGCCCAAAGAATTCCCTTTAGTATTTCCTGAAGGGCAGGCCTACTAGTGATAAAGTCCCGAGTTTCTGAAATTCCTTAATTTCTCCTTCATTTTGTTCTTGTGGTAAAATATGCATACGTTTTGTTATTTTAACAATTTGGAAGTGCACAATTCAGCAGCATCAAACACATTCACAATGTTCTGTAAATATGAACACAAAATCAATATCCAAAATGTTTCCATAATCCCAACAAAAACTCTGTACTCAATAAAAAAAGACTTGCCCTTGTCCCACAGCCCCAGCTTCTGATAAGCTATATTCTACTTTCTGTCTCCAGGAATTTGCCTAAGTTAGCTATGTCGTAAAAGTGAAGGGATACAGCATTTATTATCCATGTCCGGCTCCTTTCACTAAGTATAATGTCTTCAAGGTTCATCCATGTTATAGCACATATCAAAATTTAATGATGTTCCACTGTACATATATACCACATATGGTTTATCCATTCACATGTTGATGGATACTTGGGTTGCTTCCAATTTTTGGATATTGTGAAGAATGCTGCTGTAAACATTGTACAAATTAATGATTGAATCCCTATTTTCAACTCTTGGATATATACTTAGGAGTGGAATTGTGTCTTATGGTAGTTCTATGTTGAACCTTTTGAGAAACTGCCAAACTGTTTTACACAGCAACTGCATCCTTTTACATTCCCACCACCAATACACAAGGGTTCCAAATTCTCCATACCCTTGCCAACACTTATTTTATTTTCTAAATTATAGGTATTCTTGTATCTTTTCATGAGTTTATTGGCAATTTGTATGTCTTCTTTGGAGAAATGTATATTTAAGTCCTTTGCCCAATTTTGAATTGTTTTGTTTCTCTTTCTGTTGTTCAGTTTTAGGTATTCTTTATAAATTCTGAATATTAATCTCATCAGATATATAGTTTGAAAATATTCTAGTATATTTTCTAGGTTGTCTTTCTGCTTTCTTCACAGTTTCCTTTGATGTACAAAATTTCTTAATTTTCATGAAGTCCAATTTAGTTTATCATTTGTTTCTTGTGCATTTGGTGTCATTCATGAAATCATTGCCAAATCCAATTTCATTAGGATTTTGTGGAGTGTTTTCTTCTAAGAGTTTTTATAATTTCACCTTATAATTTTAGGCCATTGATCCATTTTGAGTTAATTTTTGCATATGGTGTAAGTTAAGGGTATGGTTTCATTCTTTTACATGTGAATATCTAATTCTCTAGGCATCATTTATGAAAACACTGTCCTTTCCCCATTAAATGGTCTTGGCACCTTTGTCAAAAATGAATCCATCATATATGGGATGGTTTATTTCTGGGCTTTATATCCTATGCCATTGGTCTACATATCTGTAATACCACTACCATACTTTTGCTTACTGTAGCTTTGTAATAAATTTTGGAGTTTGGAATTGCAAGTCCTCCAAATTTATTAATCTCTTTTAAGGTTGTTTTTGCTAAAATGGGTCTCTTGATATTTCATATGAATTCTAGGATGGGTTTGTCTACTTTTACACAAAAAAGTCATTGGAATTCTGATAAGGATTGTATTGAATCTGTAAATCGTCTTGGGTAGTATTTTCATCTCAACAATATTAAATCTCCCAATCCATGAACATAGGATGTCTTGGCATTTACTTGTTCCAAACAAATTCACATTTATTTTTTTAAGCAAAAGACAAAGACTCTGTTTATAAGCTTTACACTTTTAAAACTACACATTACATATTTAAACAATTGTCAGAACTTACTATGTTGACAGCATTCACGCACACCTAGAAAACATCCTCAATTTATATTAAATTAGAAATGTATTACCATTAATGCTTAATATCTTAGACTACTAAATACTAAAAAAAAAAAAAAAAAAAATTGAAATTGTTTTTGTGGAAGATTCATCCTAGCAATGCTAATTTCACAGCAGGCTGACACTACCTGACTCACATTTCAAACACAATAGAAAAGCAGGTCTGTGTTGGTGTTAGTGTACAAAAGAGTCATGCCATCTTGGAAAACATTTAATAAAAAGCAAGCACACTGAGAAATTTACAACAATTTTAAATACAAAAAAAAAATCAGGATACAATTATGTGGCTCCAACAATAAACTCAAGTCAATGAGAACTGGGGGCTCCAATGAGCTGTTTATGAATAATTTAGGTCTAGTTATACTGAAAATTGAGTTCAAAATCCTCAAAAAATGTTCCTCAAATGGTGCTTAATCCTCACATAGTGCTTGTTAGAGTTTACCATTTCTATTTAACCCGTGCAATGAATTCCTTGCTATGCAAGTGCGGTAGCTGCTCCTTGCCATTTATCATTAAGGACTTTGGACTTCAACTTCTATACTTTCTTGACCATCTTGACAATCTCTTTGTAGTGATTTTTCTGCCATTAACTATTTAACAGAAGTTGGAATAGATTTGAAGTTGCCCATCCCACTTCTACCAAATGACGAGGAAAAGAATGAAGTGAGGCTTTCACATCCTAATGAATCGAAGGCAGTCAATCCTGTATCAAAAGATAACCTGCCCCCAGAAGATGGAAATCCACTGAAAGCAGAGGAAAATCAACCTCTGCCCTGGCTCCTGCTTCTATGGGGACCCTTTCAATTCCCCCCAAAAAAGTCCTCAAATGGGTCTTTGCAGAAGCTGAATGAAAATAGGTCTCTTTCACCAAAAAATTCCCTGAAGATGACATCTGGGTTATGGAATGTGAAGCCAAACAAATGGACAGACAAAATGATTTCTACCTCCACCTCCACCATCTAACCCTTCTTTGCATATCTGTCCTGTTTTCTGATAACACCTCATATATCTCAGCTACTTGTTTGAATGTTCTCTCTGCTCCTTTTTCATCCTCAGCTTTATCAGGATGCCAAGAGCAGTACAGGAAATGGCTCCTTGTGCTTTGCTTTCTCTCCTCAGACTTCACTTTTTAGGTATTATTAAAAAGTACATTTTTTTTTTTTTTTTTTTTAGGGCAGTGTCACTGGCGTCCCAAGCGAGCTCCCAACCAACGTGCCACTCGGCCGGCCCTAGAAATTACATTCTTAATTTCATTTTTGGATTGTTTGTTGCTGGTATACAGAAGTACAACTGATTTTTATCAGTTGATTTGTACTCCGCAAATTTGAAGAATTTGTTTTTTAGTTCTAGTAGCTTTCTTGTGAATTCTTTGGATTTTCTAAAACGTAGATCAATAATCTATGAACAGATGTAGCTTTACCTCTTCATTTCCAAAGCTGATGCTTTCTTTTTTCCTTGTCTTAATAGCTTTAGCTTGTACTTCCAGTAAAACATTAAACAGAACATGGTGAAAATGGGCAATCTTTACTTGTTAGTGATATTAGGGTAAGGTTTTCAGTCTTTCATCACTGCATATGATGTTAACTGTGGGTTTTTCATGAATGCCCTTTATCACGTTTTGAGGAACTTTCCCTCTATTCCCAGTTTCCTAAGAGCCTACATTATAAAAGGCTGTTGACTAGAAAAAGAGCAAATTAAACTAAAAGTAAGCAGAAAAAAAAAATCAGATCCCAAATCAATGAAATTAATATAAAATAATAAAGAAAATTGATGAAACCAAAATGTAGATTTTTAAGATCAATGAAATTGATAAACCTCTAGCCAGGATGATCAGGAAATAGAGAGAAAGAGAAAGCAAGGCATTACCACAAATGATAAAGGTGTGACACCACCAGAAAGTATACAGATACAAAACAAATAAGTGATTTATGAATAACATGTCAAACTCAGCGACTGAAATGAAATGAAAAAATCCCTTAAAAGGTGGAAACTATCAAAGCCAACTCAAAAAAAATACATATATAAAACCTGAATACCCCTATATCAGTTAAGACATTGAATTTAAGGTTTAAATTCTTCCAAAACAGGGAACATTAGGCCAAGACAGATTCACTGGTGTATTCTACCAAACATGTAAGAATGAAATAATACGGATTCTACATGCATTATTTCAGAAAACTTAAGAGGTATTTCCAATTCATTTGAATGAATCACTCTGATACTAAAACCTCACAAAAATATTATAAGAAAAAAACAAACTAATCTCCCTCATGAAAGTGAAAGTAACAATTCTTAACAAAATTGTAGCAAATCTAATCAAGCAATATATAAACAAATAGGGTAATGTATCTTGACAAAATAGGATTTATTCCAGAAATGCAGGCCAATTTCATAATTCAAAAACCAATCAATGTAGTTCATATATCGAATTCAAAAAGGAAAACCATATAATCCCCTCAGTGAACAGGAAAATGGCACTTTACTAAATTCAAAGCCCATTCAAAACTGAAACTTTAAAAAAAACTGAGATTAAAAAGAGTGATTTAACCTAATGAAGGAAATCTACAATATAAAAATGCACAGCTACTATTAGGCTTAATGGTGAAAAGACTGAATGTTTTCACCTGAAGAAATGAAGACAAGGATTCCTATTCCCACTTCTATGCAATATTATAGGAGTCCCTAGGCCGTAAATAAGTGGGGGAAATAAAGCAAATAAGGTTAGAAAGGAAGAAGTAAAACTGCTCTTATTTGCAGGTGATACAATCCTATATTTAGAAAATCCTAAGGAATCCATAATAAAACTACAACTAACAAATAAGTTTAGGAAGTCATGGGACACAAGGATTAAAGCCCCCAAATCAATTGCATTTCTATAACTAGCAATAAACTATCCAAAAATGAAATTAAGAGAATTCCATTCTGAATAGCATCAAAGGAATAAAACATTTAAGAATAAATTTAACAAAAGAGATTTATTAAAAACTACAAAATATCGCTTAGAGAAATTGAAGGAGATGTATAAATGGAAAGAAATATATGGAAACGTATGTTCATGGATTGGAAAATGCAATATTATTATGAAGACAACTCTCACCAATCTGATCTGTAAAGTCAACACAAAGGCTTTTTTGTTTTTTTAAATGGTAAGCGGATCCTAAATGCAAGGAATGCAGAATACCTGAAAGAATTTTAAAAAACAACGAAGCAGGTCTTTCATTATCATATTTTAAAACTTGCAGAAAAGCTACAGCAATCCATCAAAATTAAAAAATTTAACGCTAGGTGGGCATTATAGTAAATGAAAAGACAAGGCACTCAGTGGGGAAAAAATATTTCTAGATCATGATTCTGATAAAGGACTTGTGTCATATATATACACAGGGTGCCACAAAAATGTATACACATTTTAAGAAGGGAAAAACTGTATGAAAATTGTAATACTCAATATATATTGATAATAAAAGATGAATACAAGTCACGTGTGACTTCTGCAATGACAAGAGGGGCTCAGAGTGGTTCCCATCAGCGTCCAGACACTTCTGATTACGGCGAACTACTGCTTGAGCAATGCTGACCAAAGTGTCCGCTTGTGTACATTTTTTTGGCACCCTCTGTATATACTGGGGGTGCCAAAAAAATGTACACACATTTTAAGAAAGGACAAAACTTAACAAATTACGATGATGGTAGCCACTTTAAGCATCTCTTGTAACTGCAGAAGTGAAACGTGACTTGTATTCATCTTTTGTTAACAGTATACATTATTAAAATTTTAATAGTTTTTCACTTTCTTAAACTGTGTATATATTTTTTTGGTACCCTCTGTATATAAAGAACTCTTACAACAAGAAAAAAATGAGAAATGGAGAAAAGATTTAAATGCTATCCCAAGTACATATGAAAGAGTAATAAGCAAATGAAAAGATGCTGAACCTCATTCGAGTTTAAGGAAATGCAAACTAAAGCCACAATGAAATCTGACTTCATGCAAACTAAGCGGTTATAATAAAAAAGCCCGGCAGTAGCTGAGGATGCAGAGAAAGTGAACTCCCATATCCTGCAGGTGGGAATGTGAGATAGTAAAGCCATTTTGGAAAACAGTTCAGCAGTTTTTTAAAAGCTAAGTAAACACTTTTTCTATAACTCAGCTATTCAACTCCAAAGAATCTATACAAGAGAAATGATAACATACAAGGACATTTACATCAATGTCAAAGGACACAGCAGCAGTTATTAATAATAGCCAAGAGGGAAAGAAGGGAAAGAATTCAACTTTCTGTTGAGTGCTGGAGAAAGAAAACTGATGCATATCTAGAAAACTGAGTAATACCTCTAACAAGGGAATAAAATACAGACATATGCTACAACAAGGATACACTTCAGAAAGATTTTAGTAAGTGAGAGACCAAAGTCAACATAATAAATATCACGTTTCATTTATATGAAATATTCAGAAAAGGCTCATTTTTATTTTTTTAAATTAAATTAAATTTAATATTTAAAATTAGTTCCAGGCGTACAACAGTGCAATAGTTATACTTTTTACCCCTCAAAGTGACAACCCCTCCCCCACATATCATACATATCTACTACAATTCCTTTGACTCCCCTCCCACATTATAATCCACATCCCGTGACTATATATATTCAATCATAGCTGACATACAATATTATACAACAACAGCCCAGGTGTACAGAGCAGTGATCAAGCCTCTCCTCATCCATGAAGTGGTCTCCCTAACAAGACACGTGACCATCTGACATTCCACAGAATATTTACAACATTATTAATTATATTCTCCAAACTGTTTTTCCTATCCCAGTAGCAATATTGTAGTTACCTATTTTTGCTGTCTAATCCCTTCCGCCTCTCCCTCATCCCCACCCCCTCCCAACTAGCAACCCTCAGTTTTTCCTCTGTATCTATGAGACCGTTTCTGTTTACTTTGCTCGTTCATTCAGTTTTTTAGATTCCATGAAAAGGCTCATTTTTAGACTGAGATCAGCAATGACCTGGCATGGAGGATGGGGCAGGACTAAGTATAATGGGCTTGAGGAAATTTGTAGAAATAATGAAATGTCCTAAAACCAGACTGTGGTGATGGCTGCACACTATACAAATGTACTAAAAGTAAATGAACTGTGCACATATAATGGGTAATTTCCATGATATATTGTACCTCAATAACACTTAAAAAGCCAAATCAAAAATCTGAACTAAAAATAACATCTGCAATTAAAAACTTCACTTGAGATCTCAATAACAGAATGGAGGCAGGAAAAAAGAGCCACTGAATGTAAAGACAGATCACTGGAAATTAGCTAATCTGAGCAACAATAAAAGGTTGAAAGAAAATAAACAGAGCTTTGGGAATGATGGACAATATCAAAATGTCTAGCATACAAGTCATCCGAGTGCCAGAATGAGAATTGTGCAGAAAAAAAAATGTTGGTAGGAATAGCAACCAAAAACTTCCCAAATTTGATAGAAGATAAATTCACACATCAACCCCCTCAGCAAACCCAAACAAGATAAACTGATAGAAAAACATACCCAGAACTATCAAACTGCTAAAAACTAAAAATACAAAAAAAAAAAAAAAAATTGAAAGCAGCTACAAAAAAATAACACACTTTATTCAGGGAAACAAAGATTCAAACAACTTCAAATTTCCCATCAGAAACCATGAAGACAAAGATGGTAGAAAAACATCTTTAAAGTGATGAAAGAAGAAAAGGCATCACCTAACAGCTCTTAATTCAGTGAAAATGTCCTTCAGGAATGAAGGTGAAATTAATCCACTCTGAGGTGACGAAAAACAAAGAGAATTTATGGCAAGCACAGCTGAGATGAAATGATAAAGCAGTCTTTAGTCCGAAGTGATATGCAGGGGAAGCTGCTTTCTTAGGAATGGAGGAAGAGGAACAGAATTGGTAACCGCATAAAGGACGATTTGCCTCCTCTTTAAGTGACTCTCAAAGGAGAAATCTTAACACAGTCTGGTGGGCTTTCCAAGTATATAAATGTGAAACACATGGCAAATTATTACAAAATCAATGGGGGAGCATAAATAGATCTATATGAATGGAGAGGCTTACATTTTACTTGAAGTGCTAAGACATTAAATCTATATAAACTGTTAAGTGATTGCAAGGTATGTAATATTGTAACCCCTACAGTAACAGCAAAACAAATTTGAGATTAATCAAAAGAACATTTGAAAGAACATTAAAATGGAATAATAAAAATGTTCAAATCATGCAAAAGAAAAATGAGAAACAGAAACAAAAATAACAGATGATAAAGCTCAGACATATAGCAAGCAAGAAATAAGCATCACTACATCCCTTAAGAGAAGAAAAGGTCTTGACAACTGCAAATTCATGATTTTCTTGACCCTAAAAATGAAGTCATGGGGCAAAAAATTATACAGAAATTTAGAGAAAAGAAGATGCCTGCAGAAAACAACAGAATCTGAGCATCGGATTACTGGACCCAATGCCACAAAAAGTCATATAAATGCAGGTAGGAAGGTTAAACTAAAAAATTATAATAAATTGCTAAAGGCCAAGTAGGCTACCAGGAGAAGCAGCAGCCCCTCTGGGTTTCAAAAGGGGGATGGGTTGCAATCATTCACCTGCAGCCTTTACCAACAGGTAACCACAGGAGAGGAAGCAGAGAAAAATTCCCCTGGGGATACGTGGGGGGAGGGGAGGCTGCAGCTCTGCCCAGATACACCACTCCTACTGCTCTGAGCAAAAAAAAAGTTCTTACAGAAACCTTGCAGCCTCAAGCACTGGGGAGAAGAATAGAGGGCAGAAAGAAAAAAGCCTCAGCGCACAGTGTGGGGACACGAGTGGAAAGCAGCTACCTTTGGGTGAAAGAAAGCTTTAGTCTAGGGGAGGCCCCGAAAAGCCTGCTGGCTGCCTCTGGGTGCTGAGCACACGATGCGATAGACAGATGCGGTTATGGAGACGTACACTTGAAACCTATGTAACTTAACTAACCACTGTCAACCCAATACATTTAATAATAATGCATTGTTATTATTTACCACAGCAGTACATCTGAAGGTGCAGGATGAGAAGGCCACACTGCAAGGCGCAGGTTCAGTCTTCATCTGAACAGCAGATGAATGCCTTTCCTTCTTCTCCACCACAGACTAACAAGTCAGAGTCACACAAAGGACACAGCTCCAGGAGAGAGACCCTCTGTGGGGAGCAGTGCAAAGTGGGGGGACTCACGAAGTGTCATCACATGGTTCAAAGCCCGTAGTGTAGAAGCCACAGTCACAAGGTTCAAAAACAACCCAGGCTAGTTTGACACAAAATTCTACCTTAATAGCCTAGACAAAGGAAAGGTACTTTTCTCAAAGAACATAAAATACTGACTTCGGGATCTACTATCTTACATACAGCATGTCTGACTTTCAACAAAAACTATAATACATACAAAGACAAAGGGACAAAAACCAGTTTGAAAAGCATGCAATCTTCAAAACCAGACTCAGAAGATGTGGGAACTAACAGATCATTTAAAATAACTAGGACATGTTAAAAACTTAGGTGACAGGTAAGGTTCACACAGGTAATATCTGAAGAGAGATGGAAACTGTAAGAATCAAATGAAAAGAACAGAAATGCCTTTAATGGGCTCATAGGAGACTCAACACAAATGAAGAATCGGGGAAGGGGAACAGAGGTTAACCGAAAGACAACTAAGATGCAAACAGAAAGTAGCAAAGATCTTTAAAAAACAAAATCACTCAAGACAGAACTATGGAGACAGTAAAAAGATCCGTGGTTGCCAGAGGTTGGGGGGAAGGGGAAACAAACAGGCGAATACAGAGGCCTTTTAGAGCAGAGACTCTGCGTGACATTTTAATGGTGGACACGTCATGACACATTTGGCCAAACCCATAGAAGGCACAACACCAAGAGCGACCTGTATACAGCAGTAATTATGACTCTGATAGCTGTGGCGGTCAGGAAGCAGTCAGGCCAGAGTGGTCCGTGGAAGGCGTGCCCAGTGACTGCCCTGAGCAGAAAAAGGCGGACGCAGGGTGGAGTGTGACCCCATGGAGATAAGATCCGAGCTCCCTGGGGGCTCCTCGCTCCGCACCCAGCGCCCAGGGGACTCTCTCGACCTTCCTTCCTAAGACCCTGTTCACCCTGCCTAACCCTATCCTTTGCAACCTGAGGGGCCCTCCAGCGTGACTCCACTCTCCCTGGACCACTGGACGCTCTCCTCTGGCCGGAGCCTCGCTTAATGCCCGAGTCAGTAGGACTAGATCCATGGCTTGCTTCTTATGAAGTCTGCCATTGTGGGAAGACACCAACGGATGTGAGACTCGTCCTTTGATAGTGACATCCCGCTCACGACATGACCCCCTCGTGTAAACTAGGGGCTTTGGATGATGATGTGTCAATGTAGGCTCCATCAGAAACCAATGTACCACTCTGATGGGAAATGCTGATAATGGGGGAGGCCATGTGTATGTGGGGGCAGGGGTACATGGGAAATCCTGTCACTTTTGCTAGGAACCTAAAACTGCGCTGAAAGATAGCCTGTTTAAAAAAACACTGTCATACTCCTGTAAGAAACACAGCTTTCAATTAGCATTAACACTGTACCATCAGTGCTGTTTCTAAAAACACATGGTTCCTTCTAGGTGTCATCTACGTTCTCTGTCAATCATTTTAATCAATATTTGTGTAATGAGTAAGGTATGTGTTCACACATTTTTTTTATATGTGGTCCTCCAAAGGTTTCAGCACCTTTTATTACAGAGGTTCTCCTTTCTACAGTAAATGGTCTTTCCATCTGTGTTGAAATAATTAACTAGCTTTGCGTGGGTCTACCCCTAGACCCCACCACTGCTCCACGGGTCGTTGTAGTTCCTTCACCAACACCACATAGTGCTGGCAACTCCATCTTGACTGTAATCCTAAAAGTCAGGTAGTATGAGCTCTCAAACTTTTTAGTTTCACATTTTCAGAACCGTTTTGGCTATTCTTTTTTTTTTTTGAGGGCAGTGTCAGTGGCCCTCACATGTGGGACCCGAACCAGGGCCGCTGGCTTCCTAAGCCAGCACTTAACCACCACGCCACTCGGCCAGCCCTAAAAGCTTTTTTTGGCTATTCTTGTGTCTTTGCATTTTTACATAAATTTTAGAATAAGCTTGGCAATACCCACAAAAAGAGGATGCTAAGATTTTGACTGTTATGATACTGAATCTATAGATTGTGGACGAAAAAGGGGCCAAAGACTAAACCTGACGAGATCATGGGAGGCCAGCATGACAGGCCCTACAAACTCAGAGACTGGAATGTAACCACACAGGGTTGTCTGAACAGAAACATTCCTACCTAAAGGTGGTAATGACATCCTAGGTCTGTAGCTTCCTTGACAAAGGTCAGTCTTTACCCTAAGTGAGTCTTTCTGCATTTTTGCATGTAAGATAACATACCTTTGAAAGGTCAGAGTAATCTTCTTCCCCCAACCCTTACCCCTCAGGGCACACCTACCTCCCCAGAGTATGAGACCACATTGTTATCTTGTCCCCCACCCCATACCATCTCTGTGTGCGTAAATATTAATTATTAACTATCCTGCACCCATCAATATAAAAGAAATATGTTTACTTTTGATCCAATCCCAGAGATTTCCCCCCTTTGCTTTCTCCCGCCCCTTAATCTATCACCCATGGATTTCATGTAACCTTCCTTATGTCTCCCTCCTTTGAGTCTATTGTACAAAATAAGCTGCATGCACTATAAAGTTAGTCACACCAGTGTATATATAGTAGTGAAAAGGCAGAAAAAAGTTTCATTAAGAGAGGCTTGGTTAAATATGGTAAATATGTATAAGGGAAAAGGAAGAAACCATTGCAAATATATGCATATATGTGGTCTAGGCATTATGGATGTGTATAGATGTGTACTTAAGACCTCGATATATTGTTAAATGCAAAAACTACAAACAGCATCTTTGGTTAAGATGCCACATTCTTTTAAAATTAATCACACATAGGCATGTATTACATATAACAACATGCTGTAGATACATCTTCAATAATACAAATATATATAAATATAAAGGTATTCATTGTAGCCTTGTTTGCAATTGGAAAACACTGGAAAGAACTGAAATGCCAATACACAGGAGATTAGTTAAATAAACTATAGTCTGTCTAAACAATGAAGTACAATACAGCAGGAAAAAAAAATACACACAACCACATATAAACACATATGTATAGAAAAATACACATAGAAATAGGGATATCCATGTAAGTGAATATAAACATATACTTAACTGTGTTGACTGAGAGCCTGGAAACAATGATACCCCAGTAATAATGAGCATACAAACAGTTTTCTAAAAGCCATTCTCTGCAATAGAAACCAGGATTCCTTGGAGAAATGGTTGATTCCAGTGGGATGGGGGAAACACACGACGTGCTTAGAACCTATTATGGTACTGGAAGGTACAGCAATGCTCGAAAATCATGGGGGCATATCAGAAGGGCACAGGAGTCAACCTGAAGGAAAGCCCAGTGGCCAATCCTGAGAGCCACAGCAATAAAATGATAGAATTCAGTTATAACCAAAAGAACGAAATGAATATTGACGAGTCCACACTGACATAAGTATTTGGTTAAACAAAATGGGGAGAAGAGACAGCTCTTCCTTGCAGAATTTCAGTTAATAAATATAGATGGAATAATGGAAACTAAATAACCACGAGACAAACGCTAACGGAATCCATGTAGCAGGTAAAGAATCATGGATAGATAAAATCAGTGAGTGAAGGTATGATGAGAAACATGACATTTGTATAATCTCTAAGTATATCCCCACAAGATACATGTAAAATTGAAAGGGCAAAGCAGTAACCTTACAGTGCAAAAGCCTGGTACATATCAACCAAAAGATCAAAGTTAACATCATACATATTAAGACATATTGAGGGCCGGCCGAGTGGCGCGGTGGTTAAGCGCTGGCTTGGGAAGCCAGCGGCCCTGGTTCGGGTCCCACATATGAGAGCCAGTGATGCTGCCCTCAAAAAAAAAAAACAAACAAACACATATTGATATCACATACATATGATGCACAGCATTACTTCTATAGCATTATTTGCAAGGCTGCATAACATGAATTAAGTCATGAAAAATGCCAAGATGACAGTTTTTAAAATTACATGATAGAGACTTTAAAACAACTATTATAAAAATGCTCAGACAAGCAATTACATTCTTACAACAAATACTGAAACAGAAAGTCTTATCAAGATATATGATATAAAGAAGAGCACATATAAATTTTAAAGTTAAACATACAATAACTTAAATTTAAAAATAAACAGAGACAACTACACACTGGAGATAGCAAAGGAACTTAAAAGGAATAAATAGAAATTATCCAATACTAAAAGAGAGAGAAAATATTCAATACAAATGTACAAAGGCTCAGGAAACTATGAGACAGTAACAGAAAGATAGAAGAAAGAATTGGGGATTGAAAAATTTGAAAAAATTAATGCCTGAAAACTTCCTAAGTTTGACAATAGACACAGACCTACAGTTACAAGAAACTGAAAAAATTTCAAAACGGATAAACACAGATATTCACAGCCAGATACATCATAATAAAATTACCAAAAACTGAAGCCATAAAAATATCATACACGCAGTAAGTGAAAAATGAAAATTACCACATACTAGAATAATTATAATAACTGATTTCTGTAAGAAAACATGGAAGTCAGAAGAAAGTGGCACACATGTTTAAATGACTGAAAGAAACTGTCATTCCCGAATAATCTATCCAGAAAAATTACTTGCAGGAATGAAAATAAAATAAAGACATTCTCAGATGATGGAAAACTTAAGTGTATGTAACCCATGAGATCTTCGCTAAAAGTTCTTCATGTAATGGGAAATATCAGGAAAAACCCTGAATCATCAGGAATGAAGAACAAAAAAATTTATCTGCATGATACAACAGATTATTTATAGCTCTGTTGAGTTGTTTAAAGTTGATTAAGGATTGAAAGAAACAGACATTTTCTGAGTTTTCAATGTGTGCCAATACAATAATATATAACAATTATAACAAAAAGGAGAGTTAAGGGACCTATAAGATGTTGATGTTACTATATTCCAGGGTAAAATACAGACACTGAAAATTTAGGTCTGTATTGTGTAACCTAAAACAAACACTAAAAAATGGCTACGTAAAAACATATAGCCAAAAGAAACAATAAAATCAAAATGGAAAACTAAAACGTATTCAAATAACCCAAAAGAAGGAAGAAAAGGGTGGAAAGAGGAACAAAAAAGGAACAGAAAACAAATTAGTAAACCTAAATCCAAACATATCAATATTTCCATTAAATATAAATGGTCTAAGCACCAAAACTCAAACACAGAAATTGTCAAAATGACAAAAAAATACCCCCATACACACTAACCCATGATATTACAATACTGCCCACAAGAAACAGACTTTAAATATATTGATATAGGCACACTAAATTAAAGGAATGAGAAGATACACATCATGCACACGCCAACCAAACAATATATTCATTAAAGACAAAAATAGATTTCAGAGCAAAGAAAATTACCAGTGATAATGAAGGGAATTACATAATGACAAAAGGGTCAACAGATATAATATTTTAACAAGAACCCACAGCAATACGACTTGTATATGCACCTAACAGAGCTTCAAAATGCAAGAAACAAAAACTGACAAAATAAGACAAAAAATAGACAAATGAACAAGTATACTTAAAGACTTCAGTACTTGCCTGTTAGTATTAGAATTAACAGGCAGAAGATCACCCAAGGTAGAGAAGACTGAACAAGATCATCAACCAAGGAGTCTTCTCAGTGGCTATACAACACTCCAACCATTAACAGCAGAATTCACATTCTTTTGAAGTACATGTCACAGTGACATAGAGCAAAGCCTAACATACATTAAAAAAAAAAAAATGAAATTATACAAAGTATTTTCTCAAACCATAATATAATTAAACTAGAAATCAATAACAAAAAGAAGATGGGGGGCCGGCCGAGTGGCGCAGCGGTTAAGCACTGGCTTGGGAAGCCAGCAGCCCCGGTTCGGGTCCCACATATGAGGGTCAATGACACTGCCCTCAAAAAAAAAACAAGAGAAGATAGGGAACTCTAAACAAGTTAAAATTTAAAAATCAACTATACTTTTCACTTTCAGAAGTTAAAATCTTTTTATATCTTTCATCCTTCAATGTAACATTTTCAGTCTTTCCTGTACATTCATAATAACTGTTTTAAAGTCCTTAAACCATTAATTCTATTGTGTCATTTTGGAGTTAGCTTCAATTGATAGATTTTTCTCCCCATATTTTCCAGATCTATACAGGCCTGACTTTTTAGAATCTGCTCAATTCATTTTTCTTTCTTTTTTTTTTTTTTTTACGGCCGTGTCACTGGCCCTGACATGTGGGACCCAACTGGGGCCGCTGGCTTCCCAAGCCAGCGCTTAACCACAGCACCACTCGGCCGGCCCTCAATTCATTTTTCAATGTAAAACTTGTTACCTTCACACTCTTTTCCAGCATAGTTGTAGTCAAAAATTATTGGCATAAGATGGTTATGCAATTTGTTTAAAAAATGGGCAAAAGGGGCCGGCCGAGTGGCGCGGTGGTTGAGAGAGCTGGCTTGGGACGCCAGTGGCCCCGGTTCGGATCCCACATATGACGGCCAGTGACATTGCCCTCAAAAAAAAAATAAAAATAAATAAATAAATAAATAAAATAAAAAATGGGCAGAAGATCTGAATAGACCTTTTCCCAAAGACAAGCAGATGGAATATTCTCAACATCAGTAATCATCAGGGAAATGCAAACCAAAACCACAATGAGATACCACCTCACTCCTGTCAGAATGGCTATTATCAGTAAGACAATAAATAACAAGTGTTGGAGAGGACACAGAGAAAAAGGAATCCTCACAGACTGCTGGTGGAAATGTAAACTGGTGCAGCCACTATGGAAAACAGTATGGAGGTTCCTCAAAAACATTAAGAATAGAGAGCTACCATATGACTCAGCAATCCCTCCTCTGGGTAGCTACCCCAAAATTTTGAAAACATTTATTTATAAAGATATATTTACTGTTATGTTCACTGCAGCTTTATACATGGTAGCCAAGACATGGAAGCAACCTAAATATCCTTCGATGGATGACTGGATAAAGAAGTTGTGGTATATACAGAGGGTGCCACAAAAATGTACACATTTTAAGAAAGGAAAAACTATTAAAATTGTAATAATATATACCGATAACAAAAGATGAATAAAAGTCACATTTGACTTCTGCAATGACAAGAGGTGCTCAGAATGGTTACCATCAGCGTCCAGACACTTCTGATTACAGCAAACTACTGCTTGAGCAACGTTGACTAGTGTCCACTTGTGTACATTTTTTGGCGCCCCCCAGTATACTCATATACATACACAATGGCTTACTCAGCCATAAGAAAGGATGAAATACTGCCATTTGTGACAACACGGATGGATATTGAGAGCATCATCCTAAGAGAAATAAGTTAGATGGAGAAGGACAAGAACCACATGAATTTGCTCATTTGTGGGATATAAAACAAAAAGCAACAAACAAACAAAACACACTCAGACAGAGACAACACTATGGCAGTTACCAGAGGGGAATGGGGAAAGGGAGAGGATGAAGAGGGTAAAAGGGGCCAACTATATAGTGATGGTGGGGGGAACTAAACTCTGGGTGGTGAACACACAATGCAAAATACACAGAGAATGTAATATAGAATTGTACACTTGAAACGAATATAATGTTATTAATCAATGTCACCCCAATAAATTTAATTTTTAAAAAATTTAAAAGGACAAATAACGAGTGTTGGTGAAGATGTGGAGAAAAGAGAACCCTCGGTGCACTGTTGGTGGGAATGTTAATTAGTGTAACCACTATAGAAAACAGTATAAACGTTCCTCGAAAAATTAAAAATAGAACTACCATACAATCCAGCAATTCCACTTCTCAGTATTTATCAAAAAAAACAACAACAAAAAAACAGAAACATTAACCTACAGAAATTGCCAAAGGGAGTTCTTTGGGCTAAAATGGAAGGATTAGACAGTAACTCAAAAGTTGAAGAAATAAAGAATATGGGTAAAGGTAACTACATTGGTAAATATAAAAGACAGTATTATTGTATTTTTAGTTTATAACTCCTCTTTTTTTCCCCTATTTCTTTCTATATGACTTAAAAAGAAATGGACAGGGCTGGCCGAGTGGCTCAGTTGGTTGAGAGCATGGGCTCTGAGCAACAGGGTCTACGGTTTGATTCCCACATGGGATGGTGGGCTATGCCCACCTGCAACTAAGATTGAACAGGGCACCTTGAGCTGAGCAGCCAGGAGCTGCAGAAAAAAGAAAAAAAAAAAAGAAATGGACAGACTGATCCTAAAATTCATAAGGAACTGCAAGGGGCCCTGAATAGCCAAAACAATCTTGAAAAAGAACAAAGTCCAAGTACTGACATTTCCCAATTTTAAAACTTAGGACATACAATCTACAGTAATCAAAACCGTATGGTACTAGCATTAGGACAGATACAGGGACAAATGAAATAAATTTGAAAGACCAGAAACAAACCCATATATCTATGGCCAATTGATTTCAAAAAGGGTGCCAAGACCATTCAATGGGAAATAAAGTCTCTTCAACAAATGGTGTTGGGACCACTGGCTATGCACATATAAAAGAATAAAGCTGGATCTCACATCACATACAAAAGTTAACTCAAAATAGATCAATGACATAATTATAAGAGCTAAGACCACAGAACACTTAAGAGGAATATTGGGTTGTCGGAAAAGTCATGACATATTTTTGCAATGAAAAACATAGAAAAAAATACATTATGACTTTTCCGACAACCCAACACATACAGGTAAATCTTCATGACCCTGTATTTGGCAAAGAATTCCTAGATTTGACACCAAAAGCACCAGGAACAAAAGAAAAAAATAGATGAATTAGACTTCAAATAAAAAAAGACCAAAACTGTACACAAAAGGACACTATAAAAAAGTATAAAAAATACCAACAGAATTGGGGGGAAAAATTACAAATCATGTATACAATAATAGTCTACTGTCCAGAATACATAAAGAATTCTTACAACTCAAAAACAACAAAAAGCCAAACACCCAAATTTAAAAATGGGCAAAGGACTTAAATAGACATTTCTGGAAAGAAAATATACAAACGGCCAACAAGTACATGAAAATATGCCCAAAATCATTAGTCATTAAGGAAATGCAAACGTAAACCACAATGACATACTGCTTCAAACATATTAGAGATGGTTGCAATACCTTTAAAAACCCAAAACAGGAAATAACATACAAGGAGTACGATGATTTTAAGTATAACTTATAGAGAAATCACCAAACTATTTTCCAGAGTGGCTGCACCATTTTACATGCCAGCAGCAATGAACGACGGTTCTAATTTCTCTAATTCCTTGCAAAGACTTATTTCATGTTGTGGGTTTTTTTAAAATTAGCTTCTATTCTCAGTTTATAAGAAACTTCATTGGCCTGTTACTGTACCACAGATAACAGGCACTTAAAGATTAATCTTTTTAAATTGACTTTTCCTTTTGAAATTTCTCTTAAATTTAAAAAAATAACCTATGCTAGGGAAGGTTCCTATGTCATCAAACTTCAAGAAATGCAGAGGGAAAAGAATGACTGTTTAAAAATAATGGTTATCTCTGGGGATAAGGGAAGAGAGAGATGCAGTCAGGGATGGGCACACAGAGAACAACTATAATGGTAATGTTTTCTTTTTAAGTTTGGTTAGTGAGAACAGAGGTTCACTGTATTATTCTTCACATATCTATATACGTTTTAAGTATTCCATAAGATAGAGGAAGCTCCTCCCAAACAAGACAAAGAAAAGGAAGTTAACCTTGCGTTCTTTTTCTTTTTTTTTTAGCTGAGCCATCCTGCCACCTGTTGTAACCTTGCGTTCTTTCATCACCCCCCTCACCACCACTAAAAACATGGGATCACACTAGATGGGGTATTCTGCAACTTAATTTTCTCACGTAACAATCCATTACAGCATGCTCTAGATCAAAAAAGTGTACTGAGGTAAATCAGTTTCCACAGTTGCAAAATATATCAAAATACAAATGTCCTACAATTTATTCAAGTATTCTACTGATGGATACATGGGTTACAAAAACAAAGCTGCAAAGGTATCCTGTTCATGTGTCGTAATATACTGGTACTTTTATCTCTGTAGGATAGATTCATAAAAGCCGAACTATTTGGTTCCAGTATGTAGTCAAGTGATACCTGTATTTTTTTTTTTATTTCCCCAAATATTGCCAGATTAGTTTTTCAAAAGGTTGCATCAGCATGTCATACTCTCTCCAGCAACATGAGTGAAATAAGGGCACTTCTTAACCAAAATTTCTTTTAACCACATAAGCATTGAAAAGCAGATTAGACCGGCCGAGTGGCGCGGTGGTTAAGCGCTGGCCTTGGAAGCCAGCGGCCCCAGTTCGGTCCCACATATGAGGGCCAGTGACACTGCCCTCAAAACAAAACAAACTAACAAAAAAAACCAGATTAGATGTAATTTTTTTTACTGTCCTCACCATATAGTAAACATGTTATGCTTAGCATAAACAAATTTATTTTCACCAAGAGATCTGAACACGAGAAACCTAGCTCTTTTCTTAAAGGATGAGTAATCAAGCTAACAACCCATAAAATAATGTAGCAATTCCCCCCAAAGATTACCTGTAACCCCAAAGACACACTCTACCTCTGAGATGCTTCCAGAACAAATATTAAGTATTATATTATATGCCCAAAAGTCCTCATTCAGGGCATAGAAAAAAAAATTATTTTATAAAATCGAGCCCCTCAGGACTATTACAAACTGATTTGCTCATGAAAACTACGACATTTGTATGCGAAAGGCAGAAGAAGGAAATAAATTAGGAGGCCCAACGGGATCAGACTGTTCTTGGACGCGATCTGGGGAAACGGCATCTTTCCTTTGGGATCTATCTTGCTAATAACGGTGCATTTAAACGAGAAGAAACGAGAGAAAAACAGCCAGGAATGCCGCCTTGGAGCTGCGTCCTGCAACCGGCTAGTTTCGTCAGAGCTGGTAAGATGACTAAGGCGAAATTATCCTCCGATATTTTGCAGATAGGAGAGAAAAATTCAATACAAGCTGGCGCCCCCCCTTCCCCGAGGCAGGCCACGCGATCTGGAAGTGTGGAGCCTTGCTAAGGACTTTCCTAGCGGCGGAAGGCTGGGCACTCACCACAATTCAGAAACTGGTCAATTTCTGGACTTTGCTTAGCAGATTCGTCTATGGCCCCCTTTCAAACCTTAGGTACGCCGCCAGGACTTGCGCGCCATTCAAAAGCCGCCATCTTAGGTCTCAGAGGCGCCCTGGGTCAATGAAGGCCTGTTGTTGGGTGTTACAGTCAAATAGGCCCCGCGCCCAGTCGCAGTGCACCACCCAAATGGCTCCGCCGGCAAAGAGCCCGCCAGCCCTGCGGCCCTTACCCCGGTTTTCCGGACTGCTTGCATTTCCTCTCACGGCCTTTGGTGCCTCCCTTGATAGTCTCTCGTTCTTCCTTTTCTTTCCCTTCATTTCTTTTTACTTTTTCCATCCCCAGTATTTTTTTTTTTAACCTTCGCTCTGACTTCTTCCTTCCACGCTTCTAGATATCTCTTGTTCTCAATTTTCATTTACCTCAGAAGTGTGTGAGGTAAAACAAACCTGCCTTTCTGTTATTTCACCAAATTATTGCAACATTATAAGAGAAGCTGAGGACTGATTTTCCCTATTCTTAGATGAGGAAACTGAGGCCCAGGGAGATGAACCAATTTCCTAAATGCTGTAACAGCTACTTAGTGTTAGAGTGGACAAGAACCTCATTTTCTCCACTCCGGTGGGCCCTGCGCTCCTATAGGTCACGGTCTACCCCCACCAACTAATTGAAAAGATGGGAAAACTGAAGACAAAACATGGGAAAAGTTTAGGCCTAAGTTCATACTATAAGTAAATGACAAAAATGGATTTAAAACAAGCTGCTTCCTTGTTTAATTCTGTAACGTAAGCGTTTTCATAAAGGAGTTGGGGATGCTTTTCTCCATCCCGAAAGTCTTTCCTCTTCTTTTAGATGCGGCTTAAGTCCTGACTCCTCTAAGCCTCTATATTTATTAAAACGTTTATCGTTTTTCGTCCCTCTCCATGAGGGAAAATACACTAGCTGGATGCCAGCCCCCAAACCGTAAAAAGAAAGAAGCAGAAGTTGTTTATAAAGTATTATGGGTGAATGGTATGGAAGGTTGGTAGGGAAGGTTTGTGCTGCACAGGAAAGGAAAAGACAATTTAGGGGTCCTAATCCTTTCCAAAGGTGTAGTTTCTTCCTATTCTAATGTTATCTCTAGCTTTCAAGAACCCAGCATGGAACACCTCGTATTCTATTCATTTGCATCATTCCTTTTTCTCTCTGTCTTTAGCTATTGTCACCCTCAAATGGAAGGTAATGGTAGGGAGTTGTGTAAACATCTGGGCTTTGATGTAGGGCCATTCTTGTGTAAAACACTGCATGGAATCCACCAGTGTTCCCTCTGTAATGTGTGTGGCGGAAGAGGTCTTAGTTTAAATTTCAATTGTGTCATTTCCTAGGGCTTGAACTTATCTGTGCATATCTTGGAAATTAGTAGAGCAGACACCAGAAGTCAATTGCAAAAGGAACTGCTGAACTTCTGAGAAAGAGCTCATCCTAACAGAGAAGGGAGTCAGTCAAACAACCAAAGGTAAGGAAAAGATCAGTTCTGAGTATCGCAGATCTGTGACTTTAATTGTCTTTTTGCATCAAGTACCATATTTCTTGTGCTATAAAATGTATTTATTTTGAGCGAGGTACACAACAATTTCTCTGTTGTAATTTAACAGTAAGTAGAAATGTGGATAAAAATAGTGAAATCTATTGGTTTTGCTTCTGATGACTTTCTTTCTGGAACAAATGACTATTTATTTGGATTATAAAGAAATATGTATAAGTAAATAATTAGCAAGAAGCATTAGAATAGGCTTGTGAAGCTGCTAGTCAATTTTTTTTGAGGAAAAACCTGAAGCACTGGTTTTATTTATTGGTGTTTCAGAAAGGTGCTAGGGCCGGCCGAGTGGCGCAGTGCTTAAGCGCGGCTTGGGAAGCCAGCGGCCCCGGTTCGGGTTCCACATATGAGGGCCAGTGACACTGCCCTTAAAAAAAAAAAAAAAAAAGAAAAGAAAAGAAAGTAGATATACTTTAGGGCCAGCCGAGTGGCTCAGTTTTGGTTAAGAGCGCGCTCAACAGTGTGAGCTGAGCTCTGAGCAACAGCAGTTCGATGCCAGCCTGAGCTGAGCTGCCGCTAAGCTGCCAACAGGTGGCAGGATGGCTCAGCTAAAAAACTAACTAACTAAATTAATTAATTAAATAAATAAAAAGAAAGAAGATATAGTTTTATTTCTTTCTTAATCTGGATGCCTTGGGTTTTTTTTTTCTTGCCTAACTAGCCTAGACAGAACCTCTCCTATAAGCTGAATAGAACTGGCGCGTGCAAACATCCTTTGCTAGTTCCCAATCTAAGGAAGAAAGGTTTTCATAGGTGCTATATGAACCTCCTATTGGCACTATAACAAGTTACTGCAAAGTTAATGACTGAAGATAATGCAAATTAATTTTCTTACCACTTCTGGAGGTCATAAATCTGAAATCAGTTTCAATTAGTTAAATTCAAGGTGTCAGCAGGCCTGTTCCTTTTTGAGGTTATAGGGGAGAATCCGTTTTCTTGCTTTTAGAGACTGCTTTCAACCCGTGGTTTATGAGCCCCTCCTTTTCTTCCATCTCCAAATCCAGCGGTGTAGCTTCATCTCTAATCTCTCACTTCTTCCTGCCTTAACTTATCTTCTCTCCTTAACTCTGATCCCTTGTCTCCCTCTTATTAGAAATCTTGTGATTACATTGGGCCTACCAGAATAATCCAGTATAATCTCCTCTGTTTTAAGATCTTCATCACAGCTGTGAAGTCGATCACCATATGAGGTAAGATGTTCACAGGTTCTGGGGATTAGGACAGGGGCCATTATTCAGCCTACCAAAGATGCCCTTTTCCAGTGTGAATAGTAAATTCACTTCTATTTGTAGTTTGTTGAGTGTTTATGTCATGAAAAGGTTTAGACTATGTTAGAGGTTTTTTTCTACATCTATTTCATATGTTGAATCAATCTACCATTCCTGCAATAAATCCCACTAGGTCATGACATATAATCTTTTTTAGCTTGTTTTCAGATTCAGTTTGGTAGGATTTTGTTGAAGGTTTTTGTGTCTATAGTCATAAGAGACACTGGTCTATAGTTTTCATTTCTTATGATGTTTTTGTCTGGTTTTGGTATCAAGGTAATTCTGGTCTCAGAGAATGAGTTGGAAGTTGTTCTCTCCTCTACTAGTTTTTGGAGTGGTTTGTGAAGGACTGTTGTTTTTTTTCTTTAAACATTTCCTAGAATTGTCCAGGGGAGCCAGCTGGACCTGGGCTTTTCTCTTTAGCCCTTTTCTTTCATTACTAATTCTATCTTTTCAGTTTTAAAGGTCTATTCGTTCTTGAGTCAGTTGTTAATAGCTTGTATTGTTCTAATTTTGCATGATACTTAAAACTATTTCGGGTGAAATTTCTACAGGACTTACATCATCAGGATATTCATAAGCCAAGTCATTGACTGCTTTTCATAAATCAGAAGTATTCATAGAAAAGAACTTTTCTCTGGTTAAAAATGAAAATTGTGAGGGCACTTCATTTAACTTTTCATATCTCCATTTCAAATGTGAAATTAGGACATATAATTTTCTTAATTTATATTTGATATGTACGTTTGCCGTAATAATTGATGCTCTCATCTAACTTGTGCATTTCCAATTTATTTACCTTTTTGTTTTCATTTTCAGATTTGGGAAGAATATTTGCTTCTCTTGATAAAGGTTTACATTCCTAAACCATACTTTCAAAATTGGTTTCTTTCATTGTGATTTAAAATCATAGAAACATATATATGGGAATTTGCCTCAGGTTTTATTATGGTCCAACATAGCACTGCTGGATTCTGTTTTGATTTAAAATTTAAGTTTTGGGCCGGCCGAGTGACACTGCCCTCTACAGCCTCTGGAGCTGGGCTGTGCGAGCCCCGGTGAGCGGCTGGCAGCCAAGCGTGAGCTGCCAATAGCCGCGGTGAGCGACATCCAGAGGCCAGCAACTGATCTGCCTCATCCGGGAAGAGCGCAATGACGATACCAACAGTGAAGCAACATCCTCCGCAACTAAACTGAAGAACAAGAACACAGCAACTTGTCTGTTCCCCTTCCCCGATTCCCCAACGCTGTTCCCCTCCACCAATTCCCCAATAAAAAATAAAAAAAAAAAATCTTAAAAAAAAAAAAAAGAAAAAAAAAGAAAACCTCGTGGCTGACTTTCAAAAAAAAAAACACAAAAAAAAAAAAAAGCGTTGGCAAAAAAAAAAAAAAAAAAAAAAAAGCATTGGCAGGAATGTTTGGAAACTGCAGGATGGCTCAGCTACAAAACAAAGTCGGGAAATTGGAACCCTCATATTTTGCTGGTGTGAATAAAATGAGGAATCGTTTGGCAGCTCTTCAAAAAGTTAAACCGAAGGCCAGCCGAGTGGCGCATTGGTTAAGCGCTGGTTTTGGGATGCCAGTGGCCCGGGTTCGGATCCCACATGAGGGCCAGTGACACTGCCCTCTACAGCTAACAACGGTTCCACCTGGAGCTGGGCTGTGCGAGCCCCGGTGATGGTGTGGGCTGCAGCCCCTGCTGCAGTGGGCTGCCATAGGCTGCAGTGAGTGGCCCGCAGCCAGCGTGAGCTGCCAATAGCCGCGGTGAGCGACATCCAGAGGCCAGCAACTGATCTGCCTCATCCGGGAAGAGCGCAATGACGATACCAACAGTGAAGCAACATCCTCCGCAACTAAACTGAAGAACAAGAACACGGCAACTTGTCTGTTCCCCTTCCCCGATTCCCCAACGCTGTTCCCCTCCACCAATTCCCCAATAAAAAATAAAAAAAATCTTAAAAAAAAAAAAAATAAAAAAAATAAAACCTCGTGGCTGACTTTCAAAAAAAATACACAAAAAAACAAAAAAGCGTTGGCAAAAAAAAAAAAAAAAAAAAAAAAAAAAGCATTGGCAGGAATGTTTGGAAACTGCAGGATGGCTCAGCTACAAAACAAAGTCGGGAAATTGGAACCCTCATTTTTGCTGGTGTGAATAAAATGAGGAATCGTTTGGCAGCTCTTCAAAAAGTTAAACCGAGGGCCGGCCGAGTGGCGCATTGCTTAAACGCTGGTTTTGGGATGCCAGTGGCCCGGGTTCGGATCCCACATGAGGGCCAGTGACACTGCCCTCTACAGCTAACAACAGTTCCACCTGGAGCTGGGCTGTGCGAGCCCCGGTGATGGTGTGGGCTGCAGCCCCTGCTGCAGTGGGCTGCCATAGGCTGCAGTGAGTGGCCCGCAGCCAGCGTGAGCTGCCAATAGCCGCGGTGAGCGACATCCAGAGGCCTGCAACTGATCTGCCTCATCCGGGAAGAGCGCAATGACGATACCAACAGTGAAGCAACATCCTCCGCAACTAAACTGAAGAACAAGAACACGGCAACTTGTCTGTTCCCCTTCCCCGATTCCCCAACGCTGTTCCCCTCCACCAATTCCCCAATAAAAAATAAAAAAAAAATAAAAAAAAAATCTTAAAAAAAGAAAAAAAAAGAAAACCTCGTGGCTGACTTTCAATAAAAAAACAACAAAAAAACAAAAAAGCGTTGGCAAAAAAAAAAAAAAAAAAAAAGCATTGGCAGGAATGTTTGGAAACTGCAGGATGGCTCAGCTACAAAACAAAGTCGGGAAATTGGAACCCTCATATTTTGCTGGTGTGAATAAAATGAGGAATCGTTTGGCAACTCTTCAAAAAGTTAAACCGAGGGCCGGCCGAGTGGCGCATTGGTTAAGCGCTGGTTTTGGGATGCCAGTGGCCCAGGTTCGGATCCCACATGAGGGCCAGTGACACTGCCCTCTACAGCTAACAACGGTTCCACCTGGAGCTGGGCTGTGCGAGCCCCGGTGATGGTGTGGGCTGCAGCCCCTGCTGCAGTGGGCTGCCATAGGCTGCAGTGAGTGGCCCGCAGCCAGCGTGAGCGGCTGGCAGCCAAGCGTGAGCTGCCAATAGCCGCGGTGAGCGACATCCAGAGGCCAGCAACTGATCTGCCTCATCCGGGAAGAGTGCAATGACGATACCAACAGTGAAGCAACATCCTCCGCAACTAAACTGAAGAACAAGAACGCGGCAACTTGTCTGTTCCCCTTCCCCGATTCCCCAACGCTGTTCCCCTCCACCAATTCCCCAATAAAAAAATAAAAAAAAATCTTAGAAAAAAAAAAAAGAAAAAATAAAGAAAGCCTCGTGGCTGACTTTCAAAAAAAAAAACACAAAAAAACAAAAAAGCGTTGGCAAAAAAAAAAAAAAAAAAAAAAAAAAAGCATTGGCAGGAATGTTTGGAAACTGCAGGATGGCTCAGCTACAAAACAAAGTCGGGAAATTGGAACCCTCATATTTTGCTGGTGTGAATAAAATGAGGAATCGTTTGGCAGCTCTTCAAAAAGTTAAACTGAGGGCCGGCCGAGTGGCGCATTGGTTAAGCGCTGGTTTTGGGATGCCAGTGGCCCGGGTTCGGATCCCACATGAGGGCCAGTGACACTGCCCTCTACAGCTAACAACAGTTCCACCTGGAGCTGGGCTGTGCGAGCCCCGGTGATGGTGTGGGCTGCAGCCCCTGCTGCAGTGGGCTGCCATAGGCTGCAGTGAGTGGCCCGCAGCCAGCGTGAGCTGCCAATAGCCGTGGTGAGCGACATCCAGAGGCCAGCAACTGATCTGCCTCATCCGGGAAGAGCGCAATGACGATACCAACAGTGAAGCAACATCCTCTGCAACTAAACTGAAGAACAAGAACACGGCAACTTGTCTGTTCCCCTTCCCCGATTCCCCAACGCTGTTCCCCTCCACCAATTCCCCAATAAAAAAATTTAAAAAAAATCTTAAAAAAAATAAAAAGAAAAAAAAAGAAAACCTCGTGGCTGACTTTCAAAAAAACAACAACAAAAAAACAAAAAAGCGTTGGCAAAAAAAAAAAAAAAAAAAAGCATTGGCAGGAATGTTTGGAAACTGCAGGATGGCTCAGCTACAAAACAAAGTCGGGAAATTGGAACCCTCATATTTTGCTGGTGTGAATAAAATGAGGAATCGTTTGGCAACTCTTCAAAAAGTTAAACCGAGGACCGGCCGAGTGGCGTGGTGGTTAAGCGCCGGCTTGGGATGCCAGCATCCCCGGTTTGGGTCCCACATATGAGGCCCAGTGACACTGCCCTCAAACAACAAAAAGGTTAGTAACATCAGTGAAACGAGGTTTGATTCTGAATGCTTTGTCCAAGTCTTCTTTAAACGGGACTGCATCAAAGCCAAGGACAAGCTTCCCCTGAAGCGGGGCTCTTCAAATGAGAGGAAGTTGAGTGCTTTTCGTTTTCTGTTTCTTCTGATACTGAACTTGTATAAATAAGACAGGAAAACCTTCAACTCAGACCTTAGTCGGGCCTTTCCCACAGGCTGGCTCAGAGTTTCTTTGATAATTTCATGCTGCCATCTAATGGCTAAATCAGGTAATTCCCGCCTTTCTTTGAACTAGAGCAGAAGAGAGGAAGCTTATGTTAACAGTGTGAAGCCTACAAGTGAAAGCATTGGAATCTTTTAAAAAGAGGACTTGATTCCTTCCTCCCATATAGTTCCTACTGTATGCCATGCATTTTGGATAAGTAAAGCCTGAAGGTGATAAATGGCAGGAGAAAACAGGGCTACTCCAGGGCATGATTAGGGCCCAGGACAAATATTTGGGGGAGTCCCTTTTAATTGGATAAGTAATCTGATTAAAATAATAAAATGTATGGGTCCACATGAGGTATAGTCATTTCGTACTGAAAATGTAGAATAAGGAGCAGAGAAGAATTACTTATATATTTGCATTTTATGTTATATTCAACAGTTCATGTGAAAATTTCTCATGCTGTCCATGTGTCATCTCTTCCTTTTTGGGACCAGAAAACATTTCTTCATGTTTATTATTGTTGAATGCATCAGACCTGGCTAATTTCATATCTCCCAGTAGGACAAAATAGGAACCAAAATAGGAACACAGTTACTATTGCTAATGCAATGACTCCTTGGAACCACTTCGTATCGAAATAGTACAGATTTGTTGCCTCTGCAGTCCTTGGAGGTAAGTATCATCAGTATACCTCGGTAACCTACAGCCTGAAAATGTCCTGCATCTGCCACAAGTGAGAGTCACCCAAAATCAGCACGTTATCACCATTCTTGGCGACCTGCCGCCCTACTGGAACTAGGGCTGCCAAACTCGGGGACAACCACTGTATAACTTGTCTTTTAACCTTTTAAGGTATTTTTGTGAAACAAAAAGTTTGAATTTAACCTTTTTTAAATTTAACCAAATTTATCCATCTTTTGTAGTTGATACTCTTTGAGTTTCGTTTAGGAAAAATTTCCATAATCCGAGGTCTAAAAAGGATAGAACATTTCCGCAATTGTAGAAACTTCTGTTGGACAGAGTTGTTTTGGATGGGCCTAGTTACCCTAACAATTGGTAGCCTGTGCTAAGGAACATAATAAGCTGAAACAGGTTAAACTCTGGAGTGCAGGCAGATTCCTGGTGATACTACGGTAGTATTGCGGGCGGATGGTAGTATTGCGGATGGTAGTATTGCGGGCGGATGGTAGTATTGCGGATGGTAGTGTTGCGGGCGGATGGTAGTATTGCGGATGGTAGTGTTGCGGGCGGATGGTAGTATTGCGTATGGTAGTGTTGCGGGCGGATGGTAGTATTGCGGATGGTAGTGTTGCGGGCGGATGGTAGTATTGCGGATGGTAGTGTTGCGGGCGGATGGTAGTATTGCGGATGTTAGTGTTGCGGGCGGATGGTAGTATTGCGGATGTTAGTGTTGCGGGCGGATGGTAGTATTGCGGATGTTAGTGTTGCGGGCGGATGGTAGTATTGCGGATGTTAGTGTTGCGGGCGGATGGTAGTATTGCGGATGTTAGTGTTGCGGGCGGATGGTAGTATTGCGGATGGTAGTGTTGCGGGCGGATGGTAGTAGTGCGTATGGTAGTGTTGCGGGCGGATGGTAGTATTGCGGATGTTAGTGTTGCGGGCGGATGGTAGTATTGCGGATGTTAGTGTTGCGGGCGGATGGTAGTATTGCGGATGTTAGTGTTGCGGGCGGATGGTAGTATTGCGGATGGTAGTGTTGCGGGCGGATGGTAGTATTGCGGATGGTAGTATTGCGGACGCGTTGGTGAGGTGGCCGGATAGTATTGCTGATGTTGGTACTTAGTTTGCTTTTAGTTTGGTGGTTTCTTTGGGCTGAGATTCCAGGCGTTAGGGAATACTACTTGAAGTTAACCTTTTTTCCCGAAGGTTGAGTGATACCAAAATGACTGAGTATTGCTTTTTACGGTTGTTATTTTTATGGTTGTTTGTTCCCAGATATGCCACGATTGTTACGGTGATTTTATTTTATTTTTTATTTTTATTTTATTTTATTTTTTAATTTTTATTTTTTAATTTTTATTTTTTAAATTTTTATTTTTATTTTTTTATTTTTATTTTTTTATTTTTTTATTTTTATTTTTTAATTTATTTTTTAATTTTTTATTTTTTTAATTTTTGTTTTTTTAATTTTTTAAATTAAGTTTTTTTATTTTTTTATTTTTTATTTTTTATTTTTTTATTTTTTATTTTTTATTTATTTTTTATTTTTTATTTATTTTTTATTTTTTATTTTTTTATTTTTTATTTTTTATTTATTTTTTATTTTTTATTTATTTTTTATTTTTTATTTTTTATTTTTTATTTTTTATTTTTTTATTTTTTTTTAAGTTTTTTTTTTTTTTAAGTTTTTATTTTTTTTTTTAATTTTTATTTATTTTTATTTTTTTATTTTTATTTTGAGGGCAGTGTCACTGGCCCTCACGTGTGGGATCCGAATAGTGGCTGCTGGCTTCCCAAGCCAGCGCTTAACCACCGTGCCACTTGGCCAGCCCAACTGTGATTTTAAACCCAGTACAAATTCCACCATTCTCATTGGAGATCTGACACACAAGGTCGTCTTGTCCAGTTATTTCACTACCATGCATCCAAAGTTACCTGAGGACAAGGACCTCCACTCTGGGATCCTCATGCTGCTACTAGCTTTTAAACCCAAGCTGAAGAACTCAACATCGTTCAACTTCAATTTACCAATCTATGGAACAAAAGAATCCTTTTCGCTTATTTGTTTCACTAGGAACTTGTGAAAGCTTCAGTTAAAGTGAAATCTTAAAGCATGCCTTGTTTGTATACTTTTGTGCTATAGTTTCATTTTTGGATGTTCAGGAAGGCTCCTGTGGAAAATGATCTTCCAGACTGAAATTCTATTATTAGAGTCTCTTTGTGTCAATCATTGTCTTCTCAAGAATACCACTTTTATAACAAAATGGCTCTCATTTGGAATGACAAGTCAGATTACTTTTTGTGTGTGAACCAAGAGCTTAGAAGACAGAGTGTCAATGTACCGTTTAAGGAAGAAAATTCTGCATACTTTATTATTTATCTGGAGACTGGAGGACATGCTTGCCTGATAGTGTCACTTTCCAGGTTAGTCAGTGGGAGGCCAATGTGTCCTTTGACTTTCTAGTTGTGTAGCACTTAGTTTCCATGGCCTCCCATGGGTTGTCTGAAGTCTGTCTCAGGTTCTCCATGCTCTCCCTTGGGTCAGCATCCTGGGAAATGCCTTTCTTTCCTCCCTCTTTCTCCACATCTGACTTAAAGGTGCTTCCTATCTCCTATGATCAGGAGCCATACAGAGGCAGAGTACTGGAGAAGAAAATAGATTGACTCAGGATCATGCACATCCTGTAACCCTTATGGGTGTCTTTTTCATAAGCTATAAAACTTAGGAAGAAACCTTCACTATCACATTACATAATGGAAGGGAAAGTCCCTAGAAGAAGATTCTAAACTTTATTGCCCTATCCTAACTTCTTTTGTTCAAAAGTTTGGTAGGGCCCTTATGCCTTCTGGCTGAATGAGGTATTTGAATACTTTATAAACATATCAAAGCCCTACCTGGCCTTGGTCCTTTTGCAAAACCAAAGTTTACTAAAGCCTTTTGTTATGCTGTTTCTGGTCAAGCATCTGTAATCTAACTTGATTTACTTAACGTCTCTATTTTGTAGATAGTAACCCTTTGAAACTACAATGAAGTTAGGGCTCCTCGACTAGAAATGAAGCCTTCTTCCAAGTCTAGTGTTCTTTTCTGTTTCTGTGCTTTTAAAATCGCCTCTTCTCGTTGGAGAAAAGTAGAAACTTTACAAACCACACAGATGCCTGGATTAGAGTGTTCTAAGCCACACCTCTTCCACTCCGTGTGTCCCTGTCCCCTCCCCACTACTTCTTAAAGTGCTGCGATTTGGTGCGGGCGCCATATTTCTTCTTTTCTTCGGGTAGAAGCCGTGTGACGACAGATATCTTCACCCCTGTGTTCCTTTCTGGAACACTTTCCAACTGCCAACACTGTGGCGTAGATTTCGTAGGGAAAAAAAAAAAAAGCCAAAATCGACCAAAATTCTATAAAATTTTTAAAATTCTAAACTTGCTCAGCATTTTCTTGACCCTTACCCATTTTTGGGGTATTTTGGGCATTTTTTTAGGCCACTTTTCATCTTAAAGGAATTTTTTTGCAATAATTTTTGGTTGAGACCTATTTTTTGTGGTTTAGGTTTCATTTTTCTATATTTTGTCTAGCAGGGCAGTGGATACCTGATTTTATTTATTTGTTTGTTTATTTATTTAATTGGCCCATCGGGGCTGCGGATACCTGCTTTTAATTTTTTTTTCCCCCCTTAAGCCCATCGGGGCCTCGGATACATGCTGTGTCCACCTCCCCCATTCCCCAAAACTCTGGCCCATCCATGCAATGGATGTCTGCTATTTTTTCTTTTAATATTTTGGCCCATCGGGGCCTCGGATACCTGCTTTATTTTTTTTTTCTTGCCCATCGGGGCCTCGGATACCTGCTGTAATTTTTTTCTCTTGCTCATCGGGGCCGCGGATACCAGCTTACATTTTTGTTTTTCATTCGCCCATCGGGGCTTTAAATGCACGGAAAAGTGGCTTTCTGTGGTTCCTTGTACTATCGGGAAGGTCTACAGATTTTTGCTGCTAATCGTTTGGTGGTGTGTGAGTGAATCTACGACTTTCGCCGGGCGCTTATGTTGCAGTTAGGGTAGGGGGTTAGAGACGCGCGCGAGGAAAATGGCGGCCGCTTTAGGTTTGCAAAATGCCTCTGTCGATCGTTGGTTGCGCCGTGCATAAAATAGGGACGCAGTATGGCTGGAGGGACATAGGGAGGAAGTGATATGCATAGGAGAAGTCAGTGTTTTGATTGCGCTGATAGGGGCTAGTTAGGATCGCTGTGTGAACCCTGGCTTCCCAGGTAGATGATGATCGCAATTGTTCTCTAATGTTCCCTGGGGCGAATTGTAAATGAGCTGGAGCCCTACTTAGGGACGGGCTCAAAATGGCGACTTTCACTTTGCCGCATTGTGTAACATGGCTGTTTGCGTGTTTTGTTAGCGTCTGAAATGGCGGATCCAGTCTCATCGCAGGCTTTTCAGGAGTGGCGGGGCCACATCATTGCTTTATGATTGTTCTGGTGCACAGCTTGGCGCTGGGCAATATTCTGCTACATGGTAGAAAATGGCGGGGAAGCCCTTGGAGCTGTGGAAAACATGGCGGCCCTTGGTCTTGGCTGCATGTGTTTCTTGACAGGTTTTGCCCTCTGGAATATGGCAGACCTTCGCAGGTGGAGATGGCCGGTGGTCTCGTGCATGGCCTGACTGGCGGGATTTTGCCGGGCACTTTTCTGGCGGGCTGTGAGCCAGGTGTTTGCCGCATTGTTAAAGATGGCGGGCGTGTCTGCGTGGGCAGAAAGATGGTCAGCGCTGGATTGCCATATGACCCACCCAACCAGACAGGGGGTAGAATTGGACACAGCCAATCAGTGGAGCCTGGATTGGTCGGTTAGCTTGGCGCCACACTGCCTTCTAGATTCAGCCAATCAGAAGAAAGCAGAGGGACCACATTCATGTCTCCTCCAATAGCTGGTACCTCTCCAAGGTCATTTGGCCACTCCATGGCGCTCCCGTCTTCCCTGCTCCCTCCCCTCTAGCATTGCCTCTTCCCTGCTCCCTCCCCTCTAGCCTTGCCTCGTGCAGTGCTGGGTACTTGGTAGTGTGAGCTGAACCTCACACCATTCCTCTGCATTGGTGCCCCGGCCTAAGGCAGTCATTTCTCAGTTGGCCCCTGCTCTTCTCCATTGGCTAGAGGTGGGCCTCATGCGTGCCTTGCCAAGTGTGAAAATGGCTGTGAGACTTGGCAAGGACCAACATGCAGCGCACATGATCGTTGGTTGACAGGTGGCAGAGGAGCAACCTCTGCCTTACTCAAGAGTAACACCTACCCCGTGGCTAATGCTGGGGTCTGACTGATTTCTATTTATTTCTTCGATGTCGGTCATGAATAATAGTTTGATTATGTGGTTTGCTAGTGATAGACTTGAGCATTAAATGATTTACGGAAATGTATTTAGGGGCTTTGTTTATTTGTAGACTCCATTTCAATTACATTTAATGAGTTTTCATTTTGGGGTTCCTTAAAATTTTCAATTTCATTTTTATAAATTGCTTAAACATCTGATTGGTTTACAATATCCACAGTCAATAATTTGGCATTTAAGTGTTTTTACTAATTTTATTACTTTTAAATTGACTTAAGAAACTACTTCCCTTTGGGTTTTGGTAAGTCTAACTTTATACCAAAACGTAAAAATAAATATTTGATGTTCCATTCCACTCCAGGCCTTGCTTTGTTCTCATATTTAATGCTGCACTAATTGACTAATGGCCCACCTGTCAGGCAGAAAACTTGAATTTCTGTGAACTTGTTTCCTTTATTCACACTTATATTGTGAATATAAATGTCCAAATTTTCAATTTTCTGTGGTGCTCTGCCTCCACAGTCCTCAGCCCTGCTCCCAGAAACCCCACTATCTCACCCCCAGTCCTTGCCCCTGCCCCTGCCCCTGCCCCAGCCCCTGCCCCAGCCCCTGCCCCTGCCCCTGCCCCAGCCCCAGCCCCTGCCCCTGCCCCTGCCCCTTCAGCACTGCTTCACCCTAAAGTCCTCCAACTATCATTGATTGACTACTAAAAATAAGGTATCCATTGCTCATCAAACAGACCTGGCATACCCTGTCTGCCTCTAGCATTGCTGACCTTCAGTGCTGACTATCTGAGTCATCATCTTCAATTATTGTACAGAATCCTATTTGTCCATTGTCACATGTTAAAACAAAGAATCCAGGCACCGTTTGTGTTGGGAAATGTTAACCAATCAAGAGCTCCAATCAAAAGCTTCATATCAGTCTATGTCCAGCCCGAGCTGAGCTGCCATTGAGCTGCCAACAGGTGGCAGGATGACTCAGCTTAAAAAAAAAAAAAAGAGCTTCATATCAGACAGTTGTCCATAATCCTACTCATCAGATTTAGATCCCAGTCCAAAACACTTTTGCATCCAGCAGTGGGCACAGAAAACCCAAGTCTTCCGTTCAACAGTCAATGTGCTCAGTCCCAATTGCCAGAGCCTTGTCAAGGATGATGTTTGCTGTATTTCTGTGGAGTTCTACTGTTCTCAAACAATTAAAGTACCAAACTGTAACTATATTGTCTCACCCTCAATCAATGATCCTCCATATCCTTTGCATTGCTACTAAGCAATATTGGCTACCTGAGACTATGTTCCTTGAATAACTAATGAGAAGAATTACAGTGGTCCATACCCCTGTTCATTACACAAGTTCTTTGCAACTTTGGACTATAACAGAGGAATTCACATTGAAAACGCTTTACATTGGAATGTTAACAGTAGTTCATGCTACTGCCTACCAGAAAAAACCCATACAAGATCGTCTCATCACTCCTCGGTAGTGGGAATGTCTAAAATCCTCGTTGCCCAACAGTTGATGTGCGTAATAGCATATATCCATAGTCATGTGCAATAAAAAGTGGAATCCCACCCTATTACACTCTCCACGATATGGCTAAGGAGTAAAGAATATCCAAGAATTCAGCTCGTGGGAAGTTAATACGCACAGTTGTGCTTGCCCAGAGTACTGACCAATTCAAAGATCCACTATGTCCAATTTATATGCCATAATGGGAGCTCAATACTCAAGGACCCTTCTTTTCAAATAATACCAAAACCTGCATTTGTTCATGTCTGAAATATCCACACCCACTCCCTTTGTATTCCATTAGGGGAGCATTACTATTCCAAACCTACATTATAATAGTTTATGTGCAGAATTTTATTTATGTGCAGAATTTTAATTCACTAGAACTGACCTTTGCATTAGGAACACAGAAACACAATACTTTATATATGAAAGGTGATAATAACTTAACGCCCGTATCTGAAATTAATCAGATACAAAATGGCAGTCCCCAAAGCATCCTTAGTTAACCTGAATACCATGTCTGCCTACTCCCTTTGCATCGCCACAGTGAACACTTGGAACAGAAATGCTTAAATGATACTGCAGTCTTTCTGTAACAATCGGACTCCATCAGCTTCACACTTTGAATCACAACAATGAGCACTTGAGACTGAATGTGCTTCAGTGGCACTAGGGTCCCTATGTAACAATCGGACCCCAACAGCTTCACACTTGGCATCTCGAAAGTGCATACCTGAGACTGAATGTGCATCAGTGGCACTCTGATCCTTCCGTAACAATCGGACCCTATCAGCTTTACACTTAGCATCACAACAATGAGCACTTGAGACGGAATGTGCTTCAATGGCACTATGGTCCCTATGTAACATTTGGACCCCATCAGCTTCACACTTGGCATCTCCAAAGTGAGTCCTTGGGACTGAATGTACTTTAATGCCACTGTGGTTCTTATGTAACTGTAGGACCCATTCCCTACACAATTTACATCCTAGCAGTGAGACTTGGGACTGAATGTGCTTAAATGCCACTTATGGTCCTTACATAACAAGGGACCCCATCAGCCTCACACTTTGACCCTCACAGCAAGTGCTTGGACCGAATTTGCTTAAATGCCACTCTGGTCCTAATGGAACTGTGGGATCCCATCCCTAAAAATTTTCATCACCATAATGAGTGCTTGGCACTCAATGTGCTTAAACACCAGTACAGTTCTTACGTAACAGTCGGACCTTATCATCTACACACTTTGCATCACTTCAGTGAGTTCTTTGGACTGAAGGTGCTTAAATGCCATTCAGATCCTTTCATAACAATGGGACCTGATCAGCTTCACACTTTACACACATCACAGTGAGGGCGTGGGACCAGATGTGCCTAAATTCCACATGGTCCTTGTATAACTGTAGGATCACATCTCTAAAACTTTTTCATACCACTGTAAGTGCATGGGACCTAAGTATTTAAATGCCACCTAAGTACTTAAATGCCACTGTGGTCTTTAGGTGATGATGGGATGCCATGAGCTTCACACTTTGCATCACACAGTGAGTGCGTGGGACCTAAGTACTTAAACGGCACTATGGTCCTTACCTAACAATAGGAACCCATCAGCTGCACACTTTGCATCTCCACAGTGATTACTTGGGTCTGAATGTGCTTAAAAGCCACTCAGGTCCCTATGTAACTGTAGGATCCCATCTCTAAAAAGTTTCATCACCACAGTGAGTCCTGGGACTGAATTTGCTTAAAGGCCACTATGGTCCTTTGGGAACAGTGAGAACCTATCAGCTTCACACTTTGCATCACACAGTGAGTACATGGGACCTAAGTACTTAAATGGCACTACGGTCCTTATGGAACAGTGAGACTCCAACAGCTTCACACTTTGCATCTCCACAGTGATTACTTGGGACTGAATGTGCTTAAAAGCCACTCAGGTCCCTATGTAACTGTAGGATCCCATCTCTAAAAAGTTTTATCACCACAGTGAGTTCCTGGGACTGAATTGGCTTAAAGGCCACTATGGTCCTTATGGAACAATGAGACCCCATCAGCTTCACATTTGCATCTCCACAGTTAGTACTTGGGACCTAAGTACTTAAATGCTACTGTGGTGTTTAGGGGACAATGGGATGCCATCAGCTTCACACTTACATCACCACAGTGCATACTTGGGACCGAATGTGTTTAAATGTCACTATGGTCCTTATGGAACTGTAGGTTCCTATCCCTAAAAATTTTCCTCACCACTTGAATTCTTGGGACTGAATGTGCTTAAATGCCAGTGAGGTCCTTCTGGAACATGCGGACCCCATCAGCCTCACACTTCGCATCACGCAGTGAGTACTTTGGACTGAATATGCTTCAAGGGCACTACAGTCCTTCCGTATCAATGGGACCCCATCAGCTTCACACTTTGCTCCGTCACAGTGAGTGCTTGGGACCAGATGTGCTTAAATTCCACATGGTCCTTCTATAACTGTCATATCCCATCCCTGAGACTTTTTAATACCACTGTGAGTGCATGGGAGTAATTATGCCCAAATGCCACTGAGGTCCATGTGTAGCTGTAGGACCCAAACCCTGCACACTTTGCATCACACAGTGAGTGCGTGGGACCTAAGTACTTAAATGGCACTATGGTCCTTACCTAACAATAGGAACCCATCAGCTTCACACTTTGCATCTCCACAGTGATTACTTGGGACTGAATGTGCTTAAAAGCCACTCAGGTCCCTATGTAACTGTAGGATCCCATCTCTAAAAAGTTTCATCACCACAGTGAGTTCCTCGGACTGAATATGCTTAAAGGCACTAAGGTCCTTTGGGAACAGTGAGACCCCATCAGCTTCACACTTTGCATCACACAGTGAGTACATGGGACTTAAGTACTTAAATGGCACTACGGTCCTTACCTAACAATGGGAACCCATCAGCTTCACACTTTGCTTCACCACAGTCAGTACTTGAGACTGAATGTGTTTAAATGCCACTGTGGTCTTTAGGTGACAATGGGATGACATGAGCTTCACACTTTGCATTACTATATGAGAGCTTGCGACTGAATGTGCTTAAATGCCATTTTGGTCCTTATGGAACTGTAGGTTCCCATCCTTAAAAATTTTCATTACCACTTGAATTCTTGGGACTGAATGTGCTTAAATGCCAGTAAGGTCTTTACTGAACATTCGGACACCATCAGCCTCACACTTTGCATCACACAGTGAGTACATGGGACCTAAGTACTTTAATGGCACTATGGTCCTTACGGAACAGTGAGACTCCCACAGCTCCACACTTTGCATCTCCACAGTGATTACTTGGGACTGAACGTGCTTAAAAGCCACTTAGGTCCCTATGTAACTGTAGGATCCCATCTCCAAAAAGTTTTATCACCACAGTGAGTTCCTGGCACTGAATTGGCTTATAGGCCACTAGGGTCCTTACGGAACAATGATACCCCATCAGCTTCACACTTGGCATCTCCACAGTTAGTACTTGGGACCTAAGTACTTAAATGCCACTGTGGTGTTTAGGTGACAATGGGGTGCCATCAGCTTCACGCTTGCATCAACATACTACATACTTGGGACCGAATATGTTTAAATGTCGCTATGGTCCTTATGGAACTGTAGGATCCCTTCCCTAAAAACTCTCATCTCCACAGTGAGTACTGGAGACTGAATGTGCTATAAAGCAGCTCTGGATTTTGCCTAACAATGAGGTTCCATCAGCTTCACACTTTGCATCTCTAAAGTGAGTACTTGGGTCTGAATGTGCTTAAAAGCCACTCAGGTCCCTATGTAACTGTAGGATCCCATCTCTAAAAAGTTTCATCACCACAGTGAGTTCCTCGGACTGAATATGCTTAAAGGCACTAAGGTCCTTTGGGAACAGTGAGACCCCATCAGCTTCACACTTTGCATCACACAGTGAGTACATGGGACTTAAGTACTTAAATGGCACTACGGTCCTTACCTAACAATGGGAACCCATCAGCTTCACACTTTGCTTCACCACAGTCAGTACTTGAGACTGAATGTGTTTAAATGCCACTGTGGTCTTTAGGTGACAATGGGATGACATGAGCTTCACACTTCGCATTACTATATGAGAGCTTGCGACTGAATGTGCTTAAATGCCACTTTGGTCCTTATGGAACCGTAGGTTCCCATCCTTAAAAATTTTCATTACCACTTGAATTCTTGGGACTGAATGTGCTTAAATGCCAGTAAGGTCTTTACTGAACATTCGGACACCATCAGCCTCACACTTTGCATCACACAGTGAGTACATGGGACCTAAGTACTTTAATGGCACTATGGTCCTTACGGAACAGTGAGACTCCCACAGCTCCACACTTTGCATCTCCACAGTGATTACTTGGGACTGAACGTGCTTAAAAGCCACTTAGGTCCCTATGTAACTGTAGGATCCCATCTCCAAAAAGTTTTATCACCACAGTGAGTTCCTGGCACTGAATTGGCTTATAGGCCACTAGGGTCCTTACGGAACAATGATACCCCATCAGCTTCACACTTGGCATCTCCACAGTTAGTACTTGGGACCTAAGTACTTAAATGCCACTGTGGTGTTTAGGTGACAATGGGGTGCCATCAGCTTCACGCTTGCATCAACATACTACATACTTGGGACCGAATATGTTTAAATGTCGCTATGGTCCTTATGGAACTGTAGGATCCCTTCCCTAAAAACTCTCATCTCCACAGTGAGTACTGGAGACTGAATGTGCTATAAAGCAGCTCTGGATTTTGCCTAACAATGAGGTTCCATCAGCTTCACACTTTGCATCTCTAAAGTGAGTACTTGGGTCTGAATGTGCTTAAAAGCCACTCAGGTCCCTATGTAACTGTAGGAACCCATCTCTAAAAAGTTTTATCACCACAGTGAGTTCCTGGGACTGAATATGCTTAAAGGCCATATGGTCCTTTGGGAACAGTGAGACCCCATCAGCTTCACATTTCGCATCACACAGTGAGTACATGGGACCTAAGTACTTAAATGGCACTACGGTCCTTACCTAACAATGGGACCCCATCAGCTTCACGCTTTGCTTCACCACAGGCAGTACTTGGGACTGAATGGGCTTAAATGCCACTGTGGTCTTTAGGTGACAATGGGATGACATGAGCTTCACACTTTGCATCACTATATGAGAGCTTGCAACCGAATGTGCTTAAATGCCACTTTGGTCCTTGTGGATCTGTAGGTTCCCATCCTTAAAAATTTTCATTACCATTTGAATTCTTGGGACTGAAGGTGCCTAAATGCCAGTAATGTCCTTCAGTAACATTCAGACCTCATCAGCCTCACACTTTGCATCACACAGTGAGTACATGGGACCTAAGTACTTAAATGGCACTACGGTCCTTACCTAACAATGGGACCCCATCACTTTCACACTTTGCTTCACCATATGAGAGCTTGGGTCTGAATGTGCTTAAATGCCACTCAGGTCCCTATGTAACTGTAGGATCCCATCTCTAAAAAGTTTTATCACCACAGTGAGTTCCTGGGACTGAATTGGCTTAAAGGCCACTATGGTCCTTAGGGAACAGTGAGACCCCATCAGCTTCACACTTTGCATCTCCACAGTTAGTACTTGGGACCTAATGTGTTTAAATGTCGCTATGGTCCTTATGGAACTGTAGGATCCAATCCCTAAATATTTTCCTCACCACTTGAATTCTTGGGACTGAATGTGCTTCAATGCCAGTAAGGTCCTTCTGGAACATTCGGAACCCATCAACCTCACACTTTGCATCACGCATGCTTAAAGGGCATGCTTAAAGGGCACTACAGTCCTTCCGTATCAATGGGACCCCATCAGCTTCACATTCACGTATCAGGGACCCCATTGCTCCATCACAGTGAGTGCTTGGGACCAGATGTGCTTAAATTCCACATGGTCCTTCTATAACTGTCGTATCCCATCCCTGAGACTTTTTAATACCACTGTGAGTGCATGGGAGTAATTATGCCCAAATGCCACTGAGGTCCATGTATAGCTGTAGGACCCAAACCCTGCACACTTTGCATCACGCAGTGAGTGCGTGGGACCTAAGTACTTAAATGCCACTGTGGTCTTTAGGTGACAATGAGATGCCATAAGCTTCACACTTTGCATCACGACAGTGCGTACTTTGGACCTAATGTGTCTAAATGTCACTATAGTCCTTATGGAACTGTAGGATCCAATCCCTAAAAACTTTCATCTCCACAATGAGTACTTAGGATTGAAGGTGCTGTAAAGCAGCTCTGGATTTTGCCTAACAATGAGGTTCCATCAGCTTCACATTTTGCATCTCCACAGTGATTACTTGGGTCTGAATGTGCTTAATAGCCACTCAGGTCCCTATGTAGCTGTAGAATCCCATCTCTAAAAAGTTTTATCACCACAGTGAGTTCCTGGGACTGAATTGGCTTAAAGGCCACTATGGTCCTTAGGGAACAGTGAGACCCCATCAGCTTCACACTTTGCTTCACCACAGTTAGTACTTGGGACCTAATGTGTTTAAATGTCGCTATGGTCCTTATGGAACTGTAGGTTCCTATCCCTAAAAATTTTCCTCACCACTTGAATTCTTGGGACTGAATGTGCTTAAATGCCAGTAAGGTCCTTCCGGAACATTCGGACCCCATCAGCCTCACACTTTGCATCACACAGTGAGTGCATGGGACCTAAGTACTTAAATGCCACTGTGGTCTTTAGGTGACAATGAGATGCCAACAGCTTCACACTTTGCATCATGACAGTGCATACTTTGAACCTAATGTGTTTAAATGTCACTATGGTCCTTATGGAACTGTGGGATCCAATCCCTAAATATTTTCCTCACCACTTGAATTCTTGGGACTGAATGTGCTTCAATGCCAATAAGGTCCTTCTGGAACATTCGGATCCCATCAGCTTCACACTTTGCATCACGCAGTGAGTACTTTGGACTGAATGTGCTTGAAGGGCACTACGGTCCTTCCGTATCAATGGGACCCCATCAGCTTCACACTTTGTGTCACCGTATGAGAGCTTGGGAACGAATGTGTTTAAATGACACTCTGGTCCTTATGGAACTGTAGGATCCCATCCCTAAAAACTTTCATCTCCACAATGAGTAGTTAGGATTGAAGGTGCTGTAAAGCAGCTCTGGATTTTGCATAACAATGAGGTTCCATCAGCTTCACACTTTGCATCACACAGTGAGTACTGGGACCTAAGTACTTAAATGGCACTACAGGCCTTAGCTAACAATGGGACCCCATCAGCTTCACACTTTGCATCTCTAAAGTGAGTACTTGGGTCTGAATGTGCTTAAAAGCCACTCAGGTCCCTATGTAACTGTAGGAACCCATCTCTAAAAAGTGTTATTACCACAGTGAGTCCTGGGACTGAAGTTGCTTAAAGGGCACTATGGTCCTTTAGGAACAGTGAGACCCCATCAGCTTCACACTTTGCATCTCCACAGTTAGTACTTGAGACTGAATGTGCTTAAATGCCACTTTGGTCGTTATGGAACTGTAGGTTCCCATCCTTAAGAGTTTTCATCACCACTTGAATTCTTGGAACTAAAGATGCTTAAATGCCAGTAAGGTCCTTCCAGAACATTCGGACCCCATCAGCCTCACACTGTGCATCTCCACAGTTAGTACTTGGGACCGAATGTGCTTAAATGCCACTTTGGTCCTTATGGAACCGTAGGATCCCATCCCTAAAAATTTTCATCACCACTTGAATTCTTGGGACTGAATGTGCTTAAATGCCAGTAAGGTCCTTCTGAAACATTCGGACCCCATCAGCCTCACACTTTGCATCTCCACAGTGAGTACTTGGGACTGAATGTGCTTAAATGCCACTCTGGTCCGCATGTAACCTGGGATCCCATCTTGGGACTGTGGATACATTTCGTTAATTGTCCATGGTCATGTGAGTGAACTTGGGTTCCTCACTCTTCCTAGCCTCTTTTCTCTACTCCCCACTTAAGGGCCATTTCTCAAAGTGTTAGTGCACGTAATGATTACATTGGGATCCCGCCACTTCTCACTCCCTCTTAAGGGCCACAGGAATTGTGACCCGTAAAGTCACATTTCTTGGTCTGTTGATACATATGATTATATCTCTCTGGGCTCCTGTGCACTTGCCAAGGACACCGGTGCTTACTCCCATTTGTTCCAGCAGGGAGTGTTCCCTCCAGAAGACTGTTCCACTGGGACAGGCATGGTACACAGTGTAACTGAGTAGGACCATGCTCGTGGGGCATGAGATGCATAGCTGCACATGGTTCGTTCCATTAGAATAAGCTGCTACCTTCTTAGACCCCTAAGTCACTGAGGCCTTGTTTCATGGCTTGTTCTGCATAAATGCATTTGTCCACGTTCCTTTACACTAGGGTAAGCACACCCGTCCTCAATCCCTTAGCCTTTTAGCCATGAGTGCCCACTACTCTAAGAACCTGGTATTTGTACAAGGTACACGATTTTAATTCACTACACCACATCCCTGGGATATTCATGTATATAATTTAAACTTAGTTCGTCCTACCCCATTGCCCTCCAGTTTGCAGTATACCACGGTTGCCAACCTCTAAATCCCCTTTCTTGGCTCGTGAATGTGCATAATTGGATTTGTGTGGGTTCTGGTGCACCAGAAAAGCACACTCCCCTGATCTATGCACTAGACAAACACCCCACATAGCTCCTTAGCAGTGCCGAGTACTGAAGACACTGTCACTTGGAAAGTTCATGTGCACAGATGCAATTTTCTATGCATGTCCTATACCAGAAGCACCGTATCCCCTTTGCTTTATAGCAAGGAGGTGCTATCCAACTAATGCCCTTTCTTTGGGACTGTATTGTGCATGATTGCAATTGTCCATTTCTTCTGTTGGAGTAGGATTGCATCCCCTCATACCCCCTTTGCACTTGGGGCACGTTAGCCATGAATGAGCTCTTGCCTTAAATTAGTAATGTGCATAGTTGTATCTGTATGTGGACCTTTGTAATAGGAAAGGATGCTTTATGCCCCTGCTACCGCCATTGAATTGCTGCTGACCATCATGACCTCAGGTCCTGAACAATTACATGCAGCAATAACAACTATCCAAAGTACTGATTATTGCACAGGACTACTGAACCCTCTTTGGATGCATCAGGGATACTGACTCAGGCCCCTTTTGGGGACTGCTCACGTGACTATTTGTATTTGCAATTATCTCTGCCCCCTTCTTTAGAGTACGATGCCGTTCTCTTACATCCCCTCTGCATTACTGCAGGGGCAGCTGATCACACAAAACCTCTCCTGGCAATGGTAATGGGCACAATGGCAATTAGCAATGGGTTTTTCCCAGCCCCAAAACAAACCCATTGTCCCACTCCCTTTGTGTTGCTCCAGGGTATAAAATTCCAAGTAGTCACCATCTTACCCTTATCTTCCCTCCCCACAGCCCCTGCCTGCCCTTGGATTCTTCTGATGGACTATTAATAATCACATTTCAGGTGTCCATGTATCCAGCCATCAGATAACATTGTGCTTTCTCCTCCTCCCCACCCCTGCCCAGATGTCATTGGTTCACCCATTGTATTTGGGTTGCTATATAGTGCCTCGATTGCACTTTCCTTGGTCCCGCCCATCCGACATGGACCCACTTAATTTGCATTGCTGCTGAGTAATGCTGACTACCTGAAGCCCCTTCTGTGTTATTAATTAACACGGTACTGATTGTCCCACTTTTCAATCCATCAGCCCGAGATCTCCCTACCCTTCGATGTTGTGATTGTGCAGTGTTGACTACCAAAGCAGGCCTGAACTAGGTGGATGGGCCTTCACTCCTTTTCCTGTACCTTTTAAGGAGCCCAATTTCAATTATTGTCCCATTGTGCGGACAGGAACCATCCCTGGCCACTTCTGTTACTGCTTTACTGGGCAAAAAGCTTAAGGCAACTCAGGCCCAGGGAGCTGTCTTTTAAGAAAGACATCTGAATTGCAAGGTGGAATTGATAACCTGGTCATTGAATTTTCAAATTTAAAAACCCATTTATTACATGTACCTGATGACCAGTGTCTCTGATTTTATAAGGGTGGTGGGTCTGTGGATAGACCACTGTGACTCGTGCTACTATACCAAAGGAATTCTAGAATGGAACTCATAAGACCAGTAATTTTGGGCTTTACCACCATTCACTCTTAGAAAAATTACCTAACGTTTGTAATCCTTAGATTTCTTCATCTGAAGCACCAACCAGCCCCTATTTATTTCAAGTTTGCTGTAAAAGGATGAAATGAGAGAACATGGTACTGTAGATCACCTTATTTGATTATTGCATAAAACACACCCTGTTTAGTTGTGCTCATTTAAAGTAGCCTCAAGGACCGCCCTGAAGTAAGGACTTAAGAGATGATGTTTCCCAGTTTTATATCAAAAGAATAAGGCAAGATGTAATTGTTTTGGATGTGAATTGCAACAGTGAGCTAGCTGTGTGGTGAAAATGAATAATAGCCTAGCCTCTAGTGTGCAGTTTGTTTGGTGGCAGAGAAGTGTTTCATGAGGAAGTAACTAGTCATGACAACAGCGGTTCTTTGTAATCACTGAGAAAGGATATTATTCCCTGGAGGATGATGCCGAAAGGTCGGCCCAGTTCAGGGCGCAGTTTGCACTGCTAGCTCCTTGGACAGCTGTATGAAGAGGCTCTGGCCCTGTGGAATACTGTAAGTACCACTTTCTAGTTACTAAGTCATCTTCCCCTGTGTTCAAGTTTCTTTCTCTTGATGCTACCCATAGAAAAGTCAGAGGTCCTGAAAGCCTCCTTGCCTGTTCCCATCTTATCTGCAATTTTTACCTATTATATGTATATATATATGATCATGATATGAGTTAACCAACAGAATTATAGAATTAACATTGTGTACCTGGCCCTCTGCTAGTTCACACTTAAGCGAGCAGTAGAAATGAGAGAGTCTTATGTATAATCTCATCCTCTAGATGGTTGTATTGGTGAGCTAATATGAGCACGCTTGAAATTACTTTAGGAAATGATAATCAAGCGCTGTCTTGTATGAATTATAAGTTACAGACTTTTTAAAAGTGAGCCACCAGTATTTGAAGTTCACAGGATTAACTTAAAGAAAGAGGTGGGTTTACTTTTTCTCTTTGGTACAAGATATGATGACTATTGCAACCATCTGGGTAGTCCAGTTGGTTGACTTTTAATGTCATTTGGTTTTTATCTCTTTTGGAGGTATGGAAATCAGTGAAAGAGATAGGGCATAGCTAGTCATTGTGTTTGGCTGTATTCCCATGGCAAATTGTTGATTGTGAACTCTCATTATAAGCTTGAGATTTTCAAGATTCAGGGCTTGGGATATAAATCTGATGCGTTGGCCCTTTGTACCTTTTTATTCTGTCTCCGCCTAAGAGCAGATGAGAGTAGCTTTGATGCCTTTTTAGTTTGAGATATTTGTGGAATGTGTTTGGCAAGAGGGCAATGGAGAAGTATAAGTTTTACAAGAAAACCATGACCATGCCCAGTCTCCCTGATATAAAACAAACAGAAAGGTCCAGCTGAAAAATACTAACATAAAATTTGAAACATTTTTTGGTGTACATCTGTGCATCCTAGCAGGAGCAAGAGCCATAATAATGAGCTGGCCTTCTCTTACTGCCCAGTTTAATTTATGGCCATATTTCCTAGTTCTCCCCTTGCCAATGCTTGAAGATGTTATTTGTCTGACTGACTGGGGGTAATATACAAATGGTCCTGAGCCTTCTTGGAAACATGGTCTATGTATGCCATTGTTTTTCAAGCTAAAGTAACTTGTCAGGATGAAACACCTTTTACAGGAACAAAATTCTTTGAGATCCTAAAGAACGTGTGCTTTGAGGAACACTGACTTCGAGTTTTTAAAATGTAAACATGTTTCTCAATTTCAACATGTCTTTGTCAAACATATAGGACGTTTTATATAATTTATGTTGGACTTGGGGATTCATGAGAATATATCCACAAATCTCCAGGGTTCTTATCACCCCAATTTGAGAAACACTGGTCCGTGCTTGTGAATTACTAAACCAATTATCATTCTATATTAGCATACAACTGGAACTATTGGAATTTGTTTTAAAGGGATGAATCCTGAGCCAGTTCTGTACCCTTACTCAGGAAGGATGGAACAATGTTAGGTGGATTGAAGCCTGCACGTAGACAGCATCCCAAGGTGAATCAATTCATTGCTCACAATCAAATCTCAGCAGGTTAAAAAGGGATGCTCTGGAAATGTGTTAACTCAATAAATAGTTATTGGCCAGGCACTAGAGTACATAGCGCCTAGGCTCAGGGCTTACTGGCACTACAGTATTCCTCGCTTCTTGCAAGTGCATTGTAATGAAGCACATGTTCTTTTACATGGACTGGATTGCTCTTTTTTTTTCAAGGGTTTGGGGGCAGAAGGAGTGAGATGCCGGCAAAGGAATGAAAAGGTTGAGAGCTGGGAATCAGAACTCTTAGCCTTTTATCCTGGCTCTAACCTTGGATCCAATCTCATACAGCTCAACTTCAGTGGCTTGAATACCTCATTTGGAAAATTTTTAAAGGTTCAAAAAAGAAAGCACTTAAAATTTGTTTGGCATTTCTCTAAATGGTCATTGTGATTTCTTTTCTGACTTTCCTCCTAGAACCTTAATATATATATATATATATATATATATATATATATATATATATATATATGTAGGATTGGAGGAAGTGTCCTGACCTCAGTTTTGTGCATCTTTTCCAGTACCCCCCTTTGGCTTTTCCATATATCTTTCTGTAATTTATCTACACATTTCTCTAAGCACCTCCGTGAATTATAGAAGATCACAAGATCCAGGGTTGCCATGATTAAACATCATAATTTCTTTTCAGGGTATCTTGGCCCCGGTTGTCAAATTCAAATGTACATCTGGATAGGAGTTTATGACTTGAAGAATGCAAAGTTGATCTGTGGTGGCTGCTAAAATATTGTTATCTGTGAAACTGTCCTAGGAAAATTTTTACCTGCTTAAAGAGAAGGGTATTGATATCTGACCTGAACTAACTTTTTCCCCGAACCTTAGTAGGTGGCGCAGTGATACTTAAACCCAGGTCTTCTCTCGCTTCAAAGGTCTTTTTTTTTTTTTTTTGAGGGCAGTGTCACTGGCCCTCACATGTGGGATCCAAACTGGGGCCACTGGCTTCCCAAGCCAGCGCTTAACCACCACGCCACTCGGCCGGCCCCAAAGGTCATTTAACTCTGGGGTCTAGGCAAGGGTCCTCAGGGCTATTGGAGTGCTCTACAGACTTTTTACTGTATTTCCCCATAAAGATCGTCTGGATCAGCTCCATGACTACCTCATAATGGAGGACTGCATTACCAGATTGATGGCAAATGGTACTAGTTTTATTGCCTGTAGCTTAAAGGAAAGAACAGAGGAAAATAATATCTAAATGTGTTTTGTGCCAAATGAAAGACAAATAGCACTACTATTTGCTATAATAACAAGATGTGGCAGCACCTTGGGAATGGCCCTTTGGTTAAGTGCATTAACACAGCTTGTGACAGTAGAGACATGCCACGCTGCAAATACATTTTAAGAGCTATGTTTTCACTACTATCCTGCACACTTTCTGTGAATTGTATTACAGATGTAATTGTATTACGGATCTAAGCAAAAAGGTCTTATTCCTAGTTTGTTCATTTCCTTTAGCATAAAAATGATTTTCCTGAACTTAAAGTTGGAAAGAACAGAGGGAAGCCGCCTGCCCCGCGACTGGCCTCCCAGCGTCTGTATTTGGAGAATCCCAATGAAATGTGTGGTTCTGTACCAGTGCCAAAATGTAACCGTTTTCTCTGGCTTTGGGTTCCCTTTAAGGGAAAGGGACCGCTCTTTCTATATGTCATCACTATGATAACAAAGTAAACTAGCGGGCTTTGATGCTAACGTGGCCCTACTCAGTAACTCTGATTCAGAGTAACTCAGAAGATCTGGGGAGACTGGAATAGTTTCCTTTTAGGCACCCTAACCAGACAGTGTATAAATGAATTTGAGCTTGGATCCGTGTTTAACTGGAAGCCTGTATTTGGAGATGAAATATCTAACTTTAGGTTAAGTAAGGATGGCGAAGGATGTTGCCAAGAGATTTCTTAAGCCTGTTCTGCTCATACTCAGAATGTCATAGAAGACCACTTTTTTTTTATTCTTCATGAATTTAATGACTTATATACATTTAATGCAATCACTATTAATTGATATTAACTCCCAAGAACCATGATGCATTATTAATTATTTTGCAATACTAAAATATTTCTTGGCATAGAATCTAAGTGATTATTTTATAATTTAATTTAGAAATTCATGTATCTCTAAAGAAATCTGCAATTTACCTCATTTGCCTTATTTCTGATTCCTAAAATTATTTATCAAATAATATTTATCAGAACAGATCACAAGAAATTTCAGCATAGTTAGGAGAATGAGTGAACAATGAGATAAATAACTAAATGGTTAGGAAATTATCTAAAATATTTATTAGAAAGGATAATATGTAATTACACATTTTTAATTTTGAAGCATTGCTATTTACAGGTTCAGGTTCCTGTCGCTTTAGTTATTCAGACCCTAACATCATCGTGTCATAGGCGAAGAATAATACTTTGGACTGGATTCAATTTGAGAAAATCAGATTTGTTATAATTTATAGTATTTTCACAAATTCTAACGTAGGTGGATTTCTACTTCCCTGTTTGTTTTCAGAGAATACCACTTTTGCTTTACTGAATATTTTATCTAGAGAATAGACTTGAGTAAGTGATCTTTCACATACTACTGTTAGAATTTGTTTGATATTGACATAGAGGTCTTATAAATCATATGGGAACTCCTGATCAAGAATCAGGAAGCCATATGGGGTTCTTTCCCACACCATGCCATACCATGCAAAGTGCTTTCAAGACTGCACAGCTGGCTTAGATCTGCCTCATTTCAGTAAGCTCCTAACCTATAGTAAAGGAGCTCATCAATTATCAAAAACGGTCGAGGAGGCCATTCAACCTCTGGGCAGTAGTAATTGCCCTGGTACCTTGCATCTTGAAGTCTTTTCAGCAAGAGCATGGTCTTTAGGCTACAAATGTAGTCAGCCTTTAAGGCAAATGTTGGTTTGACCCATATTTTCATTTAGCACTTTTTTACACTTGCCTAACCTTGGGTGATATTGCCAGTGCTTGTCATTCATTACAAGACCTTAGGGAAAGCATACAGGCTAGAGAGGTGAACAGGACACACCTGTATATACTTCCTTGTGTTGTTGAGGTTTTCTCAAGAATTTTGGTGTTGTGTCCTGCTGAGCCCTGTCTTTCTTCTTCATAAGGACATTCTGAGCATGGGCCGCTGGGCTGCAAGCAGCTCTAAGAAGCTCCACATTCAATAGATCTTTCCTTTTGAGAACCTGGATGAGCTCGAAGCACTCTGAGAGGATGGCTTGCAGGCCACTTGGACCAAAAGGTAGTTCGGGGAGCTCACTGGTGGGGGAATTCTCTCTTGGGCTTTAAGGGCTTCAACCTCCTGCCGCTTTCCTTGTTAAAACAGCACAGCCGGTTTTCATCAATTCCTACTGTTTGTGGGTTCTTTTGCATATACACACATTTTAACTTGCCAAAGTGAGTTTGGCCTATTATTTAATTTATCCCTCAGAGCTAGGTTCCAGTGAGGCCTCTAAGGGCAAGCGTACTTGATTTCCTTTCCATAAATGAAGAAGGAGAGATGCAAACCAAAATTAGTTCCTTCCACGTCGCATAGCTACTTAGGAGAGAAAACGAACCTATGCCTTCTGATTAGTAGGCCTTGAAAATTCCATTGTCACTGTCATTCCCTTATTTGAAGAATCTGAGGGTTAATTTGAAAAGCCATGAAATTGCTAAAAGGTAGAATAACAGAGACCCAAGGGTCTCTAAGCTGTTTACTGGATCCCTAACCTTCTGCGCCTTGATTTTCCTTTTGTATAGATTTGCTTAGCTGTCAGTAATAACAGGTTTTATATCACTGTAGCCATTTTTGATTTCTCCGAATATCCTTGGACTCTGGAAGTGTCCCATTTACATAAGCTGTTCAAGGAGTGTACCATGTGCACTGAGTGGAAAAGAATTCTCTTTACCTTGGCAGTGTTCACTACTTAACATACAGATTAAAAGCAGAATGCTACAAAGCCAGGCGAGAGACATGCACTTTGATTGGGGAAGATTGCTCAGTCCTTAAAAGAAGCCCGAGGCAATGCAAAGAAGCATTCTTACAGAACTCACACTGCCAGGCCATGTTGGGGCTTTTCCAAGTGGCTTCATAGTTCTCTTGGTTGAGAAAGCTGTGGCTGTTCCTTCTATTATTTTCAACACATTGATGTCTTGAGCCCCGTTCCTGTACTTTATGATGAGAACACAAGGACGTTAATAATCCACACCACGGAGGGTTGCTCATCAGTGGCGACTGGGCAATAAAGCATAGTATGGGAATTTTGCTAATTATTCAGCTCTAAATTGCTTTTGGCGATGAGGGGAAGTTCAAGGAACGGAACTGGAATGAGTAGGAGAGTTTGCATGTTTCTAGAATATAGAGCTTGCCACAGCTCTGCATCTCCAGCCCTGAATCCATCTGAAGAAGAGGGTGGACATAGTTTAATTTAACCACTAGTTGCTCATTGGAAGTCTTTGGCTGTATACTCATTGCAGTAATCATTTTTCTCTTCTCTCTTCTCCAGATCTGCCTGAGAAGAATAGGCTTGCTGCTTTACAGTGGTCGTGACCCATTCCCTTTGACGGTCTTTAGGTGGAGATGGGGCATAAGGACCCTCCAGGGGAAAGGCTCACCACCACTGGGCAACAACCCTAGGCCAGGAGATGCTTTCCTGGGCCTCGACAGGAAGGTCATGTCTCAAGACAACATCAGAGGTGGGTAAGCTGTCCCTATCTGTGTCGTAAGGCTACTGTCTAATTTTGGTTCTCTAGAGAGGCAGAATAGGGGCTGCAGGTTGGGACATGAAGGTAGCCATTCAGTGTAGTAAGTGCTGAGTGTACAGATTAGAGTTCAACGACAGAAATAAGGCTATGATAATGGTGGTGTTTCCCGTGGCTCACCAAATAGCATTACTCCAGACATTTTCCTATTTATGCCACAATTTCCTAGTCTTTTGAATGCAGAAGTTGTATTAGTTTTGTCTCTAAGAACCTAGAAACTTCAACTTTATACGTGTCCAAGCTCTATAGACAGTTTCTATAAGTCACTAATTTGAATCTCCCATTAAGTCTAGCACAGTGCTCACGTATTACTTCTTTATGGCATTTATATAGTTTCTCTCTCTCCCTCTTTTATTTTTTTTTAGCTCCTGATTCTTTCCCGAGAATGATCTTTCTCAAAAGCAGTGCAAGGAGCAAGAAATCTGATCGCACTGAAGATTGACATGCCTGACACTAGCATTTTAGTCGAGCAGGATGAAGTGAGTAGTTGGTGGATTGCTTTAGAGCTAAGAGCCATTTGTTGGAGGTTTTGTGGACCGGGGTATGGCAGTCTAACATGGAGGGAGCCTGAATGTGACATGGGAAAAGGACCAGTAACCTGTACAGGCACACCTCAGAGATATTCCAGGTTGGGTTCCAGACCACAGCAATAAAGCAAGTCGTAACCTTGTTGCTGGTGGAGGGTCTTGCCTTCAATTTGTAAAAAGTGCAGCATCTGTGAAGTGCAATAAAATGAAGTGCAATAAAACGAGATCTGCCTAGATTACCAAATGGGTTCACTGAAGCCAACCAAAGATATTACTCTGTCTTCCAGTTGTGTCACAGGGCATTTAGTCCCACCTCATCTGTTGTTTATCTTCACTGCATAGATTCTTTGCCACTCTTAGAAGCCTAAACATATAAAAACCTAAAACAAAAAAGTTTGCTTTTTGCTGAAAGGAGGGTGGCCTTTTCTTATCACCTCTTACGAGAGAATCTGTCTGCAGTTAAGATTTCGTGCTAAAGGAAAGCCAGTATTCGAATTGTGAAGGGTGTGAGGATCCATCACGTCCCTGTTCTGAAGGGGTGCGGGAAGAAGTCTATGTGACACAATATGAGTGGCCACCACTACCATCTCGTGGCAGGCAGAGTTGGCATGTTTTGGTTCTGTGTCAAATTCTGCAGGTAAAAGTCTGTAAGAAGAGCGTCTGTGTTGGTGGTGGTGGTTATTATAATTATTATTGCTAGTAATATGCCTAGGATTGTACTGATAATGGCTTATTGTAGATAGTAATGCCCTTTTTGGTCTTCTTTTGCCTTCTCCTTGTGATGCTTCTTGTGCAATTGCGCCCTCTTCCTCTGCATCTCTGCTTTGGCTTACCTCTTTCACTCCAAAAGGTGCATTTCTTTGCTTGCCTGCTGCTCCCTTGAATGGCTTCAGCCTTGGTTCTCTAGAGTGTGTCTCACCCATTTCTGTGATTCTCTCGCTAGCTTCTTCTCGGTGGCTCACTTTCTCCTTTGTCCACGAGAAGCGCCTTTGCTCCCCCACACCTGGTTCTTCTTTCGCTTTGTGTGTCTGTGTCACATCTGGGTGCTGTCTGGTCACTTCTGTCCTGCCTACCTTTCTTTTGCTCTCTTTGTGAACTGATTGTCACTCTCTCCCCTTGTTCGTTTGACATTTTACCTTTTTCTGATTCTGCTGTTTCAACTCTATCTTGGCTCTCTCTTTCCACATGTCCTTTCTGCCTCTCTTGGGCCATTTTCTCTTTCTCCCTGCTCTGTGTGCCTCCATGTCTCTGTGTTCTTTCTTTCTTCCATTTCATCAGTCCTCTCTCTGTCCTCTGCTTTCTTCCTTCTGCTGACTTTTCGGTCTTTTGGCCTCTTCATGTGTCTGTGTCTTCCCCTCCTTGATGTCCTGCAATCTTCATTCCTTGCATATTTTTTGTGCATGTGTGCATTTGCTTATGTGTGCATATTTGTTGTGTTTGCGGGCTCCTGCGCCCATTCTAATAGGTGCAGTGTCAGCTATCAAAATAAGCATCGCAGAGCGGTTCCTGTGTCAGGCTGTCCTGTGCGATGAGCCCACCTAGCAAAAGGCCCCAAGGTCCACCCTGAAGGGAAAGCCGAGACCTAAGATGGACACAAGGGGGACTGCCCATAATGGATACAAGGCCCAAGTAGAAGACAGATGCTTAGAGACTTGGAACCTGAGGACTCAAATGGAAAACGCCTGAGACCACTGGAAGCCCAAGTGCGACAAGGTAGCCCTTGTCGGATGAAAGACTTAACTGAGTTGGACAGAAGGCTGAAGGCCTAGGAGCCGAGACCCGTGGAAGGCATGAGAGCTGACATAACCAGACGCGAGGACGGGAGGCCTCAGACACACATGAAGACCCAGGAGTCGAGCCTCTGTATGTGGACCTGAAGGCCCAAGAGAGACAGTCATCTGAAGACTAATCTGGGTGGGAAGCCGCAGTCCTTTGACCCAGAATCCAGAAGGATGGAAGCTTCCAGACCGAGGCGAGAACCCTACACTCAGTTCTTTTCTGTCCCCCCTCTCTGGAACATTCTCTGTTCTCCCCTTCCAGTTCTCCTCCCTCCATTTAAGCCCACTTATTTCGAGATGTCTTTTGTGATGCAAAGAGACATATCTTTAAATTAGCGATGATATGCCTGAGCCAATCTAAGCCAGTTTTTATCACAGTTTTGAGACATTTATTCCATTTTTAGTGTGGTTTTTTTTAAAAAAAACCTTCCATTTCTCTTCACCTCCACTCCATTTGAGTGAGACGCGTAAGTGACATTATATTTCAGTCGCCCCTTTTTCTCAGAAGCTCTATGCTGAGGAGAAAGGGAAATAAATGCCAGGCTATCCAGGCCAATGGGAAGAATGAGACAAGAAATACACACATGTGGCAGGCTGCTGAGAAACACCAGCCAGCAACACCTTACTACTTTGAGCTTTGGTGAGCGGGATTCCTGGGGTTTGGGGTTCCTAGGGGTGGCCACAAAAAAGGACGAGTAGTCCTGGGACGGTGTGGTCCAAGGAGGGAGCCTGAACCCCCTGCTCATAGTAGTGGCCTCAGAATTTGGTAGACGGCACCAATCCTGCCTTTGGCTTCAGTGCTCACCTCTAGGCTTAAAGCTTAGAGAACTTGGGAGTATTTAGCAGATTCAGGCCTTGATTTCTTTCCTCTTACCATGAGGGAAGATAATTTAAACGGTTGACAGTATATATGAAAACAAGGTGTTCACGTTAATAGTGTCATGGCAGCCACACACAGCTAATATTTGAACGCGCACTATCAGTTGTGAAGTATTATGGAAATGGGGTCATCACACCCCCTCTCTAAAGGGTCAGATGGTAAATATCTTCGGCTTTACAGACTATATGGTCTTTGTCGCATTTTTTTAACAATGCTTTAAAAAGGAAGAACTATTCTTAGCTCGTGAACTAAGTGGATTTGCTCTGTGGGCCACAGATACCCCTGATATAAATGCTAGGGACTGTGGTAAATAATATTAACTTCCTTGTGTGCTTCACCTGTCCCTTTGTAAACTAGGAAAGTGCTTAGACTTCCAACTTTCAGAGTTGATGAATGGATATTGATTACACAGTAGATACATTCTACTGTCTAAGCACTGGATATAGAGATTAAAAGAAACAGGAATATTGTGCTTTGTCAAAAGTATGTAATACCATGCAGATATTAGGAATTAAGTCATTGATATATATATATATATTTGTAGCCATCATGTTTCTGCTGCTATGGTGACTGGGTAAAACAAAAGTATTCCAGGTAGCAGAAAAGAAAACACATGGAAACTGCTTTTAAACTCTGCAATATACAGAAGTTATTGTGATGACTTATAATGTGCCAGATAACATGCTAGGCACTGCGGGATGACAAGGCAAAAAGAAAGTATCCTCAATTTATAATTAAAAATTTCAGCTAGGAAGTACATTTTCAAGTGCTTTGTAAACTAAAGCACTGAATAAATGCTAATGGGCTACATGTGAATGAATAAATGAATACTAATTGCCTTTTTTTTTGTCTGAGGGTAGTGTCACTGGCCCTCATATGTGGGACCGAACCGGGCCGCTGGCTTCCCAAGCCAGCGCTTAACCACCACTCTGCCAGCCCACTAATTGCCTTTTATGTGCCACTATTGTTATGAGGAAGGCAGTGTAAATAGTTATACAAATTGAGAGTTTAAATACTTCTTAAAGTATTTAAAGGAATACTTGTTAAAGCAATGAACATCAGTTGCCTACGATGTGAACTCCTGGTTATGGCACTAAGGAAGTCCACACACTTATCATTTCATTGTGCCTACCGCTGAGAATAAGGCAATAAAGCACCATCGAACTAGAACTATTGATTTCCTCATTTGGTGCCAAGTACTAGGCTTATAACCTTGTATCACAGTTCTGACTATGAATCAAAGTTGGAAAGAACTTGGGGAAGGATTGTTCACTATTGAACACTGAATATAATCTGTAAAAGATTACATGCATGATGAATGCGATCATAATTGTATATTATGTACCACTCTTTTCGCTAGGCATTGAGATGTGAAGATAAACCATCTGTATTGTGTCCTGGGCAGCAGCACGTGATGTGTAAAGTCACCTTACAAGTCTTAAACTGCCGTACATGTATAAGCAATACCTGCTGGTTGAACATCAATGATTTACTCTCATCGGCAGAGATGCAGAGTTTCATAATTATTACCGAACCTGCAGCAGAGGCTTGTGTGTACGTTTACCAAGCCTACTGTTCTATACGGATACAAGAAATTAACTTTGCCTGAATGAATGATTACTGATTACTTTCCATGAGGCTCAGAACTGCATATGCCCTATGATAGAAAAAGGATTATATTCTCATAGGATGCCCACTGGAGGAAATGAGATAGTAGGTGTCAGATTCAGACTTTAGTCTACAGTTTTCCCCATTTAATGGGGAAAATAGAATTGTACAAAGCAGCACACTAAATGCTGACTGAGCTGCTTGTCCCCTGGCCTGACTAAAGAGATGGAGATTTTCTTTTAAAGCAAGATGTTCAGGTTCTCCATCAGTTTTTTTGAATGCTGAATACTGAAGATGGAGGTGATTACATCTACCCTGGCCTGGCTTAGAGACATTTAAGGAATAAAAATAAATGGCTCGGGTTTTCCTTTTCAGTTCATTTGATAAACAGCATATTTTATGTCAAATCGATCACCCCAGGTCCTGAGCGTTACATAAGTGAAATGGGACTACTCTAAATGGCTTTACATCACAGATCTTAGCTGCAGATCTGAAAACACCTTTGAGTTTTAAGTAAATGTTTGAGTACCTGGTTTCTGGAAGGTACTATGCTAGATGAATTAGTTGAGTAGGTCTGGTCCAGAAAACCCATTGACTTGCCTTGGAGATTTAAAAAATACGGCAAAAAAGGCATGGTCCTTTCGATATAAAATGAAGACATTTCCCCCTAGTTCTATAGTCCCAAAGTTACTTGCTCATTGACCTAATTTGAAGCCAGAATGATGAAGGGCTCAGGGTTTCGCCTTTAATTCATTAATTTAAGATTCTGCCTTTGTCGTAAAATGGTTTAAGATGAGAAGGTGAAACAACTGGTTTTAAAAAGTATTTGCTCATTGGCCTGGCTTAAAGTCAGGAAGTCACTTGAGCAATAAAAGATTCTTTGTAGGTTTTTCATATTTTGTAAAAATGTATTCACTCTGAATAAAGTAGTGTCTGAGGAGAGTGAACAGGTTCAAAAGACCTAGACCAAAATACACTTAAAACTTACTAGCTTATGGTAGAAACAATAATAAATTTATGACTGCTGTTCTTTCATTCGTTGAAGAACTTTTGTTGAGCAGCAGTGATATTAAGACACTGAGAAGTAAGTAATGATTAAACAGATCAACTTCTCTTTGGCATGTTTTACAGAGTGGAAGTGAAAGAGCCTTTTATTTATTCATTCATACAAACATTGGAAAAGGTGATGCTAAAATGAAATAGGTCTGGTACAAAAGGCACTTTGTCTTGAACATGCAATTGAAAAACAAGAAATGGAATGAAACCTTTTCATTTATTCATTCTACAAGTAAGCCTATTGTGTCTAAGGCCCTTTGCTAGGTTCTTAGTTGGCCCCAGAGACATGAACAAATGAATGCTTTCCCACAGACATTTTAAAACTTCCTTTTGGGTTGTTTTTCTGATTAGGGGCTTAGTCCCCGAACAATATTGTCCAATTTAATTCCTACTCCATATTTCTTCTACCAGTCTGGCCACTACAATATGCAGGGTATTCCACTGAGCTTGCTCCTTGAGTTTCAGGAACCCTCCTTACAATAGACATTTCATTTTTCCCAGTCCATCCCTCGTGAGAAATAGCAGTGACCACAGCTAGGCAGAAGGAGGGATGGTGAACGGCTAATTCCCAAACTCCGGTCTCAGTGGCACCACCCTTCGGGAACCACTCATACGCGAGCCACAGTTGGTTTTGAAATGCATTTACCAGTTCTGTCTATTTTCAATTCTTTATCTTTTACATTCTTTCAATTATCCGCTACCCATGTAGGCCTCTGAAGAACAATCCCCAGATAATACATAACAAGATTGGAGATGGAGACCTGATTTCTCTTTTGCAACAACTTTTCAAACTACACTTCAGAAATCTTCTCAGCATCAAAACCTACTCAAGAAAAAACTTGGTATAACAGAATAATGTCAGTTAATGAAAAGAGCTTAATTTTTACCATGCTGAAATTGTAAGAATCATAAAAATTGGAAGTAATTGGCAAAAATACCAAAAACAACAGAAAACCTCTAAATCGAGGCGCTCTGGGCTTTGACCTTTTCTATTTTGAAATCACTCACAGAGGGTGGGCTAGGAGGAAGAGTGAAAGAAAAGGCCAAAGCTGTTTCTGAGGGCGGCCTGCCTTTGTCTGGATTGGTCCGAAGACCATCACTACCTCCAGGTGTAATGGGACTTGCTTTTACTTTAGTGCAACTGCAGTAACTGGCCATTGTTGAGATGAGGATAAAATTCTTTGTCACCACTCATTTCTCTAAGTTCTTGAGAAACAACTTTTGGCTGAATGGTTATCAGCTAAGCCTTGGGTTCGATAACGACGGGGTTTATGAAGAAGATTTGAGGGTGGTGGGTGCATTAGTAGAAAGGAGAAAGTGACTGATAGCCTTCCTATTGCAGTTACTGGCACCCTACCACTACTGATAAAACGAGTAAGACCACAGCCACCGTCATCCGAGTTTTGTTGTATAAAGGAAGTTGTGAACAAACTGGTTTTCCTAGGAAATGGCTTCATCTCTACCATTCTACCTCAAAGGGAATTAATGCCAAAATGCTCCGGTAAACAGAAGACACTCTGACTTGTGAACTGATGTGAGATGCAGAATCTGTGCGCCTTGAGTGTTTGGAAGATTGAACAGTCTTGCCAGTATGGGTGACCAGGAAAAGCAATAGAAAGCCATCTGTCTACATGTCATAACACAAATCGGGGGATATGTTGTCTAATGTCAAATAAAATGTACTGTTTTGGAAACTTGGCGTTTTGATGTGACAAGCTCTGCCTCAGTGTCCCAAAGCACATAAAGGTGGTCTCATTTTTGTGTGTGTTTTACTACCTCAATCACCCAGCTTGGCTAAATGATTTGAGGTCTCATTTCTTTTTAGCTTTAGTTGCTTTGGTCAGGAAGCCTGAGAAGCACAAACCCAGTAAAATGTGAGAAGCAAAAATTTTCAGGAAAGGGCAGGATACAAGTAGGGAGTAAAAACCTATTTGTAAGTTTGTGACCTTACACATTACACTCAAAGCTTGTTTTATTTTTTATTTTATTTTATTTTTTTGAGGGCAGTGTCACTGGCCCTCCTATGTGGGACCAAACCAGGGCCGCTGGCGTCCCAAGCCAGTGCTTAACCACTGCGCCACTCGGCCTGCCCAAGGTGTCGTACCTTTAACCTCAGAGATATTGCTTCCCTCAGCTTGGTAAAGGAGTAAGAACCCCTCAAAAGTTCCTGGGTTTGCCGCAGTCTTTCTCCAGTTACCGATATTCCCAAGAATCTTCCATTTACCCAGTCTGGTTTCTTTGCCATGTGTACTCTAGATCAAAGCCAGAGCTCTGCTAGCGTGAATGCCCTCATCCCATAAAGAAAGATCAACCCAATAGGGGAATGTAAAGTTAGGTGGGAAAGAAACTGGATGTGAGCATACTCGCAGATAGCTTACTGTCACTTGGGGAGTTGGCGAGGATGCAGAATTTGCAAGTAGGACAAAATCAATTTGGAAGAAAAATCAGCAAGAGAGAAATGTTCAGGGTCGGATGGGTTGTTAGGACCTCACCTTTAAAATCTACAAGAAGGCACCAATTGTATCCCCCTAGGCCTAGAATAAATCCTTTCCCCCTTTTCCTTTCAGAATTTTTTTTAAACAGTGATTCTGAAAACATCCCGGAGGCCAGCTGCATTATAATGACAATAGAGGAAGAGATGCCTGTGGCTGTCCCCACTTCCAGAGGCCTCGACCACAGCGCTGGAGGTTAAGAAACTGCTCTTTTCTTACTGTGCAGATGGTCTCAGCTGCAGTGTGGGGCCTTTACTCCAATTCAATTCCATGGGATTTTAATTTCTTTTGGTGCATGAAGGTGTTAGCCACTCTCAGCACACTTAGAATTGTGTATGTAAGTGCACATGATACAGCTGAGGCACTTGAAGTCCACAGAACATGACATCATCCAATGTCACAATGCAGACATTGCTGAGGTGAACCCAGATCTAAGGTCACTTAGTTTCTACACTGCTTTTCTAACTATATATTGTCTATATAGCCTTTTTGATGAGAAGGGATGCATTCTTACCAGCTAAGAGTGGGTTAAGAACTTGCCATTTTTACTGTTTGTAACTGGTTCCAAGAGGACATATTCTGTTCAAGTGAGAGAACTGTGAAAAATGTGAGCCTTCCTATCAAGGGCAGGATTTGAAGCAGGGAGTTCTCCATATGTGAAGAACATTTGATCTCAACTCAAAGCACATGCAGGGGTCAGCCCAGTAAATCCTGTGTGCCTTGTCTGGCACATAACCCATGACATTTAGTGTGCGAGGTAGTAAGACCATGACAGGCAGTTGTCAAGTGCTTTGGATGATGCTATTTTATGACCCCAAATCCATCTTCTCACTGTCACCCCTTTCTTGAATGAATAATCATCAGAAAGAATGGGTGTTAGCCAGAAATTGTTAGTCTTGAGCTATAAGAAATGAAAAGATGCTAAGGTGGTGCCTCCACAGGGAAGACAATGAAAGAACCCTCTATAAGACAAAACATGACTTTCAATCCACATGTAAAGCTAGATCAGCTAATACTTAGTCCCTAGAGACTGCTAGTTGCCCACAAGAATACATTCTCCCCTTCTTCCTAAACATGTGGCAGTCAAACTAGACAACATTTCCCTGCATCCTTTGCTGTTATTTAGCCAGATGATTGTCATAACCAATGAAATATTAGTGGGAGTGATGGGTCCCATTTCTGGGACTGGTTCTTAAGACTTTGGGTATGATCGCCACTCCACTCTCTTTCCACCAGCTGCAACCCAGATGTAAAGTTTCTGTGTTTATAGAATGAGAGGGAAGCTAGAGGACCTCTCAAGTTCCTCCCTGCTCAAAGACTCTAATTCCCATTGTAAAGATAAACCAGGACATTCCTACCCTGTTAACACCAAAGGTTCAGAATAAGGAAGGTGGCAAGAGTTGCCAGACGTCAGTTCTGAACAGGTACACCATGGTGAGGCCAGCATTAGTGGAAGGCCATGATCCTGGTGTGCCACCTGGGGTCAATCGCTTTCCCTTTCAGGGCTGATTTTATTATCTTTAAAGTGGAGATAATGACTGGTTTACCTTTGTAGCAGTTTTTTTTGGTGAGAGTTAATCAGCAAAGAGGAAAAGTTATGAAAGTGTTAAAAGTCATTTAGAAATGTAGTGGTGGTTAGATATGCAAAGTCCAGGTGAGACCAGTTTAATAAAGGGAAAAGAGTGAAAGCGAATGCAATTACAAAGCATTTTCACAGTATTATATATCCACTATTCACAAGCTATAGTATATACTACTCACTTGTAGAACAGTGTTTGTGGACTCAAGGACTTTACCATTCCCTATATCTGAGAATTCTGCTCATTTCCAGGAAATTTGTACATTTGGCCCATGCAGACCCAACTGCTGATCAACCTGCCTTACTTAATATTAAATACCTACTGTCCCATACTAGGGAACCCTTCAGGAAGACAGAGGAATCTAAAACATTTTTCCCCCTTGATGACATCATGTTGTAACTGGGTGTAAGACTACAGTATTCCTAGTTTCTGACCAAGAGTTGGGATTTATACTATGACAAGTACACATGTTCCTACGGAGACATTTGAGGAACATTAAAATCTGTACTGTGACTAAAAACTCAGGATTATAATAGGAAATATAGACACATGCAGAAATAGCATGTACTAGAGTCGTGCTGCATAATGACATTTCAGTCAACAATGGACTGCATAAACCATGGTGGTCCCAGAAGATTATAATGGAGCTGAAAAATTCCTATCACCTACTTACATTGGAGTGCAACACATCACACAAACACTACTGTATTCCAACTACCTACAGCATTTAGTACAATAACATGCTGTACAGATTTGTAGCCTACGAGCTGTAGGGAAACAAATTGTCACATCAAAATATGTCTAATTGGCATAAGGATTATTAGGCTGGCTAATTTTAAGAACTAGCAGACACGGGAGAAGCTCTGAAAACCAAGTAGAAGTTACTCTTTACAAAAGATGTTTGCATTTGTGAGGGAAATCTCCATTTGTAAGGGTATCTTCCTCACAGTACCATGAAGAGGGGGGATAAGTTAAAGTCTAGAAACTCTTCTCAATGCAAAAGGCAATCAACTTCAGTTTGCATACCAAGCGTACCCTCCTTTATTGGGCTTTTCCTGGCTGCCTGTCTGGCCCACTCCCAACATCTTTTTGTCTTCAACTGAAGAAGGCATTTAAGGTGGTGGCTTCAGCGATTTTGGTGAGTTACCCACTTTTCCTGAGTCTCTCCCTATATACAGGAGGTATACATGTTATTAAACTTTTCTTTTTCTCCTGTTAATCTGTCTTTTACTACAGGGATGTCTCAGCCAAGAATACAGAAGGGTAAAGGGGAAATTATTTTTCCTCCCCTACAGAGCAGTCGCTATACCCTAGCTTAGGTGTGTAGTAGGCTAGACCTCGGTTTCTCCAAGTGCCCCTGTGATGTTCACATAACAAAATTGCCCAATGATGCATTTCTCAGAATGTATCCATGTTAAGGGGCGCATGACTGAATATGCAATTGTTAATTAGGTGCCTAAGGAATGGAACAGACAGAGTCCTGCAGGTGTAACCAAACAGGAAAAGTCTTCCTCTGCCCAGCAAACAGCAGCACCAAACACTGAACACTGCAAATTGCAGTAGAGAAATTAGCGTTGCTTTATGGCAGGGCGCCATGCGAGGAGTAGGGGAAGCTATCGTGTAAAAGCCCTAACTCTCTGAGGGCTTACAATTGGGGGTTTTATCTTTCATTTTATATAATCGGGATTTAAAGGCAAAAAATCATGAGTAATCTTCAGTAAGGGGTTCAGGGTCGTGGGCTATGTTGATAGGTCAGTTTTCTTAATCTGATTTATTGAGTTCTTGGCAGCACCCTGTCCAGGGGCTTTGTGACTATGGCCAGATGTTCTTTCCGGCTCACTGTTCTGCAAGAACAGGAAAAACTGCAGAGCTATACATCCTGTGCTTAACAGGCTACATTCTTCTATTCTCTTCAGCAAAATATACTTTTATAATCTTCCCTGAAACTTGCTTTATAGGCATGCCTCCAGCCCGCTTGACATGAATACACTTCAGTGCAACTATGACTCTTGAAAGAGCTATGTAATAATTTTAACTACAAGCTAAATTCTAGTACACCTATTCTGTTATGATTTTCTATCGGTTTCACAGGGAAGATTGCTTTGCTATGGAGCAAGCTTGGGTAAAGGAGGGGAAAGGCATTCTAAACATGAACACGGTGCTTGTCAGAATAGCACATTGGTCCATAATGGAGGGAATCCAGAGATTGGCAGCTATTGGTGTCACAACTTAAAAGGTTTCTGGTGACTTAAGTAGGAAAGCTACAGCTAATAAAGGGGATATGGAAATGCCAGGAATATATCATCTTGTGTAGAAATATATCAACTTACAGATATCTACACCTTGTATAGATGCATCAAAATGCCAGATCCTATCATATTATAGCCTACTAAGGTCACAGAAGCTTCATCTCTCAATTTGCTTTCTGGCTGAGTCCCAGAGTGTTTACAGAGATGTTTGTGTCTATGGAATTGACAGCTGCTCAGTGGCTGACTGATGCCAGGTTCAATCAAGAGAGAGCCAGGAAAATTTTCTTCGTAGTCTAATGAATTTATTCACGATAAGCAACAAATGCAAGTTTCATGAAAAATACTTGCAAAGATATATCAAGTGGTTCTACAATGTATATATTATAAAATAATATATCGGTGTAAGATTTTAGGGGTAGTTTATGCATGTGTGAGGACAGGGTATATGGGAAATCTCTGTTCTCTCCATTTTCCTGTGACACTTAACTACTTTAAAAAAATAGTCTTAATAATAATAATTAAAAAAATGATTTTAGACCTGGAAAAACCATTATAGATTCTTTTTTTTTTTTTGAAGATTTTATTGGGGAATTGGGGAAGGGGAACAACATTGGGGAATCGGGAAGGGGAACAGACAAGTTGCCGTCTTTTTGTTCTTCAGTCTAGTTGCGGAGGACGTCGCCTCACTGGCCCATGTTGGTATCGTCATTGCGCTCTTCCCGGGTGAGGCAGTCACTCGCCAGCCACTGGATGGCCACTCACCCCGGCTCACGGCTGCTCACACCGGCTGCAGGCTGCTCACTCTAGCTGCCAGCCACTCACAGTAGCTTACAGCAGCCCACTGCAGCCTATGCCACCGCCGGCGACTCATGGCAGCCCAGCTCCAGGTGGAGCTGTTGTTCACCATCTTAGCTGTAGAGGGCAGCGTCACTGGCCCATGTGGGATCCGAACCAGCAGCCCTGCTGCTAAGAGCTTGCGTTCCCAAGCCAACTCTTAACCAACAAGCCACTCGGCCAGCCCCCCATTATACACTCTTGAGTTCTCTGTGACAGCACAGAAACTGAAGTCCAGGTCACCAAAGATCTCACAGTTAGTAAATGCAAAAGGAAAGACTAGAATACTGGCTTTCAAAGAAAATACCCAGTCTACTCATAAATCATAAGAATGTCTAACATTTATTGAGTTTTTTGCTTTATGCCAGACTTTGGGTTAAGTGCATGTATGGTCTCACTGAATCCTCACAAGAACACTAAGAATCTGGTGATATTAATGAGGCTGAGGCTTTGAGAGGTAAGTAATTTGCCCTAGGTCAGAGAGCTACTAAATGGCTTAGTACAGGTGTATGTACCACTGAAGCCCATTAGCTTTATAATTAAGCTATCCTGTCTACAAATGGTAAACCACTTGGGAGAATGGTCTTTCTCACTAGAAATAAATGGAAGCTGAATGAATTATCACATACATTTTACTTCCCTTATATTAATATTAATAATAATAATAATTAATAAAGGAGCTCAATGCTGAAGAGGTGGCCAAGAATTGGGAACACATATGCATTGCAGATAATGATATAATTGCTCAGTGTAAATCTTTATGGGGCACAATTTGGTATTACGCATCAAGAATCAAAAAAGTCGAGGGCCGGCCGAGTGGCTCAGTTGGTTAAGAGCTCGCTCAAGAGTGCGAGCTGAGCTCTGAGCAACGGCGGTTCGAGGCCAGCCCGAGCTGAGTTGCCGTTGAGCTGCCAACAGGTGGCAGGATGGCTCAGCTAAAAAAAAAGAATCAAAAAAGTCAGCTTGCTTTTAATATAGAAATCCCATTTATGGGATGTATCCTAAGGAAATAATTATGATCGATTAAACGGTATTTTTGAACAATACTATTGACATTTCTATTAGAAAACTTGAAATTGACCAAAAACCCCTAATAGGAATGATTTAAATCCTATAATCATAGAATCCTGAAACTAGACTCTCTAAGGCCTTTTTGTCCAAACGCTATTTCTCTGCCACCCCACTATATTTTTCAGATGAAGCAACTAAACTCAAGTAAAGTCTCCTATCAACTGGAGTGACTATTCTGTAGCCATCAAACATGGTAAAGACCATGAAATATAGGAAAAGGTATGGATAAAATATTGTAGTCACAGCTGCTCATGAAAATGTAATGAAAAGGGTAAGAAAAAAGATAGCCAGTGAAAAGTTAAATGTTTAGGCCCACTCTTTGACAGACAGCTGTTTGATATCTCTAAGTTACTGAAGTTTGCACCATGCTGTTTGGAGCATTTGCCTGATTCAGAGATCATTTACATCTCTAGAAAGGAAGTGGTCCTGTTCTTAACAATGCAAAGGTAATCCAAGGAAAATAGAATAAGTAATACTGCAGTGGGAATCAGGTAACCTTAGCTTCCGTTCCAACTCTGCCATTAAAAGTCAGTTTCGGGAGGCCGAGTGGCGCAGTGGTTAAGCACTGGTTTGGGAAGCCAGCGGCCCCGGTTCGGGTCCCACATATGAGGGCCAGTGACACTACCCTCTACAACTAACAACAGCTCCACCTGGAGCTGGGCTGTGCGAGCCCTGGCGAAGGTGTAGGCTGCAGCCCCTGCTGCAGTGGGCTGCCATAGGCTACAGTGAGCTGCCGGCAGCCAGCGTGAGCTGCCAATAGCCGCCGTGAGCCACCATCCAGAGGCCGGCGACCGATCTGCCTCATCCGGGAAAAGCGCAATGACGATGCCAACATGGGCCAGTGAAGCAACATCCTCCACAACTAGACTGAAGAACAAAAGGACAGCAACTTGTCTGTTCCCCTTCCCCGATTCCCCAATGCTGTTCCCCTCCCCCATTCCCCAATAAAAATCTTTAAAAGAAACCCCACCTAGTAAATGTAGAGCTGGGATTTGAATCCATATAATCTGATTCCAAGTTCAGTGCTCTTTCCATAAAACCACTTTTATCTCCAGTGCAAAGTCTCACAACAGTCTCCAAGGGACACCTATTCTTTCTTTTTCTACTCATTGGTCCATGATCTCCTTTAATCCTTATTTTTAGTTTTGCTTTCCATTCTGTTGTAGTTCAACAGATTAGAAACTTGAAAAGACCTGTTGCATACCTAGAAGTCAAAGATTTTAAAGTAGATTGTGAATGTATTGTAGGCTTAGTTACTGGCATTTCTTGAGGAACTATTCATTTTTACAAATTATAATTTTTCTGAGACATAACACTGCCCAAGTCGTGAAACTCATTGCCAATCTTTTCAATTAAACAACTAACAATATGAGTATAGATTGTCTCTGTTGGCCTTTACTGATCTGAGGAGGAAATAGAGAATAGTCTTTGGGTGACACTCTGACTTATTTAGATCCAACAGCACACATCCTCCAGTTGCTCTATTCTTTATGGTAAGTCTTGACCCCATTTCTCTTTTCATCACAACTTCTAGAGTCAGCATAGGCCTACTCTGAGTGATCAAACACTTTCCCTTAATCGTATGGTGTGGCATTCTGTTATCTTTTAACCAGATACTCATTCCTCCCATTGAGACTTAATTTTGACTTGGTGCCTGGAATAAACCAAAGCTCATTAGTCTTACAGGCCAAACCAAACACCACCACGACTCAAATAAACAGTGGAGTGAGCAGTAGAGTTCCCATTTTCATTTGCCACCACAGATTTATTTGTTGACTGTTTCCAGCACTTTGAGCAAACATAAGGTTGAGATGGAGATGAATAAAAGCCAAGCAGAAAGACAATTAAAGATTTTATAATGTTATAATTATTACGTTTTTATAGAGTATCAGACTGATATTAGGAACATCATGGAACATGGGGCTCAGAGTGCAGGTGTGTTTTCCTTCAAAAATGAATGTTAATAGCATCCAGTTCAAAGGTTCATTTATTTGAAATTTCCCCTTCTCTAGTCACTTTAAATAATCAGCTGGAGGAAAAAGGGTCCCTGGAAATTTCTCCAACATCCAAAAGTACCAAGCCCTTGTTTGTAATTCATCACTCTTACTGTTTGGACCCATTATGTACAACCTATCTTAATTCACTGAAAATTCACTAATCAGATTATGTCACAGAAATAGCGTCGTGAGGCGTGCTTCTTGAAATCTCCCCTGGAATTTACAACAAATTGAACAGCTATAATTCAACAAAGGCATGCCTGAGAGACTCACAAATTGAATCATCTAAAGGTGGGCAGGGCCGGCCAAGTGGCGCGGTGGTTAAGCGCTGGCTTGGGAAGCCAGCGGCCCCAGTTCGGATCCCACATATGAGGGCCAGTGACACTGCCATCTAAAAAAATAAATAAATAAAATAAAGGTGGGCAAATTGGGAGAGCAGGGGAGGAGAGAAGGCAGAAATGCAGAGACACAGCCGTGGGCCGCAGGATACGGATTGGAGCTTAGAGCTCCCTGCATCCCAAAGCAACTGCAGTCACAGGAGAGGAAAGAATTTGAACTGCTAACACTCCCCTTATGGCCCACGGTCCTGCCTGAGGATCAGCATATAACACGGCTGAACCCAATGCTCACGGCAGAGACCTCGGAGCAAAGACTGAGGGAAGAAGGGTGAGAATGGTGGTTTAAGCCCTCACTGCCAGGCAGGGGCTGAAAGACACAGGCACAGAGCCTGGCCGACCCCTCCCCACCCTCCCAGAGCTCATCCCACCCTCCCCCTCCCACTGCTAGAAGCAGCATAGTAGTTAGACTCACCGAGCAACTAATTCTGGTGAAAGGGAAGGAATTGCAGGGGCAAGATGAGTGCTGGTAGTCGCTGCTGCTCAGAAGCACCCCTCACAACCCCCTGCGCCCCACCCCACATTTCTGTGTGGATCCTTGCAGGGGCAACCAGAGCTCGAAGACACACAGGCTCTGCATTCGGCTGCAGGGGAAGCAGGAAGACCTCAGAAGCTCAGAGCCCATGTCTCTCCACACAAAGGTGGTGCCCTCACACCCAGGAGACCAGCCCGCGGAGAAGAAGCCCAGCTCCCAGGGAACTGCCCCATCATGTGAGAAGCCAGAGCAGTACAAGAGAAAATAGAACGCTATGACATAAGAGAAAAATAAAAGGCTGCAGTGGGAAAGACAAGAAAACATTTTGCCAACACCTACTGGAAAGCAAAAGAAAGACCTCTTCCTATCAAACTGTTACAGAACCCACTCCTCTAGATGCCCAGGAAGAGAAATAACAATTCATTAATTACCACGAATAACCAAGGTAACAAGGCAGCTTAGAAAGAAAATGAAAAGTCTCCAGAAAATTAACTTAGAGACATGGAAATATGTGACTTAAATGACAGAGAATTCAAGATTTCACTTCTGAAAAAAACTCAACGAGATGCAAGAAAACAGACAGGTAGTTTAATGAACTTGAAAACACAATCAAAGAACAAAATGAACATTTTACCAAAGAGATTGAAAATTTTTTAAAGAGCCACATAGAAATTATGGAGATTCAGAACCCAATAAAAGAGAACTGACTGGGTGGTGTACACACAATGTGATATATAGATGATGTATTATAGAAATGTACACTTGAAACTTATGTAACTTTATTAACGATTATCACTCGAATAAACTTTAATTAAAAAAAATAAATCTTGGGCCAGCTGAGTGGCGCGTTGGTTAAGAGCTCGCTTGGGATGCCAGCGGCCCCGGTTCGGATCCCACATGTGAGGGCCAGTGACACTGCCCTCTACAGCTAACAACAGCTCCACCTGGAGCTGGGCTGTGCGAGCCCCGGCAACAGTGTAGGCTGCAGCCCCTGCTGCAGTGGGCTGCAATAGGCTACAGTGAGTGGCCGGCAGCCAGTGTGAGCTGCCAAGAGCCACCATGAGCGACCATCCAGAGGCCGGCGACTGATATGCCTCATCCGGGAAGAGCGCAATGACAATACCAACATGGGCCAGTGAAGCAACATCCTCCACAACTAGACTGAAGAACAAAAGGACAGCAACTTGTCTGTTCCCCTTCCCCGATTCCCCAATGCTGTTCCCCTCCCCCAATTCCCCAATAAAATCTTAAAAAAAAAAAAAAAGAATAAGGTTAAGGACTTCATTACCACCAAGCCAGCATTGCAGGAAATGTTAAAAGGGCGTCTTTAAACAGAAGAAAGGGGAAAACAAGCTAACCCAGGAAGACAAGAAATACAAATAACAAAATGGCAATAAATATGCACCTATTAATAATCACTTTAAATATGAATGGGCTAAATGTTCCAATCAAAAGACACAGAGTGGCTGAATAGATAAGAAAAAAGGACCCATGCATATGCTGTCTACAAGAGACTCACCTCAGATCAAAAGACACCCATAGACTGAAAGTAAAGGGATGTAATAAGGTATTTCACACAAATGAAAATGAGAAAAAAGTTGGAGTCGCAATACTTATTTCGGGCAAAACAGACTTTAAAATGAAGACTACAATAAAAGAAAGAAGGGCACTACATAACAATAAAGGGATCGATTCAACCAGAGGACATAACCCTAGGAAACATGTATTCACCCAACATAGGAGCTCCTAAATATAAAAAACAGATTTTGACAGACATAAAGACAGAGATCAACAGTAACACTATCATAGTAGGGGACTTCAGCACCCCGTTGTCACCAATGGACAGATCCCCCAGGCAGAAAATCAACACGGATATAGTGTACTTAAATGACACTTTAGACCAGCTGGATTTAATTGATATTTTTATTTTAATTATTTATTTATTTATTTATTGAGGGCAATGTCACTGGCCCTCACATGTGGGATCCGAACCAGGGCCACTGGCGTCCCAAGCCAGCTCTCAACCACTGCGCCACTTGGCCTGCCCTTAATTGATATTTTTAGAGCATTTCACCCCAAAGCTACAGAATATACATTCTTCTCAAGTGCCCATGGAACATTTTCCAAGACAGACCACATGTTAGGCCACAAAACAAGTCTTAACAAATTTAAGACTGGAATCATATCAAGCGTCTTCTCAGACCACAATACTATGAAACTAGAAATCAATTATAAGCAGAAAACTGGAAAGCTGACAAATAAATGCAGGCTGAATAACATGCTACTAAATAGCGAGTGTGTCACAAATGAGATCAAGCATTAAATCCAAAGATTCCTCGGTGGTTAAGCGCTGGGAAGCCAGCGGCCCCGGTTCGGGTCCCACATGTGAGGGCCAGTGATACTGCCCTCAAAAAAAAAAAAAAAAGATACCTCGAGACAAACCAAAATGAAAACACCATGACCCCAAATCTGTGGGATGCAGCGAAAGCAGTCCTAAGAGAGAAGTTCATAGCAGTGCAGGCCTACCTAAAGAAGCAAGAACAATCTGAAATCCGCCCATGAAGTGGTCTCCCTAGCAAGACATGTGACCGTCTGATTTCTACATGAAGTCTCTTAAGTGCTGGCAACTGATACAAAAATGTGTGGGAAAATCATTGTGGGTCAAAAAGACATGTTGTCTGAGGACTGGTTATAGTTTAGTTTGCAATCTTGATCCACACAACCTCCTACCTTAGGGCTACTGGATAAAATCAGGCTCATCGAGTGTCCTATTAGTTAGAGGTCACTCAGGTGACAGAACAGAGATTATAACTCAGATTTATGAGAATTACAATGGGAGAATTCTAATATCCCTCAGAGAATTTCCTGTATTTAGGTTAAGTGAAGTATCCCATGAAGTGTTAAATATTATTTAATGGCAGATTTAAAGGCATGTGGCTTTTACCATCAATAATATAAAATGTCATGTAAAAGTATTTTCCACACAGCACATCCTACTCCACATCTAAGAAGTTACCCATGAAAAGTATAAATGTTTATACTATCCATAAAGTTTTCAAAAAAGAATTTTAAAAGAACACATTATGAAACTTCTCTGTAGGTTGAAGTGTGCAATCTCTGTTTTAACATTTTGAAATTTAAAGTCTTTTTGAAACATTCAGTACAATCACCAAAGATACTGAGAAACATTAAAGTTTTTGTTATGTTACATTTTGCTGTATTGTTAAATTTGCAAAAGTCTGTCATAAGTTTTAAAAATTCTCATTACACGTTAATCAGCTTGAGTAGTAACTCAAGAAGAAGACGTTAACTCTTTGAATTTCTTGTACAATCTGCTGACAAGACTCAAAACTTTTGCCTAATGGCTTCACATTTCAACATTTCTTGCATTAAAAATTATGCTTAGTAAGGTGGAACTCTACCTGTACTTTATTTTTAATTTTATAGTTCACAGATAGGCATGCAAAGACATTTAGAAACAAATTCTTACTTAGCCAAATGCCAAATATTGGGCACAACAAAGGCTCCCCAAACCAATATAGCACGAATTACTAGTGAATGTGGGAAGGGTCAATCTGTGAACTACAAGTTTTAAAGGAAGATTTAGGTATTTATCTTATAATTATGGAAACAAGGAAGGAAAGATGCAACAAAGAACACACAATTACTTTCATTAACATAGATTTGCACTTTATTGTAATTTTGCATCCTGAGATAATAAAATTTTACATCTGACAAGTCAACAAAGACAGAAGCAGCAGTGAACGTTTCAGAGAGGCAGGTATTCATTTTGGCACAGCTGTATGTAGGTTGAGTTCTTGGGCGGGGGTGGGGGGTCACTCCAGAACTCAAGGGAGGAAAATGAATCCATTCCACAGGCTATGTAACAATGCAAGATGCACTTTTATTCTTTTCTGGTAAAGCTGTCCCAACAGGAATCCTCTGCCAAAACGTAGAAATCCTAGGTTTTACATACAGATGTTTTGATCAATGGCTGCTTCCTGGCTACCAGGATTTCCTGTTTTTCAGCTGAGACTCATATTTATGTGTTTAGTCCAAGAATGGCAAACGAGCTTGTAGATTATATAATTTTAAACATCCCTAACTTGTTTCAATGTCTAGGCATTAAAACAATTTTATACTACTTGCTTACTAGAAATATGGAAAATTGAGAAAATTAAGCCAAGATAATGCAAGCAAAATGAGCAGGAATAAAAGGAACATTTGAGACGTTATTGCCTTGACTCATCACGTTGAGTTTATACACAGAACTACTTTAGGACTCAGAAATTGGTATTTACTCCAATGCTAGAACATGACATTATAATACTTTCCACATTTGAAATCCTATGTGTGTGTATGTATGCTTTATACATACACACCCAAATAAATTAGCTCAGTTATATCCAGAAACAGAACACATAACTGAAGGCAAATTCTAACCTGAAATTATATAGTGTAATCTAGCGAAAGCACACAAACACACATAATCTAGCATTTCATTATTTAGGGGCTGGGTAAGCAACCTGTGGAGAGGGTCAAATAATTTTAGTTCCTTTATAAAAGTGGCTCCCAACATTTCACCATAAGGATCCCTTTATTATTCCTTCCCCATGTTTTCAAGTATTTCGTTTACTAAATTGCATGTGATAACAAGCTTTCTCATTTTTTTTTATTAATTAAAAGTATAACTGCTATTCACAGCTTCTGATGTTTGCGATGACCAGTGTTAGACAAAATTGAAAAAAAATTAAGCAAAATGTGTGGAAATTCAATGTCATTGCAGAAATCTTATAGCTAAATGTATGATTTCTAGTATCCTTTTTGAAATATTGAAAAAGTTTCAAGGATGCCCTCACTGCTATCTTCATCTGCCCCAAGTTGGGAACCACTGCTTTATATCCACTTGCTTCTCCTCCCTAAATCAAGTATTAACGTAACACAATTCCCCATGTTAACACATAGGGGACTGATAACAAAATTACCACTGAAAACTCGATTAACTGCAACACTCATTCTGTAGGGTATGACTGAGAAAAGAAAACATAACAACATAAAGTAATTTAGAAATTACAAAATTATGACATCCAGTATATCTTTCGGTCAACTTCAAAAAGCACATCAATATGAAAAAATCCTCCATTCCTCTGTGAGGTAGGTCCAGATTATTGTCCCCACTTACATAATGAGGACATGAGGTACAGAGGAACTGAGCAGCAGAGCTAAGAATTGAACCAACCAGAAGTGACTCGGGCTTGAATTCCATAGCACTTCCCTTCCATCTAATACGATCAATTTGTTCCAACAGGTCTTTTTGAGGATATGGAACTTAATAAGTCCCTGAAACAGATATTGGATGGGATATGAAACTCTTAGCGTCAGTGTCAAAGTGGATCCTCCCAGGTTCCATTGTCATCACAGCTCTATGCTTGTCCAGATCCCAGCTGCAGAGTGAGGTTCCACATAGGCAAAGCCCACAGACCTCAGCCTCAGTCCATCAGGAGATGACGTTCATTCTTCTCACCACCTAGGGCTGAGGTCTAGCAGCATCAGGTTCTTTGAGTCTGTGTGACATGAGCACACATCAGCTAGGAGTCAGTTGGTGAATCCAACTTTTACAGCATTCAAGGCACTGTGAGAGTTTCCAACAAGGGTAGCAGAGCTGAGCAAAATCATTCTGAGATTTTGTAGACTAAAAATCTCCTAAGACTTCCTAGAATCCCAGGATGTTAGGTGACCTCTAATTTTCTGTCCAGCTGTAGGTTCAATTCCATGATTTCACAGATAGACTGATGTGTAATTTAAGTGACTTGCCTGGAGCCCATACAATCAGATCATTTCCTCATATAGTACGAATCTGACAAAGTCCATAGAAAGTGGAACATTTTCTCAGGTTGCCACCATTAAAATGAAAAGGCTGGCTCAGAATCAGGAAAGAGAAAATTGGGGCAAGATAAGGATCTCTCTCTCTCTCTCTCTCTCTCCATCCTTATATTTAGTCCACATATTACATGAACAGGTAATATTAATAAACCCTATTCCTTTTCTGTGGAAAGTATCATTATAGTTCACCATTCAAAGGAACCCAAACAATTTGACAATGGTTGCAAAATGGATTATTTTTAAAGCAGAATTTTATAGGGATAAGAGGACATAATTTCAATGAATTTGAGTATCATACAATGAAATTAGCAAAAAGTATCTTCACTATGTGAAGCTGCTCCAATTAAATGGGTGTATATAATTTCCATATCATTCTGGGTCAAAGTCAATTCTAATGAAATACTGTTCAAGTAGTGAGGTTTGATTTTTGTAAATGTTGGTTTATTTCTAAACACACTTAAAATGTTGATGTTTTTTTTAAAGCTTTCAAACACTTGGAAAAATTATTTGTTGAAAAGCTTACAAATGTTATGGAATTCCACTCCAATTATTAAGAAAACAAGAATAAATTTCATTAAAAATGGCAGAGTACTAAATACTAACACAGTATGATTAACTGATAAGACATTAGTGTTTATAGGTCATAATAATATGAATAGTATGTCCATTAAATACTTAAGTGGGTTTGGGTGGCTTTCAATCAAAGATCACTGTTGTTCCAGAATCATGATAAATTACATGTTTGGTAGCATTAGAATTATACTAGGTTTCTAAGTGACTGATAGTCTTGTTTTGTAATATTTTGTGACTAATATATCACATGATGGGGGAAAACAAGAAAACAGGCTTTAAATAATAAATAGAAGAAACATAAGGTGTTAGTGAAATATACTTAGTTGAAAAAGATGGTTTTAAATCTAATGTCTACCAATTCATCCGTTCTGTTTCCTTCAACATAAATGTTATCTTTGCTCAAAAAAGACAAGGCACTTCTCCATCTACCTGTAACATTTGAATACAAGGGTCTCTTTCCTAAATTAACATCGGAGGGGGGGTAGAAGGAAACAAAGAGTAGCTGGAAAAGGTTAGAGCTTATTTCATTTTATATACAATTTGGGTGTTTAAAGAGGTTATGGGGTGGAGATGCATAAGGGGACGTTAGAGAAGGGCCAGTTTTAACTTGTAAACTCAAAGCTTTGTGAGATTTACATACTTTGGCAAATACATGTTACTTTCTCTGAAAGGACCACAGCAGGTTTCATAAAGGAATATTATGCAACAAAGAAAATCAAAATTACTTTCTTCAATCCAAAAACAACTTTCACTAAAATATTTTACTCACTTGATGAAAAATATCCAAGTATGTTCTATCCTGAAGATAAAAGAAAAAAAGGTCGATGGGAGAGGAATTAATGACCACAGTGTGCTCTGTCATTTCAGCATTCACTGTTGCCAATTTCATTAAAAGAAAACACCCCTCCCACCCACCAAAGCACTCCAAAATACCCAAATGCTAATCAGCCCCGTTCAAAAGAAAATAGTTTGAAAAAGCAGTCATATAAGAAAGAAAAAAAGAAAACTGGGTATTTTCTGAGGAGTTCAAGAAAATAAGATGGGTAAACCAGCTTGATGATCAATAAAATACAATAAAATAATAAATTTGAGACTGATTAGAATAGGTTTTAAAATTAAGTTTACACATGCTGGCAAATGTTTTTTTTTTTTTTGTTTGTTTTTTTTTTGAGGGCAGTGTCACTGGCCCTCATATGTGGGACCCGAACCGGGGCCGCTGGCTTCCCAGGCCAGGGCATAACAACCGTGCCACTCAGGCGGCCCTGCAAATGGTTTCTATGACTTGAATTATAATTATACTCTGTCACCTCCAGGTGCACTCTATTCCTGTCTCAATATTTGTATCATGGAAACAATTCACCACTTTCTGCTTTTCTTTGAGCAAAATCAAGAGTGACTTATACATGGTAGAAAAAGTTACTGTGGCTGTCACATGGCTAAATTCTAAGTTTATAGAAAAAAAAATGAGATTTTACGGGTTGACACTTAAAAGTAATTATTCCATCAGTTATAATTAGACATTTTGTATTATTCTGCAAACCAATTTTGGTATTAAACTGTCACAGTTTGAAGCATAAACATGTTATTAGTTGGAACATAAACCACAGATACAATTTTTCCCTGACCTCAGCTATAAAACAAGACATTTGGTATGCATTTTCAGAGGTTTCCACCTTGTCTATAAAAATATACCTTCAATTGTGCAGCAAACAGGCAAATGACATTGGCAGGCACACACAATATATTAAACATTAGAGATTCTGGGTGGTTGGGTGGTATGGTGGGAGCAATGGGCTCTACAGAGGGCAGCGAAAAAGTGTCTGTGCCAAACAATTATAGCCACATATCAAATACTGTCTCTCCCCCTCTTCTTTTAGTGGATTGTGGATTTCAAATTAGGCATCAATTTCAAAAGTGGCTTTAAAAGGCTTGACCTTATATGAAGAAATGATTGTTCCCTCCACTGGGATGAATGTTTGCCTACAAAAGTTAATAAAAGCAATAAGAGTAAGATGATAAATAAAATATTATTCAGTCCTAGATACTTTTATTTTTAGCACTAGGAGCTAATGCCTATATAGGCATACACTTGCAGCTGAATTAACACAATCTAAAGCTTTTATTATGTTAAAAATTCAAAAACTAGAACAATTAGAGTGTGGTACTCTCACTCATCTTAATTGTGAACAGAAATAGAGAAATATGCATCGATGAAAAGGCTGCCTGTGTGGTGAATTTATAAACTAAAATACTTTTGTCTAAGTAAACATTAATGTTTGAAAAAGATCTTCAAAAATAAGATTAAGAATATTTTATTGGTTGTGAATCAGCTTCTCAATTAGCTTTCTTTCTTTCCCAAAGTAGAGGATCAAAACTCCAGAAAGGGGCTAGCAGTGGCTTTCATGGTGTCTAGACACCATCCAAGACCTTTGAAATCTTGAAACACTCGTCGTAGGTCATAATTGTGTGTTTTCAAATGGGAAAAGGAAACATGAAGGGAAATAAATGAGTATAGTGAGGCTGTGAAATGCTTCAGATGTTAAACGAATTATTTTGGAGGTGGGAGTGGGGTACAAAATGGGAATTACTGTATTAAATGGAAAAACAATAAGGTTCCTGGCTTCAGGTGCAATGCAGAATATCTCAGACAATGATTTCAATTTCAATCAACTCATTACAAAGGGCAACCCTGCCCTACACCTGAAATTTTTAACATACTTTTATGGCTTTGCCATAAAACAGCATGTTAACAGTCTGTACATTCAAAAGGATGCTTGCAAACTTCATTCATATTAAAATCTACGCAGAATTGTTGGCAATACAGCAAGAGTAATAGTACATTCTGTAAACCATGGCATATCACATTTTACATTATGCAAAGAGACAATATTTACAAGTCTTTAGGAGTTTAAATATTTTATCCACTAACTTAAGTGATAATTTAGCAAAGTGCAGGACAAAACCAGTGCTATTAATTGCATGTCCTTTAAAAGCAGGTAAGAGTAAAACGATTTCTAAAAGCTACCAAAAGCTTATGTATGTATATCCAATAAGGGATTACAGAGCATTAAAGTAGCCTAGAAAAATGATGCATAATTAGAAACAGTGAATATGAAAATTATAAGGCGGCATGCTCAGAATAAGATGTTGGTTTTTTTAAACACCAGCACTGATGTTTTATCTTTAATGGCAACTATATATATATATATATATATATATATATATATATATATACACACACACACACACACACACACACACACACACGTGTGTGTTTATTTAAAAATGAAGAGTGCAAAACACAAGCCTCATTTAACAACAAAAAAAGATGTGCAAATTTTCTTCCTAAACCAAGACAAATAAAAGTGTAAGGAGAATATTCATTGTAAAGAATAAGTTGAACACAGCAAAGGAGACCATCTTCATTCCAAAATCATCTACAAGGCACTAAGGGTAGGATAGGAAATGACAGGTAACACAGAAGTGACTGAGTGAAATTTCTCAGTCAGGTCGGAATATGGGACATTTTGGTAAGAATTCTATTAGTATTACCTGCAAAATAAAAACAAACAAGAATATAATAACAAAATTTCATTTGTTATACGAGTAACATATATAACCCAGAAAGTCTATAACTATTTTTCACAGAACTATATTTTGGTCCTGTACTATACAGTAAGCGAAATACATAGAACAGTTATATAAAGAACCCACCACATGTTTTCATTAGATTGGTAATTAAATGAAACTGGCAAGTATAACTACTTACTATAGCTAACAGTTTTTATTACCTGATTTACAATAACTATTTGTTTAGGTGCAGAAAAGTAAACTCAATTACATTATTATGTCCTTCCCTGACTTCCCCACCCTCATTTAGCTATATATTTTTCAATTAAAGTTGCTGATACTGGTTGAGTATAGTAGTGTATCTCTTACAAGTTGTTTGTAAAAAATAATAAAATCTCCAAATGGATTAATGACAACATTTTAATTAATTAAAGAAAGGCCTGGAAATATAATGATAATAACCTGATATTTATAAACTATTACAAATTTTATATATCTTTAATATATTTATTATATTTATTTTAATTATTTATTATAATTAAATATAAATTATAAATTTAATATATAAATTTATAATAGTTTATATAAAGCTTTATCTATAGATTTTAGATTTGTGGTCATTTGTACATTTTTTCCAAAACTATTCGAAGTGGAGAAAGATACCATAATAATCCTTATTTATGAAATAGAATGTTTATTAAATATATACTACATTTCAGCAACTTGAAACTTGGATAAATTTCATGTTAATGGTGCTGAATTTATCACATTGGCTATATGTAAATTAATGTTTTATGATTAAGATTGCAAAGCTTTCAGTAAAAAAATAGAAACTATAGTTTCTTCACTGAACGCTAAATGTCAACTAAGAAAAAAAATGCCAGGAAAGTGAGTCCATAATTCAGAAATCAATTCCTATATTATACAACTTTTGACAAGATTACATTTAGAAATATATTGTTCAACAGCAGCTGTGCCCATCATCATATGCAATAGATTAAGGCTGTGCAATCTTTTCTTTCATCTGAGCATCCTCGCTGAGCTTTTTCTGAAATCGAAATAATTGCTAACTTCAAGGTATTTTATGTTGGGTACAAATCTAATGAAGGTGGAAGGGAACCTCTATGTTCCAAATGACAAAGAGTTCAGGCTCAGGAGGAGAACAAAAGGTAGACAGATGATTTGACAAATAATAAACATAATGAAATGTAGCAAATAGGATGGAATCCAAAACTTTTTAATTAAAAACAACTGCGTACTTACATACTCCATCATATTGCTAGTTTCACATTTCCTTTTAGTCAACTTCCAGTGCAAAGCAAGCTAAGAAAGTACAGTTTGTTAAGAATTTTGATATCAATTTACATTAGTTATTACCTATACATTTGAATAAATCACTGAAAACAATTCAGGAATAAGATCCAAAACATAGCATTTAAAAGTACCTGGTAAAGATTATGCATTAAAAACTGAGCATTAATTCTCTAATCCATTCTTTTGGACCTGAAAAATTCTCATTTTTTTCAATTTAATAATACAAATATATGAATGGGGCAATTATTTGCTTAAACTTTCTTACCTTGTGATATAATCTGTTATTTTCCCATTCTAATAACTTCTGAATTGATCTTCTGGTCTAAGAGGAAGAATCAAGACTTTGTTACAAGATGAAATTGAGGAGCTTTGTACACTATGTATATCTATGTTTTTCTGCTTATGTCAAAGATCCTATTATCTCTTCTTGTTTTTTTCTATTAAAAAAATCAGAAAAAAACCCAAAACAAGATAAATGTCAGAAACTGCCAAAAGAGGAAAGATATTTTGGGTGATTAGTATACTATTATAATAAGATCTCCCTCCCTCCCTCTCTCATATATACACACATACACACACACACATTCTCAGGATTTTAACATATGCGTTTCAAAATGAAATATGTACAAATTACTGTTTTGTGCATCCATTCACTGGACTATTGTGAAAACATTACTAATACTGCTAGTAGTCCAGTTTTGGACCTGATCTACATTTTCATATACATTTTCACAGGGTTACTTTTTCAATATACATGCAATACACCAAGCTAATCTGATTCCTCACAGAAAACTTTCCTATCAGAGCGCCTAGCACAACATCTGGCAAGCAGTAGTCAGTCAAGGACTACAGGTTCAATAAAGCAAGCCAACATATATCAAAATTGTGACTGTTAAAAACCAGCCAGTCAGAAGACTTGTATTTAGAGGAAAAAATATAAAGAGAAGAAGTACTGTAGTAGGACAGAGGCTGCGTTTCTCCATTTGGAGTGTATATATTTTGTAAGGAGTAAGAAAAGTTTGCCAAACCTTTGAAAACATGAAGATAAAATATTACTAGGCATTTTTTATTCTTATTTGAAGAGTTTTCTGAGGTTTCTGATATAAAAGGCTAGTAGGAATTCTTAATTTTTAAAACTATTCCCCAAAATTAAATAATTTACAAATCAGATATATCTGAGATGATTTCCAAATCATCAACACAAGAAACTAATTATTCTACGTGTTCAACTATGTAAGTTAACAACCAATGGCAATTATATTCAGCTCATATACAATGCCACCTAGAGTTTACTGTGTAGTCACTGTACTTGATAAAATCTTTCTAAACAAAATCAGATAGTTAACAATTAAAGAGATTGAATTAGTAATTATAAATCCTTCCACAAAGAAAAACCCAGGCCCAGATGGCTTCAATGATGAATTCTACCAAACAGTTAAAGAAGAAGTAATACCAAAAACATAAATATAAAACTCTCCACAAAATACTAGCAAGCTGAATCTACCGACATATGAAAAAGGTTATATATCATGACCAACTTGACGTTATCCCTGGAACATAAAAAGAAATTGATGTAGTACATTACATTAACACAGTAAAGGGCAGAAACCACATGATCATCTTCTTTAAGATTTAGAAAGATCATCAAGATTTAGAAAACGCACTGGACAAAAATCCAATACCCATTCATGATAAAAATCCTTTAAAAAATAGGAATACAGCAGCCCCGGTTCGGGGGCCCTCAAAAAAAAAGAAAAAGGAATAAAAGGAAACTTTCTCAATGTGATAAAGGGCATCTATGAAGAACCTACAGCTCACATCATTCTTAATGGAGCGAGACTAAATGTTTCCGTCCTAAGATTAGGGACAAGAAGAGGATGTCTCCTCCCGCTACTGTGCTGAGGGCTCCCAGTGGGAGGACAGTTTCCAGGGAACATGTCTGTCCGTTTTGCAACACTGTACTAGAAGTTACAACCAGGGCAATCAGACCAAGAGCACCCGCTACTCTTATTCAACACTGTACTAGAAGTTACAGCCAGGGCAATCAGACCAAGAGCACCCGCTACTCTCATTCAACACTGTACTAGAAGTTACAGCCAGGGCAATCAGACCAAGAGCACCCGCTACTCTTATTCAACACTGTACTAGAAGTTACAGCCAGGGCAATCAGACCAAGAGCACCCGCTACTCTTATTCAACACTGTACTAGAAGTTACAGCCAGGGCAATCAGACCAAGAGCACCCGCTACTCTTATTCAACACTGTACTAGAAGTTACAGCCAGGGCAATCAGACCAAGAGCACCCGCTACTCTCATTCAACACTGTGCTAGAAGTTACAGCCAGGGCAATCAGACCAAGAGCACCCGCTACTCTCATTCAACACTGTACTAGAAGTTACAGCCAGGGCAATCAGACCAAGAGCACCCGCTACTCTTATTCAACACTGTACTAGAAGTTACAGCCAGGGCAATCAGACCAAGAGCACCCGCTACTCTTATTCAACACTGTGCTAGAAGTTACAGCCAGGGCAATCAGACCAAGAGCACCCGCTACTCTCATTCAACACTGTACTAGAAGTTACAGCCAGGGCAATCAGACCAAGAGCACCCGCTACTCTCATTCAACACTGTACTAGAAGTTACAGCCAGGGCAATCAGACCAAGAGCAAGAAAAGGAAACTAGATTGCAAGAGGAAACGTGAAACCACCTTCATTTGCAGACATCATGATCTTATAGAGAGAAAACCCTAAGAAACCCACTAAAATACTATTTGAACTAATAAATAAGTTCAGCAAGTTTGTTGTAGGTAGAAATGTGCCCCCCATGATCTTCACCCCCTTCAGTCACACCTGTGAATATGTAATTTTACATTTCAAAAGAGACATTGTAGATGGAATTAACATTACTAATTGTTGGTCTTTAAAAGAGAGAGATTATCCTGGATCATTTTGGTGGGCCCCAAGTAATTCCAGGAGCACTTAAAAGCAGAGAACTTTATTTGGCCGGTAGAAGGACAGTTAGAGGGGTTTGGAGTGCAAGAAGAACATAAACCACCACTGCTAGCTTTAAGATGCTAAGGGTCGCACATAATACATAAGAAGGAAATGATTTCTGCCAAAACCTGATTAAACTTGGAAGCAAATTCTTTTCCAGAATCCACAGAAAGGAATACAGCCCTTCCAGTACCTTGATTTTGGCCTTATTAGATCCTAGTAAGAGAACCCAATTGAACCACTGCTGTGCCCAGATTTCTGACTGTGAAAAAACAAAAGTGTATTGTTTTAAGCCATTAAGTTTGTGGAAATTGGTTACATTTGATGGAAAAGTAATACAAAGATCAACATATAAAGATCAATTGTATTTCTATACAGGAAAGAGCAATCTGAGATGAAAGTAAAAGACCAATTCCATTCACAAGAAGAAAATATTTAGGAATAAACCTAACAAGAGAAGTATAAGATTTGTAAACTGAAAACTAAAAACACTGCTAAAGTAAATTAAAGAACTGGTAACAAATGGAAAGATATCCCATGTTCATGAATCAGAAGACTCATTTAATAGCTTTTACAACAAATGGTGCTATATCAATTGGATATCCAAAAGAAAAATGATAACTCAAACCCCTATCTCACATCATGTACAAATTAACCCAAAATGGATCAAAGAACTAATTGTAAGAGGTGGGGCTTTAACACAACCAGAAAATGTAGGAGTGAATCTTGGTGTTAAGTTAGGCAAAGCTCTCTTACATATAATGTAAAAAGCATCAAGAAAAATTTTAAAGTAATAAATTTGACTTAATCTAAATTAAAAACTTCTGTATGCCGGGCCGGCCAAGTGGCGTGGTGGTTAAGCGCTGGTTTGGGAAGCCAGTGGCCCCGGTTCGGATCCCACATATGAGTGCCAGTGACACTGCCCTCTACAGCTAACAACAGCTCCACCTGGAGCTGGGCTGTGCGAGCCCCGGCGACGGTGTAGGCTGCAGTCCCTGCTGCAGTGGGCTGCCATAGGCTACAGTGAGTGGCCGGCAGCCACCGTGAGCGGCTGGCAGCCAAGCGTGAGCTGCCAATAGCCACGATGAGCGACATCCAGAGGCCAGCGACCGATCTGCCTCATCTGGGAAGGGCGCAATGACGATACCAACATGGGCCAGTGAAGCAACGTCCTCCGCAACTAGACTGAAGAACAAAAGGACAGCAACTTGTCTGTTCCCCTTCCCCGACGCTGTTCCCCTCCCCCAATTCCCCAATAAAATCTTAAAAAATAATAATAAATAAAAATAAATAAAAACTTCTGTATGCCAAAGATACTGTCAAGAAAGTGGGAGCCCTTCCCGAATGGTGTTAGAGCTAGGCGCTGCACCCATATCTCTAGCACTCTGCCTTGTAGAAGAATGTTTCCACAAACTTAGGAGCTGCGTGGCAGGCAGTTCCCTGGAGTTAAACAGCTAATCTAGGTAGTTTTGTCATACGGTGGAAACAGGCAGATCCACAACTCTGTTCCAGAAGGTCTATATGAGTGGGTGGGAGCAGCAGAGCAGCAGCCATTTCCCTATACCCCACTTCCATATAATAGGCAGGCCAGTCGGTGAAGCGCGCAGTCCCACTTTCTGGCACACATCTGTGTTGTGGGAGACCTGATACATTTGCCTTGACAACGGAATGGCAGTTCACATCTTCCCAACTTCCTAGAGCAGACATATTCTGGGTAGATTTGACAAATGGTGAATATTAGCAGATCCCACCTTCCCTGCGTCTGGGCTAAAAACAAATTCACAGCTAACACCATACTAAATTGTGAAACACTGAAAGCTATTCCATTAAGACAGGAAGAAGCTGATGCCCACATTTGCAACTTCTATTTAACATACCACTGGGAATTCTAGATAGAGCATTTAGGCAACAAAAGAAATAAAAGGCATCCAAATCAGAATGAAAGAAGTAAAATCATCTCTGTTACAGGTGATATTACCTTATGTGTAGAAAACTGTGTTTTCTAAAGAATCCACAAAAAGTCTGTGAGAGCTAACAAAGAAATTCAGCAACGTTTCAGGATACAAAAATCACTATGCAAAATTCAGCTGCATTTCTATCCAACAGTAAACAATTGGAAAAAGAAATTAAGAAAACAATTACATTTCCTATAGTACCAAAATGTATGAAATACTTAACAATACACTTAACCAAGGAGGTGAAAGACTTATACACAGAAAACTATAAGACATTGCTGAAAGAAATTAAAGATCTAAATAAATGCAAAGATATCCTGTATTCATGGATTGAAAGACTTAACATTGTTAAGATGACAATATTATCCAAAATGATCTACAGATTTAATGCAATCCTGATCAGGGTCTCAGTGACTTTTTTGTAGAAATAGAAAAACCCATCCTAAAATTCATATAGAATCTCAAGAGACCCCTATTAGCCAAAGCAACCTCGAAAATTAAGAACAAATTTTCTTATTTGTTCACATCTCCTGACTCACATTTCCTGATTTCAAAGCTTACTGCAAAGCAGCAGTACCAAAAAATTATGGTGCTGGCATAAAGACAGACATATAGACAAATAGAACAGACTAGAGGGCCCAGAAATAAACCCTCAAATATATGGTGAATTGATTTTCAACAAGAGTGCCAACCATTCAATGGGGGAAAGGGACAGTCTTTTTAATAAATGCTGCAAGGAAAACTGGATATCCATCTGTAAAAAATTAAGTTGGGTTTTAAGCTCCTATCATATACAACAATTGATTCAAAATGGGTCAAGAACTAAACGTGAGAGCAAAAAGTATACAAGTCTTAGACGAGAACATAGGAGACAATCTTTATGACATTAGATTTTGCAATGATTTCTTGGATATGACACCAAAAAGCACAGGGAAAAGGGGAAAATAGTTTAATTAGACTTCATCAAAATTAACAACTTTTATGCATCAAACGACACTATCAAGAGAGTGAAAAGACAATCTACAGAATCAGAAAGTATTTGCAAATCATATATCTCATAAGGGATTAATAATGAGAATATATAAGAACGCCCACAATGCAACAATAAACAATCTAGTTACAAAATGGGCAAAGTACCTGATATACAAATCACCAATAAGCAAATGTAAAAATTCTTAACACCATTAGTTATTAGGGAAATGTAAATCAAAACCACAATGAATTATCACTTCATACCCATTATGGTGGCTATTATTAATAAAATGGAAAATAATGAATGTTGGTGAGGATCTGGAATCCTTGTGCATTGCTGATGGGAATGTAAAATGGTGCTGCTCCAATGGAAAATAGCTTGATGGCTCCTGAAAAAGCTAAACAATTATAATATGAGCCAAAAATTCTACTCCTACATATATACCCAATGAAACTGAAAGCAGGGACTTGAACAGATACTTGTATGATAATGGTGAATGCAATATTATTTACAATAGCCTAAAGGTAGAAAGAATTCCAGTGTCCATCAACAGACAAGTGGATAAACAAAATATTGTATATACACAGAATGTACTGTTATTTAGACATAAAAAGGAATGAAGTTCTGAAACATGTTATGCTATGGATGAACCTTGATGACATTATGCTAAGAGAAATAAGCTAAGTGAAATAGTGCCAGGAAAAATATGGAATTATTTTACTTACATGAGGCATCTAGGATAGGAAAATTTGTAGGGACAGAAAGTAGATTAGAGATTACCAGTGTCTGAGAGGAGGGGAAATGAGGAGTTACTGCTTATAATGGCATCGGTGTTTCTGTTGAGATAATGGAAAAGATTTACAAATAGGTAGTGGTAATGGTTACATAACATTGTGAAAGGAAATTATGATGTCAATGTCTCATGAAGTAGAGAATATCTATAAGGATATAGAAATTACTAAAAAGGATCAAATGGAATTCTGGAGTTGAGGAACACAATAACTGAAACAAACAATTCAGTATAAGGGCACATTAGTACATTTGAACTGGAAGAATAATCAATGAACTTGAAGACAGATCAAAAGATATCATGCAATATCAAGAGCACAAAGAAAATTGAATGAAGAAAAATGAACGGAGCATCAGAGAAATGTCAGACATCATTAAGTTTACCAACACGCATATATTGAGAGTATTGGAAAAAGAAAAGAACAAGAATAGGGCCAGCCAAGTGGCGTGGTGGTTGAGAGCTGGCTTGGGAAGCCAGCGGCCCTGGTTCGGATCCCATATGTGAGGGCCAGTGACACTGCCCTCAAAAAAAAAAAAAAGAAAACTATGGAGGTTCCTTAAAAAATTAAAAATGGAACTACCATATGACCCAGCAATTCCACTTCTGGGTATTTATCTGAAGAAATCCAAAACACTAATTCCAAAAGTTATCTGCACCCCCATATTCACTACAGCATTATTTACAATGGCCAAGATATGGAAGCAACCTAGGTGTCCATCAACAGATGACTGGATAAAGAAGAGGTGGTACATATATAACCTTTACTCTAATTTTTAAAACAGCTTTATTTGATCACTTCGTAAATTATATAAATGTCCAACCACTATGCTGTACACCTGAAACTAATACAAAATAATACTGAATGTCAACTGTAATTGAAAATAAATAAGAAAATAATTGCTTCTCTATTTTAGGCCTTGTGGTGAAGGTGTTAATAAATAGGCAAAGAGTAAATGGCTCATCAGAAAAAAAGATAGATCCTGGATAATATTAAAACCAAAAAAATCTGTTATTAAGTAGTTGAAATTGACTGTATTTGTATGATGGAGAATGCAAGTCATAATTAATGCACATTGAGGCTTTAAAAACAATGGGGATGGATAGGAGTTATTGATTTGTAACTTTTGAAAGTAAGATATGACAGTTTAGGAAGAAATTTATGCTGTCAGTTTTTAACTTATAGAAAGCCATTTGAGAACAGTGTACACGCTTTGAGAAACAATAAACTAAGCTCTATTTGAAAGAAAGCTCTGACCTACTGATAGTTAACAAGGGAATCAATGTAATGTTTAACTTTTCCACTCGAGAAGTCATACGGGTGGCAGTATTTTATTATTTGTCTTTTTGAAGTAGACATTAAGGAGAGCAAGAGAGAGATGGAAAGAAAAACATAATGAGCACTTCTTGGGAATATTTTTGGCTTTTATGAAATCACTGCTCCACTAATTATCCCTCCACAAGGTACTGTGATTTTGAATATGGTTCAGCGGATTGTTATTTAAAAGTTTAAGTGAAATTATCAATGTGGTACAGGAAAAAGATTTAGGTAATATAAATTAATTTTCCTCACTGGCATCAATTAAAAAGTTTAAAGATATCTTCCCACGGGGCGGGGTGGGGGGTGGTATTCAAAGACTAAAATAAAATTTTAAAGAAAATGAGATTAAGATAATAGTCTTAAATTCATGACAAAAGTAGTAATGTCATGTTAGAATGTTGTATCAACATGTTCAAAACTAAGCAGGATTCCTGTCCCCCCACCAACTTCGTAGGTCGCTCTCACTTCTGCCTCTTCAGATCAGAAGTTCTCCCAGATACTTGTAGGCTGGAAATGCTTTAAATAAGAGCTTCAGGTTTTGTTAAGAGACTAAATAACCCAGTTACATTTATTTACTTAAGCTCCGCTAACATTGCACTTATTTAAAATGATGGGAACCCACGTTAAGTGATAAAGTGTTGATAAAGCGTGGACAGATGGCTTCCTCTCTGTGTCCCCAAGTTTCTTTGCCTCTAGAATGAGGACAGCATTGTTGTGAGAACGAATAAAATCATGACATATACTTAGCACATAGCAAGTGTTTAACAAGTCTTAGCTCTTATCATTATGCACTTATCAATAAAATTGCTACTCACTCTTTACTTAGCTCTTATCAATAAAATTGCTACTCACTCTTTACTTAGCTCTTATCAATAAAATTGCTACTCACTCTTTTGTTGAGACAAACGACAGGCCACAGGCTGCAGCCCAGGGTGCAGCAGCAGCAGAGACAGCCACACAGCAGCCACCTGCCATTGACTGGGAGGGCTGTTTTCAAACACGCGTTCACACGGCCAATGCTGCTCTGGAATTCCTCCGGCGCCACCTACGACAAGGGCACAGGCTTTAGCAGTCTGTGGGCAGCTTTCCACTTTCATCTCTAAACCTGGAGAAAATGTTGGTCTTATTCCAAATACTTTAAAGAATGACACATGTCTAAATATTTCCTCCCTATCTTCTCCTATAAATATGTATTACACACTCCTGGATGACATTAGAAAGCCAAACAATATAATTGTATGTTTATAGAATTTATTCTGATGCTCAAAAACAATCTTCTGCAAATACCAACAATACAGCCAAACAATGACAGCAATAAAATTTGTGGTAAAGGATACCCACCAAGCAGGTTTCTTACCAAATATTTTCAATATTAAGGTGAGAGTAATAGTCTCCAATCACTCGGACCAGAATTGAGTAAGACTAGAAGCATAACACAACAACATGAACCTATATACTATCAGAGGAAATGAAATTTAAATCGGACCTTGGCAATATTTCTGGATTACTTTTAAAAAGGCAACTCTCAAATCTTTTCTCCCTGGCAAATTTGCGACATAACAATTTCAACTCTTGCCATTGTTTGTGGGGAAAAGCTACACTTAGAAAAGGCAGTGAGGAGTGATTACATTCAAAAACCCATCTTAACAGTCAGCATAAAATGTGCTCATGACTGCTGTAAGTTTTGAAAATTGAATACAAATTGAATATTTTGCATTACTACCTCTATAGCTGGAAGTGGCTGCTTGTGCTTCTCTGTAGACAATGACAAAGTCAATTCAAAGGCAAGAGTATGACAGGCATAATTAGATTTCCACCTAAAATTCTGCATGAAGGTTATACAATTCAACGGTTTACTAACAATAGCTTGTTTTCAGTGAAATCACATTTCTTTTTTTTTTTTAAGGGCAGTGTCACTGGCCCTCATATGTGGGACCCGAACAGGGGACACTGGCTTCCCAAGCCAGCACTTAACCACTGCGCCACTCGGCCGGCCAGAAATCACATTTCTGAATCACAATAATGATTCCCTTTGATTTAGAAAGCTGTCAGACGGTAAAATCTTTAGGGGAAAAAAATGCAGCATCTGGCTGTGCAAGCAAAGCTTATGAAATTGTTAGGAAAAAGAAGCTGCTATAAAACAAAACTGATTAGCACATTTGTTATAAAAAATATAGAGCTTTACAACTCTTCCAAGTAAAAAATATACTAGAGGAATCAATTTACTACATTTTGTCTTTTAATAGACATGTCTTAAAGTCAACACTACAAGACATATACCTATTAGCAGATGTTAGAAAGCTACATGACCACAGAATTCAGCACTATCATGATTAAAACATTAAGTAATCATATTTGCTTTATTAGAATCATTCATGCCACCCAATAAGGTTAATTGTTTAACCCATACATTTGATTTGCTTCCTAATATGTTAACTAACAACAGTTGTGAAATTGTGAGGCTCAAAACTGTATTTACATGAGGAAAGCAAGCAAATTTCATTCTCCTTCTAGAGTGTCGGCAATATGACCTAAAGACAATCAATGAGTAAAAAGAATTTCAATTAAATGATTAAATTTGTGAGGTAAATATGAAAATAAATTCAGAAAACCATGGCTTATAACTGAAAATAGTAAAAACCAACAGGCTAAGCACATTAGGCAATAAATCAAGATCTGGATTCTAGTTACTTATTAGCTATGAAAAATCTTAGACAAATTCACTTAATTTTCCTGAATTTTAGTTCCCCATCTATAAAATGAGAATAAGAGTCTTTGTTTGATATTCCACACAGGTAATGGAAGTTATACCTTAGAAAGAACTTCCTGACTGGAAGGCTTTCAAAAAGAAGTCAGCGAATCATAGCTCTGACTAGATTTGGAGAAAGAAAAAAATTTTGCTACACATTTCATTATAAACAAAAGGATAATCTGCTACATTTTGAAAGCAAATTCAATGCTTTTCAGTTCTTCAATTCTTCAGATTTACCTCTCAGTAATATTCAACTTCATTTTTCCCCGACTGAATCACTGAGCAATGAAACAGAACTTAAAATAAGGAAAATATATTTACATATTTAGCTCTAATCTGTAATATAATATTACTATCAATTTCCTATAAATTGTATATCTAGAAACACTAACACATTTTTAAAACATGGCAAATTTTTCATATAAACTTATGTAAATCATTAAATTATAAAGTCTGTCCATTTATAAATTTAAGGGCTTGTAATTAGAATTTAAATTTTTATTTAACAAATAAGTTTTTTATTTAAAATTTTTATTTACAAGTGTATAAACACAGATTTAAAAAAGTAAAAGTAAAGAGTGAGGCTAAAGCCAGAAATTTATCAGCCCATAAATTAAAACTTGCTTTTCATTGAGAACTTTGTGGGTGAAATAATTATATGCCAGGCATGTAACATGTGTTATCAATTTTGTCTTTCATTACATGCTTCTGGAAGTGCATTACCAAAAACATTTCTAAAATGTGGCAAATTTCCTTCTTCCCTGCTAACACTTTCCACATTCACATTTAACACTCAATAGTCTCTGTACACTCTTACCATGGGCAAATTGAAAACTAAAATACTCGAGTCACTAAAAATGAGAATTCAGGTTTTTAAAAATTTAAGTATAGTTAGGCATTCAATATTATATTAGTTTAAGGTGTACAACAGAGTGATTAGACATTTCTGTATCTTACAATGTGCTCACCCTAAGTCTAGTAACCATGTGACACCATGCAAAGTTATCACATGATTACTGACTGTATTTCCCTTCACCTTTGTCACCCATCCCTCCACTCCCCTCCCTCTGGCAACCATCAGGTGTTTGAAGTCATAAAATAAATCGATGAAAAGAAAACTTACTAAAACTTGAAACAATAAACTAAAATCTGCATTTTCACTTAAAAAAAAATGCCAGGACTGTCTTTCAAAAAAATTTATTTGAATAACAATAAAAGTCAAAAAACATATAAGGTATAGGAAATGGGAACTGGTTAAACTACTGATTTTAAACAATGTGAAAGGAATGTTTAGTTAATTGTGTAGAATCAGAGTTAATAACATTTTACTCATTTGTTTCCATATAATTATCTCTAGTAATCAAGGTTAGATGGAAGTCCTTTACTTTGTAGTCAAACAGCAGGATGTAAAGAAACATTTAATTCCCTTTGACTTTCTTGGAAAGAAAAAAGAAAAGCACATCATAAAGGTAGGGAAAGGGGTCATAATATTTTATAACAGGATACAAGAGACTCTGTAAACAGAAGAAAATCTAAGCAAAACCCAGCAGGACTGATTTGCCTCCTTCAATCACAGGGAACACAAGCCTATCCATCACTTGTCATATCGGCTCATAAAAGTGAAGGTCGATTTTATGGCTTATGGTTCCCAATACTGCACACTAATCTCCCCATAACACCATTTAATTGTTTCAAGCTGAGCGTCAGGAGCTTTTATTTCTTTTCTAAAATTCCGTGGTTCTTTCATTTTCTGGTCACCAGCATCTGTATGTAATACCTGTTTGATATGTCCTGTTGTGACAGAACTTATCTTTCGTGAAACGGTGGAAACTATTTTTTCTGCACGTAATATAAAAGATTATTTTTTATTTGTACTTAAAGCATCAACACATAACAAGCACAAAATTAATATTGAGCCACAAAGCTTGTCAGAATGCCTTTTAGGTTTTCAGTATGCACTCTGCAATTTTGCTTAGTTGAAGCATACAAGCTATTTAGAATCCCATTTGTGTTGGAAGACTGGTTTTTAAAAGGTAGATTTATTTTTCTTTTTTAGCTGTTGCATTTAGCAAATGAGTGAAAATATTCTTTTAAAATATTTTTACACAAAAACTGCTAAGTCTGGCACTCACAACTTTTTTTTCTTTTAGTTTTTTTTTCTGGTTCATGTAAATTCTTTTTGGCTCTTCCCCCCAGTTATCAGAGAAGCATTTTGATAATCCAAAATAACCTATACAAATTAAACAGTGCCTACTGGAGAAAAATCATCTGATGAAAGAGAAAATGAATAAAGCTAATGCTATACCATGTGACTTAAAAATCAGACTTTCAGAATTCCTTTTAGTATCATTTTTTCTCACCAAACACTAAACTAAGAAAAATATCACAGTATTATTTATGCGTTATCCAATATATGAGAAATTTTGTGCACTTTAAATAGTGCACACTTAGAATAAAATATCCAATCATTAAATGTGCTACAGAAATGGTCACCTGAAAAGAACGGATGTCGTTAAGAACAGCTCATGTCTATATTATTTAAGTTGTGTTTAGGCATACCAAAAACAGCTTAAAATTCTTACTCCTCTAGTTTAAAAAACTGTACTTTGGGGCTGGTGGAGTTTTTCGTTTTAGAAGGCTTGGAGAGAAATGAAGAGGTGTGAAGAAATATTCTGAAGATCCCTCAAGCACATACAACTGGCCTATTTCAAAGATGGATAATTCTTCTGCCTTGGAACTCTCTTCTCTGACACTTTTTCGATTATTCATTTTCTAGAATTTCTTGAACTTGTAATTCAAACTTTAAAAAAAGTAAACCAGTAATAAAGCTGGATATAACTGCCCAGACAACATAGCAGCAGCATAAAGGGAACATAAAGAACAAGCTTTCTGGCTGGCCGAGTAGCGCGGTGGTTAAGCACTGGCTTTGGAAGCCAGCAGCCCCGGTTCGGGTCCCACATATGAGGGCCAGTGACACTGCTCTCAAAAAAAAAAAAAAAAGAAAAAGAAAAAAGAACAAGCTTTCCATTGGAGATGTTTCAATTCACATTCTCTTTATTTTTAATATTGAATTTGCCATCTTTCCACAAACACGTTGTTGTTCAAGAGATTTTTTCATAGAGATTTTTTTTCATTTGGAGAAAACATTTATGATGAATTCATATAAAACAAATCTAAGTCTGAACTGCTACTTCAACTGAATTATTCTAAATGATCAGGCTAGGACGGTAGAACATACTAGAAAGTGAGGCCAAAATCTCACCCCAAAGGGCTCTTTGTATCCTAAAAAGTTATAAAGCCACATATTTTATAATGTTAAATTAGCGAGGGACTAACTCCTCCTGTTTATTATTATGTAGAATGATTTTACAGACCCCAGGAGAGATGTAAAAGGTCCAAAGTAAAGAGGACAAATTATTGGTGGGACCAGAGAATACACCATTACTCAGATGAAGATTGTAAAAGCAGCAGAAGCAATTAAAAATTGAAAGCTGGTGAATTGAGAGAACTAGAAAAACAATCAGAGTGAAACTGGGATACACTCAAATAGAATGGTCAACAGCAACCACAAACTTACTTTGGGAAGCTAATAAATACCTGACAATATACTAGGAATTTTATATATGTCCTCTCATTCAATCCTTACAGCAAGAAGTGAAGTATTAGCATCATCATCTCTATTTTTCACAGAAGAACTGAGGCTCAGAGAAGTAGCTTGCCCAAAGCCACAATGCCAGTAAGTGACAGACTCTTTTCCAACCCAGATATGATTTCAAAGCTTGTTTAATTACTCTGTACCATTTTAAGCTGACTCCATTTTTCAAGGGGAGAATGAGGCAAATAAAGAATAAAATACCTTTCAGGGTTAAATTAAGTAGAATTTATTATGATCTCAGTGATAACCCTTGAAAAATGAAAGAGGTCTGCTAACTTTTTCTCTTTTTTTCCCCTTCAATGAAGCTGGGGAGAAGGCTGGGTAAAAGACAAAAATGAGAAGAGTAAGCAGCTAGAAAACGTATCATGACAAAATGGAGTCAATATTAGTAGAAGTATTTGATCCCATTCTCAAATAGTTTAGAGTAAGAGGACAAATTAAAAGTAAATTAAGGTTTGAATAGGTAATATGGTCACCCGGTTCAAAAATCAAAACAATACTAACAGATAATCAGGAAACGGCCTCACCCTTGCCCTTGCCTTCTTCAACGAACGTAATCACTTTTATTAGTGTCATGTGTATCCTTCTAGAATTACTTTATGGATTAATGTGTTTATTTCTCCCCTGTATTACACATACTTTACACACTGATTTGCATCTTGTTTTTCTCAATAATGTATGAGAGAAATTAACACCAAAATAGCCTGTAAAAGCCCTTTAGAAAATGAAATTATTTAAAAATATAACCAAAATCTATACTGACAAATAGCATTATTCTAGTACTAAAATTCAACAGAATATTAACTTACAGGCTTCAACACACAAAAAGTTAACTTCTTTTAACCCCAAATCATCATTTTAGCTACCAAGCACTCAGATCTTAACCACTTAGAAATTATTGAGTATTTTGTAATACAACGGCTTTTCTCTTTCTTCATCTACATTTTCTCAAGTAACAAACATGTGTAAATAACCTTTTGCCTTAGTCAGAACCTTTTCCCTTGGGCCTAGAAATTAGCATTACTGTTGTAAGAGGAGTTTCCAAACACAATTTCAAATCCTAGGAAGTTTTTTACTATTGAACCTCAATAATAGAAGATACTACTGAATGTAGAGGAATTGGGGGAAAATTTATTGCAGTGAATCCAATTTTAGAAACTCAAACTATCTAAAAGGCAGAAAAAAGTCTCACCAAAAATTTGATTCTTTTGATATACAACAAATCAGACCACAGGACACTTTATGAAAGAGTGATACCGAGTTAAACAATAACTTTGTTCACTCTGAAAACACTGGAAATTACTGAGCTAAATAAAATATAGACACACACACACACACACACACACACACACACACACACACACACACCAGCTCTGAGTAAAAAGGCAAAACTGCAAAAATTGAACAAATAAGTAAATAATGGGTGGCATTAATGGACAATGAACAAAATAACTGGTTACAGGCTAGTGGTCATGGAGACAGCTTTCAGACACTAACAACACCGCCTCCAAGTACCCCGGCCTCTTGTTACTAGACTTCATTACCAGTGAGTCAAACATTTGTCATAACACTGAGTAAGCCATAAAACAATGCTTTTAAAATTGAAAAGTTCAAAGCAAACTCTCACTTACCTTCCCTGTTAGAACTGAGGGAAATTCAGTATCAAACTTGTTGCTCAAGCCAAACCTTAAAAACAAAGACAAAACAAAATATATTCTACCCAGCATGTTTAACTCTCTCCCATTAAAAAAAAGTCACAAAGCCATGCATTTTTCTTTTGATATTGTGATTTTAAAATGTATCCTGAAACTAATTTTATGATATTTATAGAAAAGAAATCTTTGACTATTAATCCAAATTAATAATAAAAGAAACTTAAGGAACAAAGGTTAAAGTCAGATTCTAACTAGATCCATGACATGGAATTAAAAATAATAAGTTAGAGAAACAATGATACAGAGCTGGAAATAAAATTTTTGACTGAAATGATTCTGTTAAAACCCATTTTAGTTGATAACTGTTGGGACCGGTTGATGGGTACTATATGAGAGTGGATTATACTATTCTTTCTACTTTTGTATATATGTGGAAATAGTCCTAATAAAAGCTAATAACACCTTTGGAACCATAGAGTTTGACAACTTATGGTCAGTTACTATTCATAAACTCAAAGGTTGATCCCTATGAACGGCTTATATATATACGTTCAACCAATTTTGAGAAAACAGATCCCAGCCTTGAAAGCTCTGACACTCTTCAAGTATGCTGGCTGAAAGCTGTACTGGGGGGCTGGCCGAGTGGCTCAGTTGGTTAAAAGCGTGAGCTCTGAGCAACAGGGTAGCTGGTTCAATTCCTACATGGGCCAATGAGCTGAGCCCAAGCTGAGCTGCCGCTGAGCTGCCAACAGGTGGCAGGATGGCTCAGCTGGTGAGACCACATGCTCCTAGCAACAAGGTTTCCAGTTCGACTCCTGCATGGGATAATGGGCTATGCCCACTGCAACTAATATTGAACACGGCACCTTGAGCTGAGCAGCCGTGAGCTGCCAATGGGTGGCCGGATGGTGACTGGACTTGGAGCTGAGCTAGCTGCGCCCTCCACAAAAGACTGAAGGACAACAACTTGGCTGGTCCCCTCCCCCAATTTCCCAACACTGTTCCCCTCCCCCAATTCCCCAATAAAATCTTTCAAAAACAAAAAAAGAAATTTGTACTCAGCAGTCAAAATGAATTTTATGTCTTCATTCACCTACTTGTAGATTTCAGAAGGCATAACAAAGGTCACTTCCTGCATGTTAGATGATCCTCGTATATCATAGTGACTACAATTTTGTTAGTGATTAAGGGGCTGTAGGCAAAAAGGAAAGGCACTAACATTTATAGAGAATGCCTTGAGAGACAGGCAAAACAGTTAGAAGTAACCATCAACTTACCATGGCTAGATATTGTGCTAGGTAAATACATTACTTCTAGACTTTATGACCCTGCAAGAGAGGTACTGTCATCCTGGTTTTACAGACAAGGAAACTGACACTCAGAAATTTTTTTTTCAAAAAGTAATACATTAAATGACTTGCCCCAAATTATATATCTAGTATGGGGGAAACCAAAATTCAAATGCTGATCCTTAGGTTCTTTCTGTCCTATATTAAGCTCCTTGAGAACTGAAACTACTGTTCTTTTATTTTGCTACCTTCCATTATGCTTAGTAGCATAATAGAATATAGTAGGTATTTAATAAAAGTTTATTGAATAATAACCTATTGTACTGTTTGAATCAACTGATTTATGGCACTTTGATTTTAGGGTCACTTGAACGATATGTTAAGATTTCCAGTCAAGATGGTGCAGTAGGTAAACGCTGTGCTTACCTTCTCTCATGAACACATCAAAATTACAAACTACAAAACAACTATCATTGAGAACCTCTACTAAGACCAGGAGACATAGTGGCCCTACCTAATACATAGAGACAAACACATGGAGGCACCCAAAATGAGGAGACAAAGAAACATATCCCAAATGAAAGAACAGAACAAAGCTCTAGAAAAAGAACTAAACAAAATGGAGACGAGTAATCTACCAGATGCAGGGTTCAAAACACTGGTTATAAGGATGTTCAATGATCTCAGGAAGAACTTCAACAAAGAGTTAGGAAACATAAAAATGAAGATAGAAAAAAAAATACACACACACAAACACACCAGTCAGAAATAAAGAATACAATAATGCAAATGAAGAATACATTACATGGGCCAGCCGAGTGGCGTGGTGGTTAAGCGCTGGCTTGGGACGCCAGCGGCCCCGGTTCGGGTCCCACATATGTGGGCCAGTGACACTGCCCTCAAAAACAAAAAAAAAGAATACATTACAGGGAATCAATAGTAGATTAGATGAAGCAGAGGATCGAATCAGTGATTTGGAAGATAAGGTAGCAGAAAACACCCAATAAGAATAGCAAAAAGGAAAACGAATCCAAAACACTGAGGATACTTTAAGGAGCTTCTGGGACAACATCAAGCAAACCAACATTTGCTTTATAGGGGCACCAGAAGAAGGAAGAAAGCAAGGAATTGAACACCTATTTTAAGAAATAATGACAGAAAACTTCGCTAACCTGGCAAAGGAAATAGATATGCAAGCCCAGGAAGCATGGAGAGCCCCTAACAAGATGAACGCGAAGAGGCCCACACCAAGACACTCATAATCACAATGCCAAAGGTTAAAGACAAAGAGAGAATTTTAAAAGCAAGAGAAAAGCAGTTTCTTATAAGGGAGCTCCCATAAGACTCTTAGCTGATTTCTCAACAGACACTTTGCAGGCCAGAAGGGGCTGACAGGAAATATTCAAAGTGATGAAAAGTGAGGACCTACACCCAAGACTACCCAGCAAAGCTATCATGTAAAATTGAAGGAAGAGGTTCAAAGCTCCAGATATAAAATAAATAAGTCTTGGGGATGTAATATACAGTATAAGAAATAGAGTCAATAATACTGTGATAGCATAGTACAGTGTCAGATGGTTGCTGGACTTATCATGGTGATCATTTCTTTAGCATAGGGAATATAATCAATATTGTGGTAATAAATCTGTATAGTGCCAGGTGGGTAATGTTGAATGACTATGATGTACACTTGAAACTAATATAATGTTGCAGGTCAACTGTAATTGAAAAATAATAAAAACTTTTTTTAAAACTTTTCCCAGGGCCGGCCGAGTGGCGCATTGGTTAAGCGCTGGTTTTGGGACGCCAGCGGCCCCGGTTCGGATCCCACATGAGGGCCAGTGACACTGCCCTCTACAGCTAACAACAGCTCCACCTGGAGCTGGGCTGTGCAAGCCCCGGTGATGGTGTGGGCTGCAGCTCCTGCTGCAGTGGGCTGCCATAGGCTACAGTAAGTGGCCCGCAGCCAGCGTGAGCGGCTGGCAGCCAAGCGTGAGCTGCCAATAGCCGCGATGAGCGACATCCAGAGGCCAGCGACTGATCTGCCTCATCCGGGAAGAGCGCAATGACGATACCAACAGTGAAGCAACATCCTCCGCAACTAAACTGAAGAACAAGACAGCAACTTGTCTGTTCCCCTTCCCCGATTCCCCAACGCTGTTCCCCTCCACCAAATCCCCAATAAAATCTTTAAAAAAAAAACAAAACTTTTCCCAGCTGCCATTCTTTTACTAGATATCAAATATGTGGAGGATATAGGCAGATATATTCCACAACATGTATGGAATGTTTTTGTTTTTTAAATTCTTTGCTTTGCTATTATGTTTCCATTTATCACTAAGACAAATGAACTTTCCTTTCCATTGTTTCCATTTCTTTAATATTCCCCCTTTCTTAGTCTTTTGAAATTTGACTTTTGATGCTATCACTTTACTGAATATAAATCTCTTATTTAGTAAATTTATTCTGAACAAACTCATCTTGTCTTATTTTTTACCAAATTCCATGTCCTCTTTTCAGAACTTTTCCCCTTGAGTTTGCAGCTTGGGCAACTTGATCACACCCTTACTAACACTCTTCCATCCTTTCAGTTTCCCCTAACACTGGTGTTTTTCCCAAAATTTAGCCTTTTGTCATCTGTGTCTCTTTCTAAGGAAGCTATTACGGTTCATCTATATTTATTAGCTTTGACAATTACTTCTATGCTGATGACCATCAAATCTATATCTAGCTTTACAGGTTTCAACATGAGCTAGTCCCTCATCTCTAATTGCATACTGAAATTTTCCATTTAGAAATCTTGTTACAAAATAATAATAACACAAGTCAAACATGTCTAAAACTAAGTGTTATCTTTTATTGAAACTGGCTTCCCTTTTCAAATTCCTCATCTCTATCAATGGCACATTGACCCTCCTAACTTAGACTTTGGTATCATTTTTGCATCTTCCCTCTATTTTTTTTGGTATGTTGTTTGAGACCATTTGGATGGTCTCAAGTCCTGTTATTTGTTCCTTTGAAACCACTGTCATAACAATTCCTTCCATTCCAGGGCCACTACCATGGTGGCTTTTGTCTTTCCTTATGTGGTTCCTCTTCCCAGTTTAAAATCTATGGCCCAAGTGAAGTTCCAACCCCTGCTGTAATGTGTTGAATGCTCAAGCCTTTATGGATTCCCCCTTTTCCTGAACACTCACAGACACATCTAATATGTACTATACAATTCAACAGTTGATAAATATTTTTTTATTCTTTGCTGTTCCACGTGAATAACTTAAAGCCAATTTTCCCTAAGCTTTGTAAAGCAAGGCCTGTCCTTTCTTTTTCTGTATTCTTCACAGTACTTACTCCATTGCTGAAGTTCTCAAGAAAGACTTGCTATATTCACATTACTAATTTCACATTACTACTCTAACATAAAAGGGATTGTCTTTTCTAAAATACAAAAAGTATATTAGAGGGCTGGCCGAGTGGCGCATTGGTTAAGCGCTGGTTTTGGGATGCCAGCGGCCACGGTTCGGATCCCACATGAGGGCCAGTGACACTGCCCTCTACAGCTAACAACAGCTCCACCTGGAGCTGGGCTGTGCGAGCCCCGGTGATGGTGTGGGCTGCTGCCATAGGCTACAGTGAGTGGCCCGCAGCCAGCGTGAGCAGCTGGCAGCCAAGCGTGAACTGCCAATAGCCGCGGTGAGCGACATCCAGAGGCCAGCAACCGATCTGCCTCATCCGGGAAGAGCGCAATGACGATACCAACAGTGAAGCCACATCCTCCGCAACTAAAACTCAAGAACAAAATGACAGCAACTTGTCTGTTCCCCTTCCCCGATTCCCCAACGCTGTTCCCCTCCTCCAATTCCCCAATAAAATCTTTAAAAAAAAAAGTATATTAAAGGGCCAGCCGAGTGGCACGTTGGTTAAGAGCTGGCTTGGGACGCCAGCGGCCCCAGTTCAGATCCCACATATGAGGGCCAGTGACACTGCCCTCTACAGCTAAGATGGTGAACAACAGCTCCACCTGGAGCTGGGCTGCTGTGAGTCCCCGGGATGGCACAGCTGCAGCCCCTGCTGCAGTGGGCTGCCATGGCTACAGTGAGTGGCGGGCAGCCAGCGTGAGCTGCCAATAGCCACAGGGAAAGACCATCCAGAGACTGGCGACCGATCTGCCTCACCCGGGAAGAGCGCAATGAGGATACCAACATGGGCCAGTGAAGCAACGTCTTCCGCAACTAGACTGAAGAACAAAAAAGGACAGCAACTTGTCTGTTCCCCTTCCCTGATTCCCCAATGCTGTTCCCCTCCCCCAATTCCCCAATAAAAATCTTTAAAAAAAAGTATATTAGAAATGGTAAGGAAAGTATCATTTTACTTCTTAAAATACTCCTTTATGGCCTACATACATCTACTTCAAAAGGTATAAATATAGGCAAACTAGGCCCAATATACTTTCATAATGTTGTCTAAAAGGCAGTTAACAATCCTGTTCTTGTCTACCGGGGATTTCTTCCTTAATTTTCTCTACTAAAGACTTAGCACTTAAAAAGACTACTTAACTCAACTAACCTTAAGCACATTTCACTTGGTAGTTGTTAGGAAAATGTTGAAACGGCTGCTGCTGAATAAACACCTCAGCTCTGTTTCATAAATAAACCATTCAGTTAAGAAGTGTGAGTGCACAGAGGTTAGACAAGCTCATCCACCTATTACTGATAAGAGGTAGACTCTAGCCAAGATGTGTTCTGCATTAGACAAACAGGCACTTGGGAACTGCTCACACTGTCATTTTATTGGCTTCATTAAATATACAGCCTATTATGTGTTTGAAGTGGACCCAGCTGGTAGTTGTTTTTTTTTTGAGGGCAGTGTCACTGGCCCTCATATGTGGGACCCAAACCAGGGCTGCTGGCTTCCCAAGCCAGCGCTTCACCACCGTGCCACTCGGCCAGCCCCACAGCTGGTAGTTCTTAATGATGTATTTGTCAAGTGTCTTCAATGTCCCAAATTTTAATTTCTTGGGGTATTCTTTGGAGTAAAGGAAATTAAGCCAAAGAAGGATGAGTCCTCTTAGCTATTCTTCCCTCTTCTCTTCCTCCCTACACCCCTCACTGTTTTTAATCCTTTTGAGAAGAGCTGTACATCAGCCTTTGAAAACCTTGCACAAATTAAAGTTCACATGTTCAGGTTATTTAAGAAAACAGATCAAAGCATAGTAAAATTCTGCCAACAAGAAACATGATTTAACCAGAAAACTGTACACTTATAGTAACACTGGTTCTGAAGCATGTGCATTGAACTTTATTTACTATACCAAGGAAAAGGAAAATCTATGCCATATAATTCAAAGAAATTAAAAAAAAATACTTTTGAATCTCTTTAATCTTTCATATGGAAATAATCACACTGTGAAATGGCAAATGTTACCACAGCTTCAGTATTCTCACAGCTTAAAATCTTATAAAATATTTACTTTATGCAAACACAAATTAACAGTTCTTCACGCTAATTCCTCAAAGACAGCTACTTACAGAAAAGTAGCTGATTTGAGAAGTATTCACTGATTTGAGAAGTATTAATATTTGTAGTGCTTTCTAAGTTTTTGCTGAAATGCACTGTCTGGCAAATTTGGTCATCTTTTTCAATTCTATGGGTAATAAATTAAGCTCTTTTAATTTTAATGAGATAATTTTATAAGTACCTGAGAATTAGTAACCTATCATCTCTACTAACTTCTGTACAGGTGAACTATCAAGGGTAAATGTCTATATATTTTAAGTAATATGAAGAGTGTGGTAGTGCTTACAAATAAGAAAAAAACTCTCGAGCAAGAGCGCGTTGGTTTGCGGTCTGAGGCAGAAGCTCAGGCCGGGCAAGTGCGGGAGGAGAGAGAGGAGACGACTGTGCAGAGGGATGAGCTGCACCCGCGGCTCCCGGGTCCCCAGGAAGCAGGGTGCAGAGCCCCGCAGCGACAGGGCAAGATCAGTCCCTGCACCCGCCCGGTTCAGGGATCAGTCTCTGTGCCCACCGGGCCCGCGGAGCGCAGAAGCCTGAAACCCGGGAGCAGGGGAAAACAGAGGACTCTCCCGCGAAGACTCAGCGCGCACGGGCGGAGACGCAGGTCCCCGAGAGACGGAGCGGGGATCGGAGCCGCGTGGAAAGGTGCGCGCAGTCCCCTAAATCCCTGCCGCAGTCCCACCAGGAGCGCAGCAGGGGAACGGCGCGGGCGCGCCCCGGCTCCAAGGCAGAAGCCTGAAACCTGGGAGCAGGGGAAACAGAGGACTCGCCCGCGGAGACGCAGCGCGCCGGCCGGAGTCACAGATCCCGGAGAGACGGAGCGGGGATCTGAGCCTCGGGGCAGGGGGCGCGCAGTCCCTTAAACCCCGACAGTCTCTTCGGGAGAGCAGCAGGAGGACCACGTGGGCGCGGGCCGGCTCCGAGGCAGAAGCCTGAAACCCGGGAGCAGGGGAAAAAGAAGGCTCACTCGGACACGCAGCGCGCCGGGTGGAGACGCAGGTCCCCGAGAGACGCGGAGCGGGGATCTTGGCCACACGGTAGGGTGCGCGCAATTCCCAAAATCCCGGCAGACCCTTTGGGAGAGCAGCAGGAACTCCGCTGGAGCATAAGAGGCAAAGGCCTTAGCTTAAAACAGTGTTGGAACTGTGGCTTTGTTTACTTTTATGTTTTTTATTTTTTTTCCCTTTTTCTACTCTTGAACAGAAAGCAAAAAAAAAAAAAAAAAACAACGCACCCACTCCCACAAACTTTGGCCCCCGCCAAGACAGTCTTAAACTGACTCCTGAATGGAGCAATAGGGGCAGACTACAGAGGTATTCCTACCTGCAGGAGGTTGAGAATTTCCACCCAGTAAAGGCTGCAGAGTGAGACTACCTACCCCCCGCCCCCACCTTTAGGCAAGGCTTGGGAGGCAGGGCAGGTTCACCTGCTGAGGCACTAATTAACAGATTCTTAGCAGCAGGCTTTTGGTAGTGAGGAATTCTTTAATTCTCCATGGCTGTCAACCCAAAGGGTGCCCAGAGACACTCATTGAGCCTTTGGGGGTGCAGCCTGCCTTGGGACAGGCAAAAGCAAAAAGGCAGTGACTTGGTAAAAACCACCAATCACACATCACAACCACACTCAAGTACAGCAAACCTGCAGTGCCAGGATCACGCTAGGCATCAGGTGGCCTACTGTTCCCACAAGACGCACAGGAATTTTTGTACAGCAGACAAACTGAAGAGAGCTTGGTGGACTTTAGCCTAGACCGGCACGGGTATTTTTGGTTTGTTTGGTTTTACTCTGTTTTGTTTTCCCTTTATTGGCTGCTTACCTTGGTTGTTTTTGGTTTTTATTTCTATTTCATTCTAATCATATTGTAGTTTTTAATATAGGCATATATATAGGTGTATATAGGTGAATATATGTCCATATATATGGGTGTGTAGACAAATATATATATATATATATATATATATTTTTCCTTTTTTCTTTTTCTTTTTCTTTCTTTTCTTTTTTTTCCCCACCCTCACTTTCTCTCTTATTTTATTCATTCTTCTCACTGCTATACTTTTCCTCTTTTCCTTTTTTCTGCAAATTTTATTTTTTTAATTTTTCTTACTTTTTTATTATTATTTTAGTTTATTTTTATTTTTTATTTTTTAGGTATAGCTAATCGGTTTCTCATGTTTATTCCATTTTTTATTTTAGGATATTGTATTGTATTTTATTTTGTTTCCTCTTCTGTTATTGTGTGGTTTTTGTTTTGTTTCTGTTTGTTTTCTTCATTAGTATGATTGATATTTCTGTACAAGTTGACTGTAGTTTGATGGTTGCTTTTTTTTTACTTGTGCGAGCATTTGGTTTCCTTTGGTGGCTGCGGAGGTTGTTCTTGTTGATCTGTTATGCTCTAAAATCACTCTGCAGCAGTGGGTCCAAACAAACAGACACAAGAATCATCATACCCGGAGGCCAACTTTAGATAAAACCAGAGCATTTCTGGGTTTGACATACAAGAGTCACACCCAAAAGGAAGTTGCTACAGGTACTAGGACCCATAGGGTCCAAGTTTCATCAGAGGGGTCAATCCTCTCACAGCAGCTCATAAACTGCAGACGCTGCGGATTCTCACAGCTAATCAATCTGGGAGTCAATCCCACCTAATGACAAACCAAAAGTAATCAAAACTAAAACTTCAACAAGTGAGGACACACGACACAAGGAACACCTCAGATACAAGCACAGGAGAATAGGGAGATTGAGTAATTCAAATATAAAGGACACACACCATATAAGTTTACCCAGAAAAGACTGAGAAATCTGGGGGATCTATCTGTTATATTGAAGCAAACACAAAGAGTAAGCCAGAATGGGGAGACAAAGAAACACAACACAAATAAAAGAACAGAAGAAACTTCTTGAATCAGTGGAAATAGAGGAAATAGAGGTAACCAACCTATCGGAGACAGAGTTCAGAACACTGATTATTAGAATGTTCAAGGAAAGTAACGAAAATATAAAGAAGGATAGAGAAATCATGAAAAGCAACCAGCTAGAACTTAAGAATACAATTACTGAATTAAATAACAAACTTGATGGAATCACTAGCAGATTGGATGAAGCAGAAAATCGAATCAGTGACTTAGAAGACAAAATAGCAGAGATCACCCATGCGGAACAACAAAAAGAAAAAAGAATGAAAAACATGGAAAATAGTTTAAGAGAGCTGGGGGACAACATCAAACGCAATAACTTAAGGGTCATTGGAATACCAGAAGGAGAAGAGAGGGAGCAAGGGATTGAGAATATATTTGAAGTAATAATGTCTGAAAACTTCCCTAACCTGGCAAAGGACATCGAAATACAAGGTCAGGAAGTGCAGAGAGTTCCAACCAGGATGATTCCAAACAGGCCCACTCCAAGACACATTATAGTGAAAATGGCAAGGGTTAAGGACAAAGACAGAATCCTTAAAGCAGCAAGGGAAAGGCAGCAAGTTACTTACAAGGGTACCCCCATAAGATTATCAGCTGACTTTTCTACAGAAAGTTTGCAGGCCAGAAGGGAGTGGCAGGAGGTTCTCAAGGTGATGAAAAATAAAGGCCTACAACCAAGATTGCTGTATCCAGCAAGGTTATCATTTAAAATCGAAGGTGAGATAAGGAGCTTTGCAGAAAAAAATAAGTTAAGGGAATTCATTACCACCAAGCCAGCTTTGCAGGAAATGCTAAAAGGGCTTCTTTAAGTAGAAGAGGAAAACAACCTATGAAAGACTACGAACACAAATAACAAAATGGCAATAAATACACATCTATCAATAATCACATTAAATGTAAATGGATTAAATGCTCCAATAAAAAGACATAGGGTGGCTGAATGGATAAGAAAGCAAGACCCCAGTATATGCTGTATACAAGAGACTCACCTCAGATCCAAAGACTCATACAGGCTGAAAGTAAAGGGATGGAGTAAAATATTTCATGCAAATGGTACTGAGAAAAAAGCTGGAGTAGCGATACTTATATCAGATAAAATGGACTTTAAATTGAAGAATATAACAAAGGACAAAGAAGGACACTTCATAGTAATGAAGGGATCGATCCAACAAGAGGACATAACTCTAGTAAACATCTATGCACCTAATATAGGAGCCCCTAAATATATAAAACAGATATTGTCAGACATAAAGACAGAGATCAACAGTAACACTATCATAGTAGGGGACTTCAACACCCCGCTGTCACTAATGGACAGATCCTCCAGACAGAAAATCAATGTGGAAACAGCGACCTTAAATGACACATTAGACCAGCTGGATTTAACAGACATTTTCAGAGCATTTCATCCCAAAGCTACAGAATATACGTTCTTTTCAAGTGCACATGGAACATTTTCTAAGATAGACCACATGTTAGGCCACAAAACAAGTCTCAATAAATTTAAGAAGATTGAAATCATTTCAACTGTATTCTCTGACCACAATGCTATGAAACTAGAAATCAATTATAAGAAGAAATCCGGGAAGCTGACAAATAAATGGAGGCTAAACAATATGCTATTAAATAGTGAGTGGGTCACAAATGAGATCAAGGAGGAAATCAAAAGATACCTCGAGTCAAACGATAATGAAAACACCACGACCCAAAATCTCTGGGATGCTGCAAAAGCAGTCCTAAGAGGGAAGTTTATAGCAGTGCAAGCCTACCTAAAGAAGGAAGAAAAATCTCAAATCAACAGGTTATCCTTACACCTAAGGGAACTGGAAAAAGAACAGCAAAAAGAGTCCCAAGGTGAGTACAAGAAAGGAGATAATAAAGACCAGAGCAGAAATAAACAATATAGAGAACAGAAAAACAATTCAAAAGATCAATGAAACCAAGAGCTGGTTTCTTGAGAAGATAAACAAAATTGACAAACCTCCAGCCAGGCTCATCAAAAAAAAAGAGAGAGGACTCAAATTAGCAAAATCAGGAATGAAAGAGGGGAAATGACTACAGACATCACAGAAATACAAAAAATTCTAAGAAATTACTATGAGCAACTATATGCCAACAAATTTGACAATCTGGAAGAAATGGATAATTTTCTAGAAGCATACAACCTTCCAAAGCTAACGCAAGAAGAAACAGAAAATCTAAATACCCTGATTACTGCCAAGGAAATTGAATCAGTAATTGACAAGCTCCCAAAAAAGAAAAGCCCTGGACCAGATGGCTTCACAAGTGAATTTTATCAAACATTCAAAAAAGAACTATCACCTATTCTTCTCAAACTATTCCAAAAAATCCAGAAGGAGGGAAGGCTCCAAAACTCTTTTTATGAAGCCACTATCACCCTGATTCCAAAACCAGATAAAGACATCACAAAAAAGGAAAACTACAGGCCAATCTCCCTGATGAATATAGATGCAAAAATTCTCAATAAAATATTAGCAAACAGAATTCAGCAATATATTAAGAAGATCATACATCATGATCAAGTGGGATTCATCCCTAGTGCACAAGGCTGGTTCAACATCCGTAAATCAATTAATGTGATACACCACATCAACAAAATGAAGGATAAAGATCACATGGTCATTTCAATAGATGCAGAAAAAGCATTTGACAAAATCCAACAGCCATTTATGTTAAAAACCCTTAGCAAAGTCGGAATACAGGGATCATATCTCAACTTAATAAAAGCCATATATGATAAACCTACAGCTAACATCGTACTCAATGGGGAAAAGCTAAAACCATTCCCCTTAGGATCAGGAACAAGACAAGGCTGTCCACTTTCTCCTCTTTTATTCAACATAGTGCTGGAAGTTCTAGCCACAGCAATCAGACAACAAAAAGAAATAAAAGGCATCCAAATTGGCAAGGAAGAAGTAAAATTGTCATTATATGCAGATGACATGATACTGTATATAGAGAACCCCAAAGACTCCATCAAAAAACTATTGGAACTGATAGACGAATTCAGTAAAGTAGCAGGATATAAAATCAATGTTCAGAAATCGGTGGCATTTGCATATACCAATAATAAAGTAATGGAAAGAGAAATTAAGAAAACTGTCCCATTTATAATTGCGTCAAGAACTATAAAATACCTAGGAATAAATTTAACCAAAGAAGTGAAAGATCTGTACTCAGAAAATTATAAGACACTGAAGAAAGAAATCATAGAAGATACAAATAAATGGAAACACCTACCATGCTCACGGATAGGAAGAATTAATATAGTTAAAATGTCCATACTGCCTAAAGCAATATATAGATTCAATGCAATTCCTATCAAACTACCAAGGGCATTTTTCACAGAAATAGAAAATATAATCCTAAAATTTATATGGAATCATAAAAGACCCAGAATAGCCTCGGCAATTCTGAGAAATAAAAACAAAGTCGGGGGGATCACGCTACCAGACATCAAAACCTACTACAAGGCCACAGTAATCAAGACAGTTTGGTATTGGCATAAAAACAGGCACATCGATCAGTGGAACAGAACAGAGAGCCCAGAAATAAATCCAAGCATTTACAGACAGTTAATCTATGATAAGGGAAGCAAGAATTTACACTGGAGTAAAGATAGTCTATTCAATAAATGGTGCTGGGAAAATTGGACTGACACATGCAAAAAAATGAAACTGGACCATCTCCTTACGCCTTATACAAGAACAAATTCAAAATGGATTAAAGACTTAAATGTAAGACCTGAAACCATAAAAATACTAAAAGAAAATATAGGGAGTACATTTGCAGACATTACCCGGAGCAATATTTTTACTGATACATCCCTACGGGCAAGGGAAGTAAAAGAAAAAATGAACATATGGGATTATATCAGACTTAAAAGCTTTTTCACAACAAAGGAAACCATTAATAAAACAAAAAGGAAGCCTACTGAATGGGAGAATATATTTGCCAACGATATATCTGATAAGGGGTTAATATCCAAAATTTATAAAACACTCATGAAACTCAACACCAAAAAAACAACCCAATTAAAAAATGGGCAGAAGATATGAAGAGACATTTCTCTAAAGAGAACATACAGATGGCCAACAGGCATATGAAAAAAAGTTCAACCTCACTGGTCATTAGGGAAATGCAAATAAAAACCACCATGAGATACCACCTCACTCCAGTCAGAATGTCTATTATCAACAAATCAACAAACAACAAGTGCTGGCGGGGCTGTGGGGAAAAGGGGACCCTGCTGCACTGTTGGTGGGACCGCAGATTGGTGCAGCCACTATGGAAGTCAGTATGGAGGTATCTCAAAGAACTGGAAATAGAGCTACCGTTTGACCCAGCAATTCCACTCCTAGGTATTTATCCTGAAAAAACCAAGACACTTATTCAAAAAAAGTTATGCACCCCTATGTTCATAGCAGCACAATTTACAATAGCTAAGACTTGTCAACAACCAAAATGCCCATCAGTAGATGACTGGATTAAGAAACTGTGGTACATTTATACAATGGAGTATTACTCCGCTATAAAGAAGAATGAAATCGTGCCATTTGCAATGATATGGATGGACCTAGAGACTGTAATGTTGAGTGAAATAAGTCAGTCAGAGAAGGACAAATACCATATGATCTCACTCATATGTGGAATCTGAAAAACCGTATGAATGAGCAAAGTAAACAGAAACTGTCTCATAGATATAGAGGAAAAATCAGGGTTGCTAATTGGGAGGGGAATGGGAATGAGGGAGAAGGGGAAGGGATTAGACAGCAAAAATAGGCAACTACAATATTGCTACTGGGATAGGAAAAACAGTTTGGGGAATATAATTAATAATGTAAATATTCTGTGGAATGTCAGATGATCATAGGTCTTGTTAGGGAGACCATTTCATGGATGGAGTAGAGGTTTGATCACTGCACTGTATTACTAAAGTGGAGGTGGTATACCTACTGTAATTGAATATATATAGATAGTCACGGGATGTGGATTATACGGTGGAAGAGAGTCAGAGGAAGAGTAATAGATATATATGATATGGGGGGGGAGTGGGGTGGTGTATTGGGGGTGGGGGGTTGTCACTTTGAGGGGTAAAATGTATAACTATTGCACTGTGTTGTACACCCTGAAACTAATTAAATAAAGAAAGAAAAAAGAAAAAAAAAGAAAAAAACTCTCAAGATATAATTTTCCTTCCATGTGAATACATTGGATCCAAATATTTATCCTAAAACTATCAAGAAGAAAAGTGATTGATATTTTTATATCACCCAGATGTATAGCATTTCTTTTTTTTTAGCTGAGCCATCCTGCCACCTGTTGGCAGCTCAACAGCAACTGAGCTCAGGCTGGGCATCGAACTGCCGTTGCTCAGAGCTCAGCTCGCACTCTTGAGTGAGCTCTTAACCAACTGAGCCACTCGGCCGGCCCCCCAGATGTATAGCATTTCTGAAACACTTAATACTTCTAAAAGACATTTCATTATTTCTGTTCCTAGAACCCAAATTGGTGGGGGGTTAATTTAGGCTTATATATTTTTTGAAATTTGGAAAAAAAAATCCCCAAATATCCATTCATGATCATCATCTCAGGATTGGAAATACAATTAATGTGTTTCAGTCATTCTACCCCTTAAGAAATTATAATTAACTGCATGTTACAAGATTAATATCTTGCAACAACATGGATGGGCCTAGAGGATATTATGCTAAGTGAACTAAGTCAGACAAAGACAAATACCGTATAATCTCACTTATATGTGGACTCTAAAGAACAGAATAAATGAACAAACCAAACAGTGGGGTTTGGGAATGGGTGAGAATGGTGAAGGGATTAGTAACTAGTATTTGTTGAGGGGCTATAATATAGTACGCACTATGGTGGGCATATTGAGTGTTACTAAAGTGAACCAATATTCATTCAACTCGCTTTTATTGAGTGTCTACTTCAGGGCAGGCACTGAGGATTCAGAGGTAACCAGAAATTTGTTCCCGCAATTGCAGCCTATGGTTTAGTGGGGGCAGAGAAAGCGTGCAGGAGTTGGTGACATATGGAGAACTGGGGTGAGGGCGGTGGGTACTAGAATACTAGATGGAGACCCCATCTTGAGCAAAGGCAAAGAGATAAGAAACAGAATGTTATGAACAGGAAAATATAAGCAGTAAGGAGAAATGTCAGAAGATTAGGCTGATAGATCAGCAGGGTCCAGTTCTATATGCCACGTTATGGAACTTAGATTCTATCCTGCAGGTGAAGGGAAAACCTTAGAATCGTCTTAAGCAAGAAAGTGGTGTCTCCAATCTAGCAGCAGGGTAGAGGATGAATGTGACCGTGACAAGGACGAAGGCAAGACAGGTAATTAGTGTGGCAAAAAGGGTCTGAATCAGGAAGTGGTGGTAGGGAGGAAGAGAATGAAAGTTTAGGTCATACACTGTTAATACTTGCTGACTGCATAGCTGTTAGAAGTGTGAGTGGGAAAGAGGAATTAAGGATGAATAATGGGATCAGTGGAGGTACATTTAACTGACATAGAGAATACAGAAATAGGAGCAATTTTTTGAGGGGTTGGGATGGGGGTATGAGGGGTGTGTGTGGGAGGAATGAATTCTGTTTTGAATATGTTGAATTTAAGATAAGGTGAGGAAGACCAGATAAGAAAGAGTCTGAGCAGACTCAGGTACAGGGATATACACCTGGGAGACATCAGATACTTAAAATCATGAGAGTCAAGATGAGATCATCCAGGAAGAATAGGGAATGAGAAGAATAGCAAGCTGAGAACAAAACCCTAGAGATCAGTGGCATTCAAGGGACAAGAGAGGAAAAGAATCCCATGAATGAGACAGCTATGGAATAACCAGAAACATACAAGGACAACCAGGAGAGTGAAGTGGCCAAGGAATTCTTGGGTTTGTTTGGCTGGAAAAATGTTCTGTTTGTTTTTTTCATTGGAATTTAAATACCTTTAGCTAAAACATACACTTTCCAGTTCAACTAAGTTCCCATCATTACCCATGCTGTAGAAGACTCTAGGAAACAGGGAGTCATTCTAAGCATCATATGCAGCCATGAGGACCAGAAGGATAGGGAATAAAAGAGGAACACTAATTTAGCAGCAGGAGGGTCATGGTGATCTTAACAAGATCAGTTCTTCAGTGGTCATGGGGGCAGAATCTGGATTACAGAGGGGTGAAGAGGAAATAGATATGGTGAATGTAGCTACTCTTAAGAAATTTTCAGAAGGAAGGGAGACCAGACAGTGGCAGGTCTAGGAATGCTTTTGTTTTTCCTTGCTTTTAAAGAATTAGGCTCTGAATATGTTTACAAGCTGAGCCAATAGAGAGGCAGAGACGCGTAATAATAGAGAGATGGGTTGCCTGATGGAGCAAGATCTGGGAGGAGGCCGCATGGGAAGGGTGCTAGTGGAAGGCACCAGTGTAGGATGAGCTTTGGACAAGTGGAGAGGCTCCTTGACCTCAGAAGTTGGAGGAAGACAGCACAGGAATTCAGACCTAATTAAGATCCAATGCAGGTTTTTCAGCAGGAAAGTGACATGATTAAACTGTGTTTTAAGAAAATTAGTTTGGCAGAAACATGCAGGATGGATTGGAGTGGGGAGAAATGGCAGACTATGGCAATAATTCAAGCAGAAGATGATGGCAACCCAAACTAGACTGGTGCCAGCAGAGATGGAGAAAATGATAAATCGAATAGACATTTCAAAAGGCATGATGACATAATTCTGAGACAGACTGGCATAAGACAAGTCAAGGAGGAGGAAGAGTTAAAATGACTCAAGGACTTGAAATAATACTCCAGAAGATTAGAATGGCGGTATCAGGGTCAGAAATGGGCAACTGGAATGCACTGCCAATGTGGGGAGAAAAAAAATGTTAGGTTTAAGATATACTGAGTTTGGGCCGGCCGAGTGGCACATTGGTTAAGCGCTGGCTTGGGACGCCAGAGGTCCTGGTTCGGGTCCCACATATGAGGGCCAGCGACACTGCCCTCAAAAAAAAAAAAAAAAAGAAAAGATATACTGAGTTTGAGGTGATGGTTCTCAAATTTTAAACCATGAAACAAAACAAAGTCCTCTATAGAATAGGTGACTGCACAGAGAATGGAAAAAAATAAGAAGTGGGAGAGAATAACAAATATTTCATTCAGATAGGGTGACTCTAACACACTCATGCCAGAAAAACATTAAACAAAAGCTCATATTTTAGATGTGCCAGAATTAATTATTTCCTGAGGATCTTACTTTATCTGATATACGTTTTACAACCATAGGAAGACCACAGTCTCAGATCCTGTAAAATTTTCTCCTAAACATTTAATCTTTTTTCAAATCTGAGACATTTGACATTGAATGTGCTTTAATGCCAGGTGGGTACTAGGCTAGTAAGGGGGTATCACTTCTTAAATTCTATAAATGTGTAACCATATAATGTACACCTGAAATTAATATAAAATAATATTGAATGTCTACTGTAATCGAAAACTTTTATTTATTTATTTATTTATTTATTTATTTATTTATTTATTTTTTGGCTCTCATATGTGGGACCCGAACTGGGGCCACTGGCTTCCCAAGCCAGCACTTAACTATCGCGCCACTCGGCCGGCCCAAATGTAATCGAAAAATTTAAAAAGGGGGTGGGAAGCTGAAGGGGAATAAGAGGTCCAGATTTCCAGGGATAAAACAAGGAAGTCACGGGGATGTAATGCACAGCATGGGGAATACAGCCAATAATATTGTGATAGTGTGGTACGGTGTCAGGTGGTTGCTGGACTTCCTGGTGATCACTTTTCTAGGTACATAAATGTTGAATAACTATGGTGTACCCCTGAAACTGATAGACTATTGTAAGTTAGCTATATTTTAATAAAAATCTTTTAAAAATGAGCTTTGTAGGTGAGAGAATGTGTACAATACAACTAAATAATTTTCCAAACTATATACATTGGTTAGCAATTCAATTACTGGTTTGCTGCTTTTCAGGTTTTGGCTTCAACTGACACCAACAGTGGCCACCAGCAGCGCGACTTCACACTCCTAATTCCAACATTTTTAAGCTGAGAGAGACTTTACACCTACCAGAATGGTGTGGGCACGGCAAGTGTCAGTGTTTTGCTTTTAATTGAAAACAGGTTGGGAAGTACTTCACATGGTTGTCTGAAGAGTAGAATGGAACCACAAATAAGTTTCAGGGAACTTAAATTCTGTTTCCTTGCTCCTTCTCTGTTCCCTGAATTTTGGAAATAATGAGGAGGAGGAGTGTTGAAATGTAAAATATGGACTGGAATAAAAACTCTTTTTCTGTTCAGTCATGTGAAATACTCTGCATGAAAGTAACCTTTGGTGCCAGAATCATAATTAGTTTGAGTAATAAAATGTGTCCCTCGTGATGAAAGGAATGCAAGTAAAACAGTGCAGAAAGCTGGCATCTGGCTATCTAAAAATTTCTTGGACCGAGAAAAACTATGTTAAAATTGCCTGACCAAAAAACAGGTCTAAAAATCTGCCCAACCTCTTCCACAATTTCAAAATCTTTCCCGACACATTCATGCAAAGACCACAAAGGCATATTAAAATGAAAATATTCAACATGTTAAAATTAAAAGCTAAGAAGATGGGAAAAGTGGTGCATATTATATGGTTTCAGGTAATCCAAATTAAATTGAAACTCAAAGGGGTTAGGGGAGCCATCATCAAAATTCGAGGCAGCATGACCTGATAGGGAAGAGTAGCTGTATTTTGCGAATGCAGTAAAAGATAGCATAGTTAAGAGGATGAACATGACACAATACTCAAAGTTCCAAATATTTACAACCCAAGCACGTAAAAATGAGAAAGTACCCTTCAAAGCCCAAAGAACGTTAAAATGTCCTTCCTTCTTTTGCTTTGTAACCACTATGCTGAGGTCTGTCACCCTTTTGTTTTCTCAGATATCATCCAAGATTTCCATTTTTAAAAAGTCAGCCTGCGTAAGTTTTCGAGAAATCATCCTCAGCTTCTGGAGGACTAATTCCATATATATATTTAATGTTTGTGTAGTTAATGTCCCGGTATACAAAATCTCCTGGAGGTTATCTTAAATGATGTCAGAACTGAAAGGCTTTAGAAACCATGTACCCCCAAACCTGTGATTTTCCAGATGGAGAAATCAAAGGCCAGAAGTGGACAGTAACCTGACCAAGGTCACAGGGCCAGTAAGAAGCAAAGCTGGAACTAATATGCAAGAGCCCTCACTCTGAATGCAGTGCTCTTTCTTTCTACCTTTTCCTAGTTCTACTTTCAGCCTGAATCTCTAACTGTGTGATATTTAGGAAATGTCAGAGTGAGGGTGATGAAGACATGGGAAGGATAATTGGATTCATTCATATAAGGACTGGACAGGAATCATGATGGATGAATACATGGGTGGCTGGCTATTCCACCACATTCAGACAATGCATCATGTTTCTGTTTTGAAGAACCCAAGTCTAGGTCTTGTCACATGTGCCAGCTGTCACCGTGTTCCAGTAGACAGCAGTCTTAGCAGCACGGAATGCTGTGGTCCATGCTGCAGCGGAGAGACTGTCCCCTTGCCAGCACCCACGGAGATGCGGCGGTCGCCCCGGCCCTGTGCCCGTGCTCTCCCTCGCCTGTCCTCACTGTCCAGCGGGCGCAGGTGCATCACATGTACACTGTCCCTTCCTTCCAGCCGTCCCCCTGGATTTCTCCATTTACCCCAGGTGGCCGATCGTCAGTGTGCGCCTCGGGCAGCCCTCCCCCACGCCCCAGGCCCCCGCATCCCCTGCTCGTCTCTGCGGCCACATCGCGGCCTAACAGCCCAGGGCCCCTGTGGCTTACACGGTGATGTGGCCGGCGCCGCGCACCAGCACCGGGTCGGGGGCGCATCTCCGCAGGTGCTCCGCGCTCAGCACCCGCGGCGGGGGCGCCGCCTCCCCCCCCCCCGCCTCCCCCTCCTCCTCCTCCTCCTCCGCCTCTTCCTCCTCCTCCTCATCTTCCTCCTCGTCGGGCCCCGAGGCCGACGACGACGACGGCGACGACGACGACGTTGCCGCCTCCTCCTCCTCCTCCAGCTCCGAGATGGTGTCGAACTCCGCCATGTTGGGCAGCAGGGCGCTCATCACGTGACCGCCCGCGGGCCGCGCGCGGAGGGGCCTTGACCTGCCCAGGGGCCCGGAGCCGCGGGACGGCCGTGCGGGCGGCACAGGCCTGGGGGCCGCGCCTGCGTGCGGCGGCCGGCGGGGCGGGCTTCGGGGGCGGGCGCCCGGCCGAGGGCGGCATCCGTGTACGCTTGCGCGGCGCCCGGGGAAGGGGGGCGTCAGAGGTGAGCCCCAGGGGGTTCGCGAGGTCCGGCCGCGCTGCCCGTGCTCCGGGGGCGCGCCCCCAGGGCTCACCCGCAACCCCGAGCCCTCGGGCTGCCGCCCCCGCCCCGCCGGTGCGGGGACGCACACGCCGCCAACTGTGTCCCGAAGGCCTCCGGGCCTGGGCCACGTCCGCGCGCCCCTCAGCATCGCGGCTGAAAACGCCCCGCACCCCGCACGGCATCTCCACTGCACACCGGACTTGAGTACCACCTCCGTCCCTACTGCGTAACTCCTCCCGAGAGCTTTCTAAGCTAAGCACTCTATGTGCACATCTCACTGAATCCTTCACCAACCTACAGGCCATGATGATCTCACTCTACACACAGAAGCCCTAGACACAGAGAACAAGGTCATAGACTTCCCAAATGGCAGTCCCGGTTTTAAATTTCGGGGTCTCTTCTGACTCCAAAACCCAATACGATTAACCAAAGCACTACACTGACTTAAGTTGTTTGGATACGCTTTGTAGACTGCTATCTTTGGGGTGTTTCCTGAAAGATGTTTGAATTTTGGAGGGTTTTCTTTACGTGGGGAGTGCAGAGCAATGGAGGATGCCAACAGCATTCCAACCTAAGGAAACATTAATTAATACCAGTTTCCAGACACTGAGCTAGACTCTTTTGCATACAGTATCTCTATCCTTAAACAATTCTGTGAGGTAAGCATCATCATGCCTATTTCATACATGAGATACCAGCGTCTCAGGAAGTTTAATTTATTAAGGTCTATGGTGACTTTATCAAAAATTTCCATTTCTGATATTCTGTCTTCTCCACACACACTAAAATAGTGTACAGGTCACATATTTTCAGTTTCCAATCCACATCTCAAATTACTTTATACTTGGCAGCAGCACAAAAATCCATGTCATAATTCTGGAGTCATGAAGACAGTAAAGTCACCACACACCTCTTAATTAATAAAACAAATACCATAATCCAGGTATTCTAATATCAGCTTCATTGTTCTTTCTGCTACACTACATCCCAATTAGACAGTTTCACTGAGGACACTGACAGAGCCACACTTTAATTTAGAATGAGCTTTGCATTCGAAGTACGGCAGTATAAGCAAAGCATTTAGGATGTATGAGGGAGGAAGAAATTAGTTCTATAAGAGGTGTTAATCAAACCATATTCACTATCAGAGTTTGTGTTACTAAAATGAAAAAAATGTGTTCTACTCAAAAGCTTGATTATTTAAGAACTTTAAAATAACTTGTAACACTATCAATAAGCAACAAAATCTAGTTTTTTATAGTACAGAGAATTTTATCTACTAGGTAGAAATTTTATTTTAAGATGGAACCTTAAATATTTTATACTAGCTGTTGGCAAGACATACATAATATATCTCCCTTTCTTAGGTATTAATAAATATCATGTGTCATTTATGTGAGTGACATACCTTAGACTTAAAATCAAATTAATATTCTGCACCAGTTCTTTTCTTTCAAAAAGCAAAAAAGTCATAAGTAATACTAAACATTTTCCAAACATCTTATATTATCCATAAAGGTCCACTAAGTCAATGTCTAGAGTGAAGTATTTTGCTGGTTACTACTTAAATGATCATTTCTTCTTTTCACCACTCAGGATTAAGCTAAGAAAGGATGGTTGAAGAAAAGAAAGGGAAAAGAGTATAAGGGGTGGACTTTGTGGTGAGGTACTGCAACTATGGTAAAAGCTAAGAAATGATGGTTGTGGGGGACAGGACGGAAGGGGAGGAAGGGGGGAATTCCACTGTCAAAATTAAAAGAGGCCCCTGACATTTAGTTAAATATCAAAATGCTAAAGCAGTTCAGGGGAGTGCTACGCTTAGAGAAACTCACAAGTGTAGTCAGATCTGCTCACCTGTTTTCCTTCATATACAATGTACTGAAAAGGCAAACATGATCCCAAAGGGAATTTGTTTTGCTGAACTGTAGGAGAATTTGGAATTGAGCAAGCTGAGAAAAACACATTTTGTCAGTAAACACAAGAAACAACAGGATTTTTAAATGATACTTTAGCAACCTTCAAGAATAGTAAAGCTAGGAGTGGATGGAAAATAAATTAGGCCATACGAGTATAACTTCCTGCCTGATGTGCTAATCAGGGGATGGGGAGAGGCCATTCTCCCACCTGAGGCTTGGGGACATGAGGCAAGAGGTCACAGGTGTAACCATCTGAGGGTGTTTCAACCTTAAAACAGCTGAATGGAAATATAACTTTTTTTTTTGTTGAGGGCAGTGTCACTGGCCCTCATATGTGGGACCTGAACTGGGGCCGCTGGCTTCCCAAGCCAGCTCTTAACCACCGCACCACTCGGCCGGCCCCAGAAGTATAGCTTTTAAAAGCCGCCTTTATTTCTTTTTTTCTTTCTTTCATCTATTTATTTAAGCATATGATTCAGTGATTTTAGTAAATTTACATAGTCGTGCAACTGTTACCACAAACTAATTTTAGAATATTTTTGTCTCACCCAAAAGAAGTAACTGTCCTATTTTCAGTCATTCCCTATTCTCACCTATAGGCCAGGCAATAATTAATCTGTTTTCTGTCTCTATAGATTTCATTTCTAGACATTTCAAATAAATTGGATCATACAATGGTCTTTTGTGTCTACCTTCTTTCGCTTAACATAATGTTTTTGAGGTTAGTCCATGTTGTGTCTTGTATGAGTATTTCATTCCTTTTAATGGATAAATAGTATGCCATTGTAAGGATATATCACATTTTGTTTATCCATTCACCAGTGATGACATTTGGGTTGCTTTTGGATATTATGAAAATGCTGCTATGAAAAATCACAAACATGTTGTGTGAATATATGTTTTAATTTCTCTAGGGTAGATAACTATGAGTGGAATTGCTAGGTCATATGGTAAGATCTAGTCCTAGGTTTTTCCATTAACTTACAGAAAAGTTAGTAGCTTATTGAAGAAAAAGAGAGTTTAAATTGATCTATCCCCAGTATATACACCTAGACTGAGAAAAAGGAATTCCTTAACCAAAGATAGTTAAACCCCTCTAGTCTGTAGTTCGTAAAACTACAATGTGAGGATAGCAACTCTTGCCTATCTCATGAGAGTACTAGGCCAAATAATATAACAGGTGTGAAATATTACTCACATGTAAGGCAGTATTAAGGTTAATGATAGAAACCCCCAATTCGCTAATGGATAAGGTAGGTGAGCTGGAAAACAAAGCGTTAAGGCTGCATTCCTAGGTAGCAATTACCCATTGGCTGGTGTTTATGAAGATGTATGCAACTTCAGTGGCATAATCAGATACCAGATGAACAGGAGGGATGCTTTGTGTTTGGATCTATCACTAGAGACTGAGGAAAATCATTCCTGTGTAACTAGGGGTTCTCATCAGCATCCCTGATTGCCTTGTTGTGTGTCCTTGCTTACATCAGCGAAATAGGGCAACTGATACCTTCCTCCTAAAAGTGTTGTGAAGATGCATGAAGGAAAGGCAGAATACAATTCCAAGAGCCGGGATCAAAGATAAAGGGTTTTCCCTTAAATTTTATCAAGACTAAATGATGTACTCTTAGGAGCAGCCATAGAAATGAAACCCTCTTTCTGAGACTTGCATGAGAAGAAGGAAGATAAATTCATTGCTCTTAACCCAAAGACAGGTAGTTATACTCCAGATTCTAATTTTCGTAAGAACTTCAAAGATGTATCTTGAAAAGGAAAGTTGTGCTCTGATTGCTTTCCTACTTTAACCAAACTTTCTTTTAAACCATCTCAATTTCAAATGATTCAAAGCCCAGCCTTTGGCCACTCATATATGCAAACAGCATACTGGGCCAATACCAAAAACTGCAGACAACTTTACTCACCGTAGTTCAAGTTGTGTGTTTGTAACCTGTAAACGGCACCTCCTTGGGCCCCACTGTATTGACATAACATAACGTAGGTAAAATTGAACAGCTTGAAGGTGAAGGCTATAGGCCAGTTCACTGTCCATGTGCTCTTGTTAGGTCTGACTGCCACTGAGCTATAACGGTACGTGGAGTGCAAAGACAGAAAAGGGGGAGTATTTATTCTGTGTGTTGAGATCTGCCTTTCTAGAGACTCAGTCAAGGCGGCCTGTATTGTTCTAGTCTGATTTCATTGTTTTGACTAAGCTTCAAATTGATACTGCAGATGGAAGTTCTGAGATAAGATCATTGACACCAGACAAGCATGACTGAGGGACAAAAATCTTTTTTATTTCTTATTTTTATTAACCAGTGACAATGGATTCAGAACCACCTTCTGCTGATTTTTTAACACTTGTTACGAAAATGCTATTAGCTTTTGAATTAAACACTTGAAAAGATATCCAAAGATAGATAAATTTCTGCTTACTTTTTCCCCACCCTCCAACGATAGCATTAAAAAAACACACCCGGCATCCAATAGCAAGCACAAGTACACATACACAAATGTGCCCCCTGGCAAAACTGATTTTTGCAGTGTGTTCACTGCCAAGTTTCTGAAATTGTAAATAAAGTTTACAAGGACCTGTGATTGTAGCTTTTAGTTATATAGCTGACCAACAAGCTTTCTGAGTGACTGACACATAGCATAGCACATAACAGGAGTTTTCTGGGGATGGTTTCTAATAGTGACCTCTGACTTATCTTCAACCCAATCCGCATCCACGTGTTCTGCATACTGCCCTACAAGGACTTACATCCTCTCCCAGGTCCCCTGCTGATATCTCAGAGACCAAAAAGAGAACACTAAAGGAAGGGCACTTCCCACTTTGATTTTCGTTCATTCCGACACTGTGACCTGCTGTATCTCATTAGGCTGAAATCCGGGAGCAGCAGATGGGGTGGCGAAAAAAGTGTTAGGCAGTTCCCTAGGGCTGATGGAACCAGAGTCACTTTGCACCGAGCCGCCACCGTTCTCAAACTGGGAGATTTTCTTTTTGATTATCTTCCTCTCTTTGGCCCTGCGATTCTGAAACCAGATTTTCACCTGAAACACAAAATACGTTGGATTGAAAGGGGCAGGTTTTATAGTCATTGATCATGTTATACAGGAACTTTAACATTGACAAAGCCCTTTCACATGCATCACTTCATTTTAGCCTCACAATGACCTTGTGACATATGCCCATTTAACAGGTTAAAAAAAAAGCTCAGGCTCAGAAAGGGAAAGTATCTTGTGTGAGATCAAGTCCGGGGCTACTGGCTCCGAATGCAGTGCTCTTTATATTATACCTCACTCAGCACCTCTGGTTGCACAAGTAGAAATAAATAATGATTGAATGGAAGATGCTGAAGTGTGGTCATAAAAAGGGAAGGTTTAATTAGCAAGGGTGATTACGATCTGTCATGAAAGAAACTTCCTAATACTAAGGTGAATGAAACAGAGCTGGGTGAACAGGGCAATGAAATACTATATCTCTTGCTGTGATACCAATGTGCTTTCATATATGGTTGAAATGCAAGCCGCTTGGGATAAGGCAATACATTAATGGATTTTACGATTTTAGAATTCCAGGATTACTTCTAGGCTTAAGAGAAAAAACATCAGGTAGTTATGTAATGTCAAATCTGCATGAACAGAAACCGTTGTTCCTTGCATGATTTAATCTTCATTAAGTACCCTCAGTAAGCTATATTTGAGGCAGGCATCACAAGATTATGTAGATCATAGAAAATTAAACTTCCTACCCTGAATAATAGAAAAACTTGGTTCCGGTAGCAGCATTGGTATTCAGTTACTGTCGCAGTCTGACTGATATGATCTTGATAATGGCCATGACTGCCAAATCTCCACTTCACACCTTGGTTGTGACTACTTGGGGAACCAGATCAAGGTTTTGACTTCACAGATCAATTGTACGGGAGTCTTAATCCTCCTCCGCCTCCTGGGTCCCCACTCCTTGCTTCCACACCTACTTAGTGCTCACATTCAATTATTAATAAACTCACTGACAATGAGACTAAACTAGGAGGTCAAGTAGGATTAATGTGGGCTTTAAGACAGCTTGGAGAATGTCTTGGTCTTCTGTTCTGCTTCCGCTCCTGCTTACAGACTTCCCTAAATCTTCAGCCTATTGAAATGACTACGTGAGACATGTTGGATGTACTTCTGGTGTACCTGTCTTTCAGAAAGGCCCAGGTTGATTGCCAGCTCTGATTTCCTCCGAATGGTAATGTATCTATTGCAGTGGAATTCCTTTTCCAGCTCCAACCTTTGATGATCTGTGTAAACCACCCGATACTTTTCTTTTGTCCTGGTTTTCCCTGTTTGGGGAGAAAGCAGTGCATTGAATCATATTTTACCTCTTTGGAGATTGTTTTGGTTGAAGGAATCACAGCCACTGTTCCCACTCTCATCTGTTACTTTCAAATATAAACCAAGTATATTTTTTGAACCAAATATGTCATAAGTCCATTTCTCCATTAAATATTTTGTCATCTCTGGCCATTACATGTGTGTGTATCTTACACACCTGTCATGCTACCATTGACCTACTGTTACACCAAAGCATTTTAAAGCAAACACGTAAGCCGTGATTATACATGTGCTTCCTATGTTTTATGCAGTTTATCATACTGTTTTCTATTGAACCTTTCACCTTCACTTTCGAATTATGCAGAACATGTCTTACCCCCATTTTACAGATAAGGAATCTGAGGCTCAGTGTAGATAAGTAAGTGGCTTTGTGCTAGTGAGCTGAGAAGTGAGGACCCAAACACTGATTTTTGACTCCCAGTTCAGCGTGCTACGTGTTATTCCCAGTTTAAACATCTTGGGAACCACAAGAATGTCCTAAGTGTGATAAATGATTCTGTGACCCTGACATTATTAGTTATATAGATTGTAGTTACATATACATTCTAGAGAGAATTTTGTTTAAATAGTAATTGAAAAACATTTATTGTCACTTACATTCTGTTCTAGGAGAGCCCCTGTTACCTATTAGGGAAAAACTGTTTAGTTAGTGTGTGTGTGTTTGTGTGTGTGTGTGTGTGTGTGTGCGCACGCGCACGAGCATGCAAGTCTCAAACCAATTTTTATTCCCAAGCAGATAATGAATGGGTTAAAGAGGGGGTATTGACTTAACCAGAATATTCTTTGGAAGGAATACACACATTGGCTTTGTGTTACAACATTTAACTAATTTCTCATGCCCTCCTTCAAATAGTGTTTTATTCCTCCTTTCAAATTTTCCAAAAGTGATTAGGAAGTTTCGCTTTCTTTTCAATTTTTCTAACCCCCTCCAGGGTCTTCCTCTTTTTCTGTAGGGCTTTTGGCAAACTCCTTCTGATCTTCTCTGGTTGTTTTTGATCTGAGGTTTTGGGGAGCAATCTGTAGGACAAAGGTCTCTTTAAAGTGGTTCCCTAACTCCATTGAGGTGTTAAGATGCAGCACAGGCCTAACAAAGGACCTACATCGCATAAGATCCCATCCTGAACCCTCTTTACATGTAGGAACACCAGCTAATTGGTTTGGAATTTACAAGCCCTAAACAAATGTCAGACACCCTTTCATCTCCAGAAAAGAGAAAAAGGGACACAAATGTAGAAACAAATTCTTGATGAGAGATATGTTTTAAGATTAAACTAAATGGCTGAATAACTCATGGAGTAATGAACAAAACAAAATGTACCCCCTTGAAAATGGGAAACGATTAGCCCCAGTCAGTTACCCTACCTCAAAGGCTCAAACTTTGAGCTGGTTTTCTGAATCCAAACAGAAACCCAGGAAACCAGAGGTCCTGCATTTAGGATGTTACAAAGGCAGAATGTATATTTGAGGTCACAATGAAAACTTTAAGGTTTAATTTCTTCCCCAAACCTCAAATCTTAGGATTGAAATACATTTTTGAAGAGATGTCTCCTAAAATCCTTGCTAATCCCCAAGTGGCTGAATGCTTAAATTCTAAGTTGAGGCAGAAGTTAAAATTCAACTCGCGTGTGTCTGTTTTCTGCTCTTTGACAATCAGTAAACATAACCAGACTTCAAGAACTCTGGACGGTTGCTGTCCTTCCCCACCCCCACTGGTCATAAATTCCCCTCTTGCGGTTTCTCCTGAGGACAATAAAATCAAGACCAGGCCTCTTTATTTGCCATGAAAATCCTCACCCTTTCCGGCAATATAACCCCTGAAGAAAGGAGGGTTGAGGAAGTGCCGGGCTGCATATCAAAGCCATGCGAAGTGTTAAAAAGGGTCTGCGGTCCCAACCTGACAGATAAGACCTCAAACCTCAAGAAGACGTCGCTCACGGGAAAATACTGACTGCATAGTTTACAGAGAGAAATGAATTCCCGTTTCCTGGCGTTCTTCTTGCGTCCATCCCTCTGAAGTCTCCTCTTTCCTCCCTCTCATTGCCTCTGCCCCTTAAATGATGAGATAAAATTAAGTGGGGTGTGTACACTTTCTAGTAGAGCATAATGTCCATATTCACAAAGAAAAGCACCAACAAAGCGCTAAGAGTACTAGTTTTTATTGTTTAAGCTATTCTCTTCTCCCAGATGTTAACCATTTCTGAGGGTGGAGGATCCTTCTCTGGAGCTGTAGTGAGTTAATTTGGGAGAGCAACAGATACTTTAAGCTTGCATCTCTCTGTGGGGGGGGGGGATTTTGTTGCCTCCTCCAGCCCTCAAGGACTCAAACAAGCCTCTGGAGTTCAGGATAGATGGATTCCTTCCCATTACCCAGGATGCAGTATCCCCACAGGGTTTGCAAGCATTCATCCTATATGATGACTTATCATCTTAAATGTGTTCATTTCAGAGACTGACTGTGAAAATGGTGTCAGTCAGAACAGCACTCTCCAAATCTAGGGAGAGTCAGTCAGAACAGCATCATCTCCAAATTATGATGATGATGACAATAAAGGTGAAGATGATCAAACCAATTTCCTTCTATAGAGAGTACAGTGCCATTGACCCCATCAAGATGGCTTTAAATTTTCTGGAAATCCTTTGCTGCTTTTAGTTAACAATTCTATCCAAATTCATTGATAAAAAAATTGTCCAATAAAATTATCAAAAGCAAGGAAGACAATGATACACTTCTAGAATTATTAAACAACTCATTTTCTCAAGTGTCCTAATTGAATAAAACCTCGTAAGCCTGACTTCCTCAGTATTTTGTCCAGTGGCTTAATAAGAATTACTCAAAGTCACTTTCTTTTCTCCCCTTGTCCACCCCTAACAAGAAAGCTTGTCTCCAGCCCTGCTTAGATTTCCACCCTGCCAATACAAACCCAGGGCTACAACTCTGGGTAAAAGAAAAAATGAAATATCATTTTTAGTTGTAACACACTGACAATGTTTAAAATATCAAAACACTTAACTTTTCACAGAACCTTTCTGTCTGGTTCCTTTTCATATAATCTTTAAAATGAGATGTGTATTGGAACAGATCACTTAGAGAACGAAGTGGAAATCAAAGTATCACACTCCTTAATACAATCCCCTAGGGGATAGCCATTTACTCTGTATGTCAGCCCGCTTTCTCTCATTAGAAAATCAAATGAGATCCTAATCCATATGAAATGTTTTCTGATTATTCCCTAATGTGTGTACTTTTCCCCCTCTAACGTAAGGCTATTTAAAGCATTCTTCAGGGAGGGCTTACTTCCATTTTGTAGTTCATCTGTTTTCTTCTCAGCCAGAAGCCCAATGTTGTCCCACAATACTACAGAATGAAGTAAAAAATTTAGGAGGATCTGACTCATTCATTCAATAAGTATTTAACACTCATCCTGTACTAAGCATAAAAACTGATGCATTTTAGTTCAGAGTGGTCCAATGAGGTGATCAGCTTAATATTTTTGTGAGGTTCATACCCTGAGATCCATGAAAGGACTTAAGTGGGCCCATGGATCTCCCAGAAGTATTCAAAAAACTACATATGTGCACATGCACACAGGTGTGCTTTTGTGCATTTTTCTGGGGTGAAGGTCCATTCTTTCATCATATTCTTAAATTGTTGTTAAATATGCACCTTTGGCTCTAAGAACATTGCCAAGAGGTCATTTGAATTTAGAGGACATTAAGATGAAACAAAGATGAAATTTAATAAAGCCTCGCCTAGAGGATAGGATGCCAGGAATCAAAGGGATTCCAAAATCATTCAGTTTTAAATTTCTCAGAGAAGTGGGAGAGAAAAATCTTGTGAAGGTGCCATTGGAAAGCCAGGTTTGAAGGCTTAGCTAACGATGACGATACCAGAATCTAAATTTCTCAGACCAGAATTTCCCAAGAGAAAGAATCGGCTCATAAAAGCAAATGGAAGACTTTCAATAACCGGAAAATTTACAACTCACGATAATTTCTTTTATCTTGTCCTTTCCCCCCCTCCGCATTGTTCTCGCTTGCAGACATGATATGTGTGACTTTCCTTTGCTAAAGTGTTTCAAAACATAACCCAGGACTGGGAGAAGCGACTTTTCTGGCTTTTGTGTCTTTTGCTGATGGTTAGAGCTTAGTGAATGGATGTTAATTACAAGCCTAAGATTAGCCCTAGTAACAACCGTGCGAGTGTCCCACCCTAACCTCATTCTGTATTCTATTTAGTCAGCCGACTCACCCATATATATTGTAATGTAGATTTACTTCCGAATATGTTAAAGCGAAGTATTTAAACTCTACTCTTAATTTGAGATTGGGACCCTCGTAATCTCCTAATCAACCAGGCTGCCTGCGTCCTCCCGGCTGAGTCCTCCTAATGGGAAAAGTTGCTTTCTGGAGGGGAGAAGAAGTGCAGAACTGTGAACAGGAACATCATCACTGTGGACTATTGAAAAGGCATTTCCTCCCCAGAGGGATGAAAGTGATAAAGTCGAATTTTACTCATTTTCTCTAATGACAGGGAGCGACGGGTTGGAATAATAAGAATGTGATAAAAGAACAACAGCTGAAAGCAAACATCTCCCCGCCTCCCCCGTCCAAGATGAAAGCAGAGAGCCCTGTCCTCCGCCCTCCGGCTCCCGGGGCCTGCTCACTGGTCGCTGGTGGGAGCAGGGGCAGCGTTGCCCCGGGATGTGTGGGCCTTCCTCGCGGACGGAAGCCAGCACCCGGTCTCCGCAGGTGGGACGGCTGCGCCTTTACCAGGGCTCTAACCACTGCCTAAGCTTGGGGCTGAGATGCGCGCACCCAGCGGCTGTTAGGGCCCAGAGGCGAGCGGTAGCCTCGACGCTTCCATCGGCGGAGGCCTTTGGAGGCAGACGATGGGCTTGAGTCGCGCTCGCCTCTGCCAGCTTGGGCACAGGAGGCTGGCGCTGCCTTCAGAGGCCCGGTGCCTTCGAGGCCAAGGTGAAAGGCGCATTGCCAGGCAAGCACCGTGAACCTAAGTGGGACACCGCCGCTTTGGGGTGGGGGGGGGCCGAGCCGCCCAGATGGGAAGGGTTTGCAATGCAACCGAGCCCGGGCCCCCGTGGCGGTCCGCTCGCCTCCTTCACCCGCGCGTCTGGCCACAGACAAGGGGGGATCCTGAGCCTGTGGCTTAGCAGGCCCTGTGTCCACCCGCTTGCTCCGTTGCCTGATGAGGACACGGCGAAAAGCACAGCTGGGGTGGGCTTAGTTCCAAGTGCCACACTGGGGGGCTCTGGGGGAGGCCTGGGCAGGAGGCGGGCGGGAGGCCGGGGAAGCAAAGGGACCGACTACTCACCGGGCACCTGCCCGCTCTTGCGCATCCAAGCGTAGGGGCTGTGGCGGCTCCTGTGGGGGGAGCAGGCGTCGGCGGGGCCGGCGTCGACGGGGAACGGGGGCCCGCCAGCTGGAGCCGGCAGGCTGCCACCGTTGCTCCCGCCGCTCGTCGGGCCCGGGTGGCTGTATTCCTGCGAGCCGAAAGCCGCCGGACTCGAGGTCATATCGCTCATGGGCATCGTGCCCATTGCACTGGACGGGCCGGGGTACGCGCTCCAGTCTTCCCGAGGGGGGCTGTAGGGTGAGCCCCAGGCCGCCAGGGACGGTCGGTGGAGATCGAGGCTGGCCACATGGGGATAGCCCACGCAGTGCGTGTAAGCCGGGGCCGCGGTGAAGTTGGAGGCGGGCAGCGCACTCCCACCGCCCCCACTGCTGCCCGTCCCGGCTGTGCCACTCCGCGCCGGACTCCTGAGAGCGCCCGGGTACATGCCCGCTTCTTTGTCCAAAAGGCAGCTTCTGTACATGGCTTGAGTATGAGGAGAGACCCCTAAGCCATGTTGAAGTGAGGCCCCGGAAGGCCCCAAGCCGACTTTGAGAACCGGCGGCGCGCCCGTAGGTCAGTCGGTGGCTATGCCAGGTTACTCCATCCCGCGGTCCCACCCTGACGCTTTCCAGGTGACCGGTATGGATGGGCCACCAATGGCTGGGCTGACGTCAAGGGGCTTCAGGCTTTTACATAGCATTTGCATTCAAATGAAGGGCCATTTCACTTTCGCGGGGACTTGTTCACTCGACGCTGCCTGTCCCAGAGCGCCTAAGCCTTTCTGTCTTATCTTTCGCACAGTGTCCATCTGGCCTGGCCCATTGCACTGCTGGCGCCTTTGGATGCAGGAGCTCCTTTAGGGGTTTCGGACCAGGTCCCTCCAAAGTGAAATGGAGACGTGCAGAGGCAGCACCAAGTCAATCTCCTGGGCATTCAGTCCTCATCCTGGACCACCCTGACTTCCCGTTGATCTTGGACCGCCCAGCATGCATTGTGGCATCCCCTCTGCCCACGTTCCCTGGCAAGGGCACTGGACATGCCACTGAAAAGCCCTTTCCGTTCTTCCCATTGCACCCTCCCCTGAGAGGAGGGCTTTGTTTCCAAGGACAAAGATTGATTTCACAATCATATATTGTGTGCCCATGGTGTGCTGGACACTGTTGTAGGCACGGAGAATACAGCGGTGAACAAGAGACAAACTTTCCTGCTTTGCCTTCCCAAGGTGACATTGCAGTGTATGGAAGGTTGGATTAATTGGCTGCTTTACAAATATGCGCAGAGAAAGACGAAGAGACTAGATTATGGAAAAGGAAGGAAGAAGAACAATGTGAGCAGTGTGCTTTCTTATTTTCTGGTCACTTCACTAGCCCCGGGTACCTTTCTGCCACGTATGCCTTCTGCCTCAAAGCCAGTGCCCGAAAGGCCAAATTTCTGCAGTCTCAAATCCTGGGCAGATGCAGCTCCCAACTTTCTTTCACACTTCAGGTTCCCTTTTCGTAGAGCTCCAATTGTTGAAAGGGACGACGGGCTTGCTAGCTGATGCCAGTGAACTCAAGGTTTTGCTCCAAGAAGCCAGATCACCTCCTGATCACAAAGTCAATCTGTATCCCAGTGTTCCTTCCCGCCCACATCTCTCTCCCCCTCCCCCTGCCCAAACATACCACAACATTCAGTACAGGCTCTTCTGCTACTGAGGGAATGCCCTCCTCTAAAAAGTCCAACCCAACCTGGCACCCCCATTTACTAATCCCTCCTTGGCTTTGGGGATATCATCTCACCTCTAGGAGTTTCAGGGTTTTTCCCTGTGTAAAATAGGCGTCCTAACAGCGTCTGCATTACATGGCAGAATTTACTGAGATAATGTATGCAAACCGCTTAACTTAATGCTTGGTACACAATATGGGACCACTGACTTAGAGTCCAGTTCACTCAACAAATATTTATTGAGTGCTAGGTGCTGCCCTGTGAATGGAGGCATCAATAGTGAACAGACAAAGTCCCTGACATTCTTAAGCTTATATGCTAGTGGGAAGAGGCACTAATAACTAATTAAATTTTATGGTATGTCACATAGTAATAATGCTGTGAGGAAAAAAAAAGCAGGAAGGAAGATAGGGAATACTGGAGGGTGTTGCAATTTTAAATGTGGTGGCCTGGGAGGACCTCACCTAGAAATGACATCTATATAAAATATAGAAGAGGGGATGGAATGAACTATGAGGAGAGGATCCAGAGAGAGGGCACAGTAAGTGAGAGGAGAATCATGCCTGTCTTCTATTGGAGAGACAGCAATGAAGACAGTGTGGCTAAAAAGCAGATGAGGTCCAAAACCTAAAAGGAAGTCACTGTAAAGATTGTAGTTTTTGCTCTAAGTGAGGTAGGGAGACTAGCATTTTCAGCAGATGAGTGATATTTTGACTTAAGTTTTGAAAGGGTCACTATAGCTGTTGGATTAAGAATAGACTGTAAGTGGGCAAAAGAGAATCAGGCTGATTAATGAAAAGACTATTGTGGGGTGACAATGGTTAGTAACATTACATAGGTTTCAAGTGTACAATTCTGTAATACATCATCTATATATCACATTGTATGCTCACCACCCAGAGTCAATTCTCCTTCCAGGGTAATTAAATTCCATACATCTAATGTAAAAAAAAGACTGTTGCAATAATCCAGGTGAATGCCATTGTGGAAGGAGAGAGGTGGTTGGATTCTTGATGTATTTTGAAGCCTGCTTTGGAGAAGGAGAAGAGAGAGAAGGAACAGAAGTCATTGGTCAGCAAAGATCAATTAAAGCACGGCTCTAGGGGACAGGCAGGAAAGTAACATACCTATAGGCACCTTTTACTCATGATCTCATTTAATCTTCACAACAGCCCCATGAGTTATTTATTATCATTCCCATTTTAAGATGAAGAAATGGAGGCTCAAGGAGGTGGCATGACTATTTAGATGAACTAATGGTGTGGGTTAAAGCTAACTTCCCATCCTAGCCCACCCTGACTGCAAAGTTCATGTTCTTACATTGGAACTAGGCTAAAGGTAGAACCTCAGGGTTTAGGCCTGGGGCGTGGCTTCTATTTCTCTCTCTGCGCAGGCCACCAGGGATGCCATTCAATACTCTTCATAACATGGGCCCAGTTACCCTTGCGTTATTCTCTTTTACTTATTCTATCCTGAGGCAAACTGGTCTACTGGACAATCGAAATACTGTCAGGATGGAAGCACATGGAGGACCTTTAAAAGATAGCCAACCCTATGCTGTACTTTACATCCTGTGACCATTTTGTAACTACTAATTTGTACTTCTTAATCCCTTCCCCTTTTTCACCCTGCCTCCAACTCCCCTCTCCCCAATCTGGCAAACATCAGTTTGTTCTCTGTATCTGAGTCTATTTCTGTTTTGTTGATTTTGTTCTTTAGATTCCATGTATAAGCGAGATCTTATGTTATTTGTGTTTCTCAGTCTGACTTATTTCATTTGGCATAGTACCTCTACGTACAGTGCCAGGTGGATACTTGACTAATTGGGAGGATCACTTCACAAATTATAGAAATGTCTAACCATATGCTATATACCTAAAACTAATATAAGACAATATAAATGTCAACTACAATTGACAAAAAAAAGTTAGCTAGCCCAATATTATCATTTTACCTATGAGTGTTAGGTTTCTGAATGTTAGGTCCCAGAGACCTTGACTTCATGTTAGGTCTCTGAATATTAGGTCTCTGAATGTTAGGTTTCTGACACCTTGACTTAGAGTCATGTCTTCAGGAAAACAATAAATTTTCTGTTGGCTTGCACCTTCAGACAAAACCCAGTTTGTGATAACAGAAAATACCCCAAAACAGCTACTGGCTTGCAGGCAATCAACATTTTCCATTCAAACAATGCTACCCTGTCAGCACCACCCCTATAGAACCCTCCTTACCCCCTTCCTCGGGGGCTGTAATGGTCTTTACACAGCGCCATAGACTTCTCTCTCTCTCTCTCTTTTTTTATTCAATATATTTTTTTTTGAGGGCAGTGTCACTGGCCCTCATATGTGGGACTGAACCGGAGTCGCTGGCTTCCCAAGCCAGTTCTTCACCACTGCGCCACTCTGCCGGCCCTAAAGATTTTTATTGGGGAATTGAAGGAGGGGAACAGACAAGTTGCTATCTTTTTGTTCTTCAGTCTAGTTGTGGAGGATGTTGCTTCACTGGCCCATGTTGGTATCATCATTGCGCTCTTCCCGGAAGAAGCAGATCAGTCACTGGCCTCTGGACAGCCACTCACCACGGCTATCGGCAGCTCACTCCAGCTGCTGGCCGCTCACGCTGGCTGCCGGCCACTCACTGTAGCCTATGGCAGCCCACTGCAGCAGGGGCTGCAGCTATGCCGTCCCGGGGACTCACAGCAGCCCAGCTCCAGGTGGAGCTGTTGTTCACCATCTTAGCTGTAGAGGGCAGTGTCACTGGCCCGCATATGTGGGATCCAAACCAGGCCTCTGGTGTCCCAAGCCAGCTCTTAACCAACGCTCCACTCGGCCGGCCCGTAGACTTCTGTCTTTTAATAAACCCTCTTAACTTGTCTGACTGTGCGCTCCTTTATTGGCAAACCTATCAATGAGGAAGCTGAGGGCCTGGGAAGGGAAGATATTCCTTAAGGAAGTGAAGGACAGAACTCAGGTCTCTTGACTCCCAGATTAACAAAGATTAACACTTTCCATTAAAAATTGTATCTTTGCAGTCTGGCCGAGTGGCACGGTGGTTAAGCACTGGCTTAGGAAGCCAGCGGCTCCAGTTTGGGTCCCATATATGAGGGCCAGTGACAGTGCCCTCAAAAAAAAATGTATCTTCGATTATGTAATCCTCTTAGTCTAGAATCTTCCTCCATAAAAATTGTTTAAAGTTTCCTTATTCTTCGTAGTTCAGCTCAAATGCTCGTTGCTCCATAAACCTACTCAGCAAGTGCTCCTTCTCTTGTCTGAATCCTATTATCAACTCCCCTCCCCCACTAATATTATTCTTGTCTACCTTAGAGTTATTGGGAGTCTTATCTCAATCTTTTGGAATATGAGCACTTTCAAAGGGTGTGAGGAGGTGTATTTGAGCCCAGCAGTGTGGAGTATTATGCACATGGTAGAGTCTCAGGAAATATTTGTGTGCTGAATCAATAAATGACCTTGGAAAGGTAGATTGATAATCACCATTTTGACCCAGGTTTAGGGGTACCTAGAGGAGAAGCCGGTAAGGACATTGTCCAGTACTTGGCAGAACTTGGCTTAAGTATTACTCTGGTTATGTGTTTCTGTTTATTTCCAGGGGGTAGGAGTGGGATGAGGTGGGGAGGGAAGTTGGAGGGGTAGGTGGACAGGCAGGGAGGTTCAATCTAGTTTATTTGACTGGAACTTTTGATTCTTTTTCTTCACCTGGAGATTAACGAGAGAGGTGTCCTCACTGCAGTAAGTAGAGTGGCCAGTAGCAGGAGTCAAATACCACAGGCTAAAGATCAGGGTTCAGGCCACACAAGGATTATTTAGTGCCACTAGGGAGTGATCTTTTTGTTTTACTGAGACTTAGAGAGGCATCTGTCAGATGCGGCCTCTGTTAGAGTCCCTCCACTACCCAGGTCTGGGCTGATCCCCACAGAGCAAGTTAATTGCAAGGCTTCCGGGAGATAATGAATGTGAAGCTGCCATGTAAGCAGTGCAGTCCACCTGTGACAGACTATGGGGATCTGGGTGAGTTGTTTTGTTTGTTTGTTTGTTTTTAAAGCAGGCTTAATGCTTAGGAGGCTCTTGCTGACTAGTAAATATTTCCTAAGCCTTGCCTGGTCTCTCAGAACTGCCAGCATAGGTCAGGAATACGCTCCATCACTCCCATCCTCCCTCACCTCCCTGGCCCAGATTTCAGCCTGGTTCTGTCTTTGCAGGGGAACAGGGAGAGGAGAGGGTGCCTCTTTGTACTATGGAGCTTGGCTTCAGTTGTCAATCACTGGGCCCTCTCTATTACTGGGAGGGAGATAAAGAATGCAGATTTAGGGGATGGCTGAGTGGCTCATTGGTTAAGCATTGGCTTGGGAGCAGGAGCTCTGAGCAGCCTGGGCCCCAGTTCAGATCCCACATGAGGGCCAGTGATGCTGTGCCCTCTACAGCTAAGATGGTGAACAACAGCTCGACCTGAGCTGGGCTGCCGTGAGTCGCCGGCAATGGTGTAGGCTGCAGTGGGGCTACAGTGGGCTGCCATGAGCTGCCAAGAGCTGCTGTGAGCAGCCATCCGGAGGCCGGTGACCGATCTGCCTCACTCAGGAAGAGTGCAATGACGAAACAAACATGGGCCAGTGAAGCGACGTCCTCCACAACTAGACTGAAGAACAAAAGGACAGCAACTTGTCTGTTCCCCTTCCCCAGTTCCCCAATGCTGTTCCCCTCCCCCAATTCCCCAATAAAATCTTAAAAAAAAAAGGCACCGGGGACATACGGGAGGGAACGAGTTGTCCGGCCTCAGGACGTGGGCTGGAGGGACAGCATCCTCCGAGACTGAGGAGCCGGCAGAAGCCATTGTCGCTTTGTTGAGCCCTCCTGCTTCCTGCATGCAGACACAGGTGGGCGCCATGTCTGAGTCTCCATCAAACTGGCCAACACCATTCACCCTGCCGTTGTGATTCCCTAAGACCCCGCCATACCCAACTTTCAGGCCCACCCAAGCTGCTTCCAGTGGTTTTTCCATATAAACAGTCTGCCTTAGCTCACGCTGAGGACTTTCCTAAAATCTCTCAAAGGTTCACAAAACCCAAACAAGCAACATCTGGCTTCAGAGGGTCCCATACCTCTAGCTGAGCAACCTTAAGTCTGGCACCAGATTCAGCCAGTCTTGGTTCGTAGCTTGGCCTCTTGAGGCACCTTTAAGCACAGTGTGGGCAACGGCCATCTATGGATTGCTTTGTGGTTCACCTAGCAGTTGGCCCCAGGCAGGGCACAGATTGCAGCTGAGCTTGGCCTACAGCAGGGCCCCTCCCAGGAGGCCAGCTTTGGATTGGGCCAGAGCATTACCCAAACACCTCCTAGGAAGGTGGTCTGTCGATGGATGAATGGATAAAGAGGAGGTGGTACATATATACAATGGAATATTGCTCAGCCAGGGAAGGGAATGGGTTCTCTCCATCTGCAGTGAAGTAAGTCAGGCAGAGAAGGACAAATACCCTATGATCTCACTTATATGTGGAATCTAAAAAACAAAATTAACAAACAAAACAGAAACAGACTCATAGATACAGAGAACATTTTAATGGTTGCCAGAAGGGAGGGGTTGGGGGTGTGGCTGAAAAGGGGAAGGGATAAGAAATACAAACTAGTAGCTACAAAGTAGTCATGAGGATGTAAAGTAAAGCACAAGGAATATAGTAAATAATATGATAATAGCAGTGCATAGTGCCTGTTGAGCACTAGACTAGTCAGGGGAACCACTTCTTCAATTATATAAATGTCTAACCACTATGCTGTACACCTGAAAGTAACATAAAACAATATTGAATGTCAAGTGTAACTGAGAAATATGTGACGGGGAATAAGAGGTCCAAATTTCCAGGTAAAAAACAAGTAAGTCACGGGGATGTAACCTACAACATAGGGAATAGCATCAGTAATGATATGGTGCCAGATGTTAACAGACTGAGGCAAATATCACCTCTTCTCTATATAAATGAAAACATTTTAAAACTTGGAGCCTAAAAATAAAATTATGTTTGATTTTAAACCATGGTACTTTCTCCTACTCCCCACCGGAAATAGCCCTAGAGTGCCCACAGAACAGGGAGACCAATGACGTCACAGTAGAATTTATGATGTCAGCTGTTCCGTAACCTAGACTACTAGAAACTCTGCTAGAGTTCCTTTTGCCCCTGAAGCTGCGCATCTCGTCTCTTTGTACTTAAGCCAAGATGAAAGCTTCACTTTGGCTGTGCGGTGTTTTGTGTTGGGCTTCTTGCTGGTGTGCCAGTAAGTCAGAGACACTTGAACATCTTTTCTCCTTGAATTTCTGAAGACCTATGTCCTGTTCCTCCTCTTCTCCCTGTTTTACTGCCTACTGCTTTCCAAACCGTTTCATCACCTCTCCTCCACTGCCTTCTCCTAGTCTTCTTTCCCCACTTTTGTTTCTACAATTTCTCTTCCTCTCTTTACATCTATTTCTTTGACTGTCCCCTTTTCCCTATCTTCTCCCTTCTCTTTTATTATCCCCTAATAAGATGGGACATCTTTTGGTACCATTCCTTTTTCTATTTCTAAATTTCCTTCAATAAATGCTCAGATAAGAAGGGGGGAACAGTAGCATCAGGTTATGATCATGGTACAAATACCACACTCACACCCACTCACACATATGCAGTCACATATGTGTAGGAAGTTAGGCCACATTGGTGGGTAGCAGAAACTTTATAGCTGAAGCCATTCAGATTTAGCAGTTAACTCTAAAATCAGAAATGTCTTCAGCACTGAGAGAAGAGATTGATTTTCATGCTCTCTTAACCCTTCCCTTTCCCTATCACAGTCTTTGCGGTGCCGCAAAATCAGAAGCAGTGGGTTAGCTCAAGTTCACTGACTCCAAGCATACCACCACTGGATATCTTCAGTGACCTACCATGGCTAGTGTCCATGCCTGCTAATTGCCAGGGCATTGTCCTGAGTAAGTGGTGGATTCTTTCTACAGCTAATTGTCTTCAGAAAACGTGAGTAGGGGCAGAGCCCATGGTCTTGGGGCTAGGGTGAGTGTTGGGTGACATTTTTCCCTTCAGTACCCCTACTGGTGGATCCTTCCAGAGAATCAGACTGAAGAACATGTTCATATGGACCGTTTTCTGGTACCAAAGTCAGATAATATTCTTGGTCCTACTCCCTAGCTAACATCTTTTCCGCCTTTCCACTCTTAACCTCTCTTTGCTTCTCTCTCTCCTTCCCTACCTTCTCCATTTCCTTAACATACAGATATTGAGTGTCTGCTCTTGTCAGGCTCAGAACTAAGCTCTGTGGAGTCACAGATGAGGATTTGTTAGCCTTAGTGGAGGGTGCAGCATATTTAATAAAATATAAAGGAAGGTCTTCTCTGCAATCTGAGGGAATTGGATTTTATCACAAATATAATAAGTACCAGCTTTTCTGTCTTGATTGTGGGCAACATCATTCTACCCATCACTAAGGTTTTAAACTAGAATTTGTCCATGATTTCATCTCACATCAACTGAGTTGCAAAATCCTGCTGATTTCTTCTTCCAGTTCTTTTCCTTACCTTCTTCCCCATTGCTATGGCTCTAATTCTTGTATTCATGGTGTTGATTCTGTACCTTAACAGCTCTCCATTCTTTAATCTATGCCCTGTAATTTCTAAAACTGAATATGAAATCTTTCTCTTTCTGCCCAGAGTTGTTTTGTTTTTTTGAGGGCAGTGTCACCAGCCCTCATATGTGGGACCCGAACCAGGGCCTCTGGCTTCCCAAGCCAGCGCCTAACCACCGCGCCACTCAGCCGGCCCCCTCCCAGAGTTTTTAATAATATATCTTTTCACAATTGTATATTACTGTCCACTAGCATTGTACAGAGGTTAGCACTTCTTCCTCCATGGGATTTTGTATTTAACATTTTAGTATGGAAAATGTCATAATGTATACAAATAGAGTTTGAATAAGCAGTCCTTCCCTTCCCAATGTATAGAGGAGGGTATTAAGAAACAGGTACATAAAGCAACTTTCTCTAGATCAACTATTTGGTGGGGAGTGGTGGAGATGTGGAGGAGCCCAAAGCCCAGAACCAGGACTTGCACAGGCACAGCATGGTCCAAACCACACTGTATTGAATAAGTTTCTAGAATTAAGGTAAATATGTTTTTGAATACAGGTAAAATTGGGTCATCTCATTCCTTTGACTTTTATATAAGCTGTCAAACAATTCCTTTCAGAAGGAGGCATAATGGATAACATGTTTTCTCTTAATTTTTAAAAAGTATATTCTTGTCCCTCTTTTTCTTCCCTTAGGGAGTCTTCAGACCTGAACATTTCAGGAGTCATTGACTCAAAGAGCATTGCACACAGCCGTAAAATCTGCCTCCATCCCAGCTTTGATCCCGAATTTGAAAACCATCCAGCCAAAGCAGATATAGGTGTGGTTCTTCTGGAAGAGCCTCTCTATGAGGCTGATGTGCCACTACCTCATGCTCCTAATATCTCTTTGAAGAGCTGTTCTAGGTGTCATTATGAAGTCTGCCAGGTGTATCAATATCAGAGTAAGTAAAAGGAGCCAGGGTACACTGCTTTATGAGTTTAACTCTAACAACTGGTTTTGCAAAGAAATTAAGTTTCTGTGAAGATGGCAAAAGAATCTGGAGGAAATATTCAAAATTCTAAATTCCACACCACCCCATTTTATTGGAGGGTAAATTGAGGCTAAGGAAGGAAGGGGATATTCCCAGGATTAAACCTCTTCCCTCTCAGTACAGAACTCTTTTTATTTTCTGGTTAAGGCAGGTGTGGGAAACTCAGAAAGCACAGTGGAAGAATGTATGATCTGAAGGGAGAAGAGAAAGGGGGGGGCGTGCCTTGGGAAAACTGTGTCATTGATTCAAGAGAATATGGCAAACCAAGCCCAGGGTTTAGGTGGACTGGGTCTCACAATAACATCCATCATCCATCCCCTCAGGTAACACGGAGTTTGGAACCACAGAAGTAAAGAAGCTGTCAGTACGGCTGCTGGACTTCTCAATGTGCCACCACGGACATTCCCACTTGACTGAGACTGAGGGCTTGTGCATTCAGAGCGAGCTGCAGCAAGACTGTTTGGTATTTATTTCACCAGGGCAACATCAAGCGTGGGAACGGGGGGCCGGCCGGGTGGCGCGGTGGGTAAGAGCTGGCTTGGGACGCCAGCGGCCCCGGTTCGGGTCCCACATGTGAGGGCCAGTGACACTGCCCTCAAAAAAAAAAAAAAGAGTGGGAGGGCAAAGTAGAAATGTAAAATTCCACAAATGTGTGGTAACCTGGAGATAACAGATCGTAGGGAAGTTTGTTCATTGGTCCCAGGCAAGTAATGAATCTAGGAAGTTTCATTGAACGTTTGAAAGGTGTCGAGTTTACCACAAGGAAGACGCTTGAAACCAATAAGAAATAAAAAAAAAATCAATAGATGTGAAGTGGAAATAGATCTCTCTGTTTCTAATTTTATTATAGTCTATCCTCAGGCACTGTAATGAACGGAGTATGGCTTAAATTTAGGAATGGGGGTTAAAAGACATAAATGCACCTGAGTTCATCAGCGATAAATGGAATGGCTATAGAAAACAAAGCCCTGTGCAATGATGATTGCTATGTGCAAAGGTAGTATGAAAATTAGCAAGACATGTACTGACCAGTTAGGTGGCATGCACACGAGTGATATCAAGGAAGCTTCAAGGGAAGCCCTAACCTGAATTTGGGAGGTCATGGACTAAATTACTGGAGGATGTCATAGGCCTTGGGAGCCAAGTCTTTCAGAGATGAGGACTTAAGTAAGCAAGTATGGTTGGAACAACATTTCAGATAGAGATAGAGGCAACAGCGAATGCAAATTTTAAAAGGCAGTAGCTATGGCTCATGGTGGAGAGTGGCAGGAGCTTAGATAATTACCAATATTTCTATACATATGTACTGAGTATCAGACCTTGTGTTAATATCTAGAAACACAATGTTGGAAAAAGACTTGGAGCAAATTCTTAGATACCACCAAGTTTATTTGATGAAATAGATAAGAAACAGACTTGAAACAGGACCTCAAGGACCTCACAGTGTGAGAGGGGAGATAACGAACCCAGACTGGCCACAATTATCATATGGTTTATAGTCTGATGAGTATGTCAAGAGGGACAGACCATGGTCCTCGCCTCAAAGATAACCCACTCTTGAGGGGATAGAGAAGGCAGTCCAGTAAAAGAAATAAGCAAAAATACATATTGTATACACTATAATAGGTATCTGCATAGTGTGCGGTTAGCACTGAGGATACCAGGAAGCCGTGCTCAATTTTAATTGTGTTGAAATTAACCTTGTAGTTCTAAAAGATCAGGAGCCATTAACTAAATGGTGTAAGGAGTATAAATGAGGGGACGGCGTTTAGGTTAAGAGTAACAGAATAAGCCAAATCTGACAAGGCTAAACCTACATGGGTGTATGTAAGAAGTACTGGTCTAAGTATGGGATGGGAGCTATACAGACATGTATCATAAGGGGACAAATTATAAAGGTTTTTATCTTGTGAAGATACATACACTTTATTACCTAGGGAATAGCTGGCCATGGAAGGATTTTTTTTTAAAAGATTTTATTGGGGAATCGGGGAAGGGGAACAGACAAGTTGCTGTCCTTTGTTCTTCAGTCTAGTTGTGGAGGACATTGCTTCACTGTCCCATGTTGGTATTGTCATTGTGCTCTTCATGTATGAGGCAGATTGGTCGCCTGCCTCTGGATGGCCGCTCACCGCAGCTATTGGCAGCTCACACTGGCTGCCGGCAACTCACTGTAGCCTATGGCAGCCCACTGCAGGAGGGGCTGCAGCCTACACCATCGCCGGGGCTCGCACAGCCCAGCTCCAGGTGGAGCTGTTGTTAGCTGTAGAGGGCAGTGTCACTGGTCCTCATATGTGGGATCCGAACCGGGGCCGCTGGCATCCCAAAACCAGCTCTTAACCAATGCGCCACTCAGCCGGTCCTCATGGATGGATTTTGAGAAGAGAATTGACATGACAAATTTTACATTTTAGAGATTACTCTGATGAGTAGTGTAAAGAATGGCATAGAGAGGAAAGCCCACTGGAGGAATCTGATGCAATAATTTAGGAAAGAGAGCCTCTATGTACTATTTCCATTCTGATACAATAGACTCTGAACTAAGTTAAGGCAATAAGGATGAAACAGCCCACATTCTCATGGAACTTACATTTTTGATAAAGGGTGACCAAAAATAAAAATATAATAAGGCGAGTGATAATAAAGACTTCAAATAGAATATATTAGAGTAACATAGATAGGACAAGAGTTACTGTGACCTTGAATCCTGTATGCAACCTGAAACTGAGACAACTAGACTCCAAAATTAAACCTAGCCTAAAGTACCTATAAGACGAATCAGGCTTATGCAGTTGTTGCTATCTGGACTGAATCCTACTTATTAGGATTAGGTGATGAGGAAAGGCATTCATAAAGAAGTAACATTTACATAAACTTTATGAAGGAAGTGATGAAGCAAGTCATGTGGATTTCAGGAGAATAAGGTTACAAGCAGATAAAAGCACCATAAAGATTCTGAGGTGGTAACACCTCTGGTGCATTTAAATAACACAAAGGAAGCCCGGTGGCCGTTGGAGACTAGACAGAGTAAGAAGGATAAAAGGTGAGATCAAGGAGGTAACAAGGGGCTAGACCTTGAAGGGCTTCGTGACTCATTGTAAGGATTAATCTCTGAATGTGAGCTTGCAGAGGAGCCATGGGAGAGTTTTGAAGCAGGATGAAATGTTGTGTTATATTTTAACACGATAATTCTAAATGTTAGATTAAGATTAGACTGAAGGGGGACAAGAAGTGTGACTTTTCATAAAAAGATCATACGTGGTAGCAGCACCAGTGGTCCTGAATGGGATTTTGGGAAAAAACATATTGAAACTAACACAGGACATTGTTTGCTGATGTACTGGTGGCAGGGGTGGAAGAAGTAGAGACATCAGGATGACTTTAAGGTTTTTGACCTGAGCTGTTGGGTGGATGGAGGGGACATTGAAAGAAGAGCAAGGTGTAGGGGAGGTTTTGTACGAAGAAGATCGGGGGTTCTGTTTTTTGTTCTTTTTTAATAGTAAGTTTGAGACGACTCTTAGACATATAACTGCAATGCTTAGTAAGTAGTTGGTGGTGAGAGTATGAAAACCTGTCTCATCTAAATAGTCCTAGCACTTCCTATATTCTCTCTTTATCTACTCTGTTTCAATTGTGTGTGACCTGGGCCGGCCGAGTGGTGTGGTGGTTGGGCACTGGCTTGGGAAGCCGGCAGCCCCGGTTCGGGTCCCACATATGAGGGCCAGTGACACTGCCCTCAAAACAAAACAAAACGAAACAAAAAAATCAATTGTGTGTGACCATGTCTTAAATTGTTAGCCTTTGAGAGATCCTTGACAATAGACCTCACATTACATTTATTTCCATCTCTCACACAGTGTGTGAGCTTTATGCATGTAGATTGCATAGGTGACATATATATAATAAATTATAATATTTATTATAATACTTACAGAAGTATATATATATATATATATATATATATATATATATATATAATTTAATTTCTTGGTTTCCTTATTCAGGTGCAGCAAGGCAGTCCTGTCTTATGCTTCCTAAAGAGCCACTGGGAACTGGTTGGCCTGATCCATGAGACATCAAAGATATGTGATGACCCCACAATTGTCATCAGGACAACCCCCTACTTTACCTGGATAAAACAGTTTATCAAGGCATCCAAGAACCAATTGGATCTTGCTACATCCCTACGCTGCAGGATCTCTCATGGGAGTGAGAATGTCCCTCAAGGCAGACAGGGCCATAACTACCTTTTGAACCTGGCCTCACATAGGTTTTTTATACAGCCTTTGGAGGGGAGCTTAGGGACTTCTTCACAAACCAAACATCTCAAAAATTCTCCAACATTTCTTAATTATAATGGTGCAGACTCTTTTTATGACAGTTCTAAGGTTTTCCCTGTAAAAAGCCAGATCCCCCAAGGTACCAAATTTCTAGGGGAACAATCGTGGACCACAATTGCTGTTGTCGGATCACAAGAATATCCTAGAGATAATTCAGCTCAATATCAACATTCCCCTTCACCTCATACAGGTGATCCATGGAATTCCCTAGTAGCTAAAACAACTACGCCTTCTTTAGCTCCAACTATTTCTGACAGAGGCTTATCATATGATCTTTCTAAGGCTGAGAGAGCTGAACACTGGGATTACTCAGCGTCTGATAGTGCTAAATCTTTGGATCAAATCATAAGTCCTTCTAGATATTATGAAGATGCACCCCAGGGTTCCAATGGGACTCTTACAACTAGATCATGGGCTCAAACAACTGTTACTATAGCTGGACACTTCGGTTCCGTGACGGACAATACAGCTCAGTCTTGGGTTCAACCCATTACAAATACGGGTGGATATTGGGTTCAACGTACTGTTTATACAGCTAGTACCCCACCAAGAACTTTCCCTTCACGTGATACAGTGCGACTCTGGAAAGCCCTTTCTATAGGTAAACCCACTAGTAGAATAGCTGAGTCCCAGGATTCTCTAGCAGTCAATAAAATGGAACCTTTAGGTGCACACGTTGATGAAAGCAAATGGGTTCCTCAACCAATTGCTATGATTGAACCCTGGAGTTTTTCTTCTGAACATTATTCAGGAAGGACAAAGGATCAATCTATGACAGATTCAGTAAGATCTCACATTCATGCTGTAATTGATAGGGGTGAACTCCAGATTCTACCAACAGCTAACATGGGTGAATCTTTAGCTCCCTCTAAAGTAGCTACACATGCATCCCTAGAAGCTCCTTCTGGGGATAAAATTGTCTTTTCCCAAGGCCAGCCTACTACAACTCCATCCCAAGATCAACCAACTACAGCTCCATCTCAAGCTCAATCTACTACAACTGTATCCCAAGGCCAATGCGCTATAATGCCATCCCAAAATGAATCTACTACAACTGCATCCGAAGGCCAGTATGTTACAATTCCATCCCAAGGTGAATCTAGTGCATTCCATGGCCAATATGCGACAGTTCCATCCCTAGATGAATCTCCTACAACTGCATTCCATGGCCAATATGCTACAATTCCATCCCTAGGTGAATCTACTACAACTGCATTCCATGGCCAATATGCTACAATTCCATCCCTAGGTGAATCTAGTGCATTCCATGGCCAATATGCGACAGTTCCATCCCTAGATGAATCTCCTACAACTGCATTCCATGGCCAACATGCTACAATTCCATCCCTAGGTGAATCCACTACAACTGCATTCCATGGCCAATATGCTACAATTCCATCCCTAGGTGAATCTACTACAACTGCATTCCATGTCCAATATGCTACAATTCCATCCCAAGGTGAATCTAGTGCATTCCATGGCCAATATGCGACAGTCCCGTCCCTAGATGAATCTCCTACAACTGCATTCCTTGGTCAATATGCTACAATTCCATCCCTAGGTGAATCTACTACAACTGCATTCCATGGCCAATATGCTACAATTCCATCCCTAGGTGAATCTACTACAACTGCATTCCATGACCAATATGCTACAATTCCATCCCTAGGTGAATCTACTACAACTGCATTCCATGGTCAATATGCTACAATTCCATCCCTAGGTGAATCTACTACAACTGCATTCCATGGCCAATATGCTACAATTCCATCCCTAGGTGAATCTACTACAACTGCATTCCATGGCCAATATGCTACAATTCCATCCCTAGGTGAATCTAGTGCATTCCATGGCCAATATGCGACAGTTCCATCCCTAGATGAATCTCCTACAACTGCATTCCATGGCCAATATGCTACAATTCCATCCCTAGATGAATCTACTACAACTGCATTCCATGGCCAATATGCTACAATTCCATCCCTAGGTGAATCTACTACAACTGCATTCCATGGCCAATATGCTACAATTCCATCCCAAGGTGAATCTAGTGCATTCCATGGCCAATATGCGACAGTTCCATCCCTAGATGAATCTCCTACAACTGCATTCCATAGTCAATATGCTACAATTCCATCCCTAGGTGAATCTACTACAACTGCATTCCATGGCCAATATGCTACAGTTCCATCCCAAGGTGAATCTACCACAACTTCATCCCAAGGCCAATATACTACAACTCCATCCAAAGCTAAATCTTCATTTGGATCTGTGACACAACTTGGAACTGGCATGGTGCTCCATAGGCAACCTGAAGCTGAGACAGTTTGATTTTAATCTCAGCCTTAGCCTAAAGTATCTGTAACATGAAGCAGCAATAAATAAGTGTTCTTATCTTGACTTAAGCCCCTCATTTATTAAAACAGTTGCTTTTACTCCCTTGGAACTATACCTGGCCTCACCTCATTTCAAGTATTTTGTATTCTAATGGCAAACCAAATAAAATTCATCACATTCCAAAACATTAAAACCATAATCAACTGTAAAAATATAGATGCTGACTTTGTGAATGAGATATTGTTGTGTACTAGATTTTATCATCTCTAAGAGGTTTAGACTTTGTTCTTGTGGACAAATAAGTTACATGCAGATCAACTTAATCTTTTAAAATCTTGTTTTTTAAAAAAATTTTATTTCAAGATAATTTTATATTCACAGGAAGTTGTAAAAAATAATACGGAGAGTGGTTGAGCGCTGGCTTGGGATGCCAGCAGCCCCGGTTCGGGTCCCACCTATGAGGAACAGTGACACTGCCCTCAAAACAAAAACAAAAACAAAACAAAAGAAAAAATAATACAGAGAGATTCCAAGTACCATTTATAATGCATACTTTCCCTAAATTGTAAGATTTGGGAAAGCTGTAGTACATTATCACAATCAGAATATTGACATAGACATAATCTACAAATCTTATTCACATTTCCTATGTTATATTTGTAGTCATTTGTTTATATGTGTGTGTTTAGGTAGCAATTTTATGACACATGTAGGTTCAGTTATACACCTCCACAGTAGTTCCATCATTACAAAGACCCCTCATGTTGTCATTTTACAATCCACTGCCTTGCCACCAGAACCATGTCCCTAGCCCCTGGCAAATGTTAATCTGCTTTCCATCTCAAAATTTGGTCATTTTAAAATGTTGTGTAGATGAAATCATACAGTATGTGAGCTTTGCGACTGGCTTATTTCACTCAGCATAATTCCCACAAATTCATCCGAATTATTGCATATATTAATAATTCCTTTTAATTGCTCAGTAATTGCTCCAAGTTATGGATGTTTCACTGTTTCTTTAAACATTTACACACTGAAGGATACCTAGGTTGTTTCCAGTTTTTTACTACTACAAATAATAGTTGCAATGGACATCAGTATAAAGGCTTTTGTGTAAACATAAATTATGATGTCTCTGGGGTGAATGTCCAAGGGTACAATTACTGGGTCATATGGTAATCGCATATTCAGAGTATTATTGAAATTTTATTGAGCTAATTTATTTTTTTTAAAGATTTAATTGGGGAATTGGGGGAGGGGAACAAATAAGTTGCTGTCCTTTTGTTCTTCAGTCTAGTTGTGGAGGGCATTGCTTCACTGGCCCATGTTGGTGTTATCATCGGGCTCTTCCTAGGTGAGGCAGATCGGTCATCAGCCTCTGGATGGCCACTCACAGAGGCTCTTGGCAGCTCACGCCGGCTGCCGACCGCTCACGGTAGCTTAAGGCAGCTCACTGCAGCTCCACTACGCCACTACCAGCGACTCACAGCAGCCCAGCTCCAGGTGGAGCTGTTGTTCACCATCTTAGCTGTAGAGGGCAGAGTCACTGGCCCTCATATGTGGGATCCGAACCGGGGCCGCTGGCATCCCATGCCAGCTATTAACCAATGAACCACTCGGCCGGCCCAGATTGGACTTTTTTGAAACTAAGCATAATTCCCTGAAGATTCAATCAAGACAATGTGTGCAATAAGAGTTTTTCTTTATTTTATTTTATTTTATTTTATTTTATTTTATTTTATTTTAGCTGAGCCATCCTGCCACCTGTTGGCAGCCCAGCAGCAGCTAAGCTCAGGCCAGGAATTGAACCGGTGACCCTATTGCTCAGAGCTCGCACTCTTGAACGAGCTCTTAACCAATTGAGCCAGTCGGCCGGCCCCAATCTATAGAATATCTTCATTGACATTTAAGGGCCAGCCGAGTGGCTCAGTTGGTTAAGAGCTCGCTCAAGAGTGCGAGCTGAGCTCTGAGCAACGGTGGTTCGATGCCAGCCCAAGCTGAGTGGCCGTTGAGCTGCCAACAGGTAGCAGGATGGCTCAGCTAAAAGAAAAAAAAGAAAAAAAGAAAAATCCCAGGATCAGGTGGCTTAACTCATGAATTGTACCAAACACTTAAAGTATTAAAACCAGTCTTTCCCAAACTCTTTCAAAAAGTAGAAGAGGAGGGAAACTATCTAACTTATTCGATAAGGCCAGTATTACCCAGATACCAAAGATGAAGACATCACAAGAAAAAACACAGCTTCGGCCCTATATCTCTTATGAATATATAACAGATGCAAAAATCCACCACAAAACACTAGCAAACCAAATCCAGTAGCATATCAAAAGAATTATACACTGTAACCAAATGCAGTTCATCCCAGGAATGCAAGAATGGTTTAATATAAGAAAATTTAATGGGGCCGGCCAAGTAGCTCAGTTGGTTAAGAGTTAGCTTAAGAGCACCAGCTCTGAGCAACAGGGCTGCCAGTCCGATTCCCACATGGGCCAGTGAGCTGCGCCTGAGCGGAGCTGCCCGTGAGCTGCCAACAGGTGGCAGGATGGCTCAGCTGGTGAGAGCAAGTGGTCCTAACAACAAGACTGCCCGTTAAACTCCTGGATGGGATGGTGGCTACGCCCACCTGTAACTAAGACTGAACTCAGCACCTTGAGCTGAGCTGCCACCTGGGTGGCTCAGTGGATAGAGTGTGCGCTCTTAACAAGGCTGCTGGTCTGACTCCCACATGCGATGGTGGCTCCGCCTGCCCCCCCAACTAAGAGAACTCGGCACCTTGAGCTCAGAGGCCACAAGCTGCTGCCCAGGAGTCACATGGCGACTGGCGCCCTCAACAACGAAGACCGAAGAACAACAACTTTGCTGGTCCCCTTCCCCAATTCCCCAACACTGTTCCCCTCCCTCAATTCCCCAATTTTTTTTAAAAAAAGTATTACTTTATATTTGAGTCTTTCTTTTTGAAATTCCTTTGAACTTGAAAGCCAGCATGAAGGAAGAGGAAGTGGGACGTCAGTGTTAGGACTGGGTTCCTGATAAGCCAGGCAACTGGTTTATTGTCTTCACTTTTTACTTTTATTGTGTGTATTTATTTTTATTGTTCACTCTTTTATTGTGTTCACTTGTCATACAGCACTTTGGCTCTTCATACGAGGACCCCTTTCACCCTAACCATCATCTAACCTCCTCCGTCACCGCTCCACCATTCATCCAGAGAAATGTTTCAAGAATTTCCCAATGTAGAAGCACTGCTTACTTATCATATAGCTCGTGAAAAATACAGACAACAGAATATATAATATTTAAATCACTGCTAGCGGGCCGGCCGACTGGCACGGTGGTTAATCACTGGCTTGGGCCGCCAGCGGCCCCGGTTCGGGTCCCACGTATGAGGGCCAGTGACACTGCTCTCAAAAAAACACACCAAAAAATCACTGCTAGCATCCTGAGGCTAGCATGGCTAAGTATTTAGTGTTTTCCGTCTAGTGTCTCATTATGAGTTCCAACTGCAAACCACCAATCCTGGTCCCAGAGACCGGAGCTAAAATCAAAGGGACAGATTTAGGGTGGGTGGGTGCCTTTTGTCTCTCCTTGTTTGACGTCTCAGTTACAATTTTCTCTTAGCTCTTTTGAAATGATAAAAGTATAATGTAGTTGAAAATGGAACGCAGAACCTAAGAAAACCTGGGTTTCTAGACAACTTGAGGGGTGGAAGAGAAGTGGGAGGTGAATGAATCAGCCAAATTCTGGGAAGGTGAGTGGAGTTGGAAAGTTGATAGATCTACTGATTTATTGGCTCAGGGTCAGTCAATTACTCCAGCCCAGCAAAGGAGATCAGAGCAGAGCTGGGGTGGCGGGAGGGAGTGGCGCAGGGAGCTATTGGCACCAAGAAAATCTGGACCAGAGAGCTGCGTGATCCTACCGCAGCGTCACCGTTGGGGGGTTTTGCCCCCGCTGCTGCCTGCGGAGGTGTAGCCGCCGCGGCTGGCTGCAGCGCCCGGCGCGCTCCTGCAGGACTGGTCACAGCGCGTCGCCAGCCTCTGCACCTCGGCCCAGGGCACCGCGGCCTCAGCACCGCCTTCAGCCCTGCAGTCCTGGCCGCCGCCTCTCCTTCCACCGCCGCCCCCGGCGCCGCTGCTGCTGACATTCTGGTGCGTCTGTCCCTGCGGCGGGCAGAGCCGGTCCCTGCAGCTACCCGACGCGTGCACTGTCCTGCGAAAGTTGGCCGTCAGCCGACCGCAGGGAACTATTACACTCCAGTCAAGAGGAGGCTGGTACTAAGGGAACGATGGAAGGGCCGGAGAAACTACCGGACTGCGGCCCAGGAGCCGCCGCTGGGCCAGGGGACGGCGGGACACAAGGGGAAGGTGCTGATGAGGACTCAGGAGCACAGCGGCCAAAAGGACCTACCGGTTGTCCGTTACATACGGACCTCGTGGAAAGTCTCCCTGTGAAAGTTCAGTGGCGTGTGTTAGCCCTGGAAAAGCTTCACACGAGAGTGGCAAGTCTGGACTCCAAAAGCCTGAGGGAATTTCATGGGATCGAAAGAAAGTTTGCTGAAATGTATCAACCCTTATTGGCAAAAAGACGTCAGACCCCCAATGCCACCTATGAGCCTACAGAAGAGGAATGTGAATAGAAAGCACCCTCAGAGAACTCTGACGACGACGAGATGTGTGATGAGGAAGAGATGTGCGCTAATGAGGAGGCTCTGGTACATGAATGCGTGCGTGAGGATGACGGTTCCCGGGACGGTTATTATGATCACGCTGCTGAGGAGGGTGACGACCGATGGCATCGAGGCTGCTGGAGAACATAATAAAGAAGAAGGTCCTCAAGGAATTCCCGAGTTTGGGCTGACTGTCTCAGAAAATGTGGACACACTCACTCCTTCGATTAAGAACTATGATGAGCCTATTTTGAAACTGCTGACAGATACTAAAGTGAAGTTTGCAGATCCTGGCGAGCCTCTCAGTTTCGCACTAGAATTTCACTTCACACCCAGTGAATATTCCAAAAATGAGCTGTTGACAAAGACCTATGTGCTGAAATCAAGGCTAGCACATTATGATCCCCGCCCCTACAGGGGAACTGCAATTGAGTATTGCACAGGCTGTGACATAGATTGGAATGAAGGAAAGAATGTCACTTTGAAAACCATCAAGAAGAAGCAGAAACACCGGATCTGGGGACCAATCCGAACTGTGACCGAAGATTTCCCCAAGGATTCATTCTTCAATTTCTTTACTCCCTATGGAATCAACTTCAATGGGAAGGATGGAAATTATGGTTTTTCACTTGGTCACAATTTACGTCCTTACATAATCCCAAGGTCAGTGTTATTTCTCTCAGGTGGTGCGCTTGAATCTCAGCAGGAGGGGGTAGTCAGGGAAGTTAATGATGCAATTTATGACAAAATTATTTATGATAACTGGTTGGCTGCAATTGAGGAGGTTAAAGCCTGTTGCAAAAATCTTGAGGCAATAGTGGAAGACATTGATCGCTAATGCAGGGTGTACATGGCCCTGAGATTAAGTCCTAGATCCAGTTACTGAAAAGAAGTTAATTATTCTTGTGTTGTGAATTTTTCTTAGTGTTAGTTAAAGCATATGGCTCAGAAATGTAAAAGAAGCTCAAATACTAATTCGTTTGACCTTGCAGTTTAGTAGTAGAATGCTTTCAAATAATGTAGACTGTGGTTTAAGGCATTAATATAGTCCGGTGTGCTTGACTCCTTCTGAAGTCCTTTTGTTATGTAGCTACTAATCTGTGGCTGTGAAAATTATCCAGACTGATAAATGAGATCCCTATTTATTTGGAAAGGAAATCTTGGAGAACCCACCCAAGGTTTTCTGCAGTTGTTATTTGGGTACTTTTGTTTGTTTAGTCCTTTAAGTGGGGTTAATTTTGTTGTGCCTGCTTCATTTTGCAATAAAAATGCAGTAGAATTTAAAACTTGAATGCTTAAGAAGAAGCCTGCATATGGTTAAGAATTTCAGGCAAAACCAACATGATTGGTAATAACAGCTTGTTCATATGCTCTTGTAATAAATAATGCAACTTACTTATACTGAAGTGATTGTTTATCAGTGAAGTATTAATCACAGTATTTTCAAAAGATTGCCACATATTGTTCTGTGTAATTGTGTAAGCAGAAGAGAAAGTACAACTTTTCTTTCTCTATAGTACGTTTAGTCATTCATTGAAAGTAATCCCTTCACCATTTTGAAAAGATTTTTCACGTTCTCTCATTTCAAAATAAAATGAACAAAATTTCAGAGCGTTTTTTGTTTTGTTTTGTTTTTTGTTTTAAAGATTTTATTGGGGACTTGGGCGAGGGGAACAGCGTTGGGGAATCGGGGAAGGGCAACAGTCAAGTTGCTGTCTTTTTGTTCTTCAGTCTAGTTGGGGAGGACGTTGATTCACTGGCCCATTTTGGTATTGTCATTGCATTCTTCCCGGATCAGTCAGATCAGTCGGCGGCCTCTGGATGGTCGCTCACGGCGGCTATTGGCAGCTCACGCTGGCTGCCAGCCACTCACTGTAGCCTAGGGCAGCCCACTGCAGCAGAGGCTGCAGCTATGCCGTCCCGGGGACTCACAGCAGCCCAGCTCCAGGTGGAGCTGTTGTTAGCTGTAGAGGGCAGTGTCATTGGCCCTCAAATGTGAGATCTGAACCGGGGCCGCTGGCATCCCCAAACCAGCTCTTAGCCAATGCACCCCTCGGCTAGCCCTATTTTTTCATATATATAACAGCTTCAATATTTCAAAAAAAAAAATTAAAAGTAAGCACTGGTAATTATGCAACTCAAATGTCCATTAGAAAGTCATTTTTGGATAAGTTCTTTTCCATTTATTGATATAGTCATATATTTTACTTACATGGTCGATAGAAATGTCATACAGTAAAACAAATTCTCCAAGGAGGATCAAGGCATGTCCTTCAGAATTTTGCCAAAGGAATGTGGGAAGCAAGGAGTGTGGGAAGCACGAGTCAGTTATCTGTCCTTTTGTTTTGATTGTATATGTCCATTAAGAAACTGTACTGTTTGACTTTTCTTGCATGCCTTTCATATCAATTCCTTTTATATCCCAGCATCAAGCACAGCCAAGAGATTACACAGAGTCGCTGCCTAGTGGCACGATATGGTATTACCACTATTAGAATTGACCTAACTATGGATAACCTGTAGAACTCTGGCCTCTGGGATGATTTTTATATGCAAATTTTGTCCCCTAGCTGGGGATTATATTTATATGAAGACCAGAAGAACAGATAACAAGCGGGCTCATAAGAAACATTGAAGCATAGACTCACCATTGATTGAACATATTGACCCACTATATTCTTGGTCCTCTGTCAAATATTATGGTGCACTCTTGAAGCCCAGCTCTCTTTATAGAACCACAATAGTGCCAATGTAAGTTTTCTTGATTTTCAGTGGGGGTAATTGGGGCAAGACTCCTAAAAGCATAACTAAATTTAGTGCTATTGACCCCAAATTTGACCAGGATGACTGTAATATTTAGAGGAAGGATGTGCCACCACAAATTATGTCAAAAAAAACTCAAAACCAAAAAGACAACCCACTGAATGGGAGACGATATTTTCAAGTCATATATCCGATAAGGGTTGACATCCAAAATACAGAGGGTGTCAAAAAAGGTATACACATTTTAAGAAAGGAAAACTGTACTGAAATTGTAATACTCAATATACACTAATAACAAAAGATGAATACAAGTCGCGTTTGACTTCTACAATTACAAGAGGTGCTCGAAATGGTTACCATCAGCGTCCAGAAACTTCTGGTTATGCCAAACTACTGCTTAAGCAAAACTGACCAAAGTGTCCACTTGCATACATTTTCCTGGCACTTCTAGTATGTAAGAAACTCATACAACTCAATAACAAAAAAGTAAACAATACGATTTAAAAATGGGCAGAGAACATGCAAAGACATTTCTTCAAAAAAGACATACAGATGGCCAAGAAACATATGAAAAGATGCTCAACGTCAATGATCATCAGACAAATACAAATGAAAACCACAATGAGATATCAACTCACACCTGTCAGGATGGCCATTATCAGTAAATCAGCAAACAACAAGTGTTGGCATGGATGTAGAGAAAAGGAAACCTTTGTGCACTGTTTGTAGGACTGCAAAGTGGTGCAACCACTATAAAAAACAGTACGGAGATTCCTCAAGAAACTACAAATGGATATACCGTACAACTCGGAAATTCCACTTCTGGATATTTATCCAATGACAATGAAAACAGATTTCTAGTCAAGATGGCGGAGTAAGTAAATGCTGTGTTCACCTCCTCGTAGGACCACATCAATTACAACTGCACTATACAAAATAACCATCACTGAGAACCTCCTGAAATATAGCTGAGCCGAAGCCCTACAACTAAGGACATCCAGAAGAAGCCACCTTGAGACTGGTAGGAGGGGCAGAGATGTGGAATGGGCAGGTCCCACATCTGCCTGTGACCATTAAATATTGGGAGGGATATCTCGGCTGCAGAGGTCCCCGCCTCTCCCCAGAGGAGCAAGGGGCCCAGTGCCAGACCAGGCTCCCCAGCCCAGGGTTCCAGTGCCAGGGAGAGAAGCCCCCATAACATCCAGCTGTGAAAACCAGCAGGGACTGTGGCTGGGTGAGATGGAGGGCGGCTGCTTTCCCAGGCGCTCCTCTTAATGAGCCCACACACAGACTTACTTGATGATGGACTCACTCGCTTTGAGCTCCAGTGCTGGGGCAGCAGCTCAAAAGGCACCACGGGGCTAGTCACGTGGTGCGTTGGTGAAGAGTTGGCTTGGGATGCTAGCTCTGAGCAGCAGGGCCCCAGTTCGGATCCCACATGAGGGCCAGTGATGCTGTGCCCTCTACAGCTAAGATGGTGAACAACAGCTCGACCTGAGCTGGGCTGCCGTGAGTCGCCGGCAATGGTGTAGGCTGCAGTGGGGCTACAGTGGGCTGCCATGAGCTGCCAAGAGCTGCTGTGAGCAGCCATCCGGAGGCCGGTGACCGATCTGCCTCACTCAGGAAGTGTGCAATGACGAAACAAACATGGGCCAGTGAAGCGACGTCCTCCACAACTAGACTGAAGAACAAAAGGACAGCAACTTGTCTGTTCCCCTTCCCCAGTTCCCCAATGCTGTTCCCCTCCCCCAATTCCCCAATAAAATCTTAAAAAAAAAAGGCACCGGGGACATACGGGAGGGAACGAGTTGTCCGGCCTCAGGACGTGGGCTGGAGGGACAGCATCCTCCGAGACTGAGGAGCTGGCAGAAGCCATTGTCGCTTTGTTGAGCCCGCCTGCTTCCTGCATGCAGACACAGGTGGGCGCCATGTCTGAGTCTCCATCAAACTGGCCAACACCATTCACCCTGCCGTTGTGATTCCCTAAGACCCCGCCATACCCAACTTTCAGGCCCACCCAAGCTGCTTCCAGTGGTTTTTCCATATAAACAGTCTGCCTTAGCTCACGCTGAGGACTTTCCTAAAATCTCTCAAAGGTTCACAAAACCCAAACAAGCAACATCTGGCTTCAGAGGGTCCCATACCTCTAGCTGAGCAACCTTAAGTCCGGCACCAGATTCAGCCAGTCTTGGTTTGTAGCTTGGCCTCTTGAGGCACCTTTAAGCACAGTGTGGGCAACGGCCATCTATGGATTGCTTTGTGGTTCACCTAGCAGTTGGCCCCAGGCAGGGCACAGATTGCAGCTGAGCTTGGCCTACAGCAGGGCCCCTCCCAGGAGGCCAGCTTTGGATTGGGCCAGAGCATTACCCAAACACCTCCTAGGAAGGTGATCTGTCGATGGATGAATGGATAAAGAGGAGGTGGTACATATATACAATGGAATATTGCTCAGCCAGGGAAGGGAATGGGTTCTTTCCATCTGCAGTGAAATAAGTCAGGCAGATAAGGACAAATACCCTATGATCTCACTTATATGTGGAATCTAAAAAACAAAATTAACAAACAAAACAGAAACAGACTCATAGATACAGAGAACATTTTAATGGTTGCCAGAAGGGAGGGGGTTGGGGGTGTGGCTGAAAAGGGGAAGGGATAAGAAATACAAACTAGTAGCTACAAAGTAGTCATGAGGATGTAAAGTAAAGCACAAGGAATATAGTAAATAATATGATAATAGCAGTGCATAGTGCCTGTTGAGCACTAGACTAGTCAGGGAAACCACTTCTTCAATTATATAAATGTCTAACCACTATGCTGTACACCTGAAAGTAACATAAAATAATATTGAATGTCAAGTGTAATTGAGAAATATGTGATGGGGAATAAGAGGTACAAATTTCCAGGTATAAAACAAGTAAGTCACGGGGATGTAACCTACAACATAGGGAATAGCATCAGTAATGATATGGTGCCAGATGTTAACAGACTGAGGCAAATATCACCTCTACTCTATATAATTGAAAACATTTTAAAACTTGGAGCCTAAAAATAAAATTATGTTTGATTTTAAACCATGGTACTTTCTCCTACTCCCCACCGGAAATAGCCCTAGAGTGCCCACAGAACAGGGAGACCAATGACGTCACAGTAGAATTTATGATGTCAGCTGTTCCGTAACCTAGACTACTAGAAACTCTGCTAGAGTTCCTTTTGCCCCTGAAGCTGCGTATCTCGTCTCTTTGTACTTAAGCCAAGATGAAAGCTTCACTTTGGCTGTGCGGTGTTTTGTGTTGGGCTTCTTGCTGGTGTGCCAGTAAGTCAGAGACACTTGAACATCTTTTCTCCTTGAATTTCTGAAGACCTATGTCCTGTTCCTCCTCTTCTCCCTGTTTTACTGCCTACTGCTTTCCAAACCGTTTCATCACCTCTCCTCCACTGCCTTCTCCTAGTCTTCTTTCCCCACTTTTGTTTCTACAATTTCTCTTCCTCTCTTTACATCTATTTCTTTGACTGTCCCCTTTTCCCTATCTTCTCCCTTCTCTTTTATTATCCCCTAATAAGATGGGACATCTTTTGGTACCATTCCTTTTTCTATTTCTAAATTTCCTTCAATAAATGCTCAGATAAGAAGGGGGGAACAGTAGCATCAGGTTATGATCATGGTACAAATACCACACTCACACCCACTTACACATATGCAGTCACATATGTGTAGGAAGTTAGGCCACATTGGTGGGTAGCAGAAACTTTATAGCTGAAGCCATTCAGATTTAGCAGTTAACTCTAAAATCAGAAATGTCTTCAGCACTGAGAGAAGAGATTGATTTTCATGCTCTCTTAACCCTTCCCTTTCCCTATCACAGTCTTTGCGGTGCCGCAAAATCAGAAGCAGTGAGTTAGCTCAAGTTCACTGACTCCAAGCATACCACCACTGGATATCTTCAGTGACCTACCATGGCTAGTGTCCATGCCTGCTAATTGCCAGGGCATTGTCCTGAGTAAGTGGTGGATTCTTTCTACAGCTAATTGTCTTCAGAAAACGTGAGTAGGGGCAGAGCCCATGGTCTTGGGGCTAGGGTGAGTGTTGGGTGACATTTTTCCCTTCAGTACTCCTACTGGTGGATCCTTCCAGAGAAACAGACTGAAGAACATGTTCATATGGACCCTTTTCTGGTACCAAAGTCAGATAATATTCTTGGTCCTACTCCCTAGCTAACATCTTTTCCGCCTTTCCACTCTTAACCTCTCTTTCCTTCTTTCTCTCCTTCCCTACCTTCTCCATTTCCTTAACATACAGATATTGAGTGTCTGCTCTTGTCAGGCTCAGAACTAAGCTCTGTGGAGTCACAGATGAGGATTTGTTAGCCTTAGTGGAGGGTGCAGCATATTTAATAAAATATAAAGGAAGGTCTTCTCTGCAATCTGAGGGAATTGGATTTTATCACAAATATAATAAGTACCAGCTTTTCTGTCTTGATTGTGGGCAACATCATTCTACCCATCACTAAGGTTTTAAACTAGAATTTGTCCATGATTTCATCTCACATCAACTGAGTTGCAAAATCCTGCTGATTTCTTCTTCCAGTTCTTTTCCTTACCTTCTTCCCCATTGCTATGGCTCTAATTCTTGTATTCATGATGTTGATTCTGTACCTTAACAGCTCTCCATTCTTTAATCTATGCCCTGTAATTTCTAAAACTGAATATGAAATCTTTCTCTTTCTGCCCAGAGTTGTTTGTTTTTTTTTGAGGGCAGTGTCACCAGCCCTCATATGTGGGACCCGAACCAGGGCCTCTGGCTTCCCAAGCCAGCGCCTAACCACCGTGCCACTCAGCCGGCCCCCTCCCAGAGTTTTTAATAATATATCTTTTCACAATTGTATATTACTGTCCACTAGCATTGTACAGAGGTTAGCACTTCTTCCTCCATGGAATTTTGTATTTAACGTTTTAGTATGGAAAATGTCATAATGTATACAAGTAGAGTTTGAATAAGCAGTCCTTCCCTTCCCAATGTATAGAAGAGGATATTAAGAAACAGGTATATAAAGCAACTTTCTCTAGATCAACTATTTGGTGGGGAGTGGTGGAGATGTGGAGGAGCCCAAAGCCCAGAACCAGGACTTGCACAGGCACAGCATGGTCCAAACCACACTGTATTGAATAAGTTTCTAGAATTAAGGTAAATATGTTTTTGAATACAGGTAAAATTGGGTCATCTCATTCCTTTGACTTTTATATAAGCTGTCAAACAATTCCTTTCACAAGGAGGCATAATGGATAAGATGTTTTCTCTTAATTTTTAAAAAGTATATTCTTGTCCCTCTTTTTCTTCCCTTAGGGAGTCTTCAGACCTGAACATTTCAGGAGTCATTGACTCAAAGAGCATTGCACACAGCCGTAAAATCTGCCTCCATCCCAGCTTTGATCCCGAATTTGAAAACCATCCAGCCAAAGCAGATATAGGTGTGGTTCTTCTGGAAGAGCCTCTCTATGAGGCTGATGTGCCACTACCTCATGCTCCTAATATCTCTTTGAAGAGCTGTTCTAGGTGTCATTATGAAGTCTGCCAGGTGTATCAATATCAGAGTAAGTAAAAGGAGCCAGGGTACACTGCTTTATGAGTTTAACTCTAACAACTGGTTTTGCAAAGAAATTAAGTTTCTGTGAAGATGGCAAAAGAATCTGGAGGAAATATTCAAAATTCTAAATTCCACACCACCCCATTTTATTGGAGGGTAAATTGAGGCTAAGGAAGGAAGGGGATATTCCCAGGATTAAACCTCTTCCCTCTCAGTACAGAACTCTTTTTATTTTCTGGTTAAGGCAGGTGTGGGAAACTCAGAAAGCACAGTGGAAGAATGTATGATCTGAAGGGAGAAGAGAAGGGGGGGGCGTGCCTTGGGAAAACTGTGTCATTGATTCAAGAGAATATGGCAAACCAAGCCCAGGGTTTAGGTGGACTGGGTCTCACAATAACATCCATCATCCATCCCCTCAGGTAACACGGAGTTTGGAACCACAGAAGTAAAGAAGCTGTCAGTACGGCTGCTGGACTTCTCAATGTGCCACCACGGACATTACCACTTGACTGAGACTGAGGGCTTGTGCATTCAGAGCGAGCTGCAGCAAGACTGTTTGGTATTTATTTCACCAGGGCAACATCAAACGTGGGAACGGGGGGCCGGCCGGGTGGCGCGGTGGGTAAGAGTTGGCTTGGGACGCCAGCGGCCCCGGTTCGGGTCCCACATGTGAGGGCCAGTGACACTGCCCTCAAAAAAAAAAAGAGTGGGAGGGCGAAGTAGAAATGTAAAATTCCACAAATGTGTGGTAACCTGGAGATAACAGATCGTAGGGAAGTTTGTTCATTGGTCCCAGGCAAGTAATGAATCTAGGAAGTTTCATTGAACGTTTGAAAGGTGTCGAGTTTACCACAAGGAAGACGCTTGAAACCAATAAGAAATAAAAAAAAAAAAATCAATAGATGTGAAGTGGAAATAGATCTCTCTGTTTCTAATTTTATTATAGTCTATCCTCAGGCACTGTAATGAACGGAGTATGGCTTAAATTTAGGAATGGGGGTTAAAAGACATAAATGCACCTGAGTTCATCAGCGATAAATGGAATGGCTATAGAAAACAAAGCCCTGTGCAATGATGATTGCTATGTGCAAAGGCAGTATGAAAATTAGCAAGACATGTACTGACCAGTTAGGTGGCATGCACACGAGTGATATCAAGGAAGCTTCAAGGGAAGCCCTAACCTGAATTTGGGAGGTCATGGACTAAATTACTGGAGGATGTCATAGGCCTTGGGAGCCAAGTCTTTCAGAGATGAGGACTTAAGTAAGCAAGTATGGTTGGAACAACATTTCAGATAGAGATAGAGGAAACAGCGAATGCAAATTTTAAAAGGCAGTAGCTATGGCTCATGGTGGAGAGTGGCAGGAGCTTAGATAAGTACCAATATTTCTATACATATGTACTGAGTATCAGACCTTGTGTTAATATCTAGAAACACAATGTTGGAAAAAGACTTGGAGCAAATTCTTAGATACCACCAAGTTTATTTGATGAAATAGATAAGAAACAGACTTGAAACAGGACCTCAAGGACCTCACAGTGTGAGAGGGGAGATAACGAACCCAGACTGGCCACAATTATCATATGGTTTATAGTCTGATGAGTATATCAAGAGGGACAGACCATGGTCCTCGCCTCAAAGATAACCCACTCTTGAGGGGATAGAGAAGGCAGTCCAGTAAAAGAAATAAGCAAAAATACATATTGTATACACTATAATAGGTATCTGCATAGTGTGCGATCAGCACTGAGGATACCAGGAAGCCGTGCTCAATTTTCATTGTGTTGAAATTAACCTTGTAGTTCTAAAAGATCAGGAGCCATTAACTAAATGGTGTAAGGAGTATAAATGAGGGGACAGCGTTTAGGTTAAGAGTAACAGAATAAGCCAAATCTGACAAGGCTAAACCTACATGGGTGTATGTAAGAAGTACTGGTCTAAGTATGGGATGGGAGCTATACAGACATGTATCATAAGGGGACAAATTATAAAGGTTTTTATCTTGTGAAGATACATACACTTTATTACCTAGGGAATAGCTGGCCATGGAAGGATTTTTTTTAAAAAGATTTTATTGGGGAATCGGGGAAGGGGAACAGACAAGTTGCTGTCCTTTGTTCTTCAGTCTAGTTGTGGAGGACATTGCTTCACTGTCCCATGTTGGTATTGTCATTGTGCTCTTCATGTATGAGGCAGATTGGTCGCCTGCCTCTGGATGGCCGCTCACCGCGGCTATTGGCAGCTCACACTGGCTGCCGGCCACTCACTGTAGCCTATGGCAGCCCACTGCAGGAGGGGCTGCAGCCTACACCATCGCCGGGGCTCGCACAGCCCAGCTCCAGGTGGAGCTGTTGTTAGCTGTAGAGGGCAGTGTCACTGGTCCTCATATGTGGGATCCGAACCGGGGCCGCTGGCATCCCAAAACCAGCTCTTAACTAATGCGCCACTCAGCCGGTCCTCATGGATGGATTTTGAGAAGAGAATTGACATGACAAATTTTACATTTTAGAGATTACTCTGATGAGTAGTGTAAAGAATGGCATAGAGAGGAAAGCCCACTGAAGGAATCTGATGCAATAATTTAGGAAAGAGAGCCTCTATGTACTATTTCCATTCTGATACAATAAACTCTGAACTAAGTTAAGGCAATAAGGATGAAACAGTCCACATTCTCATGGAACTTACATTTTTGATAAAGGGTGACCAAAAATAAAAATATAATAAGGCGAGTGGTAATAAAGACTTCAAATAGAATATATTAGAGTAACATAGATAGGACAAGAGTTACTGTGACCTTGAATCCTGTATGCAACCTGAAACTGAGACAACTAGACTCCAAAATTAAACCTAGCCTAAAGTACCTATAAGACGAATCAGGCTTATGCAGTTGTTGCTATCTGGACTGAATCCTACTTATTAGGATTAGGTGATGAGGAAAGGCATTCATAAAGAAGTAACATTTACATAAACTTTATGAAGGAAGTGATGAAGCAAGTCATGTGGATTTCAGGAGAATAAGGTTACAAGCAGATAAAAGCACCATAAAGATTCTGAGGTGGTAACACCTCTGGTGCATTTAAATAACACAAAGGAAGCCCGGTGGCCGTTGGAGACTAGACAGAGTAAGAAGGATAAAAGGTGAGACCAAGGAGGTAACAAGGGGCTAGACCTTGAAGGGCTTCGTGACTCATTGTAAGGATTAATCTCTGAATGTGAGCTTGCAGAGGAGCCATGGGAGAGTTTTGAAGCAGGATGAAATGTTGTGTTATATTTTAACAGGATAATTCTAAATGTTAGATTAAGATTAGACTGAAGGGGGACAAGAAGTGTGACTTTTCATAAAAAGATCATACGTGGTAGCAGCACCAGTGGTCCTGAATGGGATTTTGGGAAAAAACATATTGAAACTAACACAGGACATTGTTTGCTGATGTACTGGTGGCAGGGGTGAAAGAAGTAGAGACATCAGGATGACTTTAAGGTTTTTGACCTGAGCTGTTGGGTGGATGGAGGGGACATTGAAAGAAGGGCAAGGTGTAGGGGAGGTTTTGTACGAAGAAGATCGGGGGTTCTGTTTTTTGTTCTTTTTTAATAGTAAGTTTGAGACGACTCTTAGACATATAACTGCAATGCTTAGTAAGTAGTTGGTGGTGAGAGTATGAAAACCTGTCTCATCTAAATAGTCCTAGCACTTCCTATATTCTCTCTTTATCTACTCTGTTTCAATTGTGTGTGACCTGGGCCGGCCGAGTGGTGTGGTGGTTGGGCACTGGCTTGGGAAGCCGGCAGCCCCGGTTCGGGTCCCACATATGAGGGCCAGTGACACTGCCCTCAAAACAAAACAAAACGAAACAAAAAAATCAATTGTGTGTGACCATGTCTTAAATTGTTAGCCTTTGAGAGATCCTTGACAATAGATCTCACATTACATTTATTTCCATCTCTCACACAGTGTGTGAGTTTTATGCACGTAGATTGCATAGGTGACATATATATATAATAAATTATAATATTTATTATAATACTTACAGAAGTATATATATATATATATATATATATATATATATATATATATATATATATATATAATTTAATTTCTTGGTTTCCTTATTCAGGTGCAGCAAGCCAGTCCTGTCTTATGCTTCCTAAAGAGCCACTGGGAACTGGTTGGCCTGATCCATGAGACGTCAAAGATATGTGATGACCCCACAATTGTCATCAGGACAACCCCCTACTTTACCTGGATAAAACAGTTTATCAAGGCATCCAAGAACCAATTGGATCTTGCTACATCCCTACGCTGCAGGATCTCTCATGGGAGTGAGAATGTCCCTCAAGGCAGACAGGGCCATAACTACCTTTTGAACCTGGCCTCACATAGGTTTTTTATACAGCCTTTGGAGGGGAGCTTAGGGACTTCTTCACAAAACAAACATCTCAAAAATTCTCCAACATTTCTTAATTATAATGGTGCAGACTCTTTTTATGACAGTTCTAAGGTTTTCCCTGTAAAAAGCCAGATCCCCCAAGGTACCAAATTTCTAGGGGAACAATCGTGGACCACAATTGCTGTTGTCGGATCACAAGAATATCCTAGAGATAATTCAGCTCAATATCAACATTCCCCTTCACCTCATACAGGTGATCCATGGAATTCCCTAGTAGCTAAAACAACTACGCCTTCTTTAGCTCCAACTATTTCTGACAGAGGCTTATCATATGATCTTTCTAAGGCTGAGAGAGCTGAACACTGGGATTACCCAGCGTCTGATAGTGCTAAATCTTTGGATCAAATCATAAGTCCTTCTAGATATTATGAAGATGCACCCCAGGGTTCCAATGGGACTCTTACAACTAGATCATGGGCTCAAACAACTGTTACTATAGCTGGACACTTCGGTTCCATGACGGACAATACAGCTCAGTCTTGGGTTCAACCCATTACAAATACGGGTGGATATTGGGTTCAACGTACTGTTTATACAGCTAGTACCCCACCAAGAACTTTCCCTTCACGTGATACAGTGGGACTCTGGAAAGCCCTTTCTATAGGTAAACCCACTAGTAGAATAGCTGAGTCCCAGGATTCTCTAGCAGTCAATACAATGGAACCTTTAGGTGCACACGTTGATGAAAGCAAATGGGTTCCTCAACCAACTGCTATGATTGAACCCTGGAGTTCTTCTTCTGAACATTATTCAGGAAGGACAAAGGATCAATCTATGACAGATTCAGTAAGATCTCACATTCATGCTGTAATTGATAGGGGTGAACTCCAGATTCTACCAACAGCTAACATGGGTGAATCTTTAGCTCCCTCTAAAGTAGCTACACATGCATCCCTAGAAGCTCCTTCTGGGGATAAAATTGTCTTTTCCCAAGGCCAGCCTACTACAACTCCATCCCAAGATCAACCAACTACAGCTCCATCTCAAGCTCAATCTACTACAACTGTATCCCAAGGCCAATGCGCTATAATACCATCCCAAAATGAATCTACTACAACTGCATCCGAAGGCCAGTATGTTACAATTCCATCCCAAGGTGAATCTAGTGCATTCCATGGCCAATATGCGACAGTTCCATCCCTAGATGAATCTCCTACAACTGCATTCCATGGCCAATATGCTACAATTCCATCCCTAGGTGAATCTACTACAACTGCATTCCATGGCCAATATGCTACAATTCCATCCCTAGGTGAATCTAGTGCATTCCATGGCCAATATGCGACAGTTCCATCCCTAGATGAATCTCCTACAACTGCATTCCATGGCCAACATGCTACAATTCCATCCCTAGGTGAATCTACTACAACTGCATTCCATGGCCAATATGCTACAATTCCATCCCTAGGTGAATCTACTACAACTGCATTCCATGTCCAATATGCTACAATTCCATCCCAAGGTGAATCTAGTGCATTCCATGGCCAATATGTGACAGTCCCGTCCCTAGATGAATCTCCTACAACTGCATTCCTTGGTCAATATGCTACAATTCCATCCCTAGGTGAATCTACTACAACTGCATTCCATGGCCAATATGCTACAATTCCATCCCTAGGTGAATCTACTACAACTGCATTCCATGACCAATATGCTACAATTCCATCCCTAGGTGAATCTACTACAACTGCATTCCATGGCCAATATGCTACAATTCCATCCCTAGGTGAATCTACTACAACTGCATTCCATGGCCAATATGCTACAATTCCATCCCTAGGTGAATCTACTACAACTGCATTCCATGGCCAATATGCTACAATTCCATCCCTAGGTGAATCTAGTGCATTCCATGGCCAATATGCGACAGTTCCATCCCTAGATGAATCTCCTACAACTGCATTCCATGGCCAATATGCTACAATTCCATCCCTAGATGAATCTACTACAACTGCATTCCATGGCCAATATGCTACAATTCCATCCCTAGGTGAATCTACTACAACTGCATTCCATGGCCAATATGCTACAATTCCATCCCAAGGTGAATCTAGTGCATTCCATGGCCAATATGCGACAGTTCCATCCCTAGATGAATCTCCTACAACTGCATTCCATAGTCAATATGCTACAATTCCATCCCTAGGTGAATCTACTACAACTGCATTCCATGGCCAATATGCTACAGTTCCATCCCAAGGTGAATCTACCACAACTTCATCCCAAGGCCAATATACTACAACTCCATCCAAAGCTAAATCTTCATTTGGATCTGTGACACAACTTGGAACTGGCATGGAGCTCCATAGGCAACCTGAAGCTGAGACAGTTTGATTTTAATCTCAGTCTTAGCCTAAAGTATCTGTAACATGAAGCAGCAATAAATAAGTGTTCTTATCTTGACTTAAGCCCCTCATTTATTAAAACAGTTGCTTTTACTCCCTGGGAACTATACCTGGCCTCACCTCATTTCAAGTATTTTGTATTCTAATGGCAAACCAAATAAAATTCATCACATTCCAAAACATTAAAACCATAATCAACTGTAAAAATATAGATGCTGACTTTGTGAATGAGATATTGTTGTGTACTAGATTTTATCATCTCTAAGAGGTTTAGACTTTGTTCTTGTGGACAAATAAGTTACATGCAGATCAACTTAATCTTTTAAAATCTTGTTTTTTTAAAAAATTTTATTTCAAGATAATTTTATATTCACAGGAAGTTGTAAAAAATAATACAGAGAGTGGTTGAGCACTGGCTTGGGATGCCAGCAGCCCCGGTTCGGGTCCCACTTATGAGGAACAGTGACACTGCCCTCAAAACAAAAACAAAAACAAAACAAAAGAAAAAATAATACAGAGAGATTCCAAGTACCATTTATAATGCATACTTTCCCTAAATTGTAAGATTTGGGAAAGCTGTAGTACATTATCACAATCAGAATATTGACATAGACATAATCTACAAATCTTATTCACATTTCCTATGTTATATTTGTAGTCATTTGTTTATATGTGTGTGTTTAGGTAGCAATTTTATGACACATGTAGGTTCAGTTATACACCTCCACAGTAGTTCCATCATTACAAAGACCCCTCATGTTGTCATTTTACAATCCACTGCCTTGCCACCAGAACCATGTCCCTAGCCCCTGGCAAATGTTAATCTGCTTTCCATCTCAAAATTTGGTCATTTTAAAATGTTGTGTAGATGAAATCATACAGTATGTGAGCTTTGCGACTGGCTTATTTCACTCAGCATAATTCCCACAAATTCATCCAAATTATTGCATATATTAATAATTCCTTTTAATTGCTCAGTAATTGCTCCAAGTTATGGATGTTTCACTGTTTCTTTAAACATTTACACACTGAAGGATACCTAGGTTGTTTCCAGTTTTTTACTACTACAAATAATAGTTGCAATGGACATCAGTATAAAGGCTTTTGTGTAAACATAAATTATGATGTCTCTGGGGTGAATGTCCAAGGGTACAATTACTGGGTCATATGGTAATCGCATATTCAGAGTATTATTGAAATTTTATTGAGCTAATTTATTTTTTTTAAAGATTTAATTGGGGAATTGGGGGAGGGGAACAAATAAGTTGCTGTCCTTTTGTTCTTCAGTCTAGTTGTGGAGGGCATTGCTTCACTGGCCCATGTTGGTGTTATCATCGGGCTCTTCCTAGGTGAGGCAGATCGGTCATCAGCCTCTGGATGGCCACTCACAGAGGCTCTTGGCAGCTCACGCCGGCTGCCGACCGCTCACGGTAGCTTAAGGCAGCTCACTGCAGCTCCACTACGCCACTACCAGCGACTCACAGCAGCCCAGCTCCAGGTGGAGCTGTTGTTCACCATCTTAGCTGTAGAGGGCAGAGTCACTGGCCCTCATATGTGGGATCCGAACCGGGGCCGCTGGCATCCCATGCCAGCTATTAACCAATGAACCACTCGGCCGGCCCAGATTGGACTTTTTTGAAACTAAGCATAATTCCCTGAAGATTCAATCAAGACAATGTGTGCAATAAGAGTTTTTCTTTATTTTATTTTATTTTATTTTATTTTATTTTATTTTATTTTATTTTATTTTAGCTGAGCCATCCTGCCACCTGTTGGCAGCCCAGCAGCAGCTAAGCTCAGGCCAGGAATTGAACCGGTGACCCTGTTGCTCAGAGCTCGCACTCTTGAACGAGCTCTTAACCAATTGAGCCAGTCAGCCGGCCCCAATCTATAGAATATCTTCATTGACATTTAAGGGCCAGCCGAGTGGCTCAGTTGGTTAAGAGCTCGCTCAAGAGTGCGAGCTGAGCTCTGAGCAACGGTGGTTCGATGCCAGCCCAAGCTGAGTGGCCGTTGAGCTGCCAACAGGTAGCAGGATGGCTCAGCTAAAAGAAAAAAAAGAAAAAAAGAAAAATCCCAGGATCAGGTGGCTTAACTCATGAATTGTACCAAATATTTAAAGTATTAAAACCAGTCTTTCCCAAACTCTTTCAAAAAGTAGAAGAGGAGGGAAACTATCTAACTTATTCGATAAGGCCAGTATTACCCAGATACCAAAGATGAAGACATCACAAGAAAAAACACAGCTTCGGCCCTATATCTCTTATGAATATATAACAGATGCAAAAATCCACCACAAAACACTAGCAAACCAAATCCAGTAGCATATCAAAAGAATTATACACTATAACCAAATGCAGTTCATCCCAGGAATGCAAGAATGGTTTAATATAAGAAAATTTAATGGGGCCGGCCAAGTAGCTCAGTTGGTTAAGAGTTAGCTTAAGAGCACCAGCTCTGAGCAACAGGGCTGCCAGTCCGATTCCCACATGGGCCAGTGAGCTGCGCCTGAGCGGAGCTGCCCGTGAGCTGCCAACAGGTGGCAGGATGGCTCAGCTGGTGAGAGCAAGTGGTCCTAACAACAAGACTGCCCGTTAAACTCCTGGATGGGATGGTGGCTACGCCCACCTGTAACTAAGACTGAACTCAGCACCTTGAGCTGAGCTGCCACCTGGGTGGCTCAGTGGATAGAGTGTGCGCTCTTAACAAGGCTGCTGGTCTGACTCCCACATGCGATGGTGGCTACGCCTGCCCCCCCCCCCCCCAACTAAGAGAACTCGGCACCTTGAGCTCAGAGGCCACAAGCTGCTGCCCAGGAGTCACATGGCGACTGGCGCCCTCAACAACGAAGACCGAAGAACAACAACTTTGCTGGTCCCCTTCCCCAATTCCCCAACACTGTTCCCCTCCCTCAATTCCCCAATTTTTTTTAAAAAAAGTATTACTTTATATTTGAGTCTTTCTTTTTGAAATTCCTTTGAACTTGAAAGCCAGCATGAAGGAAGAGGAAGTGGGACGTCAGTGTTAGGACTGGGTTCCTGATAAGCCAGGCAACTGGTTTATTGTCTTCACTTTTTACTTTTATTGTGTGTATTTATTTTTATTGTTCACTCTTTTATTGTGTTCACTTGTCATACAGCACTTTGGCTCTTCATACGAGGACCCCTTTCACCCTAACCATCATCTAACCTCCTCCGTCACCGCTCCACCATTCATCCAGAGAAATGTTTCAAGAATTTCCCAATGTAGAAGCACTGCTTACTTATCATATAGCTCGTGAAAAATACAGACAACAGAATATATAATATTTAAATCACTGCTAGCGGGCCGGCCGACTGGCACGGTGGTTAATCACTGGCTTGGGCCGCCAGCGGCCCCGGTTCGGGTCCCACGTATGAGGGCCAGTGACACTGCTCTCAAAAAAACACACCAAAAAATCACTGCTAGCATCCTGAGGCTAGCATGGCTAAGTATTTAGTGTTTTCCGTCTAGTGTCTCATTATGAGTTCCAACTGCAAACCACCAATCCTGGTCCCAGAGACCGGAGCTAAAATCAAAGGGACAGATTTAGGGTGGGTGGGTGCCTTTTGTCTCTCCTTGTTTGACGTCTCAGTTACAATTTTCTCTTAGCTCTTTTGAAATGATAAAAGTATAATGTAGTTGAAAATGGAACGCAGAACCTAAGAAAACCTGGGTTTCTAGACAACTTGAGGGGTGGAAGAGAAGTGGGAGGTGAATGAATCAGCCAAATTCTGGGAAGGTGAGTGGAGTTGGAAAGTTGATAGATCTACTGATTTATTGGCTCAGGGTCAGTCAATTACTCCAGCCCAGCAAAGGAGATCAGAGCAGAGCTGGGGTGGCGGGAGGGAGTGGCGCAGGGAGCTATTGGCACCAAGAAAATCTGGACCAGAGAGCTGCGTGATCCTACCGCAGCGTCACCGTTGGGGGGTTTTGCCCCCGCTGCTGCCTGCGGAGGTGTAGCCGCCGCGGCTGGCTGCAGCGCCCGGCGCGCTCCTGCAGGACTGGTCACAGCGCGTCGCCAGCCTCTGCACCTCGGCCCAGGGCACCGCGGCCTCAGCACCGCCTTCAGCCCTGCAGTCCTGGCCGCCGCCTCTCCTTCCACCGCCGCCCCCGGCGCCGCTGCTGCTGACATTCTGGTGCGTCTGTCCCTGCGGCGGGCAGAGCCGGTCCCTGCAGCTACCCGACGCGTGCACTGTCCTGCGAAAGTTGGCCGTCAGCCGACCGCAGGGAACTATTACACTCCAGTCAAGAGGAGGCTGGTACTAAGGGAACGATGGAAGGGCCGGAGAAACTACCGGACTGCGGCCCAGGAGCCGCCGCTGGGCCAGGGGACGGCGGGACACAAGGGGAAGGTGCTGATGAGGACTCAGGAGCACAGCGGCCAAAAGGACCTACCGGTTGTCCGTTACATACGGACCTCGTGGAAAGTCTCCCTGTGAAAGTTCAGTGGCGTGTGTTAGCCCTGGAAAAGCTTCACACGAGAGTGGCAAGTCTGGACTCCAAAAGCCTGAGGGAATTTCATGGGATCGAAAGAAAGTTTGCTGAAATGTATCAACCCTTATTGGCAAAAAGACGTCAGACCCCCAATGCCACCTATGAGCCTACAGAAGAGGAATGTGAATAGAAAGCACCCTCAGAGAACTCTGACGACGACGAGATGTGTGATGAGGAAGAGATGTGCGCTAATGAGGAGGCTCTGGTACATGAATGCGTGCGTGAGGATGACGGTTCCCGGGACGGTTATTATGATCACGCTGCTGAGGAGGGTGACGACCGATGGCATCGAGGCTGCTGGAGAACATAATAAAGAAGAAGGTCCTCAAGGAATTCCCGAGTTTGGGCTGACTGTCTCAGAAAATGTGGACACACTCACTCCTTCGATTAAGAACTATGATGAGCCTATTTTGAAACTGCTGACAGATACTAAAGTGAAGTTTGCAGATCCTGGCGAGCCTCTCAGTTTCGCACTAGAATTTCACTTCACACCCAGTGAATATTCCAAAAATGAGCTGTTGACAAAGACCTATGTGCTGAAATCAAGGCTAGCACATTATGATCCCCCGCCCTACAGGGGAACTGCAATTGAGTATTGCACAGGCTGTGACATAGATTGGAATGAAGGAAAGAATGTCACTTTGAAAACCATCAAGAAGAAGCAGAAACACCGGATCTGGGGACCAATCCGAACTGTGACCGAAGATTTCCCCAAGGATTCATTCTTCAATTTCTTTACTCCCTATGGAATCAACTTCAATGGGAAGGATGGAAATTATGGTTTTTCACTTGGTCACAATTTACGTCCTTACATAATCCCAAGGTCAGTGTTATTTCTCTCAGGTGGTGCGCTTGAATCTCAGCAGGAGGGGGTAGTCAGGGAAGTTAATGATGCAATTTATGACAAAATTATTTATGATAACTGGTTGGCTGCAATTGAGGAGGTTAAAGCCTGTTGCAAAAATCTTGAGGCAATAGTGGAAGACATTGATCGCTAATGCAGGGTGTACATGGCCCTGAGATTAAGTCCTAGATCCAGTTACTGAAAAGAAGTTAATTATTCTTGTGTTGTGAATTTTTCTTAGTGTTAGTTAAAGCATATGGCTCAGAAATGTAAAAGAAGCTCAAATACTAATTCGTTTGACCTTGCAGTTTAGTAGTAGAATGCTTTCAAATAATGTAGACTGTGGTTTAAGGCATTAATATAGTCCGGTGTGCTTGACTCCTTCTGAAGTCCTTTTGTTATGTAGCTACTAATCTGTGGCTGTGAAAATTATCCAGACTGATAAATGAGATCCCTATTTATTTGGAAAGGAAATCTTGGAGAACCCACCCAAGGTTTTCTGCAGTTGTTATTTGGGTACTTTTGTTTGTTTAGTCCTTTAAGTGGGGTTAATTTTGTTGTGCCTGCTTCATTTTGCAATAAAAATGCAGTAGAATTTAAAACTTGAATGCTTAAGAAGAAGCCTGCATATGGTTAAGAATTTCAGGCAAAACCAACATGATTGGTAATAACAGCTTGTTCATATGCTCTTGTAATAAATAATGCAACTTACTTATACTGAAGTGATTGTTTATCAGTGAAGTATTAATCACAGTATTTTCAAAAGATTGCCACATATTGTTCTGTGTAATTGTGTAAGCAGAAGAGAAAGTACAACTTTTCTTTCTCTATAGTACGTTTAGTCATTCATTGAAAGTAATCCCTTCACCATTTTGAAAAGATTTTTCACGTTCTCTCATTTCAAAATAAAATGAACAAAATTTCAGAGCGTTTTTTTGTTTTGTTTTGTTTTTTTGTTTTAAAGATTTTATTGGGGACTTGGGCGAGGGGAACAGCGTTGGGGAATCGGGGAAGGGCAACAGTCAAGTTGCTGTCTTTTTGTTCTTCAGTCTAGTTGGGGAGGACGTTGATTCACTGGCCCATTTTGGTATTGTCATTGCATTCTTCCCGGATCAGTCAGATCAGTCGGCGGCCTCTGGATGGTCGCTCACGGCGGCTATTGGCAGCTCACGCTGGCTGCCAGCCACTCACTGTAGCCTAGGGCAGCCCACTGCAGCAGAGGCTGCAGCTATGCCGTCCCGGGGACTCACAGCAGCCCAGCTCCAGGTGGAGCTGTTGTTAGCTGTAGAGGGCAGTGTCATTGGCCCTCAAATGTGAGATCTGAACCGGGGCCGCTGGCATCCCCAAACCAGCTCTTAGCCAATGCACCCCTCGGCTAGCCCTATTTTTTCATATATATAACAGCTTCAATATTTCAAAAAAAAAAATTAAAAGTAAGCACTGGTAATTATGCAACTCAAATGTCCATTAGAAAGTCATTTTTGGATAAGTTCTTTTCCATTTATTGATATAGTCATATATTTTACTTACATGGTCGATAGAAATGTCATACAGTAAAACAAATTCTCCAAGGAGGATCAAGGCATGTCCTTCAGAATTTTGCCAAAGGAATGTGGGAAGCAAGGAGTGTGGGAAGCACGAGTCAGTTATCTGTCCTTTTGTTTTGATTGTATATGTCCATTAAGACACTGTACTGTTTGACTTTTCTTCCATGCCTTTCATATCAATTCCTTTTATATCCCAGCATCAAGCACAGCCAAGAGATTACACAGAGTCGCTGCCTAGTGGCACGATATGGTATTACCACTATTAGAATTGACCTAACTATGGATAACCTGTAGAACTCTGGCCTCTGGGATGATTTTTATATGCAAATTTTGTCCCCTAGCTGGGGATTATATTTATATGAAGACCAGAAGAACAGATAACAAGCGGGCTCATAAGAAACATTGAAGCATAGACTCACCATTGATTGAACATATTGACCCACTATATTCTTGGTCCTCTGTCAAATATTATGGTGCACTCTTGAAGCCCAGCTCTCTTTATAGAACCACAATAGTGCCAATGTAAGTTTTCTTGATTTTCAGTGGGGGTAATTGGGGCAAGACTCCTAAAAGCATAACTAAATTTAGTGCTATTGACCCCAAATTTGACCAGGATGACTGTAATATTTAGAGGAAGGATGTGCCACCACAAATTATGTCAAAAAACTCAAAACCAAAAAGACAACCCACTGAATGGGAGACGATATTTTCAAGTCATATATCCGATAAGGGTTGACATCCAAAATACAGAGGGTGTCAAAAAAGGTATACACATTTTAAGAAAGGAAAACTGTACTGAAATTGTAATACTCAATATACACTAATAACAAAAGATGAATACAAGTCGCGTTTGACTTCTACAATTACAAGAGGTGCTCGAAATGGTTACCATCAGCGTCCAGAAACTTCTGGTTATGCCAAACTACTGCTTAAGCAAAACTGACCAAAGTGTCCACTTGCATACATTTTCCTGGCACTTCTAGTATGTAAGAAACTCATACAACTCAATAACAAAAAAGTAAACAATACGATTTAAAAATGGGCAGAGAACATGCAAAGACATTTCTTCAAAAAAGACATACAGATGGCCAAGAAACATATGAAAAGATGCTCAACGTCAATGATCATCAGACAAATACAAATGAAAACCACAATGAGATATCAACTCACACCTGTCAGGATGGCCATTATCAGTAAATCAGCAAACAACAAGTGTTGGCATGGATGTAGAGAAAAGGAAACCTTTGTGCACTGTTTGTAGGACTGCAAAGTGGTGCAACCACTATAAAAAACAGTACGGAGATTCCTCAAGAAACTACAAATGGATATACCGTACAACTCGGAAATTCCACTTCTGGATATTTATCCAATGACAATGAAAACAGATTTCTAGTCAAGATGGCGGAGTAAGTAAATGCTGTGTTCACCTCCTCGTAGGACCACATCAATTACAACTGCACTATACAAAATAACCATCACTGAGAACCTCCTGAAATATAGCTGAGCCGAAGCCCTACAACTAAGGACATCCAGAAGAAGCCACCTTGAGACTGGTAGGAGGGGCAGAGATGTGGAATGGGCAGGTCCCACATCTGCCTGTGACCATTAAATATTGGGAGGGATATCTCGACTGCAGAGGTCCCCGCCTCTCCCCAGAGGAGCAAGGGGCCCAGTGCCAGACCAGGCTCCCCAGCCCAGGGTTCCAGTGCCAGGGAGAGAAGCCCCCATAACATCCAGCTGTGAAAACCAGCAGGGACTGTGGCTGGGTGAGATGGAGGGCGGCTGCTTTCCCAGGCGCTCCTCTTAATGAGCCCACACACAGACTTACTTGATGATGGACTCACTCGCTTTGAGCTCCAGTGCTGGGGCAGCAGCTCAAAAGGCACCACGGGGCTAGTCACGTGGTGCGTTGGTGAAGAGTTGGCTTGGGATGCTAGCTCTGAGCAGCAGGGCCCCAGTTCGGATCCCACATGAGGGCCAGTGATGCTGTGCCCTCTACAGCTAAGATGGTGAACAACAGCTCGACCTGAGCTGGGCTGCCGTGAGTCGCCGGCAATGGTGTAGGCTGCAGTGGGGCTACAGTGGGCTGCCATGAGCTGCCAAGAGCTGCTGTGAGCAGCCATCCGGAGGCCGGTGACCGATCTGCCTCACTCAGGAAGAGTGCAATGACGAGACAAACATGGGCCAGTGAAGCGACGTCCTCCACAACTAGACTGAAGAACAAAAGGACAGCAACTTGTCTGTTCCCCTTCCCCAGTTCCCCAATGCTGTTCCCCTCCCCCAATTCCCCAATAAAATCTTAAAAAAAAAAGGCACCGGGGACATACGGGAGGGAACGAGTTGTCCGGCCTCAGGACGTGGGCTGGAGGGACAGCATCCTCCGAGACTGAGGAGCCGGCAGAAGCCATTGTCGCTTTGTTGAGCCCTCCTGCTTCCTGCCTGCAGACACAGGTGGGCGCCATGTCTGAGTCTCCATCAAACTGGCCAACACCATTCACCCTGCCGTTGTGATTCCCTAAGACCCCGCCATACCCAACTTTCAGGCCCACCCAAGCTGCTTCCAGTGGTTTTTCCATATAAACAGTCTGCCTTAGCTCACGCTGAGGACTTTCCTAAAATCTCTCAAAGGTTCACAAAACCCAAACAAGCAACATCTGGCTTCAGAGGGTCCCATACCTCTAGCTGAGCAACCTTAAGTCCGGCACCAGATTCAGCCAGTCTTGGTTTGTAGCTTGGCCTCTTGAGGCACCTTTAAGCACAGTGTGGGCAACGGCCATCTATGGATTGCTTTGTGGTTCACCTAGCAGTTGGCCCCAGGCAGGGCACAGATTGCAGCTGAGCTTGGCCTACAGCAGGGCCCCTCCCAGGAGGCCAGCTTTGGATTGGGCCAGAGCATTACCCAAACACCTCCTAGGAAGGTGATCTGTCGATGGATGAATGGATAAAGAGGAGGTGGTACATATATACAATGGAATATTGCTCAGCCAGGGAAGGGAATGGGTTCTTTCCATCTGCAGTGAAATAAGTCAGGCAGAGAAGGACAAATACCCTATGATCTCACTTATATGTGGAATCTAAAAAACAAAATTAACAAACAAAACAGAAACAGACTCATAGATACAGAGAACATTTTAATGGTTGCCAGAAGGGAGGGTTGGGGGTGTGGCTGAAAAGGGGAAGGGATAAGAAATACAAACTAGTAGCTACAAAGTAGTCATGAGGATGTAAAGTAAAGCACAAGGAATATAGTAAATAATATGATAATAGCAGTGCATAGTGCCTGTTGAGCACTAGACTAGTCAGGGAAACCACTTCTTCAATTATATAAATGTCTAACCACTATGCTGTACACCTGAAAGTAACATAAAATAATATTGAATGTCAAGTGTAATTGAGAAATATGTGATGGGGAATAAGAGGTACAAATTTCCAGGTATAAAACAAGTAAGTCACGGGATGTAACCTACAACATAGGGAATAGCATCAGTAATGATATGGTGCCAGATGTTAACAGACTGAGGCAAATATCACCTCTACTCTATATAATTGAAAACATTTTAAAACTTGGAGCCTAAAAATAAAATTATGTTTGATTTTAAACCATGGTACTTTCTCCTACTCCCCACCGGAAATAGCCCTAGAGTGCCCACAGAACAGGGAGACCAATGACGTCACAGTAGAATTTATGATGTCAGCTGTTCCGTAACCTAGACTACTAGAAACTCTGCTAGAGTTTCTTTTGCCCCTGAAGCTGCGCATCTCGTCTCTTTGTACTTAAGCCAAGATGAAAGCTTCACTTTGGCTGTGCGGTGTTTTGTGTTGGGCTTCTTGCTGGTGTGCCAGTAAGTCAGAGACACTTGAACATCTTTTCTCCTTGAATTTCTGAAGACCTATGTCCTGTTCCTCCTCTTCTCCCTGTTTTACTGCCTACTGCTTTCCAAACCGTTTCATCACCTCTCCTCCACTGCCTTCTCCTAGTCTTCTTTCCCCACTTTTGTTTCTACAATTTCTCTTCCTCTCTTTACATCTATTTCTTTGACTGTCCCCTTTTCCCTATCTTCTCCCTTCTCTTTTATTATCCCCTAATAAGATGGGACATCTTTTGGTACCATTCCTTTTTCTATTTCTAAATTTCCTTCAATAAATGCTCAGATAAGAAGGGGGGAACAGTAGCATCAGGTTATGATCATGGTACAAATACCACACTCACACCCACTTACACATATGCAGTCACATATGTGTAGGAAGTTAGGCCACATTGGTGGGTAGCAGAAACTTTATAGCTGAAGCCATTCAGATTTAGCAGTTAACTCTAAAATCAGAAATGTCTTCAGCACTGAGAGAAGAGATTGATTTTCATGCTCTCTTAACCCTTCCCTTTCCCTATCACAGTCTTTGCAGTGCCGCAAAATCAGAAGCAGTGGGTTAGCTCAAGTTCACTGACTCCAAGCATACCACCACTGGATATCTTCAGTGACCCACCATGGCTAGTGTCCATGCCTGCTAATTGCCAGGGCATTGTCCTGAGTAAGTGGTGGATTCTTTCTACAGCTAATTGTCTTCAGAAAACGTGAGTAGGGGCAGAGCCCATGGTCTTGGGGCTAGGGTGAGTGTTGGGTGACATTTTTCCCTTCAGTACTCCTACTGGTGGATCCTTCCAGAGAAACAGACTGAAGAACATGTTCATATGGACCCTTTTCTGGTACCAAAGTCAGATAATATTCTTGGTCCTACTCCCTAGCTAACATCTTTTCCGCCTTTCCACTCTTAACCTCTCTTTCCTTCTTTCTCTCCTTCCCTACCTTCTCCATTTCCTTAACATACAGATATTGAGTGTCTGCTCTTGTCAGGCTCAGAACTAAGCTCTGTGGAGTCACAGATGAGGATTTGTTAGCCTTAGTGGAGGGTGCAGCATATTTAATAAAATATAAAGGAAGGTCTTCTCTGCAATCTGAGGGAATTGGATTTTATCACAAATATAATAAGTACCAGCTTTTCTGTCTTGATTGTGGGCAACATCATTCTACCCATCACTAAGGTTTTAAACTAGAATTTGTCCATGATTTCATCTCACATCAACTGAGTTGCAAAATCCTGCTGATTTCTTCTTCCAGTTCTTTTCCTTACCTTCTTCCCCATTGCTATGGCTCTAATTCTTGTATTCATGATGTTGATTCTGTACCTTAACAGCTCTCCATTCTTTAATCTATGCCCTGTAATTTCTAAAACTGAATATGAAATCTTTCTCTTTCTGCCCAGAGTTGTTTTTTTTTTTTTGAGGGCAGTGTCACCAGCCCTCATATGTGGGACCCGAACCAGGGCCTCTGGCTTCCCAAGCCAGCGCCTAACCACCGTGCCACTCAGCCGGCCCCCTCCCAGAGTTTTTAATAATATATCTTTTCACAATTGTATATTACTGTCCACTAGCATTGTACAGAGGTTAGCACTTCTTCCTCCATGGAATTTTGTATTTAACGTTTTAGTATGGAAAATGTCATAATGTATACAAGTAGAGTTTGAATAAGCAGTCCTTCCCTTCCCAATGTATAGAAGAGGATATTAAGAAACAGGTATATAAAGCAACTTTCTCTAGATCAACTATTTTGTGGGGAGTGGTGGAGATGTGGAGGAGCCCAAAGCCCAGAACCAGGACTTGCACAGGCACAGCATGGTCCAAACCACACTGTATTGAATAAGTTTCTAGAATTAAGGTAAATATGTTTTTGAATACAGGTAAAATTGGGTCATCTCATTCCTTTGACTTTTATATAAGCTGTCAAACAATTCCTTTCACAAGGAGGCATAATGGATAAGATGTTTTCTCTTAATTTTTAAAAAGTATATTCTTGTCCCTCTTTTTCTTTCCTTAGGGAGTCTTCAGACCTGAACATTTCAGGAGTCATTGACTCAAAGAGCATTGCACACAGCCATAAAATCTGCCTCCATCCCAGCTTTGATCCCGAATTTGAAAACCATCCAGCCAAAGCAGATATAGGTGTGGTTCTTCTGGAAGAGCCTCTCTATGAGGCTGATGTGCCACTACCTCATGCTCCTAATATCTCTTTGAAGAGCTGTTCTAGGTGTCATTATGAAGTCTGCCAGGTGTATCAATATCAGAGTAAGTAAAAGGAGCCAGGGTACACTGCTTTATGAGTTTAACTCTAACAACTGGTTTTGCAAAGAAATTAAGTTTCTGTGAAGATGGCAAAAGAATCTGGAGGAAATATTCAAAATTCTAAATTCCACACCACCCCATTTTATTGGAGGGTAAATTGAGGCTAAGGAAGGAAGGGGATATTCCCAGGATTAAACCTCTTCCCTCTCAGTACAGAACTCTTTTTATTTCCTGGTTAAGGCAGGTGTGGGAAACTCAGAAAGCACAGTGGAACAATGTATGATCTGAAGGGAGAAGAGAAAGGGGGGGGGCGTGCCTTGGGAAAACTGTGTCATTGATTCAAGAGAATATGGCAAACCAAGCCCAGAGTTTAGGTGGACTGGGTCTCACAATAACATCCATCATCCATCCCCTCAGGTAACACGGAGTTTGGAACCACAGAAGTAAAGAAGCTGTCAGTACAGCTGCTGGACTTCTCAATGTGCCACCACGGACATTCCCACTTGACTGAGACTGAGGGCTTGTGCATTCAGAGCGAGCTGCAGCAAGACTGTTTGGTATTTATTTCACCAGGGCAACATCAAGCGTGGGAACGGGGGGCCGGCCGGGTGGCGCGGTGGGTAAGAGCTGGCTTGGGACGCCAGCGGCCCCGGTTCGGGTCCCACATGTGAGGGCCAGTGACACTGCCCTCAAAAAAAAAAAAAAGAGTGGGAGGGCGAAGTAGAAATGTAAAATTCCACAAATGTGTGGTAACCTGGAGATAACAGATCATAGGGAAGTTTGTTCATTGGTCCCAGGCAAATAAATCAATCTAGGAAGTTTCATTGAACATTTGAAAGGTGTCGAGTTTACCACAAGGAAGACCCTTGAAACCAATAAGAAAAAAAAATCAATAGATGTGAAGTGGAAAGAGATCTCTCTGTTTCTAATTTTATTATAGTCTATCCTCAGGCACTGTAATGAACGGAGTATGGCTTAAATTTAGGAATGGGGGTTAAAAGACATAAATGCACCTGAGTTCATCAGCGATAAATGGAATGGCTATAGAAAACAAAGCCCTGTGCAATGATGATTGCTATGTGCAAAGGTAGTATGAAAATTAGCAAGACATGTACTGACCAGTTAGGTGGCATGCACACGAGTGATATCAAGGAAGCTTCAAGGGAAGCCCTAACCTGAATTTGGGAGGTCATGGACTAAATTACTGGAGGATGTCATAGGCCTTGGGAGCCAAGTCTTTCAGAGATGAGGACTTAAGTAAGCAAGTATGGTTGGAACAACATTTCAGATAGAGATAGAGGAAACAGCGAATGCAAATTTTAAAAGGCAGTAGCATGGCTCATGGTGGAGAGTGGCAGGAGCTTAGATAAATACCAATATTTCTATACATATGTACTGAGTATCAGACCTTGTGTTAATATCTAGAAACACAATGTTGGAAAAAGACTTGGAGCAAATTCTTAGATACCACCAAGTTTATTTGATGAAATAGATAAGAAACAGACTTGAAACAGGATCTCCAGGACCTCACAGTGTGAGAGGGGAGATAACGAACCCAGACTGGCCACAATTATCATATGGTTTATAGTCTGATGAGTATGTCAGAGGGACAGACCATGGTCCTCGCCTCAGAGATAACCCACTCTTGAGGGGATACAGAAGGCAGTCCAGTAAAAGAAATAAGCAAAAATACATATTGTATACACTATAATAGGTATCTGCATAGTGTGCGGTTAGCACTGAGGATACAAGGAAGCGGTGCTCAATTTTAATTGTGTTGAAATTAACCTTGTAGTTCTAAAAGATCAGGAGCCATTAACTAAATGGTGTAAGGAGTATAAATGAGGGGACGGCGTTTAGGTTAAAAGTAACAGAATAAGCCAAATCTGACAAGGCTAAACCTACATGGGTGTATGGGATGGGAGCAATACAGACATGCATCATAAGGGGACAAATTATAAAGGTTTTTATATTGTTAAGATACATACACTTTGTTACTTAGGGAATAGCTGGCCATGGAAGGATTTTTTCTTAAAAGATTTTATTCGGGAATCGGGGAAGGGGAACAGACAAGTTGCTGTCCTTTGTTCTTCAGTCTAGTTGTGGAGGACGTTGTTTCACTGGCCCATGGTGGTATTGTCATTGCGCTCTTCCTGGATGAGGCAGATTGGTCGCCGGCCTCTGGATGGCCGCTCACCGCGGCTATTGGCAGCTCACACTGGCTGCCCGACGCTCACTGTAGCCTATGGCAGCCCAGTGCAGTAGAGGCTGCAGCCTACACCGTCTCCGGGGCTCGCACAGCCCAGCTCCAGATGGAGCTGTTGTTAGCTGTAGAGGGCAGTGTCACTGGCCCTCATGTGGGATCTGCTCCGGGGCCGCTGGCATCCCAAAACCAGCTCTCAACGAATGCGCCACTCAGCCGGCCCTCATGGAAGGATTTTGAGAAGAGAATTGACATGAAAAATTTTACGTTTTAGAGATTACTCTGATGAGTAGTGTAAAGAATGGCACAGAGAGGAAAGCCCACTGAAGGAATCTGATGCAATAATTTAGGAAAGGGAGCCTCTAGGCACTATTTCCATTCTGATACAATAGACTCTGAACTAAGTTAAGGCAATAAGGATGAAACAGCCCACATTCTCATGGAACTTACATTTTTGATAAAGGGTGACCAAAAATAAAAATATAATAAGGGGAGTGGTAATAAAGACTTCAAATAGAATATATTAGAGTAACATAGATAGGACAAGAGTTACTGTGACCTTGAATCCTGTATGCAACCTGAAACTGAGACAACTAGACTCCAAAATTAAACTTAGCCTAAAGTACCTATAAGACGAATCAGGCTTATGCAGTTGTTGCTATCTGGACTGAATCCTACTTATTAGGATTAGGTGATGAGGAAAGGCATTCATAAAGAAGTAACATTTCCATAAACTTTATGAAAGAAGTGATGAAGCAAGTCATGAGGATTTCAGGAGAATAAGGTTACAAGCAGATAAAAGCACCATAAAGATTCTGAGGTGATAACACCTCTGGTGCATTTAAATAATACAAAGGAAGCCCGGTGGCCGTTGGAGACTAGACAGAGTAAGAAGGATAAAAGGTGAGACCAAGGAGGTAACAAGGGGCTAGACCTTGAAGGGCTTCGTGACTCATTGTAAGGATTAATCTCTGAATGTGAGCTTGCAGAGGAGCCATGGGAGAGTTTTGAAGCAGGATGAAATGTTGTGTTATATTTTAACACGATAATTCTAAATGTTAGATTAAGATTAGACTGAAGGGGGACAAGAAGTGTGACTTTTCATAAAAAGATCATACGTGGTAGCAGCACCAGTGGTCCTGAATGGGATTTTGGGAAAAAACATATTGAAACTAACACAGGACATTGTTTGCTGATGTACTGGTGGCAGGGGTGAAAGAAGTAGAGACATCAGGATGACTTTAAGGTTTTTGACCTGAGCTGTTGGGTGGATGGAGGGGACATTGAAAGAAGAGCAAGGTGTAGGGGAGGTTTTGTACGAAGAAGATCGGGGGTTCTGTTTTTTGTTCTTTTTTAATAGTAAGTTTGAGACGACTCTTAGACATATAACTGCAATGCTTAGTAAGTAGTTGGTGGTGAGAGTATGAAAACCTGTCTCATCTAAATAGTCCTAGCACTTCCTATATTCTCTCTTTATCTACTCTGTTTCAATTGTGTGTGACCTGGGCCGGCCGAGTGGTGTGGTGGTTGGGCACTGGCTTGGGAAGCCGGCAGCCCCGGTTCGGGTCCCACATATGAGGGCCAGTGACACTGCCCTCAAAACAAAACAAAACGAAACAAAAAAATCAATTGTGTGTGACCATGTCTTAAATTGTTAGCCTTTGAGAGATCCTTGACAATAGACCTCACATTACATTTATTTCCATCTCTCACACAGTGTGTGAGCTTTATTCATGTAGATTGCATAGGTGACATATATATATAATAAATTATAATATTTATTATAATACTTACAGAAGTATATATATATATATATAATTTAATTTCTTGGTTTCCTTATTCAGGTGCAGCAAGGCAGTCCTGTCTTATGCTTCCTAAAGAGCCACTGGGAACTGGTTGGCCTGATCCATGAGACATCAAAGATATGTGATGACCCCACAATTGTCATCAGGACAACCCCCTACTTTACCTGGATAAAACAGTTTATCAAGGCATCCAAGAACCAATTGGATCTTGCTACATCCCTACGCTGCAGGATCTCTCATGGGAGTGAGAATGTCCCTCAAGGCAGACAGGGCCATAACTACCTTTTGAACCTGGCCTCACATAGGTTTTTTATACAGCCTTTGGAGGGGAGCTTAGGGACTTCTTCACAAACCAAACATCTCAAAAATTCTCCAACATTTCTTAATTATAATGGTGCAGACAATTTTTATGACAGTTCTAAGGTTTTCCCTGTAAAAAGCCAGATCCCCCAAGGTACCAAATTTCTAGGGGAACAATCGTGGACCACAATTGCTGTTGTCGGATCACAAGAATATCCTAGAGATAATTCAGCTCAATATCAACATTCCCCTTCACCTCATACAGGTGATCCATGGAATTCCCTAGTAGCTAAAACAACTACGCCTTCTTTAGCTCCAACTATTTCTGACAGAGGCTTATCATATGATCTTTCTAAGGCTGAGAGAGCTGAACACTGGGATTACCCAGCGTCTGATAGTGCTAAATCTTTGGATCAAATCATAAGTCCTTCTAGATATTATGAAGATGCACCCCAGGGTTCCAATGGGACTCTTACAACTAGATCATGGGCTCAAACAACTGTTACTATAGCTGGACACTTCAGTTCCGTGACGGACAATACAGTTCAGTCTTGGGTTCAACCCATTACAAATACAGGTGGATATTGGGTTCAACGTACTGTTTATACAGCTAGTACCCCACCAAGAACTTTCCCTTCACGTGATACAGTGCGACTCTGGAAAGCCCTTTCTATAGGTAAACCCACTAGTAGAATAGCTGAGTCCCAGGATTCTCTAGCAGTCAATACAATGGAACCTTTAGGTGCACACGTTGCTGAAAGCAAATGGGTTCCTCAACCAACTGCTATGATTGAACCCTGGAGTTCTTCTTCTGAACATTATTCAGGAAGGACAAAGGATCAATCTATGACAGATTCAGTAAGATCTCACATTCATGCTGTAATTGATAGGGGTGAACTCCAGATTCTACCAACAGCTAACATGGGTGAATCTTTAGCTCCCTCTAAAGTAGCTACACATGCATCCCTAGAAGCTCCTTCTGGGGATAAAATTGTCTTTTCCCAAGGCCAGCCTACTACAACTCCATCCCAAGATCAACCAACTACAGCTCCATCTCAAGCTCAATCTACTACAACTGTATCCCAAGGCCAATGCGCTATAATGCCATCCCAAAATGAATCTACTACAACTGCATCCGAAGGCCAGTATGTTACAATTCCATCCCAAGGTGAATCTAGTGCATTCCATGGCCAATATGCGACAGTTCCATCCCTAGATGAATCTCCTACAACTGCATTCCATGGCCAATATGCTACAATTCCATCCTTAGGTGAATCTACTACAACTGCATTCCATGGCCAATATGCTACAATTCCATCCCTAGGTGAATCTAGTGCATTCCATGGCCAATATGCGACAGTTCCATCCCTAGATGAATCTCCTACAACTGCATTCCATGGCCAACATGCTACAATTCCATCCCTAGGTGAATCTACTACAACTGCATTCCATGGCCAATATGCTACAATTCCATCCCTAGGTGAATCTACTACAACTGCATTCCATGTCCAATATGCTACAATTCCATCCCAAGGTGAATCTAGTGCATTCCATGGCCAATATGCGACAGTCCCGTCCCTAGATGAATCTCCTACAACTGCATTCCTTGGTCAATATGCTACAATTCCATCCCTAGGTGAATCTACTACAACTGCATTCCATGGCCAATATGCTACAATTCCATCCCTAGGTGAATCTACTACAACTGCATTCCATGACCAATATGCTACAATTCCATCCCTAGGTGAATCTACTACAACTGCATTCCATGGCCAATATGCTACAATTCCATCCCTAGGTGAATCTACTACAACTGCATTCCATGGCCAATATGCTACAATTCCATCCCTAGGTGAATCTACTACAACTGCATTCCATGGCCAATATGCTACAATTCCATCCCTAGGTGAATCTAGTGCATTCCATGGCCAATATGCGACAGTTCCATCCCTAGATGAATCTCCTACAACTGCATTCCATGGCCAATATGCTACAATTCCATCCCTAGATGAATCTACTACAACTGCATTCCATGGCCAATATGCTACAATTCCATCCCTAGGTGAATCTACTACAACTGCATTCCATGGCCAATATGCTACAATTCCATCCCAAGGTGAATCTAGTGCATTCCATGGCCAATATGCGACAGTTCCATCCCTAGATGAATCTCCTACAACTGCATTCCATAGTCAATATGCTACAATTCCATCCCTAGGTGAATCTACTACAACTGCATTCCATGGCCAATATGCTACAGTTCCATCCCAAGGTGAATCTACCACAACTTCATCCCAAGGCCAATATACTACAACTCCATCCAAAGCGAAATCTTCATTTGGATCTGTGACACAACTTGGAACTGGCATGGTGCTCCATAGGCAACCTGAAGCTGAGACAGTTTGATTTTAATCTCAGCCTTAGCCTAAAGTATCTGTAACATGAAGCAGCAATAAATAAGTGTTCTTATCTTGACTTAAGCCCCTCATTTATTAAAACAGTTGCTTTTACTCCCTTGGAACTATACCTGGCCTCACCTCATTTCAAGTATTTTGTATTCTAATGGCAAACCAAATAAAATTCATCACATTCCAAAACATTAAAACCATAATCAACTGTAAAAATATAGATGCTGACTTTGTGAATGAGATATTGTTGTGTACTAGATTTTATCATCTCTAAGAGGTTTAGACTTTGTTCTTGTGGACAAATAAGTTACATGCAGATCAACTTAATCTTTTAAAATCTTGTTTTTTAAAAAAATTTTATTTCAAGATAATTTTATATTCACAGGAAGTTGTAAAAAATAATACAGAGAGTGGTTGAGCGCTGGCTTGGGATGCCAGCAGCCCCGGTTCGGGTCCCACCTATGAGGAACAGTGACACTGCCCTCAAAACAAAAACAAAAACAAAACAAAAGAAAAAATAATACAGAGAGATTCCAAGTACCATTTATAATGCATACTTTCCCTAAATTGTAAGATTTGGGAAAGCTGTAGTACATTATCACAATCAGAATATTGACATAGACATAATCTACAAATCTTATTCACATTTCCTATGTTATATTTGTAGTCATTTGTTTATATGTGTGTGTTTAGGTAGCAATTTTATGACACATGTAGGTTCAGTTATACACCTCCACAGTAGTTCCATCATTACAAAGACCCCTCATGTTGTCATTTTACAATCCACTGCCTTGCCACCAGAACCATGTCCCTAGCCCCTGGCAAATGTTAATCTGCTTTCCATCTCAAAATTTGGTCATTTTAAAATGTTGTGTAGATGAAATCATACAGTATGTGAGCTTTGCGACTGGCTTATTTCACTCAGCATAATTCCCACAAATTCATCCGAATTATTGCATATATTAATAATTCCTTTTAATTGCTCAGTAATTGCTCCAAGTTATGGATGTTTCACTGTTTCTTTAAACATTTACACACTGAAGGATACCTAGGTTGTTTCCAGTTTTTTACTACTACAAATAATAGTTGCAATGGACATCAGTATAAAGGCTTTTGTGTAAACATAAATTATGATGTCTCTGGGGTGAATGTCCAAGGGTACAATTACTGGGTCATATGGTAATCGCATATTCAGAGTATTATTGAAATTTTATTGAGCTAATTTATTTTTTTTAAAGATTTAATTGGGGAATTGGGGGAGGGGAACAAATAAGTTGCTGTCCTTTTGTTCTTCAGTCTAGTTGTGGAGGGCATTGCTTCACTGGCCCATGTTGGTGTTATCATCGGGCTCTTCCTAGGTGAGGCAGATCGGTCATCAGCCTCTGGATGGCCACTCACAGAGGCTCTTGGCAGCTCACGCCGGCTGCCGACCGCTCACGGTAGCTTAAGGCAGCTCACTGCAGCTCCACTACGCCACTACCAGCGACTCACAGCAGCCCAGCTCCAGGTGGAGCTGTTGTTCACGATCTTAGCTGTAGAGGGCAGAGTCACTGGCCCTCATATGTGGGATCCGAACCGGGCCGCTGGCATCCCATGCCAGCTATTAACCAATGAACCACTCGGCCGGCCCAGATTGGACTTTTTTGAAACTAAGCATAATTCCCTGAAGATTCAATCAAGACAATGAGTGCAATAAGAGTTTTTCTTTATTTTATTTTATTTTATTTTATTTTATTTTATTTTATTTTATTTTATTTTAGCTGAGCCATCCTGCCACCTGTTGGCAGCCCAGCAGCAGCTAAGCTCAGGCCAGGAATTGAACCGGTGACCCTGTTGCTCAGAGCTCGCACTCTTGAACGAGCTCTTAACCAATTGAGCCAGTCAGCCGGCCCCAATCTATAGAATATCTTCATTGACATTTAAGGGCCAGCCGAGTGGCTCAGTTGGTTAAGAGCTCGCTCAAGAGTGCGAGCTGAGCTCTGAGCAACGGTGGTTCGATGCCAGCCCAAGCTGAGTGGCCGTTGAGCTGCCAACAGGTAGCAGGATGGCTCAGCTAAAAGAAAAAAAAGAAAAAAAGAAAAATCCCAGGATCAGGTGGCTTAACTCATGAATTGTACCAAACACTTAAAGTATTAAAACCAGTCTTTCCCAAACTCTTTCAAAAAGTAGAAGAGGAGGGAAACTATCTAACTTATTCGATAAGGCCAGTATTACCCAGATACCAAAGATGAAGACATCACAAGAAAAAACACAGCTTCGGCCCTATATCTCTTATGAATATATAACAGATGCAAAAATCCACCACAAAACACTAGCAAACCAAATCCAGTAGCATATCAAAAGAATTATACACTGTAACCAAATGCAGTTCATCCCAGGAATGCAAGAATGGTTTAATATAAGAAAATTTAATGGGGCCGGCCAAGTAGCTCAGTTGGTTAAGAGTTAGCTTAAGAGCACCAGCTCTGAGCAACAGGGCTGCCAGTCCGATTCCCACATGGGCCAGTGAGCTGCGCCTGAGCGGAGCTGCCCGTGAGCTGCCAACAGGTGGCAGGATGGCTCAGCTGGTGAGAGCAAGTGGTCCTAACAACAAGACTGCCCGTTAAACTCCTGGATGGGATGGTGGCTACGCCCACCTGTAACTAAGACTGAACTCAGCACCTTGAGCTGAGCTGCCACCTGGGTGGCTCAGTGGATAGAGTGTGCGCTCTTAACAAGGCTGCTGGTCTGACTCCCACATGCGATGGTGGCTACGCCTGCCCCCCCCCCCAACTAAGAGAACTCGGCACCTTGAGCTCACAGGCCACAACCTGCTGCCCAGGACTAACATGGCGACTGGCGCCCTCAACAACGAAGACCGAAGAACAACAACTTTGCTGGTCCCCTTCCCCAATTCCCCAACACTGTTCCCCTCCCTCAATTCCCCAATTTTTTTTAAAAAAAGTATTACTTTATATTTGAGTCTTTCTTTTTGAAATTCCTTTGAACTTGAAAGCCAGCATGAAGGAAGAGGAAGTGGGACGTCAGTGTTAGGACTGGGTTCCTGATAAGCCAGGCAACTGGTTTATTGTCTTCACTTTTTACTTTTATTGTGTGTATTTATTTTTATTGTTCACTCTTTTATTGTGTTCACTTGTCATACAGCACTTTGGCTCTTCATACGAGGACCCCTTTCACCCTAACCATCATCTAACCTCCTCCGTCACCGCTCCACCATTCATCCAGAGAAATGTTTCAAGAATTTCCCAATGTAGAAGCACTGCTTACTTATCATATAGCTCGTGAAAAATACAGACAACAGAATATATAATATTTAAATCACTGCTAGCGGGCCGGCCGACTGGCACGGTGGTTAATCACTGGCTTGGGCCGCCAGCGGCCCGGTTCGGGTCCCACGTATGAGGGCCAGTGACACTGCTCTCAAAAAACACACCAAAAATCACTGCTAGCATCCTGAGGCTAGCATGGCTAAGTATTTAGTGTTTTCCGTCTAGTGTCTCATTATGAGTTCCAACTGCAAACCACCAATCCTGGTCCCAGAGACCGGAGCTAAAATCAAAGGGACAGATTTAGGGTGGGTGGGTGCCTTTTGTCTCTCCTTGTTTGACGTCTCAGTTACAATTTTCTCTTAGCTCTTTTGAAATGATAAAAGTATAATGTAGTTGAAAATGGAACGCAGAACCTAAGAAAACCTGGGTTTCTAGACAACTTGAGGGGTGGAAGAGAAGTGGGAGGTGAATGAATCAGCCAAATTCTGGGAAGGTGAGTGGAGTTGGAAAGTTGATAGATCTACTGATTTATTGGCTCAGGGTCAGTCAATTACTCCAGCCCAGCAAAGGAGATCAGAGCAGAGCTGGGGTGGCGGGAGGGAGTGGCGCAGGGAGCTATTGGCACCAAGAAAATCTGGACCAGAGAGCTGCGTGATCCTACCGCAGCGTCACCGTTGGGGGGTTTTGCCCCGCTGCTGCCTGCGGAGGTGTAGCCGCCGCGGCTGGCTGCAGCGCCCGGCGCGCTCCTGCAGGACTGGTCACAGCGCGTCGCCAGCCTCTGCACCTCGGCCCAGGGCACCGCGGCCTCAGCACCGCCTTCAGCCCTGCAGTCCTGGCCGCCGCCTCTCCTTCCACCGCCGCCCCCGGCGCCGCTGCTGCTGACATTCTGGTGCGTCTGTCCCTGCGGCGGGCAGAGCCGGTCCCTGCAGCTACCCGACGCGTGCACTGTCCTGCGAAAGTTGGCCGTCAGCCGACCGCAGGGAACTATTACACTCCAGTCAAGAGGAGGCTGGTACTAAGGGAACGATGGAAGGGCCGGAGAAACTACCGGACTGCGGCCCAGGAGCCGCCGCTGGGCCAGGGGACGGCGGGACACAAGGGGAAGGTGCTGATGAGGACTCAGGAGCACAGCGGCCAAAAGGACCTACCGGTTGTCCGTTACATACGGACCTCGTGGAAAGTCTCCCTGTGAAAGTTCAGTGGCGTGTGTTAGCCCTGGAAAAGCTTCACACGAGAGTGGCAAGTCTGGACTCCAAAAGCCTGAGGGAATTTCATGGGATCGAAAGAAAGTTTGCTGAAATGTATCAACCCTTATTGGCAAAAAGACGTCAGACCCCCAATGCCACCTATGAGCCTACAGAAGAGGAATGTGAATAGAAAGCACCCTCAGAGAACTCTGACGACGACGAGATGTGTGATGAGGAAGAGATGTGCGCTAATGAGGAGGCTCTGGTACATGAATGCGTGCGTGAGGATGACGGTTCCCGGGACGGTTATTATGATCACGCTGCTGAGGAGGGTGACGACCGATGGCATCGAGGCTGCTGGAGAACATAATAAAGAAGAAGGTCCTCAAGGAATTCCCGAGTTTGGGCTGACTGTCTCAGAAAATGTGGACACACTCACTCCTTCGATTAAGAACTATGATGAGCCTATTTTGAAACTGCTGACAGATACTAAAGTGAAGTTTGCAGATCCTGGCGAGCCTCTCAGTTTCGCACTAGAATTTCACTTCACACCCAGTGAATATTCCAAAAATGAGCTGTTGACAAAGACCTATGTGCTGAAATCAAGGCTAGCACATTATGATCCCCGCCCCTACAGGGGAACTGCAATTGAGTATTGCACAGGCTGTGACATAGATTGGAATGAAGGAAAGAATGTCACTTTGAAAACCATCAAGAAGAAGCAGAAACACCGGATCTGGGGACCAATCCGAACTGTGACCGAAGATTTCCCCAAGGATTCATTCTTCAATTTCTTTACTCCCTATGGAATCAACTTCAATGGGAAGGATGGAAATTATGGTTTTTCACTTGGTCACAATTTACGTCCTTACATAATCCCAAGGTCAGTGTTATTTCTCTCAGGTGGTGCGCTTGAATCTCAGCAGGAGGGGGTAGTCAGGGAAGTTAATGATGCAATTTATGACAAAATTATTTATGATAACTGGTTGGCTGCAATTGAGGAGGTTAAAGCCTGTTGCAAAAATCTTGAGGCAATAGTGGAAGACATTGATCGCTAATGCAGGGTGTACATGGCCCTGAGATTAAGTCCTAGATCCAGTTACTGAAAAGAAGTTAATTATTCTTGTGTTGTGAATTTTTCTTAGTGTTAGTTAAAGCATATGGCTCAGAAATGTAAAAGAAGCTCAAATACTAATTCGTTTGACCTTGCAGTTTAGTAGTAGAATGCTTTCAAATAATGTAGACTGTGGTTTAAGGCATTAATATAGTCCGGTGTGCTTGACTCCTTCTGAAGTCCTTTTGTTATGTAGCTACTAATCTGTGGCTGTGAAAATTATCCAGACTGATAAATGAGATCCCTATTTATTTGGAAAGGAAATCTTGGAGAACCCACCCAAGGTTTTCTGCAGTTGTTATTTGGGTACTTTTGTTTGTTTAGTCCTTTAAGTGGGGTTAATTTTGTTGTGCCTGCTTCATTTTGCAATAAAAATGCAGTAGAATTTAAAACTTGAATGCTTAAGAAGAAGCCTGCATATGGTTAAGAATTTCAGGCAAAACCAACATGATTGGTAATAACAGCTTGTTCATATGCTCTTGTAATAAATAATGCAACTTACTTATACTGAAGTGATTGTTTATCAGTGAAGTATTAATCACAGTATTTTCAAAAGATTGCCACATATTGTTCTGTGTAATTGTGTAAGCAGAAGAGAAAGTACAACTTTTCTTTCTCTATAGTACGTTTAGTCATTCATTGAAAGTAATCCCTTCACCATTTTGAAAAGATTTTTCACGTTCTCTCATTTCAAAATAAAATGAACAAAATTTCAGAGCGTTTTTTTGTTTTGTTTTGTTTTTTTGTTTTAAAGATTTTATTGGGGACTTGGGCGAGGGGAACAGCGTTGGGGAATCGGGAAGGGCAACAGTCAAGTTGCTGTCTTTTTGTTCTTCAGTCTAGTTGGGGAGGACGTTGATTCACTGGCCCATTTTGGTATTGTCATTGCATTCTTCCCGGATCAGTCAGATCAGTCGGCGGCCTCTGGATGGTCGCTCACGGCGGCTATTGGCAGCTCACGCTGGCTGCCAGCCACTCACTGTAGCCTAGGGCAGCCCACTGCAGCAGAGGCTGCAGCTATGCCGTCCCGGGGACTCACAGCAGCCCAGCTCCAGGTGGAGCTGTTGTTAGCTGTAGAGGGCAGTGTCATTGGCCCTCAAATGTGAGATCTGAACCGGGGCCGCTGGCATCCCCAAACCAGCTCTTAGCCAATGCACCCCTCGGCTAGCCCTATTTTTTCATATATATAACAGCTTCAATATTTCAAAAAAAAAAAATTAAAAGTAAGCACTGGTAATTATGCAACTCAAATGTCCATTAGAAAGTCATTTTTGGATAAGTTCTTTTCCATTTATTGATATAGTCATATATTTTACTTACATGGTCGATAGAAATGTCATACAGTAAAACAAATTCTCCAAGGAGGATCAAGGCATGTCCTTCAGAATTTTGCCAAAGGAATGTGGGAAGCAAGGAGTGTGGGAAGCACGAGTCAGTTATCTGTCCTTTTGTTTTGATTGTATATGTCCATTAAGAAACTGTACTGTTTGACTTTTCTTGCATGCCTTTCATATCAATTCCTTTTATATCCCAGCATCAAGCACAGCCAAGAGATTACACAGAGTCGCTGCCTAGTGGCACGATATGGTATTACCACTATTAGAATTGACCTAACTATGGATAACCTGTAGAACTCTGGCCTCTGGGATGATTTTTATATGCAAATTTTGTCCCCTAGCTGGGGATTATATTTATATGAAGACCAGAAGAACAGATAACAAGCGGGCTCATAAGAAACATTGAAGCATAGACTCACCATTGATTGAACATATTGACCCACTATATTCTTGGTCCTCTGTCAAATATTATGGTGCACTCTTGAAGCCCAGCTCTCTTTATAGAACCACAATAGTGCCAATGTAAGTTTTCTTGATTTTCAGTGGGGGTAATTGGGGCAAGACTCCTAAAAGCATAACTAAATTTAGTGCTATTGACCCCAAATTTGACCAGGATGACTGTAATATTTAGAGGAAGGATGTGCCACCACAAATTATGTCAAAAAAACTCAAAACCAAAAAGACAACCCACTGAATGGGAGACGATATTTTCAAGTCATATATCCGATAAGGGTTGACATCCAAAATACAGAGGGTGTCAAAAAAGGTATACACATTTTAAGAAAGGAAAACTGTACTGAAATTGTAATACTCAATATACACTAATAACAAAAGATGAATACAAGTCGCGTTTGACTTCTACAATTACAAGAGGTGCTCGAAATGGTTACCATCAGCGTCCAGAAACTTCTGGTTATGCCAAACTACTGCTTAAGCAAAACTGACCAAAGTGTCCACTTGCATACATTTTCCTGGCACTTCTAGTATGTAAGAAACTCATACAACTCAATAACAAAAAAGTAAACAATACGATTTAAAAATGGGCAGAGAACATGCAAAGACATTTCTTCAAAAAAGACATACAGATGGCCAAGAAACATATGAAAAGATGCTCAACGTCAATGATCATCAGACAAATACAAATGAAAACCACAATGAGATATCAACTCACACCTGTCAGGATGGCCATTATCAGTAAATCAGCAAACAACAAGTGTTGGCATGGATGTAGAGAAAAGGAAACCTTTGTGCACTGTTTGTAGGACTGCAAAGTGGTGCAACCACTATAAAAAACAGTACGGAGATTCCTCAAGAAACTACAAATGGATATACCGTACAACTCGGAAATTCCACTTCTGGATATTTATCCAATGACAATGAAAACAGATTTCTAGTCAAGATGGCGGAGTAAGTAAATGCTGTGTTCACCTCCTCGTAGGACCACATCAATTACAACTGCACTATACAAAATAACCATCACTGAGAACCTCCTGAAATATAGCTGAGCCGAAGCCCTACAACTAAGGACATCCAGAAGAAGCCACCTTGAGACTGGTAGGAGGGGCAGAGATGTGGAATGGGCAGGTCCCACATCTGCCTGTGACCATTAAATATTGGGAGGGATATCTCGACTGCAGAGGTCCCCGCCTCTCCCCAGAGGAGCAAGGGGCCCAGTGCCAGACCAGGCTCCCCAGCCCAGGGTTCCAGTGCCAGGGAGAGAAGCCCCCATAACATCCAGCTGTGAAAACCAGCAGGGACTGTGGCTGGGTGAGATGGAGGGCGGCTGCTTTCCCAGGCGCTCCTCTTAATGAGCCCACACACAGACTTACTTGATGATGGACTCACTCGCTTTGAGCTCCAGTGCTGGGGCAGCAGCTCAAAAGGCACCACGGGGCTAGTCACGTGGTGCGTTGGTGAAGAGTTGGCTTGGGATGCTAGCTCTGAGCAGCAGGGCCCCAGTTCGGATCCCACATGAGGGCCAGTGATGCTGTGCCCTCTACAGCTAAGATGGTGAACAACAGCTCGACCTGAGCTGGGCTGCCGTGAGTCGCCGGCAATGGTGTAGGCTGCAGTGGGGCTACAGTGGGCTGCCATGAGCTGCCAAGAGCTGCTGTGAGCAGCCATCCGGAGGCCGGTGACCGATCTGCCTCACTCAGGAAGAGTGCAATGACGAGACAAACATGGGCCAGTGAAGCGACGTCCTCCACAACTAGACTGAAGAACAAAAGGACAGCAACTTGTCTGTTCCCCTTCCCCAGTTCCCCAATGCTGTTCCCCTCCCCCAATTCCCCAATAAAATCTTAAAAAAAAGGCACCGGGGACATACGGGAGGGAACGAGTTGTCCGGCCTCAGGACGTGGGCTGGAGGGACAGCATCCTCCGAGACTGAGGAGCTGGCAGAAGCCATTGTCGCTTTGTTGAGCCCGCCTGCTTCCTGCATGCAGACACAGGTGGGCGCCATGTCTGAGTCTCCATCAAACTGGCCAACACCATTCACCCTGCCGTTGTGATTCCCTAAGACCCCGCCATACCCAACTTTCAGGCCCACCCAAGCTGCTTCCAGTGGTTTTTCCATATAAACAGTCTGCCTTAGCTCACGCTGAGGACTTTCCTAAAATCTCTCAAAGGTTCACAAAACCCAAACAAGCAACATCTGGCTTCAGAGGGTCCCATACCTCTAGCTGAGCAACCTTAAGTCCGGCACCAGATTCAGCCAGTCTTGGTTTGTAGCTTGGCCTCTTGAGGCACCTTTAAGCACAGTGTGGGCAACGGCCATCTATGGATTGCTTTGTGGTTCACCTAGCAGTTGGCCCCAGGCAGGGCACAGATTGCAGCTGAGCTTGGCCTACAGCAGGGCCCCTCCCAGGAGGCCAGCTTTGGATTGGGCCAGAGCATTACCCAAACACCTCCTAGGAAGGTGATCTGTCGATGGATGAATGGATAAAGAGGAGGTGGTACATATATACAATGGAATATTGCTCAGCCAGGGAAGGGAATGGGTTCTTTCCATCTGCAGTGAAATAAGTCAGGCAGAGAAGGACAAATACCCTATGATCTCACTTATATGTGGAATCTAAAAAACAAAATTAACAAACAAAACAGAAACAGACTCATAGATACAGAGAACATTTTAATGGTTGCCAGAAGGGAGGGGGTTGGGGGTGTGGCTGAAAAGGGGAAGGGATAAGAAATACAAACTAGTAGCTACAAAGTAGTCATGAGGATGTAAAGTAAAGCACAAGGAATATAGTAAATAATATGATAATAGCAGTGCATAGTGCCTGTTGAGCACTAGACTAGTCAGGGAAACCACTTCTTCAATTATATAAATGTCTAACCACTATGCTGTACACCTGAAAGTAACATAAAATAATATTGAATGTCAAGTGTAATTGAGAAATATGTGATGGGGAATAAGAGGTACAAATTTCCAGGTATAAAACAAGTAAGTCACGGGGATGTAACCTACAACATAGGGAATAGCATCAGTAATGATATGGTGCCAGATGTTAACAGACTGAGGCAAATATCACCTCTACTCTATATAATTGAAAACATTTTAAAACTTGGAGCCTAAAAATAAAATTATGTTTGATTTTAAACCATGGTACTTTCTCCTACTCCCCACCGGAAATAGCCCTAGAGTGCCCACAGAACAGGGAGACCAATGACGTCACAGTAGAATTTATGATGTCAGCTGTTCCGTAACCTAGACTACTAGAAACTCTGCTAGAGTTTCTTTTGCCCCTGAAGCTGCGCATCTCGTCTCTTTGTACTTAAGCCAAGATGAAAGCTTCACTTTGGCTGTGCGGTGTTTTGTGTTGGGCTTCTTGCTGGTGTGCCAGTAAGTCAGAGACACTTGAACATCTTTTTCTCCTTGAATTTCTGAAGACCTATGTCCTGTTCCTCCTCTTCTCCCTGTTTTACTGCCTACTGCTTTCCAAACCGTTTCATCACCTCTCCTCCACTGCCTTCTCCTAGTCTTCTTTCCCCACTTTTGTTTCTACAATTTCTCTTCCTCTCTTTACATCTATTTCTTTGACTGTCCCCTTTTCCCTATCTTCTCCCTTCTCTTTTATTATCCCCTAATAAGATGGGACATCTTTTGGTACCATTCCTTTTTCTATTTCTAAATTTCCTTCAATAAATGCTCAGATAAGAAGGGGGGAACAGTAGCATCAGGTTATGATCATGGTACAAATACCACACTCACACCCACTTACACATATGCAGTCACATATGTGTAGGAAGTTAGGCCACATTGGTGGGTAGCAGAAACTTTATAGCTGAAGCCATTCAGATTTAGCAGTTAACTCTAAAATCAGAAATGTCTTCAGCACTGAGAGAAGAGATTGATTTTCATGCTCTCTTAACCCTTCCCTTTCCCTATCACAGTCTTTGCAGTGCCGCAAAATCAGAAGCAGTGGGTTAGCTCAAGTTCACTGACTCCAAGCATACCACCACTGGATATCTTCAGTGACCCACCATGGCTAGTGTCCATGCCTGCTAATTGCCAGGGCATTGTCCTGAGTAAGTGGTGGATTCTTTCTACAGCTAATTGTCTTCAGAAAACGTGAGTAGGGGCAGAGCCCATGGTCTTGGGGCTAGGGTGAGTGTTGGGTGACATTTTTCCCTTCAGTACTCCTACTGGTGGATCCTTCCAGAGAAACAGACTGAAGAACATGTTCATATGGACCCTTTTCTGGTACCAAAGTCAGATAATATTCTTGGTCCTACTCCCTAGCTAACATCTTTTCCGCCTTTCCACTCTTAACCTCTCTTTCCTTCTTTCTCTCCTTCCCTACCTTCTCCATTTCCTTAACATACAGATATTGAGTGTCTGCTCTTGTCAGGCTCAGAACTAAGCTCTGTGGAGTCACAGATGAGGATTTGTTAGCCTTAGTGGAGGGTGCAGCATATTTAATAAAATATAAAGGAAGGTCTTCTCTGCAATCTGAGGGAATTGGATTTTATCACAAATATAATAAGTACCAGCTTTTCTGTCTTGATTGTGGGCAACATCATTCTACCCATCACTAAGGTTTTAAACTAGAATTTGTCCATGATTTCATCTCACATCAACTGAGTTGCAAAATCCTGCTGATTTCTTCTTCCAGTTCTTTTCCTTACCTTCTTCCCCATTGCTATGGCTCTAATTCTTGTATTCATGATGTTGATTCTGTACCTTAACAGCTCTCCATTCTTTAATCTATGCCCTGTAATTTCTAAAACTGAATATGAAATCTTTCTCTTTCTGCCCAGAGTTGTGTTTTTTTTTTTTGGGCCGTGTCACCAGCCCTCATATGTGGGACCCGAACCAGGGCCTCTGGCTTCCCAAGCCAGCGCCTAACCACCGTGCCACTCAGCCGGCCCCCTCCCAGAGTTTTTAATAATATATCTTTTCACAATTGTATATTACTGTCCACTAGCATTGTACAGAGGTTAGCACTTCTTCCTCCATGGAATTTTGTATTTAACGTTTTAGTATGGAAAATGTCATAATGTATACAAGTAGAGTTTGAATAAGCAGTCCTTCCCTTCCCAATGTATAGAAGAGGATATTAAGAAACAGGTATATAAAGCAACTTTCTCTAGATCAACTATTTGGTGGGGAGTGGTGGAGATGTGGAGGAGCCCAAAGCCCAGAACCAGGACTTGCACAGGCACAGCATGGTCCAAACCACACTGTATTGAATAAGTTTCTAGAATTAAGGTAAATATGTTTTTGAATACAGGTAAAATTGGGTCATCTCATTCCTTTGACTTTTATATAAGCTGTCAAACAATTCCTTTCACAAGGAGGCATAATGGATAAGATGTTTTCTCTTAATTTTTAAAAAGTATATTCTTGTCCCTCTTTTTCTTTCCTTAGGGAGTCTTCAGACCTGAACATTTCAGGAGTCATTGACTCAAAGAGCATTGCACACAGCCGTAAAATCTGCCTCCATCCCAGCTTTGATCCCGAATTTGAAAACCATCCAGCCAAAGCAGATATAGGTGTGGTTCTTCTGGAAGAGCCTCTCTATGAGGCTGATGTGCCACTACCTCATGCTCCTAATATCTCTTTGAAGAGCTGTTCTAGGTGTCATTATGAAGTCTGCCAGGTGTATCAATATCAGAGTAAGTAAAAGGAGCCAGGGTACACTGCTTTATGAGTTTAACTCTAACAACTGGTTTTGCAAAGAAATTAAGTTTCTGTGAAGATGGCAAAAGAATCTGGAGGAAATATTCAAAATTCTAAATTCCACACCACCCCATTTTATTGGAGGGTAAATTGAGGCTAAGGAAGGAAGGGGATATTCCCAGGATTAAACCTCTTCCCTCTCAGTACAGAACTCTTTTTATTTCCTGGTTAAGGCAGGTGTGGGAAACTCAGAAAGCACAGTGGAACAATGTATGATCTGAAGGGAGAAGAGAAAGGGGGGGGGCGTGCCTTGGGAAAACTGTGTCATTGATTCAAGAGAATATGGCAAACCAAGCCCAGAGTTTAGGTGGACTGGGTCTCACAATAACATCCATCATCCATCCCCTCAGGTAACACGGAGTTTGGAACCACAGAAGTAAAGAAGCTGTCAGTACAGCTGCTGGACTTCTCAATGTGCCACCACGGACATTCCCACTTGACTGAGACTGAGGGCTTGTGCATTCAGAGCGAGCTGCAGCAAGACTGTTTGGTATTTATTTCACCAGGGCAACATCAAGCGTGGGAACGGGGGGCCGGCCGGGTGGCGCGGTGGGTAAGAGCTGGCTTGGGATGCCAGCGGCCCCGGTTCGGGTCCCACATGTGAGGGCCAGTGACACTGCCCTCAAAAAAAAAAAAGAGTGGGAGGGCAAAGTAGAAATGTAAAATTCCACAAATGTGTGGTAACCTGGAGATAACAGATCGTAGGGAAGTTTGTTCATTGGTCCCAGGCAAATAAATCAATCTAGGAAGTTTCATTGAACATTTGAAAGGTGTCGAGTTTACCACAAGGAAGACCCTTGAAACCAATAAGAAAAAAAAAATCAATAGATGTGAAGTGGAAATAGATCTCTCTGTTTCTAATTTTATTATAGTCTATCCTCAGGCACTGTAATGAACGGAGTATGGCTTAAATTTAGGAATGGGGGTTAAAAGACATAAATGCACCTGAGTTCATCAGCGATAAATGGAATGGCTATAGAAAACAAAGCCCTGTGCAATGATGATTGCTATGTGCAAAGGTAGTATGAAAATTAGCAAGACATGTACTGACCAGTTAGGTGGCATGCACACGAGTGATATCAAGGAAGCTTCAAGGGAAGCCCTAACCTGAATTTGGGAGGTCATGGACTAAATTACTGGAGGATGTCATAGGCCTTGGGAGCCAAGTCTTTCAGAGATGAGGACTTAAGTAAGCAAGTATGGTTGGAACAACATTTCAGATAGAGATAGAGGAAACAGCGAATGCAAATTTTAAAAGGCAGTAGCTATGGCTCATGGTGGAGAGTGGCAGGAGCTTAGATAAATACCAATATTTCTATACATATGTACTGAGTATCAGACCTTGTGTTAATATCTAGAAACACAATGTTGGAAAAAGACTTGGAGCAAATTCTTAGATACCACCAAGTTTCTTTGATGAAATAGATAAGAAACAGACTTGAAACAGGACCTCAAGGACCTCACAGTGTGAGAGGGGAGATAACGAACCCAGACTGGCCACAATTATCATATGGTTTATAGTCTGATGAGTATGTCAAGAGGGACAGACCATGGTCCTCGCCTCAAAGATAACCCACTCTTGAGGGGATAGAGAAGGCAGTCCAGTAAAAGAAATAAGCAAAAATACATATTGTATACACTATAACAGGTATCTGCATAGTGTGCGGTTAGCACTGAGGATACCAGGAAGCGGTGCTCAATTTTAATTGTGTGAAATTAACCTTGTAGTCCTAAAAGATCAGGAGCCATTAACTAAATGGTGTAAGGAGTATAAATGAGGGGATGGTGTTTAGGTTAAAAGTAACAGAATAAGCCAAATCTGACAAGGCTAAACCTACATGGGTGTATGTAAGAAGTACTGGTCTAAGTATGGGATGGGAGCTATACAGACATGTATCATAAGGGGACAAATTATAAAGGTTTTAATCTTGTGAAGATACATACACTTTATTACCTAGGGAATAGCTGGCCATGGAAGGATTTTTTTTAAAAAGATTTTATTGGGGAATCGGGGAAGGGGAACAGACAAGTTGCTGTCCTTTGTTCTTCAGTCTAGTTGTGGAGGACATTGCTTCACTGTCCCATGTTGGTATTGTCATTGTGCTCTTCATGTATGAGGCAGATTGGTCGCCTGCCTCTGGATGGCCGCTCACCGCGGCTATTGGCAGCTCACACTAGCTGCCGGCCACTCACTGTAGCCTATGGCAGCCCACTGCAGTAGAGGCTGCAGCCTACACCATCGCCGGGGCTCGCACAGCCCAGCTCCAGGTGGAGCTGTTGTTAGCTGTAGAGGGCAGTGTCATTGGTCCTCATATGTGGGATCCGAACCGGGGCCGCTGGCATCCCAAAACCAGCTCTTAACCAATGTGCCACTCAGCCGGTCCTCATGGATGGATTTTGAGAAGAGAATTGACATGACAAATTTTACATTTTAGAGATTACTCTGATGAGTAGTGTAAAGAATGGCATAGAGAGGAAAGCCCACTGAAGGAATCTGATGCAATAATTTAGGAAAGAGAGCCTCTATATACTATTTCCATTCTGATACAATAGACTCTGAACTAAGTTAAGGCAATAAGGATGAAACAGCCCACATTCTCATGGAACTTACATTTTTGATAAAGGGTGACCAAAAATAAAAATATAATAAGGCGAGTGGTAATAAAGACTTCAAATAGAATATATTAGAGTAACATAGATAGGACAAGAGTTACTGTGACCTTGAATCCTGTATGCAACCTGAAACTGAGACAACTAGACTCCAAAATTAAACCTAGCCTAAAGTACCTATAAGACGAATCAGGCTTATGCAGTTGTTGCTATCTGGACTGAATCCTACTTATTAGGATTAGGTGATGAGGAAAGGCATTCATAAAGAAGTAACATTTCCATAAACTTTATGAAAGAAGTGATGAAGCAAGTCATGAGGATTTCAGGAGAATAAGGTTACAAGCAGATAAAAGCACCATAAAGATTCTGAGGTGGTAACACCTCTGGTGCATTTAAATAACACAAAGGAAGCCCGGTGGCCATTGGAGACTAGACAGAGTAAGAAGGATAAAAGGTGAGACCAAGGAGGTAACAAGGGGCTAGACCTTGAAGGGCTTCGTGACTCATTGTAAGGATTAATCTCTGAATGTGAGCTTGCAGAGGAGCCATGGGAGAGTTTTGAAGCAGGATGAAATGTTGTGTTATATTTTAACACGATAATTCTAAATGTTAGATTAAGATTAGACTGAAGGGGGACAAGAAGTGTGACTTTTCATAAAAAGATCATACGTGGTAGCAGCACCAGTGGTCCTGAATGGGATTTTGGGAAAAAACATATTGAAACTAACACAGGACATTGTTTGCTGATGTACTGGTGGCAGGGGTGAAAGAAGTAGAGACATCAGGATGACTTTAAGGTTTTTGACCTGAGCTGTTGGGTGGATGGAGGGGACATTGAAAGAAGAGCAAGGTGTAGGGGAGGTTTTGTACGAAGAAGATCGGGGGTTCTGTTTTTTGTTCTTTTTTAATAGTAAGTTTGAGACGACTCTTAGACATATAACTGCAATGCTTAGTAAGTAGTTGGTGGTGAGAGTATGAAAACCTGTCTCATCTAAATAGTCCTAGCACTTCCTATATTCTCTCTTTATCTACTCTGTTTCAATTGTGTGTGACCTGGGCCGGCCGAGTGGTGTGGTGGTTGGGCACTGGCTTGGGAAGCCGGCAGCCCCGGTTCGGGTCCCACATATGAGGGCCAGTGACACTGCCCTCAAAACAAAACAAAACGAAACAAAAAAATCAATTGTGTGTGACCATGTCTTAAATTGTTAGCCTTTGAGAGATCCTTGACAATAGACCTCACATTACATTTATTTCCATCTCTCACACAGTGTGTGAGCTTTATTCATGTAGATTGCATAGGTGACATATATATATAATAAATTATAATATTTATTATAATACTTACAGAAGTATATATATATATATATATAATTTAATTTCTTGGTTTCCTTATTCAGGTGCAGCAAGGCAGTCCTGTCTTATGCTTCCTAAAGAGCCACTGGGAACTGGTTGGCCTGATCCATGAGACATCAAAGATATGTGATGACCCCACAATTGTCATCAGGACAACCCCCTACTTTACCTGGATAAAACAGTTTATCAAGGCATCCAAGAACCAATTGGATCTTGCTACATCCCTACGCTGCAGGATCTCTCATGGGAGTGAGAATGTCCCTCAAGGCAGACAGGGCCATAACTACCTTTTGAACCTGGCCTCACATAGGTTTTTTATACAGCCTTTGGAGGGGAGCTTAGGGACTTCTTCACAAACCAAACATCTCAAAAATTCTCCAACATTTCTTAATTATAATGGTGCAGACTCTTTTTATGACAGTTCTAAGGTTTTCCCTGTAAAAAGCCAGATCCCCCAAGGTACCAAATTTCTAGGGGAACAATCGTGGACCACAATTGCTGTTGTCGGATCACAAGAATATCCTAGAGATAATTCAGCTCAATATCAACATTCCCCTTCACCTCATACAGGTGATCCATGGAATTCCCTAGTAGCTAAAACAACTATGCCTTCTTTAGCTCCAACTATTTCTGACAGAGGCTTATCATATGATCTTTCTAAGGCTGAGAGAGCTGAACACTGGGATTACCCAGCGTCTGATAGTGCTAAATCTTTGGATCAAATCATAAGTCCTTCTAGATATTATGAAGATGCACCCCAGGGTTCCAATGGGACTCTTACAACTAGATCATGGGCTCAAACAACTGTTACTATAGCTGGACACTTCGGTTCCGTGATGGACAATACAGCTCAGTCTTGGGTTCAACCCATTACAAATACGGGTGGATATTGGGTTCAATGTACTGTTTATACAGCTAGTACCCCACTAAGAACTTTCCCTTCACGTGATACAGTGGGACTCTGGAAAGCCCTTTCTATAGGTAAACCCACTAGTAGAATAGCTGAGTCCCAGGATTCTCTAGCAGTCAATACAATGGAACCTTTAGGTGCACACATTGATGAAAGCAAATGGGTTCCTCAACCAACTGCTATGATTGAACCCTGGAGTTCTTCTTCTGAACATTATTCAGGAAGGACAAAGGATCAATCTATGACAGATTCAGTAAGATCTCACATTCATGCTGTAATTGATAGGGGTGAACTCCAGATTCTACCAACAGCTAACATGGGTGAATCTTTAGCTCCCTCTAAAGTAGCTACACATGCATCCCTAGAAGCTGCTTCTGGGGATAAAATTGTCTTTTCCCAAGGCCAGCCTACTACAACTCCATCCCAAGATCAACCAACTACAGCTCCATCTCAAGCTCAATCTACTACAACTGTGTCCCAAGGTCAATACTCTATAATTCCATTCCAAAGTGAATCAACTACAACTGCATCTGAAGGCCAGTATGCTACAATTCCATCCCAAGGTGAATCTAGTGCATTCCATGGCCAATATGCGACAGTTCCATCCCTAGATGAATCTCCTACAACTGCATTCCATGGCCAATATGCTACAATTCCATCCCTAGGTGAATCTACTACAACTGCATTCCATGGCCAATATGCTACAATTCCATCCCTAGGTGAATCTAGTGCATTCCATGGCCAATATGCGACAGTTCCATCCCTAGATGAATCTCCTACAACTGCATTCCTTGGTCAATATGCTACAATTCCATCCCTAGGTGAATCTACTACAACTGCATTCCATGGCCAATATGCTACAATTCCATCCCTAGGTGAATCTACTACAACTGCATTCCATGGCCAATATGCTACAATTCCATCCCTAGGTGAATCTACTACAACTGCATTCCATGGTCAATATGCTACAATTCCATCCCTAGGTGAATCTACTACAACTGCATTCCATGGCCAATATGCTACAATTCCATCCCTAGGTGAATCTACTACAACTGCATTCCATGGCCAATATGCTACAATTCCATCCCTAGGTGAATCTAGTGCATTCCATGGCCAGTATGCGACAGTTCCATCCCTAGATGAATCTCCTACAACTGCATTCCATGGCCAATATGCTACAATTCCATCCCTAGATGAATCTACTACAACTGCATTCCATGGCCAATATGCTACAATTCCATCCCTAGGTGAATCTACTACAACTGCATTCCATGGCCAATATGCTACAATTCCATCCCAAGGTGAATCTAGTGCATTCCATGGCCAATATGCGACAGTTCCATCCCTAGATGAATCTCCTACAACTGCATTCCGTAGTCAATATGCTACAATTCCATCCCTAGGTGAATCTACTACAACTGCATTCCATGGCCAATATGCTACAGTTCCATCCCAAGGTGAATCTACCACAACTTCATCCCAAGGCCAATATACTACAACTCCATCCAAAGCTAAATCTTCATTTGGATCTGTGACACAACTTGGAACTGGCATGGAGCTCCATAGGCAACCTGAAGCTGAGACAGTTTGATTTTAATCTCAGTCTTAGCCTAAAGTATCTGTAACATGAAGCAGCAATAAATAAGTGTTCTTATCTTGACTTAAGCCCCTCATTTATTAAAACAGTTGCTTTTACTCCCTGGGAACTATACCTGGCCTCACCTCATTTCAAGTATTTTGTATTCTAATGGCAAACCAAATAAAATTCATCACATTCCAAAACATTAAAACCATAATCAACTGTAAAAATATAGATGCTGACTTTGTGAATGAGATATTGTTGTGTACTAGATTTTATCATCTCTAAGAGGTTTAGACTTTGTTCTTGTGGACAAATAAGTTACATGCAGATCAACTTAATCTTTTAAAATCTTGTTTTTTAAAAAAATTTTATTTCAAGATAATTTTATATTCACAGGAAGTTGTAAAAAATAATACAGAGAGTGGTTGAGTGCTGGCTTGGGATGCCAGCAGCCCCGGTTCGGGTCCCACCTATGAGGAACAGTGACACTGCCCTCAAAACAAAAACAAAAACAAAACAAAAGAAAAAATAATACAGAGAGATTCCAAGTACCATTTATAATGCATACTTTCCCTAAATTGTAAGATTTGGGAAAGCTGTAGTACATTATCACAATCAGAATATTGACATAGACATAATCTACAAATCTTATTCACATTTCCTATGTTATATTTGTATTCATTTGTTTATATGTGTGTGTTTAGGTAGCAATTTTATGACACATGTAGGTTCAGTTATACACCTCCACAGTAGTTCCATCATTACAAAGACCCCTCATGTTGTCATTTTACAATCCACTGCCTTGCCACCAGAACCATGTCCCTAGCCCCTGGCAAATGTTAATCTGCTTTCCATCTCAAAATTTGGTCATTTTAAAATGTTGTGTAGATGAAATCATACAGTATGTGAGCTTTGCGACTGGCTTATTTCACTCAGCATAATTCCCACAAATTCATCCAAATTATTGCATATATTAATAATTCCTTTTAATTGCTCAGTAATTGCTCCAAGTTATGGATGTTTCACTGTTTCTTTAAACATTTACACATTGAAGGATACCTAGTTTGTTTCCAGTTTTTTACTACTACAAATAATAGTTGCAATGGACATCAGTATAAAGGCTTTTGTGTAAACATAAGTTATGATGTCTCTGGGGTGAATGTCCAAGAGTACAATTACTGGGTCATATGGTAATCGCATATTCAGAGTATTATTGAAATTTTATTGAGCTAATTTATTTTTTTTAAAGATTTAATTGGGGAATTGGGGGAGGGGAACAAATAAGTTGCTGTCCTTTTGTTCTTCAGTCTAGTTATGGAGGGCATTGCTTCACTGGTCCATGTTGGTGTTATCATTGGGCTCTTCCTAAGTGAGGCAGATCAGTCATCAGCCTCTGGATGGCCACTCACAGAGGCTATTGGCAGCTCACGCTGGCTGCCGGCCACTCACTGTAGCCTATGGCAGCCCACTGCAGCAGAGGCTGCAGCTATGCCGTCCTGGGAACTCACAGCAGCCTAGCTCCAGGTGGAGCTGTTGTTCACTATCTTAGCTGTAGAGGGCAGTGTCACTGGCCCTCATATGTGTGATCTGAACCGGGGCCGCTGGCATCCCAAAACCAGCTCTTAACCAATGCGCCACTCAGCCGGCCCCAGAGTGTTTTATGTTTTAAAACTGATCTCTTTTTCTGTTTTTAAAAGTAATATGTTCGGGTCGGCCCGGTGGCACAGTGGTTAAGTGCTGGCTTGGGAAGCCAGCGTCCCCGGTTCGGGTCCCACATATGAGAGTCAGTGACACTGCCCTCAAAAAAAAAAAAAAAAATAATATGTTCATTGGAAGACATTTGTAAAATATTTATTTATTATTATTTTTTTTACTTATTTTTTTTTTAAGAGGGCAGTGTCACTGGCCCTCATATGTGGCATCTGAACCCAGGCATCCCAAACCAGCTCTTAACCACCACCCCACTTGGCCAGCCCTGGAAAATATTTAAAAATACATTAATTAAAATTAAAATCCATATTCACACTCCCCAAAGCACTGTGAATGTTTTGATTTACTTTTACTATTATTTTTCTATGTGTACATATGATGCAAATTTACTAACATTATGCTTAGACATGCAAAGAAAGTGTAACTTTTTATTGTTTATAACTGATCTAATCTCGCTCTCTTTTTTAAAAGATTTTATTGGGGAATTGGGGAAGGGGAACAGACACGTTGCTGTCCTTTTGTTCTTCAGCCTAGTTGTGGGGATCATCGCTTCACTGGCCCATGTTGGCATTATCATTGTGCTCTTCCCGGCTGAGACAGGTTGGTCGATGGCCACTGAACAGCCGCTCACAGTGGCTCTTGGCAGCTCACTCCAGCTGCTGGCCGCTCACGCTGGCTGCCCCCGGCCACTCACTATAGCTTATGGCAGCTCACTGTAGCAGGGGCTGCAGCCTACGCTGTCGCAGGTGACTCACAGCAGCCCAGCTCCAGGTGGAGCTGTTGTTCACCATCTTAATTGTAGAGGGCACAGCATTACTGGCCCTCATGTGGGATCTGAACCAGGGCCCTGCTGCTCAGAGCTGGTGTCCCAAGCCAACTCTTAACCAAAGCGCCACTCAGCCAGCCCATAACTGATCTAATCTCAATCCTGGGTCCACCTCCACTGTCCATCATTGTGGGGAAACAAAAGCCTCAAATTGACTCAATCCAGTAAACTCATTGCTATTTAGTAATTTAGATACTCTGTATAAATAACAAGCTCCTGTGTGTTAGTCTATAGTTCTGGTTTCCCTACCCTTCTACTTTATATGGAATGTATAGGGACTTATATTCCTTTATGACTTTGGAGGGGTACACTGCCTGGGGACAATGGAATGTGGTTGGTCAGAGAGCTGTCTTGTCTCAGAGCTGACTTTGCTTTCCTCATGTGTGGAAATGGCAGAGATTTGGCTTTCTCCTTGGGTAGACTCTGTGAAAGTCACATGTATCCCCTTGGGACAACAGGGAACTTCTTAATCCTTTTAATGCCTTTTGAGAGCTGAGAGTGCCAGAGAAGTGATAACTCTGTCTTGTTATGGCTGCCTGGCACCCACGCTTCCATTCCAGTTGGTTGTGATATGATCCCACAGAATTATTAAATGAAAGTGGGACAAAAACTCCTCTGCTCATGACTTATTCTTCCACTATCGGGCATACTTCCTCCTTCAGATTTGACCTCGAAGAGGTAAGTTTATAACGCTGCCTGCTTTTCTTTCTTTCTTTCTTTCTTTCTTTCTTTCTTTCTTTCTTTCTTTCTTTCTTTCTTTCTTTCTTTCTTATCTTTTTTTTTAGAGGGCAGTGTCACTGGCCCTCATATATGGGATCCGAACCTGGGTCGCTGGCATCCCAAGCCAGCTCTTAACCAATGAGCCACTTGGCCGGCCCCTGCCTGCTTTTCTTACCTCTGTCTCGTATCTCTACAATTGACTACAGAGGAAGGCATGGGCTTTTTCTTTCCTCTTCCTGTCTGGACAGGACCCTCCTTTTTTATAGTATGTTTCTCCCAAATCCAATGGTAGATGTGCACTTGCTTTTCTCTGGGGTTGCAAGTGTTGACAGTATATAGGGAAACACACAAAACTTAATGTTATAGGGGAACCTAAATATGGAAACACTTCCAATGAATACTTGGTAAATGTAGACTTTTTCATACTGTTCATCACCATTAATGTTAACCTCTAGTACATTCCTGACTTGCCCTCCCCAACCCCTCTCACACAGAAAGATGATGCCCCTTTTAATTTTGGTTACTGTTACTGTGCATTAAAAAGTCAGGAATAAGGGCCGGCCGAGTGGCACGGTGGTTAAGCGCTGGCCTGGGAAGCCAGCGGCCCCGGTTTGGTCCCACATATGAGGGCCAGTGACACTGCCCTCCAAAGAAAAAGTCAGGAATATGGCTGTATCTCTCCCTCCTGTCCCTTTCTCTTGCCTCTATGACACAGAGCAGTAAAATTGCTCTCTGTAAGGGCAGGCCAGTCCCCTTTGCTGTATGTCTCATGTCAATGACCTACAGCCGAAGACCACCATAGTTGAACAAGTTGAATTTTAATCATTGCTGTGAGGAGAACACACATCAAGCGGAAATGTATGTTATCTGTAAGTGGGTGTTAGAAAACATATTGCAGGATTTGGGCTTAGGTTGTGTCATTTGGTGGAAGGTCTAACAAAGTGGAGGTTTACTCTATGTAGGAAAATTTTACAATTGGTAGCTCAATAAATCTTATCTATAGGGAGGAGAGACTGGAACAAGAATAAGGCTGTAATAATTGGTGAAAAGCCACTCATTTTAGCTAGAATGGCAGGGGTGTTTGGTATTCTGTGGGTGGCACAGTTACCTTGTTTTTGTCTATGCTTAGGCAAAATTTAAGTCGTCTTGCTTTGTCTCATTTTATTGTAGTCTCAAAGTAACATTGTCTGAGGTTGCCATTCTACGAGATGGTTTATGTCCAGCAGGAGAACAGCATGGCCTAACTGTGAATATCAGGCCTGCTTCCTGATGTCAGAGACTGCTTTTTATGTTTCTTTGTCTTTTTTTTTTAAAGATTTTATTGGGGAATTGGGGGAGGGGAACAGCGTTGGGGAATCAGGGAAGGGGAACAGACAAGTTGCTGTCCTCCTGTTCCTCAGTCCAGTTGCAGAGGACGTTGCTTCACTGGCCCATGTTGGTATCGTCACTGTGCTCTTCCCAGATGAGGCAGATGGTCACTGGCCTCTGGATGGTCGCTCACAGCGGCTACTGGCAGCTCACGCTGGCTGCCGGCCACTCACTGTAGCCTATGGCAGCCCACTGCAGCAGAGGCTGCAGCTATGCCGTCCCGGGAACTCACAGCAGCCTAGCTCCAGGTGGAGCTGTTGTTAGCTGTAGAGGGCAGTGTCACTGGCCCTCGTATGTGGGATCCGAACCGGGGCCGCTGGCATCCCAAAACCAGCTCTTAACCAATGCGCCACTCGGTCGGCCCATGTTGTTGATTATTTTAAAGCAGAGAATCTTTTAAAAAGAAATATAAAGAATTTTTCATGGAACACATTTCTGAAATGTATTTTCTCTGAATTCTTTGCCAAATAATACAGTTGGTTTTTTTTAAAAAAGATTTTATTGGGGAATTGGGGGACGGGGACCAGATCAGTTGCTGTCCTTTGGTTCTTCAGTTTAGCTGTGGAGGATGTCGCTTCACTGGCCCTTGTTGCTATTGTGATCATTTTGCTTTTCCCCTCAGACGGCTGCCCATGGTGGCTCACAGCAGCTCACGCCACAGGCCACTCACGGTAGCTCACAGCAGCTCTGCTGCAGCCCAGCTGTTGCTGGTGTGACTCACGGCAGCCCAGCCCCAGGTGGAGCTGTTGTTCACATCTTAGCTGTAGAGGGCAGTGTCACTGGCCCATGTGGGATCCCAACCAGCTGCCCTGCTGCTCAGAGCTGGCTTTCCCAAGCCAACTCTTAACCATCTGAGCCACTCGGACGGCCCAAATAATACAGTTTTTTAAAGTGGAAGAGAAAAGAATGTCTAAAAGGATCTCTGCCTGTTTTTTTTTTTAAAAAAACTAGTTTCAGTGTAAAAAACAATACAATAGTTATATTTTTCACCCCTCACAAAGTGTCAACGCCCCCTCCCCCATCCACCCCCTCCCCATATCATACATATCTATTACAATTCCTTTGACTCCATTCCCCACACTATACTCCACATCCTGTGAATATATATATATATATATATATATATATAAAATTATAGTTGACGTACAATATTATTCAACTTCAGCTTCAGGTGTACAGTGCAGTGGTCAAGCCTTTACATTGTCCATGAAGTGGACATGTGTCCATCTGACACTCTACAAGATGTTTACAACATTATTAATTATATTCTCCATACTGTCTTTCATATCCCTGTGGCAATACTGTAGTTACCTATTTATGCTGTCTAATCCCTTCCCCTTCTCCCTCATCCCCACCCCCTCCCATCTAGCAACATCAGTCTTTCCTCTATATCTCTGAGACTATTTCTGTTTAGTTTGCTCATTTATTCAGTTCTTTAGATTCCACATGTAAGTGAGATTTATTTCACTTACTTATTTCACTTAGCATAATGTTCTCTAGGTCTCCTTGTTTTTCTTTTTAAGCCACACTAATAATCTATTTCCTGATCTATTCTCAGGGTGTTTTAAGGCAATAAAAACTCTCCAGGTCATGCAGCCAATGAGTAACCACTCACCTCCATTCTGCATGTACACACACCTCCAAACTTCTACTGGCTGTGTGTGTGTGTTGGCGTCTGCGTGTGCTCACACATGTGGTGGGAAGGGTGACCTGGGATGGGAGTGTAGGGGGTGGGTCATGTCGCTCATCACAAAGGACACCAACTCTTGTCAAACTTCTCTCCCCAGGCATGTGCAGGTGTGAATAGATGGTGGGGGGGAGGGGGAGGCTAGGTTCGATCATCAAAGCGACACCGAGTGTAAGTTTCCTCTTTGGTCTTTGTGTGCATGCATGTGTGTGTGTGCGTGCGTGTGTGCGTGTGTGTGTACGTGCATGTGTGCGTGTGTGTGTGTGTGTTCGTGCTTGCAAATGCCAATCAAAAGAATAAGTGAGGGCCGGCCAAGTGGCTCAGTTGGCTAAGAGTTGGCTTAGAGCACGTACTCTGACCAAAGGAGCTGCCGGTTCGATTCCCACATGGGCCAGCGAACGTTGTGCCCTAGCTGAGCCATCACTGAGCTGCCAACAGGTGGCAGGATGGCTCAGCTGGTGTAACAACAAGATTGCCTGTTCAATGGTGGGCTACACCCACCCACAACTAAAGATTGAACTCAGCACCTTGAGCTGAGCTGCTGTGTGGATGGCTCAGAGGTTAGAGCACGTGCTCTTAACAACAAGGCTGCTGGTTCGCCTCCCACATGGAATGGTGGCTATACCCACCCGCAACTAAGATTGAACACAGCATCTTGAGCTGAGGGGCCACAAGCTGCCGACGGGAAGCCAGATGGCGACTGGCGCCCTCCACAACGAAGACTGAAGAACAACTTGGCTGGTCCCCTCCCCCAATTCCCTGATAAAATCTTAAAAAAAAAAAAAGAATAAGTGAATCGTCTTTCAGGCTCCAGTGCTTTATGAAACCATATTCTATGTGCATGCATAGGTACCTGTGGCTAGCAAGACTGAAGGCTATTCTGGCTGTAATGGTCAGGTGCTCTGAGCGGCTTCGGAGGATGCAGAAGGAGGCCAATGTTGAAGTCAAAGCGGGCTTGTCTGCCTGCTGCTAGCGCCAAGGGTACCCCGAGGGAATGGAGCGATAGGTGGCAGCACAGAGGGAGCATCGTGGCCTGGTGAGCATTTGGTCTGACACCTGGGAAAGAAAAACTGAAATGGATGGCGTGGAGGAGAGTCCTGGAAATGGGACGCTTTGGATGAGTTCAGCCTTGTGGGGACTCAAATTTCAAATACCTGTAGAATAGCTGTCTTTTTTTTAACATTTTCAAGAACAAATCTTTTTTATTATTATTAGTTTCAGGTGTACAAAACAATGTAATAGTTAGACATCTCACCCCTCACAAAGTGATAACCCGCTCCCCCAATCTATTGCTCCTCTGACATCGTATATATATATATATATATATATATATATATATTATAATCCCACTGACTCTAGAATAGCTATTCTTTTGGTTGATGAATTACAGTGCCACTTTGGACCATGGCCAGATTTGGAGGTCAAGTGTATATAAATACAGGTATGTGTAAGTATATAAGAAGTGTGTATGTAAAAGGCATATCACTGGTTCTGACATGTACTGAGCACTCCGCTTAGTTACTAGGGTAGGTGTATATGGAAGAAGACACCAGTCAATGCTATGTTAATAATCTAGTTGTAATCCACTGCCTCTGGAAATGAAAGAATCCATGTGTTAATTTAAACCTCATACAAAAGGCTCTGCATTTTGAGACTCACTTGGCCATGAGAAGAAAGCTTTCCGGGCAGTCTTAATTGGTAAGAATGGTGCTGAAATAAAAATTTCACAAGGAAACTTCATGCAAATGCTAAAAGGTGACCGGTCTTAACCAAATTTTCTATTTCATACTTAACATGCTCTCAGGCATGCACACGCACACACACGCACACACATGCTCACACACGACTGGATGATCCAGAGTGAGAGGAAGCTCATGGTCAGAGAGATTCACAACAGGTGGAACTAATATGGAGTGCTTTGTCATTTAATATTTCCCCATCAGCTATCAAGGTGAAAGGAGGTACTAAAAACTGGTAATGTGTGGGTGTGCATGCTCACATCTATGCACGTGTGTGCGTTTTCATGCAGAGTATGCCAGTAGCAAGTGGAAATTATATTTAGACAATAATCTTTGTTGTCCAAAATATCACCCTAGAGTTTGCCAGGGTTCCTATAGATAAGGGAAAAGGGAGTGGTTTGTGGTGAGTTCCCATCTTCACTATGATGAAGTACGTTTTATTTTATAGCTTAGAGGAATTGAAAAGGTGATTTTACTTGCCAAGACACATATTAGCCAATTTAAGACACTTGCATTTCATGGTGTTAAACTTGTGTACTCTTATGGTAAGTTAACATGGTATTTGTAGAACGTTTCAGCATTGAGTGGTCACTAGAGTTTGGATCAGATAGTTATCTTCATTTTTCAGATGAGAAATCTGAGAAACAGACATTGTCATTTGCCAGTCTCATTCAACTAGTGGAGCAAGAATTAGACCTTGTCTCATGGCTTGTGCTCTTTCCATCACACTATGAGTATGCTGCCTTTAGTGAAACTGAATGATGTTGCTAGTTTGCTTAATATTAAAATGTCTGTATCCATATTAAAGCTGCTTAGTACTGGTGTAGGAAGAGATATTAACTTATATTTCTTACCAAGGATTGTTATCTTATTGACTTAGAATATATGGTAATAGAACTAGGCTGAAGAAGCTTTTTTTTTTTTTTTGAGGGCAGTGTCACTGGCCCTCATAAGTGGGACCCGAACCGGGGCCGCTGTCTTCCCAAGCCAGCGCTTAACTGCCGCGCCACTCGGCCGGCCCTGAAGAAGCTTTTAAAGTAAACTTCCCAATGCAACTTAACAATGTGAAAGTACCATCAAAATCAAATCTCATTTTCTCTTAAATATTCTATAACTTCCACTTTGCTAATGTGATCTATCCTTTCTCACATAATCATAGATTTAATTCAAATTTATTGTTTTTTTAAATTAAAATTTAAAAAACTTTAAAGTTGGGCTGACAATTGTTAGCAAAGTTACATAGATTTCAGGCATACAATTCTGTAATACATCATCTATATATCAACTTATTGTTTTTTATTTTTTTATTAGCCGAGCCATCCTGCCACCTGTTGGCAGCTCAGCAGCAGCTTAGCTCAGGCTGGGTATCGAACTGCTGTTGCTCAGACCTCAGCTCGCAATCTTTTTTTTCTTTTTTTTTGAGGGCAGTGTCACTGGACCTCATATGTGGGACCTGAACCGGGGCCGCTGGCTTCCCAGGCCAGCGCTTAACCACCGTGCCACTCGGCCGGCCCTCTGCTCACACTCTTGAGCGAGCTCTTAACCAACTGAGCCACTCGACCCACCCAATTTACTGTTTTTTTAAACTCCTATTTTTTTCTCTGGGTTCTTGACCTTACTGTGAAATTTGTATATGATATGACTTGGGTCAAACTAATAAATCCCACTTGTCAGCAGTTTCCTTATCTGTAAAATGGAGATAATTAGTAGCAGATAAGATTGTATGACAAGGGCCAGCGAGTGACTCAGTTGGTTAAGAGCTCTCTCAACCCATAACTACTCTTTTGTAGTTTTAGATCCCCAAAGTGATCACAAACAGATGTGAGGTCATTAAATGTCATTCTCCTTTAAAAAACTTTTAATTTGAAATAATTAGACTCCCGGGTAAGTACAAAAACAGAACGTAGAATCACACGAGCCCTGTAGCTTTATGTGTTTTACCAGATTTTGAAAAATTTCAGCTTTTATTTCTTTGAACATTTTTTCAGCTCCACCCACACTCATTCTCCTTTCTGGGACCTAGATGACATGAATGTTAGATCTTTTATTATCGTCACAGGTATCATGGTTCTCGTCATTTTTTTCTGTACATTTTCTCTTTGTTGGGTCAATTCTATTTATGTCTGTTCAAGTTTACTGATTCTTTTCTGCCATCTGCATTGTGCTATTGAACCCATCCAGTGCATTTTAAAAGTAGTTTTATTTTTTTTTCCAATTTTATAATTTCTATGTGGTTCGTTTTTATTATTTTTATTTCTTTGCTGAGATTTTCTATGATTCATGTGTATCAAAAGTATTCCTAATTGCTTGCTGCATCATTTAATGCTGGCTGCTTTGAAATCCTTACCAGCTAATTCCAACATCTGAGTCATGTTTGTGTTGGCATCTGTTAATTGTTTTTGCTCATCTAAGTTGTGATTTTTTGCTTCTTGATATGATATGATGAGTGATTTTTTATTTTATCCTGGACATTTTTAGTATTATGTTATGAGACACTGGATGCTATTTAAATCTTATATTTTAGCAGTCACTTGCTTGCTAAATACCTACTTCTACAAGGATTAAAAAACATAATATATGCAATTGTTATACATATTGGTGCTCAAAAATGTTAATTTTTATTTTAGTTCTGTTGTACTCTCTGACCTTAATTAGGATAACATTTCTTACAACATTTTTTCCTCTTTATCTGAAATTGCTCTTATTACATATTCTCAGGAGAATCTTCATTGTATTTGTACTTAGTTGGATTCCTACAGTGATAGCTGTTAAAGGACTTTTTCCAGGTATTACTACATTACTACTCTGACAGTGGTTGATGAGACAGATTTTATCTTGATTTGATCAAAGGTGAGGCTAGATCCTTCTTTGTGCTGAACTTGGACTGCCAATGGCTATCCACCTTGGTGCATGGGAGGTTGCTTTTGAATCCCTTATGTAATGGGATACACAAATAACAAATTTAAATATATAATTTCTGTGCATAAATAACAGCAATCCATATCTTACAAGCATAAATCCTAAAAACAAGTATGTGTTTCAGTCTTTGCCAAATTATCAAAGCTACGTTGATGTAAAAAGGAGGATCTACGTAACAGTCTTAAAGAGCATGCATAAGCTTCTTTCTTCTACCAAGGCAGGGACTTTGTTCTCTTACATTTATAGAGTTTGTAAAAATGTCTTAAATTCTAAATGGTTCCTTAAAGATGGTCGGTTCTTTTTCTTCTTTTAAAATCAACATGTCTGACCCTTGTCTTCATTTTTTTTTTCCTTTTTTTGAGGGCAGTGTCACTGGCCCTTATATGTGGGACCGAACCGGGGCCGCTGGCTTCCCAGGCCAGCACTTAACCACCGCGCCACTCGGCCGGCCCTATTGTCTTCATTTTTAAGTGTTAACTCACAGCCTGTGCTAGGAAAAGGAAAACTGAATGCTTTTCCCTGGGGGAAAAACCATTCGACTGCAAAATTATTCACCAGAGTTCAGTTTAATGGGGAAAACATAGGAACTACTTTAATATCCAAAACGGGAACACTCTGTAAAAAATTCCAGTCCTAGACAATGATGGTGAATTGTAGAAGAAACCTGAATAGCCATAGATGTTTTATGTATGTTCATAATATATTGAAAAACAAATTATGGGATAAAATATATTCAGTATGAATATATTATTGTTTTAAATGCTTATGACTGTGAAAGCTTGTAAAGGTATAAAAAATAATATATCTGAAGTAGTTCTTATCTATATTTTAATGTGCTTGATCTCATTTTTTAAAAAAAATGTACTTGAAAAATGAATAAAAAACTGTTTAAACCATTTCCATTTCACAAAACATAAAAAATATTTTTAACAATTTAAAAAGCTGGACAGGGATATGTGCACTCTTGTAAACTTTAAGGGAGAAACATTTGGCAACAGACCAAGAAAAATATTTGACATGTCCACATCCATCATCCTGAAATTACAATAGTAAGAAATAGAAAGTAATAAAATGTTCCAAGACATTCAGGTACAAAGCTGTTCATCATAGAATTGATCCTAAATGTAAAAAGTGAGAACCATTTTAAACATACCCCGAGTAAACTTGCTGGTAGAAATTATAACTCATCCATGTGATGGAATTTATGAAACAACATAAGTAAAATAAAATAATATATTTAGTGATTTAGAAATATGGTCCCACAGGACAGGTACAGTGAACATGCCCCCCCCATGAAACAATGCATAGTTCATTATAAATATAAACGTATGTAGATATCTATTCATTAAAAATGTATTTTGTCAAGTAGTGGTGTTAGGAGTGGTTTAGGATATTGACTTTATTTTGTTACATTAAAGTGTTCATAAAAATATTTTCTTTATTATTATCATGTACAATTTATATAAAATGTTTAAAATAATCAAAACAAAAGAGCTCCTCTTTCCAAGATAAAACTGGGTCCTGTTGAATGCTGGTGCACCTTACAAAGATAAACTTATCCTCTCACTATAAATGGCCATTTAATAATACACGTCCCTGCCAAAACTTCCATATCCTTGGACCCCTCAATTCTTGTGTTAGCAATGTCTGCTCAGGAAAGAATGCTGAATGTAAGCAAGGTTCGTGCACTATGATATCATTAGCAGTTTGGGTTTGGGTAAGAAGAACAAAAAAAGAACAGAAAAAGCAGAAGCCACCCAGATGTTCAACCACGAGGAAGCAGTGAAAAGAAATAGCCCCACAGGTCTGCCCATCTGCTAATAGGCACAGGGATGCACACGTACACCTATCTGTTCCTCTGTCAGGCCATCCACTGGAGCACGGAAGAGCCATGGAAAGTATTTTAGAAGAATATTTAATGACATGAAAGGAAGTTCAAGAATATCTAACTATACATCTGGATCTATCTATGTTATATATTTGTGTGTGAAAAAAAGCAGCTATTGAAACAGTATATACATCAAAATTCACATATATGTCACATGAGAAACACTGGGCAGGTGCAGACGGAAAGGATTTCAGGAAGGTATGAGTGGTCATTAGGATTGATGACCTCTCTGCTTTGTGATTGTTTTTCTCCCCCCCGGAGTTATTTTTCTGACAGTGGGGGGGAAAGGGCAGGAAGTGGGCACAGGGGAAGGAGGTGAGAAATGGTATTTCAGTCCGGGTGGACCGACCCAGGACAGCAAAGTGCCCTTTGCAGCCCATCAGGCTGGCCAACACACACACACCACACACACCACACACACCACACACACACACACACACACACACACACACACATTACAGTGACCAGGAGACTATGGGGTGGGGGGTGGGCGTACTGTTTTCAGGAGCTGCACTGGCTGGCAGGAATGCAAGTTGGTGCAATACTTATGAAGGGACCATTTGGCAACAGCCAGGGGCAGTCTTTCGTGTCCAGATGTGGACCCTGCAAGGCCGCACTGTGGATGAGCATCCGCTATGCTAGCGAAGATGTGGCTGGACAAGGAAGGGTTCACTCGTGCGAGCGCGCTGTGGGGCTTGGACGTGGGGCAAGACGTAGGCACCAGCTGAATGTCCCAGAAGGCGGGAACGGTTACGGAAATGTTACGGTCCACCGAGACACTCCGCAGGCACTGAAGATGACGTTTGGGGAGCCTGGCGAAGAACAGGGAAAGAAGTTCAGTGGGGCGGCGTTTGTTTGGTTTTAGTGTCTGGAAAAAGCAGGTTAAGACACCCCACATACGTGAAGCCGTGTGTGAGAAGGCGGGGTGGGCCGGGGCTGGGGCAGGGGTGGGGGTGAGGAAGGCAGGGCGAGAGGGGCAGAGAAGAGAGCCTGGAGGGCACGGCACAGCAACAGGTAAACGTGGTTGTCTGTCTGGGTCGCAGGATCATGGCGAGCAATTACTCTGTTGGTTTCCCCTCATGTGACTCTGTTCTCCTTTCTGATGTGTCTACCTTGAAATTGTATCACCTGTGCAGGGGGGCGAGAGGGAGAGAGGGAGGGAGGGAGGGAGGGAGGGAGGGAGGGAGGGAGAGAGGGAGGGAGAGAGAGAGAGAGAGAGAGAGAGAGAGAGAGAGAGAGAGAGCGCGTATTTAAAGCAACCTTAAGGAGAAGAGGCAGCCTGTAATCTATCCAGTGGCACAGGTTAGCAAGATTATTCCCAGCGCCCGCGGAGGGTTGGGGAGAGGGGAGCAAAGGAAACGAGGAGGGGAGAAGGGCTCGGGGGCGGGTGGGCGCAGCAGGAAGTCGAGAGAGAGAGAGAGAGAGAGAGAGAGAGAGAGAGAGAGAGAGAGACAGAGAGAGAGACAGAGAGAGAGACAGAGAGACAGAGACAGAGAGAGACAGAGACAGAGAGAGAGAGAGAGAGACAGAGACAGACAGAGAGAGACAGAGAGAGACAGAGAGAGACAGAGACAGAGAGAGAGAGACAGAGAGAGACAGAGAGAGAGGCCTGCACTCCCAATACAATCCACTGCTGGTGGGTCCGGGGGGCACAAAGCGGGGCTTGTAAACCGGGTGGGAGCCAAGGTTCGGCTGTGCTCCTGGCTCGCTCCTGGGCCGTGTTCATCGCAAGGTGGCCCCGTCGTCGGCGTCGGCCTGGAAGTCCTTGGCGTCGGCGCTGGTGGACTGCCTGGCCCAGGCTCCCCTCTCGGCCTCCCGCTCTTTGTGCGACTTGAACCTGCCGACGAAAATTTTGCGGTAGTTCAGGAACATGCCGTTCATGGCGTCGATGGCGCGCTCGGCCGACTCCTGTTTCTGGAAGTGCACGAAGCCGTAGCCCTTGGGCCCCTTTTCGTCGCAGGCCACTTTGCAGGAGAGGATGTTGCCGAAGGCCGAGAAGATGTTGTACAGCGCCTTGTTGTCGATGGTCTTGCCCAGGTTCTTGATGAAGACGTTGCCTACGCCGCTCTTGCGCAGCGACGGGTCCCGCTGCGACCACATGATGCGCACCGGCCGGCCCTTGATGACGTCGAAGTTCAGGGTCTCCAGGGCGCGCTTGGCGTCCAGCGGCTGCTGGTAGTTGACGTAGGCGTAGCCCAAGGAGCGGCGGGTGATCTTGTCCCTGCAGATGCGGATGGACAGGATGGGCCCCGCGGGGCTGAACTTCTCGTACAGCATCGCCTCGGTCACCTCCGGGTGCAGGTCCCCCACGTACAGCGAGGCCATGGGGAAGTCCGGGCTGCCGTCGGGCCCGCCGCCCGCGCCCGCGGTGGCCGCCGCCACGGCCGCGTGCGCCCCGTCCTCCCCCGAGGGGGGCGCTGCCGCCTCTGCCGCCCGGGCCGCGCTGGCCTCGGCCCCCGCCACGGCCGCCGCCTCCCCCAGGGCGGCCTCCGCCCCCGCGCCCTCCGCCTCCGTCTCCACCTCCGCTTCCGCCTCCGCCACGGAGGCCTCCGCCACCGCCTCGGCCACAGTCGCCGCCGCCGCCTCCGCCGCCGCCGCCGCCGCCGCCGCCGCCGCTGTCGCCACGGTCGCCGTGCCGCCGGGCCGCTGCCGCGACCTCCCTCCCCGCGAGCCGAGGGGCCGACAGCCGGCAGAGGGCGGCAGGCCGGGCGGGCGCCGGGACCCGGGCCGGGGGCGCGAGCGGGCGCGGGGGCCCGGGGCGGGCGCGGGGGCGCGTCCCCGGCGCCGCGGATGACGAGCGCGGCCCGGAGCGCGCGTGTGCGAGGCGCCGCCGCCCGCCCGCCCGCCCGCCGCCCAGGCGCGGGCCGGCGTGCGGGGCGCGGGCGGCGCGTGCCGGGGGCCGGGGGTGTTGGCGTCTGCGGTCCGGGCAGCTGGGAAGGCTTCGGGCGCTTTGGTTCCCCCTGTGGCTGCTGCGGGGCCGTGGGCGCCGGGCGGGCGCGGGGCGCGCCGGGGGCTGCGGGCGCGAGCGGGAGGCCTCGGAGCCCGGGGGCGCCCAGAGGCGGGGCGGGCGCGGCGGGCCGAGGGCCGCCCTGCGCGCCTGGGGCGGCTCGGACGGAGGCCGCCGCGTGGCCTGGCTCCTCGGCCCACGGCACGCGCGCGAGATCGCACCCGAAGGACCGCTGCCAGACAGCGCGCGCGGCGGTGCGGATGCGCTGGCCGCCGCCGGGCCGAAGCGAAGCCACGCCGGCGGCTGCGGGCACAGGCACGGGCTGCCCACCTCGCCGCGCACAGGCGCCCACCTCGCGGCCACCAGCGGGACCACTGCGCCGGGCCGGAGCTGGGCCGACCCCCCCGGCAGCCTCCTGACCCCCTTCCGCAGGGATCCCGCCCCTCTTCCAGGCTTTCCCTCGGCCAGAGCACTTGCAAACCGGAGAAGGAAAGCACAGGATCACATAGTCATTTCGTCATCATGCCATGCCACAGGTACTCAGGGAGCCGCTGCCAGGCCTGGCAAAAAAAACGCAGGGGTTTGCGAGACTGCTTTTGAGCCTGTCCTTCGGAGGACCGGGTCTGGGCTGCAAACGCTGTCCCTACTCCAAACGGTGGACCTCGGGGTCTCGAGCCCTCCAACTCTCCCCGCTCACCTCAACACATGCAGCCTGCAAGTGGAGGAATGCACACACCTCCCCTTTCCCACTAACATCCTCAAGCATACTGACAAAAGCCAACCCAAGAGCTGCGAACAGGGCCTGGTGGTGCCCTCAAGGTGTTGAAGTTCCCTGCATGAACCAAGCAATGCACACCCATATTCAAAACAAAAACAAACCCTGAAATCTCTCTACAATGAAGGGCCTGGTCCCAGTTCACCATCTAATATTTATGTAACCCTTCTCAAGTATTTGATAACGGATTATCAAGGATTAAGGCATAGGCAATGTGATAAGTCAGCAATGAGTGTTGCTGCCTTGGAGCTGTGCAGTAGACAAAGCAAAGGTGAGCAGTGTCTAGTAAGAGTATACAGGACTATAATGTTTTGCATATTACTTGACGGATCTGAGTTGCTTCCAAATTCCCATTTATTTATTTAAATAAATCCAGAAGTCCTTTCATTTTTCAGTTACAGTTCACGGTCAGATTATATCACTGCCAAGTGTATAGCATAGTGCTTAGAAATGTATATAATTTAAGAATTCATCTTGGGATAACTCAAGTACCCACCTCGCACCTTATATATGGCAGTTTTGACACTGGCATTGACTGTCTTCCCTGTGCTGTACTTGACATCCCCACGGCTATTTTGTAACTACCAATTTGGACTTCTTAATCCCTTCCCCTTTTTCACCCAGACTGTCAATCCCCGCCTATCTGGCAACCATCGAAATGTTCTCTGTATCTATGAGTCTGTCTCTATTTAGTTTCTTTATCGTATTCATTATATTCGACATACAAATGAAATCAGATGGTGTTGTCTTTATCTGACTTATTTCACTTAGCAAAATACCTTCTAGGCTCACCCACCCATGTTGTCATAAATGGCAACACTCCATTCTTTTCTGAGTCAGTAATATTCCGTTGGATATATGCACCACCTCTTCTTTATTCATTCATCTATCAATACACACTGAGGTTGCTTCCATGTCTTATCTGCTGTAAATAATGTTGCAGTGAACACAGGGATGCATAGATCTTTTCAAATTACTCTTTAGGGTTTCTTCGGATAAACGCCCAGGAGTGGAGAGTTGCAGGGTCATAAGGTAGTTGCATTTTTACATTTTCTGAGATACCTCCATACGGGTTTTCATAGTGGCTGCACCAATTTGCAATCCCACCAGCCAAGCACATGGGTTCCGTTTTCTCCACATCCTCACCAACAGTTTTATTTGTTGATTTATTGATGATGGCCATTCTGACAGGTGTGAGATGGTATCTCTTTGTGGTTTTAATTTCCATTTCCCTGATGACTAGTGATGTTGAGCATCTTTTCATATGTCTGTGGGCCATCTGTCTGTCCTCTTTGGAGAAATGTCTATTCAGGTCCTCTGCCCATTTTTACATTTGATTGGTTTTTTTTTGTTTGTTTGTTTTTTTTTTGCTGTTGAGTTTTCTAAGCGAAATTAGTCAAACAGAGAAAGACAAATACCACATAGTCTTGCTTATATGTGAACTCTGAAGAAGAGATGGAATGAACAAAATAAACGAAGAAACAAAACAGAAACAGACTCATAGATACGGAGAACAAACTGATGATGGTTGCCAGATCGGACAGAGTTGGAGGACTGGGCGGAAAAAGTGAAGGGATTAAGAAGTACAAATCGGTAGTTACAAAATAGTCACGGGGATGTAAAGTACGGCACAGGGAACGTAGTCAATAATATAGTAATAACTATGTATGGTGCCAGGTGGGCACTAGACTAATCGGGGGAATCACTTCGTAAATTATATCGATGTCTAACCGCTATGCGGTACACCTGAAAGTAATATAAAATAATATTGAATGTCAACTATCATTGAAAGTAAAAAAAGAAATGGTTACAATAACTAAGTGAATACAGTAACATTGCAGGATATAAGATCAGTATATCAAAATCAGTGTTTTTCTGTATACTATTAATGAACAACCAGAAAATAAATTTAAAATATAATTAAGAAAATAAAAAGGAAATGTGATACAATTCTAGCCAATGAAAGGAACTGGCAGTCTGCTGGTGTCTGGGTGGCAGAGAGTACTTCAGGGAAGGAATTGTGTGCTCTTAAAAGGCAATGGGGGGGGGGCGGCCGAGTGACGCATGGGTTAAGAGTTGGCTTGAGAGCACCAGCTCTGAGCAGCAGGGCCCCGGTTCGGATCCCACATATGAGGGCCAGTGACGCTGCGCCCTCTACAGCTAAGATGGTGAACAACAGCTCCACCTGGAGCTGGGCTGCCATGAGTCACCAGCGACGGCGTAGGCTGCAGCCCCTGCTGCCGTGGGTTGCCGTAAGCTACCGTGAGTGGCCGGCAGCCAGCGTGAGCGGCCGGCAGCTGCCGTGAGCTGCTGTGAGCGGCCGTCCAAGGGCTGGCGACCAACTTCCTCAGCCAGGAAGAGCGCAGTGATCACAATACCAGCATGGGCCAGCGAAGCGAGGTCCTCCACAACTAGACTGAAGAACAAAAGGACAGCAACTTGGCTGTTCCCCTTCCCCGATTCCCCAATGCTGTTCCCTTCCCCCAATTCCCCAATTAAAAAAAAAAGAAGAAGAAAAACTTCACCAAAAGGGAAAAATAATCTATTAACCAAAACACAATTAATAGCAAGAGAGAGATTTTAAAAAAATGCAATGGGGGCCGGCCGAGTGGCGCATTGGTTAAGCGCTGGTTTTGGGATGCCAGCGGCCCCGGTTCGGATCCCACATGAGGGCCAGTGACACTGCCCTCTACAGCTAACAACAGCTCCACCTGGAGCTGGGCTGTGCGAGCCCCGGTGATGGAGTGGGCTGCAGCCCCTGCTGCAGCGGGCTGCCATAGGCTACAGTGAGTGGCCCGCAGCCAGCGTGAGCGGCTGGCAGCCAAGAGTGAGCTGCCAATAGCCGCGGTGAGCGACATCCAGAGGCCAGCGACCGATCTGCCTCATCCGGGAAGAGCGCAATGACGATACCAACAGTGAAGCAACATCCTCCGCAACTAAACTGAAGAACAAAAAGACAGCAACTTGTCTGTTCCCCTTCCCCGATTCCCCAACGCTGTTCCCCTCTGCCAATTCCTCAATAAAATCTTTTTTAAAAAAATGCAATGGGCAAGGAAAAAGTCAACTTTGTTTTGCCTCTAGTTGTGACTGCTGTACGAAAGGGTAAGAGTTACTGACTCTTGGTGGTGAGCATGCAATGTGATATATAGATGATGTATTACAGTATTGTACACCTGAAACCTATGTAACTTTACTAACCATTGTCACCCCAATAAATTACTTTTTTAAAAAAATGAAAGACAACTCAACACCAAAAAACGAACAACCCAATTAAAAAATAGGCAGAGGAAATGAAGAGGCATTTCTCTAAAGAGGACATACAGATGGCCAACAGGCATATGAAAAAATGTTCAACCTCACTGGTCATTAGGGAAATGCAAATAAAAACCACAATGAGATATCACCTCACTCTGGTCAGAATGGCTATCATCAATAAATCAACAAACAACAAGTGCTGGCGGGGCTGTGGGGAAATGGGAACCCTGCTGCACTGTTGGTGGGATTGTAGGTTGGTGCAGCCCCTATGGAATCAGTATGGAGGTTTCTCAAAAAACTGGAAATGGAACTGCCTTTTGACCCAGCAATTCCACTCCTAGGCATTTATCCTGAAAAACCCAAGACACTAATTCGAAAAAATATATGCACCCCCTGTGTTCATTGCAGCACTATTTACAATAGCCAAGACTTGGAAACAACCAAAATGCCCATCGGTAGATGACTGGATTAAGAAACTGTGGTACATTTAATACAATGGAGTATTACGCAGCTATAAAGAAGAAAGAAATCATACCATTTGCAATGATATGGATGGACCTAGAGAACATTATGTTAAGTGAAATAAGTCAGTCAGAGAAAGACAAATACCATATGATCTCACTTATATGTGGAATCTAAAGAACTGAATAAATGAGCAATGTAAACAGAAATAGTCTTAGAGACACAAAGAAAAAACTGATGAGGGTTAGATGGGACGGGGATGTGCATGAGGGAGAAGGGGAAGGGACGAGGCAACACAAACTGATAACTACAATACTACTGCAGAGACAAAAGAGACAGTTTAGGGAATATAATCAATAAGGTTATAAATATTTTTCTTAGGGGATCAGAAGGACTCATGACCACTTCATGGACGGTGTAGTGGCCTGACCACTGCACTGTACATCTGAAGCTGCCACTGAATAATATTACATATCAACTATAATTTAACACATATATAGTCATGGGATGTGGAATATAGTGTGGGAATGGAGTCAATGAAATTGTAACAGATATGTATGATATCGGGGGTGGGGGCGCAGGGGAGGGAGAGGGGGTAGTCACTTTGTAAGGGATGAAAAAGTTAACTACTGCGTTGTTTTATACATCTTTAACTAATAATAATAATGTTTTTAAAAAATGAAAGAAAGGGTAAGAGTTGTGGTGGCCATCTTGAATCTATGAGGGGATCAGCTGAGGGAGACACACCAACCTCTAAGATGGAAAGAAGTTGCCTCAAAAGTACCATTTATCTTTAATTAGCCATGTCTGGAATTGTCCTACCTCTGGAAATATGTGCTATAAGAGAATAAACCACTAAAAGTTTAAACTACAAAAAAGAAAAAGAACAAAGTTGGAGAGTTAACACTACCTTATTTCAAGGGTTACTACAAAGGGACAGTTATTGAGACACTGTGATATTGACATACAGATCTATAAATGGACCAGTGGAACAGAACAGATAATGCAGAAATAAACCCATCCATATAACAACAACTGATTTTCAACATAGATACAAAGGTAATTCAGTGTAAAAAGGGTAAACCTTTCAAGAAGTTGTGCTAGCACAATTGGATATCCCTAGCTCCTTAATATGAGCATTGATTAATTACTCTTGCCATATATATATATGTATATATATATATATACATATATATATAATTTGTCTCAAAATGGATGAGAGACCTTGTTAGCTTAAGAAAATTCTAGAAGAAAACATATGGAAATCTGTTCTTACTTTGTGTTAGGCCAAATTGTCTTAGATACAACACAAGTCTTATCAAGGGCTGTTATCCAGCACATAGAGAGAGAACTTTCAAAACTTAATATTAAGAATACAAACAACCAAGTTAAAAGTGGACAAAATATTAGAACAGATCCTTCACCAACAAAGATACATGGATGGGAAATAAGCACATGGACACATGTTCAACATCCCTGGTCATTAGGGAAAGACAACTAAAAACCACAATTTGATACCACTGCACATCTATTAGAATGGCTAAAATGTATAAAGCGCCTCCATAGCGAGTGTGGGCTAGCATTTGAAGAAAATGGAACTGCATGCCAATGATAGGAATGTAAAATGTGCAACCATTTTGGAAAACTGTTAAACATACACCTACCATATGACTCAGCCTTTCCATTCCTAGATATTTACCCAACCAAATGAAAGCATACATCCACACAAAACTTATACATGGAAGGCCATAACGACTCTATTTGTAAGAGCCAAAAATTAGAAACATCCCAAATGTCCATTGGCAGGTGAAGGGATAGGTAAATTGTTGTATTATACATCTACACAATGGAACACTGTCTGCAATAAACAGTAATGAACTATTGATGCATGCTACAACATGAATGAATCTCAAAATAATTATTCTGATTGAACGAAGCCAGATCAAAACAAGTTCATATCATGATACGTATGTACGACAATCATCAGTAGTGCTCAATTCTAGAAAACGCAAAGTAATCTTATAAATGACAGAAAGAAGATCAATGTTTATTTCTTGAGATGAGAAGCGAAGTGTCAGAGAGAATCAAGGGGACGATCACAAGGGGTGTGAGGAAATGCTTCTTATCTTAATTGTGAAGATAATTTCATGGGTCATATGTGAAAACATATCAAATTGTGTACTTTAAATATGTACATTTTGTTGTATGTCAGCTATACCTCAATAAAGCTTTAAAAAAATCAAACAAACACAAAGTAAAACAGTCTCATTGACCTGTGGGACAATATCAAGTCACCAAACCTACATGTAATTGGTATACCTGAAGAAAAAAGAGGGAGGGAGGATCCAAAAATATTTAAAGATGTAATGGTAGGAAAAGTTCCAAATATGAGGCAAACCATAAACTCACAACTCCAAGAAGATCTATAAATTCCAAGCTGGAAACAGAATGAAAGACTCACCAAAGCCCACCATAAACTAATTGCTTTAAAAACAAAAATAAAGAGATTTAAAACAAAAAAGCAGACTAAGAAAAAAAATACATTACAGAAAGGAGAGCAAAGGTAAAAATGACTTCTGTCTTTTTGCCTGCAAAAATAAAATTTCTGAAGCGATCAGGGCATTGTTGTATAAATTCCAGTTTGTCTCTAATGTGGGTTTTACACAGAATTAATTTGGTCCACATGTGTTAAACCGTTCTGTGAATTTAGGAAGTTACAGAAAAATGTAAAGTGCATGGTGTCATTTTTTTTTTTTTGAGGGTAGTGTCACTGGCCCTCACATGTGGAACTGAACCAGGGCCGCTGGCTTCCGAAGCCAGCGCTTAACCACCACACCACTTGGCCAGCCCAAATTAAAGGTCTTTTTTTTTTTTGAAATGGTGCCATTTTTGATAACATGACAAAGGAAACCTCCTCAGGAAAATGCCAATTTGTTTATACAGATTTGCAGGAGCTTGAGAAAAGCATAAAACAAAAACCCAGTCAGATGGTCACATGTCTTGTTAGGGAGACCACTTCATGGATGGAGTAGAGGCTTGATCACTGCACTGTACACCTGAAGCTGATGTTGTACAGTATTGTATGCCAACTGTAATTGAATATATAGTCACGGGATGTGGAGTATACTGTGGAAGGGAGTCAAGGGAACTGTAATAGATATGTATGATATGGGGGGGAGTGGGGAGGCGAACTGGGGGAGGGGGTTGTCACTTTGAGGGGTAAAAAGTATAACTATTGCACTGTGTTGTACACCTGAAACTAATTTTTTAAAATGTTTATTTAACAATAAAAGAATTTTTAAAATAAATAAAAAAATAAAAATAAAACAAAAACCCAGATGATTCTGTTCTCTGTAACCTCAGGGGTCTGGGATGGGTAGGAGTTGTGATAGTAAGGGGTAGATCTTCAACATTATTCATATATCTGTGCACTGTTCCACCTGTTTTAACAGCATGGGTTCATTTGATAATATTTATAGATTCTGATAAACCAAAAGCTTAGTGTAGAATAACATAATGGTCACCAGATCAACTTTGAAACAAGACTGCATTTCCTTGAATCAAATTCCAGGCTCTGCCATTTACACTATGTTTGACCTTGGCAGGTTATTTAAATACTTGCTACCAAAGTGTCCCCAAGTGTAAAATGGAGATTATAATAACACCGATTTCATAAATTGTTGTAAGATTAAACAGTTTAATTGATCAATTTCCTGGCAACCAGAGAGAGAGCGAGAGAGAGAGAGAGAATCAATGCATAAATTACATACAAATCAAATTCAAATATGGCAGACCTTTCAGAAGTTGTGGAATAAAGAGAAAGGATTTGAACTAGATTCCAGGATTAATCTTCTAGTGGCCCAGCCTACACTCAGTGAAGAAATTAGCCCTGTGGTAAACATTATCAGAGATTCAATAAAAAGTAAAAGACTCATTGCTTTTCAAAGCAAAAAATATTTGATTAGGATTCCAGAAGTGTATGTAAATGATTATGAGTCTGATTAGAAGAGGATGTAGAAAGAAGGAAGAAAGGTTGAGGGAGGGCCGGCCAAGTGGCGCGTTGGTTAAGAGTTGGCCTGGGATTCCAGCTCTGAGCAGCAGGGCCCTAGTTCGATCCCACATATGAGGACCAGTGACACTGCCCTCTACAGCTAAGATGGTGAACAACAGCTCCACCTGGAGCTGGGCTGCTGTGAGTCCCCGGGGACGGCATAGGCTGCAGCCCCTGCTGCAGTGGGCTGCCATAGGCTACTGTGAGTGGCCAGCAGCCAGTGTGAGCGGCAGGCAGCCAGTGTGAGCTGCCAAGAGCCGTCTAATGACCGGTGACCGACTGGCTCAGCCAGAAAGAGCACAATGATCACAATACCAACATGGGCCAGTGAAGCGACGTCCTTCACAACTAGACTGAGGAACAAAAGGACAGCAACTTGTCTGTTCTCCTTCTCCATTTCCCAACGCTGTTCACCCCCTCCAATTCCCCAATAAAATCCTTAAAAAAAAAAAGTTGAGGGAAAGATAGGCATGGCAATATCTTCATTTTACAGAAAGTCAAGGTAAACTTGCAAGAAAAAGGCAAGAAACTGAGGGTTAAGTACATCATTTAAAGTTACAAGAGTTACCAATAGAGCAACTAAAAATCAAAAGAAAGTATAAAAACTGAGCAAAAGAAAGTGAGAGCAGATTGAAGATACTGTGAGTGAGTTAAATTTTCCCCTGTAAGCAGAATGTGGTCACTTGATGATGTCTGAATTTGATGAATTATGGAAAGAGCAGATTAAGCACTTTATTCATGTATAAGAAGGTAACCGCCAGAACAATGCAAACAGGAAGCATTAAAACGGTCTACCCTGCGAAGCACAACTGGGGAGTGGGAAGTTAGGGGTCTGGACCTTTGCTTTTATCATAAGCTCCTTGTAACTTTCTGGCGAGCACTATTTTATTTACATGCGCATGATTTCCTCTCAGTAAGAACAATTCTTTTGGAGAATGGTTTTTAAAAGATGATGTGTATGGAAGGAGGTCCTAAGGCTTTACCACATGGAAGGAGATTTCATTTATTATGCAGAGTGAAAAAAATTGTTCAGTAACTCATAGTACTGAAGATACAGCCACTCACATCTCAGTACCCTGGGAATGTGTCAGAATACTATTGTGAATGTTGATCGTAGTGTTCCAGAGACATTATGGAGACATCAAAATTCAGTATCTTACAGCAAAGAAGTTGAAGAACTGTATTGCCTTACAGAAATTTATCTCCAAAATGGCCCCAAAAGGGTGCTTGAAGGAATGAATAGCAGTTGAGAGAAAGTTACTCCTGGCTCAATACTCCATTTTGTTGAGATAGTACTATTATCAAATCTTCTCTGTGGTTTTCTTGAGTATATAAAATGGCATACTTTCATGTGTTGGCTTGCAAGATCCTTGGACCTCAGGGAAAATAAATAAATGGATCATAAAAATGTTCTAAGATCAGGACAACTAAAGAAAAACTGAATGAGGGTGTAGGTTAAGTGAGTTCAGGCTGGAGAGTCAGGCAGTAGCTTAGAATAAAATCTAGCCATAAACTGGGATGTAACCCAGAGGATCAGACTCCCTGATCATTCCAAAAGTGAACTGGCACTTTGCTCCTGGTTAGAGAGAAAAAGCCAGGTTTCCTTGGGCACCAGAAAGAAAAGACACTGGGCATTCGAAATCCACAAGGACACAGGGAAATGACATTAATAAGGAGTCACTGAAGGCCTCCCAGGCACTATGGAAAGCATTTACCATACATTTGCACTTCTCTTCATCCTTACAAATGGCTTTGTACAGATGAGGACTCCAAAGCTAAAGAAACAAACAAAAAAAGTAAAGCAACTTGACCAAGGTAAGCACAGCTAGTAAGTTATGGCCTGAGGCATATCTATAGGGATATTTTTACAAGACCATGTCTGTAATTTGCCTAGGTGTTAGTTAAAATTTTAAGCATATAAATTGGTTCCCATAAGGAAAAATATCTGTAATTCTATGTAAAAACCATCAGTGGAGGCAGCCCTTTGTTCTTGTTTCCTAAGCAGGTTTGAGGCAAAAGTACTTGTTATAAAGATAATTCCTAAGAAGCTTAATAGAATTTCTGAAATTGAAACTCAAAGCACATGCTGAGGCTTAGGGTGGTTAAGTGTTCTGCTCTGGAATTCTGTCCATATATCTATTCATTTGACTCCAAGTCCCATCTTTGAGGAATTTAGGAACATGCAAGAACTGCTGAGAGTATAGGTTTCTTCATTTTTCACAACTATCCTAAGTGCAAATATCACCAATTATCTTCCTTTTGTGGACCATGTCTTCTTCTGAGACTCAAAGAGCAGAAAAGGTCAAAGAAATTCTCAACCTCAGGGAAAAGACAGAAACAGAAAAAGAAGTTAGAGAAAAATCAAGGTCTTGCTTGTCTCCTGCCTTTAGTCACACCCAGAGTGACCTAGGTGTGCATCCTATGGAGTGGGGGGACAGAGAAGGGAATGGGATTGGGGATGGTAGCTGTATTTTGTGTTGTTTTGTCACCATAAATATCTAAACATCTGAAGTCAAAATAGGACAAATATTATTTTTGTTGCTGTTCATTCTGAGGAATGTGTACTTGGGTGCATGTTCTGTGGCTTGCTGTTATTTTCTGTATGTTCAAAAACCTGTTTGTGATTTTGAAAGGATGGAGAAAGACAGTTTCAGGTAGATGGAAGACCTCAGGAAAGGTTGAGCTTGGATCCTGGAGTAGTCAGAATATTCTAAGAATGCCCACAATGACCAGGAGGATATAGAAAGTTAAGAATGGTGAAGTTGGCAAGGGCCATGTCATGCAGCTCATCATATTTAAGGAGTTTGCTCTTTACTCAAAGTGAATGGGGAGCCTTTCCTTCTGGGGTATTGTGTAGGGGAAGCAAAAGGCATCATTCATTTTTCAGAAAGATCATTGTGGCTACTGGCTGGAGAAAGGAGTTTGGTGGAAGCCGGTAACCACTTAGGAGGCTATGGCAGGAACCCATGAGAGACATAATGGCAGACTCCAGGGGAGTTAGACAGATTCAAGTGGTGTTTGGGAGGTAGAGAGCATAGGAATTGTTGAAGGATGAGATAGTGGCCAGAGGAAGATGAGGAAGTGGGAGAGGAAGGAAATAAGGGTACTTCTGCACTTTTATTTCACTTGAATACCTGAATGGATGGTGATGCTATTCATTGAGAAAGGGAATGCTTCTGTGGGAGGAGCAAAGTTAGGGAGAGTAGAGGGCAGGAGCTGAAAGAAGTTGAGGAGTTTTAATTTTGCCATCTAAGGATGAATGCCCGAGACATCCAGCTGGAGATGTCAAACAAGCAGACTAACAAACGTGGGATCACAACCTCATTGTTTTTTCCACCCACAAGAGTGGGACCATATACTGTTCCCTTCTATGCAATCTGCTGTTTTCATTTAATAATAGCATATTTTGGAAGTCCCCCAAAATCAGCCATATGGGCATAACTCATGCTTGTTATTGGTTGCATGATAATCCATGGAATGGCTGCACCACAATGTCTCCAGTTATTCTCCAACTGATGAGCGCTTGCTTTATGTCCTAGTTCGTGGAATACGAATCCCTCTGTGATACACATGCTGGTGCGTATGTCCTGATATCCTGGGCTCTTATGTCTATAGGCCCAATTCCCACTCCTTCTCTGCCCCACATATCTGTCCCCAAAGAACCATTTGCTAAATGTATCATATTTATTCAAGACAATATCATTATCACTGTTATTGTTAAATAACAGAGGCACATCTAAGCACTTTCTAATTTTCCTTGAATAAAAGCCTAAGGCTGCTTTTCTGTTGGCCTGCATCCCATAATTATTTTATTTTGGGGGAATTTGGGGGAACAGTGTGAATTGACAATTTCCTTACTTCAAAATACAGTTATATGGGCCGGTCGAGTGGCGCGGCGGTTAAGCGCTGGCTTCGGAAGCCAGCGGCCCCGGTTCGGGTCCCACTTACGAGGGCCAGTGACACTGCCCTCAAAAAAAAAAAAGAAAATACAGTTATACATTCATTCTTTATTCCCTTGAGCATGCTTCTTACAATTATGTCAATGAGAAATTCATGGAAAGAGACTTTTTTACATAGATTCCCTTTTTCAGTGTTTTGACTTATTTTTGCACAGAGAGTTGATCTGTCCCTCTTCCCATTAGTACCTGCCACCCCCTATCTTCTTCCATTATGTTCTACTGTTTTCCCTTGCTCTCTGAATAGTATCCCCACTCCTTTCTATTTCTCCCTTTTGATATGAAGAAGGAGGTGGGCCATATTGGAATGGAAGAGGAATACCTACTCCAAACACTCTTTGAATGTCTCTGTATCTGAACCTATCTCTTTTTAAAGCTCCACTGAGAAATTAACAGAAAGATAAGTCGAAACCCTGGCATACAAAGTCTTTATTGTCCTGTTTTAAACCAACTCCCATGCACGTGCAGCCAGGAGCGCTGAAGGGAGAACGGAGTGAGGCCATTGGGGCTGCACGACGGTTTGGTGCTGGTCCTTCTCAGCCTCGTCTGTCGTGTCTCAGGGAATAGCCCTGCAACTCTGACTAGACTCTGTCTAGGAGATACTGCTTTGTCTCATGGCTTTAAAAACCATCTGTGTCCTGTTGGCTTGGTAATTCTGTTTCTCCAGCTGACAAGAATGATACAGAGACTTCAGACACTTAACATGTGCAAATAGGAGCTCTTGACACTCACCCTCAACTGTCTTTCTCCTTTCTCCACACCCACTGCTCATACTGTCTGTGACCAAACATAACACCTCCATGATCAACACTTATAAGAAATACACTCACAGTAATAATTCATTTATTAAGTTTGTTCACTGACTGCCTTCAATCCGTCAGCAAGTGATATGTTTTCTTTTCCTGAAATGTCATGTGGACCCATGCACTATTCTCCAAACTCATGCTGCCATTTCTCAACTGGGCTGCTGAAAGAGAGTCCAAATTGGTGTCCCTACTTTCCTTTGTGTCCTGCCCACTTACAATATGTTCCATAAAGAGCAGCCAGAGAGAAATTATTGAATATAATTAGATCATGGCACTCCCTTGATTCCATACTTCCTCTGGCTTCCCAGAGCACTTGGAGTAAAAACCAAACTCTTTATCATAGCTCCTTCCCACCAGCACCTTCCCCTCTCTCACTGGGCTCCGGCCACACTGGCATCCCTTCTGTCCATCTGGTGCCCACCTTTTCTGCCACAATGCCAGAGGAATACACTTCTCTCTGCTGGGCAAGTTTTCCCCTAGTTCCTAGAACTGGACACTTATCAATGTCCTCAGAAAGGCCATTCCTGAAGTTTGCCACTTCTCCTGGGTTCAGGTAATATGTACCAAATCACCTTATTTATGTCTCTGAGGGCATTTGTAGAAACCTTTAAGTGCTTCTATATTTTCTGACGTGTTTATTGTCTATCTTCCCTACCTAAAAATAGGATCCCTGGGTGCAGTGACTCAGGGAGCCTAGAAGAATGCCTGGAATCATTGATGAATGAAATGAATAACACTTCCTCCCATACGAAAGGGACCTCTCGGCTGGCGAGTGGAGAGTGGCACGGTGGTTAAGTGCTGGCTTGGGAAGCCAGTGGGCCCAGTTCAGGTCCCACATCTGAGGGCCAGTGACACTGCCCTCTTAAAAAAAAAAGGGCCAGCCAAGTGGCGCGGTGGTTAAGCGCTGGCTTGAGAAGCCAGTGGCCCCGGTTCGGGTCCCACATATGAGGGCCAGTGACACTGCCCTCAAAAAAAAAAAGGGGGACCTCTCCCTTCTGGAGCAAGGAGGAAGAGGGAATATGTGCTGGGCAGATGGAATTTTGTAGCACCTATAGCCCTCCATTGGCATTTCTGTTATTTGTGTCGGCACCCTGAGCTTTAGTGGAAGGAGACTTCCTGAAGTGGGGCACAATAGTTTGATCATTTTGCATATCTGACCGCACAGCCCACAGTTCAATGCCTGACTCATGGCAAATGTGAGACCCCTATTTGTGGAAGGAAAGGAAGATCAGAGGGAAAGGCTGTTCTGACTTTTCACAGGAACTGGTCACATCTGACTGTCTTCTTTATGTTCTATCAGCTCTCAGTTTGGAGAGGGGCACACATGCATTTATATGTGTTTTGATGAGTTTCCCCCCAGTTTTGTTGATGTATAATTGACATATAACATTATATAATGTTAAGGTGTACAACATAATGATTTGATACATGTGTGTATTGTGAAATAACTACCAGAATCAGTTTAGTTAACATTCATCACCTCACATAGTTACACATTTTCCCCATGGTGAGAACTTTTAAGATCTACTGTCTTAATCACTTTTTCCAGTTGACATGATTCTTTATTTAGGAAACCCAAAAAACTTCACCAAAAAGCTATTAGAAACAATAAATGAATACAGTAAAGTTGCCACATACAGAATCAATGTACAAAATCTATTGTATTCCTATATACTAACAATGAAATCTCAGAAAAAGAAATAAAAAAACACAATTCCTTTTGCAATTGCAACAAAAAAATAAAATACCTAGAAATAAACGTAAGCAAGGATGTGAAAGACCTATACACTGAAAACTCTAAGACATTTTTAAAAGAAATTGAAGAAGACACAAAGAAATGGAAAGACATTCTGTGTTCATAGGTTGGAAGAATCAACATAGTTAAAATGGCCATAAAATGGCCCAAAACAATATACAGATTTAATGCAATCCCCATCAAAATCCCAACGGCATTTTTTGAAGAACTAGAACAAAAAATCATCAGATTTGTATGGAGCCACAAAAGATCCCAAATAGCCAAAGCAATCCTAAGAAAAAAGAACAAGGCTGGAGGTATCACACTCCCTGATTTCAGCTTGTGCTACAGGGCAGCATTAACCAAAACAGCACGGTATTGGCAGAAAAACAGACACATAGATCAATGGGATAGAATTGAGAACCCACAAATATAGACAGGTAATTTTCGACAAAGAAGCCAAAAACATACAATGTAGAAAAGACAGCCTCTTCAATAAATGGTGCTGGGACAATTGGAAAGCCACGTGCAAAAGAATGAAACTAGTCTGCTATCTGTCACTGTACCAAAATGAACTCAAAATGGATCAAAGACCTAAACAGAAGATCTGAAACAATAAAACTGCATAGAAAAAAGCATAAGTACTAAACTTACGGACCTTGGGTTCAAAGAGGACTTTATGAGTTTGACCTCAAATGCAAGAAAAGTAAAAGCTAAAATAAATAAACGTGACTATACCAAACTAAAAAGCTTCTGCACAGCAAAAGGAACCATCAATAAAACAAAGAGGCAACCAACTGAACAGGAGAAGATATTTGCAAACAATGCCTCTGATAAGGGGCTAATATCCAAAATAATAAGGAACTCTACAACTCAACAACAAAAAGACAAACAGTCCAATTAAAAAATGGGCAGAGGACATGAACAGCAAGTTCTTCCAAGAAGACATATAAACAGCCAACAGATATATGAAAAAAAAATGCCCAATTTCACTAGCTATTAGGGAAATGCAAATAAAAACCACAATGAGATATCACCTCACACCAGTTAGAATGGCTGTCATCAACAAGACAAATAATAAGTGTTGGAGAGGCTGTGGAGAAAAAGGAACCCTCATACACCGTTGGTGGGAATGCAGATTGGTGCAGCTGCTATGGAAGGCAGTGTGGAGATTCCTTAAAAAACCGAGAATAGTTACCATATGACCCAGCAATCCCTCTCCTGGGTATATATACACCCCAAATCTGAAAACATTTATCCATAAATATATATGTGCTCCGATGTTCATTGCAGCTTTATTTATGGCAGTCAAGACATGGAAACAACCAAAGTGTCCTTCAATAGATGATTGGGTAAAGAAGGTGTAGTATATATACACAATGATATACTGCTTTGCCATAAGGAAATATGAAATACTGCCATTTACAAAAATATAGATGGACTTTGAGGTTATTATTATAAGTGAAATATTTTAGAAAAAGTTGAGAACCATGTGATTTCACTCATATGTGATATATAAAACTGAAAGCAACAAAGGAACAAGACAAACAAATAAAAACTCATAGACACAGACAACAGTTTAGTGGTTACCAGAGGGTCGGGGGGAGGGCGGATGATAGAGGAGGGTAAACGGGGTCAAATATATGGTGATGGAAGAAGAACTGACCCTGGGTGGTGAACACACAATGTAATATATAGATGATGTATTATAGAATTGTACACTTTAAACTTATCTAATTTTACTAACCATTGTCATCCCAATAAATTTGAACTCTTACCCTTACCCTTTCATACAGCAGTCACAACTAGAGGCAAAACAAAGTTGACTTTTTCCTTGCCCATTGCATTTTTTTAAAAAAGATTTTATTGAGGAATTGGCAGAGGGGAACAGCGTTGGGGAATCGGGGAAGGGGAACAGACAAGTTGCTGTCTTTTTGTTCTTCAGTTTAGTTGCGGAGGATGTTGCTTCACTGTTGGTATCGTCATTGCGCTCTTCCCGGATGAGGCAGATCGGTCGCTGGCCTCTGGATGTCGCTCACCGCGGCTATTGGCAGCTCACTCTTGGCTGCCAGCCGCTCACGCTGGCTGCGGGCCACTCACTGTAGCCTATGGCAGCCCGCTGCAGCAGGGGCTGCAGCCCACTCCATCACCGGGGCTCGCACAGCCCAGCTCCAGGTGGAGCTGTTGTTAGCTGTAGAGGGCAGTGTCACTGGCCCTCATGTGGGATCCGAACCGGGGCCGCTGGCATCCCAAAACCAGCGCTTAACCAATGCGCCACTCGGCCGGCCCCCATTGCATTTTTTTAAAATCTCTCTCTTGCTATTAATTGTGTTTTGGTTAATAGATTATTTTTCCCTTTTGGTGAAGTTTTTCTTCTTCTTTTTTTTTTAATTGGGGAATTGGGGGAAGGGAACAGCATTGGGGAATCGGGGAAGGGGAACAGCCAAGTTGCTGTCCTTTTGTTCTTCAGTCTAGTTGTGGAGGACCTCGCTTCGCTGGCCCATGCTGGTATTGTGATCACTGCGCTCTTCCTGGCTGAGGAAGTTGGTCGCCAGCCCTTGGACGGCCGCTCACAGCAGCTCACGGCAGCTGCCGGCCGCTCACGCTGGCTGCCGGCCACTCACGGTAGCTTACGGCAACCCACGGCAGCAGGGGCTGCAGCCTACGCCGTCGCTGGTGACTCATGGCAGCCCAGCTCCAGGTGGAGCTGTTGTTCACCATCTTAGCTGTAGAGGGCGCAGCGTCACTGGCCCTCATATGTGGGATCCGAACCGGGGCCCTGCTGCTCAGAGCTGGTGCTCTCAAGCCAACTCTTAACCCATGCGTCACTCGGCCGCCCCCCCCCCATTGCCTTTTAAGAGCACACAATTCCTTCCCTGAAGTACTCTCTGCCACCCAGACACCAGCAGACTGCCAGTTCCTTTCATTGGCTAGAATTGTATCACATTTCCTTTTTATTTTCTTAATTATATTTTAAATTTATTTTCTGGTTGTTCATTAATAGTATACAGAAAAACACTGATTTTGATATACTGATCTTATATCCTGCAATGTTACTGTATTCACTTAGTTATTGTAACCATTTCTTTTTTTACTTTCAATGATAGTTGACATTCAATATTATTTTATATTACTTTCAGGTGTACCGCATAGCGGTTAGACATCGATATAATTTACGAAGTGATTCCCCCGATTAGTCTAGTGCCCACCTGGCACCATACATAGTTATTACTATATTATTGACTACGTTCCCTGTGCCGTACTTTACATCCCCGTGACTATTTTGTAACTACCGATTTGTACTTCTTAATCCCTTCACTTTTTCCGCCCAGTCCTCCAACTCTGTCCGATCTGGCAACCATCATCAGTTTGTTCTCCGTATCTATGAGTCTGTTTCTGTTTTGTTTCTTCGTTTATTTTGTTCATTCCATCTCTTCTTCAGAGTTCACATATAAGCAAGACTATGTGGTATTTGTCTTTCTCTGTTTGACTAATTTCGCTTAGAAAACTCAACAGCAAAAAAAAAACAAACAAAAAAAAAAAAACCAGTCAAATGTAAAAATGGGCAGAGGACCTGAATAGACATTTCTCCAAAGAGGACAGACAGATGGCCCACAGACATATGAAAAGATGCTCAACATCACTAGTCATCAGGGAAATGGAAATTAAAACCACAAAGAGATACCATCTCACACCTGTCAGAATGGCCATCATCAATAAATCAACAAATAAAACTGTTGGTGAGGATGTGGAGAAAACGGAACCCATGTGCTTGGCTGGTGGGATTGCAAATTGGTGCAGCCACTATGAAAACCCGTATGGAGGTATCTCAGAAAATGTAAAAATGCAACTACCTTATGACCCTGCAACTCTCCACTCCTGGGCGTTTATCCGAAGAAACCCTAAAGAGTAATTTGAAAAGATCTATGCATCCCTGTGTTCACTGCAACATTATTTACAGCAGATAAGACATGGAAGCAACCTCAGTGTGTATTGATAGATGAATGAATAAAGAAGAGGTGGTGCATATATCCAACGGAATATTACTGACTCAGAAAAGAATGGAGTGTTGCCATTTATGACAACATGGGTGGGTGAGCCTAGAAGGTATTTTGCTAAGTGAAATAAGTCAGATAAAGACAACACCATCTGATTTCATTTGTATGTCGAATATAATGAATACGATAAAGAAACTAAATAGAGACAGACTCATAGATACAGAGAACATTTCGATGGTTGCCAGATAGGCGGGGGATTGACAGTCTGGGTGAAAAAGGGGAAGGGATTAAGAAGTCCAAATTGGTAGTTACAAAATAGCCGTGGGGATGTCAAGTACAGCACAGGGAAGACAGTCAATGCCAGTGTCAAAACTGCCATATATAAGGTGCGAGGTGGGTACTTGAGTTATCCCAAGATGAATTCTTAAATTATATACATTTCTAAGCACTATGCTATACACTTGGCAGTGATATAATCTGACCGTGAACTGTAACTGAAAAATGAAAGGACTTCTGGATTTATTTAAATAAATAAATGGGAATTTGGAAGCAACTCAGATCCGTCAAGTAATATGCAAAACATTATAGTCCTGTATACTCTTACTAGACACTGCTCACCTTTGCTTTGTCTACTGCACAGCTCCAAGGCAGCAACACTCATTGCTGACTTATCACATTGCCTATGCCTTAATCCTTGATAATCCGTTATCAAATACTTGAGAAGGGTTACATAAATATTAGATGGTGAACTGGGACCAGGCCCTTCATTGTAGAGAGATTTCAGGGTTTGTTTTTGTTTTGAATATGGGTGTGCATTGCTTGGTTCATGCAGGGAACTTCAACACCTTGAGGGCACCACCAGGCCCTGTTCGCAGCTCTTGGGTTGGCTTTTGTCAGTATGCTTGAGGATGTTAGTGGGAAAGGGGAGGTGTGTGCATTCCTCCACTTGCAGGCTGCATGTGTTGAGGTGAGCGGGGAGAGTTGGAGGGCTCGAGACCCCGAGGTCCACCGTTTGGAGTAGGGACAGCGTTTGCAGCCCAGACCCGGTCCTCCGAAGGACAGGCTCAAAAGCAGTCTCGCAAACCCCTGCGTTTTTTTTGCCAGGCCTGGCAGCGGCTCCCTGAGTACCTGTGGCATGGCATGATGACGAAATGACTATGTGATCCTGTGCTTTCCTTCTCCGGTTTGCAAGTGCTCTGGCCGAGGGAAAGCCTGGAAGAGGGGCGGGATCCCTGCGGAAGGGGGTCAGGAGGCTGCCGGGGGGGTCGGCCCAGCTCCGGCCCGGCGCAGTGGTCCCGCTGGTGGCCGCGAGGTGGGCGCCTGTGCGCGGCGAGGTGGGCAGCCCGTGCCTGTGCCCGCAGCCGCCGGCGTGGCTTCGCTTCGGCCCGGCGGCGGCCAGCGCATCCGCACCGCCGCGCGCGCTGTCTGGCAGCGGTCCTTCGGGTGCGATCTCGCGCGCGTGCCGTGGGCCGAGGAGCCAGGCCACGCGGCGGCCTCCGTCCGAGCCGCCCCAGGCGCGCAGGGCGGCCCTCGGCCCGCCGCGCCCGCCCCCGCCTCTGGGCGCCCCCGGGCTCCGAGGCCTCCCGCTCGCGCCCGCAGCCCCCGGCGCGCCCCGCGCCCGCCCGGCGCCCACGGCCCCGCAGCAGCCACAGGGGGAACCAAAGAGCCCGAAGCCTTCCCAGCTGCCCGGACCGCAGACGCCAACACCCCCGGCCCCCGGCACGCGCCGCCCGCGCCCCGCCCGCCGGCCCGCGCCGGGGCGGCGGGGGGGCGGGCGGGCGGCGGCGACTCGCACAGGCGCGCTCCGGGCCGCGCTCGTCATCCGCGGCGCCTGGGACGCGCCCCCGCGCCCGCCCGGGCCCCCGCGCCCGCTCGCGCCCCCGGCCCGGGTCCCGGCGCCCGCCCGGCCTGCCGCCCTCTGCCGGCTGTCGGCCCTCGGCTCGCGGGGAGGGAGGTCGCGGCAGCGGCCCGGCGGCACGGCGACCGTGGCGACAGCGGCGGCGGCGGCGGCGGCGGCGGCGGCGGCGGCGGCGGCGGCGACTGTGGCCGAGGCGGGGGCGGTGGCCTCGGGGGCGGAGGCGGAAGGGGAGGGGGCGACGGGGGCGGCGGGCGCGGGGGCGGAGGCCGCCCTGGGGGAGGCGGCGGCCGTGGCGGGGCCGAGGCCAGCGCGGCCCGGGCGGCAGAGGCGGCAGCGCCCCCCTCGGGGGAGGACGGGGCGCACGCGGCCGTGGCGGCGGCCACCGCGGGCGCGGGCGGCGGGCCCGACGGCAGCCCGGACTTCCCCATGGCCTCGCTGTACGTGGGGGACCTGCACCCGGAGGTGACCGAGGCGATGCTGTACGAGAAGTTCAGCCCCGCGGGGCCCATCCTGTCCATCCGCATCTGCAGGGACAAGATCACCCGCCGCTCCTTGGGCTACGCCTACGTCAACTACCAGCAGCCGCTGGACGCCAAGCGCGCCCTGGAGACCCTGAACTTCGACGTCATCAAGGGCCGGCCGGTGCGCATCATGTGGTCGCAGCGGGACCCGTCGCTGCGCAAGAGCGGCGTAGGCAACGTCTTCATCAAGAACCTGGGCAAGACCATCGACAACAAGGCGCTGTACAACATCTTCTCGGCCTTCGGCAACATCCTCTCCTGCAAAGTGGCCTGCGACGAAAAGGGGCCCAAGGGCTACGGCTTCGTGCACTTCCAGAAACAGGAGTCGGCCGAGCGCGCCATCGACGCCATGAACGGCATGTTCCTGAACTACCGCAAAATTTTCGTCGGCAGGTTCAAGTCGCACAAAGAGCGGGAGGCCGAGAGGGGAGCCTGGGCCAGGCAGTCCACCAGCGCCGACGCCAAGGACTTCCAGGCCGACGCCGACGACGGGGCCACCTTGCGATGAACACGGCCCAGGAGCGAGCCAGGAGCACAGCCGAACCTTGGCTCCCACCCGGTTTACAAGCCCCGCTTTGTGCCCCCCGGACCCACCAGCAGTGGATTGTATTGGGAGTGCAGGCCTCTCTCTCTGTCTCTCTCTGTCTCTCTCTCTCTGTCTCTGTCTCTCTCTGTCTCTCTCTGTCTCTCTCTGTCTGTCTCTGTCTCTCTCTCTCTCTCTCTCTCTCTGTCTCTGTCTCTCTCTGTCTCTGTCTCTCTGTCTCTCTCTCTGTCTCTCTCTCTGTCTCTCTCTCTCTCTCTCTCTCTCTCTCTCTCTCTCTCTCTCTCTCTCTCTCTCGACTTCCTGCTGCTCCCTCCCTCCCCCGAGCCCTTCTCCCCTCCTCGTTTCCTTTGCTCCCCTCTCCCCAACCCTCCGCGGGCGCTGGGAATAATCTTGCTAACCTGTGCCACTGGATAGATTACAGGCTGCCTCTTCTCCTTAAGGTTGCTTTAAAAAAGCGCTCTCTCTCTCTCTCTCTCTCTCTCTCTCTCTCTCTCTCTCTCTCCCTCCCTCTCTCCCTCCCTCCCTCCCTCCCTCCCTCCCTCCCTCCCTCCCTCTCTCCCTCTCGCCCCCCTGCACAGGTGATACAATTTCAAGGTAGACACATCAGAAAGGAGAACAGAGTCACATGAGGGGAAACCAACAGAGTAATTGCTCGCCATGATCCTGCGACCCAGACAGACAACCACGTTTACCTGTTGCTGTGCCGTGCCCTCCAGGCTCTCTTCTCTGCCCCTCTCGCCCTGCCTTCCTCACCCCCCCCCCCCGCCCCAGCCCCGGCCCACCCCGCCTTCTCACACACGGCTTCACGTATGTGGGGTGTCTTAACCTGCTTTTTCCAGACACTAAAACCAAACAAACGCCGCCCCACTGAACTTCTTTCCCTGTTCTTCGCCAGGCTCCCCAAACGTCATCTTCAGTGCCTGCGGAGTGTCTCGGTGGACCGTAACATTTCCGTAACCGTTCCCGCCTTCTGGGACATTCAGCTGGTGCCTACGTCTTGCCCCACGTCCAAGCCCCACAGCGCGCTCGCACGAGTGAACCCTTCCTTGTCCAGCCACATCTTCGCTAGCATAGCGGATGCTCATCCACAGTGCGGCCTTGCAGGGTCCACATCTGGACACGAAAGACTGCCCCTGGCTGTTGCCAAATGGTCCCTTCATAAGTATTGCACCAACTTGCATTCCTGCCAGCCAGTGCAGCTCCTGAACACAGTACGCCCCCCCCCCACCCCCTAGTCTCCTGGTGACTGTAATGTGTGTGTGGGTGTGTGTGTGTGTGTGTGTGGTGTGTGTGGTGTGTGTGGTGTGTGTGTGTTGGCCAGCCTGATGGGCTGCAAAGGGCACTTTGCTGTCCTGGGTCGGTCCACCCGGACTGAAATACCATTTCTCACCTCCTTCCCCTGTGCCCACTTCCTGCCCTTTCCCCCACTGTCAGAAAAATAACTCCGGGGGGGAGAAAAACAATCACAAAGCAGAGAGGTCATCAATCCTAATGACCACTCATACCTTCCTGAAATCCTTTCCGTCTGCACCTGCCCAGTGTTTCTCATGTGACATATATGTGAATTTTGATGTATATACTGTTTCAATAGCTGCTTTTTTTCACACACAAATATATAACATAGATAGATCCAGATGTATAGTTAGATATTCTTGAACTTCCTTTCATGTCATTAAATATTCTTCTAAAATACTTTCCATGGCTCTTCCGTGCTCCAGTGGATGGCCTGACAGAGGAACAGATAGGTGTACGTGTGCATCCCTGTGCCTATTAGCAGATGGGCAGACCTGTGGGGCTATTTCTTTTCACTGCTTCCTCGTGGTTGAACATCTGGGTGGCTTCTGCTTTTTCTGTTCTTTTTTTGTTCTTCTTACCCAAACCCAAACTGCTAATGATATCATAGTGCACGAACCTTGCTTACATTCAGCATTCTTTCCTGAGCAGACATTGCTAACACAAGAATTGAGGGGTCCAAGGATATGGAAGGTTTAAAATTTTTTTTTGTTTGTTCATTACAGATCACTATTCACAAAGATAGTATGAATTTACCCTCATCAAGTACACAAATACTGCAAGAGGACCTCAACAGCTGGACAACCTTCTGTACTTGCTGTTGCAACCTTCTCTGTACTCCCGCAATATTTTATTAGAGGAACGTACGTTTTTTGTTTTTATTTATTTTCAACAGTTATTTCAGCATTGTAAAAGAAACTTTGTTAATTGATAAGGAAGAAAACAAAAATCACTCCAACTTCTACCACTTGACCAAACATTTTAAATCACATAAAACTAGGGCCGGCCAAGTGGCGCGGTGGTTAAGTGCTGGCCTGGGAAGCCAGCAGCCCCGGTTCGGTCCCACATATGAGGGTCAGTGACACTGCCCTCAAAAAAAAAAAAAAGAATAAGTCACATAAAACTAACATAAATAATACTTTCAAAATGTAATATATATTGTTTCAGTGCGGGATAATTTCACTAAAATAGGCCTTATGATTTTTCCAAATTATTAGATATTTTATTCTAATTTGTTTTTGCTTTGTGTTCCATCTTATGGGTGAGCTACAATTTCTATAACTCAGCCCCTTGATGTTGCTTAAATTGTTCTGTATTTTCCCCAGTAGGATTAACTGTATGGGGAACATATTTATAGGTAAATGTTTGCTGACATACAGAAACGTTTTATTGCCTAATATACCTTGCCAGTTTTAATATTTTTTGTTATGAGAAATTGATTAAACTTGTGGGTTTTTTCTTTATTATTTCATTTTACAAGTGCATTGTTTGAAAAAGAGAACATACATATTAAATACAGACAACAACCATTTTAAAGAAATTAATTTTTGCCTCTGCAGGCTTTGCCTATTTGTCCACCAAATTTAAAACAAATATAGGATCATACTGAATGTATTCTGTCAAAACTTTATTTGTAACATAAGTACCTCTAAAACATCTTTGGTCATTCAACGTTCTCCCACAAGGCACTATCATTGTATAGGTGTATTTGTTTACATGTGTTTCCTTAGCACTTTAAAGTAGTTTCTAAATTTTCCCCATTAAACTCAATCTGTGGTGAATAATTTTGCCACAGAATTATTGTTTTGTTTTGTTTTTTTGTTTTGTTTTTTTAAGCTGAGCCATCCTGCCACCTGTTGGCAGCTCAACGGCAACTCAGCTCGGGCTGGCCTCGAACCGCTGTTGCTCAGAGCTCAGCTCGCACTCTTGAGCGAGCTCTTAACCAACTGAGCCATTCGGCCGGCCCTTTGCCACAGAATTATTGAACTTACATAAATACATAGAAGTGGAATTGAAAAGTAGAAGTCTTTTAAAAATTTTTAACTGTACCACCAAGTGTCCTGGATATACCAATTTACACTTCCACTGATACTTTGGAACAATTGCCATATGCCTGCGCTAGTTCCTCTCTCAGTATTATAAATTTTATTTTTTGTCAATATAATACTATAAAAACATACCTCATTTTTGTTTTCCTTTTTCAATTTATAAAAAGTATTTTGTGGGCCGGCCGAGTGGCAGGGTGGTTAAGCGCTGGCTTGGGAAGCAAGTGGCCCTGGTTCGGGTCCCACATATGAGGGCCAATGACACTGCCCTCAAAAAAAAAAAGTATTTTGTTTTGCTTGTTACTTAAGGAATATAAATTCATCTTAAAAATCACATAGCATTTATTGGCAAATAATGAAAAAAGTATTAATATAAATAATAAATTTAGGTTTTTATGTATACATGTACGAATATATAAAGTTGCATTGTATGGTGCATACACTATTACATATTACAATTCATATATATTTTATATATGATATCAAATCATATTTTACATCTTTAAATGTTTTCAAAATCTTGATTCAGTGATAAATATACCTTGGATGTATTTTCATGTTTACTTTCACATAACTTAAAATGGTTTTTGAACATCTGTTATGTATATGGATCAATTCATTTTTTTTTTAATTCTATTGGGGAATTGGAGGAGGGGAACAGTGTTGGGGAATTGGGGAAGGGGAACAGCCAAGTTGTTGTCCTTCAATCTTAGTTGTGGAGAGTGCAGCTAGCTCAGCTCCAATTCCAGTAGCCATCTGGCAACCCTTTGGCAATTGCGACAGCTGGTGGCCACTCAGCGCAGGCGCAGCTCACTGGCCCATGTGGGAATTGAACTGGTGACCCTGTTGCTCAGAGCTCGTGCTCTTTACCAACTGAGCCACTTGGCCGGCCCCTCTGTTCATGTTTTAATTATTACATTGTTAGATTCTCTTTTAATTTCAGACCACTATGTATCTTTTACGTAAACTTATAGTCACATCCATAGTTGTTTCTGTAGCAAACACTTCTAGAGGGAACAAAGCAGATCAAAATTATAGAGCATTTTTTAGACTATACTTCATGGTCAAATGTCCACTTATAAACTAGTGCCAACTTACAATATTACTCTGTTAACTCGTTTAAATGTGTACTCAGTTATTTTTTCAATTAAAGTTTATTGGGGTGACAATTGTTAGTAACTAAGTTACACAGATTTCCTGTAATTGAATCTATAGATAGTCACGGGATGTGGAGTATACTGTGGAAGGGAGTCAGAGGAATTGTAATAGATAGTATGATATGGGGGGTAGGAGTGGGGTGGAGAATTGGGGGAGGGGGATTGTCACTTTGAGGGGTAAAAAGAATAACTAGTGCCCTGTGTTGTACACCTGAAACTAATTTTAAAAATGTTTATTTCACAATAAAAGAATTAAAAAAAAAACGTTACACAGGTTTCAGGTGTACAATTCTGTAATACATCATCTAAATATCACAGTGTGTGTTCACCACCCAGAGTCAGTTCTCCTTTCAGCACCATCTATTTGATCCCTTTTACCCTCATCCACCACCCGCCTCCCTCTTCTCCTCTGGTAACCACTAAACTGTTGTCTGTGTCTATGAGTTTTTGTTTCTTTCTTTTTAAACTTTATTAGGAAACAGTGTGTTTTTCCAGGACCCATCAGCTCCAAGTTAAGTCATTGTTTTCAATCTAGTTGTGGAGGGTGCAGTTCACTGGCCCATGTGGGAATTGAACAGGCAAACTTGGTGTTACGAGTACTGCACTCCAACTGGCTGCCTGAGTTTTTGTTTATTTGTTTGTCTTATTCCTTTTTACTTTTCAGTTTTATATCCCACATATCAGTGAAATCATATGGTTCTGGACTTTTTCTGCCTGACTTGTTTCTCTTAGCATTATAATCTCAAGTTCCACCCATGTCATTGCAAATGGCACTATTTCATCTTTTCTTACTGCAGAGTACTATTCCATTGTGTGTGTGTGTGCGTATCTCACATCTTCTTAATCCAATCATCTATTGAAGGACACTTTGGTTGTTTCCATGTCTTGGCCACTGTAAATAAAGCTGCAATGAACATCAGAGGACATATATCTTTACGGATAAATATTTTCAGATTTTTGGGGGTAGATACCCAGGAGAAGGATTGCTGGGTCATATGGTAGTTCTATCCTTAATTTTTTGAGGAATCTCCACACTGCCTTCCATAGCAGCTGCACCAATCTGCATTCCCACCAACAGTGTATGAGGGTTCCTTTTTCTCCACAGCCTCTCCAACACTTGTTATTATTTGTCCTATTGATGATAGCCATTCTAACAGGTGTGAGGTGATATCTCATTGTGGTTTTTATTTGCATTTAACAGATGATTACTGATGTTGAGCATCTTTTCATATGTATACTGGCCATCTGTATGTCCTCTTTGGAGACATGTCTATTCAGGTCTTCTGCCCCATGTTTTTAATTGGATTGTTTGGTTTTTGTTGGTGTTGAGTTCCTTATATATTTTGGATATTAGCCCCTAATATGCGGCATAGTTTGCAAAAATCTTCTCTCGGGCCGGCCGAGTGGCGCAGTGGTTGGGCGCTGGCTTGGGAGGCCAGCAGCCCCGGTTCGGGTCCTACATGTAGGGGCCAGTGACACCGCCCTCAAAAAAAAAATCTTCTCTCATTCGGTTGGTTGCCTTTTTATTTTGTTGATGGCTTATTTTGTCAATGGTTTGCTGTGCAGAAGCTTTTCAGTTTGATACAGTCCCATTCATTTATTTTTGCCTTTACTTCCCTTGCCTTTGCAGTCAAATTCATAAAATCCTCTCTGAACCCAAGGTCCATAAGTTTAGTACCTATGCTTTCTTCTATGCAATTTATTGTTTCAGGTGCTATGTTTAGGTCTTTGATCCATTTTGAGTTAATTTTGGTACATGGTGACACATAGCACCCTAGTTTCATTCTTTTGCTTATGGCTTTCTTATTCTCCCAGCACCATTTATTGAAGAGGCTGTCTTTTCTCCATTTATGTTTTTGGCTTCTTTGTCAAAAATTATCTGTCCATATTTATGTGAGCTTATTTCTGGGTTCTCAATTCTATTCCATTGGTCTGTGTGTCTGTTTCTCTGCCAATACCATACTGTTTTGATTAATGTTGCTCTGTAGTACAAGCTGAAGTCAGGGAGTGTGATACCTCCAGCATTGTTCTTTTTTCTTAGGATTGCTTTGGCTATTCAGGGTATTTTGTGGTTCCATACAAATCTGATGATTTTTTGTTCTAGTTCTTAAAAAAAATGCCATTGGGATTTTGATGGGATTGCATTAAGTCTGTATATTGCTTTGGGTAATATGGCTATTTTAACTATGTTGATTCTTCCAATCCGTGAACACGGAATGTCTTTCCATTTCTTTGTGTCTTCTTCAATTTCTTTTAAAAATGTCTTATAGTTTTCAGTGTATAGGTCTTTCACATCCTTGGTTAAGTTTATTCCTAGGTTTTTTATGCTTTTTGTTGCAATTGCAAAAGGAATTTGTTTTTTAACTTCTTTTTCTGAGATTTCATTGTTCATATATAGGAATGCAATGGACTTTTGTAAGTTGATTTTGTAGCAAGCAATTTTACTACATTCGTCTAATAGCTTTTTGGTGGAGTCATTAGGGTTTTCTATGTATAACATCATGTCATCTGCAAAAACTGACAATTCAACTTTTTCCTTCCCAATTTGATGCCTTTTATTTCTTCCTCCTGCCTGATTTCTCTGGCTAGTACTTCCAATACTATGTTTAAAAGCAGAGGTGATAGGGGACAGCCTTGTTGTGTTCCTGAACATAGAGCAAAGGGCTTCAGTTTTTCACCATTAATTATGAAATTAGATAAGGGTTTGTCATATATGGCCTTTATTATGTTAAGGTATTTTCCTGCTATACCCATTTTATAAAGTGTTTTAATCATAAATGGATGTTGTATCTTGTCAAATGCTTTCTGCATCTATTGATATAATCATATGATTTTTGACCTGTATTTTGTTTATGTGGTGTATCATATTGATCAATTTGCATATGCTGAACCATTCTTGTGCCCCTGGGATGAACCCCATTTGGTCGTGATGTATAATCTTTTTAATACATTGTTGAATTCGATTTGCTAGAATTTTGTTTGTGATTTTTGCATCTGTATTCATTAGAGATGTTGGCCTGTAATTTTCTTGTTTTGTATTATCCTTACAGGTTTTGGTATCAAGGTAATGTTGGCCTCATAAAATAAGTTAGGGAGTATTGTCTCTTCAATTTTTTGGAAGAGTTTGAGTAGAACAGGTACTAGATCCTCTTGGAATGTTCGGTAGAATTCACTAGTGAAGCCATCTGGTCCTGGACTTTTGCTTTTGGGAAGGTTCCAGATGACTGATTGAATTTCCTTACTGTTGATCGGTCTATTTGGATTTTCCAATTCTTCGTGATTCAGCCTGGGAAGACTGTATGTTTTTAAGAACTTGTCTACTTCTTTTAGGTTATTGAATTTGGTGGCATATAGTTCTTCATAGTATTCTTGGATGATCTTTTGTATTTCTGGGGCATTTGTGGTAACTTCCCCTCTTTTATTTCTGATTTCGATTGTGTCTTTTCTCTTTTTATCTTAGTGAGTTTAGCCAAGGGGTTTGTCAAATTAATAAAGGATTAATTTTTTATTAAAGATTTTATTGGGGAATTGGGGGATGGGAACAGCATTGGGGAATCAGGGAAGGGGAACAGACAAGTTGCTGTCTTTTTGTTCTTCAGTCTTTTTGTGGAGGATGTTGCTTCACTGGCCCATGTTGGTATTGTCATTGAGCTCTTCCCAGGTGAGGCATATCGGTCACGGGCCTCTGGATGGTCACTCGCTGCCGCTATCGGCAGCTCACTCTGGCTGCCAGCCGCTCACGCTGGCTGCCGGCCACTCACTGGAGCCTATGGCAGCCCACTGCAGCAGGGGCTGCAGCTATGCCGTCCCGGGGACTCACAGCAGCCCAGCTCCAGGTGGAGCTGTTGTTAGCTGTAGAGGGCAGTGTCACTGGCCCTCATATGTGGGATCCGAACCGGGGCCGCTGGTGTCCCAAACGAGCTCTTAACCAATGCACCACTCGGCCGGTCCAGTAAAAGATTAATTTTATTAATCTTTTAAAAGAACCAGCTCTTTGTTGCATTAATTTTTTCTATTTTCTTTTTGTCTCTACTTCATTTAGTTCTGCTCTGATTTTTATTATTTCCTTTCTTCTGCTGACTTTGGGTTTCATTTGTTCTTCTTTTTTTTTTTTTTTGAGGGCAGTGTCACTGGCCCTCATATATGGGACCCGAACCGGGGCCGCTGGCATCCCAAGCCAGCGCTCAATCACCACGCCCCTCAGTCAGCCCTGTTCTTCTTTTTCTAATTCTTTAGGGTGTAACGTGAGGTTATTTATCTTGGATTTTTCTTCTTTCTTGAGATAGGCCTGTAATATATATTTCCCTCTTAAAACTGTGTTCACTACATCCCAAAAATTTTGGTAGGATGTATTTTCATTCTTATTTATTTCTATGTGTCATTTCATCTCCCCTCTTATATTTTTCTTTTTTAAAAAAAATTTGTAGCAGAGGATAGTTTTATTAGAACAGAAAGTTACAGCTCTTGAAACAAGAAGGGGTCCCAACTGGGATGCCCCTACCCCTCTTATTTCTTTCACCCAGTTGTTCTTTAAAAGTATGTTGTTTAACCTGCACATATTTGAGTTTTTTTCCTGCTCTGCTTTTTTAGTTGATATCCAATTTCAAAGCTGTATGATCAAAGAACATGCTTGGTATGATTTCAATCTTCTTAAATTTTCTGAGGCTAGTTTTATGTCCCAATATATGGTCTATCCTTGAAAATGTTCCATGTACACTAGAAAACAATGTATAGTCTGATGTTCTAGGATGCTCTATAAATGTCAATTATGTCCATTTCATCTAATGTGTCATTTAGGGCTGATATGTCTTTATGTATTTTCTGTTTGGACGATCTATCCATAGCTATCAATTATGTATTAGGTCCCCTACTATTCCATTTTTCCATGGGGCTCTGAACTGGGTACTAGGATTTGTATTAAACTTTGCTATGTTTTCAATAGATAAAATAGAATTCATATTTTAAACATAATCCTACCACTGAGTAAAAACCCCATGTAAACTTTGGTTGGATAATCCTTCACACTTTTACATATGCATAAACTTAGATGCATATACCTATATGTACATATCCATAAATACTAATCCAATGTCTGTTTTTTTTCTTTACTAAAATGCCTCATAAAAATGTTAATTAATATTACACAATAGTGTTTGCAGTAGTTACATAGTATATTATGGTATCTATACGCCATCATTTCTATAAACCAGCTGACTTAACTAGTAGATTTTTGTTTCCAGTTTTTTCATATAAAAATTAAACCTGTGGGGGGCCAGCCGAGTGGCATGGTGGTTAAGCACTGGCTTGGGAAGCAAGTGGCCCTGGTTTGGGTCCCACATATGAAGGCCAGTGACACTGCCCTCAAAAAATAAAAATAAAAAAATAAAAATAAAAATTTTGAAAAAAATCATAAACAGGTGAGATTGGAATAGGGAGATTAATTTATCTTTTAAATTTTAACCTGTTAAAATAAATTTATATTTGTGTAATTTAAATAATTCTTATAGAACAGAAAAGTAAGTTTTTGAGACATCTTGTCACAAATACTGAGAAGTCTCTACTGTAATATTGGGATGTTACGTTAGTAATTTTACAGCAATCATATTTAAATTTTATACATGTTTCCATAATATAGTTATGGAATCTGATCTCCCATCTTGCAAGTGCAATACCTTAATTGGAATTTGCTTCTTCATACAGTTTACAAATTTTGCATTGGTCTTTTCTTTATTATTGATGTCATAAATTTTATTTTGGAAATGAAATCCTTGTCACATTTGTGGCAAATGTTTATACTCATCCTACAGTTCTTTCATGTTTTCTGGTGTGTTTTAAATTTTTTACATTTTTACTTAGGAAAATGTACTAATCTTTCATTTTTATTGGTTCTGTTTTCTGTTTTCCTAAAAATTCCCCAAGCTTTTAAAAAATATAAATTTTTGTAATTTTATTTGAACTGTCATGCTTAGTTCAAATCTCAATTCAAATGAAGATTTTTATCAGGTTTCTGGCAACCTAAACAGTAAAGACCACAGAGAAAAATTTTACAAAGAGTGTTGGTGAGGCTGTGGAGAAAAGGGGACCTTTATAGACTGCTGGTGGGAATGTAAATTGGTACAGCCACTATGGAAAACAGTGTGGAGGTTTTCCCAAAAACTAATTAAAAAACTACCATGTGATCCAACAATCCCACTTCTTGGTATATATTCAAAGGAAATGAAATCACAGCCTCAAAGAGATGTCTGTACCCCCATGTTCATTTCAGTATTATTCACAATAGGCAAGATATGGAAATAACCTAAGTGTCTGTGAAAAAATAAATGGATAAAGGAGATGTGATTTTATATATATATATATATATATATATATATATATATATATATATAATGACATATTACTCAGCCATGAGAAAGAAAGAAATCCTGCTGTTTGTGACATCAATGGACCTTGAGGACATTATTCTAAGTGAAGTAACAGACAGAGAAAGGTCAAAACTATGATATCACTTGTATGTGGAGTCTAAAAAAGCCAAACTCACAGAAACAGTGAGCAGAATGATGTTTACCAGGGGCTGGGACTGGGGGAAATGAAGAGGTATTGATCAAAGGATACAAACGTTCAGTTATAAGTTAAATAAGTTTTAGGGATATAATGTACAGCATGCTGATTACAATTAACAATACTGTATTATAAACTTAAAAATAGCTAAGAGGATAGATCTTAAGTGTTTTCAACACAAAATGGGAATGGTAATAGTGAGGTAATGGAAGTGTAAAATAATGCTACAGTGGTAATCATTTCTCAATTTATAAGTGAATCAAGTCAACACATAGTACACCTTAAATTACACAATGTTATATCTCAGTTATAAAATTAAAAATTAAAAACACATAAAAATGTTGGCTAACCTGGTACTCAAGCATTGAATGTGTGTCTATGAAGACACAAATTTTCACGTGTAGACATAAATAAGAGACCTCTAACAGATTTTTTTTCTGTCTTGATCTCTCTTTTTTTATTTGTGAGTCAATGTCTATCATGTCTAATTTGGAAACAAATAAAGCTGGAAAAAATGCTAAAAGAAAATATGTGAACAATGACATGAATAGATATTTCTCCACAGACAACATTTCAATGGCCAATACACACCTCTGGGCTATGGAGTTGAAAGCTTTAGGTATGATGAGAAACCTGAGGTGTTAGTCAGTGTCTTAGGGGAAGAAAGAACTACTAACACACAGAATAAAACGGATGAATCTCAAAAACATTATGATGAGGAAAAGAAACCAGAAAAAAGAGCACATACTGTGATTCAATTTATATAAAGTTTCACAATAGACAAAACTAATCTAAAGTGATAGACATCAGAAAAGTGGTTGCTTGGGGGGCAGGGACAGTGAATATTGACTGGATGGTGACACAAGAGAACTTTCTGGGGTGATTGAAATAGTCTTTATTTTGACCTGTATGATTGTTTAGGGGTGTATGAATTTGACAAAAATCAGTGATCTCTATACTTATGATTTGGATTTGTGCATTTTAGTATATATGATTTATACTTCAATAAAGTATTGTCAGTATAAAAAACAAACAAAACTAAAACAAAAATATTGCTTATCCCCACTTCCTTTCTGCCTTTATATTTTTCAGTTTCATTCTCTATCTTTCTGTCTTTTTAGTATTAATGCATATCTTGGATCTTATTTTTGAAATTCAACCTCAGGGTCTCTTTTACTTGGTCAGTTTAGCTTATTTATTATTTACTATTTAATTATTTATAATTATTTTACATTACGACTTATTTATGTCATATTATTTAATCACCTGCGGGCAACTCATAGCTCAACAGTTCTAGATATTTGGAAGCTTCACTGAATAGAGGGTGGAGGATTTGGATTCCTGGAGATGGAGGCATATATGAAGCTGAACTTTCCAAATGAGAATTTTCTTATGGATGGAACAGCAGACAACATACAGCTAGTCTTACGCAATTCTGAAAAATAAGAACTCGGAGGAGAACTTGCCATAATATAAATTATGCCTATGGTAAAGATATACTAGTTAGAATCATGTTATGTTAGCTCAAGACAAGATAAACAGATCAACAGAAAAGAATACAAAGCCCAGAGATAGACCGATGCATTTGGTAAGTTTAGAACTTAGTGGCATGTGAAGTCAAAGTTGAAATGATTGATAATCAATAAATAGTGCCCACTTCAAACACCCCAAATTAAAGGACACACTCCAAACATGACCATTCTTAAGAGGTTGTTGCTCAGTATCGTTTTAGACCTAGCTCTATGCCTTTACACTAATGTATTTGTACCTACAGAAATATATAGTCTAGTTTTGCTTTGTCTTACTAAATGATAACAAATTCTAAATATTGTTCCACAATATTCTTTAACTCAAGAATAGATTTTAAGGAATTTTTTTCATGTCAGTCCATACAGAGGGGGCCAAAAAATGTATACACATTTTAAAAAAGAAAAAAAAACTGTATAAAATTGTAATACTCAATATATACCGAAAACCAAAGATGAATACAAGTCATGTGTGACTTCTGCAATTATAACAGGTGCTCAAAGTGGTTACCACCAGCATCCAGGCACTTCTGATTATGGCGAACTACCGCTTGAGCATAGATGACATCTCTTAAAATGTGTATACATTCTTTTAGTACCCCTGGTATAAATCTGCCTCAGTCTTTTAACTTCTGCATATGATTACATTACAGTGTAGTTTTTTGTTAGTTTCAGGTGTGCCAAGCAACATAATAGACATTTAAACCCCCCATCAAGTGATAACCTACCCTCAAGCTACTACCCCTCTTACCTCTTATAGAGCTGTTACAATACTGTCGTCGCGGGGCGTTTGCGGGGCAGGTCTCGGTGGTGAGACGCCCAACGAAAAAGGCACGCGGAGCTGACGTGAGGAGGAACCAGGTCTTTCATCAGCAATAGCAGCCGTGATATAGAGGTTTGGGGAGGAGACCGCCCGCAAGTGCGCATGCTTCCTCCCGCAAGAGCAAGACCTGCTTACATAAAGGGCTCATGGAACCGGAGCCCGGCGCCTGGCAGCGGGCCTGGGGTCAAGGTCCACAGGTCCGGGGTCACGGTCCCGACGTCAGCCTGCCCACATCTGGACATGCCCGGGTCTCGCCCGTGCGCGCCGGGACATGCCCGGGTCAAATACCATCGACTATCTTCCCTGTGTTGTACTCCATGTCCCGTGACTACATATACATATATACTGAGTTATAGTTGACATTCAGTATTATTCTACGTCAGCTTCAGGTGGATATGAGCACATTGGACACAGTCTATGAAGTGATCCCCCCGATAAGTCCAATGCCCATCTGGCACCTTACATGATCCTTACAACATCGTTGATTATATTCCCCATACGGTATTAACTACCAATTTGTATTTATTTATTTTTTTATTTTTATTATTTATTTTTAGCTGAGGCATCCTGCCACCTGTTGGCAGCTCAGCTCAGGCTGCGCATCAAACTCAGAGCTCAGCTCACACTCCTGAGCGAGCTCTTAACCAACTGAGCCACTTGGCTGGCCCTCCAATTTGTATTTTTATTTATTTATTTTTTTTTGAGGGCAGTGTCACTGGCCCTCATATGTGGGACCTGAACCGGGGCCGCTGGCTTCCCAAGCCAGCGCTTAACCACCGCGCCACTCGGCCGGCCCCAATTTGTATTTTTAATGCCATCACCTTTTGCCCCCTGCCCCCAACCCCATGCCCATCTGTCACCCTGAGAGATCTAATATCTATCTGGCACCATACATAGTTATTACAATATTATTGGCTATATTCCTTATGCTATACCCTACATCGCCATGACTACTGTGTGACAACCAATTAATATGTCTTAATCTCTTCCCCTTTCACCCATCCTTAACCACCCTCCCATCTTTTTTTCTGTTTTTTTTTTTTGAGGGCAGTGTCACTGGCCCTCATATGTGGGACCGAACCGGGGCCGCTGGCGTCCCAAGCCAGCTCTTAACCACTGTGCCACTCTGCCGGCCCCACCTCCCTCCCATCTTAAAGGAGTCCTTCTAAGAGTCCTTGTAATATTGGTTGGATGGTGATGAACTCCTTTAGCTTTGTTTTTTTTTTTGTTTTTTTTTTGCCCTGGAAGCTCCTTATGTGTCCTTCAATTCTAAATGATAGCACTGCTGGGTAGAGCAATTTCGGTTGTAGGTCGTTGCTTGTCATCACTTGGAATATTTCCTGCCACTCCCTTCTGGCCTGCGCAATTTATGTGGAGAAATCAGATGACGGTCATATGGGGGCTCCCTTGTAGGTAACCAACTGCTTTTCTCTTGCTGCTTTTAAGATTCTCTCTCTGTATTTAACCTTTAGTGTTTTAATTATGATGCGTCTCAGTGTTGGCGTCTTTGGGTTCACGTTGTTTGGGGCTCTCTGTGCTTCCTGGGCTTGAATGTCTATTTCCTTCACCAGGTAAGGGAAGTTTTCTGTCATTATTTCTTCAAATAGGTTTTCAATTCCTGGCACATTGTTGGTGGGAATGAAAATTGTTACAACCATTACGGAAAGCAGCGTGGAGGTTCCTAAAAATTTACAAGTAGAGCTGCAAGATTATCTAGCAATTCCATTTCTACATGCAAAAGAATGAAATTGGGGCCGGCCGAGAGGCGCAGTGGTTAAGCGCTGGCTTGGGAAGCCAGCGGCCCCGGTACGGGTCCCACATATGAGGGCCAGTGACACTGCCCTCAAAAAAAAAATGAAATTGGACCTTTACCTTACACCATACACAAAACTTAATTCAAAATGGATTAAAGACTTAAATGCAGGACCTGAAACCATGAACTCCTAGAAGAGTTGAAGGAAAAAGCACCTTGACACTGGTCTTGGCAATGAATTTTTGGATATGACACCAAAAGCACAGGTAACAGGAGTAAAATTAAATAAGTGGTATTCCACTGAACTAAAAAGTTCTGCACAGCAAAGGAAAGAATGAACAAAATGAAAAGATAAGCTATGGAATGGGACAAATATTTTCAAGCCATATATCTAATAAGCAGTTAATATCCAAAATATATAAGGAACGCATATAACTCAATAGGAAAATAACACATAATCTGATCAAAAAATGGGCAAAAGTGCTGAAGAGACATTTCTCCAAGGAAATCATACAAATGACCTACAGGTGTATGGAAAGGTGCTCAACGTCACTAATCATCAGAGAAACGCAAATCAAGGCCACAATGTGAGAGCACCTCACACTTGTTAGGATGGTTGCTATTTAAGAGAGGGAGGGAGGCAGAGAGGGAGAGAGAGAGAAAGAACAAGGGTTGGTGGAGAAAAGTGTACCCTGCCTGGCACATTGTTGGTGGGAATGAAAATCATTACAACCATTATGGAGAGCAGTGTGGAGGTTCCTAAAAATTTATAAGTAGAGCTGCAAGATTATCTAGCAATTCCATTTCTGGATATTTATTTAAGGGAATTTAAATACGGATCTCGAAGGGATACCTGTACTCCCACATTCATTGCAGTATTAATCACAATAGCCCAGATATGGACACAACTTAACTGTTGTTGGATGATGGATGAATGTTCATGGATGAACGGATAAAGAAGATGAGGTACATGTACACAATGGAATATTATTCAGCTTTTAATAGAAGAAAACTCTGCTATCGGGGCCAACAAGGATGGACCCAGAGGACATTTTGTTAAATGAGATAAGCCAGACACAGAATGACAAATACTGTATGACAAATAACTTACTTGGGAATCTAAAATCGTCAAATTCAGAGAGGCAGAGAGTAGAGTGGTGGTTGCCTGGGACTGCAGGAGGGGTGGGGAGGTGATGGTTAAAGGGTACCAAGTTTCAGTTATATAAGAAAAATAAATCCTGGAGATCTTCTACACAGTATAGGGCTTATTGCTAACAATACTTGATTGTACACTTAACATTTCCTAAGAGAGTGGATCTTGTGTTAAGTGTTCTTACTACAAAAAAAGTAATGATAACATTACTAAAGGGGGCAGGAAGAAACTTTGAGAGGTGATGGGTATGCTTATGGCCTTAACGGTGGTGATGGTTTTACAGGTGAATACATATGTGTAAACTCATCAAGTTGTGTACATCAAGTGCATGCAGCTTTTTACATGTCAATCATACCTCAGTGAAGTTGCTTAAGGAAAAAAGGGAAAGAAGTTTAGGGGGCTACGGGGAGGCTCAGACACGGCACTTATGCAGCTCTGGGGCTTGTAATGGAGGGAAGGAAGTTTTCCTTAAGGCAAGCACCTCGGAGATTTTGTGAAACTGCAGATAACTGAACACAGGATTTCATTCTGTGCGTTTGCAGACGTCAAGATGAGCTACCGAGCTGCTTTGCTGCGGTACTCTAGAGGGAGGGCGCTCAGCCAGGTTTTACCCTCTAGGATCTGCCATGTTGTGTCCAGGCCCTGGTCTAAAGTTTCCGAAGTTTGCAATGGGACTTACGGTAGCGACATCTGCCACTGAAGACCTGCCTGGTAGACTCTATCGACCGTACATGTTTTGCAGCTGTGGGCTGTGGAAGGAGGCCACTTTAGGTAGGATGAGAGTCGTGTTGTGAGGCAGTGTGTTAGGGGCCAGAACCAGTGCAGATCCATGAGGGAAATAGCCCCAGGGCAGCAGTGTACCTAGGTGGTCTGGATGGCCTAGCAGGTAGCCAAACTACAAGATCATGAATGTGTGAGGGGAACAGGAATTTGGAGATCCCATAAGAAGACCTTTCATTGTACAGGTAGAGAAATGGAGGCCTGCAGAGGCATGGGCACTTGGTTCGGGCACCACAGAAACAAAATGCACGGCTATGGTGACACAGTCAAGTGGGGACACTGATGCTAGGATTCAGACATGACCCATGTCTTCCCTGGAGCTCAGAAGGTCCAGAAACAAGGGCCTGGGCAAAGAGCGAATTGCACGGGTCCAAAGGGGCCGTCATGGTAAGGAGGGCCTGCGGTGGGTCAGGGTGGCCAGGATCCAAATGAACGGTAGCGGTGTCCCTGTACGGGCATAATGTGTGATGCCGTGTGATGCTGTGTGTGTGAGGGGATGGGGTGGGGAGTGAGGGCTGGAGCCAGAGACCAGTGCATAATGAGAACAGTGATATGAGTGTACCTAGAATGAAGCAAGGACCACACAAGGGAGTGCTGGGTATTCAGCAGGCATGCAGTCAGTGACAAGAGGCAGAAGTGTGGGGCTGGGATCTTGGAAAGAGGCAAGCGAGAGAGAGGAAGGGAAGGGGCGAGGGAGAGAGGGGGAAATGGGAGTATTCGTTCTTCTGCATAAGAGATAGGGCTTCCGGAACCTTGTCCAGCTGGGACTGCCTCCCTCAGCCCGGAATGTTTCACAAAAGTATCCGCTCTGATATGACTCCCTTCATGCAGAACAAGTGCTTTTGTGCTACATGATGGGAAGATCCTCTGGCCCAGTTTCCTTTTCTGGTTTTCTGGAACCTTCCTGGATCACTGCGGAGCTCCTGCGAGGCGGATTTAGGGTCCCAGGTAAACTATGTTAAAACTCCTGGCTGCCGTTTCCCGAGGGCCCTCAGATACTCTGTCATGTGAGTTACAAATCCATTGACAGTTATCTTTCCAACAACCCCCCAAGTGGAGTTATCACTCGGAGGCGAGAGAAGAGCAAACTGAGCCACAGACCCTGAGCGATTAGTCCAAGGTGGCACAGATGATCAGTGACAAAGCTGGGACCAGACCCCGGTCAGACGAAGAGGTGGGCACACCCTGGCCCCTGAGGAGCCCTCCCGGCCTGAGTGGGGCCTCTGTCCCCTTTCCCCGCCAGCCTCCAGAGATTCCTGCTGTCTGCATTATTAGTGACCGCTGCATGACCCCCGAAACATGGTGGCTTCAGACGCTACCCAGGGATCATCTTAAGTGGGCTCGGGAGATCCTGAGGAAGCAGATGGCTCCATGAGGCTGTGGGGCGTGCACTGCAGGGCCTGGACCCCCGTGGCCTCGCCTTAGCCAAGGCCCGAGTAGTCCCACAAAAGCCCAGGCTGGGCCCAGCTCTGGGAAGCACTCACCGGGCTCAGCTGTCCCCTGCGTCATTTCACTGAAGTAAGCAGCCAGAGCAGCTTACAAAAGGACATGGTGCCATAATATGAGGGAAGCGACCTGAGGTGATGGCCGAGGCCAGGTGCTGGAGAGACCCTTTCCAAGGGTGGGGTGGGGGTCGCCACGGTCGGCTTATAACTTGGTGGCTCTAATGCCTCTGAGAGCCTCGGGTCCTGCAACATCTTCTCTCCTTCTGACCCGACCTCCCCGTCCCTCTACTCACTGCTACCCTCCTCCCCCGCCCCGAGAGCTGTCTCTCGTCACTGCCCAACAGCCACCCTTTTGGGAATGTTTGAAACCAGTAGAACTGTTGCTCTCCATCAAACATAGTCCTAGTCCAACAGCGACTGCGACAAGAGCGTCACTGCCCCAAGGCACGGACCTACCTGGCTCAGCAGTGTGGTACACCCTGTCCTCACCGCACCCCCACCCCCAATGAGCCCCCCAACAGGCAAAGTAGAAAGCACAGGAAGTGGAAGGGAAGGACTGAATATCATGCTTCTGGGAGAGTGCCAGGTGCCCAGAGTGACCAACAGGACTCCCCGGAAGAGACCAGCTATGCTGTCACTCTGCTGGGAGCAGAGGGGCTGAGGGGCTGTCCCATCCACGCCCCTTCACACTCCATGGGCCCCATCCTATCTTTCCTCCCTCCTGCATCCGTCTGCCTGCCGTCCGGCGGAGAGCGCCGTGTCCAAGCAGTGGATACATTTCTGGTCTGGGACACCCCCTGTGTTCCTGTGTCTCTTCCTCCCACCTCTCCAGGAGTTTTCATTCTGTCTTTTTTTCCCCTCTTACCTTCTGTCCTCTGAACCTCCCAGCAGGCTCAAGCCAGGTGTCTGCTTGCTGAACAACAAAGGAGCAGCGGCGCCCAGGCAGATGATGAGTTGTCATCTGGTGGGGGCGCCATGGACAGGCATGGGTCCAGGCGGGTTGCCCAAGAAGGGCGGCTGAGCCAGGTGACGGTAGCCCTGGTGCACATTAACACGAGGGCCTCCCCCTCAGAGGGCTATGGGCGACGCCACACCTGTGAGAATCCGGTAGGCAGTGGACAGCTGGCCTGGGCCCACAGGGCTTGGGAAGTGTGAGCGGCAGAGTGGACAGGACTGTGCTGGGCTAAGCCGGAAGCAGAACAACTGAGGTTGTTGTCGGAGAGTGGGCCCTTCTTGGTGCAAAGTCCAGGGCCTTGGCATCTTGAGCAAAGCATTGAACGAGGTACCGGAGTAAAGCAGTGAAAAAGGTAGTTTATTAGAAGACATTTCAAAGAGTAGAAGTAGGCCCGAGCAGTAGAGAATGGCTCAAGGGCCCATTATTCGAAGAGAAATTACACTCCAAAGAGTTTGGAGCTGGCTACGCACAAAGACGAGGCTCAAAGGCTCGAAAAGGGTGGAAGGGGTTCAAACAGGGAAGAAGCGGTCAAAAAGAGTCGCGCGGACTTCCCAGGACTTGGACTTTTATCCTTTTTCTCTAGAATGGGCTGGTCCCCTCTGGGCGTGGGACCACTTGATTGGCACCTGTGATTGACAAGAGGCACTAGCAGGTGCGAATGACCAGTCAGATCTAGTTGGCTATTTTGAGCCCATTTGTTTTCCCACTGGGGTAGGTCATTACAATACAAAGGGGAGTTTTGGGTGGGGAGGGAGGTCCCTCAGGCGGTTGCACTCTGGGATGTGTAGGAATGCAGCAATGCAGAGACCCAATACCTGCCTCTGTCTGCCTAGATTTCCCCTTGAGAGACGTGATCCCCATAAAATCTCTATGGGGAGCTGAGGGACAGGAGGTCTCTTCTGTATCTGCTCCCTGCTGGGCAGGGGCATAGAGCTGTCCCTGCCTAATGGGGGGTTCACGGAACTCTCAGGTGATCTCAGATGAGAGGAAGGGGTCTCGAGCTCCGCCTAGAAGATCGTGTTGGCTTCTTTGGTTGTGACTGGCAATCTAATCTTGTTAGGTGTCCTCTGTATCCCCAAGGCCCCTGACTGAGGAAAAATCTATTTGAATTAATAACTCTGTTGGCTCTTATGAAACCAGTGGCCATTCAGCCTGTCACTCAGGTGGCATCAGTTGTCTGGGCCCAGAATGGGTTTGGAAAGCATCATTAGGATTACTAGCCTGGGGGATATTAGGAAGTCTCAGGCTTTCAAGTAGTTACCTGAAGCAGGGGTAGAAGAGAAGACTTCTGTGAACAATCTACTGTTGTGATGTAGAAACTGATTTACAAAGCAATTAAGAAGCAGGGAGATAGGAGAATTCTATGATTCCGGCTTGGAGCCATCTCTCAAAGCCAGGAGATAAGGGACTAAGAAACTAGGGAGGAGACTTAACACTTAACATTTCTGTAGGAAAGAAAACTTAGAAGTTTCTCAGTGTTAGGGGTCGGGGGCACTGCTCGGTTGGTCAGTAACAAGGTGAGAGCCTGCGGCGGCCAGGTCCTGCTCTTTGGCATTCCATCTTTGACACTTGGGTTTCAAGCGAAGCTGCCCACTTATGCCCCTGTTTACCACCCAGAACTGTGAGGGTCTGCCCCACTGACTCCAGGGCAGCTCCCTGCACACAGTACCTGGAAAGCAAAGAGGAAGTGGGTGGCCTCAGCGTCTTTTCTATGGCTTTTGAAACCACAGTGTCATTTAGGAAGGCGTCTTTTGGAGAGCTGTGAAAAAACAGAGCTGATCTTCTCCGGGAGCCTATCTTGGGCAGTGGCCTGTGGTTAGAGACATGAAAGAGACTCTGTTGCTGCTTTGAGCCATTCTGTGGGAGAGAAGCCAAGAAAAGGATGATTACAATAGAGAGAGATGGAAGGAATTTTACACGGCTATGGGAGGACCTAAGGAGGGGCAGCCAACCAGCCTTGAGAAGAAGTGCAGTCACCCAGCCTTGGGAGGTGCAAGAGAGCCTTGATTTCCCAAAGGAGGCATGGCTGGAGTGAGTGAAGAGACAAGTTCTCCAGGAAACGGAGACAGGGGAGAGCTTGGCAAGCAGAGGCACAAGACAATAAGGTGAGGTTTTGCAACTGAAAATGAGTGGGCCCAGCTTTCCGTGTGGGGAGTGCAGTGGGAGTCACAGTCAGTCATGGGGTTCCAGTACAGGAGTGCAGAGAGTGGTGCCTGCCGCACAGAGATACTGAACCCAGGTGTTTGAGCAGGAACCCTTTTTGTTAGTTTGTTGTTTCTTTTCATTTTGATAACGGTCCATCATCGATTATTTTCCCTCTGTCATTTATACTGCTTGAATGAAAAACTTTTCTCCTATGTTTTCTTGTAGATTTGCAGTTTACCCTTAGATCTATGATTTATTTTGAGTTAACTTTTGCATGTAGTGTGAGGTACTGGAGTTTGTGTGTGGTTACTTTTTCCCTATGGGGGTCCATTTGTTCCCAGCACTATTACTTAATTATTAGTCAATTCCATTAGCTCAGCACCTTTGTCACAAACCAACTTACCAGCGATGTGTAGGTCTATTTCTGGGCTTTCTATTTCATCCGTGGATCCGTATGACTACCATTATGGTAATAGCTCACTGTCCCGGTTCCCATGCCTTCTATCAAGTCAGGGGGTTGGTAGTGTAGTTCCTTCATCTCTGTTCTTTCCCAAATGGCTTTGGCTATTCTATGTCCTTCGCATTTCCATGTGTTTTAGTAGCACCATTTCATTTCAATCTTGGTAATGGCAAGCCTATAGTATAGATGAATAACTAGAGAATGGACATCTTAAACCTCTTTGACTCTTCTGATCCATGAGCGTAATATGTATGTCTCCATCTGTTTTGACCTTCTTTAATTTCTCTCTTTAGTTGTCTGCGTGCAAGTCTTGCACGTACAACGTTAAAATCCTCCATAGCTATTTCATTTATTTTACTGCTATTGTATGTGACATAAAAAAAAAAAAAATTCCAAGGGCCGGCCGAGTGGCACGGTGGTTAAGCGCTGGCTTGGGAAGCCAGCGGCCCCGGTTCGGTCCCACATATGAGGGCCAGTGACACTGCCCTCAAAAAAAAAAGAGTTCCCTCTAAACCGTGGGTCCCAGGTTCCACTGTAAGAGCTCTCAAAATCAAAACTGCAGTTATTGAAACAGTTCAAACTTTTCATCTGTGGATGGGAACAATTATCCCAGAGGTCAAAACATGCAATGCATGTCCCGTGCAAACACTGAAGTATTAGAAGCTTTTTCCCCACCTTCACAGTTTCAAAACATGAGAAGTGTCTTTTAGCTACAAAAACCAGCGACTGAGCTAACCCAAACATCTTAGAGATGCTCTCTTGTTACATGGCCCCTCAATTTTGTGTGATGCCCTTGGCTCGCCCTGATTTAGTCCTATGCATGGACATACAGACTGCCAAAAAGTGCTCCTTTGCGTTGTCTGCTGCCTCAGAGCAACCAGTGTTCCCACATTTTGCAATCCTGTCACGTGCGTGATGCAGAAGTAAAAACTCCCTTGTGATACAGCCGTGCTTTCACGTAGGCAAACAGCTTCCTTACGCAGCATTTACTTTTCTTTCCTGCATAGGCGTCACGGTTGTTCTCCAATTTAAAAAACACTGCTTCGTGACCTCCTTGGTGAGTGTGGCTTTGTAAAAGTCAGAAGTGTCTCAAAAATACACTGTTCTCTCCTAGTTTTCAGTTTCAGCTGTAAAGGTCTTCGGCGGCTGAACCCTAAAACCAGATTCACTCCTCTGGGCACCCCTTCTGCTCTCTGCAGGGGTCGTGTGACTTCACTGAATGCCCAGCCACCAAGTTAAATTACTTTCAAAGTTCACATGAGTGTTGTGCCTTGTAGGATTGTCGGTTCAATGTCAGTGGGTATCCGGCTGTCCTACAGAAAGGCAGGCAGACCACACAAAACCACAAACACTGAAAAGATGGTCTGGTGAATCTAAGATTTGTAAAAAGCTATGCACAAAACCCACGGTATTTGGGAAAAGAGGGAAGATTTATACAACAGCGGTGTTAAAAAAATGTAACTTTTTTCTACTGTCAATTACACATGAACACACACACACACACACACACACACACACACACACACACACACACACTGAAAACATGCTATAGCCAATGTCTGGAAAAGCAGTTCAATGTTTCCTAAATGGATTTTCCCTCACATTCACTGTGTAATGTAGCTGTTAATACTGCACAAGTACAATTAAGCGGTTTAATTACTTTTAAACAAACATAAAGGGATTTTCTCCCTCAAAACAAGTTTTAAACGTCAAAACCTATGCTTGTAAAGATTTAAAACTTTCAGCTATCTAAATAGTTCAAATGAAAACCATTAAAAACTTCTCAAGCGTTCTTTTTCTATTTTTCATTTGGGTGACAATGGTTAGTAAAATGCCACAGGTTTCAAGTGTACGATTCTGTAACACATCATCTCTGTATCACGTTGTGGGCTCAGCACCCAGAGTCAATTCTTCCACGGTCGTATATTTACAGGCCAGGCATGTCAACCTAGTTATCTAGTGGACAGTTCCTTCGGAGACACTTCAGCCTCTCTTCTTCATGGGCTGGCTTTCCCTTACTGCTGGCCTCGTCTTCTCTTTCTCCACTGCTGTCTCATTATATTGTGGTTGATTGCCCTCTTGAGAGTCCGAGCCCCCATGGAGAGTCTTTGGACCTGTTTGTTCCTTCTCCAGCTTTTTGTCTGGCCCTTTCCTCCCCCGATCTTTGGTTTTATGTGCTTTCCCGTACTGCCTTTGTTCCACAGGAGATTTATTCAGCACTTGTGTGGTTACAGAATCGCCTTCACCAACCCAAAACGTGTTCTGAAACCTGTTATACATAGATCATTGCAGACTTTCCCATGATAACCAGAGTCACTTTGAGTCGCCGTCATTTGTTCAGTGTTGTAATAATTTCTGAGCCTGTTGCATTGTGACCTGAAGTGAAGCAAGTTCATCCAAGGCCTCGATACATCTCTTCGCATCAAGGTTGTGAATTTCGAGTGAAGTCTTTATTTCAGCGTGTATCCCTGGAAGTGAAGAATCCGTTGCTGTTGATCGCTTCCTCTTCACTTCCTTAACTTCTGGCCTCTTTCCTGCACCTTTACTCTGCTGCTCAGTTTCCATTTGTTCCTCTTGCTTGTGTTTCTTCTGTCTGCTCCTTTCTCATGTGGCCTGTCAGCCTATTCCTTCTGGGGGCAGTCTGAAAGTTTCTGCCACCTTTTCACTTCTTTCCGCCTTCTCGACCACCTCCTTCCTTTTGAGAATCAGAGGTTGGTGGGACCCCGTTCTAGCGAAAATTTTCCCTTTCCGACTCACCTTCTTTCTTCCCCCTTCTCTTGTCTGGCTCTTCTCTTGGCTGTATCTTCTTCCTTTCCCTTACGTTCTTAAGTGAGCAGATTTGTGTTTCATCATGCACGGATGTTTTATATTATCCAATGACTTTTCTGTCAGATATTGTGATGATAATCATCGTTCTTCTTTCCTTCCCTTACTGTGGCAAAATGCATTGATGCATTTTTTTTAACGTTAAAATGACCTTGCATTCCTAGGATGAACTCTGCTTCATTGCACATTATACTTTTCATGTATCACTGGATTCAAATTTCTAAAATTCCATCAGGGAATTTTACATCTAGTCACCAGGGAGATTGACCTGTAGTGCTTTTTCCCCTCCTTGTAGTGTCTTTTTCTATTTTTCGTGTAAACGTAATGTTGCCCTCATAAAATGAATCGTCAGGAGTTCCTCCTGCATTTTCTGGAAAAGTTCTGTAGGGCCGTTACTGTTTTGTTGTTTTGTTCTTTTTTCTTTTAACTGTGTGATACTGTTCACCAGTGAAGCCATTTAGGACTAAAGTTTTCTTTATGAAAATTTTGAATTACAAACTGAATTTTAAAAATCTCATAACACACCACCCCCCCCTTTTAAACAAGATCTTTAGAGATGGGTAACACGGAGCTATGTGTAGTTATTAGACCATTAGACAATTCTAAGCATACTCTGTCATTGCTAAATCCCTAACTACACTCCTAATGAAAATTTTGCCTTTGATACATAGCAAATCTCTGGGCAGGGTAAGGCAATTTTCCGTGGAACTGCGTCAGTCTTCCTTCCTTCCCAGAAGTAGAATTATTGGATCCTATGGTAATTCCATACCTAATTTGGGAGGGCAAGCACCATACAGTCTTCCACAGCTGCTGCACCATTTTACATTCCTACCAGTAAAGCACAATGCTTCCCATTTCCTACATTTTGCAAGCACTTGTTATTTTCTGGTTTTCTTTTTCTTTCTTTCTTTTGTTTTTCTAACAGCCCTCTAGATGGCAGTGAAGTGGTATCTCGTTGTGGGTTTTTTTGTTTGTTTGTTTGTTTGTTGTTTTTTTTTTGGAGGGCAGTGTCACTGACTTTCATATGTGGGACCCGAACCGGGGCCGCTGGCTTCCCAAACCAGCGCTTAACCACCGCGCCACTCGGCCGGCCCTCGTTGTGGTTTTGATTGGCATTTGCCTAAAGACTAGTAATGGTGAGCACCTTTTCATGTGCTTGTGGGCCATTTGTATACCTTCTTTGGAGAAATGGTTCTTGAAACCCCTTGCTGATTTTTGAATTAGGTTGTTTCTTTTTCTAAATTATTTTTGAGTTGTAGGAGTTCTTTAGGTATCCTAGACAGAAACCATTTAAAAGATACAGGGTTTGCAAATCTTTTCTCCCATTCTGTGGACTGCCTGTCCATTCTCTTGGTAGTGTCATTTAGTGCCCAGAAGTTTTTAATCTTGATGAAGTCCAGTTTGTCTAGTAGTTTTCTCTGTTGCCTACGGTTTTTAATGTCATATGCAAGAAATCACCACCAGATCCAACGTCATGAAGCTTTACTCCTCTGTTCTCTTCTGATTTTTATAATTTTAGCACTTAGGTCTAGGTCCTTGACCCCTTTTGAGTTAATTTTTGTATACGGTGTAAAGGAATGTCTCCAAGTTCACTCTTTTCTATGGGAATATTGAGTTTTCCCAGCAATATTTGTTGAAGAAACTGCCCTTTCCGCTGTGAATGGCATTGGTAGCAATATCAAAAGTGTGCCAGGGTTTCTTTTCTGGGCTCAACAAATTGGTTCATCTGCTGCCATTCTGCCAAGACTACACTCTTGTTTGTCGTAGCTTTGGAGTACATTTTGAAATCTGGAAGTGTGAGTCCTCCAACCCTGTCCTTCTTTTCCAAGATTGGTTTGGCTATTTGAGCTCGCTTGACATTTTATATGAAATTTACGGTGTGCTTTTATTCCCCCCAGTTCTGCAAAAATTAACATCATTGGGAGTGTGATTCAGATTGCGTTGAAACTTTAGGTCACTCTGGGTAGTGCTGGCATGTTAGTGACATGAAGTCTCCCAATCCACGAACATGGGGCATCTTTCCATTTCTTTGTGTCTCCTTTAATTTCTTTCAGCAGCGTTCTTCGGTTGTCATTGTACAAGTCTTTCACCTCCTTGGTTAAGATGATTCCTGAATACCTTATTCTTTTTTATGTAACTGGAACTGTCTCATAATTTCCTTAATGGATTGTTCATTGTTAGTGTATAGAAGTGTAAATGATTATTGTCTGTTGATTTGTATCCTGCAAGCTTTCTGAACTCGTTGATCAGTTCCAACAGCTTCCGTTTTCGAATCTTTAGGGTTTTCTCTATGTAAGATCATGTCACCCATTCACAGGCGTCATTTTACTTCTTCCTTCGCAATTTGGATGCCTTTGTTTTTTTCTTACCTCATTGCTCTGGTAAGGCTTCCAGTGCTGTGTTGAACAGAAAGGGTAAAAGTAGTCATCCTTACCTCATTCCTGATCCATGAGGAACAGTTTTCCGCATTTCACCATTGAGTGTGATCTTAGGTGTGCATTTTTCATATATAGCTCTTATTATGCTGGGAAGTTTCTTTCCAGTCCTACTTTCTTGACGTTTTTAATCATGAGTGGATGTGAATGTTGTCAATTATTTTCCCTGCATCAATCGAGATGACGTGGGGGGTCCCCACTCCCCCCTTCATCTGTTAACGCAGTGTGCTGCATCGATTGGTTTCTGGTGTGGAACTCTCCTTGCATTCCAAGAGTAAATCCCACTTAGTCACAGTGTGTAAAGCTTTTTAAATGATGCTGAATTTGGTTTGACAGTAACTTCTTTCTCGAGGATTTAAGTATCAGTATTCACCAAAGATACTGGCTGTGGTTTTCTTTTTCATAGTGTGCCCAAAGTGTTAATTGGCCAGGGTGTCATGTCTCCTGACTCATGGAATGGGTAAAACTGAAGGTATTTGAAATTTTTTCAAATTTTGAATCAATTACTCTTTCATATCGTTGTATTATATGGACTCTGCTGAAAGTCTGCTTTTTATCAAATATTACAGATGGTCTCACAATTCTCTAACATGCATTCTATAACTGAAATAACGAACTTTTTATTTGTATTTTTTACCATGTCTCCATCTAAAATTGTGTGTGTGTGTGTGTGTGTGTGTGTGTGTGTGTGAGAGAGAGAGAGAGAGAGAGAGAGAGAGAGAGAGAGAACACAAGATACACACGATCCAAGCTGTTTTATAGCTGGCCAAATGTATCACCTAGTTCCTCTTCACAATTGTTAAAAACTGTTTTTTATTGTTGTTGTCGAACAGTTAATTCTAATTTCAGGCATCAGATTTTGTCATTGTGTTTGGACTGTTAGAGGATATTCTTAACATGGTCATCTTATATTTGCTTACAATTCTCTTAGTACTGTCCACTTGTTCACTTCTTATTTCTTTGAGCACAACAAGCAAAGAGCTTTTCATCTTTCTCTGCTTCTACCAGCACAACAACAAGGTGTGTATTGGTGGGGAGGGAGAGGAAGCTCATCTTTACAGCAAAATGGCCACCAATTAAATTAGAAAGGAATGATAGAAATAGAAAATCGCCATTTTTCAACCACCAAAGTGATAATCAGATCGGACAAGAACCCTGAGCAAAAACCAAGGCCAACGCCAAGAGGTGAAATTTTTAGTTGGAAGAGGGGAACAGAATACCCACACAGTATCAAAATATCATGCCACCGAGGCTGCTTATAAATCACAGAGGGACAAAGGTACCTTCACAATGCAGTGATCTGCTCGAAACACCTTAGTAAGGGGTCAAACTGAGTAATGCCAATAGCAGCACCTACAGCTAGACCAGGGGTCGGCAAACAAATGAGCGGAAGAGCCGCCAGGGGTCAGCGAGCTGTGGCTCGTGAACTGCGGCTCAGAAGTAAAATTGAAAATGAAGATAAAACTATCATAATTTCATTTATAAAATTTTTAAAGGATATTGTTCACATAATGGTGATTATGTAAAAGTATATTTATGGCTCTTGTCGGGTCCGAGTGTGTCAATCAGGGACCGTTTTGGTGGTGAGCTGCCCAAATGGAAGAAAGCACGGGGCAGATGTGCCATAAATGCAGCATCGGCTCTTTATTCGTCCAAGGCCGGGGCCAGAGAGAGCTATCAAAATGGAAGCGGGTTTTAGATACACGCATGAACAATAGTGGCGTGGTGCCAACAACACATGTGCACTAGGGAGAAACTTACATGAAACTTACACGTACAGTAAACTTACAAGCAATCTTGCACCAGCCTGTCTGTCTTGCCCCCTGTCCTGCCCAGAGGGGAGGGGCCAGGCCCACCCGCCTCCAATGCTAGCGGGCCGTGACAGCTGTCAACGCCTTCCAACTAGGGGGCCCTGACAGCTGGGTCCCCACAGCTCTCGAATAATTTTTGGGTTGTTGTGAGGGACAGGATTGGCTCTTCCGGGGGTTGGCAAACTTTTGAGTCGGAACGTACCCAAAGAGACGCATGTGGCTCGCGAGACGCAGTTTGCCGACCCGGAGCTAGACAAACTGGCCTAGGAGATTCCAGTCTTGATGGAATGTGAAATTCGCATCCCCTAATTGACAGTCTTTTCAAAAACGTTCAAGTTAAATCTGAACAAGAGGAAATAGTCAGTCAATGCCATGTTGTGCACACTTTACAGGCAAACAGGCCTAGTCTTGGGAAACGTCGTTGTCGTGGAAGATTTCAGTTGAGGGACTGTGCTCGGGACTAGACGATACTAAAGAGACATGACAGTGATATATGAGTGCGATATATGATAACTGATTGAGTTGTTGATCTTCAAAAGGATATTAATGGGACGACTGGGGAAATTTGACTGCATATGGCCTTGCATAATATATATATATATATATATATATATATATATATATATACATATATTTTTTTTTTTTTTTGTAGGGCAGTGTCACTGGCCCTCATATTTAGGACCCTAACCGGGGCCGCTGGCTTCCCAAGCCAGCGGCTAACCACCGCACCACTCGGCCGGCCCTGGACTTTCATAATATTGTCACGTCATTGTTAAATTTCCTCAGTGCAGTAATAGTGCTGTGGTGGGACAGGAGAATGTCCTAGTTTTTAGGAGATCCTTTCTGAAACGATTGGATGAAGTGTTTGGAAGGAAGTGGTTAAACAAAAAGAAGGAAAAGGAGGGATGAAGCAATCGGATAATATGAATCCAGGTAAAAGGGTGTTCACGCTTCATCTGAGCATTTCATAATAAAAAAGCTGGGGAAAATGGATTGCTCATACTTTCGAGTTATGCATGGAAATATTTACGATTATAAAATAAGATGATGTTTGGTATTTTCTTGACAATAATCTGGAAGAGAGGGTGGCTATGAGTTGCGAACTGTTACCGTTGGCTGACGGGTGATGGGCGGTTCCTTCACTGTTCTCTCCTGTACGAGTGGTTCTCAGAGTGCGGTCCCCCACCAGCAGCATCTGCATCACCGGGGAACTTGTCAGAACAGCTAACTCTGGGTCCCGCCCCAGATTTTTAAATCTGAGATTATAGAGGTGGAGCTGAGCCATCTGTGTTTTAACAAGCCCTTTGGGTGATACTGATGCAAGCTAATGTTCCTGGCGCACTGCTCTACTGAAATGAACCTGGAGATGGTATGTAAGTTTGTATACAAATTCTACTGGTATATGTTTGACATGATCCACTGTACAATTTACAAAGGGAAAAAAAAAGGAGACAGAGGAAGAGAGAGAAACAGTGGAATACGGCAAACTCGTTTTAATGTGGAGACGTTGGCAGCTATCTGTTTAACATTACGAACAACTGAACGGTAGCGACACTTTTGCCACCTCTATTCCACCTTGTACTGGCTGTGCTCGCCAGCACAGGAGGTAACGCGTGAGTTGGTGATTATACTTCTGTTACTCTTCACAGGAGCGCCGCTGAGCACATGTAGACGAATCATTAGATATCACCGAATTTAGCATGGTGGCTGACGTTAAGATCAATTCGCTTTTTAAAGAGTGAAACGAGGGCCGGCCGAGTGGGTCAGTTGGTTAAGAGCTCGCTCAAGAGTGCGAGCTGAGCTCTGAGCAACAGCGGCTCGAGGCCGGCCTGAGCTGAGTTGCCACTGAGCTGCCAACAGGTGGGAGGATGGCTCAGCCAAAAAAAACCAAAAAGAGTGAAACGGATTTCTACAAATTAGCTACAAATAGAAAAATGTCATTTCAAACAGTTGTCGTGCACAAGAGCAACAACACTGTGGGGTATATTAGGATAAATTGAGTAAAAGATGTACGAGTGCTGCATGTGCAAAGGAGATAGCTAGATGCTAACCTGAAAGATTAAAACGATAATCGACAAATGAATGCAACAGAACGGGAGCTCAGAAACAGAGACGCACAAATATGGGCCAAAACGACTCGAGCGACACTGGCAAATGTTCCCTGGGGGTGTAGGATCGCCCCTGATCGAGAATCCCTGACATAGGAAAATGGATCGATCTTAAAAAACTCATGCTGAATTTTGTAAAAAAGTAAATGACAGAACCCCAAGGACGGGAGTTGAAAATGCATGCACTCGCCATGTCGCACATCCAGAGAGAGAACAGCCTGGGAAACAAGGCTTGGGGAACACCAGGTTGTACTTCACTTCACGACTTGGCCTGTTATTGGCCAGCGTCGTGGTAACGTGGGCCCGAGGAGAATTGTGCCGGGAGCGAGCGAAGCGGGGAAGCACGGCTTTGTGGGCGGGGACGCGCTCTGCTGGAACTCCGTGCTCATTGGTCGCCGACCAGGAAGGGCCCGAAGTGGGAGACAGTGCAGGAAGCTCATTGGCCTTTGCGGCAGGGGCGGGAAAGGGAGCAGAGAGCGGGCATCTTCCCTGCAGGCGGCTTCTCTCAACCTGCTGATTACGGCTTGCTGCAGGCTGAGGTAACCACAGGCTGGAATGAGGAGTAGCACCCTCCACCCTCGTTCTCCAGGCCTCTCCCTCCTCCCTCCTTCTCTGGACGCCCAACCCCTTGTTTCCTTTTCCACCTCTGGCGGGTACCTCCCGGGGTGGGGTGGGGGTGAGGGGCTGCTGATATCCCACCCTGCCCTCACCCCTCCTCAGCAGGGCCTTTGCAGGAGGACCCCTGGGGCAGGGCTCGTGCCCCTGTGATTCCGAGGTGGCGGCAATGAAAGACTCGAAGGATCCGGGCTGCCTGAAAGGAGGTGGGGCGCTCCGGTGAGTGGGGGGGGGGGCAAGTGCGGTGGAGCACAGCTGTCCCAGCGTGAGGAGAAGCACTGGAGATTGTTGGCAGGCTGTGGGGGGAACATATGAGTCTGCTGAAAGTGGACGTGGTGTGTTGGTACAAAAGGGCAGTTGGTGCAGTGAGGAGATGGCTGTCGACGAGATCGAGGCCTGGCGTTTGATACAGGGCTCAACAGACATCTGTTCATTCAGTAAATAATCCAGGGTGCCGATGAAAAAATTCCTGAAAGAGGGCCTTGCGATCCTGAAAAATAATGAGATTTCGTGGGATGCCAAGGTATGTCACCTTAAAAGGGGAGCAAGGAAATGATGGTTACGGTGGGCCGCATCAGAATCAGATATCAGAATGGACGGTGCGAGAGAAACCGAAAGTGGGCCATACATGAGACTAGCCAGAGACCTGAGGGCCGGGGGCATATGCTTTCATGAGTGGGGAGTGAATGGCTGCAGAAGATTGGCAGACACCTGTGGAGTTGGACACCGGGAATAATAGTTGTGTAGAACAGAGTACAGGATGGAGGACACATGACAAGGATGAGTAATAATTGCTGAAAGGCTTGAGACTGCATGTGTGTACCTGAAAACAGGGTCTACCAGGTGAGACAATTAAGGTCGTGAACTTGTTGCACCGGTGTCGCCAACCTTTCTCTGGTTTCGTTTGTTTTTTTGTTTTTTTTTTAGCTGAGCCATCCTGCCACCTGTTGGCAGCTCAGCGGCAGCTCAGCTCGGGCTGGGCATCGAACTGCCGTTGCTCAGAGCTCAGCTCGCACTCTTGAGCGAGCCCTTAACCCACTGAGCCCCTCGGCCGGCCCCCGCTAGCCTTTTTTTGATATCACAGCGATTACTCATCATGAATTTGTACCAACTGGACAAAACATTTAACCAATGACTTCTTTCCTTACCCGAAGATAAAGGAAATCTTGAAAGGAAGACATTTGGATGACATTCAGGACATCAAGGGTAATACGATGAGAGCCCTGGTGGCCACTCCAGAAAAAGAGTTCCAAAATTGCTCTGAAGGCTGGCCTAGGTGCTGGCGTCGGTGCATAGCTTCCCAAGGGGAGCACTTTGAAGGTGACCGTAGTGATATTCAGCAACGAGGTGCGTAGCACCTTTTCTAGGGTGCGTTCGCGAACGTAATTGTCCGACCTGACCTCGTATGTGGAGTGAAGGTAGGGAAGGAGCATAGTAACTGCAGTGAAAGTATACAGGACCCAAGCCAAGACTCTCTCAGAATAAGGCCATGCGTGAGTGGGGCTTCCTGGGAAGGAGGCTACGTGACCAAGAAGAGACGGTGCAGTCTGACAAGAATGCAGGCCCTGACATGGGGTTTACCAAGGTCAGAGGGAGTGTGTTGGGGGCAGGGGAATCATGCGGCCATGCTGCCCTCTGCTCCTGGCCCTAGGACCAAGGACCGCACGAGGAAGAAGACCGCTGTGGCCCGCTCCAGTGCCTGCTCCACCACTAGCCTTGACAGCACAGTGCCATGGCGGATGGAACTTCGCCCCAGAAGAGCTGTGACTCACTGTGTCCGCTGCCACAACCATGGCTTCTCCAAGCAAATCAAGAGCCATATGCACTTCTGTTCCTTCCAAACCTGCCAGTGTCACAAGTGTGCCTTCTTCTCGTGAGTGCGGTGGCTGACAAAGGGAAGGGGAGGGCGGGCCTCCTCTACGTGTGACTGACTTTAGACCCGCATTCCCCGCTTTAGGAAATATGGCCGGGCCTTGCCTGAGGAGAGTGCCTTGAACAGGGGCCAGGAGGCCTACCTAGGGAAGCGCCTGGTAAAGCGTGGGGCCGCACCTCCCAGGAGTCGCAGGCCTGTCAAGAAGTTGGCTGTTCCCGCAGGAGTCTTCGGTGAGTGTCTCTGGCCAGGGAGGGAACCTGGGTTGGGGTGTAGGGGACTTGCGTAGTTCTGTCACCATTCCTACCACCCAACTTGGATGTGACCTTGGGCAAGTTACCTCTCGGGCCTTAGCCTCCCCAACTGTAAAATGCCATCAGCATTATCTACCACACGTTGGTGGGAAGGAGAGATCTGGGGGTGGGGTGGGTCAAAACGGTCCACAGTGAGATGAGACCTCAGATTGGGGGTGACGTAGAGAGGGGTGCGGTAAGGGGGCGAGGCTCGCCTAAGCCATCTCCAGTCTCCCACAGCTGGGAAGGAGAGCATCAGGCTCCCGGCTGAAGGCCCAACCCTGTGCCACCCCAGGGAGGTAAGGAGAGTCTGGGGCCAGCGGGGCAGGCTCCCGCCTCAGCCACTTCCCAGACCCCTTCCTCTGTGTCTTGAAGACCTGGATTGCATCCCTGTCCCTACTGCCACTTGCCCTGTGACCTTGGGGGAAAAGATACTTCTCCTCTCCGGGCCTCGATTTCCCCAGTTGCAAAATGAAGAGTAGAACTGACTGGCCGGTCTTCAGGGTCTTCTCAGCTCTGACATTCTGGGGCTCCTATCCTCATCCCAGAACACACCCACATCTCTTCTCCATGGCCTGCCTGGTGCCGGTCTCCAACCTGTGCTCTCTGCTCCTGCAGGCAACCTCCCAAGGGGCTCCGCTGACTGGACAGACACCAGAATCTTTGTGTCTGTCCTGGACTCCAGCAGCCTTGATGAAGCAACGAACAATTTCTCTTTCCAAGAATTTGCCCAGGACCCCTGCCCTGTCCAGCATGTGAGTAGAGTGAGAAGGACCACGGAGCTCGTGGTGGATTGAGACACTGGCTGCCCATCCCTGTGCTTGATGCCATGGGAGGTGGAAGGAGGAAATGGAGGCAGTGGAGGAGGGGAGGGGAGGGAGGAGGAGGGAGGGGAGGGGTGGGGGAGGGGAGGGAGAGGGAGAAGGCGGCTCCTCAGGCCAGCAGGCAAGGACAGGGGCCATTTTCTATTTGTCAGTGACTTTGGACAAGTGAGTTTACGTTTCCGAGCCCCTCTTTCTTCGTCAGTGCACTGAGAGGGGACAATATTCTGCACCCACAGCACTGACCAGAGGACTGGCATAAGGCCTGCCACGTGGCAGGCCTTCACCAAACAGAGGCTGTTACTCCACATGGGACAGATTGGTGGGATAGAAGGTCCTGCTGAAAACGGGGAGGGGCACGATGGTGCGGGTGGGCCACAGAGGCCCAGGTGAGAGTCCAGAGGCCGCCAGAGAAACCTTCCTGGAACTGAGCCAAGCTGGGCCTTCAAGTCCAGCAAGAGCCAGGCCCCGGACAGGGACAGTAATCGCAATCGCTCCAGGTGCTTTGCAGATGAAAACACAGACACCTGGGGTTTCCCATGATCTTCACGGTGGCCCTGGCAGTTTTGAAAAAGCTGGCAGGAATTAGTGTCTCGGGAAGGACGTAGAGAAAAGAGATAGAAAAGAAAACAGGCCAAGCAGGGGAAGGGACTTGCCCAAGCCACCGAGAGTAAGGGTCAGTAAGCATTCGGACTCCTACATTCAGAGACCGCAAAATCCTGCCCCTGCCTGACGGCTGGCGGTATGTGTCTTCCAGGGGGTTTAATCCCCGGCCTCGCCTCTCCTTGTTTCTGGACATTCAACTCCAATCCTCCAGCCCTACGGCAGCCTTGGCCATCTTCTGCTACAGCTACAGATCCTGGGAAAACAGTGGGGCCCAGAATGCGGGCAGGGGCCAAGCTTAGTGAATGGGGAAGAGCAGGCCGCCTCGGGGTGGGTGGAGCCTTCAGTGGCACTGGGGACTGGAGGGGCACTCGTCGCATGAGGCGGAGAGGTGTGGGTTCCCAGCCCCCATTCTCTCACACCCTTTCCTTTGCAGGCTCCCGCAGCTTCTGACCAGGCCGTGGGTTCTGCCACCTCAGAGTGGCAGCAGATGATTGAGGCGGCTGAGGCTCTGCTGATTCTGAAATACTCTGGCCAGGCCCGTTCAGGCTCCATGCCCCCGCTCCAGCTCCGTGTCGCACCAGGTAGCCTGGTCCTCAGAAGGAGAGCACGGGGTGGGGCGAGTTGGGAAACAGGAGGACCTTGAGGTGAGCGGGGCCTAACTGGAAACTCAGGGCTGGTGCGCTGGACCTCCTTGGGCCCAGGAACCCGAGCTCCTCAGTCTGACGCCTGAGATGGCAGCTGATGGTTGTTCAGCGAGTCATCGGTTTAGCAAGCTTTGTACTCAAGAGCAAATGTCCATCCAGTGCCCTGATGTCAAGAAACGCGGACACTGGGGACCTGAGTGTGGCAGGGGCTTGCGCTAGGGCATGCAGCATATTAAGTGGAAGTACCAGATCTCCTGGCTCTCAGCCCAGAGCTTCCTACCCAGACCCTTGCCACCTGCTGTGGTCCGGGGAGGACATACATAGGTGATGTGAGCCTAGTCTGGAAGGAGGTCTGGCCCCTCCCTGCCTTGAGGGAGCTTCCGGTCTGGATGTGGAGCCTGGATGCCTTCACAGGTTGTGTTTTGCCACTAAATCTCAGTGATGAGCCTGGAGTGGAATGACTGGAGGAGGTCTGCGGAGGGATAGGCACCTGGGGAGGTTTGAGAGGGAAGGCTAGGCACTCCCAGACCAAAGTGGTGGATGGGGTATGGTGTGTGAGTGAAGCAGGAACCCTAGAGGCACTGCTGGAACAGAAGGGGATGAGGCTGCAGGTGTCTGGCATGCCAGGCTTAGGAGGCGACACCAGCAACTGTGGGTGCTGAGGACCCAGGGACTGTGTGAGCTGGGGGAGCGTGCTCATAGACCCTGGGCTTGGCAAAGGTAAATGTGGTGGCGGTGATCGGTGATGGAAGGACTGGAGGAGGCAAGAGCTGAGATGGGCAACTCGGCAAGGAAGAGTTCTGGGCAAGGGCCCAGGTGGCAAAGCCTCGATTGGGCGCAACACAAGAGGGGAGAGCTGGGAGGGGAAATGGGTGTGAGCTGGCCCTAACCCCTTCCTTTGTCTACAGCTCCTGCCGGAGATGGAGGTCTCCAGCCTGCTAGCCCCTCTCTCCAACCCGGGCCAGGTAGCTCTGTCTCTCAGCCTCTTGGACCGCCGGCGTGCATCTCCCTCTTGAGCTAGAAGCCCAGTGGAGAAGGCCTCACTAGAGTACTGCCTACTTATGCATTTGCAAAATGTTCAATGCTCAAGATGTTCAACGTTGTTGTTTGTTTGTTTGTTTTTGTAGCTGAGCCATCCTGCCACCTGTTGGCAGCTCAACGGCAACTCAGCTCGGGCTGGGCATCGAACCGCCGTTGCTCAGAGCTCAGCTCGCACTCTTGAGCGCGCTCTTAACCATTTAAAAAAAAACCTTCAGAGGGGGAGGCCTCACTGGACTACTGTTTATTTCTGCATTTGCAAAATGTTTAACACGTGAGATGCTTAGCATAGTTTTAAAAGCCTTCAGGTGCTTCTATAAGCTTTCAGACCCTTTTTATTATACAGTGCAATTCCTTGGCTGAGGGCAGAATTCTTGTACCTCCGTCCTTCACTCCCTGAGATCCTGGGCCCTTTTTATGTCTCTTATTACTAAAAGACGGTCTGCAATCTAAACTGATCAGTCTCGAAATAGGGTTCTGCGTGAGTCCATATGTTTATATGCCAGAGTTTTTGTTTGAGTCGTGATTGCAGACATACCGGTGTGTTCATGTACATATCCATATATGTGAAAATAACAAAGGTAGTTTTTCAGTTTTTTGCCTAGGTTTGTGTGTGTGTGAACAAATAATAAACCCTTATTGTTGTAAGGCACTGAGGTATAGGTGTTGTTTGTTGCCACAGTCTAACCTAGACTCGTCTGACTCTAACAGACTCGTTCAAACCACCTGTCAAAGTGAAAATCGCCTTAATAACTGGGATTTCTTAACATGGCCAGACAAGAAAATGATAGAGGGATTTCCGGTCAAGATGGTAGAGTAGGTAAATGCTGTGCTGGACTCCTCTCACAATCACATCAAAATTACAATCAAACTACAGAACAACCATCACTGAGAACCTCCTGAAGTCTAGCTGAACAGAAGTCCTATAACTAAGGACGGGCAGAAGAAGCCACCTCGAGACTGGTAGGAGGGGCAGAGATGTGGAATGGGCAGGTCCCACATCTGCCTGTGAACATTAAACATTGGGAGGGATATCTCGGCTGCAGAGGTCCCCGCCTCTCCCCAGAGGAGCAAGGGGCCCAGTGCCAGACCAGGCTCCCCAGCGCAGGGCTCCTGTGCCAGGGAGAGAAGCCCCATAACTTCCGGCTGTGAAAACCAGCAGGGACTGGGGCTGGGTGAGACCGAGGGTGGCTGGAGTCCCAGGCGCTCCTCTTAAAGAGCCCACACACGGACTTACTTGATGATGGACTCACTCGCTCTGAGCTCCAGTGCTGGGGCAGCAGCTCAAAAGGCACCAGGGACATACGGGGAGGGAATGAGTTGTCTGGCCTCAGGGCTGGAGGGGCAGCTTTCTCCCCGGCAGAGGAGCTGGCGAAAGCGATTGTTCCTTTGTTGAGCCCTCCCCGTCGCTGCACGCTGACACAGGTGGGCGCCATATCTGAGTCTCCATCAAACTGGCCAACACCGTTCACACTGCCCTCGTGATTCCTTAAGACACCTCCCCCCCCAACTTTCAGGCCGCTTCCAGTGGCTTTTCCATACAAATGGCCTGTCTTGGCTCAGGCTGCAGGCTTTCCTAAAATCTTTCAAAGGGTCACAAAACTCAAGCAAGCAGCATCTGGGTTTGGCATGTCCCTCCCGTACCACCTGCTGAGCAGCCCTAAGCCCAGCACTAGTGACAACCAGCCTCGATCTGCAGCTTGGCCTCTTGAGGCACCTCTAAACCCACTGTGGGCAGTGGCCATCTGTGGATTGCTGTGTGGCTCACATGCCAGGTGGCCCCGGGCAGGGCACAGGCTGTGGCTGAACTTGGCCTGTGGCAGGGCCCCTCCCAGGAGGACCTGGGGCTGGCACGCACAGAGGCTAGTTTAAGACCACACCAGAGCACCACCCAACCACCTCCCAAAGGGCAGACGGGGCAGGCACCAGAGCCCTGCTAAAGTGAGTCCTGCTCTGTGAGGTCAGCCCCTGCACAATACACAACAGCTCCTCCACTGCAGTCACGGCCAGTCCTCATGACCAATCAGCCTGAGGGTTAATTCCTCCCACTGACGTGCCAACGGCAACCAAGGCTCAACTACAACAGGAGGGCACACACAACTGACAAGGGACACACCTGGAGGACCTGGCTCTGGTGATCAGGGAGACTATGACACTGGGCCCCACAGGACACCTACTACATAAGGACACTCTACTGAGGTGGAGAGACACAGCAGCCCTACCTAATACATAGAAACAAACACAGGGAGGCAGCCAAAAGGGGAAGACAAAGAAACATGTCCCAAATGAAAGAACAGAGCAAGGCTCCAGAAAAAGAACTAAACAGAAGGTTGGGGGAAATGCGCTGTGTTGTAGCATTTGCCAATTTCAAGCTACCCACGTGATGTCAATTAATGCGGAATTGGGAAGAGATGCATTTCCATCATTCAGATACAATAAATGTACATAACCTCAATAGCATAGATAATAGTAAAATGTAGGAAAATAATTAGGGCTTGATGAGATTTGAATATGCATTATGTTTGTTTTCAATATAATGTATGTAATGTAATTGTTACTTTACATCATTTAGTTTTTAATAACCGCTGCTTTTAACAACTGGCTTGTGAAATTCCTGAAATTTAACAGTCGGTGCTTATGTTCCAGCAAGAGTCCCCTCCAAGCACTCCACTCTTTTCAACCCTTGCCCAGAAAGGCACCTCTTCTAAAGTGGGTCACACTGCAGGGCCGTAAAGGGCTGCTACCACTGGTTACTGACCAAAAATAGCCTAAAGTGTGGGGAAAGTACTTTAAAAATGGAATGACCTGGAACAAATATTGAACAGAATGAATTGTCAAAAGTATTGATGGGCGAAACGTGCGTTCTCAGAGACAGCCAACATTGGGTGAAGGTGAGAGGTGGGGACACCACAATAAGAAAAAGGGCTGGCCGAGTGGCGCGGTGGTTAAGCGCTGGCCTGGGAAGCCAGCGGCCCCGGTTTGGTCCCACATATGAGGACTGGTGACACTGCCTTCAAAAAAAAAAAAGAAAAAAGAAACACTCGTGCAGAAGCATATTCAACAGATTTCTTAAAGCCTAAAGGAATGGGACAACTGGTGTTACCTGGCCATCGGATCTGTATCTCTCATCAGAGAGAGAGATATTCATCACATTCCCTTCTCCTTCTTAGAAAAATGCTGCATAATCTACATAAACTTCTCCACCTTGCCTTTTGACACTTAGAAATGCATCCTTCATTGTTAAGTAGAGGTACTGTGTAATACAGCAGATCTCTAGAGCATACTCATCTTGTGTAACCAGGACTTTATACCCATTGAACAACTCTCCATATCTCCCTTCCCCTATCCCCTGGCAACCACCATTCTACTGTCTGTTTCTATAAGTTTGACTAATTTAGATGCCTAGTATAAGAGGAACTGTGCACCTAAAAGTTTGTTAAGAGGGCCATGTTAAGTTTGCTTATCATAAGAAAGCAAAAGCAGACTTCCGGTAAAATGGCGCAATAGACAGACGCGGTGCTAACTAGGATCTCCCAGGATCACACCAAAATTACAAACAAATCATACAGCATTCAACCCTGGAGGTCCCCGGAACACTAGATGAACAGAACCACTAAATGAAGAACTTAAAGAGGAGGCCATGTCGGGTCTGGTAGGACGGGCGGAGACGAGAGAGGGCGAGCCCCGGGAGGGAGGCCCCAGCCGTGGGAAGCTTGTCTGGTTGGGGGAGACCCTCCGGCCGCACCCCAAGCTCACCAGCCCAGAGCTCCTTTGCCGGGAAGAGGAGTTCTAAGACAGCCGGCAGTAAATTAGTGAGGACTCTCTTTGCTCAGCTCGGTGAGGCTAAGAGCGGCTGGAGAATCAGTGGGGCCGGTGCCTGGGTTTGCTCACCAGTGAGCACTTACCTGGTTCCCGGTGGAGGGAGTGGCTGTGTGAGCCGGGAGCCTGCGGGGACGGACTGAACTGAGCACCTTTGGTGCAAAGGCTGGAGGTTTCTGGACTGTTATTCCCGTGATGTGGGGCCTACACGCGAGTGGTGTGGGGAGGGCGCCATTGTGTAGGGCTTGGGCCCGCCCACGGAGGGTCAGGTCAGGGACCTCATTGGTCTGGTGGAATTGGCCCAGAAGTGCGTGTGTGCGTGTGTGCACATACAGCCTCGGATCCCCACCCTCCGCACGGCTTGTGCTGTGTTGCCAGGGAAATGCCTGGTGGGCGTGCTCCGGCTCCAACAGGCTGCTCACTGAGACGCGGGACTGCGCAAGCCCCCTCAGGTCCTGCTTTCCACACTCCACTTGCAGAGTTGCCAGGCTGGTGATTGGTTGTCGGGCTACTCGGCCTGATCTGCGAGCGGCTGATTGGGACAGGCTGAGACTGGGAGTTTTCCTGGGAGTGTTGGGCCATAAGCTGTGTGCCTGCGTGATCCAGCCAGGGCTCTCCTGGTGATCTATCTAATACATCAAAGCAATCCCACAGCGACAGCCAGAATGGGGAAACAAAGAAACATGTCACAAATAAAAGATCAGAAGAAACCTCTAGAAATGCAACTAAATGAAACAGAGGGATCCAACCTTTCAGAGACAGAGTTTAGAACACTGATGATAAGAATGTTTAAGGAACTTAGTGAGGACATAAGGAAGGACAGGGAAACCATAAAAAGCAACCTGTTAGAACTAAAGAATACAATAACTGAAATGAAGAACACACTCGAAGGAATCACCAGTAGAGTAGATGAAGCAGAGGAACGGATCAGCGATTTGGAAGATAAAATAGCAGAAATCACCCAGTTGGCACAGCAAAAAGACCAAAGAATAAAAAACAATGAAAAGAGTTTAAGAGCCCTATGGGACAAGGTGAAGCGCAACCACCTTCGAATCATAGGAATACCAGAAGGAGAAGAGAAGAAGCAAGGGGTCGAGAATGTATTTGAAAAAAGAATGACTGAAAACTTCCCTACCCTGGTGAAGGAAATCCACATACATGCCCAGGAAGTGCAGAGGGTTCCAAACAAGCTAACCCAAAAAAGTCCACACCAAGACACATCATAGTTAAAATGGCAAAGCTTAAAGACAGAGACAGAATCCTAGAGGCAGCAAGAGAAAGACAGCAGGTTACATACAAAGGAACTCCTGTTAGACTAACAGCTGAATTGTCTACAGAAACTCTGCAGGCCAGAAGGGAGTGACAGGAGATATTCAAAGTGACACAAAATAAAGGCCTACAACCAAGATTGCTCTACCCAGCACGGCTATCACTTAAAATTCAAGGAGAAATAAAGAGCTTCTCAGAAAAGAATAAGCTTAAGGAATTCATTACCACCAAGCCAGCATTGCAAGAAATGTTAAAAGGGCTTTTTTAAACAAAAGAAAGGGGTAAACAAGCTAACCCAGGGAGACCAGGAATACAAATAACAAAATGGCAATACATATGCACCTATCAATAATCATTTTAAATGTGAATGGGCTAAATGCTCCAATCAGAAGACAGAGAGTGGCTGAGTGGATAAGAAAATAGGACACATGTATATGCTGTTTACAGATGGAATAAGATATTTCATACAAATGGAAATGAGAAAAAAAAAGCTGGTGTACCAATACTTATATTGGACAAAATAGACTTTAAAATGACTGCAACAAAAGACAAAGAAGGGCACTATAACCCTAATAAACATCTATGCACCCAACATAGGAACTCCTAATTACATATAACAGATTTTGACAGACATAAAGACAGAGATCAACAGTAACACTATCATAGTAGGGGACTTCAACACCATTGTCACCAATGGACAGACCCTTTAGACAGAAAATCAACACAGAAAGAGGGGCCTTAAATGACACTTTAGACCAGCTGGACTTCATTGATATTTTTAGAGCATTTCACCCTGAAAAAACAGAATATACATTCTTCTCAAGTACACATGGGACATTTTCCAAGATAGACCATGTTAGGCCACAAAACAAGTCTCAGTAAATTTAAGAAGATTGAAGTCATATCAAGCAGATATAAAAGAAAAACTGATGGTTGCTGGCTGGGAGGGAGTGGGGAAGAGGGAGAGGGGGAAGATTTTGGACAGTGTATGTGGGACTACAATGTTGCTGCAGGGATATGGGGGCAGTTCTGGGAATGTAATTGATAATGTTGTGAAGAGACTATTATGTTGTGAGAAATAAGTCAGTCGGAGAAGGACAGGTGCCATGTGCTCTCACTTGTGTGTGGAGTCTGAAGAACTGAGTGAACGATCAAAGTAAACAGACTCATAGATGTAGAGGGAAAACTGAGGGTGGCTAGTTGGGAGGGCGGTGGGGATGGGGGGACAGGGGAAGGGATTAGACAGCATAAATAGACAACTACAATATTGCCACAGGGATATGAAACACAGTTCGGGGAATATAATAATGTTGTAAAAATTTTGTGGCGTGTCAGATAGTCACATGTCTTGTTAGGGAGACCACTTCATGGATGGAGTAGAGGCTTGATCACTGCACTGTACACCTGAAACTGATGTTGTATAGTATTGTATGCCAACTGCAACTGAATATGTGGATGGTCACAGGATGTGGTGTATACTGTGGAGGGGAGTCAGGGGAGTTGTGATAGGTGTGTATGATATGGGGGAGGGAGTGGGGTGGCGAACTGGGAGAGGGGGTTTGTCACTTTGGGGGGTAAAGAGTATAACTAGTGCATTGTGTTGTACACCGGAAACTAATAAAAAAAAAGCAAAAGCAAAACAACCACATAACAAAGGTACACAACGAGATGGATATGTTTATTACCTTCATTGTGGAGATGGTAACACGGATGTATGCATATGTCTGAGCTAATCAAATTTTATATATTAATATGTGACAGGTTTTTTTTTGCATACAAACTATAATTTAGTAAAAGTGAAAAAGAAAAACATCCTTGAGATTACTCCATAGTGCTCTATAGAGACGTCACTCATTCCTTTCAGCAGCTAAATTGTGTGGAGATATCATGTTTTTGTGTTTCCCTGTATGTTTTGAAATCTTTGAATTTGTCTGTTTAGGGCCGGCCGAGTGGCACAGGGGTTAAGCGTTGGCTTGGGAAGCCAGCAGCCCAGGTTCGGGTCCTACATGAAAAGGGTCTGAAAGCTTATAGAAGCACCTGAAGGCTTTTAAAACTATGCTAAGCATCTCACGTGTTAAACGTTTTGCAAATGCAGAAATAAACAGTAGTCCAGTGAGGCCTCCCCCTCTGAAGGTTTTTTTTTAAATGGTTAAGAGCGCGCTCAAGAGTGCGAGCTGAGCTCTGAGCAACGGCGGTTCGATGCCCAGCCCGAGCTGAGTTGCCGTTGAGCTGCCAACAGGTGGCAGGATGGCTCAGCTACAAAAACAAACAAACAAACAACAACGTTGAACATCTTGAGCATTGAACATTTTGCAAATGCATAAGTAGGCAGTACTCTAGTGAGGCCTTCTCCACTGGGCTTCTAGCTCAAGAGGGAGATGCACGCCGGCGGTCCAAGAGGCTGAGAGACAGAGCTACCTGGCCCGGGTTGGAGAGAGGGGCTAGCAGGCTGGAGACCTCCATCTCCGGCAGGAGCTGTAGACAAAGGAAGGGGTTAGGGCCAGCTCACACCCATTTCCCCTCCCAGCTCTCCCCTCTTGTGTTGCGCCCAATCGAGGCTTTGCCACCTGGGCCCTTGCCCAGAACTCTTCCTTGCCGAGTTGCCCATCTCAGCTCTTGCCTCCTCCAGTCCTTCCATCACCGATCACCGCCACCACATTTACCTTTGCCAAGCCCAGGGTCTATGAGCACGCTCCCCCAGCTCACACAGTCCCTGGGTCCTCAGCACCCACAGTTGCTGGTGTCGCCTCCTAAGCCTGGCATGCCAGACACCTGCAGCCTCATCCCCTTCTGTTCCAGCAGTGCCTCTAGGGTTCCTGCTTCACTCACACACCATACCCCATCCACCACTTTGGTCTGGGAGTGCCTAGCCTTCCCTCTCAAACCTCCCCAGGTGCCTATCCCTCCGCAGACCTCCTCCAGTCATTCCACTCCAGGCTCATCACTGAGATTTAGTGGCAAAACACAACCTGTGAAGGCATCCAGGCTCCACATCCAGACCGGAAGCTCCCTCAAGGCAGGGAGGGGCCAGACCTCCTTCCAGACTAGGCTCACATCACCTATGTATGTCCTCCCCGGACCACAGCAGGTGGCAAGGGTCTGGGTAGGAAGCTCTGGGCTGAGAGCCAGGAGATCTGGTACTTCCACTTAATATGCTGCATGCCCTAGCGCAAGCCCCTGCCACACTCAGGTCCCCAGTGTCCGCGTTTCTTGACATCAGGGCACTGGATGGACATTTGCTCTTGAGTACAAAGCTTGCTAAACCGATGACTCGCTGAACAACCATCAGCTGCCATCTCAGGCGTCAGACTGAGGAGCTCGGGTTCCTGGGCCCAAGGAGGTCCAGCGCACCAGCCCTGAGTTTCCAGTTAGGCCCCGCTCACCTCAAGGTCCTCCTGTTTCCCAACTCGCCCCACCCCGTGCTCTCCTTCTGAGGACCAGGCTACCTGGTGCGACACGGAGCTGGAGCGGGGGCATGGAGCCTGAACGGGCCTGGCCAGAGTATTTCAGAATCAGCAGAGCCTCAGCCGCCTCAATCATCTGCTGCCACTCTGAGGTGGCAGAACCCACGGCCTGGTCAGAAGCTGCGGGAGCCTGCAAAGGAAAGGGTGTGAGAGAATGGGGGCTGGGAACCCACACCTCTCCGCCTCATGCGACGAGTGCCCCTCCAGTCCCCAGTGCCACTGAAGGCTCCACCCACCCCGAGGCGGCCTGCTCTTCCCCATTCACTAAGCTTGGCCCCTGCCCGCATTCTGGGCCCCACTGTTTTCCCAGGATCTGTAGCTGTAGCAGAAGATGGCCAAGGCTGCCGTAGGGCTGGAGGATTGGAGTTGACTGTCCAGAAACAAGGAGAGGCGAGGCCGGGGATTAAACCCCTGGAAGACACATACCGCCAGCCGTCAGGCAGGGGCAGGATTTTGCGGTCTCTGGAATGTAGGAGTCCGAATGCTTACTGACCCTTACTCTCGGTGGCTTGGGCAAGTCCCTTCCCCTGCTTGGCCTGTTTTCTTTTCTATCTCTTTTCTCTACGTCCTTCCCGAGACACTAATTCCTGCCAGCTTTTTCAAAACTGCCAGGGCCACCGTGAAGATCATGGGAAACCCCAGGTGTCTGTGTTTTCATCTGCAAAGCACCTGGAGCGATTGCGATTACTGTCCCTGTCCGGGGCCTGGCTCTTGCTGGACTTGAAGGCCCAGCTTGGCTCAGTTCCAGGAAGGTTTCTCTGGCGGCCTCTGGACTCTCACCTGGGCCTCTGTGGCCCACCCGCACCATCGTGCCCCTCCCCGTTTTCAGCAGGACCTTCTATCCCACCAATCTGTCCCATGTGGAGTAACAGCCTCTGTTTGGTGAAGGCCTGCCACGTGGCAGGCCTTATGCCAGTCCTCTGGTCAGTGCTGTGGGTGCAGAATATTGTCCCCTCTCAGTGCACTGACGAAGAAAGAGGGGCTCGGAAACGTAAACTCACTTGTCCAAAGTCACTGACAAATAGAAAATGGCCCCTGTCCTTGCCTGCTGGCCTGAGGAGCCGCCTTCTCCCTCTCCCTCCCCTCCCCCACCCCTCCCCTCCCCTCCTCCCCTCCCCTCCCTCCTCCACTGCCTCCATTTCCTCCTTCCACCTCCCATGGCATCAAGCACAGGGATGGGCAGCCAGTGTCTCAATCCACCACGAGCTCCGTGGTCCTTCTCACTCTACTCACATGCTGGACAGGGCAGGGGTCCTGGGCAAATTCTTGGAAAGAGAAATTGTTCGTTGCTTCATCAAGGCTGCTGGAGTCCAGGACAGACACAAAGATTCTGGTGTCTGTCCAGTCAGCGGAGCCCCTTGGGAGGTTGCCTGCAGGAGCAGAGAGCACAGGTTGGAGACCGGCACCAGGCAGGCCATGGAGAAGAGATGTGGGTGTGTTCTGGGATGAGGATAGGAGCCCCAGAATGTCAGAGCTGAGAAGACCCTGAAGACCGGCCAGTCAGTTCTACTCTTCATTTTGCAACTGGGGAAATCGAGGCCCGGAGAGGAGAAGTATCTTTTCCCCCAAGGTCACAGGGCAAGTGGCAGTAGGGACAGGGATGCAATCCAGGTCTTCAAGACACAGAGGAAGGGGTCTGGGAAGTGGCTGAGGCGGGAGCCTGCCCCGCTGGCCCCAGACTCTCCTTACCTCCCTGGGGGTTGCACAGGGTTGGGCCTTAAGCCGGGAGCCTGATGCTCTCCTTCCCAGCTGTGGGAGACTGGAGATGGCTTAGGCGAGCCTCGCCCCCTTACCGCACCCCTCTCTACGTCACCCCCAATCTGAGGTCTCATCTCACTGTGGACCGTTTTGACCCACCCCACCCCCAGATCTCTCCTTCCCACCAACGTGTGGTAGATAATGCTGATGGCATTTTACAGTTGGGGAGGCTAAGGCCCGAGAGGTAACTTGCCCAAGGTCACATCCAAGTTGGGTGGTAGGAATGGTGACAGAACTACGCAAGTCCCCTACACCCCAACCCAGGTTCCCTCCCTGGCCAGAGACACTCACCGAAGACTCCTGCGGGAACAGCCAACTTCTTGACAGGCCTGCGACTCCTGGGAGGTGCGGCCCCACGCTTTACCAGGCGCTTCCCTAGGTAGGCCTCCTGGCCCCTGTTCAAGGCACTCTCCTCAGGCAAGGCCCGGCCATATTTCCTAAAGCGGGGAATGCGGGTCTAAAGTCAGTCACACGTAGAGGAGGCCCGCCCTCCCCTTCCCTTTGTCAGCCACCGCACTCACGAGAAGAAGGCACACTTGTGACACTGGCAGGTTTGGAAGGAACAGAAGTGCATATGGCTCTTGATTTGCTTGGAGAAGCCATGGTTGTGGCAGCGGACACAGTGAGTCACAGCTCTTCTGGGGCGAAGTTCCATCCGCCATGGCACTGTGCTGTCAAGGCTAGTGGTGGAGCAGGCACTGGAGCGGGCCACAGCGGTCTTCTTCCTCGTGCGGTCCTTGGTCCTAGGGCCAGGAGCAGAGGGCAGCATGGCCGCATGATTCCCCTGCCCCCAACACACTCCCTCTGACCTTGGTAAACCCCATGTCAGGGCCTGCATTCTTGTCAGACTGCACCGTCTCTTCTTGGTCACGTAGCCTCCTTCCCAGGAAGCCCCACTCACGCATGGCCTTATTCTGAGAGAGTCTTGGCTTGGGTCCTGTATACTTTCACTGCAGTTACTATGCTCCTTCCCTACCTTCACTCCACATACGAGGTCAGGTCGGACAATTACGTTCGCGAACGCACCCTAGAAAAGGTGCTACGCACCTCGTTGCTGAATATCACTACGGTCACCTTCAAAGTGCTCCCCTTGGGAAGCTATGCACCGACGCCAGCACCTAGGCCAGCCTTCAGAGCAATTTTGGAACTCTTTTTCTGGAGTGGCCACCAGGGCTCTCATCGTATTACCCTTGATGTCCTGAATGTCATCCAAATGTCTTCCTTTCAAGATTTCCTTTATCTTCGGGTAAGGAAAGAAGTCATTGGTTAAATGTTTTGTCCAGTTGGTACAAATTCATGATGAGTAATCGCTGTGATATCAAAAAAAGGCTAGCGGGGGCCGGCCGAGGGGCTCAGTGGGTTAAGGGCTCGCTCAAGAGTGCGAGCTGAGCTCTGAGCAACGGCAGTTCGATGCCCAGCCCGAGCTGAGCTGCCGCTGAGCTGCCAACAGGTGGCAGGATGGCTCAGCTAAAAAAAAAACAAAAAAACAAACGAAACCAGAGAAAGGTTGGCGACACCGGTGCAACAAGTTCACGACCTTAATTGTCTCACCTGGTAGACCCTGTTTTCAGGTACACACATGCAGTCTCAAGCCTTTCAGCAATTATTACTCATCCTTGTCATGTGTCCTCCATCCTGTACTCTGTTCTACACAACTATTATTCCCGGTGTCCAACTCCACAGGTGTCTGCCAATCTTCTGCAGCCATTCACTCCCCACTCATGAAAGCATATGCCCCCGGCCCTCAGGTCTCTGGCTAGTCTCATGTATGGCCCACTTTCGGTTTCTCTCGCACCGTCCATTCTGATATCTGATTCTGATGCGGCCCACCGTAACCATCATTTCCTTGCTCCCCTTTTAAGGTGACATACCTTGGCATCCCACGAAATCTCATTATTTTTCAGGATCGCAAGGCCCTCTTTCAGGAATTTTTTCATCGGCACCCTGGATTATTTACTGAATGAACAGATGTCTGTTGAGCCCTGTATCAAACGCCAGGCCTCGATCTCGTCGACAGCCATCTCCTCACTGCACCAACTGCCCTTTTGTACCAACACACCACGTCCACTTTCAGCAGACTCATATGTTCCCCCCACAGCCTGCCAACAATCTCCAGTGCTTCTCCTCACGCTGGGACAGCTGTGCTCCACCCCACGTGCCCCCCCCCACTCCCCGGAGCGCCCCACCTCCTTTCAGGCAGCCCGGATCCTTCGAGTCTTTCATTGCCGCCACCTCGGAATCACAGGGGCACGAGCCCTGCCCCAGGGGTCCTCCTGCAAAGGCCCTGCTGAGGAGGGGTGAGGGCAGGGTGGGATATCAGCAGCCCCTCACCCCCACCCCACCCCGGGAGGTACCCGCCAGAGGTGGAAAAGGAAACAAGGGGTTGGGCGTCCAGAGAAGGAGGGAGGAGGGAGAGGCCTGGAGAACGAGGGTGGAGGGTGCTACTCCTCATTCCAGCCTGTGGTTACCTCAGCCTGCAGCAAGCCGTAATCAGCAGGTTGAGAGAAGCCGCCTGCAGGGAAGATGCCCGCTCTCTGCTCCCTTTCCCGCCCCTGCCGCAAAGGCCAATGAGCTTCCTGCACTGTCTCCCACTTCGGGCCCTTCCTGGTCGGCGACCAATGAGCACGGAGTTCCAGCAGAGCGCGTCCCCGCCCACAAAGCCGTGCTTCCCCGCTTCGCTCGCTCCCGGCACAATTCTCCTCGGGCCCACGTTACCACGACGCTGGCCAATAACAGGCCAAGTCGTGAAGTGAAGTACAACCTGGTGTTCCCCAAGCCTTGTTTCCCAGGCTGTTCTCTCTCTGGATGTGCGACATGGCGAGTGCATGCATTTTCAACTCCCGTCCTTGGGGTTCTGTCATTTACTTTTTTACAAAATTCAGCATGAGTTTTTTAAGATCGATCCATTTTCCTATGTCAGGGATTCTCGATCAGGGGCGATCCTACACCCCCAGGGAACATTTGCCAGTGTCGCTCGAGTCGTTTTGGCCCATATTTGTGCGTCTCTGTTTCTGAGCTCCCCGTTCTGTTGCATTCATTTGTCGATTATCGTTTTAATCTTTCAGGTTAGCATCTAGCTATCTCCTTTGCACATGCAGCACTCGTACATCTTTTACTCAATTTATCCTAATATACCCCACAGTGTTGTTGCTCTTGTGCACGACAACTGTTTGAAATGACATTTTTCTATTTGTAGCTAATTTGTAGAAATCCGTTTCACTCTTTTTGGTTTTTTTTGGCTGAGCCATCCTCCCACCTGTTGGCAGCTCAGTGGCAACTCAGCTCAGGCCGGCCTCGAGCCGCTGTTGCTCAGAGCTCAGCTCGCACTCTTGAGCGAGCTCTTAACCAACTGACCCACTCGGCCGGCCCTCGTTTCACTCTTTAAAAAGCGAATTGATCTTAACGTCAGCCACCATGCTAAATTCGGTGATATCTAATGATTCGTCTACATGTGCTCAGCGGCGCTCCTGTGAAGAGTAACAGAAGTATAATCACCAACTCACGCGTTACCTCCTGTGCTGGCGAGCACAGCCAGTACAAGGTGGAATAGAGGTGGCAAAAGTGTCGCTACCGTTCAGTTGTTCGTAATGTTAAACAGATAGCTGCCAACGTCTCCACATTAAAACGAGTTTGCCGTATTCCACTGTTTCTCTCTCTTCCTCTGTCTCCTTTTTTTTCCCTTTGTAAATTGTACAGTGGATCATGTCAAACATATACCAGTAGAATTTGTATACAAACTTACATACCATCTCCAGGTTCATTTCAGTAGAGCAGTGCGCCAGGAACATTAGCTTGCATCAGTATCACCCAAAGGGCTTGTTAAAACACAGATGGCTCAGCTCCACCTCTATAATCTCAGATTTAAAAATCTGGGGCGGGACCCAGAGTTAGCTGTTCTGACAAGTTCCCCGGTGATGCAGATGCTGCTGGTGGGGGACCGCACTCTGAGAACCACTCGTACAGGAGAGAACAGTGAAGGAACCGCCCATCACCCGTCAGCCAACGGTAACAGTTCGCAACTCATAGCCACCCTCTCTTCCAGATTATTGTCAAGAAAATACCAAACATCATCTTATTTTATAATCGTAAATATTTCCATGCATAACTCGAAAGTATGAGCAATCCATTTTCCCCAGCTTTTTTTATTATGAAATGCTCAGATGAAGCGTGAACACCCTTTTACCTGGATTCATATTATCCGATTGCTTCATCCCTCCTTTTCCTTCTTTTTGTTTAACCACTTCCTTCCAAACACTTCATCCAATCGTTTCAGAAAGGATCTCCTAAAAACTAGGACATTCTCCTGTCCCACCACAGCACTATTACTGCACTGAGGAAATTTAACAATGACGTGACAATATTATGAAAGTCCAGGGCCGGCCGAGTGGTGCGGTGGTTAAGCGCTGGCTTGGGAAGCCAGCGGCCCCGGTTAGGGTCCTACATATGAGGGCCAGTGACACTGCCCTCCAAAAAAAAAAAAAAAATATGTATATATATATATATATATATATATATATATATATATATATATATATTATGCAAGGCCATATGCAGTCAAATTTCCCCAGTCGTCCCATTAATATCCTTTTGAAGATCAACAACTCAATCAGTTATCATATATCGCACTCATATATCACTGTCATGTCTCTTTAGTATCGTCTAGTCCCGAGCACAGTCCCTCAACTGAAATCTTCCACGACAACGACGTTTCCCAAGACTAGGCCTGTTTGCCTGTAAAGTGTGCACAACATGGGTTTGCCTGACGTTTTCCTCTTGTTCAGATTTACCTTGAACGTTTTTGACAAGAATGTCAAATAGGGGATGCGTAGTTCACATTGCATCATGTCTGGAATCTCCTAGGCCAGTTTGTCTAGCTCCGGGGTCGGCAAACTGCGTCTCGCGAGCCACATGCGTCTCTTTGGGTACGTTCCGACTCAAAAGTTTGCCAACCCCCGGAAGAGCCAATCCTGTCCCTCACAACAACCCAAAAATTATTCGAGAGCTGTGGGGACCCAGCTGTCAGGGCCCCCTAGTTGGAAGGCGTTGACAGCTGTCACGGCCCGCTAGCATTGGAGGCGGGTGGGCCTGGCCCCTCCCCTCTGGGCAGGACAGGGGGCAAGACAGACAGGCTGGTGCAAGATTGCTTGTAAGTTTACTGTACGTGTAAGTTTCATGTAAGTTTCTCCCTAGTGCACATGTGTTGTTGGCACCACGCCACTATTGTTCATGCGTGTATCTAAAACCCGCTTCCATTTTGATAGCTCTCTCTGGCCCCGGCCTTGGACGAATAAAGAGCCGATGCTGCATTTATGGCACATCTGCCCCGTGCTTTCTTCCATTTGGGCAGCTCACCACCAAAACGGTCCCTGATTGACACACTCGGACCCGACAAGAGCCATAAATATACTTTTACATAATCACCATTATGTGAACAATATCCTTTAAAAATTTTATAAATGAAATTATGATAGTTTTATCTTCATTTTCAATTTTACTTCTGAGCCGCAGTTCACGAGCCACAGCTCGCTGACCCCTGGCGGCTCTTCTGCTCATTTGTTTGCCGACCCCTGGTCTAGCTGTAGGTGCTGCTATTGGCATTACTCAGTTTGACCCCTTACTAAGGTGTTTCGAGCAGATCACTGCATTGTGAAGGTACCTTTGTCCCTCTGTGATTTATAAGCAGCCTCGGTGGCATGATATTTTGATACTGTGTGGGTATTCTGTTCCCCTCTTCCAACTAAAAATTTCACCTCTTGGCGTTGGCCTTGGTTTTTGCTCAGGGTTCTTGTCCGATCTGATTATCACTTTGGTGGTTGAAAAATGGCGATTTTCTATTTCTATCATTCCTTTCTAATTTAATTGGTGGCCATTTTGCTGTAAAGATGAGCTTCCTCTCCCTCCCCACCAATACACACCTTGTTGTTGTGCTGGTAGAAGCAGAGAAAGATGAAAAGCTCTTTGCTTGTTGTGCTCAAAGAAATAAGAAGTGAACAAGTGGACAGTACTAAGAGAATTGTAAGCAAATATAAGATGACCATGTTAAGAATATCCTCTAACAGTCCAAACACAATGACAAAATCTGATGCCTGAAATTAGAATTAACTGTTCGACAACAACAATAAAAAACAGTTTTTAACAATTGTGAAGAGGAACTAGGTGATACATTTGGCCAGCTATAAAACAGCTTGGATCGTGTGTATCTTGTGTTCTCTCTCTCTCTCTCTCTCTCTCTCTCTCTCTCTCTCTCTCTCTCTCCACACACACACACACACACACACACACACACACAATTTTAGATGGAGACATGGTAAAAAATACAAAGAAAAAGTTCGTTATTTCAGTTATAGAATGCATGTTAGAGAATTGTGAGACCATCTGTAATATTTGATAAAAAGCAGACTTTCAGCAGAGTCCATATAATACAACGATATGAAAGAGTAATTGATTCAAAATTTGAAAAAATTTCAAATACCTTCAGTTTTACCCATTCCATGAGTCAGGAGACATGACACCCTGGCCAATTAACACTTTGGGCACACTATGAAAAAGAAAACCACAGCCAGTATCTTTGGTGAATACTGATACTTAAATCCTCGAGAAAGAAGTTACTGTCAAACCAAATTCAGCATCATTTAAAAAGCTTTACACACTGTGACTAAGTGGGATTTACTCTTGGAATGCAAGGAGAGTTCCACACCAGAAACCAATCGATGCAGCACACTGCGTTAACAGATGAAGGGGGGAGTGGGGACCCCCCACGTCATCTCGATTGATGCAGGGAAAATAATTGACAACATTCACATCCACTCATGATTAAAAACGTCAAGAAAGTAGGACTGGAAAGAAACTTCCCAGCATAATAAGAGCTATATATGAAAAATGCACACCTAAGATCACACTCAATGGTGAAATGCGGAAAACTGTTCCTCATGGATCAGGAATGAGGTAAGGATGACTACTTTTACCCTTTCTGTTCAACACAGCACTGGAAGCCTTACCAGAGCAATGAGGTAAGAAAAAAACAAAGGCATCCAAATTGCGAAGGAAGAAGTAAAATGACGCCTGTGAATGGGTGACATGATCTTACATAGAGAAAACCCTAAAGATTCGAAAACGGAAGCTGTTGGAACTGATCAACGAGTTCAGAAAGCTTGCAGGATACAAATCAACAGACAATAATCATTTACACTTCTATACACTAACAATGAACAATCCATTAAGGAAATTATGAGACAGTTCCAGTTACATAAAAAAGAATAAGGTATTCAGGAATCATCTTAACCAAGGAGGTGAAAGACTTGTACAATGACAACCGAAGAACGCTGCTGAAAGAAATTAAAGGAGACACAAAGAAATGGAAAGATGCCCCATGTTCGTGGATTGGGAGACTTCATGTCACTAACATGCCAGCACTACCCAGAGTGACCTAAAGTTTCAACGCAATCTGAATCACACTCCCAATGATGTTAATTTTTGCAGAACTGGGGGGAATAAAAGCACACCGTAAATTTCATATAAAATGTCAAGCGAGCTCAAATAGCCAAACCAATCTTGGAAAAGAAGGACAGGGTTGGAGGACTCACACTTCCAGATTTCAAAATGTACTCCAAAGCTACGACAAACAAGAGTGTAGTCTTGGCAGAATGGCAGCAGATGAACCAATTTGTTGAGCCCAGAAAAGAAACCCTGGCACACTTTTGATATTGCTACCAATGCCATTCACAGCGGAAAGGGCAGTTTCTTCAACAAATATTGCTGGGAAAACTCAATATTCCCATAGAAAAGAGTGAACTTGGAGACATTCCTTTACACCGTATACAAAAATTAACTCAAAAGGGGTCAAGGACCTAGACCTAAGTGCTAAAATTATAAAAATCAGAAGAGAACAGAGGAGTAAAGCTTCATGACGTTGGATCTGGTGGTGATTTCTTGCATATGACATTAAAAACCGTAGGCAACAGAGAAAACTACTAGACAAACTGGACTTCATCAAGATTAAAAACTTCTGGGCACTAAATGACACTACCAAGAGAATGGACAGGCAGTCCACAGAATGGGAGAAAAGATTTGCAAACCCTGTATCTTTTAAATGGTTTCTGTCTAGGATACCTAAAGAACTCCTACAACTCAAAAATAATTTAGAAAAAGAAACAACCTAATTCAAAAATCAGCAAGGGGTTTCAAGAACCATTTCTCCAAAGAAGGTATACAAATGGCCCACAAGCACATGAAAAGGTGCTCACCATTACTAGTCTTTAGGCAAATGCCAATCAAAACCACAACGAGGGCCGGCCGAGTGGCGCGGTGGTTAAGCGCTGGTTTGGGAAGCCAGCGGCCCCGGTTCGGGTCCCACATATGAAAGTCAGTGACACTGCCCTCCAAAAAAAAAAACAACAAACAAACAAACAAACAAAAAAACCCACAACGAGATACCACTTCACTGCCATCTAGAGGGCTGTTAGAAAAACAAAAGAAAGAAAGAAAAAGAAAACCAGAAAATAACAAGTGCTTGCAAAATGTAGGAAATGGGAAGCATTGTGCTTTACTGGTAGGAATGTAAAATGGTGCAGCAGCTGTGGAAGACTGTATGGTGCTTGCCCTCCCAAATTAGGTATGGAATTACCATAGGATCCAATAATTCTACTTCTGGGAAGGAAGGAAGACTGACGCAGTTCCACGGAAAATTGCCTTACCCTGCCCAGAGATTTGCTATGTATCAAAGGCAAAATTTTCATTAGGAGTGTAGTTAGGGATTTAGCAATGACAGAGTATGCTTAGAATTGTCTAATGGTCTAATAACTACACATAGCTCCGTGTTACCCATCTCTAAAGATCTTGTTTAAAAGGGGGGGGGTGTGTTATGAGATTTTTAAAATTCAGTTTGTAATTCAAAATTTTCATAAAGAAAACTTTAGTCCTAAATGGCTTCACTGGTGAACAGTATCACACAGTTAAAAGAAAAAAGAACAAAACAACAAAACAGTAACGGCCCTACAGAACTTTTCCAGAAAATGCAGGAGGAACTCCTGACGATTCATTTTATGAGGGCAACATTACGTTTACACGAAAAATAGAAAAAGACACTACAAGGAGGGGAAAAAGCACTACAGGTCAATCTCCCTGGTGACTAGATGTAAAATTCCCTGATGGAATTTTAGAAATTTGAATCCAGTGATACATGAAAAGTATAATGTGCAATGAAGCAGAGTTCATCCTAGGAATGCAAGGTCATTTTAACGTTAAAAAAATGCATCAATGCATTTTGCCACAGTAAGGGAAGGAAAGAAGAACGATGATTATCATCACAATATCTGACAGAAAAGTCATTGGATAATATAAAACATCCGTGCATGATGAAACACAAATCTGCTCACTTAAGAACATAAGGGAAAGGAAGAAGATACAGCCAAGAGAAGAGCCAGACAAGAGAAGGGGGAAGAAAGAAGGTGAGTCGGAAAGGGAAAATTTTCGCTAGAACGGGGGTCCCACCAACCTCTGATTCTCAAAAGGAAGGAGGTGGTCGAGAAGGCGGAAAGAAGTGAAAAGGTGGCAGAAACTTTCAGACTGCCCCCAGAAGGAATAGGCTGACAGGCCACATGAGAAAGGAGCAGACAGAAGAAACACAAGCAAGAGGAACAAATGGAAACTGAGCAGCAGAGTAAAGGTGCAGGAAAGAGGCCAGAAGTTAAGGAAGTGAAGAGGAAGCGATCAACAGCAACGGATTCTTCACTTCCAGGGATACACGCTGAAATAAAGACTTCACTCGAAATTCACAACCTTGATGCGAAGAGATGTATCGAGGCCTTGGATGAACTTGCTTCACTTCAGGTCACAATGCAACAGGCTCAGAAATTATTACAACACTGAACAAATGACGGCGACTCAAAGTGACTCTGGTTATCATGGGAAAGTCTGCAATGATCTATGTATAACAGGTTTCAGAACACGTTTTGGGTTGGTGAAGGCGATTCTGTAACCACACAAGTGCTGAATAAATCTCCTGTGGAACAAAGGCAGTACGGGAAAGCACATAAAACCAAAGATCGGGGGAGGAAAGGGCCAGACAAAAAGCTGGAGAAGGAACAAACAGGTCCAAAGACTCTCCATGGGGGCTCGGACTCTCAAGAGGGCAATCAACCACAATATAATGAGACAGCAGTGGAGAAAGAGAAGACGAGGCCAGCAGTAAGGGAAAGCCAGCCCATGAAGAAGAGAGGCTGAAGTGTCTCCGAAGGAACTGTCCACTAGATAACTAGGTTGACATGCCTGGCCTGTAAATATACGACCGTGGAAGAATTGACTCTGGGTGCTGAGCCCACAACGTGATACAGAGATGATGTGTTACAGAATCGTACACTTGAAACCTGTGGCATTTTACTAACCATTGTCACCCAAATGAAAAATAGAAAAAGAACGCTTGAGAAGTTTTTAATGGTTTTCATTTGAACTATTTAGATAGCTGAAAGTTTTAAATCTTTACAAGCATAGGTTTTGACGTTTAAAACTTGTTTTGAGGGAGAAAATCCCTTTATGTTTGTTTAAAAGTAATTAAACCGCTTAATTGTACTTGTGCAGTATTAACAGCTACATTACACAGTGAATGTGAGGGAAAATCCATTTAGGAAACATTGAACTGCTTTTCCAGACATTGGCTATAGCATGTTTTCAGTGTGTGTGTGTGTGTGTGTGTGTGTGTGTGTGTGTGTGTGTGTGTTCATGTGTAATTGACAGTAGAAAAAAGTTACATTTTTTTAACACCGCTGTTGTATAAATCTTCCCTCTTTTCCCAAATACCGTGGGTTTTGTGCATAGCTTTTTACAAATCTTAGATTCACCAGACCATCTTTTCAGTGTTTGTGGTTTTGTGTGGTCTGCCTGCCTTTCTGTAGGACAGCCGGATACCCACTGACATTGAACCGACAATCCTACAAGGCACAACACTCATGTGAACTTTGAAAGTAATTTAACTTGGTGGCTGGGCATTCAGTGAAGTCACACGACCCCTGCAGAGAGCAGAAGGGGTGCCCAGAGGAGTGAATCTGGTTTTAGGGTTCAGCCGCCGAAGACCTTTACAGCTGAAACTGAAAACTAGGAGAGAACAGTGTATTTTTGAGACACTTCTGACTTTTACAAAGCCACACTCACCAAGGAGGTCACGAAGCAGTGTTTTTTAAATTGGAGAACAACCGTGACGCCTATGCAGGAAAGAAAAGTAAATGCTGCGTAAGGAAGCTGTTTGCCTACGTGAAAGCACGGCTGTATCACAAGGGAGTTTTTACTTCTGCATCACGCACGTGACAGGATTGCAAAATGTGGGAACACTGGTTGCTCTGAGGCAGCAGACAACGCAAAGGAGCACTTTTTGGCAGTCTGTATGTCCATGCATAGGACTAAATCAGGGCGAGCCAAGGGCATCACACAAAATTGAGGGGCCATGTAACAAGAGAGCATCTCTAAGATGTTTGGGTTAGCTCAGTCGCTGGTTTTTGTAGCTAAAAGACACTTCTCATGTTTTGAAACTGTGAAGGTGGGGAAAAAGCTTCTAATACTTCAGTGTTTGCACGGGACATGCATTGCATGTTTTGACCTCTGGGATAATTGTTCCCATCCACAGATGAAAAGTTTGAACTGTTTCAATAACTGCAGTTTTGATTTTGAGAGCTCTTACAGTGGAACCTGGGACCCACGGTTTAGAGGGAACTCTTTTTTTTTTTGAGGGCAGTGTCACTGGCCCTCATATGTGGGACCGAACCGGGGCCGCTGGCTTCCCAAGCCAGCGCTTAACCACCGTGCCACTCGGCCGGCCCTTGGAATTTTTTTTTTTTTTATGTCACATACAATAGCAGTAAAATAAATGAAATAGCTATGGAGGATTTTAACGTTGTACGTGCAAGACTTGCACGCAGACAACTAAAGAGAGAAATTAAAGAAGGTCAAAACAGATGGAGACATACATATTACGCTCATGGATCAGAAGAGTCAAAGAGGTTTAAGATGTCCATTCTCTAGTTATTCATCTATACTATAGGCTTGCCATTACCAAGATTGAAATGAAATGGTGCTACTAAAACACATGGAAATGCGAAGGACATAGAATAGCCAAAGCCATTTGGGAAAGAACAGAGATGAAGGAACTACACTACCAACCCCCTGACTTGATAGAAGGCATGGGAACCGGGACAGTGAGCTATTACCATAATGGTAGTCATACGGATCCACGGATGAAATAGAAAGCCCAGAAATAGACCTACACATCGCTGGTAAGTTGGTTTGTGACAAAGGTGCTGAGCTAATGGAATTGACTAATAATTAAGTAATAGTGCTGGGAACAAATGGACCCCCATAGGGAAAAAGTAACCACACACAAACTCCAGTACCTCACACTACATGCAAAAGTTAACTCAAAATAAATCATAGATCTAAGGGTAAACTGCAGATCTACAAGAAAACATAGGAGAAAAGTTTTTCATTCAAGCAGTATAAATGACAGAGGGAAAATAATCGATGATGGACCGTTATCAAAATGAAAAGAAACAACAAACTAACAAAAAGGGTTCCTGCTCAAACACCTGGGTTCAGTATCTCTGTGCGGCAGGCACCACTCTCTGCACTCCTGTACTGGAACCCCATGACTGACTGTGACTCCCACTGCACTCCCCACACGGAAAGCTGGGCCCACTCATTTTCAGTTGCAAAACCTCACCTTATTGTCTTGTGCCTCTGCTTGCCAAGCTCTCCCCTGTCTCCGTTTCCTGGAGAACTTGTCTCTTCACTCACTCCAGCCATGCCTCCTTTGGGAAATCAAGGCTCTCTTGCACCTCCCAAGGCTGGGTGACTGCACTTCTTCTCAAGGCTGGTTGGCTGCCCCTCCTTAGGTCCTCCCATAGCCGTGTAAAATTCCTTCCATCTCTCTCTATTGTAATCATCCTTTTCTTGGCTTCTCTCCCACAGAATGGCTCAAAGCAGCAACAGAGTCTCTTTCATGTCTCTAACCACAGGCCACTGCCCAAGATAGGCTCCCGGAGAAGATCAGCTCTGTTTTTTCACAGCTCTCCAAAAGACGCCTTCCTAAATGACACTGTGGTTTCAAAAGCCATAGAAAAGACGCTGAGGCCACCCACTTCCTCTTTGCTTTCCAGGTACTGTGTGCAGGGAGCTGCCCTGGAGTCAGTGGGGCAGACCCTCACAGTTCTGGGTGGTAAACAGGGGGCATAAGTGGGCAGCTTCGCTTGAAACCCAAGTGTCAAAGATGGAATGCCAAAGAGCAGGACCTGGCCGCCGCAGGCTCTCACCTTGTTACTGACCAACCGAGCAGTGCCCCCGACCCCTAACACTGAGAAACTTCTAAGTTTTCTTTCCTACAGAAATGTTAAGTGTTAAGTCTCCTCCCTAGTTTCTTAGTCCCTTATCTCCTGGCTTTGAGAGATGGCTCCAAGCCGGAATCATAGAATTCTCCTATCTCCCTGCTTCTTAATTGCTTTGTAAATCAGTTTCTACATCACAACAGTAGATTGTTCACAGAAGTCTTCTCTTCTACCCCTGCTTCAGGTAACTACTTGAAAGCCTGAGACTTCCTAATATCCCCCAGGCTAGTAATCCTAATGATGCTTTCCAAACCCATTCTGGGCCCAGACAACTGATGCCACCTGAGTGACAGGCTGAATGGCCACTGGTTTCATAAGAGCCAACAGAGTTATTAATTCAAATAGATTTTTCCTCAGTCAGGGGCCTTGGGGATACAGAGGACACCTAACAAGATTAGATTGCCAGTCACAACCAAAGAAGCCAACACGATCTTCTAGGCGGAGCTCGAGACCCCTTCCTCTCATCTGAGATCACCTGAGAGTTCCGTGAACCCCCCATTAGGCAGGGACAGCTCTACGCCCCTGCCCAGCAGGGAGCAGATACAGAAGAGACCTCCTGTCCCTCAGCTCCCCATAGAGATTTTATGGGGATCACGTCTCTCAAGGGGAAATCTAGGCAGACAGAGGCAGGTATTGGGTCTCTGCATTGCTGCATTCCTACACATCCCAGAGTGCAACCGCCTGAGGGACCTCCCTCCCCACCCAAAACTCCCCTTTGTATTGTAATGACCTACCCCAGTGGGAAAACAAATGGGCTCAAAATAGCCAACTAGATCTGACTGGTCATTCGCACCTGCTAGTGCCTCTTGTCAATCACAGGTGCCAATCAAGTGGTCCCACGCCCAGAGGGGAACAGCCCATTCTAGAGAAAAAAGGATAAAAAGTCCAAGTCCTGGGAAGTCCGCGCTACTCTTTTTGACCGCTTCTTCCCTGTTTGAACCCCTTCCACCCTTTTCGAGCCTTTGAGCCTCGTCTTTGTGCGTAGCCAGCTCCAAACTCTTTGGAGTGTAATTTCTCTTCGAATAATGGGCCCTTGAGCCATTCTCTACTGCTCGGGCCTACTTCTACTCTTTGAAATGTCTTCTAATAAACTACCTTTTTCACTGCTTTACTCCGGTACCTCGTTCAATGCTTTGCTCAAGATGCCAAGGCCCTGGACTTTGCACCAAGAAGGGCCCACTCTCCGACAACAACCTCAGTTGTTCTGCTTCCGGCTTAGCCCAGCACAGTCCTGTCCACTCTGCCGCTCACACTTCCCAAGCCCTGTGGGCCCAGGCCAGCTGTCCACTGCCTACCGGATTCTCACAGGTGTGGCGTCGCCCATAGCCCTCTGAGGGGGAGGCCCTCGTGTTAATGTGCACCAGGGCTACCGTCACCTGGCTCAGCCGCCCTTCTTGGGCAACCCGCCTGGACCCATGCCTGTCCATGGCGCCCCCACCAGATGACAACTCATCATCTGCCTGGGCGCCGCTGCTCCTTTGTTGTTCAGCAAGCAGACACCTGGCTTGAGCCTGCTGGGAGGTTCAGAGGACAGAAGGTAAGAGGGGAAAAAGACAGAATGAAAACTCCTGGAGAGGTGGGAGGAAGAGACACAGGAACACAGGGGGTGTCCCAGACCAGAAATGTATCCACTGCTTGGACACGGCGCTCTCCGCCGGACGGCAGGCAGACGGATGCAGGAGGGAGGAAAGATAGGATGGGGCCCATGGAGTGTGAAGGGGCGTGGATGGGACAGCCCCTCAGCCCCTCTGCTCCCAGCAGAGTGACAGCATAGCTGGTCTCTTCCGGGGAGTCCTGTTGGTCACTCTGGGCACCTGGCACTCTCCCAGAAGCATGATATTCAGTCCTTCCCTTCCACTTCCTGTGCTTTCTACTTTGCCTGTTGGGGGGCTCATTGGGGGTGGGGGTGCGGTGAGGACAGGGTGTACCACACTGCTGAGCCAGGTAGGTCCGTGCCTTGGGGCAGTGACGCTCTTGTCGCAGTCGCTGTTGGACTAGGACTATGTTTGATGGAGAGCAACAGTTCTACTGGTTTCAAACATTCCCAAAAGGGTGGCTGTTGGGCAGTGATGAGAGACAGCTCTCGGGGCGGGGGAGGAGGGTAGCAGTGAGTAGAGGGACGGGGAGGTCGGGTCAGAAGGAGAGAAGATGTTGCAGGACCCGAGGCTCTCAGAGGCATTAGAGTCACCAAGTTATAAGCCGACCGTGGCGACCCCCACCCCACCCTTGGAAAGGGTCTCTCCAGCACCTGGCCTCGGCCATCACCTCAGGTCGCTTCCCTCATATTATGGCACCATGTCCTTTTGTAAGCTGCTCTGGCTGCTTACTTCAGTGAAATGACGCAGGGGACAGCTGAGCCCGGTGAGTGCTTCCCAGAGCTGGGCCCAGCCTGGGCTTTTGTGGGACTACTCGGGCCTTGGCTAAGGCGAGGCCACGGGGGTCCAGGCCCTGCAGTGCACGCCCCACAGCCTCATGGAGCCATCTGCTTCCTCAGGATCTCCCGAGCCCACTTAAGATGATCCCTGGGTAGCGTCTGAAGCCACCATGTTTCGGGGGTCATGCAGCGGTCACTAATAATGCAGACAGCAGGAATCTCTGGAGGCTGGCGGGGAAGGGGACAGAGGCCCCACTCAGGCCGGGAGGGCTCCTCAGGGGCCAGGGTGTGCCCACCTCTTCGTCTGACTGGGGTCTGGTCCCAGCTTTGTCACTGATCATCTGTGCCACCTTGGACTAATCGCTCAGGGTCTGTGGCTCAGTTTGCTCTTCTCTCGCCTCCGAGTGATAACTCCACTTGGGGTTGTTGGAAAGATAACTGTCAATGGATTTGTAACTCACATGACAGAGTATCTGAGGGCCCTCGGGAAACGGCAGCCAGGAGTTTTAACATAGTTTACCTGGGACCCTAAATCCGCCTCGCAGGAGCTCCGCAGTGATCCAGGAAGGTTCCAGAAAACCAGAAAAGGAAACTGGGCCAGAGGATCTTCCCATCATGTAGCACAAAAGCACTTGTTCTGCATGAAGGGAGTCATATCAGAGCGGATACTTTTGTGAAACATTCCGGGCTGAGGGAGGCAGTCCCAGCTGGACAAGGTTCCGGAAGCCCTATCTCTTATGCAGAAGAACGAATACTCCCATTTCCCCCTCTCTCCCTCGCCCCTTCCCTTCCTCTCTCTCGCTTGCCTCTTTCCAAGATCCCAGCCCCACACTTCTGCCTCTTGTCACTGACTGCATGCCTGCTGAATACCCAGCACTCCCTTGTGTGGTCCTTGCTTCATTCTAGGTACACTCATATCACTGTTCTCATTATGCACTGGTCTCTGGCTCCAGCCCTCACTCCCCACCCCATCCCCTCACACACACAGCATCACACGGCATCACACATTATGCCCGTACAGGGACACCGCTACCGTTCATTTGGATCCTGGCCACCCTGACCCACCGCAGGCCCTCCTTACCATGACGGCCCCTTTGGACCCGTGCAATTCGCTCTTTGCCCAGGCCCTTGTTTCTGGACCTTCTGAGCTCCAGGGGAAGACATGGGTCATGTCTGAATCCTAGCATCAGTGTCCCCACTTGACTGTGTCACCATAGCCGTGCATTTTGTTTCTGTGGTGCCCGAACCAAGTGCCCATGCCTCTGCAGGCCTCCATTTCTCTACCTGTACAATGAAAGGTCTTCTTATGGGATCTCCAAATTCCTGTTCCCCTCACACATTCATGATCTTGTAGTTTGGCTACCTGCTAGGCCATCCAGACCACCTAGGTACACTGCTGCCCTGGGGCTATTTCCCTCATGGATCTGCACTGGTTCTGGCCCCTAACACACTGCCTCACAACACGACTCTCATCCTACCTAAAGTGGCCTCCTTCCACAGCCCACAGCTGCAAAACATGTACGGTCGATAGAGTCTACCAGGCAGGTCTTCAGTGGCAGATGTCGCTACCGTAAGTCCCATTGCAAACTTCGGAAACTTTAGACCAGGGCCTGGACACAACATGGCAGATCCTAGAGGGTAAAACCTGGCTGAGCGCCCTCCCTCTAGAGTACCGCAGCAAAGCAGCTCGGTAGCTCATCTTGACGTCTGCAAACGCACAGAATGAAATCCTGTGTTCAGTTATCTGCAGTTTCACAAAATCTCCGAGGTGCTTGCCTTAAGGAAAACTTCCTTCCCTCCATTACAAGCCCCAGAGCTGCATAAGTGCCGTGTCTGAGCCTCCCGTGGCCCCCTAAACTTCTTTCCCTTTTTTCCTTAAGCAGCTTCACTGAGGTATGATTGACATGTAAAAAGCTGCATGCACTTGATGTACACAACTTGATGAGTTTACACATATGTATTCACCTGTAAAACCATCACCACCGTTAAGGCCATAAGCATACCCATCACCTCTCAAAGTTTCTTCCTGCCCCCTTTAGTAATGTTATCATTACTTTTTTTGTAGTAAGAACACTTAACACAAGATCCACTCTCTTAGGAAATGTTAAGTGTACAATCAAGTATTGTTAGCAATAAGCCCTATACTGTGTAGAAGATCTCCAGGATTTATTTTTCTTATATAACTGAAACTTGGTACCCTTTAACCATCACCTCCCCACCCCTCCTGCAGTCCCAGGCAACCACCACTCTACTCTCTGCCTCTCTGAATTTGACGATTTTAGATTCCCAAGTAAGTTATTTGTCATACAGTATTTGTCATTCTGTGTCTGGCTTATCTCATTTAACAAAATGTCCTCTGGGTCCATCCTTGTTGGCCCCGATAGCAGAGTTTTCTTCTATTAAAAGCTGAATAATATTCCATTGTGTACATGTACCTCATCTTCTTTATCCGTTCATCCATGAACATTCATCCATCATCCAACAACAGTTAAGTTGTGTCCATATCTGGGCTATTGTGATTAATACTGCAATGAATGTGGGAGTACAGGTATCCCTTCGAGATCCGTATTTAAATTCCCTTAAATAAATATCCAGAAATGGAATTGCTAGATAATCTTGCAGCTCTACTTATAAATTTTTAGGAACCTCCACACTGCTCTCCATAATGGTTGTAATGATTTTCATTCCCACCAACAATGTGCCAGGCAGGGTACACTTTTCTCCACCAACCCTTGTTCTTTCTCTCTCTCTCCCTCTCTGCCTCCCTCCCTCTCTTAAATAGCAACCATCCTAACAAGTGTGAGGTGCTCTCACATTGTGGCCTTGATTTGCGTTTCTCTGATGATTAGTGACGTTGAGCACCTTTCCATACACCTGTAGGTCATTTGTATGATTTCCTTGGAGAAATGTCTCTTCAGCACTTTTGCCCATTTTTTGATCAGATTATGTGTTATTTTCCTATTGAGTTATATGCGTTCCTTATATATTTTGGATATTAACTGCTTATTAGATATATGGCTTGAAAATATTTGTCCCATTCCATAGCTTATCTTTTCATTTTGTTCATTCTTTCCTTTGCTGTGCAGAACTTTTTAGTTCAGTGGAATACCACTTATTTAATTTTACTCCTGTTACCTGTGCTTTTGGTGTCATATCCAAAAATTCATTGCCAAGACCAGTGTCAAGGTGCTTTTTCCTTCAACTCTTCTAGGAGTTCATGGTTTCAGGTCCTGCATTTAAGTCTTTAATCCATTTTGAATTAAGTTTTGTGTATGGTGTAAGGTAAAGGTCCAATTTCTTTTTTTTTTTGAGGGCAGTGTCACTGGCCCTCATATGTGGGACCCGTACCGGGGCCGCTGGCTTCCCAAGCCAGCGCTTAACCACTGCGCCTCTCGGCCGGCCCCAATTTCATTCTTTTGCATGTAGAAATGGAATTGCTAGATAATCTTGCAGCTCTACTTGTAAATTTTTAGGAACCTCCACGCTGCTTTCCGTAATGGTTGTAACAATTTTCATTCCCACCAACAATGTGCCAGGAATTGAAAACCTATTTGAAGAAATAATGACAGAAAACTTCCCTTACCTGGTGAAGGAAATAGACATTCAAGCCCAGGAAGCACAGAGAGCCCCAAACAACGTGAACCCAAAGACGCCAACACTGAGACGCATCATAATTAAAACACTAAAGGTTAAATACAGAGAGAGAATCTTAAAAGCAGCAAGAGAAAAGCAGTTGGTTACCTACAAGGGAGCCCCCATATGACCGTCATCTGATTTCTCCACATAAATTGCGCAGGCCAGAAGGGAGTGGCAGGAAATATTCCAAGTGATGACAAGCAACGACCTACAACCGAAATTGCTCTACCCAGCAGTGCTATCATTTAGAATTGAAGGACACATAAGGAGCTTCCAGGGCAAAAAAAAAACAAAAAAAAAAACAAAGCTAAAGGAGTTCATCACCATCCAACCAATATTACAAGGACTCTTAGAAGGACTCCTTTAAGATGGGAGGGAGGTGGGGCCGGCAGAGTGGCACAGTGGTTAAGAGCTGGCTTGGGACGCCAGCGGCCCCGGTTCAGGTCCCACATATGAGGGCCAGTGACACTGCCCTCAAAAAAAAATAAATAAATAAAAATACAAATTGGAGGGCCAGCCAAGTGGCTCAGTTGGTTAAGAGCTCGCTCAGGAGTGTGAGCTGAGCTCTGAGTTTGATGCGCAGCCTGAGCTGAGCTGCCAACAGGTGGCAGGATGCCTCAGCTAAAAATAAATAATAAAAATAAAAAAATAAATAAATACAAATTGGTAGTTAATACCGTATGGGGAATATAATCAACAATGTTGTAAGGATCATGTAAGGTGCCAGATGGGCATTGGACTTATCAGGGGGATCACTTCATAGACTGTGTCCAATGTGCTCATATCCACCTGAAGCTGACGTAGAATAATATTGAATGTCAACTATAACTCAGTATATATGTATATGTAGTCACGGGACATGGAGTACAACACAGGGAAGATAGTCGATGGTATTTGACCCGGGCATGTCCCGGCGCGCACGGGCGAGACCCGGGCATGTCCAGATGTGGGCAGGCTGACGTCCGGACCGTGACCCCGGACCTGTGGACCTTGACCCCAGGCCCGCTGCCAGGCGCCGGGCTCCGGTTCCATGAGCCCTTTATGTAAGCAGGTCTTGCTCTTGCGGGAGGAAGCATGCGCACTTGCGGGCGGTCTCCTCCCCAAACCTCTATATCACGGCTGCTATGGCTGATGAAAGACCTGGTTCCTCCTCACGTCAGCTCCGCGTGCCTTTTTCGTTGGGCGTCTCACCACCGAGACCTCCCCCGCAAACGCCCCGCGACGACAGTATTGTAACAGCTCTATAAGAGGTAAGAGGGGTAGTAGCTTGAGGGTAGGTTATCACTTGATGGGGGGTTTAAATGTCTATTATGTTGCTTGGCACACCTGAAACTAACAAAAAACTACACTGTAATGTAATCATATGCAGAAGTTAAAAGACTGAGGCAGATTTATACCAGGGGTACTAAAAGAATGTATACACATTTTAAGAGATGTCATCTATGCTCAAGCGGTAGTTCGCCATAATCAGAAGTGCCTGGATGCTGGTGGTAACCACTTTGAGCACCTGTTATAATTGCAGAAGTCACACATGACTTGTATTCATCTTTGGTTTTCGGTATATATTGAGTATTACAATTTTATACAGTTTTTTTTTTCTTTTTTAAAATGTGTATACATTTTTTGGCCCCCTCTGTATGGACTGACATGAAAAAAATTCCTTAAAATCTATTCTTGAGTTAAAGAATATTGTGGAACAATATTTAGAATTTGTTATCATTTAGTAAGACAAAGCAAAACTAGACTATATATTTCTGTAGGTACAAATACATTAGTGTAAAGGCATAGAGCTAGGTCTAAAACGATACTGAGCAACAACCTCTTAAGAATGGTCATGTTTGGAGTGTGTCCTTTATTTTGGGGTGTTTGGAGTGGGCACTATTTATTGACTATCAATCATTTCAACTTTGACTTCACATGCCACTAAGTTCTAAACTTACCAAATGCATCGGTCTATCTCTGGGCTTTGTATTCTTTTCTGTTGATCTGTTTATCTTGTCTTGAGCTAACATAACATGATTCTAACTAGTATATCTTTACCATAGGCATAATTTATATTATGGCAAGTTCTCCTCCGAGTTCTTATTTTTCAGAATTGCGTAAGACTAGCTGTATGTTGTCTGCTGTTCCATCCATAAGAAAATTCTCATTTGGAAAGTTCAGCTTCACCTGGGTCAGGGGAAAAGGATCCCTTATATGCCTCCATCTCCAGGAATCCAAATCCTCCACCCTGTATTCAGTGAAGCTTCCAAATATCTAGAACTGTTGAGCTATGAGTTGCCTGCAGGTGATTAAATAATATGACATAAATAAGTCGTAATGTAAAATAATTATAAATAATTAAATAGTAAATAATAAATAAGCTAAACTGACCAAGTAAAAGAGACCCTGAGGTTGAATTTTAAAAATAAGATCCAAGATATGCATTAATACTAAAAAGACAGAAAGATAGAGAATGAAACTGAAAAATATAAAGGCAGAAAGAAAGTTGGGATAAGCAATATTTTTGTTTTAGTTTTGTTTGTTTTTTATACTGACCATACTTTATTGAAGTATAAATTATATATACTAAAATGCACAAATCCAAATCATAAGTATAGAGATCACTGATTTTTGTCAAATTCATACACCCCTAAACAATCACACAGGTCAAAATAAAGACTATTTCAATCACCCCAGAAAGTTCTCTTGTGTCACCATCCAGTCAATATTCACTGTCCCTGCCCCCCCAAGCAACCACTTTTCTGATGTCTATCACTTTAGATTAGTTTTGTCTATTGTGGAAGTTTATATAAATTGAATCACAGTATGTGCTCTTTTTTCTGGTTTCTTTTGCTCATCATAATGTTTTTGAGATTCATATGTTTTATTCTGTGTGTTAGTAGTTCTTTCTTGCCTAGTGGTATTCCATTGGATACTCGTAAGTATGTAACAGTTATTTGGCTACTGTCTTACCAAAGGTGTTGCAGTCTGACCTAACAGCTGCCAGAACTGCTGACCCTTGTCCTTTAAAGGCATCAATGTCAAAACACAGCACACCAGGGCCAGTGATGATCTCAAGCAATTCACAGGTTTACTCTGTATGGAGACGGATAAGTGATGGGAGTCCCTGAGGAAGGGAAGATAGGAGGGAAGGGAGAGCCAGGGAAGAAATAGAGGACATGAGCCCCCTGTGGGACTTTTTAAAAATTCAAATTATTGGGATGACATTCATTAATAAGATTACATAGGTTTCAAGTATATGTTTGTATAAGACGTCATCTGTACATTGCATTGTTTACTCAGCATGTGGGTCTCTGGAATGGTGCCAGTGCAGCCCATGGAGGAAGTGGGAGTGCAGGAGGAAGAGTAGGGTGCAGAGGAGGCTGCTAAGAGTGAGTCAGAGAGTGAGTTGCTATGAGTCAGGGATGTAGTAAGTAAAACATCAGGTAGGAGTCAGCTAGAAGAATGACACATGTGAAACAGTTTACATCAAGCGCTTCTAATCACTGAAGTGCCTATAACATCTGGGGTGTGTGGCCAATTTAATGGGGGCTGTGGCCATGGTAAAATCAGAATAATCGTCCAAGCAGTGAAGGCTAAGGGGTTTGTATCCCCTTGGTCTTATGTCCTATAATCCCTAAACAGTGAGAAATCCCCTGTTTGAATTTGGAAGGATCCTCAACAATCAAATTGACCTAAGAACTAGTATCACCTTAGGCGAGAATATATTGAGTACTCTGAGGGAACCTATGGACCAACAAGATTGTATATGATCATGTGACCCCAGAGGGGGCTGAGGCCCCAAAGTACTGCCAAGTATTTATTATATGGAGCTTGAGGTTACCATTGAAAAAGGTTGGGGAAACTAGAGAGGTCATTTAGTGGGAGAACCACTGGGAATTAAATGGCCAGGGCATGCCAGAAATGGGCTATTTGGTCCATTTTTAGATGTCCTATAGTTCTGACACAGTTTTCCCTGATACTGGTGATTAGGGAAGCCTAAATCCAAAGTTTCCAGTACCAGAGAGCCTGTTCAGTGTGTTGATGATTTGGGCTTTGGGGACTCTTTATTGTCACCCACAAGAATGGGAATAAATACAGAGGTTGCCAAAAAAATGTACACACATTTTAAGTAAGGAAAACTATTAATTGTAATACTCAATGTATACTGATAACAAAAGATGAATAGAAGTCACATTCAACTTCTTCAATTACAAGAGGTACACAGAATGGTTACCATCCATCAGTGTCCAGACACTTCTGATGATGGCGAACTCCTGCTTGAGCAACGTTGGCCAGTGTCCACTTGTATACATATTTTTGTCACCCCTGGTAATATGTTCTATTCAGTGTCACTGCAGCTGCTTTACAGGAACTATTTAACCCACTCAAGGAATTTGCCCACCTCAAAGGACAGAAAATTGGCTCACTCCTGTTGTGTCATCTGGTATTTTATTTTTTAAAAGATTTTATTGGGGAATTGGTGGAAGGTAACAGTGTTGGGGAATTGGGGGAGGGGACCAGCCAAGTTGTTGTTCTTCAATCTTCGTTGTGGAAGGCGCCAGTCGCCATCTGGCTTCCCGTCAGCAGCTCGTGGCCTCTAAGCTCAAGTCTTAGTTGCAGGTGGGTATAGCCACCATCCCATGTGGGAGTCAAACCAGCAGCCTTGTTGTTAAGAGCGCAAGGTCTATCCTCTGAGCCATCCACGCGGCAGCTCAGCTCAAGGTGCCGAGCTCAGTCTTTTTTAGTTGCGGGCTGTCGTAGCCCACCATTGAACAGGCAAACTTATTGTTACACCAGCTGAGACATCCTGCCACGTGTTGGCAGCTCAGCAACAGCTTAGGTAGGGCGCAGCGTTCACTGGCCCATGTGGGAATCAAAACGGTGGCCCTGTTGCTCAAAGCACACGCTCTAAGCTAACTCTTAACCAACTGAGCCATTCGGCTGGCCCTCAACTGGTATTCTACACACTCAAAACAGCCTGTACCCAACTAGGCTACTACTTATGTGAATATCACGTCACTAACTTAGCCTGTGTATTCACGATAATTGATACAGACTTTGAAGTATTTGAAACTACTACCTCTTTGTGTTTTCCTGTGGGGAAAACCCAGAAACATCCAAAATGAGATGAACACAAGCTGCTTGGGAGAACTGCCAGTAGCTCACTGCCTCTCTTGGCATAGTGTATAAACTATAATTCCCATAGCATAAATAATAGACCTGGAAAAGGTAGTCCAAAACTTTTCTCTGAGCCTAGCAGAAGTCATTTATGACACAAGTTCTGCTCCAGAAACCCCAAAACTACTTTAAAAGCATTAGCTGGAATTGTTGTGAACAATTGCATAGTTCTGAGTTCCTCTTAGCCAACCAAAGGAGAGTTCATGTTATAATAAATACTTCTTGCTGCACCTATATAAATATTACAGGAGAAACATAACAGTTTGTGACTAGGGTTAAAGAAAACAAAAAACCCTGGATCTGTAAAACACACCCAGCTGGGTTTTGGATTTTGAGATATGTTTTTGTTTTTTTTAAGAAGTACCTGTCTTTCCAATTTACTTTTTTTTTAAAAAGATTTTATTGGGGAATTGGGGGAGGGCAACAGTGTTGGGGAATCGGGGAAGGGGAACAGACAAGTTGCTGTCCTTTTGTTCTTCAGTCTAGCTGTGAAGGACATTGCTTCACTGGCCCATGTTGGTATCATCATTGTGATCCTCTCAGGTGAGGCAGATCGGTGGCCGGCCTCTGGACGGCCGCTAACAGCGGCTCTTGGCAGTTCACAGCCGCTGCTGGCCGCTCACACTGGCTTCCGGCCACTCACTGTAGCCTATGGCAGCCCACTGCAGCAGGGGCTGCAGCCCACACCATCACCGGGGCTCGCACAGCCCAGCTCCAGGTGGAGCTGTTGTTAGCTGTAGAGGGCAGTGTCACTGGCCCTCATATGTGGGATCCGAACTGGGGCCGCTGGCGTCCCAAGCCAGCTCTTAAGCAATGCGCCACTTGGCCGGCCTTGGGATATGTTTTTATTGCCTTGTTTCCTAATTTAGGCCCCCTGCCTTGAGACCTGTTACAAGGACTAATAACTGTTTTGTTTCTGTTAATTGCCTGTGTTGCAGTTTGCCAATGTGTGTTGTCTAGAGTCTCAAATGCAGCCATTGACATATCAAATCATTCAACAGCTTATCTTAACAGTAGGAACAGGAAGGATTAAGCCTAGTCTAACTACAGATTATATTGTCTGAATTTATTAGCCAAATCCCAGAAAGAGTGAAAATCAATATTATGGATTAATGTCCTGAGTCCTAACTTTATCTTTCCTTGCCAAATGGGGACTGAGAAAGAGAAAAGCAGCCCCTAACATCCAGGAGCTGACCTGACATCGCTAAGCGTTGATGTTAGAAGCTGGCCTGACATTTGCAGCTAGGCCATGATATTTCCCTATTGAAAGTAAACAATCCCAGAGAACAAAAACATGAGGCAATGCTAACATCTGTGACCAGTGAATTGTAACATAAGAAACAAAATTGCTTCCTAAGGTCACTGTGCAAAAGCACCAAAATACAAAACATCCCTCTCTGTCAGGCCACACTAGTGACTGCTGCTGCTTCATTACCACTTACAGCTCTAGGCTTGGTAATTCCTCCTTTCTTCCAGATAAGATTTGTTAATATACCCAATCAGAGGATTGCCTCTGTTCTCCAATCCAAAGCAGAATCCTACAAATTGTTTCTAATACCCTCTTACTGAGAGTTCCCCATAGTGTGTAAAAGGTGCAGAAAGGGGAGCAGGGAAGCAGAAAGAAAGAAAATAAGGGGGGGAACAAGGGTTGGAGAGAAGGAGAAGCAAATTAGATTTTCCCATCCTATTCCTTGGCCCAAGCACATACTCACTTATCTGTACACACTGTCTTGTTTCCTATGGGATCCATAGTCACTTGATGTTTGCTAAGGTGATATTTTTATCTTGAAGGAAATCTTGACGTTTATTATGCCAATTTGCTGCCCTCACTCATTTTTTCTTTCTACTCCTCCTCCCTTGTTTGTCTTAGCCATGCTTATGGCTTCTCATAGTACTTTTCAGCAGAAACCTTCCAATTCTCTTCCTCCAACCTCAGCCCCATCCCCAAGCTGCAATTCTACATTTCTACTTGTACCACATGATGGCGCTCAAGAACAGAGAATGTTGGCATTCTTTTTCTATTAAAGTTCTGCGTGCTCTAGCCAGGTTCCCACTTTTGTCTCCTGCATCTATGGCAGTTCCTTGGTTATATTCTGTTCAAGTTCTTTTTTTTTTTTTGAGGGCAGTGTGCAGTGTCACTGGCCCTCACATGTGGGACCGAACCGGGACCGCTGGCTTCCTAAGCCAGCGCTTAACCACCGTGCCACTCGGCCGGCCCTCCATTCAAGTTCTTGGTAGCTGTTATGAGTCGTGGACCTAGGGGAAGGAAGGACATTTGTAAGAGGGTAGTGGAGTCATAATTTGAAAGTAACAATAACAATAATACTAGTGGAAGGTTCCCATCTGGAAGGATCAATGTTAGGCACTATATGTCATCTCATTTTAGCATAATCCGCAATGGTCGGATTCACAATCTTAGAAGAACAGGTTTATTATCTTTATTTATAAAGAATTCACTTGCTTCAGGTCACACAGCTAATACATGGAAACACCAGGATTTGAACACAAATATGTTTCTATGGAGCTAGAGTTCTTAAATGCTGTGTTATATTGGGTTGTCAGAAAAACTCACGACGTTGGGCCGGCCGAGTGGTGCATTAGTTAAGAACTGGTTTAGGACGCCATCGGTCCCGGTTCGGATCCTACATATGAGGGCCAGTGACACTGCCCTCTACAGCTAACAACAGCTCCACCTGGAGCTGGGCTGTGCGAGCCCTGGTGATGGTGTGGGCTGCAGCCCCTGCTGCAGTGGTCTGTCATAGGCTACAGTGAGCGGCTGGCAGCCAGCGTGAGCTGCCAAGAGCCACGGTGAGTGACCAGAGGCCGGCGACCAATCTACCTCATCCGGGAAGAGTGCAATGATGATGCCAACATGGGCCAGTGAAGCGACGTCCTCCACAACTAGACTGAAGAACAAAAGGACAGCAACTTGTCTGTTCCCCTCCCCCAGTTAGTTCCCCAATGCTGTTCCCCTTCCCCAAATTCCCCAATAAAATCTTAAAAAAAAAAAGAATGTTGAACTCAGAGGGGTATAGTGCTTATGATCATGGACAGAGCCAGGATAAAGGCAAAATATAAGCTGAATATTAAGTGTCTTTGGTGAGTGAATTACCATATTCTGGACTGACTATTCAAAACAGCCTAGTCAAGCTGGAGGTATGATGTAAAGTAGGACAGTGTTAAGAGTCCTGTTCTAGATTGGTCGGTAAGATAGGGACATAAATACAGGCAGAGGGTTTTTTGCTGGGACAGGATTTTTACAGGAAGTTATTGCTGAGAAGCATCCAGTATGCTGGCAGAGTGGGAAAGAGAAGTTGTTAGGGTAAAGTTGTAACCAAGAAAGTAGAGGAGGGAGCTAGGAAATGGAGCAGCTGCCTTACGGTAGTGAAAGAAGTTTGCTGCCAAGTGCTGCTTATGAATTGTGGCTTAGGGTTCCCAGTACTGCTCTGGGTTCAGTTTGTAATGTTTTTAAAGACTGTTAGGGAGTAAGTAACTGTGGGGCACAGGCTGTGTCTTCTGTCATCCTATTGGGTTATCGGAAAAGTCATGATGAATTTTTCTATGTTTTTCAAAGGTCGTTTATTTATATAAAGAAAGATCAATCAATGATATATTGCCAATTTTGTTTGATAACCTTTTGCCATCTTTCAGTGAGCTCCATAATTCCTCGTTCATAGAAGGACCTGTCTTTATTTGTGAAAAACTGAGCAAGGTGCTTATATACAGCCTCATCCGAATTGAACGTTATACCATGGAAGGAGTTTTGAAGAGAGCAAAACAAGTGGAAGTCTGATAGCACAAGGTCAGGTGAGTATGTTGGGTGTGGCAACACATCCCATCCAAGCTCCAATAATTTTTGACGAGTGATCAAAATTGTGTGTGGTCTCACGTTGTCACGAGGGAACACAACTCCTTTACAATTAACAAGCTCTGGACGTTTCTGGATGATGGAATCATTCAAACTGTCCAATTGCCAACAGTACACATTCAAATTGATTGTTTGGCTCCTTGGTAGGAGCTTGAAAAACACAACACCTTTAAAATCCCACCACACTGAGAGCATAACCTTCCTCTGATGAATGTCTGCTTTCGATGTCCTTTGAGGCGAATCATCACATAGGGACCAAGACTGTTTGCACACCACATTGTTGTAAACAATCCACTTCTCATCACCAGTTATCAATTACTTCAAAAAGGGATCATTTTCCTCATGTTTAATGAGCATATTGCAGATGTTTATATGTGCCGTCAAATGAACTTCTTTGAGTTTGTGTGGAACCCAAATATCGAGCTTGCTTACGTATCCCAGCTTCTTCAGATGGTTGTGAATGCTTGAATGATGGATGTTCAATGTTTCTGCAATCTCTCATGTCTTGTAACATGGGTTTGACTTGATCAATGCCTTTATTTTGTCGTCATCAACCTCGGTGGGCCTCCCTGACCAAGGAGCGTCATTGAGATCAAAATCACCAGCACGGAATTTCGTGAACCATTGTTGGCACTGACGTTCTTATCAGGCGGAACCACATCCTTCACCATATTCTTCATCTTCTCCTAGTGCTCCCCCTGAGGCCCCTAAGGCTATTCTAAGCCCTCCTCACACCAGGAGTGGGACACTTTACCCTGCAATCCCACCATCTACTTCTGCTCTCTTTCTCCTTAGGGAAGTGTCTGGAGCGGAGGGTACAGTAAGGGTTCAAAGTCCCCTTCTCAATAACAGACATCCAACAATGTAAGGAAAAACTAGGGAAATATTCTGAAAACCCTGATCACTTTGCAGATGGGTTTCAAACTTTAACTTTGGCTTATAATCTCTCATGGAGGGATGTTCAGTTTATCTTAGCCACTTGCTGTACTGCTATTGAAAGAGATCGTATCTTAGAAGCAGCCCGCAGAGAGGCAGATGAGGCATTTGCCAGAAACCCACAAGGCAATGCCCCGGAACCTGACACAGTACCTTTTGCTGATCCTAACTGGAACTATAATACTGCAGAAGGGATGACCAGATGTGCCAGGTTCCTTGAAGCCCTCATTGGGGGCATGAAAAAAGGAATTCAAAAGCCTGTAAATTATGATAAGCTTAGAGAAATAACCCAAGGAAAGGATGAAAACCCAGCTAACTTTTATAGCCGACTAGAAGAGACTCTGAGAAAATATACCAACCTAGACCCCGTTTCCAGAGAGGGGCAAGTCCTTTTAGGACAATATTTCATTAGCCAATCAGCCCCTGACATTAGGCGTAAGCTTCAGAAGCTACAGATGGGGCCACAGGCTAATCGAAGTCAGCTATTAGACATGGCCTTCATGGTCTACAACCATTGGGATCTCGAGGAGAGAAAAAGAGAACAGAGAAAAGAAAAACGACAAGCCAGGATTATGGCAGTCACGATTGGCAAAGCCCTTGTTACCCAAGAAATGTCTAGAGGCCCAACTCGAGGGTCTAAGGAAAAGGGTTCCTGCTTTAAATGCAAGAAGATTGGACACTGGGCAAAGGAGTGCACCAAGCCGCCCCCGGGCCCCTGTCAACTATGCCAAGGCACAGATGCAGACCCCTGGCACTGGAGAGTAGACTGCCCGCGTTCTCAGAGAGGAAGGCGGTCAGCCAACACTCTGGTAACACATCAGGGGGAACTGAGTGACTGAAGAGGCCCGGGGCTACCTGCACCGCCCCTGTCCAGAAATGTCATCATCACGAACGAGAAACCCCGGGTAACTCTGGACGTCATGGGTAAGCAAATTCAATTTCTTTTAGATACAGGGGCTTCTTACTCTGTTCTCCCTGCGTTCGCAGGAAAACTCTCCACGAGAACTACGATTGTGATAGGGGTGGAAGGACAACAAAAGCTTAGAAACTTCACCCCACCACTAACCTGCCAATTTGAAGAAACCTTAGATGGAACAACTTTAGGCTGGCCGAGCTGTTTAAGAGCTGTAGCTGCAACAGCCCTATTAGTAAAAGAGGACACCAAAATCACTCTAGGACAGCGACTAGAAGTACTAACCCATCAGGTCAGGTCCATCCTAGAGATCAAGGGACATCTATGGATGACGGGTGAACGCCTGACAAGATACCAGGCTATCCTCATAGACAAACCTGAGATTATTTTAAAAACATGCAATACCTTAAATCCAGCCTCCTTAATGCCAACCGAGACAGAGGTTGAACATTCATGTGAACAAATAATTTCCCAGACTTATGCCAGCAGAGCTGACTTAAGAGACCAAACACTTCCTAACCCTGAAGAGGAATGGTACACTGACGGTTGCAGTTATATGCTAAATGGAGAAAGAAAAGCTGGGTATGCAGTAGTCAGTAAAAACCAAATAATTGAGGCGCAACCTTTGCCTCTGGACACGTCTGCTCAAAAGGCAGAGATTATAGCCCTTACCCGAGCATTAAGCCTCGGAAAAGATAAAAGGCTAAATATATATACTGATTCCAAATATGCTTTCCTTGTATTACATGCACATGCAGCTATTTGGAAGGAAAGAGGGCTATTGACAGTAAAACGTTCACCAGTAAAACATGGACCAGAGATCCTTCGGCTTTTGGAGGCAGTTAACCTACCTAAGGAAGTAGCAGTTATACATTGCAAGGGACACCAGAAAGAAAACTCTCCTGTTGCAGAGGGAAATAAAAAGGCTGATAAAGAAGCGAAGTCAGCGGCCTTGAAAACTCCCTCCTCCACATCCCTTGCTTTGTTCCCATTTCAAGGGGAATCAATAGATCCTAAGTATTCCCCAGAAGAAGAATTAAAGGCTAAAAATAATGGAGGACAAAACAGGGATCTCGGTGGCTCATGGAAAATAAGTTCTTACTTCCACAGTCTGTACGGTGGAAGGCCATCAAAGCTCTACATGATCCTTCCATGTAGGGAGAGATGCCACCCTGGCCCTAGTCAGCCGGATGTTTACAGGACAGGGGCTAGCCCAGATGGTAAAGCAAGTCTCTAGGGCCTGCCCTCTTTGTGCCTATAATAATCCAGGACCTAAAATGCCATCTTTATTAGAACCAGTCCAACGGAGAGGCTCATATCCAGGAGAGGACTGGCAAATAGATTTTACCCATATGCCCACATGTAAGGGATTTAAGTATTTACTAGTGCTAATAGACACTTTCACAGGATGGACAGAGGCATGTCCAACCAGAACTGAAAAAGCTACAGAAGTAATAAAGTTCCTCCTTAATGAGATTATCCCCAGGTTTGGACTGCCCTGCAGCCTCCAGAGTGACAACGGACCTTCTTTTACTTCTCACATAACACAAGGAGTATCCAAGGCCTTGGGGATAAGGTATTATTTACACTCTGCATGGAGACCCCAATCATCAGGTAAAGTAGAAAGAACTAATCAAACCTTAAAACGTACTTTGGGAAAACTATGCCAGGAAACTTCTGGGAGCTGGATTTCTATGTTACCCATTGCCCTCATGAGAATAAGAAACACCCCCAAAACAAAAATTAACTTAAGTCTTTATGAGATGCTGTATGGCAGACCATTTCTTTCTGGAGACATGCTCAGCGACCCTGAGACAGCCAGCCTTATAAACTATTTTACTAATCTAGGCCAGTTCCAAATAGCTTTACGGGAATATGGAAATAATATACTTCCTATGCCTGGTTCAAATGCACATCTATCAAAAACTCAGCCAGGTGACCAGGTCCTTATCAAAACCTGGAAAGAAGGATCTCCCGCAGATCAATTACAACCCAAGTGGAAAGGCCCATTCTCTGTAATCCTAACAACCCCCTCAGCAATCAAAGTAATGGACATAGACAGATGGATTCATACCTCTCCAGGGTAAAGCCGGCGCCATCCATGGATTCAGATTCTGTGAGTCCCCCAACGAAGTCATTTGACTACTCCTGTGAGCCAGTAGAAGACCTTAAGCTACTATTCAAAAAACAGCCTCCATCTAATAACAGATGAGGTTTTTATCAATTCTGATCTCTATCTACTAAATGGACAATTCCCTAACCGTCTCATAGATATGAGACCCTACTACTGTGAGGGGGGAATGTTACCGGCCAACTAAGCAGCACCAACCCCCACCACTGAAAAACTTTAATGTTTCCTTTTCTATAGAAATGTTAAGTCTCCTCCCTAGTTGTTTAGTTTCTTAACTCTTGGGCTTTGATTGCTTTTCTAACCAGTTTGTGAATCTTGGAGGGAAGATCCCCCTTGCTTAATTGCTTTGTAAATCAGTTTCCGAATCCTAAACAATAGAAGTCTCCTACCCCTGCTTCAGATAACTATTTGAAAGCCTGAGATTTCCTAACATCCCCCAGGCCAGGAAGCTAAATGTCAAACCCATTCTGTGTCCAGACAACAGACTCCACCTGAGTGATGGACTGAATAGCCACAAGTTTCATAACCTAACAGATGTATATTTTTGTCCTCATTCAGGAGCCTTGAGGATGCAGGGGATACCCAAACAAACAAAGAAGCCAACACGGTCTTCCAGGTGGAGCTTGAGACCCCTTCCTCTCATCTGAGACCAGCTAGGGTGAGAGTTCCGTGAACCCCAATAGACAGGGACAGCTCTGCCCAGCAGGAAGCAGATACAGAAGAAGAGACCTCCTGTCCCTCAGCTCCCCATAGAGATTTTTTGGGGATCACGTCTCTCAAGGGGAAAACTAGGCAGGCAGTTAGAGGCAGGCATTGGGTCTCTGCATTCCTGCACGTCCCACAGAGTGCAACCACCTGGGGAAAATCTCCTCTCCACCCAAAACTCCCGGTTGTATTGTAATTACCTACCCCTGCAGGAAGAGCAAGTGGACACAAAATATCCAACTAGAGCAGACCAGTCACTCACACCTACACAGTACCTCTTGTCAATCACAGGTGCCAATCAAGTGGTCCTCCCCCCAGAAAGAACAGCCCATTCTGGAGAAAAAGGATAAAAACCCCAAGTCCTGGGAGGGAAGCACGGCTGCTGCTGCTGCTGGTGCTTTTTCTCTGTTCCTTTTGACCGCTTCTTCCCTTTAAGCCTCACCTTTGCATGTGCCCCCTCCACACTCTTTGGTAATGGGCCCTTGGGCCATCCTCTAGTCTGGATGTACTGTCTTTTCTAATGAACTACTTATTTTACTGCTTTACTCTGGTATCTCATTCAGTTCTTTGCTCGAGTTCCCAAGGACCTGGACTTTGCGCCGAGAAAAGCCCACTCTCAGACAACACTGGTTTTCATATATCAGTCTCTTGTGTGGTAATCAGCATGAGTCAGACTCCTGAGTGTGACCAGTTCTGGGATCTTGAGGAGATCAAGTTCTGAGAGTGCATGAGAAGGCCCAGCTGGGCTGAGGTTGAAAGCACCGAGGTAATGCCATCCAGCAAGGCCTCTTGATAGCCAGCCACTGACCTTTCTTGGTGACTCCCTACTTCTGGCACTGCTAACTATTCATATTTCCAAGTAACTTTGGGGAGTGGTCTGTGCAGAAGGAATAAAAAGACCAGAAAAAAGTAAAATATTAACAGGTGGTTGTATGTGTGAAGGAATTATGAGTGATTTGCTGTACTTTTCTATACTTTCCAAGTTTTCTTTAGTGACCATATATTACTTTAATATTTTTAAAACATCTTTAAATGATGGTGAGGTGAAGAGAGAGGGCAGTAGCTTGAAGGAGATAAGGATAGAGAAAGGGCTTTTGAGGCTACAGGCTTAGGGGAAGATGTTAGGGAGTTGGGGGGCAGAGCAGGGTGGGTAACGTGTTGCTTCCTCAAAAATGAAGTAGCTTTTCCTGAAAAGATTTTTTTCTGCTCCTGTGTACCTGGGCATTGAAGGGGCTTGTTATTTGCAAGTCATGGTGTTTGCATAGCTATTGATGGAAACTGCTTGAGAATTCTAAGTGTATCACTGAGATTTGCTCCTCAATCAGCAACATTACCAAATATTGCTAGCCACCTCGGAGGTGGTGGCATTTGTGTTAATTTGGAGGAGGTGAGGGTACGGTTGGAATGGAGTGAGCTTAGAAGGAGAGTAAATTTAGAGAAATAAAAAGATAAAGAAGGGCCGGTGGAGTGGCTCAGTTGGTTAAGAGCTGGCTCAAGAGTGCGGGCTGAGCTCTGAGCAATGATGGTTCAATGCCAGCCCGAGCTGAGTTGCCGTTGAGCTGCCAACAGGTGGCAGGATGGTTCAGCTAAAAAAAATTATAATAATTTGGGCTGGCCAAGTGCTGCTGTGGTTAAGCGCTGGCGTGGGACGGCAGCGGCCCCAGTTGGGTCCCACATGTGAGGGCCAGTGACACTGCCCTAAATAAATAAATAAATAAATAAATAAATAAATAAATAAAGGGGGCCTGCCGAGTGGTGCATTGGTTAAGAGCTGGCTTGGGACGCCGGCTCTGAGCAGCAGGGCCCTGGTTGAGATCCGAAATGAGGGCCCGTGACACTGCCCTCTACAGGTAAAATGGTGAATAGCAGCTCCTTTTGGAGCTGGGCTGCGGTGAGGGGACGGTGACTGCGTAGGCTGCAGTGGGGCTAGCTGGCAGCTGGCATATGCTTTCCTGAGCTGACAATAGCCGCGGTGAGCGGCTGTCCAGAGGTCGGCGACCGATCTGCCTCATCCGGGAAGAGCGCAATGACGATACCAACATGGGCCAGTGAAGCAGCATCCTCCGCAACTAGACTGAAGAACAAAAGGACACCAACTTGTCTGTTCTCCTTCCCGGATTCCCCAACGCTGTTCCCCTCCCCAAGTTCCCCAATAAAATGTTAAAAAAATAGATAAAGGAACATGCAAAATGACTGTGGCCTGGGTGAGGTGGTTAGGGAAGCTTTGGAATCAGATTCTCCGAGTTAGCACTTGGAAGGCCAACCGGTTTAATTGTCTTAATCCGGAAGTTCCCAGAGCAGGTGGTGGTTAAACTGAGCTTTGAAAGATCCGCAGGGTTTACATAAGCGGATCAAGAGGTGGGGGTTGGGGTACAGGAGTGCCAGCGGGTGTGGCCCGATAAGCCTGCGGCCAGACATCCGTTACCTGCTTCTTTTTCTAGGCTTTTCTTTTTATTTGTAAGTGAGTCGTTGTTGCCTCAGCCTTGTGACCTAGAGGAGCGCGCCGTAGCCTTGCAAAGTAGTTACACAACCTCCTCCGGCCCCTCGGCCGCCAGGGCCAGCCGAGGCACTGCTGCGTCGCCTGGGTCCCCGCCGGGGTCCTCAAAGCGCCTCCGATTCGCCACTTGCGAAGGGACTGCACTACCTTAGGGAGCTCTTTCGCGTTTGGTTTGGGTAGGAATGAGTTTCATCAGAGCTTTTACTCCGAAGTATAAAACACAGTCAAGACCGAGAAAGTCCAGTTCTTTAGGCCTTGAACGCCAATGCGCGTCTTTTAGCTCAGAAGTCTCCTGGGTTCCGGGAACTGGTCTCGGGAAGAAGCGAAAAGAAACACCCTCCTTAACACCCTGTGTGCACAGCCAACTGCGGAAAACTGACATCCTCACTTGAGATGTTTCGAAAATAAACCTCTGAGAGCACATTGCCTACGGTGACACATTCTTGGCGCGGGCGGGGCGGGCCGGGTGGCGGCGCGCAGCTGCCGGGACTCGCGGCGCCCGGGGCCCCGCCTCTCGCTCGCCGCAAGGTGGAGGCGGCGCTGCAGCCCGGCCGGGAACCGGGCCGCAGGGGACGGTCTGGGCCGCGGCGGGCTTTGGGCCTTGAGTGCAGGCTGCAGAAGCCACAGCGGAGGCCGCTCTGGTGTGAGGGTGGGAGAAGCGCGTCACGGGCCCGGGCCACGGCAGGCTGCGCTCCAGAGGCCGCCGCGGCCGGGACAGCTGGCCCCACGCCTCTGCCACGGAACCACTCCGCCGGGGCCTGGCGCTTCCGACGGTGCGGCTGCGGGGAGCCTCCTTCCTGGGAAGGCCGAGCGCCCCTGCGGCACCCAGCCGTTTCTCCGACGGGATTGGAAACGCGGCGCCATGAGAAGCCGGAGTAACTCTGGGGTCCGGCTGGACGGCTACGCTAGGCTGGTGCATCAGACCATCCTGTGCCATCAGGTAAGTGGAGTGTTGCCCTGAATCGCTGGCGGTGTGCAGTGTGACAACCTGGATGGAGACCCTGGGTGAGCGTGTGTGTCCGTGTGTGAGTGTAACAGGTTCTCCTGCCCCCAGCCAGCGAGGCCAGAAAGGACCCTGAAGAAAACAGGTGCTGGCGCAGGAACCGAACCAATTGCCAGGCACTGTTACCCCCTTAGCCCACAAGCCACAACTCGGCTCCAGGACGCAGAGTTGAAAGATGTGTTGAAAGATGTGTATTGACGACCAGCCCCAGGTTTGCATGTCATCTCCTTCGCCTCCCGCCAAAGAAAAGAGAGTACCTTTGGCCATCTTAAGACTAGACTGTTTTGAAGATTTGATGTACTTTGATATATACTCTTAAGGGCCGGCCGAGTGGCACGGTGGTTAAGTGCTGGCTTGGGAACCCAGCGGCCCTGGTCTGGGTCCCACATAGGAGGGCCAGTGACACTGCCCTCAAAAAAAAAGAGACATATACTGTTAATTATATCTTTCCTACTTCTTTAGCTGGATTTTTTGTTGACAGCTTATTCTAACTGGAAAGTGAAAACACTGCCTTTCTTTTAATAAGGCCCACATTTCGGACTTGTAAGCCTTCAGCCAGCCCTTTCCTCCTCTTCAAGATACCATTTGCTTGCACTTTGTCAAAAGAAGCGGTTATAATAATACTCAGGAGTGTGGAACTAGAAGAAAGACTAAAGTCCCTAAGTAAGCCACCTGACGCTTTCTTTCCTAACACCCAGTCTGTCCACTTTTTCTTGGCCTTGCAGAATCCAGTGACTGGCTTGCTTCCAGCCAGCTACGATCAGAAAGATGCCTGGGTCCGGGACAACGTGTACAGCGTCTTGGCTGTGTGGGGTTTGGGCCTGGCCTATCGGAAGAATGCAGACCGGGATGAAGATAAGGCAAAGGCCTATGAGCTCGAGCAGGTACTCAAAATAAAAATACAGACAGATCCGGAGCTATGGTGTATGTGGGGCGTGATGGGTGAGGGTGGGGTTGAAGGAAACATGTAGCCCAACCCACAGGAGGTAAGAGAACTGTATTTGGCCTTTCTCTCTTTTTCTTCACCTTCCTGAAATTACATTCCAAAAATCTTTCCTGGATTGTACTTATTTTTTTGGAGCAGGAATTTGAAACTTGCTGATTCATGGGAAGAGCGTACGGTCTGTTCTGTTACAGTGGAAAATCTTGTCCTAGGATCTTTCCTGAAATATACAGTCCTCTTTCTAAGTTAGTGTATTTTGCAGTCTCCAGCATATTTATTCCTTTGAGAAGAATATTTGGGGTCAGGTATCTACCATTTTTCTTCAGATTTGAAAATGATAGGTGATATTCGAATGAGGGTAACTGACACAAATTAGCAGACCTTCCCAACTAGACAAAAGTGAAGACTGCTTATTTCTTGATTTTTATACTTATGGCCACTGTTTTAGAACCGGTCCCGCCCTCCCAACCCCCAGGGCAAAATAAAGCCAGAGTGAGCAGATGCCTTTAAGCCAACTTTTAAGGCTCTTCCTCTCTGTAAAGAAGCATCCTTTATAGACTTGTTTAAACACAGGCTGCTGCATCCTTTTGATTGACCAAGAAAACAATACTGTGGGCTTAATGTTGAGATACTCTGCTGTTAGTTGTAAGGCATATGCAAATTCTTTTCCGTTAGTAGATAAGATTTTCTCTAAACTGGCCATTTTCTCAAGTGCTGTCCCTCAAACTTGGGCAAGATGAGCTGCAGCCTTCATGTATAAATCAGAATATTCAGATCTGCTTGTTTTTTAAGAGCCCCAACATGTTGTGGGGCATGGTCCTTGGCAATAGAGAAGTTACATGTGTTGTCTCTATCATATCAGGCATTTAGCAGGCATTCATTATTCCTTCAAGCCATGATCGAGAGGTGCTCAGGGCCACCAGAAGAAATGCTGGAGTTTTTGCTCTAGCCCAGGAAGGACAGTTCAATATTTTTATGATGTATAGAAATAATACATAACCATTGTATGAATTTGGAAAATTTAGAGTGTTAAAAAATCACCCGTAATATTGTTCCCCACCACTCAAATCCTATATACTACCCTAATGTTTGCTATTTTAATCTCAGCAGTTTGTTTTGTTTTGCTAGAAATGAATATCAGTGGAATAATACCCAAGATTCCATTCTTCATACAATTTGACCAATTTTTTTCAGTACTATTAGAGGAAATCTGATGTCTCCTTGTTGACCAATCATTCTGCAAAGTTGACAGTTTTCCTTATGTGCCCAGGTAGAAAGAATTTAACAGAGGAAAGGGAAAAAAATTAGGGAAACATTGAATTGTTCATTCTAAAATTTTAATATTCCATTAAATAAATTTTCCCATAGCTCCAAAATATTTTTCATACCACCTCAATAATAACTTTGGACTATTTCAAACACATTATGGCAATAGAAAACATCTTCAAAAGGGAAACATTTCTCTGGGAATTCTAAAGTGTCTGTGAATTTCCATTATGAATTAAAACAGATTTTGTTATTAGGTCTCACTAATTTTGTTCTCAAACCTGACACAGAGTTAATTCAGACCAGGGATGAGAAAACCACATCTATAAAGGGCTAGATAGTAAATATTTTCAGCATTGTGGGTCACATGTGGTCTGTGCCCAACTACTCAACTCTTTCATTATTATGCAAAACAGCCAGAGACAATACATAAATGAATGAGCAAGGTTCTGTTCCAATAGCTTCATTTGCAAAAACAGGGTGTGAGCTTTATTTGTCCCAAATCTACTTGAGTAGTTCTAACCTCTGTCTGTCTAGTGTAATCACTTGGGAAGCTTTTAAAGAAGCACCTTGACTGACTCCCACTCTAGAACAATTTAGGGGTGGAGCCCCGGGGGCATCAATATTTTAAATAAACTACCCAGACTATTCTAAAGTGCATCCAGGGATAATAACCACTGATCTATGGACAATAAATGAGCGTAGACTAAGTCCAATAACTCCATGGATTAAATTCTCATCTACTGTCAATTTAAAATAGATTTCCCCTTGACTGTGTGAATTTTCCTAAGCCAATCATTTCCAAAGCTTCATCTTTAACTGTGACCTCACTTCAATGTCAAACCCTGATTTTTATTTGTCTTCTGATCAGTTGCACCCACGTATCCTGTGGATTCTCAAACTTAATATGTCTGAAACCCCAATTTCCCCACTATAATAAAAACAAATAACAGCAACTAACCAAACATCCCTTTTTCTCTTGCGGGGGTCCTCAGTTCACAAGTCGCCTGGGCAACATCACTTAGAGCATTTCCCATAGTGTGTTCCATGAAACACTGTTGTCGGAGAGTGGGCCCTTCTCGGCGTAAAGTCCAGGTCTTTGGCAACTCGAGCAAAGAATTGAATGAGATACTGGAATAAAACAGTGAAAAAGTAGTTTATTAGAAGAGATAGTACATTTCAAAGACGTAGAAGTAGGGCCGGCCAAGTAGCATGGTGGTTAAGAGCTGGCTTGGAATGCCAGCGGCCCTGGTTCGGGTCCCACATATGAGGGCCACTGACACTGCCCTCAAAAAAAAAAAGAAAAGAAGTAGAGATAGGCCCGAGCAGTAGAGAATGGCTCAGGGCCCATTATTAGAAATTACATTCCGAAGAGTTTGGAGTGGGTCACTCGCAAAGGGGGAGCTCAAAAGGCTAAAAAGGAAGGCAGGGGTTCCAAAAACAGGGAAGGGCTTCTCCGGATTTGGAGTTTTTATCCCTTTTCTCTAGAATGGGCTGTTCCCCTTTGGGTGTGGGACCACTTGATTGGCACCTGTGATTGACAAGGGGTACTGCTCAGGTGCGAGTGACCGGTTAGATCTAGTTGGGTATTTTGTGCCCGTTTGTTTTCCCTCGTGGGTTAGGTAATTACAATACAAAGGGGGAGTTCGGAGTGGAGAGCAGAGGTCTAGTAGTCGTTGGCATTCTGTGGGACATGTAGGAATGCAGACACCCAATACCTGTCTCTAAATGCCTGCCTAGTTTTCCCCTTGAGAGGCGTGATCCCCATAAAATCTCTATGGGGAGCTGAGGGACAGGAGGTCTCCTCTTCTGTATCTGCTTCCTGCTGGGCAGGGGCGTGGAGCTGTCCCTGACTATTGGGGTTCACGGAACTCTCACCCTAGCTGGTCTCAGATGAGAGGAAGGGGTCTCGAGATCTGCTTGGAAGACCGGGCTGGCTTCTTCAGTTGTGACTGGCAATCTTGTTCGGGTGTCCTCTGTATCCCCAAGGCCCCTGAATGAAGAAAAATAGATTTTAATTAATAAATCTGTTAGTTCTCATGAAGCCTGTGGCCATTCAGCCCATCACTCAGGTGGCATAAGTTGTCTGGGCCCAGAATGGGTTTGGCATTTAGCCCACTGGCCTGGGGGATATTAGCAAGCCACAGGCTCTCAAGTAGTTATCTGAAGCAACGGTAGGAACAATCTATTGTTTAGTATTTACAAACTGACTTACAAAACAAAGGGGTATAGGAGAACTCTAGGATTCAGGCTAGGAGCAATCTTTAGTCTAGGATTCACAAACTGATTAGAAGAGTAATCAAAGCCAGGAGCTAAGGAACTAAGAAACTAGGGAGGAGACTTAACACTTCTATGCTTAACATTTCTATAGGAAAGAAAACATAAAAGTATTTTTGGGGAAGGGGCACTACTCGGCCCACAACAACACTAGATTAGTTAAGTTTGGGGCCATGTTACACTGCAGGTTTCTTTATTCCATAATTTCTCAGAGCCTTTGATGTGCTCATGTGCATTTTGAATCTATGATGGGGATGAATTTTACAGCCTTTTCAGGTTTTCCTAGACTAGCGTTCTATAGAACATTGTTTGAAAAGTGCGGCCTTTAGGGTGATTTTTGACTATCCATTTTGCCTTTTGATACATGCAGACCAAAGTCTGTTGATTATTATAGTTTTTCTTTTTAAAAAAACTTTATTATTATTATTATTAGTTACACATGCACAAAACAATGCAATAGTTACCTTTTTCACCCCTTACAAAGTGACTACCCTCTCTCCCCTACCCTGCCCCCCACCCTATATCACACATGTCTATTACAATTCCATTGACTCCATCCCCACACTATACTCCACATCCCATGATTATATATGTGTTACATTATAGTTGACATATAATATTATTCAGTGGCAGCTTCAGATGTACAGTGCAGTGGTCAGGCCACTACACCGTCCATGAAGTGGTCTCCCTGATATTATAGTTTTTCTTGAATCCATCCTCTCCTTTCTATTCCTTCTGCCTCAGCCCTAGTTGAAACCTTGATCACTTAACACTATTGTGAAAACCACACTTAAATTATATCATTTCCACTCTCAACAGTCTTTCTGTGGCTCTTATTTACCAACAAGTAAAATCTGAAATTTTGGATTGACAGGCAAGATGCTCTAGCATTTGGTTCTAGCCTGGTTTTCCTATGTTATGTCATGTACCATACATTGTACCCCCAGTTCCAGCCAGATTACTACTCAACAATTCTTTAATAAAAATACATGGCATTTGTGTAAATACTTTTCATTGCACTACATACATCCCCATTATTACGAGTGTTTTATGTACTCACAACACCCTCTAAATTAGGTATTATTTTCCCCAATTTAGAAGCAAATGGATTGAAGCTTGAATTTGGCAGTGCCGTGAATATAATGTGGATCTTACGACCTCACATTCAGTCTTTTTAAATTTTCCGTCCATGGGAGCTATGGACATCCCACCTCCATGTCTTTGTATGAGCTGTTTCTTCCACTTGTGATGCATGTTCCCTCCTGATCTGAACCTATCCCACTTTTTCTTGGCTCCTGCCCTCATAGGCCACTCAGTGATCACATATTTCTCAGTACTACTTTCTTGGGACTTCTAGATTGCTTGTGGTCTGAGCCATTCACCATGTTACTTTTTCATTTAGCAGACTTCGTGTAATTGTCATGTGCCAGACCCTGTAATATTGAGTTGTTGGAAAAGTCATGATGTATTTTGTCTATGTTTTTGAAAAGTTATTGATTTATATAAAGAACAAAGATCAATGATATATTGCCCATTTTTTTCGATAAGCTTTTGCCACCTTTCAGTGAGCTTCATAATTCCTCCTTCATAGAAGGACCTGTCTTGATTTGTGAAAAACTGAACACGGTGCTGATTTACAGCCTCATCCGAATTGAACGTTATACCACACAAGGAGTTTTGAAGAGAGTGAAACGAGTGGAAGTCTGATGGCACAAGGTCAGGCGAGTATGGTGGGTGTGGCAACACATCCCATCCAAGCTCCAATAATTTTTGACGAGTGATCAAAATTGTGTGTGGTCTCACATTATCACGATGGAACACAACCCCTTTACAATTAAAGAGCTCTGGACGTTTCTGGATGATGGATTCGTTCAAACTGTCCAATTGCCAATAGTACACATTCAAATTGATTGTTTGCTTCCTTGGTAGGAGTTTGAAAAGCACGACACCTTTAAAATCCCACCACACAGAGCATTACCTTCCTCTGATGAATGTCTGCTTTTGATGTCCTTTGAGGCAAATCATCACGTCGGGACCAAGACCGTTTGTGCACTACATTGTTGTAAACAATCCACTTTTCATCACCAGTTGTCAGTCGCTTCAAAAAAGGATCGTTTTCCTCACGTTTTTTTTTCTTTCTTTTTTTATAAAAATTTTTATTGGGGAATTGGGGGAGGGGAACAGCGTTGGGGAATCGGGGAGGGGAACAGACAAGTTTCTGTCTTTTTGTTCTTCAGTCTAGTTGTGGAGGACATCGCTTCACTGGCTCATGTTAATATTATCATTGTGCTCTTCACGGGTGAGCCACCATTGGACAGTGGCTCACGGCGGCTCACGGTGGCTCATGCCGGTGCGGGCCACTCTCGCTGACTGCCAGCCACTCACGGAAGCCCACTGCAGCAGGTGCTACAACCTCCGTCATTGCCGGCCATTCACGGCAGCCCAGCTCCAGGTGGAGCTGTTGTTCACCATCTTAGCTGTAGAGGGCAGTGTCACTGGCCCTCATGTGGGATCCGAATCGGGGCCCTGCTGCTCAGAGCTGCCATCCCAAGCCAACTCTGAACCATCGCACCACTCGGCTGGCCCTTCTTCACGTTTAATGAGCATATTGCAGATGTTTATAAGCACCGTCAAATGAACTTGAGTTCATGTGGAACCCAAATATCGAGCTTGCTTACATATCCCAGCTTCTTCAGGTGGCCGTGAACGCTTGAATGATGGATGTTCAATGTTTCTGCAATCTCTCGTGTCATGTAACGTGGGTTTGACTGGATCAATGGCTTTATTTTATTGTCATCAACCTCGGTGGGCCTCCCTGACCGAGGAGCGTCGTTGAGTTCAAAATCCCCAGCACGGAATTTCGTGAGCCGTGGTTGGCACTGAGGTTCTTGTAGAGCATTGTCACCGTAAACTTTATGCAACTTTTCACAAGCTTGACCCGCGTTCTTCCCTTTATGGAGGTAAAACAGTAAAACATGGTGAAAATGCACAGTTTCGTCTTCCATCTTCTTGTAAAAACTCCAAAATTCAACCAAATCACTCATTTTTTTTTTTAGAATGAAGCTAGATCTGGCAGCTGTCAAATGACACAGCAATAACATAGATGTGAATGACTCTAGTACTTCCAAAAATGAACTGGTGCCATCTGTCTCAAACATGCATCATGACTTTTCCGACAACCCAACATATATGAAAAATGAAGTGGGACAAAATGGTTATATTTCACTCTGAATTTTTGTTTGAAAATTTTACATTTACAGAAAAATTTCAGAAATAATAAAATGAACATACTTACATATACTCTTTATCTACATTCACTGGTTGTTAACATTTTGTCATATTTGCATTTTCTCTTTAGGCATGTGCGTATGCACTTGATTTATTTTTTGTTAAGCCATTTGAGGGTTACTTGCAGACATGGAGAGTGTGTGTGTGTGTGTGTGTGTGTGTGTGTGTATATATATAAAACCTGCTAAGTCCATTGACTTACAGTTTATTTCTGAATCTCGTCTCTGCCCTTTAAGGACTTCATTGCCTGATGGGGGAGAGAGCTATATAAACAAATAGTTATAAAACATTAGGACAGATACCTTAGGTTATATATATATATATATATATATATATATATATATATATATATATATATGAGATAAGTACAAAGTTCTGTGGGAACACACAGATATGGTGGGAGTGTTCAGTTCCTTTGAACAAAGCAAGTAAAGGTTCACAGAGGAGTTGGGTTTTAAAGGATAACTAAGAATTATTAGCTGGATTATGTTTGTAGTTTAGTTTTTTAAATACATTTGTCCTGTCTCCCTTGTCTTTATGTTCCACAAAGCCTGGTAGAGTGCTTTGCATATTTTAGATTCTTAATAAATATTTGATTGTGCATATACTTGGAAAAAGAGAGAGACATTAGTAGTTACATAGATGTGGTTGTGTATAGTTATAGATACTTATATAATCATTCACAAATGCATAAATCTGTATCCTCAAAAAGATCAGGTGCGGGCCAGACGAGTGGCACGGTGGTTAAGCGCTGGCTTGGGAAGCCAGCGGCCCTGGTTCGGTCCCACATATGAGGGCCAGTGACACTGCCCTCAAAAAAAAAAAGAGTAGGTGAGAGGAGGATGTCACTTGGTGTGGTTAGAAGCCCTGGTATGTGAATAAACGTATAATTAATGGCACCTAGTGCACGTGAATCAGAATATGGCCAGTTAGGAAAATAACAAAGTACAGATACCTCCCCTTATTGCTAACCTCCCCGTGCTTCCTACTAATTTGATCCTGACTTGGACTTTGGAACTTGAGACAGAAATGGCTGACTGTGGCCATTCCAGGACAAAAATGGATGGCAATCAGGAATCCTCCACTGGGTCCATGATTCCCCAGGTTTTCTGTTTAAATTAAAGAAAATGTAGATGGGAGTAACAGGGCTGATTGGTAAAGAGAGTTGAAAGGATGTGATAGAAACCTGTGAGTATGTGGTGACAATGTAGAAGGCAATTTAGAATTGAATAAAATCTCCCTACAGATTGAGGAGGCTGTGTCATATGTTTTATGTAATGGTATATTAAAGGACGGTGTCTTTCATTAGGGCAAAGTAATGGATGTAGGGGCTGTAGTCAGCTTCATTATGTTATAATAAATGTTTCATGCTTTAAAAGGGGACAAGATCATTCTCTCTCTCTCTCTCTCTCTCCCCCTCTCTCCCTCTCTCCCCCTCCCTCCCCCGCCCTGCCCCCCCATCTGTCAGGGGAGGAGACCATTTACAGACAGAAATTACTTTGAAAAGGTTACTCTCTCAAGGGAACACTTTTTATTTTTCCCTCAATAAAATCCTTTATAAATAGTGGGAGCAATGTAACAGGTACTTATCCTGATCCTACCTATTACTTGTGGTCCCACATGAGTGTGTTGAAGAAACAACAGAATGATGCAGTTCCGAAGTAGATTGATTTTCAGAGGTGTCCCGAAGCTACCTCTGAGCCAGCATTCCCTGGAGTAACCTAGTTGTATTTCTTCTCGACTGTGAAACAGAAAGCTCAGAGAAATGGGAAGCCGTTGATGGGCCCTTCTACTGTGATGTAGTATAACTAGTATAGTATAGTATTACTATACTGTATTATATTTAAATTTAATTATTATTACTTTATTATACCAACTAGTATAGTATATGCTTGATAATCAGAATTTTGGAGTGCTGTAATTAGAAAACTACTTTAGAAATTGCCAAGCCCTAGTAAGAGAAATAGTGATGACTTAAGACTTAGAAATTTCTGGCTTTTTTTTTTTTCATGAAAAAGAAGTTGAGTTGTACTAACAATTCCCCTTTATACTTTTTCTGAATTGAAGATCATGTATTCTTTAGGGAAAATGTCCAGATAAATATTGCTATGGACTCTTGAAGATAAGCCTTGGCTAGTTTAGAAAAAATATGAGTGATGATGTTGGCTTTTGTAGGCCATAAGATGTATTTTAGATTATCCTCATAGCTTTATGATTTTTGAACTGACTTGCCCATTTTCTCCATGTAGAATGTCCTCTAATAAGATGGTTGACTTAGTTTTATATAAACCTGTTAGAAGTTGGATTTTTTTTTTAACTTGAAGGAGTCACCAGTGCAGCTTTTGATTCCACTTTTAGCTGCAATCTGCTCTTCTGTGTAAATGCCATGTAAATAGGAACCTGGGATAGGGTTACTTGTTCTCAAAAGGTCAGGTACCAAGTGCAGTCGCTGAGTAAGTGTTCTGCATCTGGGGATGTTTATAACGGTCTTGTTTCCGTTTATTTCTGCAGAGTGTAGTCAAGCTGATGAGAGGACTGCTGCACTGCATGATCAGACAGGTATGGTGTTGCTAACAGTGCCCTCTCTAATAAAAGCTCATTGGAATTGTATATCTACCCCTTAGGGAATGTTCATAGCTTCACAAATAAAACACACTAATTTTAGAAAATTTGTAGAATCAAGGGGGGAAATGTCAAACATGATTTTGCCACCCAGTTACCACTGGAATGCTTCCTTCCAGTCTTTTTTAAAATCCCTCTACAAATGATTTTTAAATATACTTCCTCATTACTGTACATGCAATTATGCATATTGAGTAAAAGATGATACAGCTCTATAAACCCTCATCTGAACCCCTTGGGACCAGCTCAATTTCAGAATTCAGAGTTTTTCAGACTTTCAGAGGCATATACCATGTAGTATGTTATGCCCTCAGCAGGTTCACAGCAGCATTCTATTATTAAAAACACTTCCAGGGCCGGCCAAGTGGTGCATTCGTTAAGAGCTGGTTTTGGGATGCCAGCGGCCCTGGTTTGGATGCCACATATGAGGACCAGTGACACTGCCCTCTACAGCTAACAACAGCTCCACCTGGAGCTGGGCTGTGTGAGCCCCAGCGATGGTGTTGGCTGCAGCCCCTGCTGCAGTGGGCTGCCATAGGCTACAGAGAGTGGCAGGCAGTCGGCATGAGCTGCCAATAGCCGCTGTGAACTGCCAATAGCCGCGGTGAGCGACATCCAGAGGCCGGTGACTGATCTGCCTCATCCGGGAAGAGCACAATGACGATACCAACATGGGCCAGTGAAGCAACATCCTCCGCAACTAGACTGAAGAACAAAAGGACAGCAACTTGTCTGTTCCCCTCCCCCAATTCCCCAATAAAATCTTTAAAAAAAACACTTCCAAATGCATTTCCACACTAATAAAATAAATAAAAACTACAAATAGCCCCATATCAATTTGTTGGGTTTTTTTGTTTGTTTGTTTTTTAGGGCAGTGTCACTGGCCCTCATATGTGGGACCTGAACCGGTAGCTTCCCAAGCCAGCTCTTAACCACCGCACCACTTGGCCAGCCCCCCCCCCATGTCAATTTGAATCAAGTGTTGCCATCAGATGAATTTTGGTGCAAAACTTAGGGGGAAAAAAAACCTTTGGAAGTGTTTCAGATTTTGTGATTGGAAATAAGGGGCCAAGGTCTTACATCTCATTGCATTAATTTGCATATTCCTGATCTTGAGTGAAGTTGAGCATTCTTTTGTGTGTAGATTAAAATTTTATATTTCCTCCTCTTTTAATTGTCTTCTGTTAATTGTCCTTTGACTATTTTTCTTTGGAGCTGTATCTTTCTTACCTATTTGAAGAGTTCCTGTATATTATGGATATTAATCCTTTGTCACATATACTGCAAATAATTTTTAACAGCCTATGATTTATCTTTTAGGTTTGTTTATGATATTTTCCATTCAAAGCAGTTTTAGTAAAAAGAGTGTTTTCCCTTTATCCTAGAAGATCTTTACACAAGTTACACATCTTGAATCTGAACACATTTTCTTGAAACCAATATTACATTTTATTAGAAGGAGAAACTGAGGCCCAGATTAATAAAGTGACCATTCGCAGGCATACAACAAATCTAAAGTAAAAAACCGATTCTAGACTTCTGAACTCCTTTACCACTGCTTTCTCTACAGGGCTATCTCATGGCCATCACTTTTTTCCCCTTTGCTCCTTTTTTTTTTTTTTTTTTTGTATTTTAGATATTTGCATTTTGTACCTTACCAAACAGGTTTAAAGTCACTATTTAAAGTCACTAATTTCATGAACCATGTTTAAAAGTATCATAGCTACGGTCATATATCAGGTCCAAGTGTTGGGAACTGAGTCTTTCAGTTGTCCCTTGCACCATGATTCCTTTCTGATTTCATATCTGTCCTCTGTCACTATGTATCTCTCCCCAGCTCTTTTTATTACGCCTTCAACATACATCCTCTTGTTTGGATTTTCCTTAAATTTCCTACCTCTGTTTCAGAAACAGATGTGTCTTTTTCACAGCTCAATTATCTCTTACTACTAAGCTGTTCTCACTTAGCTACTCTGCATCTCAGTTTGTATCTATAGTGTGTGACAAAACAAACAAACAAAAACAAAAAAGCAACTATCTGAAGAGTAAAAGAGAGAGACTGAATAAGAAATAGCTGGTTTTGACTGGTATTATTCTCTCAGTAAATTGCTTAAATTTAGGGCCAGCCAAGTGCTGCAGTGGTTCAGCGCTGGCTTGGGAAGCCAGCGGCCCCAGTTCAGGTCCCACATATGAGGGCCAGTGACATTACCCTCAAAAAAACAAAACAAAACAAACAAACAAAAAATTGCTTAAATTACAAAACAGCAACAACAGCTTTTCTGGTTGCATTAGTATAGGGAAACGACTTAATGCATTTTAAATATCCATAGTTACCTGAAGACTGAATGCCATGATATGTGTTAGAATGCTACAGAAGTATGGCACACAGATGGATTTTTCTGCATGGCCTTTTTTGACTGTTCTTGTTTTCTTCAGGTGGATAAAGTAGAATCCTTCAAGTATAGTCAGAGCACGAAGGACAGCCTGCATGCCAAGTACAACACCAAAACCTGTGCCACTGTGGTGGGCGACGACCAGTGGGGACACTTGCAGCTGGATGCCACCTCTGTGTACCTGCTCTTCTTAGCGCAGATGACTGCCTCAGGTGAGCGCCAGTGCAGAAGCCCTGGGCGTCACAGCGGCATATGGGGCACTGCTCTAGCTTCTGGCCTTTGGAGGAGCCAGTATTTTTTTTTTGAGGGCAGTGTCACTGGCCCTCATATGTGGGACCCGAACCAGGGCTGCTGGCTTCCCAGGCCACCGCTTAACCACCACGCCACTCGGCCGGCTCTAGATGGGTATTTTTGTCTTTTATTAATTCTCAGATACTGTGAGATGGAAAAGAAGGACTCAGATTTATTGCTTGTTCTCATACTATGCACTGACAAGCCTATAGTTATGACTAACAAATTTAATCACCTGCTTTATACTACTCTTTATAAACAAAGCATCAGTCTATAAGCATCTAAATTATATTAAAGGAATTAACTTAGGAATCAGAATTCAAATGTTTGTTTTTTATTATTGAATAACACACCCTTTTCGGATGGTTTTGTTATTACCTTTAGATGCTTTACTTGAAAAAGGAAAGTGTAAGAACCAACGTAATACTCTTTTATTTCTCCTAAATTGGGGAGGACAATGAATCTGATTACATTCAGTTTGTAGATTAAACAGGACCATTGCCAGATCTTCCTGAGGTAAGTAAAAGCACTTCTCACAATAGTACATTTTTGACATTTCAATTTTTTTATCTTCCTATCTGGTTACAGAGTTCCTTGGTACTAAATGCCTTCAGGGTGAGAATAAGCCCAGAATACTCTTCTCCATTTTTTGCTTAAATTTGTTTTTGGTATTAAGTCTCCCCTTTTTTCCTCTAGAACAGGGGTCTGCAAACTGCAGCCCACGAGCTACATGCGTCTCTTTGGGTACGTTCCATCTCAAAAGTTTGCCGACCCTTGGAAGAGCCAATCCTGTCCCTCACAACAATTCAAAAATTATTCAAGAGCCATAAATATGTTTTTACATAATCACCATTATGTGAATAATACCCTTAAAAAATTTTATAAATGAGACTGTGATAGTTTTATCTTCATTTTCAATTTTACTTCAGAGCCACACACTCACGAGCTGTAGTTTGCTGACTCCTGCTGTAGAGCACACGGCTCAGGCCTGAATAACCTTTCCTTACAGTTGGAATATGGCTGCCCACACTCCCTTCTTTTAGAGGGGTGGTTTCTCCCTGTGGAAACATATTTTTAGGTTTCATTTATTTAAATAGGACAGCAGCTATAACTCCCTTTCTAATATTCTTTTTTTTTTGAGGGCAGTGTCACGGGCCCTCATATGTGGGACCGAACCAGGGCCGCTGGCTTCCCAAGCCAGCGCTTAACCACCGCGCCACTCGGCCGGCCCTCTAATATTCTTTTAATAAAAACTCCGGAATGTTTTTCAAAAAGTGACTAAATATCCCTGTGGCTTTTCATTTTGAGCTGAAATATACTAAAGAGGCTTATAAGCGTTGAAGAAGGACATTTTAGAATGGTAAAAGGATCAATCCATTGGGAAGGTACAACAATTATAAACATATAAGAATTTAACAACAGAGCCCCCAAAATATATGAAGCAAAACCTGGCAGAATTGAAGGCAGAAATAGATAATTGAACAATAATTGGAGACTTTAATAACCCCACATTATTCAATGGAGAAAGAATGGGCTTCTCAACAAACAGTGCTGGGAAAACTGACAAAAGAATGAAATTGGACTTCTACCACACACCATAGACAAAAATAAACTCAAAAATGAATCATGGACCTAAATGTAAGGGGAAAACTCTAAAGCACTATTAATCTGCTATGGTTGCCATAACAGAATACCACTGAATGGGTGACTTAAACAACAGAAATTTGTTTTCTCACAGTTCTGGAAGCTGAAGTCCAAGATCCAGATTTCAGTAGGGCTGGTTTCTGGTGAGCCCTCTCGCCTTACAGAGAGCTACTTCTCTGCTATAATTTTACATGGCCTTTTCTCTCTCGTGTGTGTGTGTGTGTGTGTGTGTGTGTGTGTGTGTATGTGCTTCTGATGTCTCTTTTTATAAGGATACCAATCCCTACTATATTAGGGCCCCACCCTTATGACCTCATTTAAACTCATTTGCCTCTCTAAAGGCCCTATCTCCAAATACAGTCACATTGGGGGTTAAGGATTCAACTAAACAAAATATTAACAAATTGGAATTGATCAAATGAAGAACTTTTGTGCTTCAGAGGACCCCTTCAAAAAAGTAAAAATGCAACCCATAATATAGAAAATATTTGCAAATTGTTTATCTGATAAGGGACTTGTTTTTAGAATATGTAAAGAACTCTCACAACTCAATAATAAAAAGATAATTTAAAATGGGCAAAGAATCTGAATTGTTATTTCTCCAAAGAAGATATTCAAATAGCCAGTAAGTATAATACATGAAAAGATGTTGAACATCATTAGTCACTAGGGAGATGCAGATTCAAACCATAATGAGATACCATGTCATACTCACTAGCATAGCTATAATCAAAAAAACAGATAATAGGGCTGGCCGAGTGGTGCAGTGGTTAAGTGCTGGCTTGGGAAGCCAGCGGCCCCGGTTCGGGTCCCACATATGAGGGCCAGTGACAGTGCCCTCAAGAAAAAAAATAATAGAAAGACCAGCGAGTGATTCAATAGAAATTGGTAGACATGACCGAACAGTTCATAGGAAAAACATGCATAAATCTGTGACTCAGCAGTTGTACTTCTAAGAATTTACCTTGATTTACTGGTGCATGTACACAAAGATATACACACACACACACACACACACAGATATTCATTGCAGCATTGATTGTGGTGGTAAAAGATTAGATATGACCTAAATGTCTTTCATTAGTGAACTGGTTATCGGAGCAGCCATTCAATGGCTGTGTAGCCATTTAAAAAAATGAGGCACATATATTTAAAATTGTCTCCAAGTTATGTATGAAAAAAGCAAGGTGCAGCATAGTATGATACTAATCTTTGTGTAATTTTTATATATGCATAATATATCTCTGAAAAAATAGAGGAAACTAGTGAGGCTTGTTTCCTCCAGAAAAGAGATTTGGTAGTGTGGGAATGCTGTGATTCCCAGTGAAAGACTTTCACTGTATACCTGGTGGTATTTCTCTCAATTGAGAGATGGGGGAGGGGAGAAGAGTGAGGAGTTAGTTTTTTGGGTTTTTTTTAGGGCAGTGTCACTGGCCCTCATATGTGGGACTGGAACCAGAGTCTCGCTGGCTTCTCAAGCCAGCACTTACCTACCGCGCCACTCAGCCAGCCCTAGGAGTTAGTTTCTAAACAAAAATGGATCATACTGTGCACACTGAGAAACTGTATGTCATCTTGCTCAGGAACTCAGTCTGTGAAGTGAAGCAGAAGTTGGTAGCCAGTTGAATCCTGGTTCCACTATTTATTAGTTCCATGACCTTAGGCAAATAACCTCTCTAAACCTCATGGAGAAAAGAGAGGTACTCACCTCTTAGGGATGTTGTAAAAATTCAGTGCGTAATTCATGCAAAACACTCCATTTGTATGCTGTAACTATCATTTATAATGTATAGCTTACATTTACAATAGAATAATTATCATTTGTACTCCAAAAATATGGTTTTAATTCTCCTTAAAATCATAATCTTTGTCTACTTCTTGCTTAGTATTTAGATTCCCTCCAGCTCTTTTTTGAAATATTTGTCTATTTTCAGATGCCTGTGTTTGTACATTTAAACAGATTATAAATTGTTACCTATAGAATTAGGAATCTGAGACTTTCTACTAAAACCTAGAAACAACGGTTGAAATTCTTCCATGCTAAAATGAGCTAGTATGTCCCTTAGATCAAGACTAGCCTAAGACAGTTTGTGGCCTTGTTTTTATGGTTTAAGAATCAGAGTGCTTCCCATTCGTCCTGTGTAGGAGTAGGATTGCTTGGGAGTAGCGGGTCAGTCACTATGGCTGCCAGCAAAGCCTGTGGTGATCGTTGAATGGACTGTGTCTTTATTCTCTTTTTCCTCAGGCCTTCATATCATCCATAGTCTAGACGAAGTCAATTTCATACAGAACCTCGTGTTTTATATTGAAGCTGCATATAAAACTGCTGTGAGTACCCATTTGGTAATGTATTTTAAACATAAGGTGACTTTAAAATGCTGAGCAACCTGTCCTTCTCTTAATGCTGCTCCTCATAGTGAAGCAACCGTAGTGAAGGCTTCTGGCAGAAATTGCCTTCAGCTTCTTTTTTTGCTGAGCCAAGAGGGTCAAAGCGCTATGCTTTCATTCTTTTCAAACTGTATAATATCTGTTGGTATGTATTTGGCGATTGTCTTATCTGAATGGCTTATGGTCTTAAGTGGGAGCAAGATGGCTAGGGAATATTACGGCTCAGTTAGCTACTTGGAAATAAAATTTAGTCATGTGGTTAATATTGTTTGTAGACATTGATTCAGTATTTATGGTACAAAAATACATTTTCTTATAACTACTGTAGAGATAGGTATATATTAAACCATAAAACATTTAACATCTTCTCTCTCAGGGATCCCTGTGCTTCATTGCATGACATCCATTGTATTGAAAATGGATGTCTCATAAATAGGCCAGTTATTTTACTTGTTTAATTTGCTTAGTTGTTTTAGGTGGGAGGGTAAAACTGGAACCTTTCAGCCCATATTCACCAGAAGGATGTCTAACATTTGACAAAAAGTGAAGTGTTCAAAAAACCTGGAAGGGGCCTGCCGAGTGGCACATTGGTTAAGCGCTGGCTTGGAACACCAGCGGCCCCGGTTCGGTCCCACATGTGAGGGCCAGTGACACTGCCCTTAAAAAAAAAAAGGCTATTAGTGGAAAAACTGGTGAAATCCTAATAAAGTCCATAACTTGGTTACTACTATCATACTAATGTTAATTTCTTAGCTTTGGCAGCTGTTAAAATTTCGGGAAGCTGAGTGAAAGGTATATGGGAACTCAGTGTACTATTTTTGCATCTTCTCTGGAAGTCTAAAGTTATTTCAAAAGAAAAAGTTTATTAAAAATAATTTTAAACGTTACCTTTATATTATCAAGAAGCCATATAGAGCTATAGTTAAGAATGTAAGGTTTGCAGTGACAGTACTTGGACTCTAATGGTTGTTCTGTCACTTATGAGCTGTGCGTCCTTGGGTAAGGCACTTAACCTCTCTTTGCATCTCTGTTTTGTCCTTTATAAAATGTAATGATTCAGGAAGATAATAGTGTACATTGCATAGGATACTGCATGGTACATTGTCAATGCCACTATAGAGTACAATTAGAATGGATGTTTAAGGTAAAATACTGGGTGTCGTTTAAACTCCCATTTCTTAGACCATCTGCATATCTGCTTTAATTAAAAATTTTGAGAAGTGCCTCTCTAGATGGACTGACCAAGTGTCTGGGAGGCCTCCAACTTCTTGGAGGCCCCATTAGAATTTAAAGCTACTGGGAAAATATCTGGTGGCAATCCAGCTCATTGGCATCTCCTTAGTAAGCATTGTGGGTACACATAAGTAGGGAAACTAGCTACTATGTGTCCCTTTTTCTCAAGGGATGTGCATGTGATTAGTATTTGGTGGTGATGACCTGCTAATGGTGTGTGGGTTATTTTCTGCCAGGACTTCGGTATCTGGGAACGTGGAGACAAGACCAACCAAGGGATCTCAGAATTGAATGCCAGTTCCGTTGGAATGGCAAAGGTAATTTTCCTTGCTTTGTTAGTCCCAGGGATGGGGTAAGGAAATCTGGTACACCTTTCCTGTAGATAAAGGAGTAATGTGACTGTGGACCATCATCAAATTACTCGTTCTTTTAAACCACAAGCGAAATTCTGATTCTCCAGAATTTCATAGAACTGTGAACATGTAGGTGAAGACTTCATTCTACAATAGTTCACTCCAGATTTGTAGCTCATCTCTACTTACACAGGTCACAAGGACCTCAGAGAACATATCTGAAACTAAACTTATTATCTCTACCATTACAAAAACAAACAAAAGGAGGCTTTTGCTCCTTCTAGACACCAGTTGACAAAGCTTCATATCAGGAAACCATTTCTCAATCCTCCACAACCCATGCTCTCCTGCACCCCCATGTCATTATCATTATCATTAGTATCTTTCCACTTGGTGCCACCTTTTCTTTCCCACTGCCCCTGCCTTAACTCCAGCTCTTATCTTTGGAAACAGCAAGAAGGCATAAAATAGGATAGCAAGAATAGGATCCAATATATCCATTATAACGATAAATATACAGGACTTAATTTGTTTCTTCTACCAAAAGGCAAAGACACAGATTGATTTGAAAAAAAAAAAGAAAAAAAGGAAATCTAATCTCTACTGCCTGTAAGAGCTCTAATGTAACGAATTGATACAGAAAGATTAAAAATAGAAGGATGGGCAAAATCTGGCCAACTATGTGAATATGAAATGAAGTAGAATCCAAAGCAAAAGGTATTACATAGAACAAAGAGGACAAAGAAGGTCAAGATAGAGTTGTTTTTTAAGAATTTATTGGGGAATTGGGGGAGGGGAACAGCGTTCGGGAATCAGGGAAGGGGAACAGACAAGTTGCTGTCCTTTTGTTCTTTAGTCTAGTGGTAGAGGACGTCGCTTCACTGGCCCATGTTGGTATCGTCATTGCACTCTTCTCAGGTGAGGCAGCCACTTGCCAGCCAGTGGACAGCCGATCACGGCGGCTTACAGCAGCTCACAACGGCTGCCGGCCACTCACACTGGCTGCCAGCCACTCACGGTAGCTTATGGCAGCCCACTGCAGCGCCACTGCAGCCTACGCCATCGCTGGCGACTCAAGGCAGCCCAGCTCCAGGTGGAGATGTTGTTCACCATCTTAGCTGTAGAGGACGCAGAGTCACTGGCCCTTATATGTGGGATCTGAATTGGGGCCCTGCTGCTCAGAGCTGGTGTCCCAAGGCAACTCTTAACCACTGAACCACTCAGCCAGCCTGCATGGTTTTAATTTTTTAATTCAAATTATTTGTTTACATTTAGGTACTTGTTTTTTTGTGTTATACAGGAATTTTAGCATTTATTTTTAACATATTGTGGTACAAGAGATTTTATGTGACAAATAATTACAAAACACAAGAATAGATACAAGGTACAAGAAATTTTATGTATTGGTAATAAGTTTATGATATTTGTGCATCATAGGAGGCCAGTTCATTGTAAATTCAACAAAACCAGTTATCATATTCCAGGGTATTATTTTGCATATGGATATCATTATTAATTTCTAGAGTTTCACTTTTAACTCATAAGCATAAAAGAATTAAAAATATTTATATAGATATGGAATTAATACTACCCATGTATAATGCACATCCTTATTTTTCCCTCACAAATTTGGGCAAAAGGTGTACATTATATTTGGCAAAATATGATCATTCTTAGACTGTAACTCAAAATGAGAATAAAGAATTATTCCATTAGCACAACATTTAAGAGTTCACTCTATGCCATGCTATGTGCCAGATACTGGTGAAAACACAATTCCTGACCTTGAGGAATTTATAATTTTAGCAAGAGATGTTTATTATAACTCTGCTTGTAATAGCACACAATTAAAGGCAACCTAGATTTCCAACAATTGGCAAATGGTTAAATAAACTATCACAGCCATATCAGAGAATGTTATGTTGAAATGGAGTGTTTATAACATGGAGAAACACTTATTTTATAGTATCCTAACCAAATTTTATACTAAACGTGATCTCAACTATAGAAAACTATGCATAAAAAAAACTGATAGGAAACATGTTAAAGATATTAACAGTAATTATTTTGGGTGTTTTTTTGCGCTCTTTATACTATTATCTGTTTTCAAAAGATGCTATGAGGAGTATCTCATACTTTTATAATCAGAAGAGCAAGAAACTAATAAGCAAATTCTATTTTTGAAGTCTGATGCTTCACTTGATAATGCTATAACATCCCTCTTTAAATTTCTTTTTTTTTTAAATTAAATTTATTGGGATAACATTGACTAATAACATCATATAAATTTCAGATGTGCAGCTTTATTACCCAACCTCTGTATACTCTGCTGTGTGCTCGCCACTCACAGTGTGGTCTCCTTCCGTCACCACCTATTTGGTCCCCTTCCCTCCTGGTAACCACCATTCTGTTGTCTGTATCTATGAGTTTGTTTCTTTGTTTGTTCATTTGTTGCGTATTGTTTTATATTCCACGTATGAGTAAAGTCATACGGTTCTTGCCTTTTTCCATTTAACTTATTTCACTTACCATAATACTCTCCATATGCATGTTACCACAAATGGCAATGTTTTACATTTTTTATGGTTGAGTAGTATTCCATTGCATGCATGTACCACATCTTCTTTATCCAATCATGCATCAAAGGGCACTTATGTTTCCATGTCTTGGCCACCATGGCTAATGCTGAAGTGAATATAGGGCTACATATATATTTAGGAATAAGTGTTTTCAAAATGTTCAGAAGAGGGATTGCTGGGTCATATGATATTTCTATTAACTTTTTGAGGGACCTCCATACTGTTTTCCATAGTGGCTGTACCAGTTTACATTCCTACCAGCAGTGTATGAGGGTACCCCACAGATTTTCAACACCTGTTATTACTTGTCTTGTTGATGACCGCCATTCTAACATGTATGAGGTGATATTTCATTGTGGGCTTTTTTGTTGAGGGCAGTGTGCCAGCTCTTAACCATTGCACCACTCGGCCAGCCCATCATTGTGTTTTAATTTGCATGTTTCTTATAGGTAGTGAAGTTGAGCATTTTTAAATCTATCTGTTGTGTATCTGTATGTCTTCCTTAGAAAAGTGTCTGTTCAGGTCCTTTCCAATTTTTTGAACAGATTGTTTGTTTGTTATTGAGTTGTATGAGTTCTTTATCTAATTTGGATATTAGCCCCTTATCAGAGGTGCTGTTTGCAAATATCTTCCCCACTCAGTTGGTTGCCTCTCTGTTTTGTTGACAGTTTCCTTTGCTGTGCAGAGGCTTTTTAGTTTGATACAGTCCCATTCATTTATTTTTCCTTTTACTTCCCTTGCCTTTGGGGCAAATTCATAAAATCCTTTCTGAGAGCAAGGTCTATAAGTTTAGTGCCTATGTTTTCTTCTATGTATTTTGTTTCAGGTCTTATATTCAAGTCATTAATCCATTTTGAGTTAATTTTTGTGTATGGCATCATAGATAGCAGTCTAGTTTCATTCTTTTGTACGTGGCTTTCCACTATTCCCAACATCATTTATTGAAGAGACTTTTCTTTCTCCAGTGTATGTTTTTGGCTCTTTTCTCAAAAATTAATTGCCATATGCTGTCACCGGGCGTTTGCGGGGCAGGTCTCGGTGGTGAGACGCCCAACGAAAAAGGCACGCGGAGCTGACGTGAGGAGGAACCAGGTCTTTCATCAGCAATAGCAGCCGTGATATAGAGGTTTGGGGAGGAGAGCGCCCGCAAGTGCGCATGCTTCCTCCCGCAAGAGCAAGACCTGCTTACATAAAGGGCTCATGGAACCGGAGCCCGGCGCCTGGCAGCGGGCCTGGGGTCAAGGTCCACAGGTCCGGGGTCACGGTCCCGACGTCAGCCTGCCCACATCTGGACATGCCCAGGCCTCGGGTCCCGGGCTTCCGCTCGCCCGCGCCGGGACATACCCGGGTCCTGTCACCATATATGTGTGGGTTTATTTCTGGGCTCTCAATTCTGTTGCATTGGTCTGTGTGTCTGTTTTCTGCCAGTATCATGCTGTTTTGATTACTGTAGCTTTGTAGTATAGATTGAAGTCAGGGAGTGTGTTATACCTCTGGCTTTGTTCTGTTTTCTTAGAATTACTTGAACTATCGGGATCTTTTGTGGTTCCATACAAATTTTGAGATTATTTTTTGTTCTATTTCTGTAAATATACCCATTATTCTTTTTTTTCTTTATTTTATTTTATTTTTAGCTGAGCCATCCTGCCACCTGTTGGCAGCTCGACGGCAACTCAGCTCGGGCTGGCATCGAACCGCTGTTGCTCAGAGTTCAGCTCGCACTCTTGAGCGAGCTCTTAACCCACTGAGCCACTCGGCCGGCCCAATACCCATTATTCTTATGCCGCTCTTTCTGATGGAGTCAGATGGTTCTTGTGAAGTTCTCTCATTTGTTTTAACTCTTAGTTCTCTGTGTTCTTCCTCGTAGGCTTCTATCCTAGAGCTCACTAATTCTCTCTTCCATTCGGTCTGCTCTATTTCCAGTGCTTTCTAATGCACTTCTCATCTCATTTATTGTGTTGTTCAGCTCCACAATTTCTGTTTGGTCCTTTTTTACAGTTTCAGTTTCTTTGGTAAAGTACTCATTTTGTTCGTTAATTTTATTCCTGAGCTCATTAAACTCTCCTTCTGAGTTCTATATCTTGTTGAGGTTCTTTATAACTGCAATCTTAAACTCTGTCATTTAAGTCACAGTCTTCCATGACTTTGATTTTTGTTTTGGGAAACTTTTTCTTTTTTATTCTGTGCTCCCGTGTTATCTTGGTTGTTCATGGTATTTGATGAACTGTTTCTCTGACTGTTTCTCAAAAATTTGAGGTGTGGAGCCCTTTTCTTGTTTAGATACTGTTTTGCTCTTGATAATGCATCAGATTGACAGACAGGGTGATTTCTTTTATTTTCCAGGAAGTGGTGTTATAGCACAAGGTTTTGTTTTCTCTTAGTTGCACTGTTCGAATCCTGGGTGGAGCAGCATTGCTTCAGTTAAGGAAAATGCCAAGTACCCAGTAGGATGGTGGGTGTCCCCTTTGTGACCAGCTTGCCTTGGTTACGGGGCACTGCCACTCTGAAGGTTTGGCAGATATTGGAGAATTGGTTCTATGTGCCTCCTACGCTACCTCCTTTTTCCTAATTGTCCCTGGCCCCGCTCAAAACCACTGTACCTTTAAAGTTTTCCTAGGCACCTCTGCTAGGGTCTGCCCTGATGGGTAGCAGGGAGGGAGATACCTTTACCCAGGGGACCGCTGCTCCTGCCCCTCTTAAAAATCCAGGGCATAGTCTGAGGGCGGCAACCCAACTACGCCAGCCCTACTCTGCTTGCTGGAGTTGTGCTGGGTGCTGAACGGCATCTGTGGCCACCATTCCTTCCTGACCTTCCCTGCCATGCCACCTCCCCACTCGTCCCAGTGTGCCCAACTTCAGGTGTTCCAATGAGTGTATCTTTCAGGTGTGTTTGTGTTGAGCAGGGGATCCTTTCTTGAGTTCTAGTTGTCTGTCTTGTTGTAAATTTAAGGGGAGAAACAAAGGAGTCTTATCACTCTGCCATGATGCTGACATTACTCCAAGTCCTTAAATTTATTTTTGTTGAAATATAATTGACGTGTAACACTGTAAATTTGAGGTATACAATGTGTTGATTTGATATATTTATTACAATATGATTACCACCGAAGTATTAACTGACACCTCTATCACATCATATAATTATCATTTCTTTTTCATGGTGGAAACAATATTTAGTCTTTTAGCAACTTTGGAGTTTGTAGTGCAGTATTTTTGTCTGTAATTACTGTGTTGTACATTAGATCTTCAGGACTTATTTATCTACTGGTTATAAGTTTGTACCCTTAAACACCTCCCCAACTCTCCCCGCCCCCAGCCTGTGGTAACCACCATTCTACTTTGTTTTTATGAGTTCAGCTTCTTTATGTTCCACATTAAGTGATATAGTATTTTTCTGACTCTGTCTGACAAATACTTAGCATATTGTCCTCAAGGTCCATCCATGTTGTCATAAATGGAAGGATTATTTCTCATGGCTAGATAATATTCCATTTTATTTATATATTTTTTTAGGGCAGTGTCACTGGCCCTCACATGTGGGACCGAACCGGGGCCGCTGGCTTCCCAAGCTAGCGCTTAACCACAGCGCCACTCGGCCGGCCCTGATAATATTCCATTTTAATTACTATATATTGGGTTGGCGGAAAAGTCATGACACATTTTTGTAATGAAAAACATAGAAAAAATATGTCATGACTTTTCTGACAACCCAGTAGCTTTATAATATAGTTTAAAATGATAAAGTGTGATGTTTCCAGCTTTTTTCTTCTTTCCCATGATTCCTTTGGCTATTTTGGGGGTCTTTGGTGATTCCATATAAATTACAGGACTGTTTTCTATTTCTGTGAGAAATGCCATTGGAATTTTAATAGGGATTCCATTGAATCTATAGATAGCTTTGGGGAGTATGGGCATTTTAACAATATTAATTCTTCCAGCCTACAAACATCAGATATCTTTCTACTTGTTTGTGTCTTCAGTGTCTTTCATCAAAATGTTGCAATTTTCATTGTACAGATATTTAACCTCCTTGGTTAAATTTATTGTTACATATTTTATTGCTTTTCATGCTATTGTGAATGGGATAGTTTTATTTATTTTTCAGATGTTTTGTTGTTAGTGTACAGAAACATCTCTGATTTCTGTATGCTGATTTTATATCCTGCAACTTTACTGAATTTGGTAATCAGTCCCAACAGTTTTTTGGTTGTCTTTGGGGTTCTCTCTATATAAGATCATAACATCTGGAAATAAAGACAGTTTCACTTCTTTCTTTCTGGTTTGGATGCCTTTTATTTCTTTCTCTTGCCCAATTGCTCTGGCTAGGACTTCTAGGACTATGTCGAATAAGAGTGATGAGAAGGAACGTCCTTGTCTTCTTCTGGATCTTAGAGGAAAAGCTTTCAGCTTTTCGCTGTTGAGGATGATGTTAGCTGTGGGGTTGTCATATATGGCCTTTATGTTGAGGTAGGTTCCTTTTGTATTGAATTTGTTGAGGGTTTTATCATGACAGAATGGCTACAACCTCCATTTTAACTGTCTCTGGGACAACTTGGGAAGCAAAGAACATTTCAGAGGCCCCTGGGAATAAAGAAGGTTATTGTGTTTTCTGTTTCTTTGAATAGATTCAAAATGACTTTATGTGCATTGATATGATACTGAGGTACAAGGAGAAAAAATATATATCTTTCTAATACTGAGTTTGATATTCTTTCTTTCCTCCGCACAGGCAGCCCTGGAAGCATTAGATGAGCTGGATCTGTTTGGTGTGAAAGGTGGGCCCCAGTCAGTAATCCATGTCCTGGCCGATGAAGTGCAACACTGCCAGGTAAGAAAATAACAGACAGTGTTCTAGAAAATTTTGTTCTTACCCAGAATCAGACTTAGCATGAACTTTGGAATAAGGAGATCTGATTGAGAGTACATAATCTTATTTATTACCATGTGCCAAAAATGTCTTATCATGAATAACTGTGTTGTACATCTGAATCTAATATAACATTGTATGTTAGGTATATTTTAATACAAATCTTTTAAAGATGTCTTATCAAACATGCTATGCTGAGATAAACCTGATATAGCATGAGCTGTAACATAGATCGTAGTTCTGTTCTCTCATGCAGGGTTACAACGGGATTGCATCATAGTATATGGAATTCTCCACTGTTGTCATATCAAGGGTCTATGGGCTCTGCTCCTGAGTATCTCCTTTTCAAAATATAGCGAGAGAACAAGGGGTAATTGATGTAAGTGTTCTTGATGGTGGCTCTTAAACATCCTCTTGTACCAGATTGGCTCTAGGGTTAGATGTTTGGAGATTAGACTGTTTAATGGGAAATGCATATCTTTAGTTTTGTTTAGGATTACTTTCTGTATTGAAAGAGTAAGGTTCTTCTCATTGGCAAGATGACGGCTCTTTTTCAAACCCTGATTAGACACTTATAGTGAAACAGTGAATATAAACACACCTTTTAATTTTAAAACCACAAAATTTTCCATGGAAAAAATAAATGGCAGTAGTATAAGACCTGAGCCTTCTATTTCCTACTTCTCGGCAGCTATATTTTCTCTGATCTTTATGTTTAAATAGTTGCTAATGAAGCACCAGGATTGTAGGTGGGATCATGATGTTATTCTTTACCCATTAGCAGCTGCTTAAGAATCAGGATTGGAAAGCATTGAGAGAAGGGGTAATTCCCAGAAATAGCTAGTTTTCTAAGCACTCACTATTGAATAATGTGTCTGTTTTTTTCTGGATGATCCTCTTCTACATAAATCTTTTGAAATGAGGTCTGTTTGTTTTGTAACCCCGAATGATTCACTAATTTGCCCCATTTGACTTCCTTTCTCTTAGTCTATCCTGAATTCAATACTCCCCCGGGCTTCCACATCCAAAGAAGTCGATGCTAGTCTCCTTTCAGTTGTCTCCTTCCCAGCCTTTGCAGTGGAGGATAATGAGTTAGTGGAGGTCACGAAGCAGGAAATCATCACCAAGCTTCAGGTATGTCTGTAGATGCCTTTCTTTTCTTTAGGGCTCTGACTTTAAGGGGGCAATTATTATGTGTTGGGCTCTTGAGAATGACCTGTGTCAGTGATGTCACCAGGTGATCAGGGTTAGTATTACCAGTAATTAGGCATATTGACACCGTGTATCCCCGATACAGTGCACTGTAAGGTGCACAGCCCCTCTGTGCTGTCCTTTCCAGCGATGCATAACCTCAACCTAATCATGAGAAAGTATCAGACAAAACCAAATTGAGGGACATTCTACAAAGTAACTGATGAGCACGCTTCCAAAGCGTCATGGTGACAGTTTTAAACAAGGGAAGACTGAGGAACTGTCACAGATTGAAAGAGACTAAGGAGATGTAACAAGTAAATGCAGTGGGATCCTGAATCAGATACTAGAACAGGAAAAAGCCATTAGTGGAAAAACTGGTGAGATCTAAGTAAGTTCTGTACTTTGGTTAATAGTGTTGTGCAAAGGATAATTTTTTAGTTTTGATGAATGTTCTGTGGTTATATAACATGGTTAATATAAGGGGACAGTGGTTGAAGGGTATATGTAGATTGTACTGTTTTTGCAATTCCTCTGTAAGTCTCAAATTATCTCAAAATTTAAAATATATTTTTATTTATTAAAAACAGGCTTGTGGTCTCTTATGAGCCATGTGAGCAGAAACACACAGGTTAATAACTGGGCTGTCATGGACTTACCTGTGATGGAAAGCCATGAAGACGGTAATATTAGGAACTCTGCTTTAAGGAAGAGCATGTAACTTATCCCTCATTTGAAATCACATTGCTGAAACTGGTTTCTGGGGCCAGGCCATTATCAGGGATTTTTAATTATTATTTTTTAAGTATTGTGCCTGTATTGGTGGTAGGTTGGCACATGGAGCTGTTGCAAAGGATGTATTTCCAACTAATTATGTGGCTGGACCAATGTGCATGCTTCTGATCTTTTTTCTCTGCATTCCCAGGGTCGTTATGGTTGCTGTCGCTTTCTACGAGATGGATATAAAACTCCTAAAGAGGTGCGTTTCTTCTCCCCAAAATGAGTTCAAGGTAGAATGGTCATTACTACCTGCAGCCTAACTCAGAGAAAATACTTACTTCATTGATGGTACTTAAAATAATCACTAAGCAGTAACTGATGTTTGCTACCTTTGTTGGGCTTAGTTGCCAAGTTCTGTTTGTCAGCATTTCTGGATTAAATAAAATAGAGGACGATACAGTCCTTCCACCTCGTGCAGTTGGTTAGTTTCAGAAAGAGGTGCTGATGGATGCTTAAATCAGCAGATGAAAGTTTAGGCAGAAACAGAATATTTGTGTAGTCTCAAAGTGTCTTACCCCACCCCACCAAATATTTAATAATTATAAAGGGAAAAATCTATCAGTAGACCTTTCTAGGCCCACTTCCACCTTTTGCAGTTGGTTAGTTCTAAACAGTTCTTGATCTTGAAAAGTTAACTTCCTTTTGTTACACTTGTCAAAAGTTCTCCTTGGCAATATCAATGGAGAAAATTAAGTATTATCAAGAGAATGAATGGTCAATAATGAGGACTTTCTTTGGCTTAGATTTGGTGGTTGAGAGCCATTATAATTTTTTAAAAAATCATCAAGGTCAAAGTCTTCTGGTCTACTTCTCCTCTTCAACTTTATTCTTTAGCCCTGTTGACCTTGCCCCTACCAATCTACTAAAATTATGCTCTGAAACATTATAAACATCTCCTAAGTGAGCAATCCAATGGCCTCTCCTCAATCCTTATTCTTGACTTCTCTGTAGTACATGACTGTTACCTATCCCTGCTTCCTCTGAAATTCTTGTTCTGTTTTTCCAAATTCTTTTATTGTGAAATAAACATTTTTTAAAAATTAGTTTCAGGTATACAACACAGTGCAACAGTTCTCTTTTAATATGCACAACACTACACCATCCTAATTCTTTTCCTCTTTCTGTCTTTCACTCACCAAACTGAAGGTTTTCTAAGCTTCTGTTCTTGGGCCATTCATTCATTATATAGGCATCACATCAATAACTCATTCTTCGTGCGTCACCTCTATGAGGATGGTTTCCAAACCCTCGCCTCTTGTTGTCTTTCTAAACATTTCTGTTCATATGTTCTGCTGCTACCTAAAACTTCACAAGTGTAAAACCAAAGTCGAGTTTATTCCAGATTAATCTCACTTCATTCTTCTGCCTGTGGTATCATTGTTGTCCCAGTTCTAGTAGTTAGGAGTGACATCACAAAGTACTTGCTCAGTGAGGAGTATGTACATACTCTGCCTTCTCTGAAACAAACTATCAGTGATAAAAGGCTGTATTGTAATAGCTGTGAACTGAAGATGCATATCTGACCTTGGAGTGATAAAACAGACTTTGTGTATTGTTTCTACTAGGATCCCAATCGTCTGTACTATGAACCAGCTGAGCTGAAGCTATTTGAAAACATAGAGTGTGAATGGCCATTGTTCTGGACATACTTTATCCTTGATGGCATCTTCAATGGCAATGCAGAACAGGTAATGCTCTGGGAAAAGAGCTTTTCAGCAGAATGTGCTTATTGCATCTTCTTCTTTCAGTTAATGGCTATGCCAAACCTGTGTCCAAATGGAAGTCTTCCCTAATAGGGAGGAGACAGTGTCTTCTAGTGACTAATAGTTGAGGGCACTAGGTTAGGATTTGGAAGTCCTGGCTATTCCCATCACCCAGCCTTTTTTTTAAATTTCTTTAGAGGGCAGTGTCACTGGCCCTCATATGTGGGATCCGAACCGAGGCTGCTGGCATCCCACACCAGCTCTTAACCACTGCGCCACTCGGCCGACCCCCAGACTTTTTAACAGAAAGCAAAAGTGCCAGCCCTGTCTACTTGCCACAGTCATTAGAGGTACTTGAATGTACTTCCTGACTTTGTATGTCGTTTTCAAAATAAATCTTAGATATGATATTCTCACTTTAGCCAAAAAAAAAAAACCCAAACAAAACCCAATAATCCACTCATACCCTGTCCTCACCCTCGAAAACAGTCATCATTGCTTTTTTAGCTACACGAATAAAGTAGTTTAGAAACTATCATGGGTGGGTCGGCCGAGTGGCACGGTGGTTAAGCGCTGCTTTGGGAAGCCAGCGGCCCGGGTTCAGATCCCACATATGAGGGCCAGTGACACTGCCCTCAAAAAAAAAAAAGAAACCATTATTGGAAAACAGTAAAATTGGGAAACTTAGTCAAGTAAGCATAGTGTCAAGGCATTCTACAAATTGACTATGGTCTAAACTTGGACATAAATCCAGTGCATTTGTGAGTCACTTATTTTTGGCTACATAAAATAAATTTTATGTAATTTGAATGCTTTGGCCAATATCAACCTGTAACTGCTAACCTGAGTTTGAATAATAGGGTTACACCAAAGCTTCATGGGCCACAAAGTGCTATTGTACTCTAAATTTTTGTAAATTATAGGGTATACTTTTTTGAGCAAGCAATAATAAAAATAACCTGCCCTATTTTGATGACCCTGTTTTGATTCTGCCGTTTTTCTCAGTCATCAAATTCCTCAAAATTCTTATCAAAAACTTTGCTTGCTCAGAAAAAAATTTATTTATCAAATATGCCTACTATGTAGAAAGCACATTTAGGGTTTTTTTTAAGTTGGGGGCGGGGAAGAGTTGGAAGACCTGGATTCTTTTTTTTTAGCTTCACTACTGACCATTGAGTAACCCAAGCATTACCATTGATTTTGGTTTCTCTGTGCATAAGATGAGAATAGTGTTTCTCTCTTTAGTGAAGAGGATATTATCCCTAAAGTTTGTTGAATTTCATAGATAAAGACATGCTGTAAGTGCAAGGTACAGTCAGTTCAGCTATAATAAGACATGTAAGTTCCTATAAAATCACCATGCTATGCATATTTGAGTAATAAAAACTATAGGGGTTATGGGGAAATAGAGTTGGGGCATAACACTTAAAAAGTTGGTCAGAGGGGGCCGGCCGAGTGGCGCATTGGTTAAGAGCTGGTTTGGGATGCCAGCGGCCCCAGTTCGGATCCCATGTATGAGGGCCAGTGACACTGCCCTCCACAGCTAACAACAGCTCCACTTGGAGCTGGGCTACTGTGAGTCCTCGGGGATGGCATAGCTGCAGCCCCTGCTGCAGTGGGCTGCCATAGGCTACAGTGAGTGGCCGGCAGCCAGCGTGAGCTGCCAGTAGCCGCTGTGAGCTGCCAATAGCCATGGTGAGTGACTATCTAGAGGCCAGCGACCATCTGCCTCACCCGGGAAGAGCACAATGATGATACCAACATGGGCCAGTGAAGCAACATCCTCCGCAACTAGACTGAAGAACAAAAGGACAGCAACTTGTCTGTTCCCCTTCCCCGATTCCCCAACGCTGTTCCCATCCCCCAATTCCCCAATAAAAATCTTGTAAAAAAATAAAAATAAAATATATATAAACAAACAAACAAAAAAGGTTGGTCAGAGGGCCAGCCGAGTGGCGCGGTGGTTAAGCGCTGGCTTGGGAGGCCAGCGGCCCTGGTTCGGGTCCCATATATGAGGGCCAGTGACACTGCCCTCAAAAAAAAAAAAAGTTGGTCAGAAATACATACAAAATGACAGGATCCTAATAAGAACAGCATCACAGCTTTATACAGGTTAAGTGGTTAATAAATACATATGTAAATACCACAGTAGATATGGCACTTGTACCTTGGAAGAGAACTGAAATTTGCTTGTGGATATGTGCACCCATGTTCCTACCAGCACACCTGGGCTCCCATGCCTACCACCTTGTGTGCCAGAGAAAGAGAACAAAAGACAGTTAGCAAAAGAGTGAGAGAAAAGATAAAAAGAACAAAGAAGAATAAAAATAAGCTGAGAAGAAAGAGGGGGAAATTAAAGACAAGGGAAGGCACAGAGCTATTCAGGCCATGAGCAGCTCGGCAGTTTTGAAGCAGTGGGAGGAGGGCCATCTGAAACGGATGGAAAATTTTAACAACATGTGGATGGGTGTAGTTTGTTGTCGTCCTGAGGTGTGTCCCAGTGAGTGTTTTGTGTAATCTTTCATGTCTCAGTTCAGCTAAATGTGTTCTCAGTCAAAATCGTGCATGAGCCTATTTGAAATTCATGCTATGCTCAAATTGTTCCCTAATATATCAAATGCATTGGAACAAATTTGTGTTTTTAGAACAGCTGTTATAGCAGAACTGACTGTATATTTTTTCCACCATAAATTGTCACACTTGCGACCGGAGACGCCAAGGACGAGGCAGAAATGCAATGCAGAGAACGGGGAGGACCCTGCATCGTCGCTGACGTCAGTTTTTTATTAGAGATAACAGAGGAACAGGTGGTAGAAAATAGCAAGCACGGCCCTAAGGCTAACGGAGAAATGCTTAGTCTAAGAGTTGTTTTTTAGCTCAAGAGGAGCAAAACAGTTTCAAGGAGCTTTGGCTGAGCGCACAGTTTTAAGTGTGGCAGGCATCCAGCCTCTCTCAGTTAACCCTTAGTTGACCACCCAGCTTTGGCTCAAGGCAGCAAACTTACAATCTTTGTTTTGGGGACTCATGTGGGGGATTCCCTAACGTGTCCCTACAATAAATCATAGTGGGTTTTTTTCCTTTTTATGTATTATAATCTACAGTCAATTGTTAAGCAAAAAATGAAAACTTGACCAAAATACAAACTTAATTTGGCAGGTAAAATACAGTTTTAAGGGCCACCCGAGTGGCGTGTTGGTTTAGAGCTGGCTTGGGATGCCAGCGGCCCCGGTTCGAATCCCACATATGAGGGCCAGTGACACTGCCCTCTACAGCTAAGATGGTGAACAACAGCTCCACCTGGAGCTGGGCTGCTGTGAGTCCCCGGGACGGCATAGCTGCAGCCCCTGCTGCAGTGGGCTGCCATAGGCTACAGTGAGTGGCCAGCAGCCGGTGTGAGCTGCCAAGAGCTACTGTGAGCAGCTGTCCAGAGGCTGGTGACCGATCTGCCTCACCTGGGAAGAGCGCAATGATGATACCAACATGGGCCAGTGAAGCAATGTCCTCCGCAAGTAGACTGAAGAACAAAAGGACAGCAACTTGTCTGTTCCCCTTCCCCGGTTGCCCAACGCTGTTGCCCTCCCCCAATTCCCCAATAAAATCTTTAAAAAGAAAAAAAAATACAGTTTTAAAAGCCAGTACATGTAAAGTGAAGAAACTATGCTTAGGGTAGTACATAGTGGGTTAAAACAGGCCTGTGGAGGCAGGCTGACTTTGGCTCAAGTCTGGGCTCAATTTTGCACTCGCTGTGTGCTCTTCCAGAAGTTCCTAACCTCTTTCAGCCTTAATTTCCCTTTTAAAAGCCTGTAATTACACATAGCTCCTAGGATGGTTATTAAAATGAAATGTGTTAAAGCATGCAAAACTCATAGCATCTGGCCTACAATAAGCATTTAATAAATGCTATTTCCCATCCTTCTTCCTCTTACTTGGTGAATAAGTTCCTTTTTGATAGGACCTTACAGCTCTCCCCTAAATTCCCAAAGGGAACTCTCAATACTCTCGATAAATGTTTTGCTCCCTTTCTTATACATACAGGTTCAAGAATATAGAGAGGCTCTGGAAGAGGTCCTCATCAAGGGCAAAAATGGGGTCCCACTTCTGCCCGAGCTGTACAGCGTTCCTCCTGACAAGGTGAGCTAGACACTGCTACAGCATGGCACTGGGGAGGCGGAGCAGTACCTTGAGGGGACGGTCTCGTTTCCATCAAATAATTTTTACCACGTTCTGATCTTCATGTTCTAAAAGTTTGTCTTTAGGTCTAGGACAAGAAAAATATAACTTTTTTCCTTTACAAAGAAATTTTTGAGGGCGACTGGGTGACTCAGTTGGTTAGAGCTCATGCTCTGAATAACAAGGTTGCCTATTCTATCCCCACATGGTCCACTTTGAGCCACACCCTCATTAACAAAATAATAAAGAAAGAAAAACTTTGAAGCAGTCTCAGTTCTCAGTGATGGCATTGTTGCACAGCAAGAATACCGTGAGACCAGACCTTACAGTACTAGTTTCATGGGTATATACATATCCCCAGACTCAGCAACATGCACACGTTAAATGTGTATGGCCTTTTGCTATGGCAACCATTAATTCTTCAATTTAAAAAAATGAAATGAATTGTTCGGTTATCGATTTTTAAAAAACCAAAAAACAAACGTTAAGGCTGAGAATGATATGGCGATCAGTAGGCAGAACCAGTGGGATGTTCTGTATAAACTCTCAGGATTTGGTATTCTTTGCTTTGAGGCCAGTAATCTGGGATTGTTTGAGTAGATCAGTCTTGGGAAATGAAACACGTCTCCATTTTCCCACAATGCCGGGCGGGAGTACCCGTGTTCCTCTTCTCCATTGCCAACGAGTGTTAGCCTTGGGAGAGCTGCAGTCTTCCATTCCGGTGCGGATGGGTGGGATAAGCTCCCACATCACCAGCATTACCTGAGAGCTTGTGGGAAATGCAGATTCCAGGCCTTCTCACACAGCCACTCAGTCAGAATCCACCTTTGGACAAGATCGTCAGGTGATCTGTGTCCACCACAGTTAGTGAAGCACTGCCCTAGACTCTAGTCACAGTGTGTGACTTTTCAGTGCATTGCACGTGTGACTGTTTCGTAGGATATGAATCACAATCCAGACTCATCCTTTTTATTGTCTCATATTACCCTCTTACCCTTAAACCTCTTACCCTCCATGTGGTATCTTTATCCTTTCTTTTAGGTTGATGAAGAATATCAAAATCCTCACACAGTGGACCGAGTCCCCATGGGCAAGTTGCCTCATATGTGGGGTCAGTCTCTATACATCTTAGGAAGCTTGATGGCAGAGGTAAGGGGAAATTTCAAGGCTCGCCCACTTTTTTCCTGCTTTACTCAACATGCTAATCAGATTTTTGAGTGGCTCATTAAATCTTTTGTCTTTTGTATCCTGCCTTAATTATAGATTTTCCTCCAGGTCCTTAGAGTGGGAGCATGGCCAGTCCTTGACAAAAATCTTTCCCCCTGGCAACCACGTTCCTTGTGCTGCCCAGGGCTTCCCACCTGGCACCGCACCTGGAGCTGCTTTGGGATCAGGCCCGGGGTCTTGCCCTTCAAAACGCCCCCAGTGCCTTGCCCAATGACTGACAAATGCAGTTGTGTTAAGGAAGTAAATGACTGGTAATGGATTTGAGTGCTAACTTTTCTAAGCAACATAATGTTTCATTCTTTAGTTGAAAAAACTGATAGGATAATTTTAGGTACCATGACAACGTTTTGGGAACATCACAGTTTGGGTTTTTTGTTTTTGTTTTTTTTTTGGTAAGGGACTCTTTAAATGTTTATTACAGGGCTGGCCAAGTGACGCGGTGGTTACGAGCTGGCTTGGGACGCCAGCGGCCCCGGTTCAATCCCACATGAGGGCCAGTGACACTGCCCTCTAAAAACAAACAAACAAACAAATAAATAAATAAATAAATAAATGTTTCTTACGTTAAATTTTGCTGAGACAGCTCTTAATGAGGCACTGCGGAATTTACTTTCTGTCCAGCTTATTTGTGACATTTTGAGCATATTAGGGCTCTCTTTTTCAAAGTTTTCTGGATTTACTAACAAACTTATTTCCCTGTTGTAGGTTATTATGGTAAGCTATAATGCAAGCTCCTAGAGGATCTCGGGTGGGACTTAGCTATCCTTTCTAAGTCAGACTCTTGTCTAATTTATTTATTTAATTTATTTTTTTGAGGGCAGTGTCACTGGCCCTCATGTGGGATCCGAACCGGGGCCGCTGGCTTCCCAGGCCAGCGCTTAACCACCGCGCCACTCGGCTGGCCCGCCAGACTCTTTATATAGGACTTTATTTCCTGCAGTTGTTTCTGTTTTTCCCAATTCTACTGAGATAATTGACATGCATCACTATGAGTTTCAGGTGTACAGCATGTCAACTGATGGTCACTGGACCCAATTCAAAGCCAACAGGACTCCCCAATGAGAAGGCCTTGGAGTAAGGTAGTCCTGGGTTGAAGTAGCTCGATGCCTGTAGGGTGAGGCAGCCGTGGGACCCCACTTTGCCTAGACAGTTCTGCCTGCTCCGCTCCACTCTGGTCCGAGGAGATGTCTTTGGTGTTTCATTGTTTCAGCTCCAGCCCAGGAAACAACAGGCCCTCTTTAGTGGGTAAGGGAAAGTGCTTTCCGAACCAAAGGGGAGCTGACTTATATATAGAGAAGCCCCACCCCCTGGGCCTTGATTGGTCTGTCCTCATGCAAATGAGGACTCCAAACCGTCACAGCTTGATTGGTCCAAAATGCACTGTCCTGATTGGTCAGAATAGAGCTGCTCCGAGTGCTTGGTGAAAATGTGGAAATATAGCTGCTCGGTCCCAATTGGATGGAGAAAGCCTCAATCCTATTGGTTGAAATAGGATTCCAGGAACCCCTTTATAAGGGCTGGCTCAGATGGCAGGAACACAGTGCAGGCAGGCAGTTCAGCGTGGGAGGCAGGCAGTTCAGTGCAGGCTTCACCCTGAAGTTCATTTGGCGTGAGAGGCCTCTGTTTAGAAACACCTGCTAGGGCCGGCTGAGTGGCGCAGTGGTTAAACGCTGGCTTTGGAAGCCAGCGGCCCCGGTTCGGTCCCACATATGAGGTCCAGTGACACTGCCTTCAAAAAAAAAAAAAAGAAAAAAAGAAAAGAAACACCTGCTAGATTCTGCTTTTCAGTTTGAACCCAATGAGCCACCAGGAGCCCCTCTTGGTAGGTGTCTTGTATCTCAGGGTCCACAAGCATAAAGGTTTGATTTTCTGTAGTTGACATTATGAATGTAGCAATAATGGGCAAAAATTATTTTTTTAAATTAATCCTTACCCAGTGACTTTCTCATTCAATTAGAATAAATTAAATGCTATGAAAAAAAGGAGGGTATAAATGGTATTCTTAAAAGAAAAATGGGTGAATTCATCCCATTTCATCAAGGACAGAAACTCAAGTCAAGTCAAAAGATATCTGCTAAGTAGAAAGCATAGCAGATACATGAATAATCAATAGGACTAATGAGTTAAGTTATTGATAATAAATGTTGTGGTCTGATTGTCTAACGTACATCCAGAGAATGTGGAGGTGGAACTAGAGAACTTATTGTTTATCCTTTATACCCTATTTCCAAAAAGGATTTGCACAGCCACCGAAATTAACTCCAGATAAAATGAATTTGATATGAATTCAGGAGTTCAATCATTTTCATATAGTGAAGGTGCTAGTTTCCTTTCCATACCTGCCTCTTACACGTTATGGTACAGGGCTAGGACACTGGGATGTTGTTTCTCCTCAAACATTAGCTTTTTGTGAGAGAAAATAATCTTTTTATGGTTTTTCTTCAGGGATTTTTAGCTCCTGGAGAAATTGATCCTCTGAATCGTAGGTTTTCTACTGTGCCAAAGCCAGATGTTGTGGTTCAAGGTATGTGTTTTTGTTCCCATCAACAGAAACTTTATATTAAAGATCTCATTTGGCCAGTAAATGATGACTGTATTATTTATCATGCATTTTGATAGACTTCAAAAAGTATAGAATGAGGGCCGACTGAGTGGATTTGTTGGTTAAGAGCTCGCTCAAGGGTGCCAGCTGAGCTGTGAGCAACAGCAGTTCGATGCCCAGCCTGAACTGAGCTACCATTGAGCTGCCACCAGGTGGCAGGATGGCTCAGCTAAAAAAAACAAAACCAAAAAGTATAGAATGAACTTGGTTCTGTTTGGTTTCAAAATTGTTGGTAATCTTAATTATTAACAAATGCTTAGTAAATGATGTTATTTGACACTCATAACCACTCTTTACTTCTGGAAACACTTTTCTTTTCATCATCATGATATTGTCACCTCCTGATCATCTCTGTGTTTTTTCTCCTAGTCCTCCTTTCTTCTCATATATTCCTAATGGTTGTGTACTTAGTCTTCTACTCTTGTCTTTCTGTATTTACACAGTGTATTAATTTTCTAGGGTGGCCTCCTTCATAATAAATTGGCTTCCATGGCTCCAACTATTGCCTCTTTGGCGCATACTCATAACCTTTATTTTTTTCCCCTAACAATAAACTTAAATTTTGAGGTACTTTCTCTATGTAAAACACTGGGCTAACCTCTATAAAGATATTAAGAATACTAGTCCCAATACCTATAAAACATCTTTACCACTTCCACTTCAAGTGCAAACCTGAATTCTTTTGTCTCCATGCCATCATCTTACCTCTACCAAGAAAAGCAGATCTTTCCACCTTCCTTATCTCTCTCCATGACATCACTGTTATCCATCCTAGTCTCGTAGGCTAGAAAGCTCAAGGTGGTTTTTGACTCTCCAATAACACTCTCCAATATGGTACTGAGTCCTGCTGTGAAGGTCATCTGAAATGTCTCCTCACTTGACTTTGAGCTTGGTTATATATAGAAAATTATCCCGTCTGTTTTCCAAACGTCCTTCTATTTGGCATCCTGCATGGTCACAGAGGTAGTCTGTGCTTATTAATGTATATAGAAAACATTATGTAAAAGGCAGCTACTCTTCGCCTCCCATGAAAAAGCTTGTTTTCCTTTGAGGCTTATGCCATGTGCCTGTATTGAACTCCTGGTTACTCTAATTCATTCACTGAAGATTTTGGCCCTTGGCTCACAGCCTTCTTCTTCTTCCCACCTCCTGTCTGTATCTCTCGTGACCATTTAGGCACTTAGTAAGTGTTTATTCATGAATGAAAGCATGACCACATGTGTTTCCTGGACTTTTCTTAGCTTTGGCCCTAAAACTCAACATAAAGAATATTGGTGGGCCGGCCGAGTGGCGCGGTGGTTAAGCGCTGGCTTGGGAAGCCAGCGGCCCCGGTTCAGGTCCCACATATGAGGGCCAGTGACACTGCCCTCAAAAAGAAAAGAATATTGGTAAGCTGGAATGAGCCACTTTCCCATGCAGCCAATTCAACACATCCAGAAGCTCTGGCAAAGCAGGAATGGGCGTGTGTTGGCCCTGGTGGTTAGTGTCAGGCCAGTTGAGGCCCCGCTCCCATGACTGGGACCGGTCTCATAGAGGGAGAGGAAACAGAAGGGTTCGGGAGCTGCCTCGTGTCCTGCCTTGTGAGTATGATTACTGCTGCGGAGACCAAATGTAAGAGGAAGAAAGGCTTGTACAGGCTTGGCAGGCTCTGAGCTTACAAAAGTATTACCCCTACACCCCCAAAACAAATCCAGTACACAGTTGCAACTATGTTACCTCAATTCTTTCTCCCGAATTTACCTTGCCGGTCTCTGGCTTCAGAGCAATTCTTATCATCAGGATGTTCTTTATTAACCTCACAATCCTGGTGAGGTTGTACAGGCCTTGGGGAATCAACCTTCACCCAAGCTGTCACACGTCTCATAGTGGAGTAGTTTCCTGTTTAAACATGGAATCTCAGATATAAAGAGTGTGGCCTTCTCAGGAACATGTAGGTACTCAGCCCCAAACCAGACTCCAGTACTTTCGTCATGAGATCTTTTTTCCTTTTCCATTTAGAAAATATTGTTACATACCTAACATGATGCTTCTTTCAGCAAGGTTCCTGAGTAATTATTAATTCCCTCCCCTTTCCTTGTTCTTCCCTTCAAAGAAATCGTGCGACTTGAAAGATATCAGGTTATTCCTGAAATCAAATTTTCTGTTGACGTCATCTTCTTTCTTTCTTATAGTTTGCATTCTAGCGGAGACAGAAGAAATCAAGGCCATTTTGAAGGACAAGGGGATTGATGTGGAGACCATTGCTGAGGTGCACCCCATCAGAGTACAACCAGCTCGTATCCTGAGTCACATTTACTCCAGCCTCGGTAAGGAGCGTGGCCAGCCGGCCAGGATCAAAGCATTTGATACAGGCTGCTTTATTCCCTTTTACTTTGACCTCATATCACTTTAAACTAGACCTGAGAAGGAGTTTAGGGTCTCTGCAATCTAAATTTCTACCTCTATATATCCTGAGCAGGGTTAATAATTTTAGGTCTGTTTTATGAATGCTTTAGTATTGGGCTGTCGGAAAAGTCATGATGTATTTTTTTATGGTTTTCATTGCAAAAATGCATCATGACTTTTCCGACAGCCCAATACATAAGGCATGACTGTTACCAGGCAATATTGTAGCTTCATTCCAAGTGTATGCTTAACTAACATGTTTCTTTGGACCTGTATTTCCATTTGGAATACATGCTAATTTTATGTAGAGTAATAATACTTATTTTTAATTAGTACTTCTTTTTATTCAATTTATATAGTAAAGAGTTATAGACACATTAAACAGATTACCACAAATTACAGGCTTACACAAGTTATTTCAAATTTCAATTAAATTACCACACGATTAATGAAAAAAAGATACACAAAATTTCTAAACTACTATTATGGAAGGCTGAATAATGGCCCCCAAAGATATTCAGATCCATTGAATTATAGGCCCAAATATGAAAAGTAAAGCAGTAAAGCTTATTAGGACATATAATAGGAAAACATTTGGGTAACACTTTGGATAGACAAGTGTTCCTTAATCAGGACCTGGAAGGCATTAAACTTACAGTAAAATATTGACAAAATTAAGAACTTCTCATCAGAGTCCAGAGTGTTAACCATTACTACATGGGGCCTGTTTTTAAGAACTTCTGCTCATCAAAAGAAACGACCAAAAATGCAAAGGCAAGCCGCAGAATAGAACTTTGGAATCCATATACCTAACAAAAGACTCGAATCCAGAACTCATAAAGAACTTCTACATATCAATCAGAAAGGGAAGACAACCCAACAGAAAAAAGAAAAACTATTTCACAAAAGAGGATGGCTACTAAACATGGAAGATGCGGTCAACCTTATTATTTCATCAGGAAAAGTGCAAGTTAAAGCTTCAATGAAATATCACTACACTCTGCCTAGAGTGCCTAAAATTAAAGACATCAGTCTCCTAAGTGTTCTAAGTGTTATTAAAGATGTGGAACAAATGGGAACTGTTTACACTGCTGGTGAGAATATAAATTGGTGCAACTACTTTGGAAAACTATTAGGCAGTGTCTGCTAAAACTGGATGTACACTTACTTTGTGCTCTATGATTTCCACTACTGGGTATGTACTCAACAGAAATACATACATATATGCTCTAAAGGAGGCAGACAATGTGTAGAAAAGAGTTAACACAAAAGGCTTAAGAATGCTGTCCTTAGAAAGGCTGCTTGCATGGTTAGCTCTTGGCTGGCATCTGGAGACTTAGATTTGAGGGAGGCTTCCACCAGCCCCAAACCAATAAGGAAACTTCACTGTGTCTAAACTGTGCAAACAATGCGGCTTGTGCTGAACACCTACTTTCCTTCTGAGAGTCTGAAGATTGGGTACATGCCAGGTGGAGGGTACCTTTGTGACCAGCCTCTAACATAAATGTTGGGCACTGAGTCTTCACGCATGTTGTCACGATTTGATGCTGGAGGGATTAGAGGTGTGCTGTGTGACTCCACTGTGAGAGGACTGTTGGAAGCTTGTGTCTGGTTTCCTCTAGACTTTGCTCTGTGCACCTTCTTCCTTTGCTGATTTTGCTTTGTACCCTTGTGCTGTAATAAACCTTAGACATTAGTATAGAGTCAGTATGCTCTGCAAAAATTAATAAACAGAAATCTCACTTAACATGGAATGGGGAGGCTAGAAGAGAGAACTCTCATGCACGTGTCATTCAACACACAGTACTCACTCCTACAGGAAGATATGTACCTTGCATCTCTGACAGGAAGTGACACTACTTTACTATCTCGGCAGGAGGAAGAAAAGATTCCTTTTTGTCCTGTAACAACTCAGCCAATGGGAGGCTGCCAGAAATCAGCCAATGAAAAGTCACTAGGGGCCAGCCGAATGGCGCGTTGGTTAAGAGCTGGCTTGGGACGCCAGTAGTCCTGGTTTACATCCCACATATGAGGGCCAGTGACACTGCCCTCTACAGCTAACAACAGCTCCATGTGGAGCTGGGCTGTGCGAGCCCCGGCGACGGTGTAGGCTGCAGTCCCTGCTGCAGTGGGCTGCCATAGGCTACAGTGAGTGGCTGGCAGCCAGCGTGAGCTGCCAGTAGCCACGGTGAGCGACATCCAGAGGCCGGCGACCGATCTGCCTCATCCGGGAAGAGCACAATGACGATACCAACATGGGCCAGTGAAGCAACATCCTCCGCAACTAGACTGAAGAACAAAAAGACAACAAATTGTCTGTTCCCCTTCCCGGATTCCCAGTGCTGTTGCCCCCCCCCCAATTCCCCAATAAAATCTTTAAAAAAAGAAAAGTCACTACACTTCAAACTTTCAGCTTCCCCCAATGGACTCTTCCTTTACAACAGCCCCTCCCATGTCCATAAAAGAGCCTTCCTCTTCTTTGTTTCTCTCGACTTGCTCGTGGTTCACCATTAGACCAGATGACCTGAATTGCAATTTTTTATTGTTCCTGAATGAACTCATTTTGCTGGAGAAATACCTGGCTATTTGTTTAAGATCAACAGCTGAGTTCTGTGAGTCTTAGTGAATCTCCAAATGTGGAAGTGGTTTTTGGGGCCTCTAACACAATAATGTTCATAGCAGCTTTATTTATAATAACCAAAAACTGGGGGAAAACTTGAATGTTTATTAACAAGTGACTGGATAAACAATGACTGGAATATTATACAGCAATTAAAATAAATGGACTAATTGTATGTACAATGATATACTTGAATCTCATAGATATAATGTTGAGTGAAAGAAAGCAGATATTAAAAAGTATATATTCGGCCGGCCGAGTGGCTCGGTGGTTAAGCGCTGGCTTGGGACGCCTGCAGCCACGGTTCGGGTCCCACATATAAGGGCCAGTGACACTGCCCTCAAAAAAAAACTATATATTGTATGGTTCTACTAATATAAAGCTTGAACATGGACAACTTCCACTTATATATGGTGATTGATATTTGAATGGTGGTTGACTTAGGGAGCTGTGGGACATTAATAATTGGGAAGGGGCTCAAAGGAGGCTTCTAGGGTGCTATTTGCATATACTTAACTTCCTGTGTTGGGTTGTCGGAAAAGTCATGATGCATTTTTGCAACCCAAAACGTAGAAAAAAATACGTCATGACTTTTCCGACAACCCAATATATTATACTGTAAGAAATTACAAAAAAAAGACCTAGTGTCCATGTATGGATGAAAAGATAAACAAAATATGGTATATACATACAAAGAAATATTACTCAGCCTTAAAAAAAGAATAAAATTTGGTCACGTACTATAAAATGGATGACCCTTAAAGACATTATGCTAAGTGGAATAGGCCAATCACAAAAGGACAAATACTGTATAATTCCACATACATGAAGTACCTGGAATAAGCAAATTCATAGAGTCAGAAAGAATGGTGGTTGCCAGGGGAGGAGACCATGTGTTGTTTAATGGGACAGTTTCAGTTTGGAAGATGAAAAAGTTCTGAAGATGGATGGTAGGGATAATCGTACAACATTGCAAATATACTGAATGCTACTGAATGATTAAAATGGTTAAAATTGTACATTTTATGTTATGTATATTTTACTATAATAAAGAAAGAAACAAAATGGAAGGAGCAATGGATAAACCTGGTTGTGAAATAAATCTCAGATGAAATGGGTGCCTCACAGAGTGGACGTGGAACATGACCAAGGCATTTACAGCTCTCTAGTTCTGTCTTTAAGAGTGAGGCAACATGGCATATTTAATAAGTAGCACGGTTAGGATAAAGCAGGGGCAAAAAGAGAATCCCCAGGAAAAATGTGTCCCAGCAAAAAAGAAAAAAGTAGTCCTTATTCTCACATGAAAGGATGTGTGCTATATACTATTTTGGGGGAAAAGGGTTTGAGAACAATGTATAGTGTTATGTTATGAAAGGAAAACGTGTGCGAAAAAATGAACTATTTCCTCATTGTAAGAGGTATTAATGTAATAATTGCCTTTTAAAGACAAAGAAATTCAACTACATTAAACATAGACATCAATTATCAGATGGATTCTAATTTCAGAATGCTCAACTAAAAAGAAGGTACCTTGTGCTAGGGAAATTTGGTGGATGTGTGTGTGTGAATGTGCACACGTGTGTATACATACATACATAGATACATACATGGTATTCGACACATGATGTATACATATTCTAGTTAAATTTTGATTAAAATTATGGTTTACTTTTATAACTGTCTGATAGTTTAAGTCTTTCCCCTTATTTAAGTTTTCAAAATTTTCCTCTGCCCAATGAATTGTACTCAATTCCACAAAATTTCCTATCGGCCATAAGAATATTGAAATATTTTGACTTATTTGGATACAATATATCATCTCATTGAATAAAACTTGTCAGTACGATGCTCTTGAAAGAGATCAAGATACTCTTATTTCAGTTTTTCCGTTTAGTATGCCATCTTTAAGCTGATGCGATTTCTGTTCAGCTTTGTTGTGGCATAGCTTACATTGATAAGTTTGATAATCAGTATTACTTTTGCACTTTTATGGGCTTTAAGGAAATCCAGTGTACGAATTTTGGTAATAGAATTCTATCGTTTGTTGACTATTAATTTTATGTGCATTCTTGTCTCTCATATGTAGATAATGTGGTTTTCTTATAAGAGCCCCACCGTACTTAGAATGGCCCTATACATGATGTGCACACGGACTTTGAGACACAGAACTTAGTTTGTTCAATCAGGAAGAGGAAATGAATACAAAAAATGTTTTTGGATTGGATTTGTGCACTCAAAATATCTTGACCATTTCTCAACTCTATCTCAGGATGCAACAGTAGGCTGAAACTCAGTGGGCGACCCTACAGACACATGGGAGTCCTTGGAACTTCAAAGCTCTATGACATTCGGAAAACTATCTTCACCTTCACTCCACAGGTGGGTGGAATGAGCTTTAATGTGTGTTGAGATGAATGGAAATAAAAGAGAAACAGCACAGAGATAAAGCATTGACTGGAGTGGGGTCAAGGGTCAGAGCTCCATGGGACCTTGCACATATGAAGTTACTCGGTAAGTACTTGAACGTGCAGCACCAAGCTACAGCAAGTGCCTGTGACAACCAAGAGTCATCCTGGGTATCAGGGAAGTAATGACCAGGGATTTCACAAGTGTTTGGGTACTCTAAGAAGCACTCCTTTGAAAAGTTAAAATTCAGACTATATTTTCTATTCATCCTTTATAAACAAAATATAGTGTTTTTTATTCAGCTACCAAATGATGTGTTCTCTTTGTTTTGGAGAGGGGCCATTTTTCCATGCCTGGAGATCCTCTAAACAAAAACGTCAGTACTATTTTAGCCGTGATTATTCACATTGTTGGTGTTCATTAGCCACCGTACAACAGCAAGCCTGATTATATATGTGTATACAGAAGAGAAACTGTTTTCTAGAAGGAAAGCTCAAACTTCCCATTTGTCATCTCACATCTGAAATAGTGTAGCTGAGGTATAGACGAAAGAATAACAGGCTGTAGATTATATTTCTGACCTTGCCATTTGCTAGCCATATGACTTTGCTAATCTACTTAATTAATGTCTCTTGGCCTTATTTTTTATCTATTAAAAGAAGAAAACCCCTCACTGGGTTGTTATAGCATTAAATAAAACTGTGTACCTGAAAACACTTCGTAAACTATAACACACTGTAAAAATGTCAAAAATTATATACGAGATCAGACAATTAAGTTCGTGAACTCATCCTAGAAAAAGTGCTACCTACCTCACTGCTAAATATCACTACGGTCACCTCCGAAGCACTCCCCTTGGGAAGCTATGCACCAATGCCAGCGCCTAGTCCACCCTTCAAAGCAGTTGTGGAACTCTTTTTCTGGAATGGCCATCAGATCTGTCATCATATTACCCTTGATGTCCTGAATGTCATCAAAATGTATTACTTTCAATATTACCTTTATCTTTGTGTAAAGAAAGAAGTCATTGGGGCCAGATCAGGTGAGTAGGGAGGGTGTTCCAATACAGTTATTTGTTTACTGGCTAAAAACTCCCTCGCTGACAGTGCCGTGTGAGCTAGTGCATTGTCGTGATGCAAGAGCCACGAATTGTTGGTGAAAAGTTCAGGTTTCTTCACGCAGCCTTTTCAGCACTTCCAGATAGTAAACTTGGTTCACTGTTTGTCCAGTTGGTATAAATTCATAGTGAATAATTCCTCTGATATCACAAAACCTTAGCAACATCATTGCAACTAGTTCGCGAACTTAATTGTCAGACCTCATATATAGCAATGGACCACCAGATATTTTGGGAAGAATTAGGCATTGACTTTGGAGGTATTATTGCCTTTGTGACATCTTATATTCCCTCGTGAGTATGTCATTACTTTAAAATATTAGTTGGTATTTGTGAGAATCAATTTTTGTGAGCTGTTATTTTTATTTTCCTCAGTTTATAGACCAGCAACAGTTCTACCTGGCTCTGGACAACAACATGATAGTGGAAATGCTCAGAACAGATCTCTCCTACCTCTGCAGCCGTTGGAGGATAACTGGCCAGCCCACCATCACCTTCCCCATCTCACACACCATGCTTGGTAAGGTTGCACAGAAATGAATGTACATTTGGAATAAGTCATGTGGTTAGCTGTTCAGAATCTACTCTCATGGAGCTTATGTTGTAGAATAAATGTATAACAAATAAACCAATACACAAGTATTTCAGGTGCTTTGAGAGCCATAATTCAAAACAATGTGATAGACTATCACATGTATAAAAGCAGGCTGCTTCTGATAATTGGTTTCTAGGTCAGTTTGCAGAAACTTTATTAACACAATTCATTTTTTTTGAGGGCAGTGTCACTGGCCCTCATATGTGGGACCCGAACCGGGGCCGCTGGCTTAGCGTAACCACGTGCCACTCGGCCGGCCCTAATACAATTCATTTTAAAGACACTAATACTACTTTCTGCATTTGTGTTAAGCCAGTGGGGCATTGAGATTTTATAGATAAATTCCCAGACTTCTCCTTCCAAGGCTTGTCTAACTAAAGCAGTAAAATCGAGCAGGGAAAAGTGGAAAGGCTTTCAGTTTATCTTTCCTTTATTGGCTGGGCGTCCTGACATGACTTACTTGAAACTGGGTGAAAGGCTTCCTTGTTCTCAGTTTGTGGAGGACTACAGTCTGTACCAAAGCACTGCTTCCTTTCTGTGCCTCTGCTGTCGTTTCCAGAAGCTTGTCTGTACTGCCCAAGTGCATAGAATTCCTTTTCATTGGAGAAGAATCCCTTGTCGTAAATCTTTCAAAGTCCGGACAGACTGTTTGGGATTTTGTCCACAGGTCTAAAGTGCTTCAAAAGCACAGGAGTTGGACAAGTAGGACAGTCTTTCTTTTTTTTTCTTTTTGGTCTTTCTTCTTTGTTTAAGACAACTAACAAGTGCCCATTTAATAACTACTGTGTCCCAGAATTGTCTTCAGAAAGTATAAAGTCTAATTGGAGGGTGATAGGGCCAGGGCACGTTCAGGCACTTACTGCGGAGGTCCTGGGACGGCCCGGGAATGTCCCATTGTGTGCAGGCTGGTGCTCACATCCTGACCCCCGGCTGGGCGGACCTTGAAGTGTGCACCGTGGAGGTCCTGGGATGGGGCCCGGGAATGTCCAGCTGTGTACAGGCTGATGCCCGGACCCCGACCCCCAGCCTTGACTCTGGAGCCTGCGTGCAGCCTCCAATTACATAAGTCCTTTGGTAAACGCGTCTTGCACTTGCAGGAGGGAGCATGCGCACTTCGTGCACTATCCTCCCCCAAAACCTCTATATAATGGTGGCTATTGCTGATTAAAGACGCTGGTTCATTCTTCATGTCGGCTCCACCTGCTTTCTTTACTTTGGGCATCTCCCCACTGAAATCGCACCCTCAAAGCCCTAGCGACAACAGAGAGGCAAAGCTAATACACAAAAATAATAGAAAACAAGTCAAGACAGTATATAAAGAAGCACTAAGCCATTAGATTAGTATTTTATAGTGAAGGTGATCAAGTTGTCAAGGAAAATGTCTTGACTGAGGTGGGACTTATTCAGGTTTTGGGAATTGAGAGAAGAAGGAAAGGTACTTTAGGTGAGTGGGGCCCGGAGGCAGGGATGAGCTTGACTCCAAGTGCGCAGTGAGGAGGCCAACCTGAATAGAGTAGGCCTTGCATATTGCAGTATAAGGTGGGATCAGATGATGAAAAGCTTGAAAAAAAAGCAGAGATATTTCAAACAGATTTTCTCAGAAGTCTGAAACTATCAAAAGTTTTTGAGCAAGGAGTGACATGATGAAAGTGATTTTTAGGGAGTAACAATTTGGTGACAGTATGCGCTGTAGTGAGGAGAATGTGATATCAAGGAAACTAAACCACGTATAACTCGATGAGAAGATACACTGAATTGGTGGTAGTAAAAACAGAGTGGGAAAGAAGGATACAAGACAACGCCAAAATTTAGAGGCCAGGAAATAATGCTGCCATTGATAGAAGCAAAGAAATCTTACAGGAAGATGCCAGTTATAAAGGGACATCTTGAGTTTGTGGTGACAAAGAAATTTCAAAATCTGTGCAAAGTACTTCTGATAAATGAGACACTGTCTTTGAGGAGCTCTGTTGACCATCATCCCTTATCATTTGCCCATTCTGCAGTGCTGTTGGCTCTCAGACCAATTGTTGAAATACAGGGTGGTCTGTGAGGAGTTTCTCATTTGTATTATCACCACCAGAATGTTTGAAACAATTGAAAGATTTCCCTTATTTAAAAATTAAAACCATAAAGACTGATTTAAGATTGTCTTCATTTTAAGATGAAGATGGAACCAGCTTGAATTCCAGTATCCTGGCAGCACTCCGGAAAATGCAGGATGGCTATTTTGGTGGGGCCAGGTAGGTGACCTCTAATACTCTTCAGTGAAAGGAAGTGAAATTTGGGAGCTGGGGATAGGAATGGCACACTTGTGATGCCTTTCTCTGTATCTTGAACAACATAATCACATCCTATTCGGAGAAGCTCGTTTGATATATATCTGTGCGTGCAGATACACACTTTATTTTTGCTGAACTATGTGTGAGTTAGCTAGAGACATCAGGACATCATGACTCTTCTAGCCTAAATACTAAGAACAAGGGTATTCTCACACATAACTGCAATGTTATCGCACTCAGAAAGCCGGCTACTGACACAATACTATTGTCTAATGTAGAGCTCATGTTCAGAATGACCCAGTTATCCCAATAATGTTTCCCATAGCTTTTTCCCCATTCCAGCATCCAAAGAGCACACTTTGGCATTTAGTTATTGTATCTCCTTGATGTCTTTTTTTTTTTTTTTGCTGAGCCATCCTGCTACCTGGTGGCAGTTCAGCTTGTGCGCAGTGCCATCGGCCCATGTGGGAATCGAACTGGCGGCCCTGCCGCTCAGAGCTCACACTCCCAAGCAAACTCCCAAACAACTGAGCCACAGGGCCAGCCCTCCTTGATGTCTTATCATCTAGAATAATTCCCCACCCTCTGGTTCATCTTTCTTGACAGTTTCCATGACAGTTTTGAAGAAAGAAGGGCAGCTGTTTTGCAGAATGTCTCTCAATTTGGTTAAAGTTGTATTTGTCAGGTTTCTCCATATTCTTTCTCCAAAGTCTTTGACCAAATGGTCGTAGCTTCCATTGATGAATCAGTTATTACTAGTGGAGTTGTAAAATGATGATTCTGTGTTTCTGTCAGTCTGTGTACATTTAGTATTTGGAATCGTTCTATTAAAAGAAGAGCTTTCCCGAGCCGGCCAAGTGGCGCGGTGGTTAAGCGCTGGCTTGGGAAGCCAGAGGCCCCGGTTCAGGTCCCACATATGAGGGCCAGTCACACTGCCCTCAAAAATAAAAAACAGCTTTCCTTTACCCCTTTTAATTTATACTTTAGTGTTAGCATAGATTCCTGGATTCTTTTTTTATTTATTATGTCATGCTCCATTCCTGTCATTGTTTATTTCAATATTGAAATTATCCAAGATCTCGCCATTGAGAGCCCCTTCAAACTGGCTTCTATAGAAAATCAGTCCTACTCACTTTCCCTCTGGGCTTTACAATGGGCTTTACTGGTAGGGGGGATATGGCTTACAACCTGTAATTCATCAAATTTTCAAGTACTGTCTTATACTTTCAAAATGGTCCTTTTGAGTATTTTTTTAAGTGACATGATGGATTTGTGATGATGTTTCTTTATTCTTGTCTTGTAGCCAGTAGAAACCTTTGCCAGATGTTTGGCATGGTTAGCAACATAGCAACATGGCAGTGAAAGAGAAATTATAGGCAGTGAACCTATAATTGTGGTCTTTATTAACACAGTATTTCAAGCTACAATACACTGTGCCTAAGAGTGCTATCAAATGTCACTTTTACCAAATTTATATTCATGTGGAAGCATTAGTAATTCCCCAATAAAACATTCTGGGTATCCTTTTCCTACCAAATTGTGTTGTTTTAGAAAGCATTTTTTTTCTGATTTCCTATTTTCTATTTACCCCCAATTGTCAGGATTCAAACAGGTAAATTGTCAGAGTTTTTGACAACATCTTGCTGCACACATCTGAGCTTCATGGACCCTGGACCTGAGAGTAAGCTGTATAGTGAAGATTATGATGACAGCTATTCTGAGCTAGAATCCTGTGACTGGATGAATGGCTACGATTCAAGCAATAATGGTAAGGAGCCTTCTGAAAGGCACTGGGCTTGCTGGACAAGAATACAAAGTATTGTTGAGTCTTCCCCTTAATATTTCTCACTGCCAGCAGCCTCACTTGTATTTAACACACCTAGATTTCTACTTTTATTTGGCTTCTCTTTTCATCCTTCTACTTACTTTTGGCTTCTGGTCTAATATCCCTGTTGTGATTGTGGAGTATGGACTTGGACTGTCCCTTACTAAGTGACATTGGGAAAGAGTTCTCTCCTTGGCATATAAAATGGCTGGAAATGTCCAAATGGGAGGAAGCAGTAGTGAGTGAGACATTTAATCAAGTATATAGTAGGAAAACTATACATATATAGTACTGCTTTTTGACATTAGAACATAAAGCATGAAATTCAGTTACAGTGCTTTTGTACATAATATTATGGGAGCACTGCAGAATCTCTGGGGAGATCTGTGTGGTTTGAAAAAAATACATTTGGTATGTGCCTATTGTGTTCTTATTACAAAGTAGACAAATAAAGCACAACAAAATCAAATTGGATATTAGGAATGTGAAGATGCCATAGTGAGAAAACATCATAGGGGCATATATTAAAAATGGCTGAGAAATGCTCTTAAGTGCTAAAAAATTGACCTATGCAGGGCAAGTGTTATATTGCTTGAATTCCAAAGAAAAATGGGCCAAGAGGAGCAAATTACTCTTCTAGAACATGCTTTGTCTGCTTTCACTGTCTGGGTGTTTAAATGTTAGCCTACACCTTAAGGTGGTTAATTTCTTTATCTTAAGAGTGGTGTTTTGGAAAAAATAATTTAGCTTCCCTTGGTGAGGTAGCAAGCATAATCTCATATACAATAGATCAAAACATGAGCAGTCAGAAGGACTATTTTCCTGTTTGGGCTTAGCATTCACCCACCTCAGTACCATTTAATTCACTCTTCATTTGTTTTTGTACTGTCGAAAATAGTGTGAATTGTCTGCTATTCCATGGGTAATTGTGATTTTCCTCTGTAGCACTCTTTCTCTTAATTTCTAAAATACACGTTTTTAGTGATATGTGTTACTGAATTTGATATTTTGCATCTGAGTCACTTTTTCCTCTCTGAGTGCTCTCACAATGGATGTGTCTGTAGCTCGCCAGCCCTCCCATGGGGAGAGCATTTTTCTCCATATTCTTTCTGCTTGTTTAAGTCAATATTATACTAGTTATATTAGTTTCAGGTCCATATTGTTCATAATCTTTCATTTAAGAATCTAGATTGTATTCAAGGTTATAATACGTGTCATTAGGATGTCGCTGAGTGTGAGTACCATTCTTACGGCTTTGCTAGTTCCCCTTAGTTACGTTAGAGCACAGAAGGACATCTGGAGAGATCACCGAAGATGATCACAAACCAGATGATGTGTGACTGACCCACTAGACTCAGCATTGATCCAAACACTGTGCGTTCCTACTTAAAAGTGTTGCGAATGCTTGTATAAAGTCTGAAATGTTAAGCATTCATAGGGTATATGTACATTTTTGTTTCCACTATCCATAGTCAGAGATAATGTTATAGAAGGTATCTAGGGATGGGGGAGCCCAAGATGATTGGGACCATATCTGTCTTCTTCACCTCTAAAACCCCAGCACCTAGTACACCACCTGGTACACAGCAGGCAGTAAATATTTGTTGACTAGATGAGTGAGGTGACTAAAAACCAATGTGTGCCCAGTAGTCCTTGCCACATGGAGATTGCTTTTTCGTAAGCAGTTGTAGCTGCCATCTGTGAAATCTATCTGTTTTCAGCCCGGCTTAATGTTTAGAGGAAGATTTTTGCCTTTCCCCACCCAAACCTCCTACTTCCAGTAAGACTCAGAGGGCCCTGTCTGCTCCGCCTCTGCCATCACTGTCACCACTGCTACTACCGGATGCACATACACGGGTTAGGAAACGCCAGCTCCAGCTGTCCCATGTTAAGATTATACTGCTTTCAGGGGCCCTAACATTATCTCAGCAAAGTTGACGAACAGGTGGGTCCCAGTAAATGGCCATAGTTATTGAATAGTAGAGTTATGAGACTGTATAATGAACACATACTTTTTTTCCCATAAGCTAAAACAATCTACTTCTGGTGCTATATTGTGGGCCAGGATCCAGTCACTCTGTTTGGTGGGTTAGATTGTGAAGTGACTAAAATGTCAATTTTTTTCTCTTCCCCTCCCCCACTAACCTTGCAGCTCGCTGTGGTGATGAAGTTGCTCGTTATTTAGATCACCTTTTGGCTCACACTGCTCCCCATCCTAAAGTAGCCCCTACCTCACAGAAGGGAGGGCTACATCGGTTCCGAGCTGCTGTGCAAACAACCTGCGATTTAATGTCCTTGGTGGCCAAGGCCAAGGAGCTGCATGTACAGAGTGAGTAATGCCATAACTCACCTGGGTCAGGTACAGGATGACGTGAAGCCCTGAGGGGGTGGGGCACTCACTACAGTATAAGCAGGAACTTACTGTTCTTGATCACTTTATTCCCAGAACCTCGGACAGCACTTAGAACATTAGACACTCAAATGTTTGTGAAATTGAATTGGGTACAGTGTTGCCGTAAATAGTGCTGTGTAGTGTGGTTTAACCAGTGACGTAGCAAGAAGAGACAGAATGGGACACATGGAGCATATTCAGTTTTGTTTTGTTTTTTAGAGATTTTATTGGGAAACTGTGGGGGGAATAGCATTGGTAAATCGGGGAAGAGGAACAGACAAGTTGCTGTCCTTTTGTTCTTCAGTCTAGTTGTGGAGGATGTTATTTCACTGGCCCATGTTGGTATCATCATTGCGCTCTTCCGGGATGAGGCAGATCGGTCGCCAGCCTCTGGATGTCGCTCACCACGGCTATTGGCAGCTCACACCAGCGGCCAGCCGCTCACACTGGCTGCCGGCCACTCACTGTAGCCTATGGCTGCCCACTGCAGCAGGGGCTGCAGCTATGCCGTCCCGGGGACTCACAGCAGCCCAGCTCCAGGTGGAGCTGTTGTTCACCATCTTAGCTGTAGAGGACAGTGTCACTGGCCCTCATATGTGGGACGCAAACCAGGGCCCCGCTGCTCAGAGCTGGCGTCCCAAGCCAGCTCCTAACCAATGTGCCACTTGGCCAGCCCTCAGTTTTAACATCGAAGAATTAAAATGGTAGAAAGGGGTTTTTTCCTTTGAAATATGTTAAGAGAAAGCATTACAAACTATTGCAAGAGAGCCTTGCAGTGGAGAAGGAGATATTGTCCGTTCAGTAAGCTACATCTGGTTGCCTTAGGCCAGCTATAATTTTACAGTCAGTTGTCCCATAAGTGTAGAGCTGTGTTAGTCAGCTACAGTACTCACTCTTCAGCACCTTTCCCATTCTCCTCCGCACAACCATTCCCTTCTTCAGCAGTAATCGCAGTGGAGGGTGTCATGGTTCTCAAGACCAGCCATGGCCTGTATGATAGTTCCATGCAAGGGACCTATTATAAATGCGAACATTTTACATATGATGAGAATGACTGAGGTGCATGCTCTCACTGTCTAAAACTTGATTGATCGTTACTAACCAAAATATTAAACACAAACACTGGGGCATCATTTAACATTTACAATAAGGGCAAGCTTAGCATATCCTCCAAGTATGCTTCCTTGACAAAGGGCTTATGTGAAGAAATCGGCTTTATTAAATTAGACTTCTAGAGTATAAATCAGCAAACTTGAGCGTAATTTCCAGTTCTGCTACTTACCTGCTTGGACAGCTATTTGAGCTCTGCATCTCTATTTCTGTATCTGTAAAATGGTGAAAATGACAAGAGTCTCCCCTCGGAAGTATGGTAAGTATTCAACAGTGGACTGTAAGTAAAATCTTAGGAGTATCCCAGAGTTGGTCAGCCACTACATTACTTGATTCCCTCTGCGGAATTATCCATTTATCTATTGTCAGGGAACTTTAACAGCTAACAGCCAGATACTCTCCCAGGAAAGTCCAGAAAAGATAAAACGGAACTCGGCTCTTTCTGTTATATGTGGTATGCTATCAAAGCATCAGGATAGCACTATTGTGGTATTGATTATACTTTTAGAATTCAATATCACCTGATGTTCTAATTCTAGACATTCCATCCAAAACTGTTTATTGATTGATTGAACATCATTTAAATGATCTCATATTCATATTTCTTTTCTTTGATATTACCAAGAGAGTATAAACTTCTGTAAAGAACCAGCCATATATAACTTCATTGTTGATTCAACTGTGCATTTTTCCTAATATACTAATTATCTAATCCCATAAATGTCAACTTTTCGCAGATGTTCACATGTATGTTCCTGCAAAGATATTTCAGGCTCCCCGGCCTTCATTCAACTTACTTGACTCACCTCAACCCCCACAAGAGGAGCAGGTAAACTAGCACACGAAGTATTTCTATCAGCTTTTGGCAAAACTGCTATCCTTGTGGAAAATAATAGAACTAGCCACTATGGTTTCTGCTGGTAACTGCTGGCAGGCAAAATGCTGAAGATGCATGTCCTTTTCTGTTCACTTTTCAAATGGGCAAGTTTTTCTAGCCAGGCTTTAAGGAAACTAGATTGCTGTATTATATGTCTTCAAGGTTTTATTGTTTTTGGCTTACTGTTCATCAAAATTTAGGGACTTCTTACAGAAAAGGTTTAGAGGTGAAAAGAACAGCACTCTAGAAAATCATTTCAGTTGAGCACGTGTGGACTTCATTTTTTCCATCCTTTCTCAAACTAAAGGTTCCCTCTGTTCGTGTGGAAGTGCCTCTTCCTAGAGACCAGTGTGGAGAGCTGGACTTCAAGGCTCTGGTTTTGCAGTTGAAGGAGACCTCCAGCCTGCAGGAGCAAGCCGACATCCTGTACATGCTGTACACTGCGAAGTAAGTGAGGGGTACTGTCAGTCTACCTTCATGTTCAGATAGAAACGAGTATAACATTGTAAATATTGCATAGCTTTGGACTTGCACTGAGCAAGATTTGAATAGTTTTGCAACCTACCTACTTTGTAACATTAGAGCCTCAATTATCCTCATTTATAAAATGTGGATTATACCTACCTCATAGAATTGTAAAGGCTAAACAATATATACCTGCAAAGTCTCTAATACAACATCTGGTACATAGTGACCAATAACTTATAGCTATTCTTATCATTATTATGGTTATTTTAAGCCACCAGAATTTGATAAAATCTACAGATAAAAGGTCGGCCAAGTGGCGCATTGGTTAAGAGCTGGTTTTGGGATGCCAGCGGCTCCGGTTCAGATCCCACGTATGAGGGCCAGTGACACTGCCCTCTACAGCTAACAACAGCTCCACCTGGAGCTGGGCTGTGCGAGCCCCGGCGATGGTGTAGGCTGCAGCCCCTGCTGCAGTGGGCTGCCATAGGCTACAGTGAGTGGCCGGCAGCCAGCGTGAGCTGCCAATAGCCGCAGTGAGTGACCGTCCAGAGGCCAGCAACCAATCTGCGTCACTCGGGAAGAGTGCAATGACGATACCAACATGGGCCAATGAAACAACGTCCTCCACAACTAGACTGAAGAACAAAGGACAGCAACTTGTCTGTTCCCCTTCCCTGATTCCCCAACGCTGTTCCCCTACCCCAGTTCCCCAATAAAAATCTTTAAAAACAAATCTACAGATAAATATATTCTTAGCTCAAAAGAAGAAAATAGTGGAGCCTTACAGGAAAAAGAAACTAGCATTTTTGAGTGTTGGCTATGTGTCAAGTAGTCATGGGGATCTAGGGTATAACATAAGGAATATAATCAATATATGGTAATAACTATATATGATATCAGATAGGTACTAGATGTATGAGGGTGATAGATTGGAAGGGGTTGGGGGGCAGAGTGAGAAAGTGGAAGAGATTAAGAAGTACAAATTGGTAGTTATAAAATAGTCATGGGGATGTAAAGTACAGCACAGGGAATATAGTCAATAACATGGTAATAACTATGGATGGTGTCAGGTGGGTACTAGACTAATTGGGGGATCACTTCATGAGGTCTATAAATGTCTAATCTCTATGTTGTACACCTGAAATAAATATATTGTATGTCAGCCGTAATTTCTTTCTTTCTTTTTAATTTTAAAGAAGAAAAATGAGTAAAAGCTGTTGTTTTTGGACAAAGGACTATTGTATTAGAAGTAGTCCAAACATATTTTTAGCCATTTAGGGCCTGCATGCTTTGCATGCTCCTCACCACCACCCTCGCCCCCCCGCCCACATCTGCTAGCAAGAGATGGGCCCTGCGTGAGTACCCCAGCCTCACCATTCAGCTCTCTCTAAGCTAGTGACTCCCCACAGTACTACTAAGGGACGTCACCTAGACGTGTAACCCCTCCTTGCCTCGCCCTCCTCTTCTTCTGGCTGGTAGATCCTGTGCCCTAGGTAAGCCTCCGGATGGTCTCATGCTCTGAGGGACTTGCGTCTCATACAGCCCTGTCCAAGGGCCACTCAATAAAGCTGGTTATGATATTGCCAACAAAAGACATGGGTCTTACTATTTCCATAGCTTTGTGTCTGTATTTTTTTCTTTAGGTAAGGTATTTTATTCAACAAGTATCTATTGAGCACTCAGTATGTGCCAGGCACAATGCTAAATGCAGAGTAACCAAAAGGTGAGACGATGAGAAGAGATAAGGGGTAGGGATAGAATGACTAGCTTGAATGAAAACTGATGGTTCAGCAGGGCAGTTGATGTGGGCCAGTTAAGGGACTGGAAGAGCTTGTGCCTTCCCACCACTCAGATAATCCAATTCTTCTACTCCTAATACATGTGTTTTCTTCATCTAATCTGGTACATCGGACAAACTTCACCCTGCAGCCTCCCTAACACTGGTAGTCAAGGAAATATCAAAGCCCTTGAATAGATTGTGTCTGATGTTATAAGACACTTAGAATTCTTCCCAGCATCGCTCATGGATACAAGAGTAGCAGTTGGGAGGTGGGGTTTCCTACATCTATTGACTAACAATAATTCTATAAATGGTCTGTTCATAACATTTGTTCTTTATTGGTTTATTTATATTTTTCTTGTGGATATTAGACATTACTATTTTGTTTGTCATATTTGTTGTGAATATTTTGGTCCAAAGAATTACTTTTAACTTTGTATACGAGTATATGTCTTTCTCTATGTAAAAGTTAAGTTTTTATGTAAACAAATTTATCGGTCTTTTTCTTCTGGGTTTCTTTTCATAAATGGGAGAAACCTCACCTCTCAGAATTTAAAAATATTTTAAATTTTAAATAACTTTAATAATTTTTAAAAAACAGTTTAGGTTTTTAATCTATAAATACTTCGAATTTATTTTTATATGTCTTCTTATTCAACATGTCTAAAATCAAATTCACTTTCTTTACCAGACACCTATTACTTCCAGACCTAGTTTGTAGTATCATCATTCTTTCGGTCACCCAGACTTGAAATTGTGTTGTCATCTGCAACTCATCCTGGTCTCCTGCCTGTCTGTATAACATCACCAGTACCATTGGGAATCAGTGACCAAATCTGCATCTGCTATGATCTGACTTTCAACATTTATCTACCATTGCTCCCCCCTCACAATGTGAATACTCTCACCCAAACAGCCTACTATTTATCATATCCCAGACAAAGCCTACACATGACCACTTTCATACCTTGGCTCATGTTTTTCCTCTGCCTGGACTACCCCATCTCTTCTTGTCACACTTCTAGCTGTCCGTCAAGACCTGCTTCATCTGTCACCTCCGTGAACCTTTCTCTGATCCCTGGGAATAAAAATGATCTTCCCAGGTTGTGAGATCTCACAGCACCTCTTTTCATTTTATGTATGTATGTATGCTTATTTTAACCACTTCAAACCTAGAGAAAAGTTGTAAGGATAGTACAAAAAATATTTTCTGGATATCCTTCACCCAGATTCCTCAGATGTTTACATTGAGTCTTAATTCCCCCCACTCATCATCATCATCCTCATCCTCATCACCATCACCATCATCACCACCATCACCACCATCACCACCATCCTCACCATCACCACCAGCACCACCAGCACCACCATCACCACCATCACCACCATCACCACCATCCTCACCATCACCACCATCACCACCAGCACCACCAGCACCACCAGCACCACCATCACCACCAGCACCACCAGCACCACCAGCACCATCACACACATATTATATTTTTCAGAACCATTTCAGAGTAAATAGCAGACATGATCCCCTTCTATCCCTAAATACTTCAGTGTGTGTTTCCTAAAGATGGGCATCCTCTGATGTAAGTACAGTACAGTTGCCAAAATCTGAAAATTAATATTAAAACAATACTATTATTTCATCTACAGACCTTACTGAGATTTGTTTGTTGTCCGAATAATGTCTGTATAGCAAAAGAAAATCTAAATGATGCATTTTATTCAGTTCCCATGTGTCCCTGCTCTCCTTTAATCTGGAATAGTTCCTGAGTCTTTATTTTTCATGTCACTGAGATATATATATATATCTGTGTGTCATCTAGTATTGATGAATCCCATCACTGGTTACTTTGGTCACTTGATTAAGGTAGTATCTTCCACATTCCTCTACGGTACAGTTATGTTACACTTTGTAATTAAAAAGTGTTTTGGGAGCCGGCTGAGGGGCACGGTGGTTAAGTGCTGGCTTGGGAAGCCAGCGGCCCTGGTTCAGTCCCACATATGAGGGCCAGTGACACTGCCCTAAAAAAAAAGGGGGTTTTGTGGGGGGCCAGCCGAGTGGCACAATGGTTAAGAGCTGGTTTTGGGATGGCAGAGGCCCCGGTTCGGATCCCACATATGAGGGCCAGTGACACTGCTCTCTACAGCTAAGATGGTGAACAACAGCTCCACCTGGAGCTGGGCTGTGCAAGCCCCGGCGACGGTGTAGGCTGCAGCCCCTGCTGCAGTGGGCTGCCATGGGCTACAGTGAGTGGCCGGCAGCCAGCGTGAGCTGCCAATAGCCACGGTGAGCGACATCCAGAGGCCGGCAACCAAACTGCCTCATCTGGGAAGAGCGCAATGACGATACCAACATGGGCCTGTGAAGCAACATCCTCCACAACTAGACTGAAGAACAAAAGGCCAGCAACTTGTCTGTTTCCCTCCCCCGATTCCCCAACACTGTTCCGCTCCCCCAAATCCCCAATAAAATCTTTAAAAAAAAATAAAAAATAAAAAATAAAATAAAGTGTTTTGTGGGGTCGGTCGAGTGGTGTGGTGGTTAAGCGCTGGCTTGGAAAGTCAGCGGCCCCAGTTCGGGTCCCACTTATGAGGGCCAGTGACATTGCCCTCAAAAAAAAAGTGTTTTGTGGGGATGTACTTTGAGCCTGTATAAATATTCTATTATTCTTCAAACTTTCATTCACTGGTTTTTCAACCCATTGATGACTCTCTCTTCCTATAACACTTATTTCATGTTGTAAGAAATATATGTTATATTAAATATATTTAGTATATTTATTATATAAATATATAATGTAATTATATTGAAATTAAAAATATATAGCATATACTTAATATAATGAAATATATGGAATAGATAATACATCATCATGGTTCAAACTTTTTAAAATAAAAAAGGACACAGTGAAAAGTCTTTCTCCCACCTCTGTTCCCCAGATACCTGGTCCCCCTTCTCACAGCCCATCAATACTATTGGTTTGTTGTGTATCCATCCTGGAACATTTTATGCATATGTAGATATATACAGACATATATGTGTATACTTTTATACCTGTTCACCCCAATAGTAGCATAGTATATACGCTGCTCTGTACCTTCCTTTTTTCACTAAAACTATATATTTTGAAGATCATTACATATATATTCCAGCTATCTGTTACTGCATAACAAATCACCTGCAAACTCACTGGCTTAAAATAACAAAAACAAAAAGTGTCATAGTTCTAGGGTTCAGCTAGGCAGTTCTCACTTGGGGTGTCATTCAGTTGGGGTCTGACAGTGCCTGGGTGAAGTCCTCATGAGGCTTGATCACTGATGTATCTGGGGCTAATACAGGCTCTTGGTTGCATCACCTACAAATGACGTCCCCGTGTGTCTCTCCACTTGCTCACAGCACTTATCCTTCTTATTTATTAGTTCTGAAGTGGCTACTTTCTGAACTTTCAATAACTAAATTAAATCTTTGACTTTATTTTCAGCCCATGAAGAAGGAAAATAATGCATTTTGTCACAACACAGCTGAAACCAAGACTTATTCTTGTCTCGGTGTTTGGCTTCCAGGGCTGAGTACTAATCATAGTTTTACAAGGATTTACAAGGATCAATCACATTCATTTCCTATTGAGAGAGATGGATCAAAAACAGGCACATCCATTATAACACGGAGAGCTGTACTTATTAGTCATGTTTTGAACATTGCAGAGGACCTGACTGGGACACTGGCTTGTATGACGAGGGGAGTGCGACCGTCAGAGAGCTGCTTACTGAGCTGTATGGCCGAGCTGGGGAGATCCGTCACTGGGGCCTGATCCGGTGCATCTCTGGGATCCTAAGGAAGAAGGTGGAGGCTCTTGATGAGGTGCTGTGAGTTCTTCCTGCATCTTCACCAAACCTAAGGGGGCTGCTTTCTCAGAATGCGTTTATGTCATATTTTTTAAAGAAGCCACAGCCTCTAATCACTTGAGAGGTTGTCTTTCCTACATAAAGTTTCCAATATTCAGTTAGTTTTCTGAAAGTGAAGTATACAGTACTGAAGCACATAAACTGTAGACTTACGGAGTGTTAGAAACTATATGAATTCTAGATCTTAAGAGTGAATATACACGAGGCCAAACATTCCTACCTCTTAGGAGATAAAATGCTTCATGGTCCCTTCTTAGAAATTGCTCTTTTCGGATCTCCACAGTATTTCCTGGGAAAGGGAGTTTGGTGTGTCATTAAGTTAAGGGGGAGCAAAGGTTTGCAGGCAGAGAAGAGTCATGTTCATGGAAATCTGTGCTGTTGTGCTGTGTTCCTAGGCCTGCACAGACCTGCTCTCCCACCAGAAGCATTTGACAGTGGGACTCCCTCCAGAACCTCGAGAGAAGACCATCTCTGCGTGAGTATGGTTCCGACTGGCGTTCATCAAGGAGCGGTGTGAGCTGCCCTAGCCTGTTACTGGGTGCTAATGTCTTACATGTGTGAGCTTCTGGCAGAGACACTTGGCATGAGCATGCGACCATGACAGGGCAGAGTAAAAGAAAGAGGAGACTCAGCGAATAGTGCTCAAATGTATTCTGTTTTTGCTTTTTTGTTGTTTTGTTTTTTTTGTTTTTTTGTTTTTGTTTTTTTCTTGTGGGCTTTCCCAAACCGCCCTTTCAAAACAATATGAAACAAAACAAAAACTAGGGCAACTGGAATTAGTACCCACAGAAAATCAGCTATTCTTTGCACTTTGTTCCAGAGCTCTCTCCATAGGCCTTTTCTCCCTTTGTGTGTGTGTCTCTGTGTAGTCATAGTCTGATGTACTAGGGCTGAGGGTCTCAACATTTGAACTTTGGGGGATACAATTCAACCAGTTACACCTTGCTCATGGCAAACAGAACCTTTTATCACAAATCAGATCAATTTTGTGACTACAGGCACACCTTGGAGATACTGTGGGTTCTGTTCCAGACCACCGCAATAAATTGAATATTACAATACAGTGAATCACATGAATTTTTGGTTTTCTAGTGCATATAGCAGTTATCTTTAAGTTTATGGTAGTATATTAAGTGTGCAAGCACATTATGTCTATAAAATTAAGGTACATACCATAATTAAAATACTTTATTGCTAAAAATGCTGACCATCATCTTAGCCTCCAGCAACTCATAATCTTTGTGCTGGTGGAGGGTCTGCCTAGATGTTGATGAAAATACAACATCTGCAAAGCACAATAAAGTGAAGTGCAATAAAATGAGGTGTGCCTTACTGTGGGTAGTCCCAAAGAAGATGGTATGGTCCATGCCCCATGTTCCCAGAGTGGTTAGTATCAAGAGCAAAATCAAAAGTGTGGGAGGAGGTTGGCATCTCTCTCTCTCTCTCTCTCTCTCTGTAAAGTGATGAAACTATTGAAAAATTGGTACAAGTCTATAAGATGTGATTGTAAAGTAATAAAATGGTTTCCAACAGGCACAGCTTAAACTTAGTTTACTACTTTCTAGCCATAATAGTTATTTGTGAAGTGTTCAGAATTCACCATGAAAGCCTAGTGCAGAAGGACACCATAGATGAGTGAGTTCTAAGCAAGGTTTTGAAGGAGAAGGGCAGTCAAGGTTGAGAAGGAGAAAGCAGGGCTCTGTTGAGTTGATAGGTCCCAGAGTGGTTTGGGAGACAATGAACTTGGAAGACTGAAAGAGCCAGCATGCTACCAGAAATGGTGAAATGTTGAGGTGGTGACTTGAACTCGGAGGACCTTTTTTATGTTCTCGACACATGTAGGTGTCAGGAGTTGCAAAATTTGTCTTTCTTTACTCTTCCTCCTCAGACCTCTGCCCTATGAAGCTCTCACTCAGCTGATAGATGAGGCCAGCGAAGGGGACATGAACATTTCAATCCTGACACAGGTGAGCAGAGTTATAAAGCCTAATCTGACGGTTGATATTTTAAAGTTTGTTTACCATGGATCTGACAATTGACCACCAAATAGGCCTTGTGGGCCCTGTGCCATAATTGTCTCTCTCCATTCTGTGCACAGGAAATACTGGTATATCTAGCCATGTATATGCGAACCCAGCCTGGTCTCTTTGCCGAAATGTTTCGACTTCGAATTGGTCTGATCATACAAGTTATGGCGACAGAGCTGGCCCAGTCCCTCCGATGCTCAGGTATTCAACGTAGGAAGCATTTGAGGCAGAATCTGCTTTGAATGTAAGCGTGCTGAGTGTGGGATCAGGAGGGAAAGGAAGCTAAAACCTTTTTATCTGTAGCTCAGAAGCTGCATATAGCAATCTTGTTTCCAGGTTAGTCAATCTCTATTTGTACAAGTGAAGGGACTGATGGTATGACAAATTTAATTAGTTCTGCAACTTCAAAACTCCGCCACTTGGGGGCTCTGCACTGCCAATGATTACATTCCTCCTGACATCCCGCTGGAGTGTGAAAGCCTGGGCTCAAGTCAGCCAGTGCAGCTTCCGGGCATGAGGCTCCTGCTCTCTCTGGAGCTGGAGAGCAGAACTGTATAAAGTGGGAAGGGGCAAAAGGGGACCCCATGGATGACTGTTTTTCCCATTTGACATGAATGGCAAAATAATGGGAGATGGACATTTCAAACGAAATCAAAATCATAGTTGCAAAACCCAGTTTTTAACTGAGCTGTGAACAAGTGCCTAAATTTACTGGTTTGATCCAACATAAATTACATGAGATAATTTATATTTAAATAACCCTTTAAAGGAAGAGAACTAATGATTATTTTATACTTACCATATGGCAGGCACTGTGCTTTTTGCTTTGTATTTACACATATTATCTCATTTAATCCTGATAACAACCCTCTGGAGAAACTATTTTTGTCCCACTTTTACCAATGAGAAAATTGAGACTCAGAGAGGTTAAAAAAACTTGCCCAAAGTTATACAGCTGGTAAATAGTGGAAATTGAGTCCAAGTTGGCCCGATTCCAACTGATGTCCGGTTCAGCACCATATATATATATTCTCTAATTCTGATATCAAGGGATATTTTACGAGGGTCTGATTATTCAATGAGGGATGAACCCCCAAACATTGTTCACTTTTCTCTAATTACCTGTTATGGATCTTTTTTCCTGTGCATTCATCAAAAGCATAGTAGTTTCTTTCTTATAGGATAGTCAAGATCCCTAGGTCTGATATTCAAGACCCTCAACAGTCTGTCCTCTACCCCCTACTTCAACAGTACTTCCCACTAATTTTACACATCCCTCATTGGGCACTGAGTACAGCCATGTTTTATTGTTGCTTATCTTGTTTACATGTCCTTTCTCTCCCAAGTAATTGGTCAGCCTCTCAAAGTCAAGTACCATGTTGTACATATTTGTGCTAACATTGCTTAAAATCATGATCTACATGTAGTAAACTCTTTTTTCTTTTTTTGAGGGCAGTGTCACTGGCCCTCATATGTGGGACCCGAACCGGGGCCACTGTGTAGTAAACTCTTAATAAGTGTCTAATGTTGATGAGCAAGTTCAAGTTATCCTCTTGATATTCTTCATAATTTCATAGATTCACATCTATTCTCTCTATTTTTTTTAAAGATTTTATTGGGGAATTGGGGAAGGGAACAGTGTTGGGGAATTGGGGAAGGGGAACAGCCAAGTTGTCCTTCAATCTTAGTTGTGGAGGGCGCAGCTAGCTCAGCTCCAAGTCCAGTCGCCATCTGGCTGCCCATCGGCAGCTCACGGCTGCTCTGCTCAAGGTGCCGTGTTCAATCTTAGCTGCAGGTGGGCGTAGCCCACCATCCCTTGCAGGAGTTGAACTGGCAACTGTGTTGTTAGGAGCACGTGCTCTCACCAGCTGAGCCATCCTGCCACCTGTTGACAGCTCAGTGGCAGCTCAGCTTGGGCACAGCTCACTGGCCTATGTGGGAATTGAACCGGAAATCCTGTTGCTCAGAGCACTCTTAACCAACTGAGCCACTCCGCCGGCCCTATTCTCTTTTAAGTCTCTGTATTTCCAGACTGAGAAGTTTTGGATATCTTAGTTCATCTGGATATATACATTCATTGCCTTTCTGAGTGGCTTCCAGTTCTGTTGTTCTCCTTTCATCCTCCCCACCATCAAATAAAGGACCTACTGAGTACCTTAATGGTGTGGAGGGAGTTGAAGAAGAAACCAAGGAACTGGTTAATCTGTGAACTGGACAGTCCATCCTTAAATTATTAAAAATCGATTGCAGGGCCGGCTGAGTGGCGTGGTGGTTGGGAGCTGGCTTGGGACACCATCGGCCCTGGTTCGGTCCCACATATGAGGGTCAGTGACACTGCCCTCTTAAAAAAAAATAGATTGCAGTCTCAATACCTAGGTGCTAGAAATTTAGTTTGTAATTCCGTTCTTCCAATCAAGTGGCTCAGAAAGTCTAAGCAAGAAAGAAATAGAGAGAAATAGGGTGGCGATGGCAGGCCAGTTAGAGACCTCTCTGCCCTAACATCTCTGCTGACTAGCTGAAGAAGCCACAGACGGCCTGATGAATCTCAGTCCTTCCGCCATGAAGAGCCTCCTGCATCACATTCTCAGTGGAAAGGAGTTCGGAGTAGAACGAAGTGGTAAGGCTGAATAACTGCACTTCCATTCTAGAGTGCTTGTTGGTTTTTTTAAGATTTTATTGGGGAATTGGGGGAGGGGACCAGCCAAGTTGTTGTTTTTGAATCTTCATTGTGGAGGGCGCCAGTAGCCATCTGGCTTCCCGTCAGCAGCTCGTGGGCTCAAGGTGCCAAGTTCAGTCTTAGTTGTGGGTGGGTGTAGCCACCATCCCATGCGGGAGTCGAACCGGCAGCCTTGTTGTTAAGAATGCACGCCCTGTCCTCTGAGCCATCCGGGCGGGAGCTCAGCTCAAGGTGCCAAATTCAATCTTTTAGTTGCGGGTGGGCCATGCCCACCATCGAACAGGCAATCTTGTTGTTACACCAGCTGAGCCATCCTGCCACCTGTTGGCAGCTCAGCGACAGCTCAGCTAGGGCGCAGCGTTCACTGGCCCATGTGGGAACCAAACCAGCGGCCCTGTTGCTCAGAGCACGCGCTCTAAGCCAACTCTTAACCAACTGAGCCACTCGGCTGGCCTTTAGAGTGCTTGTTTCAGTGGCTCATTGATTTTCATACGTTTTCTATCAAAGGAACTTCCTCACCCCCAAAATAACTAGAACCCTAATATATGAACCAGTTAAAAGCAAAGCTGTTTTCTGGAACAGATCTGGAAACCACTGTATGTCTCCTTCTTCCTTAAGTGGTAATATCAACTAAGTGGATTACTATCATGTTTTGTTTTGAACTGTTTTATCCATTCCCTTGAATTATCCTAAGTGTAAGTCTCTACTTTAGGACAACAAAACAACCCATGTCATCTGAAACTTGTATTCCAGTTGGCAATAATTTAGTGGCGCTTACAGTGGTGTGTGTGCACGCACGTGCACGTGTTGTGTGTGTCTAGCTGCTACACTACTTCTGATGTATCCTTTCACCTTTAAATTCAAACAAACACATCTAGGGGCCCACCACAAATTAATCTTCCCCCTGCACTTGGTGATTGGCAGTGGTATTTGGTATAGAGTATCTAAAACACCAGAGTCAATGAAAAGGGTTCTCTCATGCTCAACTTCTAGGCTTAGAACTAAATATATAGTGTCAGGTGGATGGATGCCAGACCTCAGAGTGGTAAAAGGAAGTTATAAAGCCTTACTGTGCAGCTGGGGGCCTGGCTAAAATGCAGACTTTGATTCTGGAGGTCTGGAGTGGGGCCTGCGATTCTACTAACAAGCTCAAGTGATATTGATGCTGCTTGTCCATGGCACACACTTTGAAGAGTAAGGTTATAGTTGTTTGTTTTATTAACGTAAAAGGAGGACATACATCTAAGTCTTTTAAATGTGGCAGAGAAAAAAATTTGAACCTGATTATCCTCTCTATCTTTAATGTGTCATGCTATGTAGTGCGCCCCAGTGATTCCAATCCCAGCCCCGCTATTTCTATCCACGAAATTGGTGCTGTTGGAGCGACTAAAACTGAACGAACTGGGATCACACAGTTAAAAACTGAGATAAAGCAGGTAAGATACTACTTGGGAGATTAGCTGAGATATTGGCATGTTTAAGAACATTCTTTTGGAATCAGACTGTTCAGATTATGGATTTTGTTTCACATTCTCAGTTTAATTGGAGCCATATGTTTTTCAAATGGAATTTCATAGACTGTCTGTCTCAACTGAGAGTCAGGTGAAAGAACTAGGGTCCTTTAACATACTTTAACCTGCCTTTCAGTCTACATAACATGCATGAGCTTATGGTCTTTGTACAAATAAGATGACAAACCATAGACTAGCTTGTTTGATTCTCCTTTATAGCAATCATTTTGTCGATAGCTTTCCTTTTTCTGGACCGAGCTATTTTGCTAATTTTAGGAGAAAAATCATTTGTTTCTGATAGCAAGAGATTACAACCCAGAGTTCCTCTTGTTATGATTAACATGTCACTTTGGAATTAATTTTCCTTATGAAACTAGACTTAGATTTCTTACTTTTAAGAACAGATACTAGAGAGAATACAAGATTAACTGAAGGTCTTTTTTGAAAATCGGTTTTCAGATATTGTCCCGAAATTATTTTTATAATTGTCTTGATAGAGGTATATGAAAGGTGTTGTGGACAAACAGAGTAAAAGCATTTAAATTAGCCTGGGAGTTGGTGGGAGTCAGCAAACATCACATTGTAGCCTTTTGCTCACTTTTCCCTACAGATGAGAGTAGATGAGTTACTGTTATACAAAGAAAGACTTAACACCAACTTCTAAAGCTTCTTTCAGAACTCGGGGAAATCATGTGATTTTTTTTTTTTTGAGGGTAGTGTGGGGCCCTCATAGGTGGGACCCGAACCGGGGCCGCTGGCTTCTCAAGCCAGCGCTTAACCACTGCGCCACTGAGCCGGCCCTGAAATCATGTGATTTTTAAAGTCCAAGTTGAGAAGGTACTAATTTGGTCTCTCCTAGAACTTTTTATGAAAAGCTTAAAACTTCTCCTGCTGCTTTCAAGATAGACTTATGGTAGCTTGCACTATTAAAGCTCATCCAGAAAAGGAGAGGCAAGATAGAAATTCTTTCTAGGAGTCCATTTAGGAAAAGAATGAGCCAATGCTTGAAGTTTAATTCGAAGTACACTTAATTTGAGTACACTTTTCAGCCACCCTTTCATGTTTATATTATGCAATGGAATAAGAATGGGCCTTATGATAGAAAAATGTTGACTTTACAGGTTTTTTTCCCAGATATAATTAGGATAATCTGAACATTTTCTATCTGAAAAGTGAAAGAACTACATTTCATACTGAAGAGTTAAACTGACGTTGTTGGTAAATCTTGTTCGGGTTGAAAGATTGTTTATAGTCACTCAATAATAACTACAAGTTCATTGTGTATTTAGAACTTGAAGTCCATGTTCCCAGCTAGATTAATAGGATCTTAAGGACTTGACCCAGCTATATCATTTCATTCATTTTTTACAGGTGTATATATTCACTACCTATAGGACTTAGAAAAAGCCAAAATCATTAAGACTCATTTAGACAATTGAGAACCCTATTTTCATTCCTTTCTTATTTCTAAATATTGATTTCCATCCTCACCTGCCTGTCTGGTATTTTGTATTGTTTTAAGCCCTTTTCCCTACCACTCATCAGTGCCCCCTTTTCTGATTATGGAAAAATATTTTTAAGGTAGTTTTATGTATTTTACCCTTTACTATGACTTCTAGAATAAGGTTATTTCATCAACTTTTTAAATGATAGCATGCTGGCTAAGTTACTCGAATCGTTGTAATTTTACTGTACTAATAACTTAAAAACACAAATAATGGTTGCCTTGCCTCATGTCTTTTAAAATTGTATTTTCTCTTTTTTATTTTCATAGTCCAATGGTGGCCATACCCTGGGTGTAGATTTGATGTCATCATCTTTTCTGGTAACTGCTGTTATCTTGTATTATATACCATTCACAAGTGCTTTGAATATCCTGTTATATAAATTATGACATATACTAATTGAAAAGAAAAACAAAATGAATTAAGAACTAAAATAAATATAAATCAACTTCATGTATGGGAGTGAAATCTTCCCATTTTTTTCCCAAAAAGGCAAGGAAGGGTGTTCAAGCTCCTCCTTTTTTTCTGTTTCAGAAAACAAAACTCAGTTTCATAAGTATTTGTTAAGTATCTGATATTCATTTATTCTTCAACTAATATAATTAATCACATGCCTACTGTGCACCAGGCACTGTACTAGACAAACTCGGCATTCCGGGAACTTCTTAGAAATGTAAAATCTTGGTCCCCACCCTAGGTCTACTGAATCAGAGAGATTTCTAGGTGATTCTCATGCACTTTTGATAACCACGGGGTTAGCTATCCTTCTGTTAATTCATGTAGTAAATACTAAATGAGTGCCAATTTTATGCTAGGCACAGGAAATACACTAGTGCACAAGACAGATGTGGTCCTTGCCCTCATGAAGCTTACAGCTTTGGAAGACTGAGCTCTGGTTAAATTTCCTTGGTTTAAATCAATGATTCATAATGGTCTGTGATTTCAAATCTCTTAGGCTCAAGAGATTAAGGCCACATGACAACCAAACAAAAAATGGAAAACTATTGGAAATAATCTTGACATTTCTGTTGACCTTAACCAAATACCCTGTAATGAATTAGTAGAGTAAGATTTCGCCAACTCTGTCATATTCAAATTAATAAAGGAGAACAGAGGCATAGAGGAGAAGTTAATCTAAAAACTGAAAACTATTGATATTTGATTGTGTAAAATAGCCTGAATACACTTTGTGGGTTGACCCCACTATCAGCAGCCTAGGATCTTTTTTTCTTAACTAAAGTTTATTGGGGTGACAATGGTTTGTTAAGTTACATAGGTTTCAGGTGTACAATTCTTTAATACATCATCTATATATCACATTGTGTGTTCACCACCCAGGGTCAGTTCATCCATCACTATATATTTGATCCCTTTTACCCTCATCTACCACCCTCTCTCTTACCCCATGGTAACCACTAGACTATTGTCTGTGTCTATGAATTTTAGTTTATTTGTTTGTCTTGTTCCTTTGTTGCTTTCAGTTTTATATCCCACATATCTGTGAAGTCATATGGTTCTTGACTTTTTCTGTATGATATATTTCACTTAGCATAATAACCTCATGATGCATCCATGTTGTCGCAAATAGCACAATTTCATCTTTTCTTACAGCAGAACAGTATTCCATTCTGTATATATACCACATCTTCTTTATCCAATCATCTATCGAAGGACACTGGCTGTTTCCATGTCTTGGCCACCATAAATAAAGCTGCAATGAACATCGGAGCACATAGATCTTTACGGATAAATGTTTTCAGATTTTTGGGGTAGATACCCAGGAGAGGGATTGCTGGGTCATATGGTAATTCTATTTTTAATTTCTTGAGGAACCTCTACACTGCCTTCCATAGCAGCTGCATCAATCTGCATTCCCACCAGCAGTATATGAGGGTTCCTTTTTCTCCACAGCCTCTCCAACACTTATTATTAGTCTTGTTGATGACAGCCATTCTGACAGGTGTGAGGTGGTATCTCATTGTGGTTTTGATTTGCTTTTCCCTAATAGCTAGTGAAGTTGAGCATTTCTTCATGTATCTGTTGGCCGTTTGTATGTCTTCTTGGGAGAAGTGTCTGTTCAGGTCATCTGCTTATATCCCATAAGCTTTGATATGTTGGGTTTTCATTAAACTGAGAATGTTTTATAATTTTCCTTGTGATTTCTTCCTTATCCCACTAGTTATTTAGGGATGTGTTGTCTAATTTGCACATATTTATAAATTCCCTGCCCAGGTTTATTTCCCTAATTTCCTTCTGTTATTGATTTCTAATTTGATGTCATTGTAGTCAGAGAACGTGTTTTCTCTGGTTTCAGTTCTTTCAAATTGATTGAGGCTTGTGTTATAGCCCATGAGAGCAACAAACTAAGCCATAGACCAAGTGCAAGTTTAACAGAGGACCAGAGAAAGAGACAGCTAAAAACCTTTCATATCATTGGTATTTTTATGGCTGTTCTTATGTATCACTAGATTGCTTTCTAAAAGGATTGCACCAGTTTATATTGCTGCTAGCTACTCATAAGTCTACTAGCTTCACTGTAACCTGTTTATCTTGGGTGTTACACCTAATATGTGGTATAATTCTGCACAGTGTGTTTCTTATTCACTGTACTATAATACTTTATCAGAGGAACAGAGATAACTTTTGATTTATATTCTTTTCTCTCCTTTTCTCCCAAGTCACCTGGAAATTCTGTCACTGCAAGTAGTGGCTTATTTCCTAGTGCACATGATGAACAGATATGTACAGATAATCGTCAAGGTCAATGGCAACGCCGAAGAAGGTTGGATGGAGCACTGAACAGAGTCCCAATTGGATTTTATCAAAAAGTATGGAAAGTTTTACAGAAGGTGAGCATAACACATTGTAGATGTCTCTTTATTTTCCACTTTGGAATCCTCATTCTTCTTGGCTGAAATATAACAGGACCGTGACATCACAGCAATTATATAGAAGTCATATGCTGACATGGACAAAACCTTGAAGAAAACATAAAAGCAAAATAGTTAATTTGTTATTTTGACATTATTGATAATAGTGTCTTTCAACTGTTCTTTTTCTGTTTAAAGATTTTATTGGGGAATTGGGGAAGGGCAACAGCGTTGGGGAATTGGGGAAGAGGAACAGACAAGTTGCTGTATTTTTGTTCTTCAGTCTAGTTGTGGAGTACATTGCTTCACTGGCCCATGTTGGTATTGTCATTGTGTTCTTCCCGGGTGAGGCAGATCAGTTGCCAGCCTGTGGACGGCCGATCACAGGGGCTATTGGCAGCTCACGCTGGCTGCCGGCCACTCACTGTAGCCTATGGCAGCCACTGCTGCAGGGGCTGCAGCTATGCCGTCCTGGGGACTCACAGCAGCCCAGCTCCAGGTGGAGCTGTTGTTCACCATCTTAGCTGTAGGGGGCAGTGTCACTGGCCCTCATATGTGGGATCCGAACCGGGGCCGCTGGCTTCCCAAAACCAGCTCTTAACCAATGAGCCACTCGGCTGGCCCTCAACTGTTCTTCTAATAGTGTTGTTTATAAATTAGATTTCAAACATCATCACATCCCTGCTTTTGGCCACAGTAGGACATTGTGGAACATTGGCTGCTAATCAGTGAGTTCGGTGATAAAGAGCTTATGTTCTCTGTAGCCATTGTAGAGTGCAAATGTTATTTGTAGCAATGTGCTGTTGATAACCAAATGTCACTGTAGTCTGTGGCATCTAGGGAATTTGTATAAGAAGCTTTTACCCATATGTTTTCCTGGATGAAAACGACTAAATAAATGCGAAGTCCTAATGATGTTAATAGTCCAAAGACTATGTTGATGTGACCAATTTTGTTTTTCTTTCAAAGGCTTAGTTTGCCAAAGACTTTTAAGGGGACATCACACCATTATGATTGTAACAGATATAGAAGGTCAAGGAGACCCTTTACTCATTCATAGGTCTCATTGATAGTGTCTTCAGTAGCACTTTCTGCTTCATTGCCCTTGACAAGAACCTGAAGAATATTTGATCCAGGACTTCAAAACCTTTAGTTATGTTTCTCCCCTTGGCACACAAATATTCTTCCGGGGACAGAATCAGGTGGTCTCCTGGAAAGGTAGAAGTTGATTCCTCAGACTATCAGCTCCGTTCAAATAGTATCTTCCAATCTACCTTGTACAGCACAGCGGTGACATTATGTACTCTGTTCTGTTACGCCTGGGTTATGGCTATTCAGTTTCACCAAGGTGTTTAATCTGTAATTAGCTATAACGCAAGGCCAAAATGTGTAATGGTAAAGGTGTAAAACCACAAGAGAAGGAAGTTTTCAGTCTGAATAGGAAGATTGGGTGTTTTGTGGCAGAATCAAAACCTGGATTTGGAATCCTGATCTGAGAGGGAAAGGAAATGCCCTCTGTTTTTTCTTTTTTTTAAATATTTTATTGGGGAATTGGAGGGGAACAGTGCTGGGATATTGGGGAAGGGGACCAGCCAAGTTGTTGTTCTTCAATCTTAGTTGTGGAGGGTGCCAGTCGCCATCCGGCTTCCCGTTTGGCAGCTCGTGGCCTCTATGCTCAAGGTGTCAAGTTCAGTCTTAGTTGCGGGTGGGAGTAGCCCAGCACTGAACAGGCAGTCTTGTTACACTAGCTGAGCCATCCTGCCACCTGTTGGCAGCTCAGCGACAGCTCAGCTTGGGCACAGCATTCACTGGCCCATGTGGGAATCGAACCAGCAGCCCTGTTGCTCAGAGCACACGCTCTAAGCCAACTCTTAACCAACTGAAGCACTCAGCCGGCCCCTGCCCTCTGTTTTTTTCATTCCATTCTCTCAGAGTATGAATGTAACATAATCACTTTGCACACATGTTTAAAGGTGGTAATTCTCTGTGTGAAGAGTGCTATTTGGCATAAGGAACATGGGATGGAAGTTGGGTTGAAATCTTTATCTGGTTTAATATATCATGTTTTGCTTTATTTGAAACCTAAAATGGCAAGTCAGTAATTGCCATTGCTGTGTAATAACTGAGTTGATGGTGAGGGGGAAGATGAAATATTATTAATTCATAAAGTATTTCTTGAGCACCTGCTGTGCACTAGGCAAAGAAGAAAACAGACAAGAGTCTCTCACCTTGTGGGACTTACATGCTACTAGGGAGAGACCAACAATAAATACCATACAGAATGTTAAAAGATGACAAGTACTACAGAGGAAGAGTAGGGAGAGGGATCAGGAGCGCTGATGGGATGCTTAAATAGAAAGTGAAGTAACTGTGCATGTCCGATAAATGCCTGTTTGTGTTGGCTCTGGGAGCAAGCATGGCATCCTTCCGGCAGCCTCCGAATCTCTGGGGCCAGTCTCTCCTTCAGGTCGCCCTTCCCTGCTGTTGCACTGCCCCAAGTAATCACAACCCCTTGGCCAGGACACTTGAGCTACGGGGCCTTTCACTGGCCTGTGATGGCTTAGCGTCTGTCCCGTGTCTCCTTACAGCCTCCCAGTTGTCCGCATGTCCTTGGTGACAACATGTTTTTGCTGTTTTGCAGTGTCATGGACTCTCTGTGGAAGGTTTTGTTCTTCCTTCTTCAACCACTAGAGAGGTGAGATTCTGTGTCTTTCCCATTTATGCACTTCATAGTTGTCTGGCTAAAGTATTTCAGTGGTCGCTTTTCACAATAGCAGATCGATGCTTTTATGAATGAGCTGAACATGAAATGCATTTAAAGAAAGGAGAGAGTCTTTTAAAAAATAGAACAGGAATATTAGAGAATAATTAGGCATCATGTTAATTATATAGGGACAGCTTCTTTTAATGGTTTATTAAGTGTGGCTGATTTATGTGAGCGTTGCCAGAGTTGGCGAGGGCAGACAAGATAGAACTCTAAGAATGAGTGACGTCTCATGTCCCCATCCTTCTCATCCCCACCAGTCTGTAGCCTGACGCTGATAGACTATTAGATCATAAACCAGTGGTCTTTAGCTGACTATAGTGGGTTAAAGTCTCCGGGGATGGGGCCTGAGCATCTGTCCTTAAAAAGAGTCCTTAGAATGATTCTGATATATAACCATGGTTGGAAAAACATTGCCGTAGACAACAGACAGAGACTATCACGTGCTTTCATATTTTGCTTTTTGCCTAATTACATGGAAATTTTAAAGAAATAGCTTTTATGCAAAATCAACAAAGGAGCTAGAATTAGCAAGCTAGGAATAGTAAGATTGTACGGTAGAAAATTCTTGAAAACAGTGGAATTCTTACAGAGAATGGCCGGAGAGGTGGGTACAGAAAGCTAATGCTTCAGAGCTCTGCTCTTGCCTTTAGGCCTCTCTAGTAAAGAACACCGTGTCCTCTATTTGTCTTTTCTCTGCGTTTAAGCAAGGTTGAAATGTTCCTGGAATTGATAATAATACATACCTAAATGCTACCTTTAAGAGTCTTCAAAGCACCTTCACACATTATTTCATTTGACCTTCAACACAACTATATGAGATAGCTAGGAGGGGATTCTAGTTCCTGATTTACGGATAAGAAAACAAACCTATTGTAGAGAGATGAATTCTCCGAGCTCATAGTAACTACAAAGACAGGACTTGAAACCAGGTCCTTAGACTCCAAATCTACATTGCCACTCTAAGCTATACACGCAATAGAATTTTACCAAAAATTATGCCTCAATCTCTTCACCCAAATTCTATTTCTGGGAGTTCATCCTAATGAAATAATTCAACAGAGGGGTAAAAAGCCTTATGTGTGAGTGTTTATAGCAGCATTAGTCACAAGCATAAAACTGGAAGTAACCTAAACATGGGAATGGTTGTGTAAATAATGGCATTGACACTTTTATGACTCTTGGTAGGCATTGCCAGATTGCCTTCCCAGAAGACTGGGCCAACTTTCTCAGTGACTTTAAAGGGGGCTGCAGCTGCCTCTTGGCTACACTGCTTTTACTGCCTTTCAGAATAGGTGATTGATGCCTCCTGGATGATGGGCTCTTCAGAAGTGATTTTCTTTTTCTCCCTCACAGATGACTCCAGGCGAGATTAAATTCTCTGTTCATGTGGAGTCTGTCCTAAACCGTGTGCCTCAGCCAGAGTACCGCCAGCTTCTGGTTGAAGCCATCCTTGTCCTCACCATGATGGCAGATATTGAAATTCACAGTATTGGAAGCATCATTGCTGTGGAAAAAATTGTGCATATTGCCAATGATTTGTTCCTTCAAGAACAGGTAGGCTCGGGCTGGCCAAGTGGCGTGGTGGTTAAGCGCTGGCTTGGGACACCAGCGGCCCCGGTTCGGTCCCACATATGAGGGCCAGTGACACTGCCCTCAAAAAAAAAAAGAACAGGTAGGCTAACCTGTTGTTTTCTGTAAGGGGAATGTCCGACACTCACCTGACTGCATTCAGAGCTTGTCATGAAGCTGAGGTCATTTTCTTGTGCCCTCTTCCTCATAGCTCTTTTCTGGGCCCCCTTTGGAGTAGCTCTGAGCTCAGTTTGCAAAGGCTGTGAGGCGAGCCCTGTCTTTCACCTTGTGTTTTGGGGTTGGGTTAGATGGTAAAGTTGCTGGGAACTCAGGAGGCTTTTATGCTTTTCATTATACTTCAAACTTCTTATCATACTACTTTTTGTAGTAATAGAACTTAATAAGAGATTATTGGATATCATATTTTTTTCTGTGCTATTAAGGAAATGAGGTTTGGTTTTTTAGTTTAGTTTAGTTTTGTTTTGCTTTCGTTACTTACCTATAGGAAAATATTAAAATGAAACTTTTTTTTTCTCTTTTTTTCTTATTCTTTTATTGTGAAATAAACTTTTTTTAAATTAGTTTCAGATGTACCACACAGTGCAATAGTTATACTTTTTACCCCCCAAAGTGACAACCCCCTCCTCCAGTTCGCCACCCCACTCCTCCCCCCCATATGATACATATCTATTACAATTCCTTTGATTCCCTTCCACAGTATACTCCACATCCCGTGACTATCTATATATTCAGTTACAGTTGGCATACAGTATTATACAACACCAGCTTCAGGTGTACAGGGCAGTGATCAAACCTCTACTCCATCCATGAAGTGGTCTCCCAAACAAGACATGTGACCATCTGACATGCTGCAAAATTTTTACATTTAAAGTGCAACTTTTTTTTTTTGAGGGCAGTGTCACTGGCCCTCATATGTGGGATCCGAACCGGGGCCGCTGGCCTCCCAATTCAGCGCCTAACCACTGCGCCACTCGGCCGGCCCTAAAGTGAAACTTTTAATTCTACATTTTTCTCATTTTCCTAATAAACCTTCTTCCAGGAAATCAGCCCCATTTTAAAAATGTAAACTATTTATTGAAAGCTTTCCAAATATTTCCTAAATTAAATATGGGAACATAAGGTGAAGGGCAGGCACTGTTTTCAGTAGGAAAATCTCCAAAACATGTAATAGGTGATGCAGAAGAAATGAAAAGTATCCAGGATTTTCCAAGCAGTTGGTCAGTTCATGTATCAGAAAATGTGACCCCTTTTAGACATAGACTCTCACTTGGAAAGCTTATGGTCTGTTTGAATTCAGTCACTTGGAAAGGAATAGTGTCCAAACACAACAGAATGCTAGCCACAGCTGAAATCAGCAGTAAGACTCTGACCAAAGTCCTTCTAGGGTGATTTGTAAGCATCGACATTTGCATTTTAATAGGCACAGCTCATTTAATTAACAATTATATTTTGCTTTCAAAAATTCTAAACAATCTTTTGAAGATAATTTCATATGATTTGGGAATTTAGTGGAGAATGCATGTGTAGAAACTCATATGCACTGCTTTGTGCAGAACCCTGAGCCCTCCCTGGCTAAGCAGCCTAAGATCCAGCGTGTTGGTGATGGGAGGAGGCTCTGACTTGTCCTAATGAGTGTCACTAGTAGTGGTAATTTCTCCTTTCCCCTGTGTTCTCCCACCCTTACAAACCAAACAGAAAACCCTCGGTGCAGATGATATCATGTTGGCAAAGGATCCCGCGTCTGGCATCTGTACTCTTCTGTATGACAGTGCACCCAGTGGCCGATTTGGCACCATGACCTACCTGTCCAGGGCCGCTGCCACCTACGTGCAGGAGTTCCTGCCGCACAGCATCTGTGCCATGCAGTGAGGCCTTGGGGCCTGGCCCCTGGGAGCTTTGGACAGCTGCTTCCGTCCTGCGTTGACTGCATGAAAGTCTTCACTCCAGCCTGCCCCACTGCGACCCATCACTCCCAAGAAGAGTGAACTTTGCTGATGAACTAGCTGCTGTAGAAGAAGTGAGCCCTTGCCCAGCGGCGTATGCACTGTGGGCTCATAACAGTGCGCATGAGTCTTTGTTCTCTAGATCTGTGATAAACTTAGTTTCCTAACTCTGTGTGGGGAGCAGGTATTAACAATAACGGATTCCTAAAGTTTGGTCTTTCTTCTGTGAATAAGTGGCAGGTGCTTTGGGACATGATTTCAAGTGAGCAAAACCCTGAATCCTTGCGTTTTGGCTGCTGTAACTGGAAATCTGGATTCTAAGTGCCTTTTCTTGGAAGAGAGAGAAGTAGGTTGTGTCTTTCTCGTTTGCTCACATGTCACCTCACCCTGAGTGATGAACTTTCCATGTAGGATTACTGTCTCCACTTTTGCCTTTTCTGTATCTGTCCCTTTGGTAAAACACCCAGAAATGCAGGTACAGTGTGTCTACTTCAGGATTGTGTATTAACACTTGAAATCACTTTTTATAAAGATTGCTGGTACTGAGAGCTGTATTCGTACCAGAAAATGCAGACTAACCCAGCCAGGAACCCAAGTGCAGAGAGGAAGGGGGCAGAAGAGAACGTGCCTGGGAGCACTGACAGTGACGGAAGCCTCTGGCTTTCCTCACCGACGCTCACCTATCACTTTCCTCAGTCGTGGGCACTCACCCTCATGACATCATCTACTTCCGATTACCTGCAGAAAAGCTCCCTGCTCCAAGTACCATAACACTGGGCATTAAGACTTCAACATATGCATTTGAGAGGCACACATTCAGTCCATAGCACTTTCCTTGTCCTGGTTTATGTGGAAACTCTACTGATTTCCCTGTTTGCACTCAGAAAACTTCTGACTTTAACCCCCTCCTTTCTCTCAGATTTTTCAAGTTTTTCTCCAAGAATGGGGATGGCAATGGGGGATCCTCTAACCAATTCTTACGGAACCAGTGACAGTGCTATGAGTACACATGAGTAAGTGAGCACAGTAGGATGGCAGAAACCGAGAGGATGGCCAGCCTTCTCCATGCCTCCTTTAGAGCGAACGGAAACAGTAGGTCACTCCGCTTACGTGATTTTCTGGTCGCTTATAAAGGTCATTTCCAACCTGTTCTGAAACTTTGTCTTTGCACTGGCTGCGTGTATACCCCAGCCACAGGGCATGAGTACATCTGGAGTGGCAGAGGTGGACGCCACTGCTGCCTGAACGGACACTACCAATGGCTGCATCTCTCTGGGTTTATTGCTAAGCTGGCCGTCATGGTGCTCCCAATACAGTGCTAGTTCACTTTTAAAGCAGCTTTGTAGAAAACTCAATTTGTATTTTATTCATTTTAAGCATGTCATACTAAAAGATACTTTGGATTTTTTAAAACACTTATGTTTTGAAAATAGAATAAAACATTAGAATTTCCAATTAAATCATGTCTGGTGCCAATGTGTAAAACTTGATATGTTTTTGTGGTAGAGTTTGTTTCATAGCTCTGTTGTATATGCTCTAATTATACAGTACAGTCAAGGCTTGTTAATTGGGTCAAAGTAGAATAGGAGTCATACATAAATCATATACATTATACAATATGTTATATATGTCAATAAGTGCAGTTTTATCATTCAAATACATAGCTGCTCAAAGCAGTCTCACTAAATTCAGTTGGGTTCATTGAGTCTTTGGGGCATCTGTTTCGATGAATGAGTAAGACCGATTTTCCCTCAGCGTTACAATTGTGTGCAAATGAAGCTTCTGCACTACTGGAGGGTGCTAAGAGCAATGTGTTCTCTGAGTACCAAAAATATTCAGCAGAACCTTGTTTGTACTGCTCATTAGCCTTTTCTGTAAAGAGAGGGTTTATCCAGCAAGGATGAACTGTTAATAGGTTTTGCTGCATTCTGGGAATCGTGCAGCTGGGGGGACAAAACCTCTACCATCCCTTTGTACTTACCAAACACCTAGTACCACCACTAGCGCAGTGGAGGTGCCCTGTTTTCCACGTGTAGGCCTCATTTCCTATTGGCCTCAAGTAACCGCAGGTCTTGGTTTGCCCAGGACAGCATCGATTCATGCCTCTTGCCCAGGCCTGATTATTAACAGTGCTCCCTGTCACTCTCGAACGTGTCCCAGTTTGGATGATATGGTTAGCCTATATTTAGCAGAAGTAGGATTTCTTTGAAAGCCTTAAAGCCAAGGCCCTGTTCTCAAACAGTGGGCAGTACTCATGCACTAGTGGTGTGGGCCTGAGGACAACAATGGGGGTAGACTCCTAGAAATAAAGGACTGTTTGGCGTAACAGCTCTTAAAGAAGAATCAATATTAGAGTGCTGACCAAATGCCAGATGTAGGCACTTGGCACTGACTGAGCTCACTGCGCGTTCAGGCAAATTGTCTGAAATCAAACACCTAGTAGGTGGCAGAGCTGGGATTTGAGCCCAAGCAGTCTGACTGCAGAGTTCGCATTCTCAACACAACACTCCCCAAGGAAAAGACATTAGGAAGTGTTGTGCAAACAAGGGTCAGTCTGCTCAGTACAGTTGAGGTATCAGGAGGCATATTGTAAAATGCACAGAAGAAGGTGGCCGGAGGGGCAGGTGCCTCCCTAATGCGTTTCCTTTCCCTTCTGTCAGCAAGTGAGGGCAGAGGTCACCAGAAGAAGGGGCCCCGCCCAGCCTGACATAGCTGGTTCCGAAACTACCTTTAGCAATAATTCAGCCTCCTCCCTCTGACCTCACACCCTCTGACTGCAAACCCAGTGCTTTGGGAAGGACCCTGTGGGCCTTAGGCAGGTGGAAAATTGAGGCTGGGGGCCTGTGGCATGGTTTGTGCTGTCTTCATCATGAACCAGGCTCCAGCCTCCCTGTGAGATTTGCTGCCAATTTCAGAGCCTCGTGCAACAATTTAGTTGCTCCTCGCGGCAAAGGATTCTTTGACTCTTTTGTAATATACTACCTCTGCCTCGTAACCCTCTCATCCCTCGATTTCTATAACTTGTTCTCACCCAACTATTTCTTTTTTTAAACTTTTTTATTATTAGTTAGAGATGTGCAAAACAATGCAATAGTTATCTTTTTCACCCCTTACAAAGTGGCTACACCCTCCCCCCTCCCCTGTCCCCCCCACCCCCGATATCATACATATCCATTACAATTCCATTGACTCCATCCCCGCACTATATTCCACACCAACTATTTCTTTTTTCTCTGCTTTCTGGCATCTGTTTCTCCTTGTAACCCCAAAATAGGCATTCCCCAAATTTATACTCTCTTTCTAGCTCAAAGATTCTCACCATGGTATGGGACAGGTTTTTAAGAAGTGACATATGGGCAGCTATCTATCTTAGACTCTGCCCCCAGCAACTGAACTCCTCCGCCGGTGTTTCTCTCTTAAATAAAATTTCTAACTTCTAAAAAGAAAATAAGAAATGACATGTGTTTTACACTTTTTTTGGAAGCTCACTCTGTCCGTTGCAAGAAGAATGGATTGTAGGTCAGCAGAAGTGGAATAGAAACCAGCGAGATGTTGCAGAAAAGCCGTGGTGAGGGGTGACTGCCAGGACTGAGCTCTGGATTTTCCTTTTCGGGTGCAGAGCAGAAGTGGGGCAATTTCCATTGGAAAGGAAAATCCAGAGCTCAGTCATTCACAAGAGGAGTCTAGGGGGCTTCAGGTTTGGGGGCGCTTAGGCTCAGCTGAGAATCTCTGGACACATCTGTCTGATGGGCGCAGGCCAACTCCTGCCCACCTTGAGTGCAAAATGATCGCAAATGTTGCCGAGTCCCAGAAACAGGCGAAGAGAAGAGGACTGCGATGGGTTTCCTTCTGAAACGAGACTCAAGAAGTCTGGAGTGCAAGCTTCACAGTCGGCAAGTGGCAGAGACCAAGCTGTCCATCCGCAAGTGAGGTCCCTGACTCGTCGCGAGGTTATCACAGTCTGCAGGCGCACAGGCCTCTGGGCCGCAGTCACCCCCGAAGTGCACTGGAGGCTGGTGGATAGACAGTGGATCGTTACCAGCACAGAGACATGGTCTCTGTCCCTCGTCCGCCCCTGCTCTACCCACGGGCTGGGGCATGGAGGGCACAGCAGGGGAGGGGATGAGACCCTCGCCTGGAAGACTCAAGAAGCCAGGGCATTTTTATAAATAGCTACAGAATGTTTTTAACCAGTTTGAAACACACATCAAGTTGAATATTTATTTAGAAATAAGTCTCCAAAACATCTGTTTACAGTACAGTAAGAGGGGCGTGTGCCAACGACAGAAAGGCGGCCAGTCAGTCCCGCTGTGGGAGGTCTGCACCTCAATGCGTGGGAGGAAAGCCCACAAACACCATGTGCTATGGTGGCAACGGGACGACATTCCACTAACACTGGACCAGGTTCACCTTGAAAACCTGAGGGGGAGGAGCCAGGGCAGGGAGTTCAGGAGGGGAGCCTTGTATTTGAGAAGGAGGCTGCCACCTCCTTCTGCAAGCCTTGGGTGTCCAGCCCAGAGAGGCCCGCGTCCTTGACTTGTGAGAGGATTGCCAGCATCTGCCCACACTCCACCTTGGCCAGAAAGAGTTCAAAGGAGACCATCATCACCTGCAGGGTCTTCCACGAACTCTGACCTTGTATGCAGTCCCCAACTCCGGCACCTACCCCTGTCAATCAGGATGGCTCAGATGTCCTCCTCCAGGAACGTGGACTTGACGTAATAAATGTAGGGCCCAGGTAGGTCTTCACACTTCTGAATTCCTTCCTCCAAGGCTAAAGGAGGTCAATGACCCCAGTTTCCAGCACGCGGAAGGCACCGTGCAAACCCGCAGGCTGCAGGAGCTCACAGAACTGGATCAGCCGGAATCGGTTGTGCAGGCCAACCAAGGTCGAGGCTGCCCCCGTAGGTATGCATTGTCGCCAAGCCGCTGCTAGCTGGGGGTGGTGTCCACTTTGCCCTCATGGAACTGGCCATACTTTCGAAATAGGGCCTCCTTATGTTTTGAATCCACTGAACCGGGCTCCACCATCTGATCCAAGCACAGGGGGCCACAGTCACTCTTCCGTGGCTTCTGGATTAGAGGCAGGGGCAGCTGAGGGAAGCGAGGAGCCATGGCCACAGGCGAGCCTGCTGGCCTCTAGGCTTTCAATAGCTCGTCTTCCCTACACAACACAGCTGTAGAAATCTTTTTTTTTCTTTAAGATTTCTGTTTAAATGTCTCCCTATTTTCTTTTTTTAAAGCTTAGCCATCGTGCCACCTGTTGGCAGCTCAGCTCGGGCCAGGATTCAAACTGGTGACCCTGTTGCTCAGAGCTTGTACTGTTGAGTGAGCTTTTAACCATCTGAGCCACTCGGCCAGCCCTTCTCCCCATTTTCTACAGGATGAAATCTGTTAACTTTAGCCTGACATTCAAAACCCTTCATGATTCAGTCCCTTCATATAAACTAGACTAGAAATGTTCTTTTTGTGTTTGCTTATGCTGTTGACTCTAGTCTGCATGCCCTCCCCTGGCTCCCATGTTCACTAAGTAAAATCCCGTCCATCTGCTAAGACCCTCTCCGATGCCACTGAATAAGATTCCCAGTTGCCATTGAGTGCGTACCAGTTGTTAAGTACTTAATGCTTCTTTACTAAGTAATCTAACTCTGTATTGCATATGATTTTGTGTATTTGTTTAATCTCTACAAGAATGCGAATTCCCTGAGAGCAGACATCAGATTGTAATTCATCTTGAGGACTCAGTCCTCAGCTGTTCTGTAGTACCCTTAGTTGATGTTGGATAAATGTTGGATGAATGACTGAATGATTGCACAGCTTTCAACTAGTTGCTATGGGAAGATATAAAAGAAGCATGAGAACTTACATTCCAGTTAAAGAACACATCACAATAAAAAAACCATTTCTGGAATACTAAGTATTGAGGGGATATTAAATGGAGGGGTGAACAAAGTTAGATTTAGCACAGTCATCCTGGAGGAACCAGATTTATATATCAAAGGGAACATTCAAATGCTTCAGTATCAGGCAGACCTGGTTTAGAATTCCTGCTTTTCTGGTTTTTAAGGGTGTGACTTTGAGCAGTTATTTTCTCTCTCTAAAGTGCATCTGTAAAATGGGCATATTGCAACATCTTTTGCAGGACTGTTGCAAAGATGAAATAATATATGGCACTGCATATCACAATGCTCAATAGAGTAAAAAGCGAGGTAGATTTTAAAGAAGATTGTCCAGCTGGCTTGAGTACGTAAGGTCCGCTAGGAACCTGGGAATATTGGTGGTCATTCTGAAACAGCTTTAGGATGCCCTTTAATGTGGACCCTCGCATGAAACGTAAAATCTTTTTCTACCAAAAGCAAAGGGAGGTAGGAAAGAGGATGTGCTTGCACATGAATTTTCAAGCAGTAATTGGACATCATTGCTTGATTGGAACCTACCAAGCAATTTCCAGAGTAGTAGCCAGCCTCTTGGAAAAGTGCCACTGGCTTTTCCAGAGCAAATTATTAAGACTGTTAACTCTTACACGAACATGGGTAATTCCTGACAAGCAATGAACTAAAATTGCGGCCCCAACGCACAGAATTGAGTGTGTAAAGTTTTCAAACCGTTTGTAGCATTAGTTGGTCCTCCACCAAAAATCCCGCCATGGAGCTGCATGGTGGTGTTGGTGGCTACATTGTATGTGTCGTTAACTTTCTGTGGGTGTAGTTTCAGGTTGAGACAGTTCATAATGAGCTGAGTGTTTTTTTACCGCTAAAACTCAAATTCGCGGCTATTTTAGTAATTAGCCCCAGTTCTTCCGCTACTGAAAGCTCTCGAAACTACATCTCCCAGCAAGCTTTGAAGCTGTCTGACCTCATCTCAAATGGCCCCGTAGGGCAACAAGGATGGTTAGTTTTGACCGTGCTTATTTGTGCCATCAAATATCCAACCTAAGTGGCAGTTATTCGGGCGTTTGCACCTGCCGACCTCGCGTTCTGGAACTGTGCTCACTAAATGAGGGCGCTCTGCGGTGGGAGGGCTCATGCATGCCTGCAGCTGGACGCGGAGCGGAGCCAGTGTCTCCGGCGATGTCGCGGAGGGAATGTTGACCGGGGAGCACCGTTGCGGCCGATCACAGGAGCAGGAACCGGGGCCCGGGCTGAGGGCGAAAGAAGCCGAATCCGGACGGTGGCTGCGGAACGGCTGGAAGTGGAAGATGGAGGAGCCCGAGGAGCCCGTGGACAGTGGGCAGTCGCTGCCCCCGGTTTACATCTACAGTCCCGAATATGTCAGCATGTGCGACTCCCTGGCCAAAGTCCCCAAACGGGTAAGAGGTTGGGCCCGCGGGCGTTGGGGTCGCGGAGGGGCCGGTGGCCCGGGGGGCTTTAGGAAGCTGAAGGCGAGGAGGCGGCTCGGTCAGGGCCCCGGCAGCAGGGCCTCGGGCCGCTGTGCCGGCTGACGGACGCGGCGCTGCCTTGCAGTGTCTGACAGGCAGCGTTTATCCGCGCGGCGCCCCGCGGCCGGCTCGGGGCGGGGCACAGATGACACTGACGGGATGGCGCGCCTGCCAGAAACTGCGGGACAAGAGCGTCCCGCGGCCTCCGGCCCGCCGGGTGACACACACCTGAGCGGTTTAGAGACTTTGTATCTATATTGTATAAAGTGCGCTATAACTGTTGAAGTTCCTCCCTTTGTTCAGGGTGATGAAGTCGACGGAATTTCTCCGAATCAAACATTTAAGAGACTGTTTTCTCCTTTTTTTCTTTCTTTGCGGATGTTCTTAGGCCAGTATGGTACATTCTTTAATTGAAGCATATGCCCTGCATAAGCAAATGAGGTAAGTGATCGCTCCCGAATCCCTGTGTTCCTGGTCGAAATTTCCTGATTCACGGTGCAGCTATTTAGGGGGACAATGGCGCTTCTTTTAAAGCTTTTGGAGAGTCACAGCGTTGGTAATTTGCCTGGAACCCAGTGAAGACTCTTCAAGAATTAAGGAAACTTGAAAACAGTGCACAAAGCACCTGAGACCCATTACAAACAGCACTTTGTTGCTGAGAGGTCAAGTACCCTACAGATTGGTGCTTTGTGGAGATTTTGAGGTGTTACATTTGGGCCCTAAAACCTGTCTGATAGAAGAAAAAGGTGCTCAGCTACGTGGTGTTCTGGCTTGGGGTTTTCCTCTAACCCACGTCTGAGGCTGTGCGTTCAGTTTCAGACTTTTACACACGCCCCCCCCCACCACCAAGCTTTGAGTGGGCCTCGACACAAGTCAAGACCAAAACAAACTCAACACACAGCTAAGTGCTTCTTTAAAAAACTGAACTAGCAGTTTGTTGTTAGGAGTAAATATTATAACCCTGCCACTTGTAGGATTATTTATGACATTGTCTGGCCAAAGAGGTGAGTTTATTTATGCCTGCTAGTGCAGTATGCATCCTTTGTCTCCCAGAAGGTAGTTTAATGGGCTTTCAAATTTTATCCTTATTAGTAACAAAATCATTTACTGAGTACCTTCTTTAGGAATGTTTTTCAACCATTTTTTTACACCTGTATGTTTGATAAACATAAAAGCTACATGCTTTCCATTAAACCTATTCAACATTTAAAAAATGGCTTTAAGACCAACAAGAAATGAAAACAAAGTGAAACTGTCCTATCACCAAGCAGCCCAGAAGGATCCTGAGGCTCAGCCTCAAAAATTAAATATATATAACTGAGATCCAAGCATTTGATTCTTGTTCCTTTGAGAAAACATGTCTAAGATCCTTGGAGGTGACAAGTCCATCCATATGATTAATTCCAAGTTCTGATGCAGTATGTCTGAAGTGAGGCAAAGCTCTGTCCTTCTAACAAGCTCCCAGGTGATGCTGCTGCCAGTCCATAGCAGGCGCCCCCTTTGAGAGCCCAGAGGAGGAATTGGGGCAGGGGCAGCTAGAGGTAAGAGGTGCTAAGTCTGTCCTAGTCTCCGAATCACTCCTGTTTGTCACTTCTTGTGATGAGCTGCTTGGAATCTCAGACCATTCCCCTCCTCTCAGAGGCAGATAGCAGGGACCAAACATCGAAAGTTTTATGTTTTGGGTTGCCTTTTGTATCCTTTAACATTAATAGCAATGACAGTTATCCACAAAGCTTTTTCATATATCTTATCATTTAATCTTCACGTAAGCTCCCTAAGCTCTCCCCACTTTACAGATGAGAAAAGCAAACTACAGAAGAGTCTTCTTACCTGAGTTTACAGAGCTGATGAGTACAGACTTAGGACAGGAGTGCAGTTCTCTGGCTCTGCATTCAAAATTCGTAACACTGCAGCTGCCTGTGAAAGTAAGCGTATAGCTGAAAGGATCAGATGGCCCAATTAGGAACTGATTCAACAGTTTGTCATGAAAGTTGTAACTCAGAGTTCACTTTGTCCAATGCCTGCTTATGTAACTTAGATATAAATACTTCTTTTGAACTTACCTGTCACCCCACAAATGGAGTCGTTACGCAGACGTGAAGGAGGGAAGACTATAGAGTGCAGAACGAGCTTATCACTTTCGCCCCTGGAACCAGGAGTTGTGTTTTCTGCCCAGATGACTACCTCCTGCTTCCAGCTTCTGGCATAGTCTGCGTGTGACTCACTCACCTCTTTGTTCTCTGTTATTATTAGAATAGTTAAGCCCAAAGTGGCCTCCATGGAGGAAATGGCCTCCTTCCACACCGATGCCTACCTGCAGCATCTCCAGAAGGTCAGCCAAGAAGGAGATGATGATCATCCAGACTCCATCGAATATGGGCTAGGTAAAGTCACTATCGGGCAATGGTGGGGCTCTAGAGTGGAACGGCTTAATCTTTCAAACATGCATGATGGTCTTTAAGACTTATAAATGAGAACTAATGCTGTCTCCACAATCTGAATCGCTCAGTTCAGCCACACACATCTCACTTAACAAGCAAACCATATGAGTTGCGCAAACTGAGGAAGAGACGCACAGGGCAAGGTGTGAGGAAAGGGCACTGAGCAGTTTCCATGTCCTCTCCAGGGTGCCACTCTCCCCAGTTCTCCATGTGTCCCTCAACATGGAAGCTCTCCAGACCTCCCCGTTTTGGGTTTTTATGGAGACTATTACATTCGTATAGTTGATTAAATCACTGGCCAATTGGTGATTGAACTCAATTTCAGCTGTTTTCCACTCAGGAGGTCAAGGGTGGGGTTGATAGTTCCAATCCTCTAATCACAGGGTTGGTTCCTCATTAACATAACAAAGGGCTTAGGAAATTCCAAGAGTTTTAAGAGTTCTGTGCCATAAATGGACAAAGATCAAATATGTAGTTATTATAAATCACAATATCACACCTCTACTTTCTCCAATTCATCTTCTAACAAGCTCTTTTGATGTTTGCCCAAAGGTTATGACTGCCCAGCCACCGAAGGGATATTTGACTATGCAGCAGCTGTGGGAGGAGCTACAATCACAGCTGCCCAATGCCTGATTGATGGAAAGTGCAAAGTAGCCATTAACTGGTCCGGAGGGTGGCATCATGCAAAGAAGTAAGTAAATGACTTTTCTGCTTTCTGCCCTTTTCCTTGAGTTGGTTTCTCAGTTATGTTAAAGGCTTGCGTTTATTGCATTGGCATTTATGGAGAGACTTGTTTATGTAGTAGCACTTCACTAGATATTCTGAAGAGATGCAAGTGACATAGATGATGATATAATACAGCAGGAACCACACTATTGAAAGTCAGGACCCTGGGCTCTACTCCTAGTTTTTCTGCAGACTTTGCTAACTGACCAGGACAGATTAACCTCTCTAGGCCTCAGTTTAGTCATCAGGAAAATGGACAGGGTGAAGGATATAACTAGACAATATCAAAATTCCTTTGTAGCTTTCTGGAAATCCCCCTGTCTTCAAAGATTTATACTTTAGAAACATTAACAAAACTAGAATAATTCAGGAGAAAAATCAGTTTGGGTACCGATTGAATATATGTATGAGCTAAGGAGATTTAGCAGTAGGGAGAAATTAATCATGGGAGCCTTGACAGAGGTGCATTTTCAAACAAGTGGACAGGTGATGAGAATAGATTTCAAACAAAAGGCTGAAGAACCAAGAAGGAGGCTTGTGCTGCCATCTCTAAGGACATTGGTCTCCAGGAGTTAGGTGTCACCCTAAGGAAACAGCTATTCTTAGGTGGTGCTTGGAGTTAGAGGAAAAGGCCTTCTGGAGTTTTCTGTTAACATTTCAAACAGCTATAGCCTGTCTCACAGGGAGTGCCGGGCCTCATTCAGCATTATGCATCTTGCTTAGTAGGTCGATAGTAGTTAATACATTTTGGAGAAAAAAAAATTTTAAAACTCTGAATTAATAAACATGCTGTAATTACCGATGCCTCATTCACACACCAATTGTTCTTACTATGGGCCATGACCTTGTTACTCTCCAGTGCTCTTGAGTCTAGAGAAAACAGCACTTTATTTTTCAGAATAAACCTTGGGCATAATTTCAACATAAGCAAGTTAAAGTGATAGCATAGAATTCTTTTCATCAAATTGACACTTGAAAATCTACTACTGAGGCGATGGAGCAAAGAGAACCAATGTTTAATAATAAGTTTCAGATGGCCTTAAAAACTAAGAGAAATAAACGGCCTTTTGTTAGCTTTTGCTCTGTTTTAAAAAATTCAAAATAAAAATAGCAATCTCTAGGAGAAAAAAATGACCTCCTCTCCTTCTACATACATATAAAAGGGAGAAGACCAATTTTTCTGAACTGGGGGCATCTTTGCCCTCTTGTGCTTTGCGAGTTGAGAAGAGTCATGTCATGGGAAATGTCATGGTCTCATGGGAAATTCCTGGTCCTGGGAGTCAGATCTAGTCTACACATGGCCCAGCTTAAGGCCTGCTGGGGCCTGGGTCAGTGCCCTATCACTGCTTGGCTGCTGAAGGAGGTACAGTCCATCTTAAGCCAATAATGGCTGCTTCTGGGCTGCGTGTATGTGTGGGCGTACCCACACACTATTGTAACTATTTCATACACCTTTCAGCTGATCCTGCCTGGAAACAGACACACGTATGGTAAATGTAAATTACAGAGAGTCTCTAAGGACTGCCCCCCATCAGGGAGTTCTTGGCACCCCTAGAACCTCTCTGCAGGTGGACTGCAGGCATGTAGCCCACAAACTTACATCTAGCCAGCATTTATCTATTATAATCAATATTTTCCCATCCCCAAATACATGTACAGATTCATACATGCCATTTATTCATTCAACATGCGTTGACTGAGAACCCATTATATGGCAATCATATGTTTATCATTTCCAGTAAGCAGAGGTAAAGAAATTGAAACATGTATATTTTTTCTCCTAACAGTTTTCAAAAAAAAACCCTTTACTTCAAAATATGCAGGTGCTGGCAGGATTACAGTGAAATTGGCAGACTCTTTTTGAAAAGCTTGGAAATAAGCATTAAAAGAGTGGGGAAAATGTTTATACCTGTTGACCAAGTAATATTCTTAGCAATCTATTGTGAAGAAATAAACCAATCCTGCCCTCAAAAAGTCATATCATAGGGGTATGACAGTAAATAATTACATTTGAAAGCTAAAGAAGAGTGATTTTCAAAAAAAAAATTCTGCAAAAGAAGATTAATGAGAGACTAATGCTATTAGATGTTAAGCATACAAAACTAGAATAATGAAAACACTGGTACCACGGGTATAAGATGTGACAGGTGATATTATAGTAAACTCCCCAAAGAGACTGTTATATCTTTTATAAAGGATGCGTTGCAAGTGAATGGGAGTGGAAAGTATTGTTCGGTAAATGATGTTGTGACAGCTTGTAGCATTTATACCCTCATCTCCTGTAATAAACTAAAATAAGTGGCAGCTGGATTGAAGAGTTAAATATAAAAAGCAAATGTTAAAAAATTAGAATGAATGAATATTTATCAAGCTTCTAAAGGGGAATAGTTTTCTAAGCTTTAGGAAGTAATAGAAAAAACTCACAAAGGGAAAGATGAGGGCCGGCCGAATGGCTCAGTTGGTTAAGAGCTTGCTCAAGAGTGCGAGCTGAGCTCTGAGCAACGGCGGTTCGGTGCCAGCCCGAGCTGAGCTGCCGCTGAGCTGCCAACAGGTGGCAGGATGGCTCAGCTAAAAAAAAAAAAAGAAAGATGAACAAATTGGACCATATAAAAATTTAAAACCCAAATAATTTAAAAGCTTTTTTGTCCATTTAAAAAATAAATTCTAGGGCTGGCCAAGTGGCACATTGGTTAGGAGCTGGCTTGGGACGCCAGCTCTGTGCAGCAGGGTCCCGGTTTGGATCCCACATGAGGACCAGTGACACTGCGCCCTCTACAGCTAAGATGGTGAACAACAGCTCCACCTGGGGCTGAGCTGCTGTGAGTCGCCAGCGATGCAGTGGGCTACCATAGGATTCAGTGAGTGGCTGGAAGCCAGCATGAGTGGCTGGCAGCTGGTGTGAGCTGCCAAGAGCCACTGTGAGCTGCCGTCCAGAGGCTGGTGACTGATCTGCCTCACCCAGGAAGAGCGCAATGACGATACCAACATGGGTCAGTGAAGTAACATCCTCTGCAACTAGACTAAAGAACAAAAGGACAGCAACTTGTCTGTTACCCTTCCCTGATTCCCCAACACTGTTCCCCTCCCCCAATTCTCCAATAAAATATTTGAAAAACAAAACAAAAACAAACAAGAAAACCCCGATCAGGTTATATATCCACAATAGAATATATAAATAATAATAAAATAAAAAACAATCTGAACACATACTGAAAAGGCACATTTTTTTTTTTGAGGGCAGTGTCACTGGCCCTCACATGTGGGACCGAACCGGGGCGGCTGGCTTCCCAAGCCAGCGCTTAACCACCGCGCCACTTGGCCGGCCCAAAAGGCACATTTGACATAAATATGCTGAAGTGTGATAGGTTTGTATTTTCTAAGGTACTCATACAGTATGATGTATAAGAAGAAATACAGGCCGAGACTGTGAATAGACAATTTCCAGAGGAGTTTAAATACTACTGAGAAAATGGGACAGTGTTCATGAAAAAAATGCACATTAAAACAACTGGGAGCCTCTTTTTAGGCCCGTATTCAACAGAATTGAAGAAGATGGTACTCAGTTGGTTAGTAATCGTGTAGTTTGGTTCAGCCCCTTAAGAAAGCAATTTGGAAGCCAGCACGTGGTAACAGTTTTTATCTAGTAACCCTACTCCTGAGAATGTTTCCTAAGATTTCAAAATATGGAAAAAAACCTTTGTATGAAAGTGTTTAATCAGCGTTATTTATTGAAAAAGAGAAATAATGTGAACAAATGTCTAGCAATAAAGAAATGGCGAATTTACTCCATGGAATATTGTGCCATTATTTTAACTGATGATGATGCAGACTACAGGGCTTTTCAGAAAAATGGTGGTTATGTTAGGGGGGGAGAATTATGATCATTTTTTTAGTTTTAAAAATTTCTGTAATGACATTTTATTACTTTTGCAGCTACTCTTTTACCAAAATAAAAAGAGGCAAAAAATAGTTACAGCAAATATAAGAAAGGGTTAAAATCTTTAACTGTTCTTTGTGATTTAGTGATTTTTAAAAAACACTAATATTCAGGTAAATGGACAGAAGACATGAACAGACAATTCACAAAAGAGAAAATAAATAGTAAACAAACATGAAAAAATACTTAGTATCACTAAATTAGAGGAAGTGAAACTTAAATATCATGTATACCAAATTTGAGCTGAAGGAAAAAAGATCTGTAACTTATAACTTCTATTATTCTTGGTAATGTATTCTGAAGAAATAAACCCATCCCAAGTACGGGAAAGCTGAGTGTATGAAGATGGTAATTTCTCTCTTCCTTATAATAGCCAAAAAATGGGAAGTTGGGAGGGAGAGCTAAATGTTCAACATCAGGGGAATGGTTAGGTTGTATACTGCAATGTAGCTACTTGTTAGGATGTCATATAACCGTTAAAAGTAGTGGTTAGAGCAACTGCATAACAAGAAAAGATGCTGATCATATAATGTTGGGTTTGTTTGAAAAGGGCAGGTAGCTACAACCTCATACATTCACTTTGATTAGCCATGTAAAAATATGTTCATATGAAAAAAATCTTAGAAGGAAATGCGGGTGACAGGTGAACAAGGTAGTGGGTAGCAGCGAGGGCCTCGTGCGCAACCCTAAATCCTGCATGACAGCCTGCCCTCCGCATGCGCAGACTCCCAGCCAGTTGACCCTTGAACAACACAGGTGTCACCTGTGCTGGTCAACTGAAAAGAATCCACGTGTAAGTGGACCTGTGCAGGTCACACCCATGTTGTTCAAGGTGAATTGTACAACAAAATGATACCAGTGACTTTGGGGGAGGATGATATTGTGATATACACACACATACATATATGTGCATCTTTTTCCTGTTACCCCTGCTTTTCCTCTCTTTTCTCTAGTGTGGTTATATCACTTTTATCAATTAAACTTCTTATAATAAAACTGCTTGAAACAAAGTGGGAAGCAGCCACAATGCGGACACGAATGGCCTGTGTGTGCTAGTTATGTACCAGGTTGCACAGAAAAAGGAGTTTGCCTTCTGGTTGGTGGGGATGGAGAATTCCAAGCAGAGGGAATAACAGACGCATGACAGGAGGAAAGTAGGGGGCATTTGGAAAACTACAAGTAGTTCAACGAGGCCAGAATGTAAAAGCAAATAGAGCAGAGCAGACTGGAAAGGTTTTGTAGGCGTGCTGAGGAGTCTGGGCTTTTCCCCTGGGGCTGGTGGGCATTTACTGAAGAATCTTAGGGTGGGTGGCAATGTGCTAATTGGGAGGGAACTGAGGCTAGAGACCAGAGAAGCCTGTGGCAATTATTCATTTAACAAACAATAAGCTCCTGCTGTATGCCAGGTGATGAGGAAACAAAGAGGTATACAGGAGGTGATTATTTGAGGGCAGTTGGTACCAGACAAAAGCCCTCTTAGTGAATCCATATAAGAGGGAGACTAAAAATTTAGAGTAAATAGTGGAGAGGGTGAGGCTTAATTAATATGCTGACTTCAATAACTAAAAGCTACTGAAATATGTTTATTTTGTCTCTTTTAATAACATTGAATGCTAAGTAATTCTTACAACAAACAAAGAATGTATCAAGAATTGATTGTTTTTGTTTTGGGCCTAATTTTTCTAATGGCATTGCATAGTTCAAGATGGCACAGTTCAGTCCCTGGGAGACTTGCAGGGTGATCATTTAGAGGGTTGATTTTTGCCAAAATATTCAAGGGCCTCATCAGTTTTCCCTAGGGCTTCTCCTTAATCATTTGGTATTCAAATCACTCTTTTGAACTACTTTTAAAATCATTGTTCTTATTTATTTTTCTTCAGTTGTAAACCATTCTACCAGATCCCTTATGTCAGTTTGGTGTGCTGACTTCATGAAAATCCTGCATCTTTTGATAAGATATGTTATTTCACTTTGTGAGAGACTTGCATTGAATTACTCGCTGATACATCCGACAATACTTAAGAGACAAAATGATGGTGATTAAAGGACTAGGTTGTTTGAATGGGGACTGATACAACTGGTCAGTTCATTAGCAAATACTTTCATATTATGACAGCTTTTATATCCCTAGGAAACCTCAAAAGCTGGGTACTGCTGAGGCTAAGATGATATGTTCTCAGTAAGGAGAACTCTCTGTACCAGCAAAGGTCAAGTGCAGTGTTTTTTAAACTGGGGTTGCAGCTCATTAATGGAGCACAATATATCGATTTAGTGGGCTGCAGTCTGTGTTTTTCGATGTCAGAGTAGATTCCATGAAACTTGTTCTAGTATGTGCGTATGTGTGTGTGTACCAGGTCGCCATGTCAAGCCACTGCAGAGTGGAATGACTCCCTTGGAAGCAAGAGCTAGGTATAAATCTATTCGGTTGTCAGAAAAGTCATGACGCATTTTTGCAATGAAAAACATAGAAAAAAATACGTCATGATTTTTCCAACAACCCAATAAAATCTAGGCTGTGCCACTTATCGGTCGTGTATGTAATCTTGGGGTTATTCCCGGTCCCCTTCAATGGAACTCACCCTATCCATGTAAACGCGTGCTAGAAGATACTAAAGCCCAATACAGGACAGTGACTTCTAACCTCCAGAATGTTTCAGATCACATCTGGTTTGTCCACTTTGTGTATTCCCCATCCTTGCCTCTTCTAATGTCTTTTACCCTGTTTGAATCTGGGTCTCAGCTCCCAGTATTTTCCTTCATCTCGTTCTGATAATCCATCCAGACCTGTGTCTCTGGTTCAGCCATGCCCTTCTTCCTCGCACGGTTCTGTTATTTGCCCTCCTGTCCCCTGACATGGTGGCCTTCCACCTGGCAGCACAGGATTTATGTCTCCCTGCTGGGAGAGGGGGAGATGACTGTGCTGTTTGTTTCTGGAACTTCCACGTGGGGGCAGTGATGGGTAGTCAGAAAAGTGCCTTGTGTCTTGGCAAGCTCTCCAAGAATGTACAGCTAGACCTCCAGCTCTGAGCTGCTACCCACCTGGCACTTAGGATCAAAGCTTACTAGAGCTGGAGTCTCAAGAGCGCTGCTTCTTTATGCGGAGATGGTGAATGGCATTTACCCGAAGGGCTCTCTGCATAGTATCGCTTGTTACCCAAGCAGCCGGAACCCCACTACCACCTGGCCTTTACAAACAGAGAAAATTGCATGAAAATGGAGCCTTGAATTCAGTGTCAGCCACACGGCAGACCCCTCCTTCAACCCCGGAGGGCATGTTCGTATCACTTCCTGCTGGCACCTGCACACAGGTACACCGTCAGACAGAAAAGACAGGCCTTTACCATAGTAGCCTGCATTATTCTGTCAATACATGTCCAACCCATAAGGCACCAGCCCTTCCCTCAGAAAACTGCCCAGCCAGCCAGCAGAGTTGGAGTCAGCTAAGATGTGCGTTGTGCCTATGGCATCCCCACCCCTAGCCTGGAGGGGATGAGATGTGTCCCTGTAGAACTGGCTAAGATAGTGGCCCAGCGTCACACAGGGAATCCCAGCTCCAGCTAGTAGCTATAAAACCTCCCTGCCTTAGTGTCCTCATTTGTAGACTGCACATAATAATAGTACCTAACTTCTAGGGTTATAAGGACTAACCTGATCATTGCATTAAAGAGCTTTGCAAAGAGCCTGGACATAGTAAGTGATAAAAGTCATTTATATCCAGAGAAAAGAATTTGGTCCTCAGACATAAAAACCACGTTCTGGTAGCTGAGGGCCATCTACCCAGGCCCCAAGCTGGACTCTTCCCTAGAAACCTTGGAGTGAAATTCAGTCATCACCCACACACCTTGTACATCAGCAGCTCCTAGAACTTGGTGCCCTTCCTACACCCGGGTGCCCTTGTCTGGTTGTGCCCTGCAATTGGCCCCAGCGACCTGCAGCTGAGAGACCAGTCTGATCGTGAAACAGGTGCTAGCTTTCCAGAAACATCATACTTGGCCCACTGCCTGTTTCCCTGGAAGGTTGTTGATCAGCATTCCAGGGACCGGCCAGGGGGTCCAGCCAGGGGGACCTTGATCTCTTAATCCTATTATAGGTATGCTTTCCCAATTCAACCTCAGAATTCTCTCTTAAATGCAATTCTGGTGTTTGCTCTCTGGTCCAGGTACCACACTGAGACAAAATAACACTCTTACCTGCACCTGCAGTGCCGCTACTAAAGGAGAAGGTTAGGCCGCTGTGCTGACAGAGGGTAGGAACAAACGTAGCAACAGTGAATGCGACAAGGAAAGATAACACCTGAGAGTGATTTTAGAGGCATAATTGACAGAACTTGGTGATCAGTTGGCTGTTGACGATAAGGAGAGGGCAGTGTAAAAAATACTGTTTCTTGCATAAGGAGGCGGCCGTATTATTACTAAGATTGGAAATGGCACACCAAAAACCCTACAGAGATGCCAAAGGCCTTATGACAGAGACATCTGAGTGAGTAAATGGGTAGACAGAAGATGGTAGAGAGTACATGGTTGGTGGGTGTCTGGTTGGCATCCAAACTTACTATGTCCACAACCTAACTCCTGACCTCCCCGCCCTGGGCTTCGAGGCATTCAAGTGAAACATGTTGGAAGCATCCTGACTTTTTTCAGTCTAGAAATCATGCTGTCAACTGTCTTCAAAATCTATCCCGAATCTGACCACCTGTCACTACCTCCAGCACGCAGCCCAAGTCCAAGCTGCCATTATGTCCCAGCTTGTGTTCCAGCTCTGGTCAATTGTCCACACAGAGTGATCCCCTTAAAGCTGGAAGCACATCCCATCACTGCTCTGTTCAAAGCACTGCATCGGCGCCCTGTTTCACTCAGAGTGAAAGCCAGCGTCCCTACCACGGCCGACTGTTAGTCCTCTCCTGAACAACTACTGTTTTGTTCTCTGGCCACTGGACGCATCTTATCCCTTGAACATACCAGGCATGTTCCTGCCTCTAGGCTTTTGCCCGTTCTGTTCCCACTGCCTGACCATGCTTTTAAATTTGCACTGCCTACAAGCCTCTCCTTACCCTTTCCCAGTTTTATTGTTCTCCATACTATTGATCGTGTAAGAATTATTTATTAACTATTTTATACCTTAACCCCCCTAGCATATACACTTAAGAGGGGTGGAGATTTTGTCTGTTTTGTTCATTACTATAGCTCCACTGCCTAGAGCTCTACCTGACACATAGTAAACCCTCAATCGAATTTCGTTGGGCAAATGATGGAGTGTGAAAGTTGGAATGGATGGGCGGGAGAGAGATGGGTAGGAAATGTTGATTCCCAACACTTTGTGGGGGAGTATACCTCATGCTACTAATGTCAGGTGACCTATTGAATGTCAAAATGTTTGTAAACTAAAGAATAAAGTTATTAAACTGGAAAGATGAATTAATGTCTTCTTAAGGTAGGCCCTCAATATGTTGGATGAATCACAAAGTCAAGTAAGCAGTCAGTTATGTCCGAGTTCCAGCATATTGAACTCGACCAAACTGTGAGCTGTTATATAACCCTTCCATTTTAACCAAGAGACCACTAGAGGGCGTGCAAGGTTAAATTAAGAATGTTCTCTGCTTGATGAGAGTCTATTAACGTCATCCACATTTCTATTTATTGATCTAATGTTCATCTAAACTGTTTCATCAGTTCAGTGTCTGGCTCATAATAGGTCTTCAATAAATATTTATAAATTGAATGAAAGGATGAATATTTAGAATTAAGAGATTTTTCACTTTGAAATTTGTGTTTTACTCATTAGCTGTGGTCCTTATTTCCATTAAGAAACTGTCCTTCAGAGGACGATAAATATGGCACCCATGGCCCTTGGCACTTAAAGAATCCTTAGGCAACAGGAGGGAAGGGTGTGACTTGAAGTTTGTGTGCTTTAACTGTGGAAGTCATCATATTAGACAGGTGGCTTCTGATCCCACACCAGCTTCTGCCTCCCTCGGGAGGGGCTGATAGCTGAGGAAGGATGCGAGTCACCTGGGCTGGCATGCCCCCACTCCCCCAATACCTACCCACCCCTCCCCCACGTCAACAGTGGTTAGCTCAACTTATGCAAATAGAGGTGTCACTGCATTTGAAAGCTGCTGTCCACACTGTTTTAGAGCTTTCAGGTTGTTTGGGATGAGCAAAGCGAAAGCATCTTTGTTTATCACTTGTTGCCATTGAAATTCTATGAAGGGAATTTGGGTGCCTGGATTTGCAGCTTTCTGGGCTGGATTAGATGGGTGTGGAGTCCTTGTCCTTTGTCATTTGATGGATGCACTCTCTGCCCTTGATCCCCACTCACTGGGCCCTCAATATTATGCCTTTTTCATTAATGGAGTCATTTTAAATATCCTGAGAAGTATAACCCATTTGTAACAAACTGTTTTTTAGAATAGATTTATAGAAAAATCTAGCAAATATTACTGTTTCCATGTACCCCACACCCAGTTTCTCCTGTCATTAATATCTTACATGAATATGATATATTTGTTACAATTAATCAGCCAGTATTGATACATTATTAATGACAGTTCAGAGTTTTTCAGACTTCCTTAGTTTTTACCTACTGTCCTTTTTTCTGCCCTGGGATCCCACCCAGGACACCACATTACTTTACTCATCATGTTTCCTGGGGGGCCTCTGTGCTGTGACATTTCCTCATACTTTCCTTGTTTTTGATAACTTGGACAGTTTTGAGAAGTACTGGTCTTTAGTACTCAGTAGTGTGTTTTCAAACTATTTTCTACATTTTAATGAATTTTTTAGTCTGCTAAATGGAGTCATTTCAAATAGCCTGAGTAATACAACCCATCTTGGCTGCTCTTCCTAGCACCTATTTTATAAAAAATCTAAATGGTTCCTGAAACTGGTCCTTGCTAGAGGGCAACTGTCTGTAGCATTGGTGAATTTTTCTAATACAGTATACACTCAAAGGAAATCTTTCAATTTTTGCATTAAAATTTTTGATTATTTTATTTTTCAATTACAGTTGACATTCAACTGTATTTTTCTATATTATTTATATGTATTATTTTACATTCATTTCAGATTAGTTAGTAACTTCAGCATACTAGTTAGACATTTATGTAATTTATGAAGTGATCTCCCTCATAAGTCTAGGACCCACCTGACACCATACATAGTTATTACACTATTATTGACTATCTTCCTTATCCTGTGCTTTACATCCCCGTGACTATTGTGTAACTAACTACCAGTTGTACTTCTTAATCCCTTCACCTTTTCCACCCAGCCTCCCATCCAGCTCCACTCAGCCTCCCATCCAGCAACCATCAGTTTGTTGTCTGTATCTGTGAGTCTGTTTCTGTTTTGTTTGTTCATTTATTTTGTTTTTTAGATTCTATATATATAAGTGGAATCATATGGTATTTGTATTTCTCTGTCTGGCTTACTTTACTTAGCATAATACCCTCTAGGTCCATCCGTGTTGTCACAAATGGTAAGATTTCATTTTTTATGGCCAAGCAATATTCCATTGTATGCATGTATCACTTCTGTTTTTTTTTCTGTTTTTTTTTTAGGGCAGTGTCACTGGCCCTCATATGTGGGACCAAACCGGGGTTGCTGGCTTCCTAGGCCAGCTCTTAACCACCGCGCCACTTGGCGGGCCCATGCATGTATCACTTCTTATTTATCCAATCGTTTATTGATGGGCCCTTAGGTTGCTTCCACATCTTGGCTATTGTAAATAATGCTGCAGTAAACATAGGCATGCATATCTCTTTTTCAAATTAGTATTTTGGATTTCTTTGGATAAATACCTGGAAGTGGGATTGCTGGGTCATAAGGTAGTTCTATTTTTTTTAAGGTAGTTCTATTTTTAATTTTTTGAGAAACCTTCATACTGTTTTCCATAGTGGCTGCACCAACTTGCAATCCCACCAGCAGTACACAAGGGTTCCCTTTTCTCCACGTCCTCAGCAACACTTGTTTATTGATTTAGTGATGATAGCCATTCTGACAGGTGTGAGGTGGTATCTCATTGTGGTTTTAATTTGCATTTCTCTGATGATTAGTGATGTTGAGCATCTTTTCATATGTGTATTGGCCACCTGCCTGTCCTCTCTGGAGAAATGCCTATTCAAGTCCTCGGCCCATTTTTTAATCAGGTTGTATTTTTGGTGTTGAGTTGTATGAGCTCTTTATAAATTTTGGATATTAACCCCTTATCAGATGTACCATCAATGAAAATCTTTTCCCATTCAGTAGGTTGTCTTTTCGTTTTGCTGATGGTTTCCTTTGTTATGCAAAACCTTTTTAGTTTGATGTGCTCCCACTTGTTTATTTGTTGTTGTGTTGTTGTTGTTTCCCTTGCCTGAGGAGATAGACCAGAAAAACTGTTACTAAGAGCAATGTCAGAGTGTTTACTGCCTATGTTTTCTTTTAGGAGTTTTATGGTTTCGGGTCTTACATTTAAGTCTTTAATCCATTTTGAGTTTATTCTTGCATATGGTGTAAGAAAGTGGTCCAGTTTCATTGTTTTGCATGTATCGGTCCAGTTTTCCCCACACCATTTATTGGAGATAACATGTTACCCCATTGTGGATTCTTGCCTTCTTAGTCATAGATTAAATGATCATAAACGCATGGGTTTATTTCTGGGCTCTCTATTCTGTTTCACTGATTTGTGTGTCTGGTTTTCTGCCAGTCCCATGCTGTTTTGATTAGTGTAGCCTTGTATAGTTTGATATCAGGCAGTGTGATGCCTCCAGTGTTCTTCCTTTCAAGGTGCTGTGGCTATTTGGGGTCTTTTGTGGTTCCATATAAATGTTAGGATTATTTGTTTTAATATCATTGTGAAAAATGCCATTGATGTTTTTATAGGGTATGCATCAACTCTGTAGATTGCTTTGGGTAGTATGAACATTTTAACGATGCTAATTCTTCCTCTCCATGAGCATGAAAATCTTTCTGTTTATTGTCCATAGTCACCAAACCCGTACTGGTATCTGTTTAGGAAACTTAAATGGAAATTGAAGATGCAAATTCAGAGTATGTATTTAGAACTAATTGGTCTTGCTTTCTATTTTTTCTAATGTCTGAACTGTAGTGAGAGTGTTCATTTTCAGTTTTACTGTTTAAATATAAGAGCCCCAAGCTCTGTGAAGGAAAAGAGGAAGGAATGAGATCTGGATAGAGTCACGTGTTGTTCCACAGCATTACCTTAATTTAATTTTCTACCCCAACCTGTCTTTAATATAAACTGTTATTATCAAGGTAAAACTCAGCGCTTTTTTTCCAGCATATTTTCAAATACTTAATCCAACTACCCACATAGACTTGTATACAATTGACACCATTAAATTAGATCAGAATGCTAGTAAGGTATATTCACTTCCTAGCAGGTCTTTGCTAGAATTCAGTGCACTTTTCTTCTGAGAATCTTTATTTTCCATGCCTTTTATGTACCGCCTTTGGAATTTAGTATAAATGGCTCTTTAAACTCTTCTAGAGACTTGGAGGGGGGAAATCAAGGTAGGGTGTAAATTGAGAGGAATTAAATTCACTAATCTTGTCTCATGTACTTTAATATAGCAATAATAATAAATCATACACGGTGGATTGAGTCAAGTGGTAATTATGGACTTTATTCCAGACAACTAACAAAACCTCTCTAAGAGATTATTACAGCTGCTCTTAGGAGGCAGCTTGAAGGTTGTTAAGCTCTTATTAATGCCTTGACCAGGAATTTTTACCTATGAATTTCCTGTAGGAAAGATAATACATCTGAATAACTTTACAGACTTCTGTTTGCCCTCCAAGACTTACTTCATATAAAGATGATAAGAAATGCATGCTGACGGCAGGAAATGTGATGTATATAGTTGGAATTCAAGCCATTCACATGAAATAAACTTAATCATTGGGAATAAGGGGACAACTTTGGGATAGGCTTAATGTGGCCCGCAGGCCATGGAGTCTGAATGATTTGCTGGTCTTAGTAGTGCTCACGTGCATTTTGTTTCTGATGAAGATCGGTTTTCTCACAGGCAGTCAGAATATTGTGCTAATAAGGCCACGCCCATGATTTCTGTCCTTGTGCAAACCAGTTCATTTTTGCTGATTCTAATGTGATTGGCTGCACCATTTAGCTTGGCCAGCCATCTCTTCAGAAGCATGTCCTTAGTCACAAGCAAGGCCAGGCTGTGGGCTGCAGGCTGATAAGTGTGAATCTTTCCTCCCTTTGGAAAAGCAGCCCAAACCCCTCTGTCTCAGTGTGGAGCCAAGTGCATCATTTCCACACATTTGCTCCGCTGAGCTGTTATGAGTTCTCTAAAATGCAAAACTGTCCATTGCCTTCTCTGTCTTATGTTCTATTAGCTCCAGAAAGATTTTCATTCCATTGAGCACCAGACTGGGGGGTATATTTTTGGAAGCAAGTGTAGGTGTACCAGAGCCCAAAAAGGTTGGGAACAACCGTAGACAAAGTGATCTCACTGTTCTTAGAGCTGCCAACTCTAGGCACTGAGCCCTTAAAGTGGACTACAAATGTAGTTAAGAGAAAATCCACTCTGGGGGACTCATTCCTGCTTCCCACAATCAGGCGCAGGTTTTAGGCGGAGAGACGCAGGTGTGCACAAAGCTGATTTCTCTAGTTATGTTGAATCAGAATCGGGGTCTTAATGAGAGAAAAATTATGAGTGGATAATTAGTATAGTTAGAACTTTGAATTTTTAAATGCTTTTATTTAAACTTACTGTGATAAGTTTCCAGTGAAGGAGGAACTTTTTGAGAAGTTGAAAACTGAAGCAGAGACCTAAGTCTCCTGGTTCCTACCCCACTGTCTATCATGGGAACATGTCAGTGTCTAAGAGGATTCGCTGGGGCCGCCCGAGTGGCGCAGCGGTTAAGCACTGGCTTGGGAAGCCAGTGGCCCCGGTTCGGTCCCACATTTGAGGGCAGTGACACTGCCCTCAAAAAAAAAAGAGTAAGAGGATTCACTGGACATAACTATGCAATCAAACTACAGAAAGATTTCTGGCTTTTCAGTCTCCCTCTTTGATAGAGGAAACAATAGTGTTCTAATAAATACAGTTCTCACAAGAGACAGCTACATGGACTGGCTGCAGTAGTGAGAGAGGGTGTTAGGAAACGGGGCCCACAAAAGATATCATGATAAGCTTTGGACACCACGCATGGAAACATCTGATTAGGTATAAGCTATAATGACACAAACTAGGACTCGTTAGCTCATGTTTCCTTCCCAGCAAAGAGAAAAAGAAAGCTAATGGGATTCTAATAGTGACTTCAGCACTATCTTAAAGATCAAGTATAGGTGTACTCCAATTTAAGAATACTTGGGAAATAAAAAAAAAAATGCACATTGCCAAATGGATAGATACAGGGCTTGGATGGAGAATTCATTCTATAGAAGGAGCCTTCAGTCACAGGAAACACCAATAGAAGCACCAGTAATGATTAAGAAGTTTGATCAGCTAGTACTGAAAATAAGGGGAAAAGTAGTACCTCATTGGAAAGTAAGAATGCAACTTGTTAAACACAATCCTGGATCATAAAGGCTACAGGCTTTGATGGATAGGGGTGCTCTTAAACACCAAAGTTACAGCTACAAAAACTACCCCTGTGCTGAACAGCCAATAACCATGGACATTTACAGAAGTTCCAACAACTGCAGCTGTATAGAAAATGGTAGAATTATAAAAACACATTTCATAACTTTTAGCTAATTGCAGTTAAACACCCAAAATATATGAACTAAATACATTTCTAAAGGGCATCTTCCAACATCAGCTGTTTCCGTCATCCATTCTTGTAATAATCAGCATATATCAAGTTCTGGATCTACCATTCCTAGCTCTACTAGGACAGGCCCTTTGAAAACGTGCGTTTCCAGAGTCATAACTTCTTTCCATTTCTTTAGATCTTTTTAAATTTTCCGGAGCAATGTTTTATAGTTTTCGATATATAAGATTTGCACCTCTTTTGTTAAATTCATTCCTAGGTAGGTATCATATAAGTCAAATTTTCTTAATTTCATTTTTGGATTGTTCATTGCTATGGTATAGAAATACAATTGATTTTTGTATTTTAATCTTGTATCCCGCAATGTTCCTAACCTCGTTTTATACTTTTAATAGTTTTTTTTTTTTTTTAGTAGAATCCTTGGGATTTTCTATATACAACATAACGTCATGGTAGCCTCATAAAATGACTTGGGTTGTGTTCTCTCTGCTTCTATTTTCTGGAAGACATTCTAGATAATTGGTATTATTTATTCTTTAAATGTTTGGTAGAATTCACCAATGAAATCATCTGGATTTGGGCGTTTTTGGAGAAATTTGACATGATGATTCTAAAATTCTTATGAAAATTCAAGGTACTCAGAAAAGCCAAAACAAGCCAGAAAAAGAAAAACAAATTTGAAGGACTCACACTTCCCAATTTCAAAACTTACTACAAAGTTACAGTAATCAAAACAGTCTATTACTGGCATTAGGAAAGACATATATCAATGGAATGGAACCGAGAGTTGAGACATAAACCCATACATCTATGTTCAGTTGATTTTCGACAAGGGTACTAAGACCATTCAATAGGGAAAGAACAGTCTTTTCAACAAATGGTTCTGGGATAACTGGATGTCCACATGCAAAAGAATGAAGCTGGACCTTTACCTCATACCATATATAAAAAATAATTTAAAATAGATTAAAGCCCTTCAAACTCTTTGAAGAAAACTCAGGAGTAAATCTTCATGACCTTGGGTTCGGCAGTGATATCTTAGATGCAACACTAAAAGCACAAGTGACAAAAGAAATAATGAATTGGACTTCATCACAATTAAAAACATTTGTGCTACTAACAATATCCTCAAATATGTAGCAAGAGAGCCCATAGAATGAGAGAAAATATCTGAGAATCATGTAGTTAATAAGGATCTTGTATCCAGAATACATGTAAAACTCTTACAAGTTAACAATAAAAAGAACAATAATCCAATATGGAAGGAGAACTGACTCTGGGTGGTGAACACACAATGTGATATATAGATGATGTATTACAGAATTGTACACCTGAAACCTGTGTAACTTTACTAACCATTGTCACCTCAGTAACTTTAATTAAAAAAAAAAGAAAAAGCTAAAAAATAAGAAAGAAAAATGTGCAAGGAATTTAAATAGACATTTCTTGAAAGATATACAAATGGACAATAAAGACATTAAAAGGTGTTCAACATCATTAGTCATTAGGAAATGCAAGTCAAATATACAATAAGATACCACTTCACACCCAGTAGGATGGCTTTTGTCAAAAAGATGGACAGTAGCCACATAATTCAAGAGGATATATAGAGAATTTGGGACTCATACATCACTGGTAGGAATCTAACATTGTAGGAAAAAATTGTTTATTAACCAATGAATGTAAAATGTGTATCCATTCCATAGGATATTGTTTGACAGTAAACAGGTAGGAAGTACTTATGTAGACTACAACATGGATGGATGTCGAAAATATTGTGCTGAGAAATAAGCTCATCCCAAAAGAGCTCTGCCCCTGGAGCTTCCTCTGAATCCTCTTTGTCACTGTGGGGCTTCTGCTTCCTCTTTTCTCTGTATTGTTTTTGAAAAACTCCAGGGGTTTTTAACTGGTCCAAATATACCATCTGTGCTTCCACGTCCCATAGCAAACTCATCTAACTTTGTTTTTCCCATTAGAAGAGCTCCCTGATCCAATAATTTCTGAACTACTGTAGCATTAAAAGGTGAGGGCCGGCCAAGTGGCTCAGTGGGTTAAGAGCTCGCTCAAGAGTGCGAGCTGAGCTCTGAGCAACAGCAGTTCGATGCCCGGCCTGAGCTGAGCTGCCATTGAACTGCCAACAGGTGGCAGGATGGCTCAGCTAATAAATAAACAAACAAACAAACAAAAAGAAACACCAGATCTTGGGGCTGGCCGAGTAGCGTGGTAGTTAAGCGCTGGCTTGGGACGCCAGCAGCCCCGGTTCGGGTCCTAGATATGAGGGCTAGTGACACTGCCCTCAAATTAAAAAAAAAGGTGATACATAGCCTTTCAGCATGTTTGATGCACATGTTGTCTCCAATGCCAGACATGCTGAAGTTGTCTTTTACTGCAACAGGAATTCCATCTAAATCTCCAAGTGAGTGACCTTTTTTGTATCTTTTCTCTGATTCTTCAGCTTGCTTTAAGGCCACCTCTTCTGATACAGTAATGTAAGCATTTAGAAACTTGATCTTCTTGATAAGGGAGAGACATTTCTGACAGAGCTAAGTTGGAGTAATTTGGCCTTGTTTCAGTGCCGCAGAAACTTCTTGGAGGGTCCTGCCCGGCATGGTCCTCATGCCCTGCCTGCCACCACAGGGCACAAGTGACAAGGTGGAAAAGGAAAGGTCAACAGCAGCTGCCGGTATTACATGGGCACAGCCATCTTTGGTATTCACTGAACCTTTTTCAATGTTTTGTTGTGTGTTTTTTTTTAAGAGGGCAATGTCACTGGCCCTCATGTGGGATCTGAATTGGGGCCACTGGCATCCCAAGCCAGCTCTTAACCACTGCGCCACTCGGACGGCCCAATTTTTTTTTTTAAGAACAAGAATAATAACTTCTGAGTCTTATAGTAGACTTGTTATGCATTTTAGTGACCAGTAAAGAAATTTTTTTAGAATACTCATCATTCTGGTTTTCTGTTCAGTAGAAGAAAAAGATAGGGTAACTGAGGAATTAACTCAGGGATCCCCCTTCAAACTTACACCTTTCAGAAAACTGATTCTGACCATTGTTTTATGTTTTTTTTATTATTCATTTTTTTATTGTGAAATAAACATTTTTTTAAAATTAGTTTCAGGATTTTATATAGTGATTCTGCAATTAAAACATCCTCTTTGCAGTGTAAATTTTTTGTTAGAAGGTAGTACTTTTCACACGAAGCAGAAATCAGATCCTTTGGGTATATTCACATAGAAAGTACAAGTCACCCCGCAGGCTAGCTTGAGAAGCCTGGCCTTAGCCCACCTCTGGAGCCTCATCACCTCCCAGCCCCCACTCTAGCCGCTTCTTTTCCCAGCTCCCTGTCTACAATGCCCTGCACACCTCTCTCTTCCTGGAAAACTACTTCGTGTTCTTCAGGGCACAGCTTAATTGTCACCTTCCTGGACTTCTTCCTGACTCCCATAGACAGAATTAATTGCTCTTGCCTCTATTTTAATAGTATTTGTTTTTGCCTCTAGCATATTGTGTTATATTCTAGTTTTGGTTTGTTTTGAGGGCAGTGTCACTGGCCCTCATATGTGGGACCCGAACCAGGGCCGCTGGCTTCCCAAGCCAGCACTTAACCACCGCGCCACTCGGCCGGCCCATATTGTGTTATATTCTAATGTGTTGCTTTAGTAGTCTTTGTCAGCCAAACCTTCTATAACAGAAACCACGTGTTTACCTCTGTATCCACGGAATGTACCAAGTATATGCCTGGCCTACTTTAAGCTACGAATCAACGTTGGATGGATGGATGGGCAGACAGACAGATACATTGAGTCAGCTTGCTGGTTGTGGTCTGGAAAAGGAAGCATAAGATAACATTCCTCTCCCTACCCAGCTTTTTGATTATCAGTAATAAGGATGTCCTGAGTCCCTCTGGAATGTGTAGTATCATGGAATATACATGATGTATAATATAATGGTCCCTGCCTTTAAGGCTATTATGTAATTGAAGAGAGAAGGCTCAGATGTATAATGTAAGTATAATGTAACAACAAGACAACATAAAATGGCATATAATAGAGTGTTCAATTTAAAGCAAATTTTAATTGCTATCAGAGTTCAGTGAAAAGAGAACTATATCTTGTTCCTACTCCCAGGTGACACAGCGTTTCAGGCAACTGATGCCCTAGAAACGCTGCCCAGGTAGATTTCCAAAGTGGCAACAGGAGGCTAACAGGTCTGGGCCCAGTGGTGGGCAAATCTCCCTAAGCCAACCTCGTCAAGGGAGAAGTGAATTGTGGCCCCTGGAGCATTTTTAAAGCATTTAGGCTCTCTTCCAATCAGTGTGGAATCCCTGTACTTTTACCTTTTTTATGGAACTTTTCACAAAATCTACTTATTCACAAATATTGATTGAGTCCTGTATTAGTTTCCTATTGCTGCTATAACATGACCACAAATTTTTTGGCTTAAAACAACAGGAATTGATTCACTTACAGTTCTGGAGGCCAGAAGTCCAAAATGAGTTTTTCAGGGCTGAAACCCAGGTGTCAGCAGGGCCCCGTTCCCTTTGGGGGCTATAAGGGAAAACCTGTTTCCTTGCCTTCTCTGTGCCTTGCTCGTGACCCTTTCCTCCATCTTCAAAGCCAGCAACCTGTCTTCTTTCTCTGACTCTGCTTCCATTACCTGGCCTTCTGTTCTGTGTCAAATCTCCCTCTCCTCCCTCTTGTAAGGACACTCGTGATTACATTAATGAAACGCCTAGATAATCCAGGATCATCTCCCCCATCTCAAGGTCCTTAACGTAATCAGATCTGCCAAGTCTCTTGTGCCACATAATGCAACATGCACGGGTTGTGGGGATTAAAACATGGACATCTTTGGGGAGTTGCTAGTCAGCCTTCTATGAGTATGTACCACACAGCAGACACTGTTCTGGGCACTTGGTATCCCTGCTACACTTCTTGTATTCAGAGCTTCTCATGCCTCCTACACTGGAAACTCCTGGAAGAGTGTCCATGTTGCTCTCTCTGTCACATGCTTAGCATATGGCCCTGCTTGTAGTATATAATAGATACCTGGTAAATAATTAATGAATCATACCAGCCACACCTTGTCAAATAGTAGAATTTAAATTAACTCCATTCAAAAAATATTGAGTCAGAGAGAGGAAGGGTCTTCAATATCTAGATAGTCAGATACAATCCAGCACACAGTTGTTGAGCTCCTACTATGTATCAGATACCTTGTTAGTTATTAAAGATAACAAGAGGAATGTGATCCTGCCCCTGAGGAGAAATGGTGAGCAGCTATGTGTGCCCAGGCGGGCCAAGAAAGGCCCCGTTGGTAGAGAAGCTGTATCCCACTGCATAGGCATGTCTGAAGGCTGCAGGTTAATGGAAGTCCCATGCAGAAGGAGCCCCGAGGGTCATCTAGCACCATCACCCCACCTTCAACCAGCATGTTTGCAAAGTCAAGAAGGCATTCACTTGTTTAAACATTTGTTTTGGTTGTTGAGTTTTTACTATGTTCCAGGCAAAGATGCTAGGCACTGGAGATACAGAAGAGAAACCACGCTGACAAGCTTGTGGTCAACTGGGAGGTACTGACAAGTCAAGTGGTTAAGGGTTGTATAGGCACAAGGTATTAGGGGCTGAGCTCAGCAGGGCTGTGGGGAAGCACTGTGCTCAGAGTACTGAGGCTCTGTGATGCTTCAGCTCAGTCCTCAGAGGCAAAAAAGGATAAGCCAGGCAGATACTGGGGAGGAGGGTAAGGAAAAGGGGAGTGAATGTGTAAAGGCAGACAGGTGTGAGAGTAGATTTGTGATGAGACTTGTTAAGAGTCCAGTATGGCTGACACAGAAAGTGGTGTGGGCCAGTGGGAAGAGATGAGGCTGGGAACTTAGATGAGCCTGCATCCCTGAGGACCTTGTGTACTGTGTAAGGTGTTTGCATGCTGTCCTGAAGGCAGTGGGGGGCCAGCAAAGATCACTAAGGAGGGAACTGACACAATCAAATTGTCTTTGACGAAAATAATCCCGGCTGCAATGTGGGGGATTAAATCCAGGAGGTGAGACAGAGGCAGGAGACTGGCTAGAAGGCTGGTGCGGTCAGCCAGCGGGGTGATAATGAGGACAGCGGCGGAGGAAACAGGAAGGACGGGACACAAGGAGAGGACTAGCAAAGTAGAATTATCAGGGAACGGAAGACAGAATAATGAAAGCTGACACTAAGGTTGCCAGTTTTCAAAATTATGGTAGAAATACAGGAGGAAGAGTGAGTTTCAAGGGTGGTGATGGTTCAGTGGTTACAGTCCAAACTACCTAAACATGGCATCCAAGGCCCTCCGATCCACTGGTTTAATCGCTTGTATTGTGAACCATGTGAGGAGGAGGGAAGCAAAGGCAGGGAGGCGATTTAAGCATCAGTTCTGAACTGGTGCGGACACCATGTAGAAATAGCTCTTCCGCAAGGGAAAATACTTCGTGGTAGTGACATCTGAGCGGGTTGTCACACTTGGAAAAAAAGGGTTGCCAGGCAGAGCATCGCATTCGCCCCAACCTGCTGATCCTCCATCCTAAATAGTTCTTGACTCCAACCCTTTGTTTGCACTTCCCACTACCCATCTGAGGCCAGGCCTTCATAAAGAGCTGTGTTAAGAAAGAGTCTGAGGCCCCTTGTGATCAATTAGCAAATGTCTGCCATGGGTGTAAAAATGAGGAATGTCACATCCCTGTGCTGGAGCATAGGGTATGAGGTTGGGAATGGCAGGACCTGGTACCTCCGAGTCCAGGTTTGAGAACGTTATGATTGTAGTGCTTCTGGGCTGGAGGCATCCACCTGGTAAGTAGGTAGAGAGCTCAGGGACAGGTCAGTGATGAAGATGTACATTTTGGGAGTTATCTGTGTACAGGTCAGAAGTAGACAGATTTCTTCTGTAATGGTCCACATAGTAAATATTTGACAATTTGCAGGCCATGAGGTCTCTGGTGTACCTGTGCAACTTTGCTGTGGAGCTTCAGAGCTGCCATAGACAGCATTTAATTGAATGGGGATGGCTGTGTGCCAATAAAACTTTATTTAAAAAAACATACCCGGCTGGATTTGGCCATAGTTTGACAACATTTAAGTGGAAAACAGAGGGGAAGAAGGCAGAGAAAGAACTGGCTACATTGTAGGAGGGATCCAGAAAGAAGCTGTGTAAAGGAGTCTAAGGAAAGAGACTGTTTTAAGAAAAGGGTGAGGGGGGCCGGCCTAGTAGCGCGGTGGTTAAGCCCTCACTTGGGAGGCCAGCGGCACCGGTTCGGGTCCCACATATAAGGGCCAGTGACACTGCCCTCAAGAAAAAAGAAAAAGAAAATACAAGGGCGAGGGGCAAGGACCTTACACGTTGGAAAAATGGGGCCAAAGGCATGAAGAGGCAGTTCTTACCAAAGGACATAAAATGGACAAGAAACAAACAGACGTTCGTTTTCACTGATAATCAAAGACAGGAAAATGAAGCCATGTGTTTTCATTGTTTATCAAACTGGCAAAGATTTAAAAGATTGACACAGTGTCTGCAAGGCTGTGGGGAAACAGGCACTCTTGTGTACTGACTGGTGGGAATATATGTTTTTTTGGGACATTCCAGAGGATAGTTTAGCAATATGTATGTAAATGAAAATTAAGTGTATTCTATGAGACAGCAGTCTTACTTCTGGGAATTTACCCCAAAGGAGATAGAAAATTGTACAAATGTATTTTTAAAATACACGTTACGGTATTGGTTCCAGCATCATGTTAGCAAAAACAACCTAGTTTTCAACAATAGAAGAATGATTATGTCAGACAATGTTCTACTATATAGCCATTACAGATTATGCCGTAGCTCTATACTCACTGACGTGGCAAGATGTCCTTGACATACTGGGTAAGATTACAAAGTAGCAGCGTAACATTTCTCCATCAAATAAAACCTTGCTCCCAGCAGTGTTTTTGGTTTCATCTCAGAAGTGAGATTTCAGGTCATTGCACTTTTTGTTAGATTTGAATAGCTGAATATATTTACTGAACATTTATCATTTTATAGAAACAGTAATAAGTAGTGTGCTGGTAAACAACATTTCTGAAAAAAATAAAACCCTAAATTTGTATCATTTGCTATTAGGTTGTTGGAAAAGTCATGACGTATTTTTTCTATGATTTTGTTGCAAAACTGCGTCATGACTTTTCTGACAACCCAATAATTTTGATGCTACAGATAACTCCCCAGGGCTCACAAACTTCCTGAATATTTACTAGTCGGCTCTCAGTTGCTGGCTTTGACACACTACTGGCATTAACTGTGTTTAAAACACGACAAAGAATCAGGATATGTTTACCAGTATCAGATGCTGATTGAGTAAGAAGAAAATTCAAAACGACTTGTCACTGGTGAGTCTGGTAAAAGGAGTTCCAGTGGAACACACAGTCGCAGAGTAAATGGGAAAGAAGAAGAGAAATCAAGCAATTTTGTTGAAAACAGAAGGAAAGAAACGGTCGCTTGAGGGATGTAGAGTCAAAGGGACTTTGGGAGCAGTGGATAGAAATCCCAGAGACAACATTGTAAACTGGTTCATTTCTTGCTTTTGAATCATCTTTAGACGTCAACGCAGGCAGACACATGAGTGATGTTGAAGCAGCTCTGAGGGTTGGTATCATTACTGTTGTCATTGTACCTAAGGGGACTTGAGGTTCAGAAAGACGAAGTGGCTTGCCCAGGTGCCACAGAGAGTGAGCCACATTTGTGAGTGCCTGTTGGGCTCTACCCACTGGGTAAGCCTTAAAAATACCAAGATGGATACAATGTGGCCAGTAACACATATACCCCCACCCTTCTCCAACCTGCTCTCTGTCTCCTATGTTTTGGGGCTCTTTTTCTGCTTGTCCTGAGCAGGCCATGGCAAGCCATGAACCCAGATGTGGATTGTTTGTCATTAGGAAGCACTTGCCCTCCCATGAAAATCACATGACAATGAAGTTGAGTATGTTCAATGGCAATCAGACGATTACTAGTGTATTTTCAGCAGACTGGGGAGCAAATGATGACAAATGATGACAAAATAAAGGCAGTAGAGAGAGAGATTGAGGGGGGAGGGCAAGAGACAGAGAAAGGGAGTTATAGATGAGGATAAGTTTAAAAGCACTTCTTATTATACTCAAAGTATCATGCATTTGTTCAGTGAGAGCTCTTTCAAGCCAGCTCCTATGTGTTTCTTACATGACCCTGTCAGCTTTTTAGTACATCTTTGTTTTCTGGTGGACAAGGTTCCCCCATCCACAGCCCTCAACTCAGCCAGTTCTCTCTAGAGTCCTGGTTCCTACTGATAGTAAAGGGTGTTTCAGGATCCCAGTCCAGGTACTGGGTATGCTCATTGCTACTGATGTGCATTGCTTTTAGGCCTTTTCTCTAGACTGAGCTAAGAAATGTGTATTTTTAGAAATTGTGAAAATATTGATGGAAATGGATTATAGTTCTCAAGAGAGAGAGGGGCCACAAGGGAGAAAGAACTCTTTTCCAGCAGAATACTAGCTAATAAATGTAGAAGGAAGACAGACTGGAAGATCACTGTTTTGCAGCCCCCAGTATAATATTTTGGTTTTTGTTTTTCTTTTTAGCTGAGCTATCCTGCCACCTGTTGGCAGCTCAGTTTGAGCTGGGCATCGAACTGCTGTTGCTCAGAGCTCAGCTCACACTCTTGAATGAGCTCTTAACCAACTGAGCCACTCGGCCGGCCCTCCCAATATAATAATTGATTTTGGCAAAGCTCATCAAATGGATACTAAAACCATGGAGTAAAATGTTCTTGGGAAACAGGATATTCACTCAGTTTCAAATTATCACCCCATAGATTCCTTGCTAATTATAAAGAGGAAATGTACATTTACAGTGGGAAAATCTGTCAGTGACTAGTTTAAACAAATGATTAAACCCTGCATTGCCAATACTGGGACAAGCTGACATCATGCCTCCTGACGTGATGAACTAAGAAGTACAGAGCATCTCTGAAAGTCTGAGCAAAAATGTTGAACCTGAATCTAAATATGAAGAAACAATTAGACAAACCTAGAGTGTGGGACATCCAACAAGTCAACTGCCCTGCACTCTTCAAAAAGCCATTATCATGAGAAACAAAAGAAGGTAGAGGAATTGTAAATTCAAAGAGAACAATAAGCTCTGACAGTCAAATGCAATGTGTCAACCGTGAATGGATTCTGAAATGGAGGGGAAATCATAAACAGTTATAAAAGACCTTTCTGGAATGATTCATTAAATTTGAATATGCACTATTAGATGATGTTATTGAATTAATGTTGATTTTCTTAGATCTGATAATGTGGAAGACTTCTTTTTCGTAGGGAATGCATGATGAAGTATTTAGGAGTGAAATGTCCTCATATTTGTAGCTTACAATTGGCTCAGCAGAGAGAGAGAGAGAGAGAATAAATGTTGTGGGAAATTAGTAACAATTTGTGAATCTAGGTGAAAGATATGTAACTGCTTGTTGTATTATTCTTTCAACTCTTTCGTAGGTTTGAAAGTTTAAAAATAAAGTTAGGAAAACACTTCTTTTTAAAGCCTTTGAAAATGTATGGTGAGATTCACATTAATTGGAGATTCGCATGCAAACAGATGCGAGTAGACCCTTGCCTCATGCCATACACAAAAATGATCTCAAAACAGATCAGAGACCTAAGGTTAAGAGCCAACACTATAGTACTTTTAGAAGAAAATCTTTGAGACCTTGCTAAGGCAATGATTTTTGGAGGCTACAAGAGAAACATGATCCCTACAACAAAAAGAATTGATAAACTGGACTTCACTAACATTAAAAAGTCATACTTCAGAAAACACCATTATCAAAATGAAAATACAGTGATATACTGGGGAAAAATATTTGCATATTACATGTCCAATAAAGGTCTTGCATCCAGAATATACAAAGAACTCTTACAATTCAATGATAAAACAGACAACCCAATTTAAAAATGGGCAAAAAATTTGAATACACATTTCACTAAAGAAAATATATAAATACTTAATAAACACATGAGAAGATGTTCAATATCATTAATCATTAGGGAAGTACAAATTAGAAGCTCTAGACTGGCTGTCATAAAACAGAAAGTAAATGTTGGCCAGGATGTTGAGGACAGGAACCTGCGTACATCACTAATAGGAATGCAGACTGGTGCTGACACCTTGGAGAACAGTTTCTTTAGAAGTTAAACATAAATTTATCTTAGTGATTCAAGCAATTCCACCCCCAGTAGAAATGCAAAACATGTCTCCACAGCTCTATTCCATTCTATTCTATTTGGCTGTTCATAATCAATGAGTGAGAACAATCCACATGTCCATCACCTGGGGCATGGGGAAACAGAGCGTGGTCTATCCATATAACGGAATCTATTCAGGGATTTAGAGAGTGAAATATTGGTACATGCAGCACGAATAAACCTGGGAACATTATGCTCAGTAGTCATGCTCATACATATTTACCCAACTGAATTGAAAACTTATATCCATATAAAAATCTTCACACAAATGTTTATAGCAGCTTTATTCATAATTACCAAAATCTAAAAACAACCAAGATGTTCACGAGCAGGTCATTGGATAAGCAAACTATATTACATCCATACAAGGGAACATTATTCATCAGTTAAAAGAAAAGAAAAAAGCTATCCTCTATTGTCTCATTGAAATGAGCTAAGATAGTAGAACTTAAATATTCTCACCCCCCCAAAAAAAGATAAATATGTGAGGTGATGGATGTGTTAATTAAATGGGGGCAGTCCTTTCACAATGTATACATATATCAAATCACCATGATGCATGGTTTAAATATCTTGCAGTATTGTATGTCAATTATACCTCAGTAAAGCAGAAAATGTTTAAAATGAGCTATCAAGCCTCAAAAAGAAAATTTAAATGTGTATTGCTAAGTGAAAGAAGCCAATCTGAAAAGGCTACATCCTGTGTGATTCAAACTACATGATAAGATATCAACATCTTGCATTAATGAATTAATCGGGGAAACTATATGCAGGGGAGAGAGGGTATGTGGGGACTTTCTATTACATCTGCTCCATTTTTCTGTCAGTCTAATACTGTTAAAACAAAAGGAATTCTATTCATAAAAAAACATTATGTTAGGTAAAAAAAGCCACATAGAAAAGGCCATATATTGTATAATTCCATCTATATGAAATATGTATGGAGACAGAAAGTAGATTAGTAGTTGCCTGGGCTTGGGAGTGGGAACAGGGATTAAGTGTAAACAGGAATGGGGAATCTTATTGGAGGGATGGAAGTATTCTAAATGTGGATTATGGTGATGGTTGCCCAGTTCAGTAAATTAATTAATTAATTAAGTAAGTAATTTATTTATGTTGGGGAATTGGGGGAGGGGAACAGACAAGTTTCTGTCTTTTTGTTCTTCAGTCTAGTTGCGGAGGATGTTGCTTCACTGGCCCATGTTGGTATCGTCATTGCGCTCTTCCCGGATGAAGCAGATCAGTCACCAGCCTCTGGATGGCCGCTCACCACGGCTCTTGGCAGCTCACGCTGGCTGCCGGCCGCTCACTGTAGCCTATGGCAGCCCACTGCAGCAGGGGCTGCAGCCTACGCCGTCATCAGGGCTCGCACAGCCCAGCTCCAGGCGGAGCTGTTGTTAGCTGTAGAGGGCAGTGTCACTGGCCCTCACATGTGGGATCCGAACCAGGACCGCTGGCATCCCAAGCCAGCTCTTAACCAACGTGCCACTCGGCCGGTACAGTAAATTTATTAAAAATTATTGAGTTGTATATTTAATAAGGGTGAATTTTATGGTATCTAAATTATACCTCAATAAAGTTGTAAAGAATTTTAAATTTGATTTCATATTTTAAAATGATCTGTTATACATTAGTTCCTTATAACTGTGAATCATATAAAATAATGTCTACTGTGATGCCCATGTTCATGGATCAGAAAATTTAATATTGTTAAGGTGGCAATACTCCCAAGTTGATGTACACATTCAGCACAGTCCCTACCAAAGTCTCAGTGACTTATAGAAATTGAAAAGCTGATCTTAAAATTTATGTGGCAATGCAAAGGATCTATGACAGCCAAAAGAATCTTGGAAAAGAGCCAAGGTGGAGGAGTCACACTGTAATTCAGACAGAGTGGTACTGGCATAAGGACAGAGAGATCCATTGGATAGAATTGGGAGTCTGCAAATAAGCCCTCATGTTTATGGTCAAATGATTTTTGACAAAGGCACGTAGATAATTCAATAGGGAAAAAATAGTCTTTTCAACAAACGGTGATGGAACAACTATTAGATCCATACACACAAGAATGAATTTGAACCTGTACTCTGTACCACACATAAAAATTACCTCAAAATGGATCATAGACCTAAGTGTAAGAGCTAAAACTATAAAACTCTTAGAAGAAAGGATAGGAATAAACCTCCATAACCTTGGGTTAGACAGAGCCTTGTTAGAGATATCACCAGAGAGAGGCACAAGCAACAAAAGAAAAAAATAAGTTGGATTTCATCAAAATTAAATTATTCTGGGCTTTGGGCCGGCCGAGTGGTGTGATGGTTAAGCGCTGGCTTCGGAAGCCAGCAGCCCCGGTTCGGGTCCCACATATGAGGGCCAGTGACACTGCCCTCAAACAAACAAACAAACAAACAAACAAACAAATATTTCTGGGCTTCAAAGAACACCATCAAGAAAATGAAAAGACAGTCAATAGAATGGGCGAAACCATTTGTAAATCATATGTCTGATTAGAGGTTTGCATCCAGAATACATATTGAACTCTTACAACTCAGCAATAAGACAAATAACTCAATTAAAATATGGGCAAAGGGTCTAAATACATGTTTATCTAAAGAAGATACACAGATGGCCGACAAACACATGAAAAAATGCTCACCATAATTAGTCATCAATGTGGAAACCAAATCCACATTGAGACACCACCTGATACCTACTAGTATGGCTACAATCAAAAAGTCACATAGTGAGCCGGCCGAGTGGTGCATTGGTGAAGAGCTGGCTTGGGACTCCAGCGGCCCCGGTTCGGATCCCACATGAGGGCCAGTGAGACTGCCCTCTACAGCTAACAACAGCTCCACCTGGAGCTGGGCTGTGCGAGCCCCGGTGACGGTGTAGTTGCAGCCCCTGCTGCAGTGGGCTGCCATAGGCTACAGTGAGTGGCCGGCAGCCAGCGTGAGCTGCCAATAGCCGCGGTGAACGACCATCCGGAGGCCGGCGACCGATCTGCCTCATCCGGGAAGAGCGCAATGACGATACCAACATGGGCCAGTGAAGCAACATCCTCCACAACTAGACTGAAGAACAAAAAGACAGGAACTTGTCTGTTCCCCTCCCCCAATTCCCCAATTTAAAAAAAAAGTCACAGAGTCACATAGTAACAAATGCAGGTGAGGACAGAGAAATTGGAACCCTCATAACAATGCTCTGGGAATTCACGATGATGCAGCCGCTTCGGAAAACAGCTTGGCAGTTCCTCAAAAGCAAAAAAAAGAGGACAGAGAAGTTGGCAGGGGTCATGTCATTCAAGGCCTATGGGCCATAGAGGACTTGGGATTTTATTGTGAAACTGAGGGAATTTTCAGCAGGAGGTCCTGGGTCTTAGTGAATTTGTAGTGTCCGTTGTAAGGAGTGAGAAAGAGACAATGTGAGGGAAAATAGTTGCTGTGCAGCCTGGAAGGCCCACCTGTGTGTGACTGGGCATACCAACAGCATTTGGCCATCCCTGTTTTGGGGGCAGAGAACATGGGTGGCAGACTGATTTCAGGTTGGGATTTGAGGTTCAGGAGCTGGGATGAAACCAAGTGACTCCTAAGTAAACAGTTGCACAGAGTCTCACAGAGAAGATTTGAACTTTTGGTAGCCCCCAAGAAAGGAAGTGCTGTATTTCTCCACCTTTTGCCATCTTTCAGTGCTTTGCTGTAAGCATTTCAGTGAAAAGAACATTTGAGGGCCAGCCGAGTGGCGCGATGGTTAAGCGCTGGCTTGGGAAGCCAGCGGCCCCGGTTCGGGTCCCACATATGAGGGCCATCTGAGTGTCAGGAGACTTAAATGTGAGCCTCCGCTCTCCTGGCAACTGTAAAACCAAGGGCAAATTGTCAAAGCTGGCAGCTGTAAGAAGACTGAAGAAATCGTCTTTCTGGCTGCTTGGTAAATCATACCCAGAAATTAATTTTGTACCATTCAATGAAACTCTGCAACCTTTCTTGGCAGTAATGTTCCTGAATTTCTTCTCTCTTACCAAATTTCTCCTCGTGCAGCTTAGCCCATTCTGCCTTGTGCTGGTGATCACTTACATAATACCCCTTCATAGAATCAAAGACCACTTCAGTCAGATCCCGTCTGTCCTGCTCAGAGCCCTCTGATGGCTTCCCATCTCACTGGAAATAAAGTCCCAGCCCTCTGTGAGTGAGTCCCGTCAGGGCCCACCTGTACCACTCCCCTGCATCAGCTGGGTTCCAGCCACCTGGCCTTCCGACGCCTCAGACAGGCCAAGGAAGTTCTGTCTGTTGGGAAGACCTGTCCATGTCCCTTTGCAGGATTATACCTCACCTACTCAGAGAAGCTTTGCTGACCGAGCTATGAAGTTGCCCCTGTACACACCCCATTTCCCTCTATCACATCACTGTGTGTTATCTGTGTAATACTGCTTGTCATGATGTGCTTTTTTCTTGTTTGGGTATTTTTCATGTGCTTCCACCTACTCCCGACCCCCCCCCCCCGACACACACACACACACAGTAGATCATTGACAATAGGCATTATCTGTAGTATCTGTCTGTTCATCATCATTTTCAGAGTCCAGAACAGGGTGAGTGCTCCATGCAACTTTCTGTGTTTAGGGAGACACCTCTCTTGTTTCCTGCACCCAATAAGCAATTCCTCACTAGGATTATTTCTCAAACCCTTAATTATTTGTATTGCCCTCTACTGGACTCTTTTGTAAGTGAAATAAAATCCTGATTTCCAGACTGAGCTTGAACATGAGAGACTTTTAGAGTCAGAAAGAACTGGAAGTCATCTATTCTAAGCTTTCTCTGTAGGTTCTTCCTATATTTAAATCCTGTCCATTGGTTTGACGCAGTAGCCATGAGTCGAAAAGGCTGTTCACTGTATACATTCATCTTGATATCTACCTACTTTGCCAACTAAGTCATTTTAATTTTAAGTGTGTCTAACAAACAACACTGCCACATCTAATTTTATTTTGGACATATTAAATGCAAAGCTCCCTATTCTATCTATATTAGCTTTCTAAAAAAGCTGATAGCATGTCTCTAGATCCAGGACCAGCCTCTACATAAATCCATGCTTTGTTTCTGTTTGTTTGTTTGTGGTGGTTGGAGGTTGGGCACTGAGTGACAGGCCCTTAAGTTTCCTGATTTTTTTTTTGAGGGCAGTGTCATATGTGGGACCCAAACCGGGGCCGCTGGCTTCCCAAGCCAGTGCTTAACCACCGTGCCACTCGGCCTGCTCCAAGTTTCCTGATTTTTTAGTGAACTATTGTAGTCTTTTTTGAGTTTATCACACCTGACTTTGTAAATGTATAATCTGAAAGTTATTTTCCTCTTTTATTCAAGATAAATAATATGAATTCTGTCCCATGCTTTAGACATTTCAGCATTTCCATAAATTCTTTAAAAGAAAAGAAAAGTAAAGTTGGGTGGGCCGAGTGGCGCATTGGTTAAGAGCTGGTTTTGGGATGCCAGCGGCCCTGGTTCGGATCCCACATATGAGGGCCAGTGACACTGCCCTCTACAGCTAAGATGGTGAACAACAGCTCCACCTAGAGCTGGGCTGTGCGAGTCCCGGGAACGGTGTGGGCTGCAGCCCCTGCTGCAGTGGGCTGCCATAGGCTACAGTGAGTGGCCAGCAGCCAGAGTGAGTGGCTGGCCACCAGCGTGAGCTGCCAATAGCCGCGGTGAGCGACCATCCAGAGGCCAGTGACCGAGCTGCCTCATCCGGGAAGAGCGCAATGACGATACCAACATGGGCCAGTGAAGCAACATCCTCCACAACTAGACTGAAGAACAAGAAGACAGCAACTTGTCTGTTCCTCTCCCCCAATTCCCCAATAAAAATCTTTAAAAAAAAAGAAAAGAAAAGTTTTAAGAGCCTGCCATGTGGCAAGCCCTTTGCTAGGTACTGAAGGTGTAAAGCTGAATGAAGTACAGTCTGCAGAAGGAGCCAGTTTGAGAAGTAGCATGGGAGAGGCTTGAGCAAACTCTGAGCCTGGGGAAGGAAAGTGGAACTTCAGGATGAGTAAGGCGTTGTCAGACAGAGGACGTAGAAACTATCAAAGACTGCATAGGTGCAAAGCCCCAGAGACTTGGACACTATTTATGTTTTGGAGAAAAGTTCAATGAGGTTAAATTGTGGGTACTTGAGGGAACAGCAAGACAGGAGTCCTGAGTTCATAGGCAGGGACAAAATGATGATGAACCTTGCAAACTGTGCTAAAGAAGGGATCTTTTTTCCTGTAGGCATGGGGACTCAGTATAAAAGGTGCGAGAGAGGAGGGGACAGTGCGAGGCTGTGCCCTGGGGCCTCAGTCGTTTTCGGGATTTTTTTTTGTTCTCAGCTATAAACAGGGAACAGCCGTGTCTTCCCTTCCTTCTCTGGAGCTAATGAGAGTAAAGGAGACCTTATGTCCTCTGAGCCTTAGAAGCTTCCAGGTTAGGGCTAGGCAGTTGGAAATTGAGGCAAGCATAGTCTGCATCACGTAATTTAGTACTTACTCGTGCACGTCTTGTGTACTTCCTAAGTGTGGGTTAGTGTTTTCTCACAGCTTTGCAGCACACTTGTGAGCTCCTTGGAGGCGTGGTCCAGGACACCCTGGCATGGAAACAGAGCCCAGGATGAGCCCTCAGCATTAGAGGAAGGCCACAGCACTACTGTGGTCCAGCTGTAACATGAGAGTGCAGGGCTTGTTGTCTAGCTCTGGCCACAATGATTCCAAGCCTTGTTCACACGGGCCTGTAAGCGCCACAGAGACCCCTTACTTCCTGCCTTGCACCTGACACCTCCTTATACATGTAAGAGGCAAATCGCGGAAGTTCTCTTTGTAGAAAATGGAAATCATTACCATTTTGCTAGAAATTCCCAATCCACAGGTGAAAGATATAGAGTGGAAGATCTGCATATTATAATGGTGAATTATATTTCAGAATTTAGCCAGTCATTTGGTTGCAGAAAAGGTGTAAAAAGAATATTCCAAATATTCTGTCTTCCTGGGATTGTAATGGGATTGTTATATTCTGTCTTCCTGGGATTGTAATGAATGTAGCTATCACATGACAACACCCGAGGTGTTTTGAATCCAGGTTTTGCACAATTTCAGTAATACGTGGTCAAATGTTGTACAGGGGCTTCCTCCTGTGGTCAAAACGATAGCTGAGAAGCATGTGTACATTTTGCTTGAGCAGCAGGAATTACCTTCGATCTACAGCAGCAGAAGCCAGGAAGTCTGAAAGCATTCCCTGAATTTTCAAAGCTAGTGCTGCCTGTGCCCTGATGGGCAGAGCTGTGAGCAGCTCACGGAACACAGTGCCGGTTTACTTGGGTCTATTATGTAGGTCGAGGAAGCACATCAAGCCCGGGACAGCTGCTTTGCAGTGCTTTTTTGTTTTTCTATTTAACTAGAATGGTTGAGCAGGCACAATTTCCATGAATTAAATGGAAAATGTTATTTTTCTTGTGGAGGAAGAGAGTACATTTAATTCCTCAACCTGGTATTATGTATAAATGATTGAGGTTTTTTAAGTTCATTAAATAGTTTAAAGTAAAAAGTGATGTTTTTTATTTACCAGAATGCTCATGGATGGAAGAGTCTGGTTAATTGAGTTTTCTAGCTTAGGGGACAGTTCCACCAGGCAGACTTTTTCTATTGTTCTATACATGTTCCTTAACCTCTTTTCAAAATGTATCTGAATATCTCTGCCTTAGTAAGCACAGTAGCCTGGACCCCTTGAATCTTACTGCTGTCACTCAGAGTTACACAGTATGTCTGCACCCTGGATTCTAATCAGATATCATTGCAGGTAGTGGGTATTGACTGAACCTGGGCTGAACCTGGGCGACACACGGGGAATTTGCTTTTGGATACTTGTTTTGTTTCTTCTCATTTACCTCCTTCCCTAAAAGCAAAAAGCACTGGCCAAGGGAAGACTTTGATTTGCTAATCTATACTTTATTGAATAAAACCGTGTTTTACAGCAGGAAAGTCTACCTGTATCATCTGAGAAAAATGTGCTAAAGAAGCTTAGATCCAAAAAAACGAATTTGCTTCATTGTGACCTGTCTATTCAATTTATCCCTGAGCTGAATTCATCTTAGAGCAATTTTCAGGGACCTGCTCACCACTTTGATTCTTCTGTAGTGCAAATCTTAGGTTCTGTGTCTAACCTATCTAAGATTCTTGGTGGTAAATAGAACTGCTTTGTACTTTTTCCATTAGTTAACCTTGGACGATGTAATTATCCAAAGGGAAATATGGCCCATGGATTGATTCTAAAAGTGGCCTTCCGGCACTTTTCATTATCTTGGATTCATAGTCAGTTTTCTTGGTTCATTTTCAGGCAAATAGTCCCTTATTTCTATTCTCCCAAGCCTTCATTTTTCTTCAGTAGTGATTGCTTATTATGTCGAATGGTGTCGAGAGAGTGAGAACTGTATAGAATTACGGTGCTGTCACTTTTAGTTTATTTCCTGGATAACATTTTTTGGTTTTGTCACACGGTTAATGGATTTGTTTCTATTAACAAGTAGGGCTTTTTGACCTAATCCTTTTTCACATGTATTTCTGTAAAAATTCTACATCCAAAGGTGCTGTTGGATTTTTAGAGGAAAGGACCACTACAAAGTCAATTTGTGCAAATATGGCCCTGGGTCACTTACTTTTGGTGATGGTGGGTACAGGGGCTTAAAAACCCATTTATCCCATATCCAAATAACCTGAAAGTTTAAATGATTAAAGTTTGGAGGGTTACTGTAGGAGAATTCTAGAGAGAAAAGTTGCTACTAGAAGGATCTATGGTGGTTCATTTTCTAACCCCAAATCTCTTAAACCCAAATCAGAAAATGGCAAACAGACACAAAGTAGTAGAGTGGTAAATGGGGAAAGACAAGTGAAGAGGTAAGAGAAAACTGACAAAAAAAGCCCATATTACACAACTGAAATGGTGAAAAGCAGATAGACATGAAGGAGACATGGAGAAATGGAGGAAATTATGAGAAATAGAAAAACTGATAGATATTGATAGACTGATATCAAAACTGTATAATGAAGTGATTAAGCTTTGTGGATCAGCCACTTCCTAACTGTGTGACCTTGAATAAGTTACTTAACCTCTCGGTTTTTCTTTCCTCATTTATGAAATGGAAACAATAAAAGTACCTACCTCACAGTGTTGTGAAAATTGATTGATAGCACCTACTACAGTTCCTGGCACAGAGTAATCACTCAATAAAGGGTGGCTATTGTTTGTATTATATGCCAACAACAGAAAAGCCAAACCATACTACTAGATGCTTCCAAAATAGCTATGATTAAAGAATTACAAGTTATGGTAACACTAAAAGAGGAAGTAGATATCTGAACAAGTCTTAGGAAGGTCCAAATAAGAAAACACGGGAAATCTATAATGCTGACTCTTTTATTTTTATTTTTTTATTTTAGCTGAGCCATCCTGCCATCTGTTGGCAGCTCAACGGCAGCTCAGCTCGGGCTGGGCATCCAACTGCTGTTGCTCAGAGCTCAGCTCACATTCTTTTTTTTTTTTTAACAAGACTTGTTTTGTTGGGTTTTTTTGAGGGCAGTGTCACTGGCCCTCATGTGTGGGACCAGAACTGGGACCGCTGGCTTCCCAAGCCAGCGCTTGACCACCATGCCACACGGCCGGGCCCTGTCAGCTCGCATTCTTGAGTGAGCTTTTAACCAACTGAGGCACTCGGCCGGCCCTTATAATGCTGACTCTTGATACCAATACTGCGGGGAAAAAAAGGTGATTGTTGCAAAATTCTGGCCAGTAACAATGAAGCAGGCATTGGCTCTGCCTGGGTCAGGTAGCCACCTGATTTTTTTTTATTTTTGAGGGCAGTGTCCCTGGCCCTCATATGTGGGACCGAACTGGGGCCGCTGGCTTCCTAAGCCAGCGCTTAACCACTGTGCCAGTCGGCCGGCCCGCCACCTGATTTTTTACATAAGTGTGTTGATGTCATGATCCAATGATCTCTGGCCTATTGGACATGAAAACAGCAAGTGCAGTTGACTGAGCCCTGCGATTTTTCTCGAAGACTGACTTTGTGGTTTACAGCTTACCAGTACCTTTAAGAAGCTGGATATTTCTGGTGAAGAAAAATATTGCCTAACCACAAAGTTGCAGACACATTTCTCAAAGCTTTCAGAAATGTGTCTGGTGAATGTGGTCTATTCTCTGAACACATTCGTGTTGATGGTGTAAAAGACCAAATGCACTGGACAGTTGAGGACCCAATTGTATTCAGTTGTTGCAATGGCGAGAACATTTATTAATGAGGAAAAGCTCAAAGAAAAGGAAGGGGGCCTGAGGTTTTACAGAGGCAAGCAAACAGGGGAGTCATGTGTAAGTTTGAGGGGAGTCACTGGAAGGATGAGATGGGTTTCATCTCAGAATAATATGCCGGGGGGGGAAGGTCCCTTGCAGTTAGTCTTTCCCTAGAAAATAAAGGGGAGGGGTCCTTAACCATCACTGATTTCTGGGGAACACAGGACTCAAATAAACTTCAACATTGTCATTTCCCCCTTTTGTTCCAGACAAATATCAATCATCACTGAGCAACTCAGAGGCAATTATAAACCTCTGAGTAGGTCTAAGAAATAGTCTGGCATTCCTGTAAAACCAGTTGAACTATCTGTTGAGAGCTGGGGGCAAAAGTCAGTTGTTTTAGGGTCTCGGAGATCAGGCATCTTAAAAGGGAGAGGACGGGCTGACCAAGTGGCGTGGTGGTTAAGTGCTGGCTTGGGAAGCCAGTGGCCCCGGTTCAGTCCCACATGTGAGGGCCAGTGACACTGCCCTCAAAAAAAATGAAAAAGAGAGATGTTGATATGAAAGGTTAGGTTCTAGTAAAGAGCCAAGAATTGAACCCTAAAGGTAGCCAGTCAAACGGATTATGAGACATCAGTGGAGGAAAATCTTTCCATTTTGCAGCTGACATGTCAGAGCTCTTGTTAACATTGCCCATAGTCTAAGTTACCTGTAATGTAAGGACATTCATGACCCATGTGAGGAAGTGGTCTAGGCAGCAGCTTGTTCAAAGACAGTTCCAGACATGCCTGGTCTGCTGGTGATGAGTCTTCCAGCCTCACATCAAGTCATTGCACTGGAGCTTGAAGGGCTGCTGTAGATCCTGAGAAGAGAGCAAGCTAGAAGGCAATGTAGGGTCCCAGTAGGGATTGGGGTACTCAGGTTTGGGTTCTCAGGGACTCCACATCAGGCAAGAGGAAGAAAACTGGGAAGTTAGTTTGGAGTAATATCCGGATATTGAAGTAAAAGCCACATATTGAAGAAAACTGGAAAAAATTTCAATTTGGTGAGGTCACAGGAGCCCATCAAGTGTCCAAATAGGCACGGAAACTAGTTTTTTGTGCAGGGAAGGAAGTCAATTACAATATAGCTCTATCACAGAAGACAAAGTTGGCACACTCATCAGTAACCTGCACTTATAAAGAGATGCAAAACAATTCAAAGACAATAACTAGATTCTGAGTTTTCCTTTGAAACACAAAATTTCTCTATACAGCCATCCCCCTTTTGATCAAAGATTATCGCAAAGAAAGATTATTCTTGAATTCAAAACAAGACTGGTCTCACAAGCAACAAAAGGGAAAATAGATAAATTGGAGTTCATCAAAATTTAAAACTTTGGTGCTGCAAAGGACATTATTAAGAAAGTGAAAAGACAGCCCATAGAATGGGAGAAAATATTTGTAAATCATATCTCTAATAAGGATCTGGTACCCAGAATATATATAGAACTCCTACAACTCAACCACAAATAGACAAACAACCCAATTTAAAAATAGGCAAAGGACTTGAATAGACATTTTTCTGACAAAGACATGCAAATGGCTAACAAGCACATAAAATGATATTTGATATCATTAGTCATCAGGAAAATGCAAATCAAATCCACAGTGAGACACCACTTCACACCCACTAGGATGGCTAGAATTTTTAAAAATTAAAGAAAAAAACCCCCAGAAAATAACAAGCAATGGTTAGAATGTGGAGAAATTGGATCCCTTGTGCATTGCTGGTGGGACATGGTGCAGCCACTATGAAAATAACTTAGAGGTTCCTGAAAAGTTACAGATAGACTTACCATATGTCCTAGCATTTCCACTTCTAAGTATATATCCCAAAGCATTGCAAACATGTACTCAAACTCAATTACTGGTTTATGTATGTTCACAGCAACCTTATTCACGATAGCCAAAAGGTGTAAACAACCCAAATTTCCATCAACGGATGACAGGATAAGCAAATGTGGTATATACCTACTGAGGAGCCATTAAAAGGAATAAAGTACTGATGCAAGTACTGATACAACATCTACTAATGCCAAGCAAAAGATGTCAGACACAAAGGATTGCATATTGTGTGGTGCCATTTATATGAACTATCCAGAATTAGGTAGATCCATAGAGACAGAATGCAGACTGGTGGTGGTCCAGGGATAGGAATGGGGATGGGGGTGACTGCTTAATTGGTGCAGGGTTTTCTTTTGAGGTTTAAAAATGGGAACTACATTAGATGAAGGTACCACAATATTATAAATGTACTAAGTGCCACTGAATTATAGACTTTAAATGGTTGTGTTTTATACTCGGATTATGTGAATTTTGCATCAAGAAAGAAAATTAAATAAAAATTTGGTCTCATTAGGTTAGCCTGATTATTTACATAGGTGCAGCAAGGATAGTAATTTACCATATAGACCTTAAGCTGGCTTTGCTGGAAGTTTTCATAAGAAATCTCAGTTTGAAATTTTAAAAGCCTATTAATGTGAGGAAGCCAAGCAAAGAAGATTTTTACCAGCAGTGCCTATAAATTTGGGAGAATTCCTCTCTTTTTTGGGTCCCCCAAATAGCTTAAGATTCCTGGGCCTGCCAGAAAGCGATCTCCCTAACTCCCCTGGAAGGCTGGGTGCCCTGTAAGCCAGGTACCAGGCCAGTTTCCCAGAGGGCTTTGTAAGCATTAGCTCCAAAAAGTCAACCTTAGTTCCTTCAAAGTGTCTGGTCATATCAGATCCAATGAGCATCATTCCCAAATATGATATTCCAGGTGAGGCCTTATTACATAACCAATGATTCCAATCATGTCCTGAAAACAAGTAGGACAGACAGATTCTTCACAAACCTATGCAGTAATTACGTCACTATGAAAATAAGAATACCCAATAAGAGTTTCCGAATCCTGGAGGGCTCAGGCAGAGGAAAGAAGATATTTACGAATGTTTCATTTCTGTTCACAAAAGCACAGTTTACTAAATTATTATGAGTTATAGAAAGCATGACAGAAAAGAGAAATGACTCCTTTATACATCCAGAAAATAGAACATTGAAACGTCAGCACTATTGTAAGCAAGACCCACAATCATCCCTCATCAGTTCATGCAGCTCCATGTAATGAGTTCTTGTTCCGCTCGACCTGGCGTGAGCAGTCTCATTAGCCCATCAGCTCCTCAACTAGAGTTCTTGAAATCCTGACTCACTTCACTGGTCTGACCTCAAAGTTTTTTGTGCCATCTGAAGCCTGTGCCCAATGGTATTTGACATAATCCTTACCCATGGGGCTCAGAGACAGTATTTGTTAAAAAATGAAGCCCTCTAGATTGTACCTGATTACAAGTGCTTTTCAGAGACACATCAGATTAAAACATTAACAATGGATGGCAAAAGACCCACAAGCAAATGTGCTTAACTTACTAGTGATCATTTTCAGTACTGAAGGATCTGATGACAGTTCACCACAAGAATAATAATGCAGGGCCGGCCGAGTGGCACATTGGTTAAGAGTTGGTTTTGGGATGCCAGTGGCCCCGGTTCAGATCCCACATAGGAGGGCCAGTGACACTGCCCTCTACAGCTAACAACAGTTCCACCTGGAGCCGGGCTGTGTGAGCCCCGGCGACGGTGTAGGCTGCAGCCCCGGCTGCAGTGGGCTGCCATAGGCTACAGTGAGCGGCTGGCAGCCAGCGTGAACTGCCAATAGCCACGGTGAGCGACATCCAGAGGCCGGTGACCGACTGCCTCATCCGGGAAGAGTGCAATGATGATACCAACATGGGCCAGTGAAGCGACATCCTCCGCAACTAGACTGAAGAACAAAAGGAGAGCAACTTGTCTGTTCCCCTTCCCCGATTCCCCAACGCTGTTCCCCTCCCCCAATTCCCCAATAAAATCTTAAAAAAGAAAAAAGAAAAAGAATAATAATGCAGCTGACAAGGACACGTGATTGTTTCTGTGGCACACAAAACAAGATAGAAGTCAATGCAAAGATTTTTAAACAAAATATCTATCAGCCAGCCCTGTTTTCAAAGAAGAGATGGTATTGTATCTAATAGATAAAAATGGATGAATATAATCTTATGGTGACAAAAATCCTCAAATATATAGTAATCCTGATATAATATACCCTGAATACATCAAGCATCTACTTAGAATATATCAAAAATAGCAAGTTGAGATTTAGTAAACTGGAGTAGGTCTTAAACATCTATGTACCAATAAAATTCCACAGGTAAGTTAAGTGCTGTTAATCCTCAATTGAAAACCAATTGTCGGAAAGGTCATGACGCATTTTTGCAACCAAAAACATAGGAAAAATGTGTCATGACTTTTCCGACAACCCATTAGATTTAAAATAAAGAAGCAAAGTTGAGACCAAGTTAAGATTGAAAAATTAAAAATGATGACTTAAAACACTGTAGTTGTCTAATAGCTGGCAAAGCAGCAGTAGGACTCTGACAAACAGAAACATGGGCAGCGAGGACACTGATGCATTTCTAGGAACTTACATATTTATAGTAATAACGTTTCGTTTATACTAATTTAATGTAGGGAAGGCTGAGCATCTCTTCTGATTTGGCAGCTCTTCCCATGCAACTCAGCAATAATAACATATCAAATAAGCCTAATTATTTCTAGCACCTGTCTTTTTATAAAGTGAAAGAATACATCCTTTGTGATTATCCAGGGGCCCTCAGGGACTGGATTAAGATAGGGTGATAGGTTGCAGAAAAACAGTACTTGGTTCTCTATTTAACCAAAATGATGCTAAAAGCTTTAAGAAGTGCGGGCCGGCCGAGTGGCGCGGTGGTTAAGCGCTGGCCTGGGAAGCCAGCGGTCCCAGTTCAGATCCCACATATGAGGCCAGTGACACTGCTCTCAAAAAAAAAGATTTAAAAAGTGAACATAGGAAATAATATGATTGCAAAGAACTTCATCTCTTTCCTAAGTGAGAAGACTCTGCTTCCTTAAATAATCAAGGATATAAAGCCAACATAAACCATAGGTTATTCTAGGAAGACACAGAATCTTTGTTAGAGGAAGATTACTTAGGCAGGAAAGCAAAACCTTTACAACCTATTATTAAGAAGACCAATAATCCAAAAAAAATGTCATTTTAACAGGGAGAAAACCAAATTATAGTTTTGCATCAGTGGAGTGTTTCATACTAAAGTTCTTTCTTTTGGAAATTTTATAAATAAGGCCATCTAACCTTAGCCAACTTTGACCTCGACAAATAAAATACCCTTTCTGGGACCTGATACCACTTTCCATGTCTATACACATCTGTTATAGCCCATGTTCTCTAGCCAAAAAGAACAGATTCATTAACAGACCCAAATACATATAGCATCCGTGTAGCATATAAAAATAAGAAGCAGAAGCATATAAACTCAAAATTATGCTTAGTAATTATGCATTCTCTCACTTAGAAATGATCTAGGTATCTAACAAATATCTACTAATTAACTGAATTTAGTATTCACCCAAAGTTTTAAGTTACCTAAAGAGCTTGTAAATTATCTGCACGCTCACATACTACAAAACATAATTACTGTTGAAATAAAGTGTCAGAATAATGACTCAATTTGGTTAAGCAAATTTACATTTGTTGTAGTCTCAAACATTTAGTAGCAGTATTGTCAGCTTATTCAGTCAGTAAGCCTGTATAAAGTTTGGAAGAATATGCACAAGTAGAATAAAAATCTACATGTATATCATAGTTAACACTAATAAATCAGAAAAGATAGCTGATTTTAGTGAACCAAAATTATTAGTCTTGTTTGCCACAGATTTACCTAAATTATGTGAACTTGAATTCTTAAAACATCTGTTTGCTTTTATAGGAATACTTTATTAGCACATTAAAAGTCTTGAAAGTTCAATTTCCTTATTTACTGGGAATTTTAGGACTATTCTGTTTATTTAAGCCTTATTTATTTCTATAAATGAATAAGAATAGAGCTGCTTTAATTTAGGAAAATATTAGACACAAAGGCCTTTCTGAACTGCGGACATCATCATCGTTATTGTAGTCAGGGAGAGTGTTCCTTAATGAGGAACACCTCAAAGCAAAGGAAAGGGACCAGGACTTTTATAGAGGCAGGTAAGCAAGGCAGTCATCCTCGGGTCTTGCGGGAGCCCTGAGCAAGCATGCAGATGGTTCTGCCCTTGGAACATGCCCAGGCAATGTGGTCCTTTGTGATGAAGCATTTCTCACAACACAAGGTGGGGGTGGGGGCGGGGCTCTTAGCCATCACTGATTTCTAGAAGCAGGATTTCTAGATTTCTACAAGGCTCACAAAGTTTAATACTGTTGATGAGAGGACTCTGTCAATTTTGTTCATAGAATTTCTCTGTATTCTCCTTTATATGCCATATTATTGCTGCTTTCTTTTTTGTTTGTTATTTGCTTGGTCGGTCGGTTTTGTTTTCCTGTGCTCATGCCTTATCTCCTCCCCCGCTCCCTTCTCTTTTTGGCTAACAATTTATTCCATTTCACCAAAGTTACTGATGTTCAGGAGGAAGACAAATTACCTCTTTTTTGATGTGCTAGGACAGTAGACATAAAATAAATGAAAGCTTTTCATAATTGGAAAATAGCATCCAGGAACTTTCAAAATCACCTATTTAAGGTGATCTACAGAAAATTCGTGGATGGACAAATCTTTTTCTCTAATTGGTTTCTTCCTGGTTGTACTCCTAAGGCCAAGCTATTGTTTTGGCAGTTGATCACCGAGTTCACTTTTAGGAGCAAGATCAATGTCTAGTGGTATTTTTACTCATCTCACTGATTCAGCCTATGACCCAAGGCTTTGGCCAGAATCCGAAACGTTATTCTAGAAGAGGTTTCATGAAGAAGTTTATGCGTTGTGTAGACACTAGAAAGATCTCATAATCTCATAGTAGTAAAGATGGCGTTTGAAATGATGCTTGTGCCTAGAATTCTGTTTCACGTAAAATATCAGGGAGAAATTAGAAAAAAAAATGGACCAGGTATCTGAAGTGTCTGTGGAAGCAAAAGAAACGGAAGCATTTAGGATGAGGCCCTGAAAATAAATTATAATGCACTTGTGTGTGTGTGTGTGTGTGTGTGTGTGTGTGTGTGTGTGTGAGGGCAGTGTCCCTGGCCCTCATATATGGGATCCGAACCGTATGTACACTTTGATGATAAAAAAATCTTCTTTTATATCTCCTCAGTAAGACTTCGTGGAAGCATAGTGAAAGAGTCGGTTAATGTTGACAAGAGGTGAAAGTAACACAGTATCACCAAGAGCAGAAAGGTTAAAGGAACTTGAGGAGAGGCTGCTTCAGTCTCCGTTGTAGTAATGACATTTGCAGAAAGGCAAGCGCATTATGCTCCCCGGGAGAGTATGCCTTTGTACCTTCTACACTCCCCTTTTATGAGCAACAAGTGCCAAGACTTACTCAAAAAAAAAGACAAACAAACCTCTTGAGGTTATGTCACAGGGCCGGCACACAACCCAGTGTCCAACATCTTCACTTCTGGCTGAGCAAGATTGTCTGTAAGGCCTTTCTAGATTCTGGCTTTCCTCAGGTCCGATAGGTGATAATCACCATTCATTATGATGACCCCAGGGTACCCCAAGTTTTTTAAATGATTCCTGAATCATTAGAGAAAGGTCACGTTTTGTTGACTCTAGTCACAACATTCTAATTCTTTGAAACCCTGGGATCCTGAAGGGAAAATGTCACCCATCAACCTGAATATTTTGTTTACCAAAACACTTCATTCCCTGATCATTCTGAGGCATTTACTATCCAATTTTTGTAGGTCAATTTTTGTTTTTCTTAAAAGAAGGGGGAATTGTAAGGGAATATATCTCAAGGGTTAGATCCTTGGCTGTAAAGACTCCCTTGGATTGCTTTTGGCTGTTGGCTGTAGCGACTTATTTTCTTGCAGAGACGAAGCATCTGGTTTTTGTTATCTCAATGATGCTGTCCTGGGGATATTACGATTGCGACGGAAATTTGACCGTATTCTCTATGTGGATTTGGATCTGCACCATGGAGATGGTAAGCCCTTCGCATTCAGAGGTGCTTTGCTGCTAGGACAACAGGTCTTTCCCAGTGAAGTTGCTTCTAGGCAGCTGGTAAACGGAGAAGTACCTGTTGCGATTGAAATTTTCCTAATTGAGAACACTAAAGTAGGTAGAGATTATTCCAAGGGATACAATTCCTCCTTTGCTGATGAAGCTGCTTTAAAATGCAAGGTTCCTCTAATTTCTCCTCCCCTCCTTCATTAGCAAAGCTCTCTCCCTCCACTAGAGAACATCAAGAAGTGGGAATCTTACCTAGTGCTTATTCCAGCGCCCAGTAGCCTCTCTCAGGCCACTTCCTTAGTTAGGTTGGAAGTGAAACCTGCACTTAGAGCTGACAGCCTTGATGCTTCTCTCCAGATGAGAACGGGGGCCTGATGAAAGAACAGTCTGCATTTTTCACCAGTAGGGATACCAAGTCACACAGCAGTAGGAATCTGTGCCGCTTTCTTTGAATCACTAAAATGTTTAGCCCTGCACAAACCCGGGGCATCTTCTCTAACTGTTAAGACCAGCGGAACCTTTACCAATTTGCCTTAACCCCACTGAAACAAGGCACGCAGCCCCTCCTGTGTATTTCCATCTATGTGTAGGTTACCCACATTCTGTTTCTTTAACAAATCCTGGCTGTGCCGCATATTTCCACTGATCTAGGAACACGTACCCTCCCCACATCAGCGATTGCTGCTTCCCAGTGCCATCATCAAAGCACAAGAGAGGAAAAGAACGATAGATGGCAGAGGCTAGCGTCAGCTCTGCTGCCAAAACAGAAGAAGAAGGAAGAAATTGGGGAGGGGGATGCCTCCCCACGGAGTTCACCTAGATGACTCTACCGTGAAATGGTGACAAAAAATTAAAGGTAGCGGAGAGAAGAGGGAAGGGTTCAAACAACCAACATACTACTGTGAGAAATGTGTGCACTGACTATCTGAACAATCAGCCAGTGTGAAACGCAGCCTTGCTTGAAACTTTCAGAGGATGCTTACCGCCTGCAACCAGGGTAACATTCGGCCCATGGCTGGTTTTTGTATGGCCAGCAAGCTAAGAATGCTGTTTTACATTTTTACAAAGTGGTAAAGGGAAAAAATGCAAGAGACCACGTAGTTTGCAAAGCCTAAACTATCGGCTACGTAACCACTTGGTGTGCTAACCCTTGGCCTATAGCAATGGTCCTTGAACTTGAAGGTGTATCAGGATGGCCTGGGAAGCTTGTGTTAAAATGCAGATTCCTGGACCACAACCACCAGAGATTCCAACTTAGTAGGTCTGGTACGGAACCTGGGAATGCACATTTTAACAACAGCCCAGTTGTTCCACAGGCCACACTTTGAAAAGCAGTGTCTTCATGGGAAAGTCTGCACTCTGTACCCTGTCCTTAGAGGCCTACCTGCTGTCCAGGCCGCTCTGCAGAGGAGGTGGGAGACAAGCGATGAGGCCTAGGTAAGATTCCCACTTCTTGATGTTCTCTAGTGGAGGGAGAGAGCTTTGCTAATGAAGGAGGGGAGGAGAAATTAAAGGAACCTTGCATTTTAAAGCAGCTTCATCAGCAAAGGAGGAATTGTATCCCTTGGAATAATCTCTACCTACTTTAGTGTTCTCAATTAGGAAAATTTCAATCGCAACAGGTACTTCTCCGTTGTTTCCTTTTTTCTATCCTGCACAATGGCTTCAATTAACAGAGCTATGCCTCTAGTAGTGGGTCAGTAAAAACCTGTTGAATGAATGAATGATTAGGAAATTCAAACTATTACTATCAGAGTTCAAGAATAGAATCAATTCTATTGAACCATGGAAGAATGAAATAAGACTGTCACCTGAAACCGTTCTTTCCACTTGCAATGTTATTTCTACACCATTTAGAGTTTCCTGTTTTAGCCAACTTTTATGGTGTGTTTCATTTCAGTTTATTTCCCCTCTTCAGCACCTCCCTTCCAGTGACCCCTGCCCCACCTCCAAATTCTTACACATTTGGTTTATTTTAAATCTCCCGTGATTCCATAACTAGCATTCTGTGATGGCTTCACTAGCACTCCTACCCTGTCCTCGCCTTCTTTTGTCTACTACGACCAACCACTCTTCTCCTTCACACCAAGCCCCAGACCCTCCACCTATCTGTGTATGCCCTTTCCTAAAGGAGGATTTTCCAACTAAGCTTAATGGCATTTCCTGTCAGAAGAGATAGATACAAATGGCTACCAAACAGAGGAAAAGGTGCTCAACACCCTAATACACAGAAATGCAAATTAGAACAAGACCACTCTTTCTAAGATTTCAAAAGAATAGTAACACCCAGGGCTAATCAACTGCCACTGTGGAAAGTGGCAATTGTCTGATCGCACTGATAGAAGTGTAAATGAGTACCACCTTTCTGGATGGATAAGTAATCAGGATTTTCATGAATTATCCCAGTTCATACTTAACTTTCTAAGTTAAAATGCTATTTTTAATTTGTTTTGTTTTATTCTGTTTACTTAATGCTTTGTGCCTGGAGCCTTTAACTGGTTTTAACTGCCTCCCTAGGGCAAAACATAAGGCTTGGGAAATTCAAACATGCTTGTGATATACAAACAGAGTTAATATTTTTTTAAGGTCACTGTCGGCCTCTAATGAAGACTGAAAGCATTGAGTAAACACAGAGACAATTTCTTTATTTGAAGTATAAAAGAGGATAGTACATGAATTTGCTGAAGTGCTTCCATTTTACAGATGGAGTGCCTGAATAGGATGTGAGACTATGTGATTCTGGGAGGGAAGGTGTGGAGGTGGCAGTGTGTTTATGGGACTAAGTAGTGGCTTGTAAGAGTGGCGTCTTCTATCTCCCAGGCCTCTCCTCATTTTCTGAGTCTTGTTTAGATGGAAAGGAGGCTCTTTTCTAGAAAAGTTTTCCCCATCTTTCTCCAAGCTTTAACAGAGTTCTAAAGCTGCCATTAGCCAGAAAGTCGCTTAGCACACACTTGGGGAGAGCTGCAGTGATAGCCAACTCTGTATCAGAGTGGCAGTTTACCATTAGGTTTTCACTGTGTAATGCCTAGCGTTGATTGTATTGCTCATGTGTTTAAAAGGGCTGCCACACGGTACTTTCGTATTAAATCCTAATAATTTAACTAGAACCACTGAAACCAAACAAAACATGAAAGTTCCAAGATGGCGCCAGTTTCCTCTGTTCAGCTCTGTCTGTTGATGGTGCCTCAGTTCTGACCTTGAGCCCTTCCCTGCCTTTTTGAACAGCTTGTCAAAGAGCCTGGACATCCCATGGCTTGGAAAGGAGAAGTCCAGTTACAATTTGCCATGAGCTTGAAAAGGAACCCTCAAACCTCACTTGGGGCCAAAGTGCCACTGCATCCTGTAATGACAGAGATCAAAGACCAGAGGGCTTTGTAACTTGTATTCCTCAGCTCATGAGCTTCATTATGGCTACCTTCGCATCTGTCTTCCTTCCCACAGCTGCTTTCTAGACTTCCAGTTGCTGAAAACAGGAGTTGCATATATGAAGTGATTCTTCTGCTGTTTCTTTGTCTGGTAGGTGTGGAAGACGCCTTCAGTTTCACCTCCAAAGTCATGACGGTGTCTCTGCACAAATTCTCCCCGGGGTTTTTCCCAGGCAAGTATCTCTGTGCAATGTTTTATATCCGAGGAATAAATATTGCAGCGCTTCTATACATTTCTTATATCTTATATCTGGATAGTTCCAAGCTATTAAAACCTGTGGGTGCCACGCTATGCAAAATTTTAACACATGTCATTTCGGGTGACAATGATGAGAGGAATGTAATGCTGTGTCTTATTCCAGATGACTTTTATGGACTGTCAACAGTGTTCATTTGCACTTACTGTACTATCAGATACACTGTGTAAGTCCCAACACCCCGACAATTGCAATGATAATATTAATTTTAGTCCATCTGAGACATATGGAAAGTCAAGCAAGGGAGTTGATTGCATTTTTTTTCCAGCAAGATGGAAACTTCCCACTTTCTTCTAATTCTGCTTCCCCAACATTGTTTACGACAGTTCACGTCTCCATATTATTTTTCTGAATTTCATTCCCTTAGAAACCATCACAGGACTGTTCTCCTAACTGACCTTTTTGGTCTTCTGAGTTCCTATCAGGGAAGCCTTCAAGTTTTCTAATTGTCATGTTCTTACAGCTGTTCCCGGTGCTTCTGTCTTTTGCAGGAACAGGTGATGTGTCTGATGTTGGCCTAGGGAAGGGACGGTACTACAGTGTAAACGTGCCCATTCAGGACGGCATACAGGATGAGAAGTATTACCACATCTGTGAGAGGTATGGGGCGATGCCTACAGGTGGGATACAGTGCTTCCCAGAAATAATTTTTTTTGAGGGGGGGAAGCCACTGTGTACCCATGTAGTTTTGTACACTGTTCATTCTGCTTATTTGATCAAATTCAGAGCTTCTGGCTGCCTGCTGAGTCCCTTGTCTAGTACTTCCTTGCCTAAAACCAGCACGTGTGTGATCTCATTAGCCTGAGGGCTTCTTTTCCGTTTTCTATTATGGAGATCTGCTTCCGTCCACTGGTGTGAATATTAGGGAGTTCTTTATTAAGAGTTGTTGAGTTTTATCCGTTGCGTTAAAATTGGAGACAGAAATCTCATTTTTTTTTTTTACATTATGGTTATTGCATTAAATTATAGCCACTTGTGGGCAGACCGTTCGTTGCCAAGGAGTAGGCCATTGGGCAGGAAAAGCCCTTCAGAACGGGGCAGGGGGCTGAACTCATATTCGTAGAAAACGGGCTTGGTCAGGGACAAACTCACTGCTGATGCTGGCAGTAGAGAAAGTGAGGCTGACTAGAGTTAGCAGGCCAGCATGGCTTAAGGTAAGTCCTGGGGCGGAGGTGCTTTGGGCCCCTCCCCGACTCCGCGCAGCTTTCTCCTGCCGTCTGATGGAAACAGGGACTTCCCAAAGGAGTCCGCACTGGTCATCATCACTGGCAGTTGTATAAACAGAGTAGGAGTATTCAAAAATAAAAACCTGTGTGCTTCAAAGGTGCCTCTTAGCTGGAGAGATTTGGCAGGCTGAGTCATCCCACAGCAGCTCCGCCCTCTTCCTGGTTGGGCCGTGTCCCCTGGCTACCTCAGCATTGTCAGGCTGCAAAGGCCTATTTCGTGGAGCCTGCCAAGGATGGTTTTAATTGCCCAGCTTTGTTCCCCTTAGGCTCTGTTCTGTCCTTCTGGAGATGTGCAGATCAGAGCTGCTTATTAACGCTACCAACCAAGATGTCCTGAGGTTCTGTGTAAAAGGAGAATGATTTTGTTTTTCTCCTAATCCCCGTTTTGACAGTGCCCAACATTTCGTTGCCTTTTGTTCTGGTTTGGTTTTTTTCCGTAACACGAAACCAGAATGTTCTCTCCGGTGATCAGTGCACAGAGTTTCCTAGAGTTCTGTCGTGGGTCTTAATTGAAAGGTCAGCCCCCAGCACCCTGCAAGTGTAGCTGGTAATGCCCGGCCCGCCCCGAGTGGATGACCTTCCATGCACCCCGACTGAAGCTCTGATGCCTTCCTGTGCCCCCAAGGAGTGCTGTCCACTCTTCTCTAGCCGCAGAAATGTCTGTATCTCCCCTGTATTTTCTTCTTTTCACTCTCTAAACCACTTCCCACTATATGATAAGAAACAAATGTTTTAAATCCCATGGTAATTCATGTTGAAAAGCAGCCTCGGTATCAAAATTCATTAGAAGCATTTTAAAAGTGACTTTAGCACTAAGGAAAAGGTGCGGGGAAGATCTCACATGGTTCCTTTCACAGGAAGCCTGTGCCCGCCCCTCCCCAGGGTCCAGGAGGCCAGCATTTATTAAAGGTCCTTCCAGCTAGCCTACTAGAGTACCAGACACTCATCAGTTTATAGTTCCCAGGGCCCTCCTGCCTGTGGAGCCACACCAGCTGTCTGGTTCCAGGTTTTCATTAGAGGTCCAATCATTTCTCCTTTGATTTCTTTCAGAAGTCAAGTCTGTTCAGGGTGTTACATGAAGGCACCTCTGAGTCCAAGGCTGCCAGGGAGGCTCCCTGACCCAAACTTCTCTCCCATCTTGTTGGCTTAACAACAAAGTCCTTTCAAGGGAACCTACTTTTATTCTACAATTAGCAATAGGCCTTCAAATGGAGTTTGGGCACAGCCTCTCCTTGTCACCCTCACTCCACCATAGCAATGGCTTACTGGTGTCGAAAGGCCTTCAGTACATCTGCTATCGCCTTTTCATCCCTTTGCTTCCACAAGCCCACTGGTTCTCTAGCTCACTCCTTACCTCTGATAAGTAAAGGACCTCTTACTGCTGGTTCATTGACAGGATGCTGTCCTTTTTGTTTGAGGCTCAGTTTCTCCCTGTGGGATTCATGAGTTCTTTGCCCTCCTTTCCCCCGCTTCCTTCCTTCTTTTAGGGTTTTCCCTCTGCTATAGCCTTTTTGACTTTGCCAGTCAGGCAGGCAGGAAATTCATGGTTTCATCTTAAAGCTGAACATATCCTCTTTATTTAAAAAAAAATTGGCTTAGGGTTCCTTTTTTTTTTTTGAGGGCAGTGTCACTGGCCCTCATATGTGGGACCCGAACCGGGGCTGCTGGCTTCCCAGGCCAGCGCTTAACCACTGCGCCACTCGGCCGGCCCAGGGTTCCTTTTTTAATAGACTAGATATGGAACTTTTTTTTTTTAGATATGGAATTTTTATGTGAATGTTTTGAACACCGAAAGACCTTGGGTTCCAATTTATGTAAAAGACAATTTCACAGCCAGAGCTGCCTGGGTTATTCAATAGTAATTTAGAAGGGCAAAGGTCATTGATCCAAAAGCTTCCTGTAATTTCCATGGAGCCACTGGAGTTGGGGTTACAAGTAGAACCCTGTTTTGAGTAACAGAGACATCCTTCTCATAAGCACTCCTCCTTCAAATAGAAACTGTGGCTCCAGTACATAGATAATAGAAGTATATTATGCTCTTTTAAAAAATATTTTGATTAAGAATATAGCTCAAATACAATATAATATTAGTTTCAGGTATACACCATAGTTGTTCAACATTTCTATACCTAAAGAAGTGATCACCATGATAAGTCCAGCAACCATCTGATACTGTGCTATGCTATCACAGTATTATTGACTATATTCCCCATGCTGTACATTACACCCCCATGACTATTTTGTTTTATCCCTGGAAATTTGGACCTCTGATTCCTCTTCCTTACCCCCTCTTTGTTAGTTTTTCAATGACAGTTGATATTCAGTATTATTTTATATTAGTTTCAGGTGTGCAGCATAGGGGTTAGACATTTATATAATTTAAGAAGTGATCCCCTTTGGGCCAGCCAAGTGGTGCGGTGGTTAAGTGCTGGCTTCGGAAGCCAGCGGCCCTGGTTCGGGTCCCACATATGAGGGCCAGTGACATTGCCCTCAAAAAAAAAAAAAGAAGAAGTGATCCCCCTGATTAGTCTAGTACCCACTTGGCACTATGCATAGTTATTGCCATATTCATATGACTATATTCCCTATGGGGGTTGGGGCTGGGTGAAAAGGGGGAAGGGATTAGGAAGTACAAATTGGTAGTTACACAATAGTCATGGGGATGTAAAATACAGCACATTATATCCTTGATTTACATAGATGCGCACCCCCCACCTCAGCCACAAACACACATACTCACAAACTTGATGGGAGAGGAAAGCTGTTTTGAAAGCTGTTTTGTGCCATCTGAAAGAAGAAGTACCACTCTGTGTGTGTATAACGTGTTTGCTCTCTATTTGTATTTCAATGCAGCGTGTGATAGTGTTGATCATGTTTAAGCTGTTACCTAAAATGCTATGTTGATGACTGTAGGAGTGTTTATAATTAAGGGCTGTGGGAGAGAAGGACAATAACAAGCACATCCTCGCTGTTGGTTCCAGAGAGGTTTGTATAAACATCACTTTGAAACCTCAAAACTTGTCGGATGACCAAATTCCTTGCCCCACTGTGAACTGTGATGATATATGCTCAGTTTGAAGAAGAAAGTCAGAGATGTGCTTAAACTTTAGTTTGTATCCTACCCATCTACCATTTTACAGCCCTAAAAGCCAGAAAGCAATTGTTTGCTAAATGTCCAATCATTAGTATATATCTCATAGGAATACTGTATATGTGGTACTTATGTATATGGGTTCCAAATTTACTGAGGTGGACAGTTCAACGTTTTGAAAAAAAATCTCCTATTTTTTTAAGAATATTCAACTCTTCAACTTCGTAAGATAATTAAGTACAGGCACTACATAAATATTTCACCGAAAGGCAAACACATTGTTAAACAGACTTCCGAATGAATAGGACTTATGAAAGGCTCTATTAAACAGGACTTCTCATTGAATAGCCGTCTTTATATCCACATATGCAAAACTTTGCTAGTAAGCGCTATCAACCTGACCAAAGGAATAATCTGATTCTAGTGAATTAGGGTTCATAATGGCAGTTATTAAAGCAAGAATCTACCTTGATTTGCTCTTTGGCCTGTTTACCTTGAGTTATATTCTATAACTTAAAAGAAACCTTTTCCCAATCAAAGAATACTAACTTGAAGAAAAATTCAGAGATCCCGGAAGTCAAAAAAAAAAAAAAAGCAAAATATTTTCTCCTCCTTTATGAGAGAAATATTATACTTCTGGATTTTAAATAACTTTTATAGCTCTTCAGCTGTTTTTTTTGAAACACTTATTCTATTGGGCATGGACTAACCAGAATAGCCTATCCAGAAAGAACTTGTTCTCTAGGAAACAGCAAGCTCATTAAAGGAAAAGCTCATTTAAGCCGAAGTTGTGATTCCTGTGGGGAATTCCTGTGTGCATCTATACTGATCTCCACTGCCAGCAACGAGGAAGGGGAAAAAAACATATTGCTGATACTTTATATACATACAAAGGGTGCCAAAAAATATATACACATTTTAAGAAAGGAAAACTGTATTCAAATTGTAATACTCAATATATACCAATATACCGATAACAAAAGGTGAACACAAGTCACATTTGACTTCTGCAATGACAAGAGATGCTCAAAGTGGTTCCCATCAGTGTCCAGACACTTCTGATTACGGAGAACTACCGCTTGAGCGGTGTTGACCAAAGTGTCCACCTGTGTACAGTTTTGGCACCCCTGGTGTATATGCACAGTTCTGTAGTGTGTGTTCATCATGTAAGAAATTTCCTTAGACCCTGACATGGCCTCTGAAACTCAAGTCAGTATCATTTTAAGCACAGGATCCATTCCTGTGTGTCTGGGGCCAAGATTCACCTCTCTGAAGGCACTCTGACCTCCCTACAAAGAGTTGAGCAGGGCCGGCCGAGTGGCGCGGTGGTTAAGCGCTGGCTTGGGATGTCAGCAGCCCTGGTTCAGGTCCCACATATGAGGGCCAGTGACACTGCCCTCAAAACATAAAAAAACTAGGGCCGGCCGAGTGGCGCGGTGGTTATGTGCTGGCTTGGGAAGCCAGCAGCCCCGGTTCGGGTCCCACATATGAGGGCCAGTGACACTGCCCTCAAAAAAAAAAACAGTTGAGCACCTCAAGTCACCTTATAGGATGCCTAAAGCATTAATTATTAACAAGAATAAAGGGAGGGTACCATGCGACAACCTAAGGGATTCGTGTACACATGTCTTTAAGTATGGTGATGCTATTTTATTCATTCATTTGGCAAGTGTTTCTTGTCTGCTTTATGCCAGTACTGGACCTAGGCACTGGTGGTGGTAAAGAAGACAGATGAGGGCCCCACACCCTGGAGCTTAGCTAAGTACCAGGAATTGCACGAAACATTTATTTGATCTTTATAGTAACATCCAGTCTAAGAGCCTACCAAGGTCGATGTTCTCATTTCTCATCTTACAAATGAAAACACTGGAGCTTAGAAAGATTAATTTGCTTAAGGTTGTACAACTAGTAAGTGGTGAAGCCAGAGTTAGAACCCACGTCTGTCTGCTTGTTAACCATCAGCTACGTTATACCCAGAGTGTCACATGGAAGTATGAAATTTCTTCACGAGGAAAAAATACTATCCCAAAGACTTCCTGGAAAATTTTATCTCAGGGGATTGCAGAAAAGCTCCTAAAAAAAGAAACCGTTTAAGTTTATGCAAATGAATTACATGATCTGTAGTGTATACAATCCGTTGTGTTTATGTTTGTGGAAGTGCAATTTACATTTTTGCCCCCCTAAAGAATCTCTTAATCCTGAGGATTTAATTTGTAATTTATGGATAGAAATGAAGAATAAATATTGTCAGATTTTACTTCTTAGCTTTGAAATTCCTAATTAAAGTTTGGAAACGGGTAGATTCTGTAAATCTGCTTGTACCTTTATTTTCAATGGAGAAAATCCTGACTTCCTGCTTTAGAAAGTGAATAGTGTCACATGTCATTTTATAGAGGTCCCCTCATGGAATTAACATCCTTTCCATGTGCTTTTTTTTAGACTATTATTGCTAAAGATTTTGAACGTTATGCATTTTTGCAATGTAGACATAATTTATATTATCTCTTGGTCCTGGCAGAAGGCTGTATCTATGTAGGGGGCTGGGATTCTCCATCCATGCTGTAAGCTGTTAATCTAATACCATGGAATAAAATGAGAACCAAGGAACATGTCTAAAGGACATTTAAGTGGAATGTTTCCTTACACTATTGACTTTTAATGCTAATATTTAAAGAAAAGATGTTTTAACGATGATAGGTTTTTCTTTCATTATAATGATAAGTCATCTAGAATTTATCTTTCACATGGGACTCCAGACTTCTTATCATTCAGTTTTAGAAGCAGGTAGATAGATTCTCAGTGAAAGAGAACCCAACAATTATAACCTACTATTTTTTAAAGATTTTTCAATGGAATTGTAATAGATATGTATGATATCGAGGGTGGGGGGGCAAAGGAGGGGGGAGTCATTTTGTAAGAGGTGAAAAAAATAACTTGCATTGTTTTGTACATCTGTAACTAATAATAATAATAAAAGGTTTAAAAAAATAGAGCTAAGACAATATTATAAAGAAGTGATCACCATGATAAGTCCAGCAACCACCTGACACCGTACCACACTATCACAATATTATTGACTGTATTCCCCATGCTGTACATTACATCCCCGTGACTTACTTGTTTTATACCTGGAAATTTGGACCTCTTATTCCCTTCACCTTCCCCACCCCTTTTTAAATTTTTCAATGACAGTTGACATTCAATATTAGTTTATACTAGTTTCAGGCATACTGCATAGTGGTCAGACATTTATATAATTTAAGAAGTGATCCCCCTGACTAGTCTAGTACCCACCTGGCACCATATGTAGTTATTACCTTATTACCATATCATTGACTGTATTCCCTATAACCTACTTTTTGGGGGCTTGGTGATGTGGCAAAAGCAGCACAAACATATTCATACATAAATATTTTAAGCAATACAAATTTTTAAAAATTGTCCATTTGATGACAAGGGAAGAACTCTCTAGAAATTTGCATTTGAGAAGAAATAATTATATAGCCTTACCTCCGTCTGCATCCTCATTTTCATCACAGTCTGAGAGATGGTGGAACTCCTTTGCATACTTTTTCTACATGTCTTCAGTTAGGTTACAGCTGCACCACCTTGACCATCTTCTTGGCCCAGGGATAAAGGTAACAGAAGCTGCTAATCCATTTTATAATAAGCCTTGCACTTTGAACTCATCCCTCTGAAAGTAAGATGTTTGTTTCAGAAGCTTTTGTTCTATTTGATAAACTGTTCTCCTGCCTCTCCATGGTAAGGCAGATGTAAAATTGCCTATTTTTTGTGGAAAAATAGTTGACTCAGACAGTAATTAAATTCACTGTTAATGTTAGCCACAGGTGGAAATGAGGCCAAAGTGGGCTGTCCATTTGCTGTTCCCAGTTGGACGTGTCTTTTAAAATATTAAATTCAGAAGCCATTAATTGCTGAAGAACCCAGGCTAATTTGGAGGGGGGACACTGTACTTCATTTTCTGGGTTATCCTGAACCCTGGCAGTGAGCTCGCCCTGCCTGTCCCCAGGATGTGCTTAGGGTTGCCATGGAGAGCTGGGGTTTTTTCCCTCAGCCAATCCTTTGAGCTTTAAATCCAGGTGATTAGAGGGACAGTTCTTAACATTTTCCTTCTTCCCCTCCTGGCCAGTGTCTTTTCATGACCAGTTCCTAAACCCCTGCGCCAAATAGTCCCTGACCCCCAGCAAGTGGTCTTCATGGGGGACTTTTTTCCCATTTAAGTCCAGGAGGACCGTCTCCTGAAATTCTGTCACTCTGATGTGCCCCCTCTCTGCTCTCTTCTTAGTGCTGAATGATCCCTGTCCCTGGAGAAAGGGACCCGGTTCTTCCTGAGCAGTTTAATAGATTCTGATGCTAGCATACGCTGTGAAAGTGTCCAGAGACAGGGAGCCCTTGCTCACAGTGGAAATCCTGAGAACCCCACCCGTTAGTGTCGGGCTGCTCTGTCCCTAGCCTCATTGTGCTCTGCGGACGTGGCCTGCACAGAGATTACGTCAAGCCCGGTGCTCACCTGCCGAAAAGTCTGGCTGCCTTTGCTCTGTTACCCACGGGCAATCAGGAAAGAGCCATGCCCGCTGGACGGAGGGCTCTATGTAGGGGAAGGTGAGGCGTGGCGGGGGAGGGTCTTCACTATATTAGGGATGAAAGTGAAAAAATCCCTATCCTATTGAAATGTAGGAAAGCCTTGTTAAGTCCGACTGATGAGAGGGAAGTGTGAACCTTGGCATCTTTTAAAATGCATGTGTGGGGCCGGCCGAGTGGCGCGGTGGTGAAGCGCTGGCTTGGGAAGCCAGCGGCCCCGGTTCGGGTCCCATATGTGAGGGCCAGTGACACTGCCCTCAAAAAATAAATAAATAAAAATAAATAAAAATTAAAAAAATAAAATGCGTGTGTGTTAGGCCGGCCGAGTGGCGCGGTGGTTAAGCGCTGGCTTGGGAAACCAGTGGCCCCAGTTCGGGTCCTACATATGAGGGCCAGTGACACCGCCCTCAAAAATAAAATAAAATAAAATAAAATAAAATGCATGTGTGTTACTTTCAAGCGTTGGTCATGCTGTAATGTAAACTAGACTAGCATCATTGGTCATTAGCATATCAATTGTTTGTATGTAAGTGGATGTGCACAAAGTGCATAGAAAGTTGATTCTCTGAAGTAGGACAAACATCCCCTGTGCAAGCCTGTTTACACTATTAATGTGCTTACCCAGCCCTTTCTGTGCCAAGATAGATGTATGGAAGAAATGCTTATTTCCTCAGGGAAGAATGAATCGCTTCCCTGTGTTTAGTCCAGTAACTGAGAAGCGGAGTGCCACTTGATTGGGTTGGGATTTCCAGGATATGGAGCTTTGAATTTGCATACAGACCAGAGAGATTTCATATGGACAAGATCTGGCAGCCATTGCCAGAGACCCAGTTTCCCCATCTGGATCTCATTGAAGTGATCTGGATTTCATCAAGCAACAGGACACTGATCCTAAATGATCCACCAGACGCTCCAGCATAGGCATGTTTAAAATCCATCCTGCCCCAGAAAAATAACTGTTAAAATATGATGAGTTGGACTTACTCTTTGTGCAGTACTTAAAAGTAATCAAAATGCATTTCGTTTTAAGTCGCATAAAAAGCACGCAATACCAAGTTAATGATGAAAATCAATCCCCAAACTCTTTCTTGCACACCTCATTGTGTGACGGCATTGCGGAGATCTCCATCATCTGGGAAAGGATATTCTATTTTGATGAGCTGTACCAGGCGCTAACTATATGGCAGGATTGCAGCTTTACATGGTAAAGCTCTTTACTCTCCTGGGTAAAGAGCTAGGGGCATGTGCACTGTTCACAAATCATTATTGTCTACCCAAGTTGGAAAATCAGAGCGATTGAATAAAAAAAGAAGAGGTATCAGGGATATCAGGACTGTAGGAAATATGATTAAGAAAGGAGAAACAGGGTCGGCCGAGTGGCATGGTGGGCCAGTGACACAGTCCTCAAAAAAAAAAAAAGAAAGAAAGAAACATGTATTAAACATGCTGCATGTATTAAACTGTGCTCTGGGAAATTGTGACTTTGTCAAGGCTTAGAGAGTAAAAGCTAGTGCAGAGAGCATAAACACGAGTGGTAAATATACATGCAAATTTTGTAGCTACAGTTTGGACCAACTCCAGCTCTCCCCTTTCCCCCAAGGACATCCCTATCAGGGGTCTGCAAAGGCCGAATAGCTGTTTGGCTTCCATGTGATGTTTTTGCCTAACAAATCAGAGAAGTCGGCTTCAATTTTAATAATGTATTCTCCCAACGTCTTTCTAACAGAAAGGCACTTGTATTTCTGCCCCTTCTTAAAGTGAATTTTGTATTTGGTGAAAGGTAATAGATTGGCAGCACTGGGAAAGGAATTACTGTGTTCCCAGGACAGGTCTAACTGGGCAGGGACACTGAAATTTCTCTCTGCCGTTGGGGAGCATTAGAGTACTATTCAGGAAGCCACGGCCGTGCCGTGCTGTGCTGAGATCCACAGTATCCTTGTGGGCTGAAAGAATGAACAGAGCACTCCGTGGGCCCAACGTAGGGCCAGTCACTCATTCATTCAGCATTAGCGAGTGCTTACTGTGTGCCTGGTGCGGGCAGAAGACTTTCACAAATGTCGTTTCATTTAATTGTCACAATAACCCTGTGAGCAAGACAACATTCTCCTGGTTTTTCAGAAGAGACCGAGGTTCAGAAGAGTGAAGTGATTTGTCCAAGTTGCCTCTCTTCCTACCCCACCCCCTGTCCGAATAATATACACTCTGCTTGCTGCGGCCTCTTAGAATTAGTGTGTAATTCTGGCTCTGACAACTCAGTCTAGACCACCGGTGAGGTCCTTTAATTCTGGATCACTCACTTTCCCCTGTGTGAAGGAGAATGGTGTACTTCAGAGAGCTGAACAGATAGGTCATAACAAACTAAAAATAGTAAACACCCCTTTTTTTGTTGCCTAGGTGACATTTAATTGATGAGTAGAGTTACTACAAGGCATGGTAGAAACACATGCCAATTAGAATCTATGTTTCTCTATAATGAGCTCAGCAATGAGAGAAAAGATGCTCGTATAAAATGTCAAGAAACTACATCTTGGGGCCAGCCAAATGGCTCCCTGGTTAGGAGTTGGCTTGGGATGCCAGCTCTTAGCAGCAGGACTGCTGGTTCGGATCCCACATGAGGGCCAGTGACACTGCCCTCTACAGCTAAGGTGGTGAACAACAGTTCCACCTGGAGCTGGGCTGCTGTGAGTCCCCGGGACAGCATAGCTGCAGCCCCTGCTGCAGTGGGCTGCCATAGGCTCCAGTGAGTGGCCGGCAGCCAGCGTGAGCGGCCAGCAGCTGGCGTGAGCTGTTGTGAGCGGCGATCCAGAGGCTGGCGACCAACTGCCTCACCCAAGAAGAGCACAGTGATGATACCAACATGGGCCAGTGAAGCAACATCCTCCGCAACTAGACTGAAGAACAAAAGGACCGCAACTTGTCTGTTTCCCTTCCCCAATTCCCCAATGCTGTTCCTCTCCCCCAATTCCCCAATAAAATCTTTAAGAAAAAAAAAAGAAAGAAACTACATCTTGAAACTTAAAACAGTAAAAGCAATGTAAAGATTGTTTGAGGGCCGGCTAAGTGGCGCAGTGGTTAGGAGCTGGCTTGGGATGCCAGCGGCCCTGGTTCAGCTCCCACATATGAAGGCCAGTGACACTGCCCTCAAAAAAAAAAAAAGATTGTTTGTTTCTTTGGGGGAAGGTTGGGGGGTTTAGGGGTTTGAGGAGTTTTTTTGTGGCTTTGGGGATTTTGTTTTGTGGCTTTGGGGATTTTGTTTTGTTTTTTTGTGCTAAAGATGTTAATGGAACCAGTACAGCTTGCCTGATGCTAAAAGCAGAAAGAGAAACTTATAGGAAATGAAATGCCTTCTGGATATGTCCAAGAGGCACCTATAGCCCCAAACAAAACGTCGCATCATCCTCACCACAGGGACCCCCTCCCCAATTTCCTGTACCCCTGATATTCAGGAAGTTACCAGGGGAGGCATTTACCACAGGCTGCTGGGCTGAGTTGTAGAATGAGATAGCACTACCTGAGCTGAGACAGAATTGAAGGAATTTAGGGAAAACCTACCTGTGAAAAGTTGAACAGGTCCCATTGGGGACTGATCAGTGAGTGATACTTTGGGTCCTTAACAGAACCTCCCTCTGAATCCCATCCAGTGCAATAGGTTTACAATTTATATTGTGTAAAAGTCTTTCCTACTGGCAGTAACCCTTCTCAGGCTGGCCTGGGGAGCACACAGCATTGGTAACAGATATTTCTGTCTTCTCTCCTTCTGCATCCTACCCGTCTTGTTTTTTCAAGTTTGAATTCCTATTTCTTTAATCCCTAGATGAAATCTCTAGAGGATGCTGAGAGTGCTTCTTGGAAAGAAGACATGATAAGGCTGGCCTAAGCTGGTTTGCAAGCTAGAAGTCCGGAGACCAAACGTACTGCGGGCATGCACGGGTCAAAGGTCTAGCTACAGGGACACGTTTAGGGAACTGTAACACCATATCTCTGGCATCCATTGCCCTGAGATGAATGTTTTAGGACTTTAAGTATTTGAAAAGAAACAAACCAAACCAAACCAAATCTGGTTCTCCCCTGGTCTACCCTGATGGAGTACAAGAAAAGGGGATATCTCTAGAATTTGGTTCTTGGGCTTTTCCTTTTACCTGTAAGCACCGTTAATGTCATCACCCCTGGCTTTTATGCTCCACAGGCACCAACTGCATTCCCACCCAATCAGTGCCTATGGAAGCAGCTGCCACAGCCTCTCGTCCTCATTTGCATAGCCTTGTCTGAAAACCAGGGTGCTGAATACTGAGGGATCTGGTTTCTCATCAAGAAAACTACATTTCAAATGAATGTCTTGTGTGTTTACAGGGAAGTTACTAATGTAGTGTAATGAGATGCCTGTCCTCCCCTCCTTTCTGGGTAAGAGATTTTACACTTTGCCAAAACCGAAAATTAATGATTTACAGGGTAGCAAACTGTTGCAGTGGTTAGAGAAACTTTCCCAAAAGCAATCCGGAGTGATATTTCATTCATTTATTCATTTAATGACTATTTATTGAATGCCTACTATGTATAAAGTATTGATTCTACCCTCAAGGAAGTTAGTGGAGATTTTTAAATGATAGCTGCAGAGAGAGCTATACATATATATTCATATTTATACACATTGGAATAAAATAAAATGTGGAAACTTATAAGAACCATGAGAGATAAAATGCTGTGGGCACTTAAAGGGAGAAAGTCCTTCAGAAAAAAGCTTAATTGAGGAGGTAACATTTGCTGTGGGTTTCAAAGAGTAGCTAATTACTCTGTCTTTACAAAGTGTGTGAATGTGTGTGTGTTGATGAGGCCTGGGTCAAGTTTCAATATGCAGAGATTGGAAGGGTGGGTGTCCTACACACCGAGTCAGGAGAGACTGAGCTGTGTACAGAGAACAGCAGTGTTTCAGTCCGGCTGGGCTGGGAAGAGCCTGCGAAGGGCAAGGTGGCTGGGATCACATCATGCAGACACTGGGATTGGCAGCCATGAAACCTTGTACCACATTCTGTAAGCATGTGGGGCACCGCTGAAGGTTTTAGAATGAGAGAAGAATGCGATCAGAGCTTGCTTGGAAAGATTAATGGTCAAAAATAATAATGCTGTGGCTGCCACTGCTGTTACACATTAATGACACAAGCACCGGATGTACAGTAGCTTAGTAACTCAGGGAAGCAGGGATACTGTAGTGCTTTCAAGCATGGACTCTGGGTTCAAAAAGTAGCTCTGCCATGTAATAACTGTATGATTTTATACAGAGTTCTTAAGCTCTCTGTGCTGCTGTTTCCCCATCTATAAAATAGGAATAATAACAATAAGACCTATCTTATAAATTGTTATGAGAGTGAAGCAAGCTAATACATATCAAGTGCATTAAACTGTGTTCTGTTTTAAACAAAGTGCTCAATAAATGTTAGCTGCTACCATTATTATTATCATTTTTTATTCATGAAAGAGATGGCACTTGAGCTAGACTTAAAGAACAGATATGATGCAGACATGTAGAAAGGTGGCTTTCAGACACAAGAAAGCACATGACAAGTACATAACAAAAAGCACACTTGTAAGAAAGTATGAGGTGAGTGAAGGGAACCGTGGACAGTTCAGTTTGCATACGGAATAATATGGGTTATGGGGTTATTGGAAAATAAGATAAAAAGGTAGGCTGGAGTCAGATCTGAAGGATTTTGACTCAGAGGCTACGAATTTTAAGCATTATCTAAAGAAAAGGGAAGGACATTAAAGGTTTTGAGTAAAGAAGTGACTTGATCAAAACCATCCCTAACGATAATTAATCTGACGGTAGGGTGCATGTGATAGATTGGAGAGGGAAGAGACTTGAGGCAGCAAAATTAATTAGAAAGCTATTAGAATCCACAAAGGAGATCCTAAGAGCTAGGTTACAGTGCTGCAGTGGGAGTGGAGAAGAGGGAGTGGGAGAGACATCGGTACAAGACGGGTAACTGAAGAGGGAAGGAATCGCTGGAATCAGAAAGAGCCTCAGAGGTTTGAACATGGATGACTGAAAGGATGAGGTACCGGTGGCACAAATAGGGAGTAGAGGAGAAGGTAAGATGACAGGTTCAGCATGGTCCAAATGCAGCTGTGAATTACAGCTGACTTTGTAGAAACTGCCAAGCTGATTCTAAAATTTATATGGAAATTCAACCCAGAGTAGCCAAAACAATCTTGAAAAGAAAGAACAAGGCTGGAAGACTCACACGTTCCTACCTTCAAAATTTATTACAAGCTTGCGGTAATCAAGAAAAGATGTTGCTGGCATGAGGGTAGATATAGAGCAATGGAATAGACTTCAGACTCCAGAAATATGTACAACCAATTGATTTTACACAAAGAGTAATAAGACAGTTCAAGGGGGAAAGAGCAGTCTTCGACAAATGATGCTGGGACAACTGGATATCACCACGCAGAAGAATGAATTTGGACCATTACTTCACACCATACACAAAAACTAAGTCAAAATAGTCTAAATGTAAGAGCTAAAACTATAAAGCTCTGAGAAGAGGGCCAGCAGAGTAGCTCAGTTCGTTAAGAGCTCACTCAAGACTGCGAACTCTGAGCAACAGGGCCGCCGGTTGGATTCCCACATGGGCCAGTGAGCTGCGCCTGAGCTGAGCTGCCAACAAAAAAAAGGATTGTAAAACTCTTAGAAGAAAACATAGATGTAAATGTTCATTACCTTGAATAAGGTAATGCTCTCTTAGGTATAACACCAAAAGCACAAGCAATAAAAGAAAAAATAGATAAATTAGATTTCATCAACATTTAAAACTTTTGTGCTTAAAGGATACTATCAAGAAAGTGAGGGCCGGCCGAGTGGCGCGGTGGTTAAGCGCTGGCCTGGGAAGCCAGCGGCCCCGGTTCGGTCCCACATATGAGGGCCAGTTACACTGCCATAAAAAAAAAAAAAAAAAAAAAAAAAAGAAAGTGAAAGACGAGTAACCAGTTAGCTCAGTAGGTTAGAGCGTGGTGCTGATAACACCAAGGTTGCTAGTTAGATCCCCACATGGGCCACTGTGAGCTGCGCCCTCCCTAAAAGAGTCAACTATGCCATTGTAGCATGAAAGCAGTGTGTAACCAATGACCGTGGCTGATCCCCAATTTAAAAAATATTTATTTATTTATTTATTTATTTATTTATTTATGAGGGCAGTGTCACTGGCCCTCATATGTGGGATCCGCACCTGGGGCCCTGGCGACCCACGCCAGCGCTTAACCCCCGCGCCACTCGGCCGGCCCCCCCAAAATTTTTTTTTAAAGTGAAAGAAGGCCGGCCGAGTGGCGCGGTGGTTAAGCGCTGGCTTGGGAAGCCAGCGGCCCTGGTTCAGTCCCACATATGAGGGCCAGTGATGCTGCCCTAAAAAAAAGGGGGGGGGGTGAAGTACTGACACAGGCGACTTCCTGGATGAGCCCTGAAAACATGCTACAGGAAATAATAAGCCGGTCACAAAATACCTCACACTGTATAATTCTATTTATATGCAAGTTCAATTAGACACATCCATAGAGACAGAAAATAGATTTGTGGTTGCCAGGGTCTGGGGGCTGAAGCATGGCGCAATGGGTAGTAACTGCTAATGGGTGCGAAGTTTCTTTGCGGGGTAATGAAAATGTTCTAAAATTCATTGTGGTGAGGGGTGCACATATCTGCATATTCTAAAAGCTGTGGAATTGTACACTTTAGACGGGGGAATTGTATGGCATGTGAACATCAATAAAGTTGTTAAAAATTTTTTGAAAGTATTTGTTCGTGGAGCTGTAGCCATTGATGAGCAACTGCAGATTTTTGAGCACTATCAAATAGCAGTTCCCTCTGAGAAGCTGAAAAAGATAACAGAGAAAAGGCTTTTAGATAGCATGACCCAGCTCTCCCTTCCAGAGAGCACTTTCAGGAGAGCAGTGAGATCAGAAACTGGGTCGCAAGAAGTACGTATAGTTGACCAGTCAGTGGATACATTGGGCAGCACTGAAACAGGGAGGAGGTGAGCAACTTGGGACCTAAAGGGGTGGAATCAACAGCAAGGCAGAGAGGTGACAGTGCCCAGGTGGCGAAGTAGGCCTCAAGGAAGAGGAGGACTATGAGGGAAGGCATTTTCAGGGAAAGGTGCGAGCTAGAGAAAGGCATTTCTTACACATTCTTTCAAGCAGCTCAGTCAATCTGAGGCAGAAAAAGTTTGATCTAGAAAAATACACATCAGACTTTTTCTGCCTCGTACTTGACTGAACTGGTTGAAGCTATGTTACGTTTGGAGGGCGAGTAGAAATGAAGAGAGGGTGATTTTTCACTTTTATTTGATAGACTTTTATATTTGTGTTTTTTTTTAGCATGAAGAATGTAGTCATTACATTTGTATTTTTTAAAAATTAGATTAGCTACTGCAAGAAATGTAATTGTTTACCAATTGGAGGTGAACCTCAGGATTGCCAAGCTCCACAGAGGGCGTGTACATATTAATTGCTCAGTAAATGTTTATGGAATTTGTTGAAGTTATAATCCTAAACTGTAGAGGAGGCAATTGGTTTGATTTCTCAGCTTTCTGCAGCAGAACAGGGCAGAAAATTCTGACAGTGTGGTTTATTCAAGGGCTTAGAGATTGACAAGGCAAGAATGACAAAGGTCATTATTAGTTGAGAACCATGTGACTTCACTTATGTGGGACATAAAACTGAAAACAACAAAGGAACAAGAAAAACAAATAAAGAAACAAAAACTCATAGACACAGACAACAGTTTAGTGGTTACCAGAGGAGAAGGGGGAAATGGGGTGGTGGATGAGGGTAAAGGGGATCAAATATATGGTGATGGAAAGAGAACTGACTCTGGGTGGTGAGCACACAATGTGATATATAGATGATGGATTACAGAATTGTACACCTGAAACCTATGTAACTTTACTAACCATTGTCACCCCAGTAAATTTTAATTTAAAAAGAAAAGGAGTGAGAGAAGTAAGTGTGCTAGTAGGAGTTTTTTAAATGACTAACCATATTCTCCAAAATGAGTGGTGAAGCAACTAAGGTCAAAAGATAGGCCGGTGGACTTTGAAAATAGGGCAAAGACTAGGAAAAAGGAGTTGTAATGAGAACAAAGGGCAAATTCAATGGGGAAAAATGTAAGGATAGAAAATTGTACACAGAAAAGTAGTTCAGAGTTCAGGGTGTTAGACGTGGAGCAATTCCAAGTGCTTCGTTACCGGGCCCCAAAGCCTGGTCATGCCTGCAGAAAGTTAAAGCAGAGTGCAGGGGTCATCACTGCTGACAGTGAAGGAACTGTGATGTCAGAGAATTAGAAGGGCCAGGTCTCATTTGTTCAATCCAGTAAACACATTGCCAGCCTAGTGCCTGGTATATAGTCAACATTCAGTTAATGTTTGTTGATTGAGGGGAGGGGAGGACAGGGAATTATAGCACTTACCACAGTTACTTGTTTTTCTGTCTTCTTCCCCTGCTGGACCACAAGTTCCTTGGGTTGTACTTTTCTGTATGTCTAGTGCCTAGCATAGGGAAGAGTAGGTGCTTGAATCAAGATTTGAGTGAGTGAATGGATATCAAACTGTACAGAACGATGACAGGGAAATGGAGAGACAGAAAAATTGTGAACCAAGTGCTAAAATCCTCCAGGGAAGTGAAAAAGTCCATTGCAGGTATATAGATAAGAACTTGGGTGATATTTGAGTAGTGTAAGCAAATGACATTGACTTGAAAAGAGGAGAGACTGACTCGGGAAGGATATTGGATTTGGAAGTAGCAATGGGAAAAGGAATCTTCCCACTGGCCTTTCCCCTGCTGTGAATTCAGGAGGAACGGGCACAGTGTCTTCTCCTCCGACACCTGCCCTACCCGGTCTCTCAGCTCGCCCTCTGCCTGTTGCTCCTGTGCCTAGAATGCTTCACTATCCTTTCTGCGAACCCCTCTGCCTCCACAGTTTCCCTTCGGCCTTTGACCATGAGAGCCAATGAGAAGCGTCCACCATGTAGCCCTCTGTGAACTGTCCTCACTTCCAGGGGTTTATACTGAGTACAAAATACCTTCCTTTTTTCACAGCTTCTAATTACCCTTTTCTCTACCCATCCAGAGCCCTTTGCATCCAACCTCCCTGAGGACTCGTTTTCCCTTCCTGGCCATCATTAAAATAACTATTCCAGAAACACCTTCCTTCCTTTATCCTTTCCTGTCTCCCGGTACCAAACACCCATGAATGTTATGTGTGTGTCCTATACTTTTGTGTCCGTATGTGTTGCCCTATCAATTGTACCATAGAAATCTCTCCTAAATCCATCTCTCCCCTCTTACCGTTGCTGCCACTGGCCTGGATTGTTTTTCATTTTAGCCATTTTGATAGGTGGCTCCTTGTAGATTTCTCATCTTTTAAGACCTAAGTCAAGAATTACCCCTGCAGAGCCTTTTCTAACATCCTCTGGAAACGTTGATTACTCTCATGGGTGAGAAAGGTGAAGGGATGAGGAAGTACAAATTGGTGGTCATGAAATAGTCACAGGGATGTGAAAGACTGTGGGGAATATAATCAATAGTGTTGCAATAACTATATATAGTGCCAGATGGGTACTAGTCTAATTGGGGGATCACTTCATAAATTATACAAATGTCTAACCACTATGCTGTACACCTGAAACTAATATAAAATAATATTGAATGTCAGCTATAATTTACAAATATATATAAATATATAAATATAAATTTAGTCCCAGAATGTAAAATACAGCATAGGGAATATAGTCAGTGGTATTGTAATAGCTATGTACAGTGTCAGAGGGTTGGTAGACTTGATGGGGTGGTCACTTTGTGAAGTGTGTAAATGTCTAATCACTATGTTGTTTTGTACACCTGAAATTTTAAAAACAGTTGATTACTCTGTCCTCTGTGCCATTTCTGATGCTTCATTCATCATTGTATTTTAATTATTTATTGACATAGTCTGAGCCACATGAAGATAATAGCTGTGCCATATTCATCTTTGTTCCTGCAACATCTGGTCCAGTTATATGCTGGACACACAGGGCACTCAGCTAATGCGCGCGAAGCGAGGGAAAGAGTGCAGGAGAAACGATCATCTTTCTTGCCTCCCTCTCGTCCCCATTAAGCTATAAACCTTTTTAGAACAGAGATCATTCTCCCTCTGTGTCTCCCAACTATGTGGTCTGTACACATAGATGCTCAATAAATGTGGGCTAACTATTCAGGTGGCGTATCATCCCCCTGCGCCCAGGAGATAAGCACAGGAAAGAGAGAATAGGCCTGGGGATTCGTGTATTGAGGGTCATATGTCGTCTGTTTTATGATATTTGCGTAATCTCCACAATCACTCAGTATTTGTCTGCGTAGATAAGGAATCAAAACAAAACAGCCTTTTGAGTGAAAGAATGCCTCTGCAGCTGAACGCTTTTCAATAGTTTCAATGCCCTGGTTACATGTGAATTTGGGAGATTGGCATTTTATGGCCTGAATTCTTTTTGCAGTTTCAGAAGGATCTGGGATTTTTCTGTTTTTGCTGCACTGGTATAATTTGACATGTTGATTATGAAGGGGTTATTAACCCCAGCATTTTTAATCACGCTTTGACTCTGCATTTTCTCAACTGTGAAGTATGTTAATTTGCACTTGTTTATATGTCTCTGGGAGAGTTACTCAGGCCCTTGAGGACTGGTATGTTTTGTCTGGGAACTAGATTGTAAGCCCCTTGAGAGCAGGGACCTTATAACTCCTAGGAATGCGTTCTGGACATTGTCAGTGTTCAATTAATGATAACACTGGAAGCCTGACTAAGGTCATCTGTCACATCGACAACTTCCTTTTCATTTATGAGGTTTCTAACTTGGAAAAAGCTGTTAGGTTGACTTGATAGCATTGAATGATTCTACCCCAAATTATGCTCGTTATTACCCACTACAGTTTGTACCTTAGGGTGCTTCCAGAGTTATAATTTTGGATCCATTGTTGCTGTTCCCTTCCCTATAACAGTCTGGTTACATAAGAATTGGGGAGGGGCCTGCATTTCACAACCCAGAAGTCCTTTAGCATAATCAAAAGTAAGCTGATAACATTTATGCTTTCAAAGCATTGATAACCAGATGATAAAGTAGGTTGACAGTCTTAAAATTAGCAGAAATTATCCTTAATAACTATTCAATGTATACGCCTTATTTTCCCAGATTGTAAGCTGGAGTAAATGTGTACACTGTGCCCTGTGGCTATTGAAGTTAAATTAGTATGAATATTTCAAGGAAGTCTGGGTTCTAAAACAGAAGGGCATATTCGATCCTTGCTGAAGGTGGAGGTGGAGAGAAATTTTTGCAAGTCAGTTTACTGAGGTGTCATTTACATGTACAGTATGATTCACGCTTTTTAGATGGAAAATTCAATGAGTTTGACAAGTTGGGTTTTTTGCTTTCACTATGTGCTGATTCAGCTATACACCTCCAGCTGGCTGCACCACCGTTGCCACCCCTAAAGCAAACTGATCTTCTGACATTTTGTTTTCTTTCTCTTTTGTACAGTGTACTGAAGGAGGTATACATAGCCTTCAATCCCAAAGCAGTGGTCTTACAGCTGGGGGCCGATACAGTAGCTGGGGACCCCATGTGCTCCTTTAACGTGACTCCAGTGGGAATTGGCAAGTGTCTCAAGTACGTCCTGCAGTGGCAATTGGCAACACTCATATTGGGAGGAGGTAAGTACAAAGGAAGGTCATCAGGAGAATTTGCTGACTTTCTTCCATGTTTTGTTGATTGACACTGAGGAAAACTTGACTTTCTTAGATTAGATAATATCAAGCTGCCTGTGGTCCAGAAGCCTGAGTCAGTGAACTCTGCCACCTTCAAGTTCAGCATAAGGAAGCACTCTGACACACTCCTCCTGCTCCGTTTAGCACGTGCATTGACTCCTTGGCATCCTGAAATGAAATTTTCAATTCCTACAGAAAGGCCTTTGGGGTAAAGGTGACATCACATCTTATTCAGAATAGATGAGGTTAGGGCCGGCCGAGTGGCACGGTTGGTTAAGCGCTGGCTTGGGACGCCAGCAGCCCCGGTTCGGATCCCACATATGAGGGCCAGTGACACTGCCCTCAAAAAAAAAAAAGAATAGATGAGGTTAACTCTAGTCGACTTTGGTCCATCTTCTCTCTGTGTAGTCTTTGATTCTCAGTTCTAATAATCATCTTTTGGAAACGTACCACTAAAATTCTAACCCTACTGAAACACATGAATTAATGAAACCTAAGCTGAGTTCCGGAATGACTCTCCCCGCACCACCCCAAAAGCATGGCTGCGTTACAATAAAGTAAAATCGAGAGATCTGAAGAGTCAATCGGACACTCTTGCCTTCAGTGTGTACTGAAGTAACAGAAAGCTGAGTCTGTTCAATAGAAGGGACCTTTTCACAACCTCAACTGCCTTTGAAGATGCGTAGAATTTTCTGTCTATCTGTCTGGCACAATCTTTATTTTACTGGATGAATGGATTGATGTGTTAAAATAACATGGTCAAGTAGATTGAGCTGGAATTGTATATATTATACAACAGCTAATAGTTGCTTGTCTTGTCAACCAGTTGTAAAAACCAAAGTTAGAAGAGATTGTGGGAGGGCCTTCGGACAATGAGTGTGCATTCAATAGAAATCCCCATGCCTGGACCAGAGGGATCAAAATTAAAGGTGCTTACACAAAACAACCTCTTAAGAAACGCTGGAAGGAAATGTATTAACTTCCACTCAGGGCAAAAATAAAATTGATAAGTACTGTGTGTCATATTACTTTCCTTGACAGAATTAAGGATAGTGATTATGATACAGGTACAGTTAGGGGATAAGAAAAAAGGCCCTTTCCACAACGTACATCTGTGCGAATTGGACTTTTGTTTGAGGACAGCCTTTACTTAGCATTTCAAAGCCTCTTTGCTTTCTCGGCCCAAAGTTTTGGCTTTTGCAATGTGTGTATTCCTGAAAATGCCTGTGCATAAATGGCATTTTTGCCAATCAAATCATATTGTATGGACGACAGAGAGACCTTATTACTTAAAACCTATACTGACTCTTTCTTGAAATCAAATAATCACTCCCAATAAGTCAATCTTAAAAATTCAGGTATTTTTTCACATCAGGAGTGTTTAAAGTAACACTTGCACTATTGCACTTAAATTCTCAACCCCCAATAACACATAGACCATTAGTGGAGATGGCCACGGCCCCAAGCTTCAGTGGACCTTATTTAGGCCTAAAAGACACATCATTCCAGAAGGCCCAGCACCCCTGAGCTTTCAAGGAACAGAAGGGCTTAAGAAAAGGGTGATCATAGTCCCGACTTATACATGTGATCCCAGTGTAATTATTAATAGTATCCCATTTTACTCTTAAAAGTGTGCCATTTTGGTAAATTATATGGTCACACCCTAAAATAGACCAGACTCCATTTCCCTCAGGCTTCCTGGAGGTTAGGAAATCATTCCATTGTATCCTTACTCTCTTGGAATGTAGCTCATGGCCAGTGTTCTAATGCTTGCATGATAGAACGTATCTATTCAGAACAAAACTATACTGATTATTAGCCACTATAGTATGGCTTCTGGGTGACTGTGACAGGACCTGACAAGATGGGTCAGGGCATCAGTCAACAGTCCCTTCCCCGTCTCATTGTCTTTGATCTCTGCTACTGGGCCTGTGTTTTATGGAGGAAAGGAATGCTGATACTAAAAGAAGAAAGTCTTTTTCTGTTAGCATTTTCCTTTTCTCTTTCCTGGACGTATCCAGGACTATATCTGCCAATAGCATTAACACACAAATCAGATCCAGCAGTCATTGTGTACAATTGTTGCAAAATGCACTGCACAGACCTTCACGTTGGGCAGGTCACCTCAAGAGATCTGGGCTCCAGGGCTCTCAGTCTTGCTGATGACTTGATGAGACTGAGGAGCCTAGAGTCACCAGGTGTATGTTTGTTCAGAGATGAGGACCTTTTTAATCTTTGTGGGCCCTGGACTTGCCGGTTCCACACTGTGCATCGTCTGACCAGTCCGCTGAAGTCTGCCCACTAGGTGGTTTAAAAATATCATAACGGGATGTTTGGGTGAAGTCTGCAAGTTAGACTTGTCTTTGTGGCCCTTTTATTAAAACATTCTTCTCTCCTTCCTTACCCCCTTCCCTCTCCTGCTGTTTTGTGACTATTCTTTCCTAACTTCCAATTCTTGATGGAGACAGGAGGCTATAACCTTGCCAACACGGCTCGATGCTGGACATACTTGACCGGGGTCATCCTGGGGAAAACACTATCCTCTGAGATCCCAGATCATGAGGTAAGTAAGGCTCTGACAAGTCCTCTCTTCTTTAAGGGGAAGAGCTGAGTCATTCCACCTAATCAAAATCACGTCCTCGCCACTCAATACTGTTTTGTTGAGAGACACTCCAATAACAATAACACACTGTCTTGGCAGAATAGTGGACTCTTGTTCCAAAATATCCAAGACCTCTGCCTTTTTTACAAGAGATCTCAAAGGCCAACCAACTTTAATTTCTCAATTAATTACAGAGACTGTGGGAAGGGGTCACCTGTTCACACAAAGAACTCTTTGGAATATGTACATATTTTCATCCCCTAGCCTCAAAACACAAGGGGCAGTTTTCTAAGCATATAAGCTGGGTTCTCGGCTGCCTTTCAAAGGCCCCTTAGGCAGTGTGGTGCACCTATGTTCTTTGGTGGTAGTCCTGGTGTCTCCATTTTCTTTAACTAATGTAAAATGTAAGAAACACATAATCACCACAAGGAGAGGTCTTGTTTTTTCAACGATAGTGGCACACAGAGGTTTGGATAGGACGATCCATAATGTGAAACATGTCATTTGAACCCTTGCCATTTTCTGTAACCATGTCAGATGGGCTTTATGTTTTCTACAGCAAAGATGTCTATTCTAGTTTTCCCAAAGCAGGTAATCCGTTACCTGAAGGTGTCCCCGCTTCCCTTCCTGCCACCCCACACCTGGCAGGAAGCATGTTATCACAGATCAGGATGTGTAGCTACAGGCCCTAGATGGTATGACTTAAAATAATGAACCAGTGCCTGCCTCCCCACTTTCTCGGCTATTTCCCGAGGAGTAGATATAGTACTTCCGTTATAACATTTTGATTCCTGCCAGATGCGGAAGCGGTACACTTGGGAACATTATGCTTTTAAAAGTTACTATTGTTTTTTAAAAATTAGAAACAACTTAAACTAATTTCCTTCCAATTTTCATTTAACTATGGATGAGGTATAATATCTACCTCCGAAATACCACTCGTGGTGTCTAGAATACAAAGAGAAGGCAAACTATAATTTGAGACAATTTGCTGGTGTCAGGGTTAATCGAAGTGCCTTTTGTTGACTTACCCTTATTCAGTATTTGGAAGCCTTTTGAAATATAAAGGTAAGCGAACAAATTACATTTGTGAACAAATGTAATCGCTGTTATTGCTGTGGGAATATCTCAGATTGCACTGTGATTTAAAGAACTGAGACTTTAAAAACTAATCAAGTTATGTCAAAAAAGAGTTTGAAGCTATAGAATCCATAGATTCATCTGTCTTAAAAGGCTGACAAAATTTTAATAAAGATGACTATTGCTTCTGGTACCTGGAGAAACAGTGTGCCTCAATGGGTGTGGCCTTGGCCTTAGAAGAGAGATGTGTCCTGTCTTTATACTGGCATATTCTGCCAGCTTAAATGAGATATAATGTATTCAAGTAACTAACACACACTTCTTGGCACGTAATAGGCACCTTTGAAATGCAAATTTTCTCCTTCCACTTTGCATGCTCCTAACAATTTCTTATACCTGACATTTATGACTTTGTCATTGATAAATTTGTCCAAACCCTTTTTGAATCCCTTCTGTCATATCCTTCTGGTATTAGAGATGTGAGTCATCCAAGAAGGAACAAAGAAGAAAATTGAAATGACAGTCTTCCAGGTACAATAATATAATACTTTAATGAAAATTGTCAAAAATAGACAACACATTGTGATGGCGTATATAAGTTTCGGGCCACAATACACAGTTGCATACAAATATGCTCCTGGACCTCTGTAATCAGATCAACAAATGGTAGATCAAAAAATATTTTCCGAGCACCTATTGTGTGCCAGGTACTATGCTAGATATCTAGGAAGATGCAACGACGCCAAGACCTCATCCCCTACCTCCACAGCCAGGAAGGACGACGCTGTAAGTGCTGGGGGGATATGTAGATACACAAATAATTATATTAGAGAGCAGAATAAGAACCACAAGACAGTAGGGACAATGGCTGTGTAGTTGTACATCAAATAGAAACAGGATACACAGGGGTGTGCAAAGCACCCTGCCCTCGGGGAGCTGAAAATATAATTGAAAAATCTAGCCGGTGACAAGGTCAAGACAGTGCAGCAGGCAGCCTCAGCATGGCTGACTCCCTCACTGTCTTCACTCTCATTCCGGAGCGTTTGTTCTTCCGTCTCCTATGATGATAATGGTCCTCCTCCTCCAATTGCTTTTCCCCACACCTCCTGCTGTCTTCCCAGGCCCCACTTCCAGCTCTCCCTTCACATTCATTTGTTCATTCATTTCACAAATATTCATTGGGCCCCGACTACTTGCCAGGCCCTATTCAGACTTGGATTCAGAGATACAAGGACTAACAAGATAAACCCAGTGCCTTCAAAAGTCTCATCATCTAATAAAGGCGACAGAATAATGTGCTCAAATGTGCGAGAGTTGAGGAGCATAGAGGAAATGTCTCATCAAGACTTTGAACTGAATCTTGGAGGTTGATTGGCAGTTTGCCAAGTGAAGAAGTGGGAAAGGCATTTTAGGCAAAGGGAACAGAGATTGGAAAGGACCTGGTGCCTCATGGGACTGGTGAGAAGTTTGATATAGAACATAGGGTTTATGAGCGAGAACCGGAAGGATTAAGGCTTGAATGGAAATTGGAGCCAGATTATGAAGACACTTGAATGCTACACTAAAGAGCTTACACTTTCTGTGAAAACAGATAAGCATCGATTTTTAGAAAGCTCACTTGGGAGACAGATTGCAAAAGGGAGACACTTGAGAAAAGCCAACCTGTTAAGAGGTTCAAGTGCACTCCTATAGTACTTGTAGTCTGTACCATGCATCTGGTCAGCTGTGTTTTGCTTGTCTGCATTCCCCTCAATGCTTAGCAGAGTGCTAACCAACCACCTAGTTGGTGTTCACTCATTGAATGAACAACTGAATAAATGAGTGCTTGAATAATACGTGTCTCAACATCCACACTGGAAAACTTCTGTTTTTAAGATGGAAGCATTGGATGCATAGCCTAGTCTTTTTCTGGACGCACTTTAACCCCAGTAGCAACTGCTCATCCTCAGCAAGAAGCACCAGGTGGCTACCACTGCTACGAAATAGATGTATCCATGGGAAAACACTAGATTGCCAATGAACCAAGGGAGTTGGGATAGCAAGCCCAGCACAAATAGGAGAAGTGATTAGCAGTGACATTTCAATCCTAAGCCTCATAAAATACAAAACCAGAGATGCCAAAAAGCCAGTGATCAGGGAGTTAGGCCCAGCCCAAGAACTGGGGAGCCAGCTTGGTCAGCCAGGCATGGAATAAGGAGGCAATCCTAGCTGGAAGCAGTTTCGGGCCCAGCTGGAAAAGCCTAGAGGAATGGAAGCCATATTACTGGCCCAAGTATCTCTACCAAAGGGAAAGCCCAAAGGTGACATGGGGTCCCATAAAAAGACCAGTACATTACTAATTTAGTAAATCACCCACTCCATGTAATAAGGCTTATGGACGATTATATATAAGAATGTTTTGTAGTCCAGTAATACTATTTGGATCCTAGGATCTAAGATAGAGTAAGGCACTTAAATGATATTGTGTACCCATGTATATGTATATACATATATACGGATATATCACATATATGTATATACCTGAGTCATCAGGTAGATTTATAAACAAAATTTACAAGCAAAAAATATTTACTTAGCCAGCCACTTTTTTGTTTTGTTTTTTGAGGGCAGTGTCACTGGCCCTCATATGTGGGATCTGAACCGGGGCCGCTGGCGTCCCAAGCCAGCTCTTAACCACCATGCCACTCGGCCCTAGCCGGCCACTTTTGATGGACTGATAGATACACTATGCCTCCTTCATATGAGGGAATATATGTAGCCACTGAAAAGAATTAAATTGAATTTATATACAAGTATAAATTTGTATACTAATATAGAACAGCCTTACTTTGTAATCTATAGATTACACTGAATCTGTAGATTTATTTGGGGGAGAAATAGCATCTTAACAATATTTAATCTTTAATCCATGAATTTGGTGTATCTTTCCATTACTTAAGTCTTAATTTCAAATCTTTCAATTATACTTTTCAGCAAACAGGCCATGTACAAATTTTGTTAAATTTATCCCTAAGTATTTCATGATTTTGATGTTAAATATAAATGGTATTTTAATATTTCAATTTCCAATTGTTTGTTTCTAGATTATAGAAATACAATTGATTTTTTATATTGATCTTGAATAATGTACCATTGCTAAACTCATTAGAGCTAGTAGCTTTTTCTGTAGATTCCTTAGCATGTTCCATGTATACAAACATGTCATCTGTGAATAAAGAGAGTTTTACTTATTTCTTTACAATCTTCATGCCTTTTATTTCTTTTTTCTTGCCTTATTACACTGGTTGATACCTCCAATGCACTGTTGAATACAGGTCATGAAAGTGAACATCCTTGTCTTGTTTCCCATCTGGGGGGAAAGCAATTAATCTTTCACTATGAAGTGTGATGTTAGCTATAGGTTTTTTGTTTTTTTTAAATAAATGTCTTTTATTAGGTTGAGAAACTTCCTTCTGTTCCTAATTTACTAAGAATTTTTCTCACAAGTAAGTGTTGGATTTTATCAAATGCTTTTCCTTCATCTATTGAAATGATCTAATGGTGTCCTCTTAGCCTGTTAAGACAGTAAATTGCAGTAATTGTTACTTTAATGTTAAACTAACTTGCATTCCTGGGATAAAACCTATTTGGTCGTGGTATATTATCCTTTTTATATATTGCTGGATTTAATTTGCTGAAATCTTGTCAAGAAATTTTGTGCCTATGTTGGTGAGGGATGTTGACCTGTTGTTTTCTTTTCTTATAGTGTCTTTGTCTCGTTTTAATATCAGGGCAATTCTGATCTTATAAAATGACATGGGAAGTATCCCTGCCTCCAATTTTCTGAAAGAGTTTATGTAAAATTGATACTATGTCTTACTTAAATGTTTGGTAGATTTCACCAGTAAAAACATTTGAGCCTGGGGTTTTCTGCATGGGAAAGTTTTAAAGTATGAATTCTATTACTTTACTAGTTATGTCGCATTCATATTTTTTATTTCTTCTTGCTTCCATGTTGGTAATTTGTCATCAAGGAATTTGCCAATTCACTTATAATATTCCCTTATTCTTTTAATGTCTCTAGGAGTGTAGTGATATCCTCTTTCATTCCTAGTATTGCTAATTTCTGTCTTTTTCTTGATCATTTTAGCTTGTGGTTTATCAGTTTTATTGACCTGTAGTTTTCTTTCTTTCTTTTTTTTTCTTCAGAGAACCAGCTTTTAGTTTCATTGACTTTTTTTTCTCTTTTCTATTTCATTATTTCTGGTCATATCTTTGTTATATCCTTTCTTCTAGCTTGCATTGATTTTTAGTTCTTTTTTCTAGTTTCTTATGATAGAAACTTCGTTCATTGATTTTTAAACATTTCTTCATTTCTAATATAAGCATTTTATGCTATAAATTTCCACCTCAGCACTGTTTTAGCTGCATCCAACAAATTTTGACATGTTGTTTTCATTTTTATTCAGTTCCAAATATTTTCTAATTTTCTTCTTTGACTGATAAGGTTATTTAGAAGTGTGGATTTTAAAAAATTAAGCTCCAAACATTTGAGGACTTGCTAGACATTTTTCTATTTACATTAATTTAAATTTAATTTTGTTGTGCTCAGGTAACATACTTTCCATGATTTCAGTACTTTTATATTTATTGAAATTTGTTTTATGAGCCAGTGTATGGTCTATTTTGGTGAATGTTTCCTGTGCAATTTGCGAAGAACGTGTATTTTGCTGTTATTGGATAGCATTTTCTATCATTATGAATGAGCTCAGATTGGTTAAGAGTATTGTTTATGTCTTCTATATCCCTGATTTTCTGTCTATTTGTTCTGTCAACTACTGAGAGAGTTCAAATCTCCAACCAACATTTTGGATTTGGCTATTTTTCCTTTCAGTTGTGTCAGTTTGGTTTCATGTATTTTTGAAGCTTTGTTATTAGATGTGTACATATTTAGAGTTGTTATATGTTCTTGAATTGACTCCTTTATTATGAAATATCCCTCTTTATCTTTGGTAATATTTCTTGTTCTGAAGTCTACTTTGCTTGATTTTAATATTGTCACACCTGTTTCCTTTTAATTATTTTTGTGTGGTATATTTTTTTCTGTCCTTTTACTTTTAAGCTATTTGTATCTTCATGTTTAATTTGTATTTCATATAGACAGCATATGGTTAGGTCATGACTTTTTATCCAATTTGACAGTCTCTGCCTTTTTGTTGGGGTACCTAGATAACTTATATTTAAATAAATTATTTATATGTTTAGGTTTAAATCCATCCATCTTCTTATTTGTTTTCTTTGTGTCCCATTTGTTCTTTGCTCCTTTCTATTTTCCTGCCTTCTTTTGAATTAAATAAATATTTTTTTAGGATTTCATTTATCTCCATTATTTGCTTGTTAGCTATAACTCTTTGTTATGGTGTTTTTTGTGTGGTTGCTCTGGAGTTTACAGTATGCATTTTTAACTTATCATAGTCTATCTTCAAATAGTATTATATTACTTAATGTATAATATAGCAGCCTTATGACAATATTCTTCCATTTTTCCCTTTTTTCTTTCTTTACGCTATGATAGTCATATATTTTACTTTTGCATATATTACTGTCTTACTTTAAGCAGTCAATTCTACTTTTGTAATTTTTTAAATATTTATTAATTTACTTAAAATAAGAATCAGTCCAGTGCACATTAGCACAAATAACATGTTGTGATAAAGAATAACTGTATTTCCGAGACAAAAAGAAATTTCATGAGAAGAATGGCATTGCTATACATTTGTGCACATCTGGAACATCTGGCATAATAAATGGCAGTTGACTTCACATACATGCTTCTACATTTAATGTGTTTTGATGCTGTTTTTGTTAAAGTATATGAAAACAATTCACCCTCACATAGATATGTAGTTGGAAAAAGGAGAAGCATTTTAATAACCTTTGCTGATAATTGTGGATATTCTTCTTTGATACTACACAAAAGCTCTACATATGATAGTTTCTTTTTTTTTTCTTTTTTTTTTGAGGACAGTGTCACTGGCCCTCATATGTGGGACCGAACTGGGGCCGCGGGCTTCCCAAGCCAGCTCTTAACCACCGTGCCACTCAGTCGGCCCATATGGTAGTTTCTTAAAGGTTAATGCTAGTGGAATCTGAAACCATATCAGTGAACTTTTTATATACTGTTACATTAAAACTCAGTCATCTTGTACTTTGAATAGATATTTGACCCATCTTATACATACTGATTATTTGGACAATATTTGTTCACTGAGTTATGCAAATATTACAAATGTTGAAACATTTTATGCAATGTCAAAAAAATCACATTACTTATATCACCGTTGATCTCATTGGGATAAAGCTTAAGTTTTGGTAAGCTGTCAAGCTTCAGTGGCAGAATAACATTTTTCAAAATTCTGATTTTCACTCAGAAATGTGAATATTATAATTGGCGACAAATAATGTCAGTTGTTTACCACCAAGTGATAGGCTTACTTCATTTTTGAGAAAATATCTGCTACATACCTAAGTATTTAGTCATGGTTTTCCCATCAGTTAGTTGTTCTTTCAAGCAAAAATGGTGTTCGATGAAAAGTGGCTAGTTAAGCCACATCTTAATCACAGGTGTGTTTTCCCTCCAGCCAACTATCATAGTACAGTTTATAACAGAATCACCTTCTGCATACCTCTTATTGTGTCACATAACATTAAATCCAGGATCATGATTTAATCGTTTTTAGTGCTCACCAAGGACATTCTTAAGTAAAATTGGATTTTTTTTTTTGTACTGTGAGTACATGAAACAAAGAATAAAATATCTGCCGGTATACTTTGATGCTACTGCCTTAATCTGCCAGCAGTTTCACCCGCTACTGGTTTTGCACTTCCATGCAAATATAAACAAAGTTGTTCCAGGATAAACTATGAGATTCAAACAACTTATTCAGCACTTTCAATATTTTAGTACTACTTGTGTTTGTTGCCAACCATTCACATAAAACAGATCTTCAAAGATTAGTTAGTGCTGATGTCACATGACCACAAGCACAACAGCCAGTCTGGCCACGTTTGTAAACTTGTCTGTAAAGTGAAAGTACAATTCTGCAAATGAAATAACAAGTAGGTCTTCATGTTTAGAGCTAAATTGTAAATAAACAAGTTACTGTGCCATTGAAAAGAGGCAATACTGTGAGTTATTTTACTAACTTTTCATCCAGTAGGCATTGAGCAATGTCTACTATCCATGAATCAGAGCCCTCACTGATATTTCAGTTTCATCTTTTTCAGCTTCTTTAAACAGTTGTTGCAGCTCTGGTTTGAGAAAGCAAGATTTTCTAATCTCCCTTTATTAAGTCAACAGTCCATTGTTGTTATGCTTCTATCTAGGTAGAAGTAAAATTCTGGGATTTCAAAACTAGTAAAGTTACAGATTTTTTTTTAAATTGGGGAATTGGGGGAAGGGAACAGCGTTGGGGAATCAGGGAAGGGGAACAGACAAGTTGCTGTCCTCCTGTTCCTCAGTCCAGTTGCAGAGGACTTCGCCTCACTGGCCCATGTTGGTATTGTCATTGTACTCTTCCCAGGTGAGGCAGATAGGTCGCTGGCCGTCAGACGGCAGCTCACGATGGCTCACAGCAGCTCACGCCAGCTGCTGGCCACTCACTGTAGCCTACGGCAGCCCACGGCAGCCCCACTGCAGCCTATGCCGTAGCCGGCGACTCACGGCAGCCCCACTGCAGCCTACGCTGTCACCAGCGACTCACGGCAGCCCAGCTCCAGGTAGAGCTGTTGTCCACTATCTTAGCTGTAGAGGGCAGTGTCACTGTCCCTCATGTGGAACTGAACCCAGGCCCTGCTGCTCAGACCTCGCACTCCCAAGCCAACGCTTAACCAATGAGCCACTCGTCCAGCCCCAAGTTACAGATATTAAATCAAGTACTACTAAGGATATTTTTGCTGGATAGAAAATTCTAGTTTGACTTTTCTTATCTTCTGGTCTCCATCATTTCTGATGGAAACTCAGCCTTGTTTTTCATCATTGTTTCACTGTATATGATATGTTTTTTTTCCCCCTCTGGCTGCATTTACAAATTTATTTTTGGTTTTCAGGACTTTGATTGTGATGTACCTCAGTGTAATTTTGTTTGTATTTAGCCTGCTTGGGATTCCCTGAGTTCCTGAATCTGTGAGTTGCAGTTTTGGATAGAATTTGAAAAATTATCAGCTGGAATTTTTTCACATTCATTTTTGCCCTATTTTCTCTTCTATCTTTTTGGGACTTACATGTGTTAGATGGATTGATGCTGTCCTACAAGTCACTGAAGCACTCATCCTTTTTTTCCAATATTTTTTTCTTTTATGCTTCAGTTTACTTCACTCCCATTGATCTATCTTCAAGTTTATGAATTCTTTCTTCTTTAGTATCAATCTGCCATCCAATAAATTTTTTATCCCATCCAACGATTTTTTTTTAAACTTCATTTTGAAATGGTTTTTAGATCTAAAGACAATTTCAAAAATGTACAAAGAGTTTCCATGTACTCTTCACCCAATTTCTCCCATTGGTAACATGTTATATAATTATAATATAATATCAAAACCAGGAAATCAACATTGGTTCAATCAACAAACCTTATTAAGATTTCACAAGTTTTACATGCACTCGTGTGTGTGTGTGTGTGTGTGTGTGTGTGTATTTAATCCTATGCAATTTTTTTTTTGAGGGCAGTGTCACTGGCCCTCATATGTGGGACCCGAACCGGGGCCGCTGGCTTCCCAAGCCAGCGCTTAACCACCGCGCCACTTGGCTGGCCCTAATCCTATGCAATTTTGTCACATGTATAACTGAGTAACCACTACCCCAGTCAGGATACAGAACTGTTGCATCACCACAAAGAACTCTCTTGTGCTACTCTTTTATAATCACAACTGCCTTCTTCTCTTGCCCCACTCCATGTCTAATCCCTGGAAGCCACTAATCTGTTTTTCGTGTCTATAGTTTTTCATTTAGAGAATGTAATATAAGTGGAAACAGGCAGTATGTGACCTTTTGAGATTGGCTTTTTCGCTCAGCGTAATTGCCTTTGAGATATGTCCAAGTTGTTCCATGCATCAGTAATTCATTCCTTTTTGTTGCTGAGGAGTATTCCATGGTATAGATGTACCATAGTTTGTTTAACCATTTATCCATTGAAGAACATTTGGGTAGTTTCCAATTTGGGGCGATTAAAATTAAACATTCATGTACAGTTTTTGTGTGAATGTACATTTTCATATCTCTGGGATCAATGCCCAGGAATGCAACTGCTGGATCATATGGTAAGGAGATATATATATATATATATATATATATATATATATATTTATTTATTTATTTTTGAGGGCAGTGTCACTGGCCCTCATATGTGGGATCTGAACCATGGCCGCTGGCGTCCCAAGCCAGCTCTTAACCACCGCGTGTCTCAGCCAGTGCAGGATAGGTATACTTTTTAAAGAAACTGCTACTCATGTTTTCTTTTCATTACTATTTATATAATACATCTTTGTAATGTAGTATATCTTTTCCAATCAATTGTAATCTTTATTTCAAGTTCTCTGTATGGTTATATTTCTTGTAGACAAAATATAGTTGAGTCATTTTCTTTATCCATTCTGTCAATCTCTGCCTTTTAATTGGTGTGTTTAGACCATTTGCTTTTAATGTAGTTATTGATATGTTAGGGTTAAAGTCTACCTTTGTATGTGTTTCTTCACTTTTTATTCCCTCCTGCCTTCTTGTGAATTTATTGGACATTTGTTATGAATTCCATTTTTTATTTATCTATAGTAGTTTTCTTTTATAGCTGAGCCATCCTGCCACCTGTTGGCAGCTCAGCAGCTGCTCAGCTCGGGCCGAGAATCCAAGTGGCAACCCTGTTGCTCAAAGCTTGCACTCTTGAGTGAGCTCTTAAGCAACTGAGCCACTCGGCTGGCCCTATAGTATTTTTGAGGGTATCACTTTGTATAGATTTTTTTTAAATAGTTGCTTTAGGTATTTCATCATATACATATAGTTTATCACAATCTATTGGTATCAACATTTTGCCACTTTGAGTGAACTATAGAAACCTTACCTGCCTTTATGTCCCTTTACCTTCTTCTCTAAATAATATCTTAAATTTTTCCTCCACATACATTGAGAATTACATCAGACAGTGTTATAGTTTTTGCTTCAAACATAATTTTTAAAATTCAAGAGGAATAGAAAAGTCTTCTGTCTTTATCCATATTTTTGCCCTTTTGTTATGCTTTCTTCCTTCTTTTTTTTTTTTTTTGAGGACAGTGTCACTGGCCCTCATATGTGGGACCGAACCGGGGCCGCTGGCTTCCAAGGCCAGCGCTTAACTACTGCGCCACTCGGCCGGCCCACTTTCTTCCTTCTTAATGCTCTAATATTCTTTTATTATTTTTCTTTCTGTTTGGAGAAATTCCTTTGGCCATTCTTTTAGGGCAGGTCTGCAGAAGACAAATCTCTTTGTTTTCCTTCTGCCTTGATTTCTCTTTTCTTGATTTCTGTTTCATCCCTGGAGGATATTTTCACTGGCTATAGAACTCTGGGTCAGTAGTTCTTTTCTTTCAGCACTGAAAATATGTGCTTTTACCTTCTGGCCTCCATGGTTTCTAATGAGACATTTACTGTCATTCAAATCATTATTCCCATATAGATGGAAATGTAAAATGATGCATCACTTCTCTCTACCTGATTTTAAGGTTTTTATTTTGTTTGTTTTTTTCCTTGTCTTTATTTTTCAGATATTTGATTGTGATGTGACTTGAAGTAGATTTTTCGGGGGGTTCTGCTTTTTTGGATTCATTCAGGTTCTTGAATCTGTGGTATTATGTCTTTTACCAAATTTGGGGAAGTTTCAGCCATTACTTCTTTGAATTATTTTCTTAAGTGCCCCCTTTTTTATCTTCTCTTTCTGGGATTCTGATGGCATAAATGTTTGATGTTTTGTTCTTGTCCCACAGGACACTAAGTTTCTGTTCATTATTTTTCAGTTTTTTTTGTTTCTCTTGTTCAGATTGGATAATTTTTCTTGTATTTCCAAATTCACTGTTTTTTTAAAAAATATTTATTAGATTTTTTTTTAATGCTGATACTTTCTCTGTTATCTCCATTCTTCTATTAAGCCCATCCAGTAAGTTTATTTTCTGTTTGTTTGTTTGTTTGTTTTGGTTATTGTATTTTTTAGTTTTAAAAACTCCATTCTTTATGTTTCCAATTTCTTTGCTTATAGTTTGTAATTTTTCATTTTGTTTACAATATGCTTGTAATTGCTTCTTGAAACGCTTTTATGATGGCTGCCTTAAAAGCCTTGTCAGACAATTCTAATATATATGTCATCTTGGTGTTAACATCTGTTTATTGTCTTTTCTCCTTCAAGTGGAGATGTTCCTGATTCTTGGAATGATGAGTGAATTTGTACTTGAACCTGGAGATCTTGGATCTTATATTATGAGACTCTGAACTGTGTGTTCTGAATCCTCAGACTAAGAAGCCTGCAGAGTCCTGCTTGAGCTCTACCACACAGCACACAAAATGTCTATAACTATGATACTTATCCAGTGTAGTTCCCTCCTTTCAAGGCTTGAATTCCCACATTTCTGACTGTTTTTTATGTTCTCTAATACCTTCAATTTATCATGATGGTTAGTCTGATAGAAGCTATTATGTCATTACCAGAATCCAGAAATCACGATTTACTTTTCATTGTATACGTTTTGGTATCTTTGGAGTTTTTACCATATATGTATGACTTCTTTAAAAATGTAAAATTTTGAATTTAAAGTGAAAGAACTTAATAAATATATTTATCAGACATACATACTTTAATTGACCAGCTCCAGGGAGTGATCATAATAACAATATATATTAGATAAGTTAAGGAAATAATTCAGTCTGTGCCTCAGTTTCCTCACCTATAAAATGGGGGTCACTATAAGGATTAAATATATTAGTCTAGGGAAAATGCTTAGAATAGTAGCTGGAGTAGATAAATATATATATATATAAATATGTAAATATATATTATGAATATATAATATATGAATAATATAAATAAAATTTTAGATATTATTATTGCCAACATCAGAAATATTGGTAAAACTTCTGACAGCCAGGGACCTGTTTCTTCATAGTCCCTCAATGCTGAGGATTTGGTACTGATTAAGTGCCTAATAAATTTAAAAAACTGAACATAGTGCTGCTGTATTGGATGCTAAGTGGATTTAGCCTAATTGTCCTTGCTGACACTCAGAGCTCACAGAACAAAACGTTGAAAATATATCTAAATGAAATATTATCATTTTATATGAATAAATGTTGACTATGAGTGAAGACAAGTGATAGAAATCTTACATTTGAGTTTTATATTTAGATAAGGTCATAGTACCAGGCATTCAGCAAATGATCCTCCTATTGTAGAAAGGCTTCATTGAGGTAGGATTTAAGAACTGTTTGAGGAATGAACTTAACATTAAGTACCATTTATAACCCATGTAAGTATATCCATATGCTAGGTCCTTTATATATATTTATCTCATTTATGTTTCTTAGCAACCCTGGGAGGCATTACCCTCATTTACCTGTGAGAAAAGTAAGACTCAGAACATAACTTGGCCAGGATTAAAACAGCAGAGCCAGTCAAATAGCAGAGCCAAGACAGAAACTCAAATTTTTCAGATTTCTAGGCTTATCCTCTTTTCCCTACTTTCAGTGATAAGACCCTGGGTTTTAGTATAAAGAATGCATGGGAGAAAATGCGCATGTATCAAACATCCACTGCTGGCCAGACAATGTGTCACATGCATTATTTCATTTCGTTGTGAAAGCATTATTTTATTAAATCCTCACAATGCCCTCTGAGAAAGAAGAAAACTAACATTTGTTGAGCACTTGCTGTGTGACTAACACTTTATTAGGGCTACTAAATTACCTCATATGGTCTTGGAGCAACACAGTAAAACCTTTTGTCCCCACAACTAGGAAGAACCCAAGCTGAGCTGCCACCACACTTGCCTGACTCCTAAGACAGCCCTAAAGAACACCCCTCCAGGATACATATTTCTAAATAGTTTGCAGAACAGTCAGTCCACAAAACATGACTTTTTCAAGTACAGCCCAGACAACCAAAGGTCTTTTCATGACAGTGACTTTTTAATCTTTTGGGTGGTCATGGACTCTTTTGAGACTCTGAGGGCCCCTCCTCCCAGATAAATGCTTACAATTACACAATTTTGGATACAGTTTAAGAGTATTCAGCGATTTCCTAAAACCCATCAATGGACTCTTTGTTTAAAACAAACCATCAGAAACTTCTAAAGAACAAAAATAAATCTTAGGAAACAGAAAGCTTATTAATGCTTCAATTATGGAGTTTCACAGATCCTGTAGGACACTAACACCTCTATTTGGATAGTCTGTTAACATTGCGCAGAGTAGAAGGTAGTCCTATTTCTCTCTTGGATTTTTAGCCACAGCAGTATTGACTTTTCTGGTGGTGTAATTCTGTGTGTGTGTGTGTGTGTGTGTGTGTGTGTGTGTGTGTGTGTTGGGGGAAAGGGGGTTCTGTGCTTTATAGGGTGCTGAGCAGCATCTCTGCCCTCTACTCACTAGATGCCACTAGCACACTCCCTGTGCCTCTTCTAGTTTTGACAACCAAGAATATACCCAGACAGTGCCAAGTATCCCCTGGGGGCAGGCCAGATTGAGAGCCACTGGTTTGTAGTAATTGCTCTCATCACTCCTGAGTCACTCACAAGCATAAAGAGCCTAAGAACCAGATTTCTCAAAAAGCATATCTTTTTCTTGCATGATGAAGGTCTCCCACAGTGCTTTTCTACTGGGTTGAACCAGGTGATGCATCCCAACAATTAAATTGCAAGCTGAAGTTGTAAAGTTTTTCTTACCTAAAAGACCAAAAAGAAAGTTCATATAGCCCCCTGCTCTACTGAATGAATGAGTGACTCATCAAGTCATTCAGTCATTCAAGGAATATTTATTAAATGCTAATGATGTACCAGACACTGAGACAGACTGCAGACCAAGTAAAACTTAAGGGCACATAATATAAACTCTGATAAGCGCTACAGTGGCCGCACACAGAGTGCAGAGACAGACACTACCAAAGGGACTTCGATGGAGTCTCTAGGAAAAGCCTCTCCAAAGATGTGATATTTAAGGCTGGACCTTGAAGGGTGAAAAAGAGCAGGCAGGTTAACGACAACCAGCACCAGCACAAGCAGAGGGCAGGTGTTCCAGGCGGAGTGAGCAGGCGTGTGCAAGAAGCCAGGAGCTCAGTGTGTGCTGGGTACTACTGAGAGAAGGCCAGGGGATGAGATGGTGCAGGCAGGGCCAGGCCCTAGTGAAGAGTGGGATGTCGTTCTTCATAGAGCGGGAAGACTCTGAAGGCCTCGAACCAGTACAGGTACCATGATTGGATAGACATTGTAAAACTACTGTGGCTGTTGTGTGGAGTTGGGGCAGTGGCAAGAATGGAAGTACAAAGACCAATTAGGGAGCCAATGGCAGGTGAGAGATGCGGTGGTCGCAGAGGAGATGGAAAGGACATATTTTGGAGATAGAATTGATATCATATACTAATTAATTAAATGTGGAGGGGGAGAGAAGTCACGATTTCTACTGGAACATTTAGGAAGACGATGGTAGGATTTATTGAAATGGGAAAACCATCTTGGTAAAAGAAAAAGACATTCTTTGCCTGGTCAAGTGAGTGACACATGGTGTGGATTCCTAACTAGTTATTCAGTGAAGAGAGAAGCCATTTAGTTCAACCAAGATTTATTAAGCACCCACTGGTGCTGGGCATGATGCTAAGTGCTGAGGGTACAAAGAAGGAAAAGACATGTCCCTTTGCTCAAAGAGCTCACAGCCCAGCAGAGGAGACAAACATAAAAGACAACTGCAATTGGCTGTGGTGTTAAGTTAGAGCTTATAAAGTCCTAGAGGAGAGCTAATTAGCCTGACTGCGGCAGGGGCGTGAAGGTCAGAGAAAGCATCCTCAGATGATGCCTGAGCCAAGGACCGAGCCGAGTATTAGCCAGCCATAGAAGTGGGTGACAGCATAGGAGCTTGAGGAAACCAATAGAAAAGCATGGAGCCATGAAACTGCATGACGCCTTTAGGGAATTCTAGACAATACAGTGTTATTAGAACGTGAACTTGAAGGCAGGGAATGGGAGGAGATGAGACTAGATACATAATATTCACAATAGCTGACAATTATTGAGTACTTACTATATGTTGGGCATAGCTATCTCATGTAGTCCTCACAATTATAACACAAATATGGAAACGGAGACAGAAGGGTATCGGGCCTTGGCCGAAGCTGCGCACTGCAGGAGCTGAGATTCAAGCTCCAGAGCCCATGCTTTCAACCACAGACAGCTGTCAGTGTCATGCTAAAGAACTGAGAATGTCCTGTGGGCGGTGTTGAGTCATGGAAGGGCAGTGCCATGGCCAGATCTGTGTTTTGATGAGATGACTCAGGATAGATTTATGAGAGGCCAGAGAATGTTACAATACACCAGGCAAGTGATGAAGAGAGCTTGAAGGAAGGATGGAGACAAGGAAAAGATTTATGCAATTTTTAGGAGACAGAATTAACACAAGTTGGTCATTCTGAGGGTAACAGAGAAAGAGATCTACAGTGTCAGCATGTGTTCAGGTTTGGATGAATGGATGATGTTCCTATATGATGAATACAAGTTACCATTTTTTACATTGAGTACTAGATGCCTATGGAACACCCAAGTGAATCCAACCAAGATGCAGTTGGATATAAGAGACTGAAGTTCAGGAAATAAGTCATGAGACTGAATACAGATCTGAGTATTAGGAGAGTACAGTTAAAACCACAAGACTAAATGAGATTACACATGGACAGTGTGCAAGTAAGAAACCATAGGGCCAATGAGGGAATCTTGGGGAATTTCAGTGTTTGAAGGGACCAGCAAAAACGAGCTCAGAAAGGAGATTGAAAAAGTATAAGGAGAAGCAGTGACTAAAATCACAGACTCTGGACCCAGTGAGTGATTTTATATCCTCCAAGCTCTGCCACTTAGCTGTGTGACTTTGGGAAGTTACTTCATCTCTCGAAGCCTTGATTGTTTGAGAGTTAAATGTACATGTAATATGTGTGAAGCCTTTAGAATAGCGCCAGATAAGCACACAGTAAGTATTAGCTAATATTAATACTTACAGGACAAAAACCAGAGGAGGATCACTGAGATATGTCTGCTGGGGCTGAGGAGTCCGATAAGCTAAGCACTGACAAGTATGAATTAGATTTGGCACAATAGATGCAATTGGTGACCTTGATGAGAGAGATATCAATACAGTGGAAGGGGCAGAGGCCAGACACTACTAGGCTGAGTAATCAGCCAAAGGTAGAGAAAACGATCGCAATAGGTAGGTCTAACTCGTTCTCTTTCAAGAAACTTGTTGTTTAAGAAAGAATCTTAAGTGGAAAAAGAAATATGTATAAAGATACTCACCTTAGTCTACAGGAGCACTTTCCAGGCTTCTTCATTATCTGATCACTTGTGTCTGGTCAGCTCTCTCCCATCCTACTGGATCACTATCTCATGTGATCACTATCTCCCTTTCCCAACCCTGCTATCAGCCTCTAACCCCCTCACTACATTCAGGACAGCTTCCTGTGTTTACTATTATAAAAAAATTCTTAAGTTTTCAGTTGTGTACGGTTCTGAGCAGTGTGATGAAATCTCACAGCATCCCTGTCCATCCTGCCGAGGACATGAATCCCCACTTTGTCCAGAGTCTCCATGCTATAGACACTCCTGGCCTGTTAGTCACATAGCCACCATCTCAGTGATCAGATTGACTATTGCGGTATTGCAGTGCTTGTGTTCAAGTAACCTTTCTTTTACTTAATAATGCCATATGCACACAACTTTTATTACAGTATATTATCATACTTGTTCTGTTTTATTATTAGTTACTGTTGTTAATCTCTTACTGTGCCTAATTTAGAAATTAAACTTTATCATAGGTACATATGGATAGGAGAAAACAGTACGTATAGGGTTTGGTACTGTCTGCGGTTTCAGGCATCCACTGGGGGTCTTGGAACGTATCCCCCATAGATAAGGGGGGACTGCTGTAGTTATGTAACTTTAGGCAAACTCCTTGAAGTCTGTAAAGTTCCGTTTTCTTCTGTGTACAGTAAGCATAATCTCACCTATCTTACAGAAAAACTAGCACATAGTCATGGTTCAATAGCTGTTACCCGCCTTCTCTCCCACCCAACAGTTATTGGGCACTGATTATAAAACATTCTTTTCTAGAGACACCAAGATAAAGGTCACTCTACTTCTTTCTAGGAACACATGTTTTAGCAGAAGTGACACAATACAAAGAGGTAAATAACACAATGTAAGCGGATAATCACAGCTCTAGCTGCTAAGTACAGTAATGGCAGTCTGAACACAGTGCTGTGAAAACCAGTGAAGGTGTGACTCATGGAGCCTGATGGAGTAAGGGAGGCTTGGCTGCAAAGCTGCTCACACCCCAAGTTTTAGTTCTAATGGTCCTTGAAACAGAGTGGCAGAAAATAGGGAGATAACACTTTAAGGGGGAATAGCACAGAAGTGTTTGCTTTTATTTTCCTAGACAGTATTCTGAGGGGCACCAGGCTCAAGAGAAGATATTTGTTTAAGGAAAATGACCTGTGCAGGTCTGTTAACTGAGATGTATGAAGTGAAGTGAGAGGCATCTAAGGTGATTGAGAGGAAAGGAAATAAGCAACAATTCAAGGTTCCAGAGGAGGTGAAATCTGGAACCCAAGTTAGGGCGGACTGTGATGGGAGCAGCAACCTCCTCATTTGCTTTCATCTTCAGTTCTTAGCTGCTTACTACATTGGCCCTATTGCCCACTCTTATCTTCTTTTGCTTCAATCCGCACACATGCACACCACATGTACCAATTTTCCAACCTGAATTTTGGCCACTTCTGGCTAGCATTAGCAGCCCACGTGGCAGCTGTGCTGGTTTTTTCTTTTTTGAGAGCAATGTCACTGGCCCTCATATGTGGGACCTGAACTGGGGCCGCTGGCCTCCCAGGCCAGCGCTTAACCACCGCGCCACTCGGCCAGCCCTTGCTGTGCTGACTTAACGGCCCCAAAAGCATTCTGCTGCATTGCGCTCTCTCCTGATCTTTGCAGCCAGTGACTCTCCCTTTCGGGGATAATATTGCACAGTTACTTCTCACTGTGGACCTCCAGGAAGTAGACCTGAAATAAGGCTTCCTTTCAGAGGTTATGGAGCTAGCGTCTCTGCCTGGCCCCGCTAGGAACATATGAGGGGAGTAGACTCAGGCATTGAGAGTTTACCAGCCGCTTTATGCGTAATACCATTGAACAGAATCAGAACAATTGACTACAACCGCATCATAGACACCTTTAATTAATTGCTGCTTTCCTGCTTCTGCTCTAAGCACAGGCCAAGGTAGCAAATCGTCTGTATAAATTATAACTGGACATCTTGTCCTTTTACTGTGAAATGCGAAAAACGTCTACATTTCCTGCTCAATCATACATTGACCTTATAAACTTTAGAACTTTTTTGACAACCAGGAAAACATTCCAACAGGAGGATGTGGGACCTGGAGGTTGAGGAGACTCTGTATCTTTAAAGGGAATTAGCAGACCTCACTGAAAAGAAGCAAAAAAGAAACTAACATTTATTGAGCACCTGCTGTATGCCAGGTACTGCGCTAGATGCTTTCACAGGCCTTATTTCATTGAACTCTCACAACATCCTTATGAGGTGTTTATCTACATTGATAGAAGAAAAAAGTGTGTCTCAAAGAGGTTAGCCGGTTGGCCCAAGGTCACACAGCTAGTGAGTGAGGAGAGTAGATCCCCGCTACCCCCATTTGAAAGCAGTTTCTGTTAAGGCTCCTGTCAGTGGGCAGCCCTTTGCTATTCCTGGAGTGACCTTCGGTTGGAAAATTAATCATCATTTTTACAAAGTAATTTTGGGCACTTTGACTACTTCCCCCTTGCCTCCATGTTCACTCTCTCAAATCCCTCAAGCTAATCGTCCAGACTAGTCACTTCCTTAACTAATTAACATACATCTTCTAGTCTTTCTACTCATTTGTTAGTTCATTATTTCAACCAAGAACCATTTATTAAATGACTACTATGTGTCAGCATTCTTCCAGGTGCTAGACAAGCAAAGGTGAACAGCCAGTTCCTGTTTTAGAAAGATTCATGATCTAAAGGAGACCACAGGCATATAATCATTGGTTTAAATCCTGTTATAGAGGGCAATGGTGGATCCAGGCTTTGTAGGCCTGAAGCTTACACAGATGTTTTTTGTTTTGGGGGGAAGACTAGGGGGTGCTATTTAAGAAAGAAAACATAAAATCAGAAGTTTAAAATGAGGTACAAGTAAAAATTTAGAATGATAAAAGAAAAGGCAACAATTTATAAATTTTAAAAAGGTGAAAGATACTACAAATATCAAAATCCAAAACCATTCTAACATGTGTTATTAATTAAATATGTAACGCATATAGGATCCTTTTTTGTACATTTTTTGGCTGCATATGCTTTTGTAATATCATTTTCAATAGAAAGAACAAAACAATAACTCAATCATTCCTCTATCATATTTGATCAGAATTTGTTTTTTATTATTGATAGATGGTGCGTTAGTGTGCACAGGCCGCCATAACAAAGTGCTACAGAGCAGGTGGCTTAAACCATAGACATGTATGTCCCAGTTCTGGCGGCCGGAAGTCCCATACCAAGACCCAGTAAGGTTCGGTTCAGGGAGGCCTTTCACGGCCTTTCCTCTGAGTGTATGTGGGGTGGGGAAGGAGAGAGAGAGATCTCTCCTGCTTCTTATAAAACCCCCAATCCAATTGGATTAGGGCCCCACCCTTATGACCTCATTTAGCTGTAATTACCTCCTAAAGGCCCTGTCTCCCAATACAGTCACATTGGGAGTTAGGGCTTCAGCATAGGAATTGGGGGAGAGGGTGGGAGTTTGAACACATTCAGTCCGTAGTAGATGGGATGCATAAAATATGTGACTGTACACACAGCCATACTTGCTGTTTATAATGCTGCTAGGAGGTTTGGGTCCTTCAAAAACAGGAATTGTGATGATTAGAAGAATTTTCCACAGACTAACTTTGGACTTTGTATATTTCAAACTTTGTTTCACTTCTACTACCCAATATGGCTAATACTAGGCCCTATAGGATACACTCATATCACAATACTATCTCTGGCTCTTTTTTCTGTAAAGATGCTGGGTGCGTTAGGGCATTGGGGTTATGGGAGCATTCCTGTAAGCATTCTTACACCATTAGCAATAAATTAACTATTCAGTGAGTCATCACTTAATGTTGCTGATATGTTCTTGGAACTTTAGCAAAATGACATTTAACAAAACTAGTTTTACCATACGCTAACTGAGTTAAGTTCATATGGCATCTCATCAATGTTATAACAAAAGATCATTGAACAAAACAGCATTATTAGAGGACCTGCTGTGCACATAAGTTATTGCAAATCACATAAATATATGCCACTAAATCCAAACTAAATCTGTCTACAACTCAACTTCCTCTTAGACACTCCAGCGCCACCCAACACAAGGGGAAGTCTGATAGAGGAAAAGTCAGACTGGAAGAAACAGTCTTAACCGAATTTGGTTAAATATCTTACTTTGCAAATAAGAAAATAAAACTTCAACCTTATAAAAATAATGTTGAGGCCCCTCTCAGGACCTGTGTAAGTGAGGGGCTTTGAAGATTTATGATTAGCTTCAAGTAAATTAGCCTCCAAAAAAGATATATTCAATTACTTTAGGTCATCACAAAAGCTTCACAAGAGAAGTAATATTTGAGCTGAGTCTTTAAAGGTACTCAAGGAGAAGGATATGTCAGGAAAAGTGATTGCCACAGAAGAGTAAAAGAACACAGGGTCTTTGAGAACTATAGAGTTTACTGTGTCTGTAGGGTATCAGAGGAAATGGTGGGAGGTGATGCAGCAGAGGCAGACCTGCAATTGAAAGACATCAGATTTTTGCAAAGTCATGGAAATCCCTGCTTACATCTTTCCTTAAGCTACCTTAAGTTCTCTGATCCTCATTGGGAGGAAGAAATTTGTTTTATCTGTTCCTGTTATGGGTGTGATGGAACAACTAGACAAAATCAGGAAAGTTAAAGAACTCAAGACCACCTTCAACCAAGAGAATATAATTGACATTTATAGAACATTCTACCCAATAACAGCAGAATACACATTGTTTTCAAGCACCCATGGAATATGTACCAACACAGACCATATCAAAAATTATGGAAATAGGGAGGAAAGGTAACTAGTAAGTCATAGACAGAGATAAAAATTTACTAGAGTAGATCTGTCCCTTATCTTCGGTTTTGCTTTCCTTGATTTCTGTTACCTGCAGTCAACCGTGATCCAAAAATATTAAATGGAAAATTCCAGAAATAAACATTTCGTAAGTCTTAAATTGCAATAAATAAATAAATAAATGTAATGAGATAGATCTATCAACAGACAGACAGTTTTTTAAAAAATGATGAATTAGGCAACACCAAGCTCCTGTCACCTCACAGAAACATAGAGAAACGAACTGTCAGGAACAGCTTTGTCAAAACTTTGGAAGACAGTCAAACATTTACAGCAACCAAGCAAATGCCAAATCAAGGAAAAGTCAACTTAAAAATAAGAAACCACAGTGAGTTACCACTTCATATTCATTAACATTGCCATTATTTTTTTAAAAATGGAAAATAACGAGGGTTGGTGAGGATGGGAGAAATTAGAACTTTTGTGCATTGCTGGTGGGAATATAAAATTGTGCAGCTGTTATACAGAACAGCTTAACAATGCCCCGAAAGTTAAACACAGGATTACCATGTGATCCAACAATTCCCTTCTAGGTATATATCCAAAGAATTGAAAGCAGATACTTTTATAGTGATGTTATTACAGCATTATTCAGAAAAAGCCACAGGGTATAAAGAACTCAAATATATATCAAAAGATGAATGGATAAACAAAATATAGTATGTGCATACAATGGAATGGAACAGATGCCCTGGACCACCAGAAAGATGAACTAGTAGGTCCTAGAGCAAATTAAGACTGAAATATTACTGAAGCCTGAAACATGGCTGGAGGGAAAAATGACAAAACTGAAGCTGTCCTACTTTGGGTACATCATGAAAAGGCTGGGTTCGTTGGAAAAGACAGTACTTCTGGGAAAAATAGAAGTCATCAGGAAAAGAGGAAGACCAAATATGAGATGGATTGATTCCAAAAAAGAAGCCATAGGCATGAGTCTCCAGGAGTGAGCAGGGCTGTGAGGACAGGACATTGTGGCATCACCCATTCATGGAATGCCAGGAGTTGGAGCCAACTGAATGGCACATAACACACACATGCAATGGAATCTTATCCAGCCTTAAAAAGGAATGAAATTCTAATATATTAGGTGTGATCAAAAACTATGGTGAATGCTGCTGCCAAGTGCCATCCAACGGAAAGTCAGGGATTTTCAATACGGGAAGCGGCATGTCGAACCTTAGTAACAGTGTGTGATAAGTTTCAACCTGTTCAGTGCAACCTGTTCAGGTTTGAGCTACGACTGAGAGAAGGTGTTTTAAAGTGTGCCATAAATCATGGATCATGAACAACGCATTAACATGAAATGGGCAAACAGTTTCATCCTCCATCATGACAATGCTCTGTCACACATCACTCCTGGTACTGTAGTTTCTGTCAACAACATTACGGTGTGTTCTCATCCACCTTATTCATTGGATCTGGCACCGTGTGACTTCTGGCTCTTCCCCAAAGTCAAAATGACCATGAAAAGTAAACATTTTGAATTGATTCAGGACATCGAGGCAGGCACGACAGCAGAGCTAAAGACACTCATGAAACAGGACTTCCAGAACTGCTTCAGAAAGTGGCAAGGATGATGGGATAAGTGTCTTTGAAGTGAGGGGGAGTATTTTGAAGGGCATTAATGGCAATGTGTCTTTTACTATAATAATTTTTAATTTAAACATTCACTGTAGTTTTTGATCATACCTCATCATATCAAAAATTGTAAAACAACTAACAGGCTTTTTGTGTTATTTGATCATATAGAGGGAAATACTAAAAGCCGCTAAAAGAATAAAAAGTGACTCTTCTTGGAAGTGGAAGTTGTAAGTGGGAAGTGACAAAAGTGAAGAGCTACTGTATGTCCTCATAAAACTTAGGTAATGTTTGACTTTATAAACTACGTGCATGTTGTTAAACTACAACATTGATCAAAATACAAATTAAATAAGTTCAGGGTCAAATCTAATCCTAGTCCATATGCAATGCCCACTAGTATAAACTGTTAAAGGAAAAAAAAACAATTCATGGTACAAGTAAAAATATACCTAATTGTATTAATGGTAGGAAAGCTCTCTGGCATTTTTACTTGTCCTTGTCCCACTCCCACAACAGCTGGGCAGCAGTCTTGAAAACAGTAGCCCATGTTCCTAGTGTGGGACCCTGGACCATGGTTCCAGAGGGAACACAGCAGACCTTATTTGAAATGTGTTGCGTAAATTTATTCTAATCTGTCAGGGGCCACCTGAATGACAGGGCACTCATCTCTGTTGCACCTAACTTGGAACTCAACCAGGCCTAGAAAAGTAGTAGGCATTGCTTGAAAACATCATTAGATGAACAACATGAGGCTAAAGATTGCAGTTGAGGCATACAATAGAAAACCTAAGGCCTGGAAGGAAAAGCCAGGGAGAATATTCCTTTGGAAAATTAAGCAAATTAAAAGGACCCATGTATATGAGGAAATGCCCAGAGCAGCTAGTATGCTCAAGAAAGACCTACGAGGACCTGAAAGACTGGAAGACATGTTTGTTTTTGGTCTTTTTTAAAACTCCTGGCATTCAAGAAAATCTTTCAAAACACTAGTAATTCACTGGGAGCTTCAGGCACAAGATAGAATCAGTTGACTTGAAGATAGTGCAATTGAAATTATCCACTCCAAGGGACAGAATGAAAAAAGGATGAATAAAAGTGAACAGAGCTGGGCCAGCTGAGTGGCGCGGTGGTTGAGCGCTGGCTTGGGACGGCAGCAGCCCCGGTTCGGGTCCCACATATGAGGGCCAGTGACACTGCCCTCAAAAAATAAATAAATATTTAAAAAAAAAAGTGAACAGAGCCTAAGGGACCTGTGGGAAACCATCAAGTGGAACAACATATACATTATGGGATTCCCAGAAAGAGAAGAGAAAGTCAGAAAGAATATTTGAATAAATAATTGCTAAAAACTTCTCAATTTTTTTTTTCTTTTGAGAGGGCAGTGTTACTGGCCCTCATATGTGGGATCCGAACCAGGGCCGCTGGCATCCCAAGCCAGCTCTTAACCACTGCGCCACTTGGCCGACCCAAAACTTCTCAAATTTGATGGTAGACATTATCTACATCATTCGAGAAGCTGGAAGAACTCCAAGTAGGATAAATTCAAAGAGATCCACACCAAGATTCATAATCAAACTGTTGAAAGATGAAGAGAAAATCTTGAAAGCATCAAGAAAGAAGCAACTAATCACATATAAGGGATCCTCAATAAGATTAAAAGCTGATTTCTCATCAGAGACCATGGAGACCAGAAGACAGTTGGGTTACATACTTAAAGCACTGAAAGAAAAAGGAAAAACTGTCAGCCAAGAATTCTATATTCAACAAAACTCTCCTACAAGATTGAGGGAGAAATTAAGACATTCCCAGTTAAACAAAAGTTGAGGGAGTTTGTTACTACTAGACCTTCCCTGGAAGAAATGTTAAAAGAAGTCCTTCAGAGTGAAATGAAAGGACACTAGACAGTAATTTGGAGCCATATGAAGAAATAAAGATCTCTGGTGAAAGAAACTACAGGGGCAAATATAAAAGCTAATATTATTGTATTTTATAAGTGTGGTAACTCCACACTTCCTACAAAACTAAAAAGACAAATGCATAAAAATAATTATAAATCTGTGTTATTAGGCACATAATGTATAAAAATGTAAATTTGTGACAACAACATAAGGAAGGGGATGGAACAGTATAATACGGTTTTTATATGCTATTGCAGTTAAGTGGGTATCACTTCAAACTAGAATGTAAGAAAATGTAAGGTGTTAAATGCAATACCATGGTAACTACAAAATAAATATGTACAAATGGAAATGAGAAGAGAATCAAAAAGGTTCGCTACATGGGCCAGCCGACTGGTGTGGTATTTAAGAGCTGGCTTGGGACGCCAGCGGCCCCGGTTCAGATCCCACATATGACGGCCAATGACATTGCCCTCTAAAATAAAAATGTGTGGGCATTAAGTGACACACTCTTAAAACAACCAATGGGTCAAAGAAGAAAACACAATGGAGATTAGAAAATAATTTGTGATGAATAAAAATGAAAACACAACACACCAAAACCTATGAGATGCAGCAAGACCTATAATTAGAGGGAAATGTATACCTGTAAAAGCCTACATTAAAAAGATCTCAAATAAATAACCTACTTTGACACATTGAGGAACTAGAAAAAAAGGGAGATGAATCCAAAGCTAGCAGAAAGAAAGAAATAATAAGGATGAGGACAGAGACAAATGAAATAGAGAATACAAAAACAATATAAAGAATCAATAAAACCAGAAGTTGGTTCTTTGGAAAGAGCAACAAAATTGACCAACCGTTAGCTACCTAATGAAAAAAAGAGAAAAGATGCAAATAACTAAAATCAGAAATGGAAGTGGGAACATTACTACCAACCTTTTGGAGATAAAAATGGATTATAAGAGAGTACAATTAACAGTTGTATGCTAACAAATTAGATAGTCTAAATGACATGGACAAGTTCCCAGAAATAAACATATTACGTGAACTGACTCAAGAATAAATATAAAATCTCAACAGATCTGTAACACGTAAAGAAATTGAATTAGTAATGAAAAACCACCCAGTGGAGAAAATTGCAGGATCAATGGCTTCACTGGTGAATAAAAATGAAATTCTAAAAAGTATCTAAAGAATTAATACCCATTCCTTCTCAAACTCTTCCAGATAATTGAACAAGATAGAACACTTCCTAACTCATTCCATGAGGCCAGCAGTCCCCTGATACCAACATAAAAACATCATTAGAAAGGGGCCGAGGACCAGTTGAGTGGCACAGTGGTTAAGAGGTTGGGACACCAGCGGCCCCGGTTCGGGTCCCACATATGAGGGCAAGTGACACTGCCCTCAAAAAAAAAAGGGGGGTGGTGGTGGCTGAATGGCTCAGTTGGTTAAGAGCTCGCTCAAGAGTGCGAGCTGAGATCTGAGCAACAGCAGTTCAATGCCCAGCCCGAGCTGAGCTGCCATTGAGCTGCCAACAGGTGGCAGGATGGCTCAGCTAAAAAGAAAAAAAATCTTAAGAAAATTATAGCCCAATATATCTTATGATTATAGATGCAAAAATCCGTTAACAAAATACTAGCAAACTGAATCAAACTGCATATTAAAGTGATCATACACCATGACCAAGTGGAATTTATCTGAGGAATACAAGGATGGTTCAACATAAAATCAATCAATATAATACACCATATTAATTTAATGAAGGGGAAAAAGCCACATGATTATCTCAATTGATGCAGACAAGACATTTGACAAAAATTCAACATCCTTTTATGATAAAAGCATTCAGAATGCTAGGAATAGAGGGAAACTTCCTCATCATAAAAAGAGCATTTATGAAAAACCTACAGTTAACATCATAATCAAGGATGAAAGACTGAAAGCTTTCCCCCCTACAATCAGGAACAAAATACCCACTTTCACCATTGCTATTCTACATTGTACTAGAATTTCTAGCCAGAGGAATTAGACAAGTAAAAAGGAATCAAAGGCATTGAAATTGGAAAGCAAGTAATAAAACTCTCCCTATTCACAAATGACATGACCCTACACAGAGAAAATTCCAAAGAATCCATATGAAAGTTACTAGAGCTAACAAACAAATTCAGCAATTTTGCAAGTTACAATATCCACACACAAAATGAAATGTTTTTTGTACACTAGCAATGAACAATCCAAAAACTATTTTAAGAAAACGATTTCATTTATAGTAGCATCCAAAAGAAGAAAAGACTCAGGAATAAATGTAACCAAAGAGGTGAAAGACTGGTCCTGAAAAGTACAAAATATTTTCTGGAAGAAATTAAAGAAGATCTAAATAAATGGAAAGGCATCCTGAATTCATGGATTAAAAGACTTTATATTGTTAATATTTCAATACTACCCAAAGCATCCTACAGATTCAGTGCAATCCCTATCAAAGGCCCAACAGCCTTTTTTCCAAATTCTAATGGCATTTCAAGAAGCCCCAAATAACCAAAACAATCTTGAAAGAGAACAAAGTTAAAGGATTCACACTTCACAATTTCAAAACCTACTACAAAGCCACAGTAATCAAAACAGTGTGGTATTGGCATAGGATAGATACGAGGTCAGGAAATTACATTCACTCATCCTAGAAAAATTGCTACATACCTCATTGCTGAATATCACTTTGGTCAGCTTCGAAGTACTCCCCTCAGGAAGCTATGCACAGACGCCAGCACCTAGTCCACCCTTCAAAACAACTTTGGAACTCTTTTTCTGGAATGGCCATCAGAGCTGTCATCTTATATTACACTCAATGTCCTGAATATCATCCAAATGTCTTCCTTTCAATATTTCCTTTATCCTCAGTTAAAGAAAGTTTTGAAAATAGATCATGGTGATGGTTGCACAACATTGTGAATGTGTTTAATGCCACTGAATTTTATACTTAAAATAGTTGCAATGGCATATTTTATGTTTTATATATCTTATCACAACGATTTAAGAAATAAAAAGTAAAGATAGACCATATCATGGACCATAAAGGAAAACTCAACCAATCTAAAAGAAGTAAATCATACAGCGTGTATTCTCTAACCAAAATAGAATCAAACAGAAATCTATATTGATTATATAAGAAAAATAATAGGATAATCTCTAAATACTTGGAAACTAAAGAACACACTGTGAATAACCCATGTGTCAAAGAGAAAATGTCAAGGAAAATAAAAAATTACATTGAACTGAATTTAAATGAAAATATAATATCAAAATTTTTGGAACACAGCTATATCAGTGCTGAGAGGAAAATTTATAGCACTAAATCTTTAAAGAGTAGTCTCAAATCAATCAATTAAGTTGCCACCTTAACAAACTAGAAAAAGAGCAAAATAAACCCAAAGGACATAGAAGGAAATAAGAAAGATCAGAAATAAACTGAAAAAAGAATAATAACGTAGAAACTCAGTGAAACAAAAAGGTAGTTCTCTAAAAATATTAATAAAATTGACAAATTTCTAGCAGGAGTGACAAACAGAGAAGACATTCATTGCCAATGTCAGGAATTAAACGGGATATCACCATAGACCCTGAAGACATAAAAAGGATAGTAACAGGGCCGGCCGAGTGGCACTGTGGTTAAGTGCTGGCTTGGGATGCCAGCGGCCCCGGTTCGGTTCCCACATATGAGGGCCAGTGACACTGCCCTCTATAGCTAAGATGGTGAACAACAGCTCCACCTGGAGTTGAGCTGCTGTGAGTCCCCGGGACGGCATAACTGCAGCCCCTGCTGCAGTGGGCTGCCATAGGCTACAGTGAGTGGCTGGCAGCCAGTGTGAGCTGCCAATAGCCGCGGTAAGCGGCCGACCAGAGGCCGGCGACCGATCTGCCTCACCCGGGAAGAGTGCAATGATGATACCAACATGGGCCAGTGAAGCAACGTCCTCTGCAACTAGACTGAAGAACAAAGGGACAGCAACTTGCCTGTTCCCCTCCCCCAATTCCCCAATAAAATCTTTGAAAAGAAAAGGATAATAACAGAATACATCTGACAACTTTATACACATGAACTTGACAACTTAAATGAAATGAACTACTGCCTCAAAAACCAGAAACTACTGCAACTCGCCAAATATGAAATTATTTGAATAGCTTATAACTATTAAGGAAATGGAAATTTGTCATTTTAAAATTACCAAAAATGAATTCTCTGGGCCCAAATGGTTTCACTGGGGAATTCTACCAAATGTTCAAAGAAGAATTCACATCAAATCTATGCAGTCTTTCCAGAAAATAGAAGAGGAGCAAAAACTTCCCAATTAATTTTATTAAATGAGTATTATCCTGATGCCAAAACCAGACACAAAGAGTCCAAAAGAAGAAGACTGCAGACCAGTTTTTTTCTGTGCTTTCTTAGCTGAATGGTACAGCAGGTGTCATCTCAGAAGCACACAGAATGGAAAGGAGAAGCTAAAACTGTCCCTGTTTGCAAATGACATGGTTGTCCACATAGAAAATCCCAAGGGATTGACACAAACCTCCGAGACCTAATAAGTGAGTTCACCAAGTCTTAGGATACAAGATCAATTGTATTTCTATATATTATCCATGAGCACGTGGAAACCAAAATTAAAGATACAGTGCCATGTACAATCCATTTAAAAAAGTGACCCAAGTGTAAATCTAACAAAATATGTCCCAGACTGATATGCTGAAAGTCCAAACACTGATGAAAGAAATCAAAGATCTGAATACATGGGGGAACATAAAGTATTCATGGATTAGGAGAGTCAGCATAGTCAATATATCAGTTCTCTCCAAATGTCTGTGCAGGTTGAATACAATGCCCATCAAATTTCAGCATTGTTTTGAAGATATAAACGAGATAATTATAAAATGTATATGGAAAAACAAAAGTCGAAGAGCTAAAACAATTTCATAGAAGTATGAAGTGAGAGCAACCACTCTACCAATTTTACGACTTAATATATAGCTACAGTAATCAAGACTGTGTGGTATTGGCAAAGAAATAGATGCATCAAAAGAACAGAAGAGAGATCCCAGAAATAGACACACACAAATAGGGCCAGCTGATTTTTTTTACTATAGTCAAACACAATTCAATGGAGGAAATACAGCCTTTTCAATAAACAGTGCTGGAGCAGTTGGACAGCTACCAGCAAATTGGTAAATTTAGTTTAAGAAGTAGAAATTTTTTGCAGCTTCTCTGTAGCTTTGAAAGTTTTCAAAACAAGGAAATTAGGAAGAGACATCTACAGTATATTGCAATTATATTAATTTACAATATGTATGTCCGTCATATGCGTAGTACCGAGCTCCCTGTGTTCTGCAGCCATTGCACAAACACACACACTTGCCTTCCTCATCCCTCCCCACCCCTCTGCACTGGGGGCTGACAAACAGTCATATGTCTTGACGCTCTATTTCTTCTTTTTCAAATAACTCGAACACCGCCTTTCTGTAACATGTTATTCTTCAGACAGTTTACAGTAAAGCTGATTAGATTGCAACTTTCTTCAAGTACATTCTGGTCCTGCAGGCATGCCCTGGTCACCTTGATTACACTTGGCTATTTCCCAAGTCTCCATCAGCAACGCACCTACAACCATGGCTTTGCGTTATCTCATTCTCAGAGTTATTCTATGTCTATCTCCAAATTCCCGGGTCACCCGACTGCAGCCTAGACTCTGACTACATTGATTTCTTCAGTTTGATTTCTTTTGCCAGGGCCCCATCATAGACAGATTTGTTTCAGTGTGTTGACAGTATTACTGCTTCCTCTGGTGTCTGCCCCTGCTCTGCAAATGTGTTTTTACAAGCCGTATGACCTAAAGAAGGTATCCTAGACAAAATAAAATTAGATAATATATATGAAAGTGCTTTGAAAGTTCAAAGTGCTGAACAAATGTAAGAGATTCTTATTGCTGTAATTTAATAGATAAAGGCAGCGGCTGTTCAGGAGAGCAACACTTCACATGTTTGTCCCCTTTTCAGTCCTATCATGGCATGGAGTCTGGAGAGCGAATCCATACTGTCAGAGCCACAGAGACTGATCTATAAAGCAGACCTAAAGATATCCATTTATAATGAACAGTAGATTTGGGCAATGGATTAGGCAAGGCAAGGCTTTTCTCGTCTGCATGAGCCCTCCTGGCTGCTGGCTGGTCCCAGTCAAGAGACCAGAAAGTTGCTTGGTGAACGCTTAATTAGAACAAAAGCAATTGGATATTCTCCAGAGTTGGGGTTTTTTTTTCCCACTACACCTAGATACCTGGGAAATTGCCCGCCTGCATGCTAGGAATAGTTCTTTCAGCAGAAGCAAAGAAGCCCTTGTCCAGAAATAGACAGCTCTCTCTTTGGTTATTCCTGGAGACACACTGACAGGTTTTCTCTTCTCCACCCATCTCACTTTAAAGCATCTGTCTTTCCAGCAGCACTCCAGACAGTCATCTTATAATTTCCCACATTACAGTTTCTCCTCACATGAGTAACACTTTAGGGTGATCGTTTTCTGACACCTTAATGTCTGCGTCTCCCAGTATACAGTGGGTTTCCCTGGCAGCAGGCCCCATTGTTCACTACAGCTCCTTTCCGAGGCCTGCACTCGGTACCGGTTGTGTGAGAACCAGAAATCAGAGGGGGGCGACAAACCTGAAGCTTAAGAAAAGTCGGTGATTCAGTCAAATAGTATATATGAAAGTGCCCAACTCATGGCCTGATGTGTGCTGAGTCCTCAGTAACAGTTTGTAAAAAGACATAACCAGCTGGCCACGGTCTCCAAAACAGTGACTGGCAAGGCCCAGACCCCTGCCCCTGCTGGCTCCTCGTCTAACACATCTGAAGTCATCTTCTGAAGTATTGGTTTGTAGAAAAAGTCATGACGTATTTTGTTCTATGTTTTCGTTGCAAAAATGCGTCATGACTTTTCCGACAAGCCAGTATTTTGCTTCCCATCTGCTTTTAAGAGTGTCCTATGGGGCAGAGCAGAAGGGCATGGCTGGGATTGTTGGCTTCAGTGTTGGAGTCACTTTCCTTGTAGCATTCCCTGAGCCCCTGGAGCCCTTTGATTCTAGTCTGCCTTTTATCATCATTTGTATTTCTCTCTCTCCTATTTCTGGTTTCTCAAATATAAACTCTAAAAGTGTACACACTTACTTATCTTTATATCCCTCACAGTGAGGGCCCAGCATAGAGCCTGGAACATAGTAAACACTAAACAAATTTCTGGTGAACTGAATGGAATTCCATGGGTCCCAGCTCATCTGATTCTCCATGTTTTGGTGCATGACCCTCTGTCTCATCTCCAATTCCTTTTAAAAGTTTATACTGCAAGCTGGATGAAACTACATAAGCTATTGTCAAATTTCAATGGAACTCACTCCAAAATCTCTTTTCCTCCCTTTTTCTTCACTACCGCATTTTTTGTGAACTCTGCCTCCATCATCCCTTTTATTCATTCATTCGCTCATAGATGTTCCCTGACCTCTCACTGTGTGCTGCACACTGAACATTCAACAGCTGAGAGAGGGGCCCTACATTTTAGAACTTCTAATCTCCTGGGAGGTCGATAAACAAATACTAAAATAATTATAGATTGTGATAAGTGCTAAGAAGAAAATAAACAGATAGTACTGAGATCAGGGCTGACCGCTGAGGGAATCAAATGTAGGTGTGAAGTGCCACACATGGAAAGAACCCGGCCAGGCAAATAGCATGTGAGAAAGTGGGGAAGAACTGGATGCGCTCCAAAAGCAAAAAGCTTGTGTGACCAAGGTGTAGAGTGGGGGGAGAGTGCGGTGGGATGAGGGCACACAGGCAGGCAGGAGCCATGCCATGTGGGGCCTCATATGCTGGAGTAAGGCGTGTGCTCTGACTGGAAGTGTAATGGGAGCCAAAGCGTTGTGAAGCAGAGGAGCCACATAATCTAACTGGCATTTTTAAGAGATGAGACTGACTGTTGTCTGGAGACCAGATAGTTAGGGATAAGAGATGGTACCGAGAGAGCGCTGTCAAGGCTAATACACCGGCCCATGGGAGAACTGCTGCGGCCTGGACCAGGGCAGTGGCAGTGACGATGGAGAGAGTCATTCAAGAGATATTTTTGAGGGCCGGCCGAGTGGTACGTTGGTTAGGAGTTGGCTTGGGACGCCAGCTCTGAGCAGCAGGACCCTGGTTCAGATCCCACATGAGGGCCAGTGACGCTGCGCCCTCTACAGCTAAGATGGTGAACAACAGCTCCACCTCGAGCTGGGCTGCTGTGAGTTGCCGGTGATCACGAAGGCTGCAGTGGGGCTGGCCGGCAGCTGGTGTGAGCTTTCATGAGCTGCCGTGAGCTGCCATGAGTGGCCGTCCAGTGGCCAGCAACCAACTGCCTCACCCTGGAAGAGCGCAATGATGATACCAACATGGGCCAGTGAAGCAACATCCTCCACAACTAGACTGAAGAACAAAAGGACAGCAACTTGTCTGTTCCCCTTCCTCGATTCCCCAACGCTGTTCCCCTCCCCCAATTCCCCAATTTAAAAAAATCTTTAAAAAAAAGAGAGAGATTTTTGAGGAGAATTGACAAGATTTGCTGATCATTTGAATGTGGAACCTCTTCGTTTCACTATCCAGAAAGGTGAGGCACAGAGAAGCCAAGTTGGTAAGGAACCCTGATTTCCAAAGCCCTGGGCTCATGTTCTTTGCTGGTCTTCAGCAGTTCTCACTACCTTTGTGTCTTCTCCTATCTGGAATCATTCACCAAATGTAGCCCCTCCTTTTGTGTACCTCCTAAAACTCCCACGTATGCATGCCAGGCCCAATCTGGTTGGTTATTGTGGCTGCCCTCTGGCTGGCCTCATGGCCTCCTTCCAGCCTGCCAGTGCAGGTCATTTGTCATGGCCTCACTTCAACTATGTCTCTAATAACTCTGCAGCAACTCCGTACTCATTCAAATGAAAATCCAGACTTACTTTGGGCAGTGGCTTCACAGCATTTCCCCAGCTAGCTCCACCCAACCCTTCCTGTTTGCTCTGGTCTCCCACTATAACCCACCCACACCTTCAATTTTAGCCTTTTTGTGGCTACACCTCCGCCTCTGAGCTTTTAGGCCAGCTGCTTTGTATATGAAATTCTGTCTCTTGTTCTGTTCTTTCTTGACTCGCGGAGTCAAATATTTTTCTTGAATCCTTTCAGGCACTCAGTCTTTATTTCACCAAGTAAGCATTGAGTGCCTCCTTTGGGCTGGACACTACTACCTACTGGGAATGAAAAACTCAGTAGGAGGGGTCCCTGCCCTCGAGGAGCTTACAGCCTGATGGGGGAGACATGTCTGTAATCAGATTATCACAGTGCATTCTGTTAAGGGGTAAACAGGCTGTACATACAGCATGCTGGATGTACACATAGGAAGTAGCAACAAACCCTTATGAGGCAAACGAGAAAGGCTTCACAGAGAAAGTGACATTGGAATTGACTAGAAGGGTATGTAAGTGTTTTTTTCCAGTTGAAGAAAGGAAGTAAGGGCGTTCCTAGAAGAAGGAACCTGTTGTTATGTGATGATAATAATAGCTAGCGTGTGTTGCTTTTCAGGTACGAGTGCACTTGTGATAGGGCAGAATATGCCTGCATTACAGTGAAAGGTTCAGTATGGCTGGAGTATGGAGTGTGTAGAGAAGCACATTGGGAAATCAGGAGGGAGTGACATGATCAGTTTGGGCACTGTGGCAGCTGCAATGAAGTTGGTAGAAAGATTATAGAACCATAGAGGTCATTACAGAGGTCCCGTGAGAGATGAGAGCTTGAACCAGGGTGAAGGCAGAGGGGACAGAGAAGAGGACATATCTGAAGTCAACCTGACAGGGTTGGAAGTGTAGTTAGACATGGCAGAATCAGGAGATGACTCCAAGGTTTCTAATGAGACACCATTACCTGGGGCAGGGAACAGAAGAGAAGGAAAGCATGCAGGGCAGAAGGTCATGAGTTTATTTTAGGGCAGTTGGCATTTGAGTCATCAGTATACACGTAGAAAGGTCCAGAAAGCAAATGGATGTAAAAATATAGTGCTCAGGTGAAAGTCAGCTCACCACTCACAGCACCTAGAAATTCGTCTATTCCCTAATAGCTCTATCTCTTCCTGTGTATCCTGAGTGTTATGCTAATTGTACCCTTGAGTACCCTAAAAATGAGAGGTCCTCCTCAATGTCCAGCTTACGTCCTTGTAGTGGCCTGTGAGTCCTGATCCGGCTTCTATCATTTCTCTGTCCTCCAGCACACTGGCCTCCTTACCTGTTCTTGTAAGGAGGCACACTCCAACCTTAATATTTTGCACTGGGTATTTTCTCTGCTTAGAATGCTTTTCCCTAGATGTTCATAGAACTCCCTCACCTCCTTCAAGTCTTTGCTCAGTTGCCACTTTTTCAATGAGACTTACCCTGACCACCATATTTAATACTACAGCTGCCATTCCCCCTCCCCCCACTCCCAGTCACGCTTCGTCTGTCTTTTTTTCAGCCACATCACTGATCATGTGCTAACATGCTGTGTAATTTACTCTTTTTTTTTTTGAGGGCAGTGTCACTGGCCCTCATATGTGGGACCGAACCGGGGCCGCTGGCTTCCCAAGCCAGCGCTTAACCACTGTGCCACTCGGCCGGCCCTGTAATTTACTCATTATTATGTTTATTGTTTTATCAAGTCTGCCCCTCCTCTAGAATGTAGCCTTCCGGAGAGCAGAGGTTTTTCTCTTATTCACTCATAGATGTCAGACACCTAAAATAGTGCTTGGGGCATGATATGCACTCAGTATATATTCATATTTGTGAAATAAATGAATGAGTATAGGTTCCTGCATTCTCCCTCCTAAATTCCTGACTGCCATGTTCCCTTGTACTCTCAGAGCCAAATAGAAATATAGGAAGGGGAAATAAAGAGATAAACGAATGGTGAATTCTAAAAAACTTTTAAAGAAGAATCAAAAGCAGTCCTTCCAAACTATTCCAAAAAATAGAAAAGAAGGGAAGACTTCCTAACAATTCAATAAAGTCATTATTCAGATTTCAGAACTTACTACAAAACTAACATAAGCAAACAATGCGGTATTAACATAAGGATAAACATAGAAATCAATGGAATAGAATTGAAAGTTCAGAAATAATCCCTTGTATTTATGGTCAATTGATTTTCGACAAGGGGTTAATTATGAACTTTCAATTCTATTCCGTTGATTTCTATGTTTATCCTTATGTTAACACCACAGAAATGGTGCTGAGACAACTGGTTACCCACACGCAAAAGAACGAAGTTGGACCTCTACCTTCACATCATATATAAAAATTAACTCAAAATGCATGAAAGACCTAAATATAAGTGTTGAAACTATAAAAATCATAGAAGAAAACATTGGTATAAATCTTTATGACCTTTTATTAGGCAATGGTTTCTTATGTATAACACCAACAACATAAACAACAAAAAATAGATAAATTGACTTCATCAAAATTAATTTTTTTCTGCTACAAGAGAGATCTTCAAGTAAATGGAAAGACAACCCACAAAATGGGACAAAATATTTGCAAATTTTATATCTGATGTGAGACTTGTATCTAGAATATATAAGGACCTCTTACAACCCAATAATAAAAGACAAATAACTCAATTTAAAAATAGTCAAAGGATCTGAATAAACATTTTCTACAAAGAAGATTATATAAATGACCAACAAGGACATGAAGAGATGTTCAATAATGTTAGTCCTTACAGAAATGCAAATCAAAACCACAATGAGATACCACCTCCCACCCACTAGTCAGATAATAACAACTCAGCAATCCCACTCCTGGGTGCATACCCAGTGGAAACATATGCCCTCACAAAAACTGATACACAAATGTTCATAGAACAATTATTCATATTAGCCAAAAAGCAGAGATAACCGAAGTGTCCATCAACTGATCAATATATAAATAAAAAGCAATATAGCCATACAACGGAACATTATTTGACAATAAAGAGGAATCAGGTGCCTGACGTAAGGACCACTTAGTGTATGATTCCATTCGTGTGAAATGTCCAGAATAGTCAGATTTATAGAGACAGAAAGGAGATTAGAGGTTGTCTAGGGTAACATGCGGTGAGGGGTGGAGAATGACTGCTAATGAATACTGGTTTCTTTTGCGGGGAACAAAAATAATATAAAATTAGATTGTGGTGAGGGTCACACAACCCTGTGAATATACTAAATGACATTGAATTGTATACTATGAATGGGTGAATTATATGGTCTGTAGATTATATCTCAATAAAGCTGTTTTTTCCCAAAGATAATGGTCGCTTGAACTATTGTGGTATCCATGTAGATTGTGAGAAGTGATATGAATTTGTATATGTTTTGAAGGTAGAGTGAGGTGGGTTTTCTGACAAATTGTGAGAGAAAGCAAGGACTTCAAGATTTTTTTCTCAGCACCTGGAATGATGGAGTGAGCAACTGAGATAGAGAAGACTGTGGGGGTGCAGTTTCTGGTAATAAATTAGAGTTAAGTTTGGACATGTTGAGTTGGAAATGTCAAGTAGGTTGAAGGAATGAAAAAAGTACACACACACACACACACACATACCACAAATGATGTATAATGATAATTACAGTGAGTTGAACTAGCATTGCAAAATTGGGTGTTAACATATGGCTAGAATTTGTAACCATGAAAGTGGATGAGATCACCAAAGGAGTGTGGGTAGCTAGAGAAGAGGTCTAACAAGTGGCCCCTGGGCAGTCCAACATTAAAATGTCGGGGATGAGTAAGAACCAGCAAAGAGAGAATAACCAGCGAGATAAGAGGAAACTGAAAAGTGTGTTTTGAGGAGGAGAAGGAAGTGACCATCTGTGTCCTATGGTACTGAGCGATCAAGTGAAAGGAGGACTGACATTTGTCCATTGCACTTAGCAACCATGCAGTTTGGGTGGAGCTAAAAAGGAAAGTTTAAGACAGAACGTGAGGAGATAGGTCTGATTTCTGTACACCAGCAACAAGAATCAAAAATGCAATTTTTAAAGAGATACTATAGCAATAAAAATATAGAGTATCTATGAAGAGAACCTAACATGCCAGAGGCCCTTTATGGAGGAAATTGAAATCGACAGCTATCCAGTTCATAAGTTAGGGTTACTCGATATTGTAGCCTTTCTTCCTGAGTCAGTCATAGTCAGTGTAATTCCAGTCAAAATGCCAACAGGGTTTTTCGTGGAATTTGACAATCTAGTTCTGAAATTTACACAGGAGGGCAAAGAAAAGCCAAGGCATTCTTCAAGAGCAACAAGATAGAAATACTTACTCTATCAGATATTAAGATGTGTCACACAGCTACAGTACTTAAGAGTGTCACATTGGAACAGAGATTTGATGAATAGGCCAATGGAACAGAATAGGAAACTCAAAAATAGACCTCTACCTATTTGGAAATTTGATGTTTGACAGGTGGCATTGCAGATCGGTGGGGGAAAGGATTAACTCTAATAACTGATTTTGAGGGAATTGGTTATCCATAAAGAGATAATAAAACTAGATTCCTCCCTCATGTCAAATGCAAAAATCCATTCTGGATATGTTAAATACTTTAAACTTTTGGAGGAAAATATAGTTCCAAGGTTTTCAGCTGGCAATACCTCTGCCTGGGGAACATTTGAAAATACTGGGAGGTGCCAAAAAATGTGTACAAGTGGACACTTTGGTCAACGTTGCTCAAGCCGTAGTTCGCCGTCATCAGAAGTGTCTGGATGCTAGGGCCGGCTGAGTGGCGCGGTGGTTAAGCGCTGGCCTTGGAAGCCAGCGGCCCCGGTTCGGTCCCACATATGAGGGCCAGTGACACTGCCCTCAAAAAAAAAAAAAAAAAAAGAAAAAAAAAAAAAAAGAAGAAGTGTCTGGATGCTGATGGGAACCATTCTGAGCCCCTCTTGTAATTGCAGAAGTCAGACGTGACTTGTATCCATCTTTTGTTATCGGTATATATTGAGTATTACAATTTTAATACAGTTTTCCTTAAAATGTATATACATTTTTTTGGCACCCTCTGTATATAGGAGAATTTAGCGTTGTTATGATGACAGGAAGAGTGCTAAAGGCATTTGGTACCCAGGGCCCAAGGATGCTAAGTGTCCTGCAGTGAGAGGCAGCCCCATATAAAGAGTGATTGCCTTGGGCCGGCCAAGTGGCGTGTTGGTTAAGCGCTGGCCTGGGAAGCCAGCGGCCCCGGTTTGGGTCCCACATACAAGGGCCAGTGACACTGCCCTCAAAAAAAAAAAGAGTAATTGCCCGGCCCCAAATGCTAGTAATCTCCCACTCACAAAGAAACATGAATATAGGAGAATTTCTCTGTGATCTTGGGACAGGGGAGAATTTTTTTTAAAGAAACACAAAACACACCAACCATAAAGGAAAAGAGTAATAAATGCAGTTACATGAAAATGGAGCTCCTCTGTTCACCCAAAACACCATAAACTGAAAAGACGAGGCACCAAGTGGGGGACTCAAAGCTGACAATGGATTAGTATTTGCAATATACAAACTTTATGTAGCAATACATCATAAAGAAAAATGGACAAAAGCTATGAACAGGCCTCTCACAGAAGAGGAAGTCTGAATGCCAAGAGACATGAGAAGGTGCTCAACCTCATTAGTAGTTAGGGAAATGCAGATCAAAGCCCAATGAGTGACAAAAAAAAAACAGTAACACAAAATTCCACTGTAACCCACCAGACTGAAAAACTAGGTGTTGGTGAGGATGTGGAACAGTTACACGGTTCCCAAGCCATCTGGGAAACAATTTGGCATTATCTAAGAAAGGTTAACATGTGTATACCTTACAACTCATTGATCCCACTCCTAGAAACCCACCTTAAAGATTAGACTTAGGGGCCGGCCGAGTGGCGCGGTGGTTAAGAGCTGGTCTTGGGAAACCAGCGGCCCCGGTTCGGGTCCCACGTATGAGGGCCAGTGACACTGCCCTCAAAACAAAAACAAAAAAAAGGAAAAAGATTAGACTTAGGCAAGCATACTATAAAGGAAGTTTATAGCGATGTTCAGAATAACCAGAAAGCCAGAAACAGTAGGCACTCATCTACCACTGAGCCTTACACAAGGAAATGAATGAGCTGCTTCTGCAGATAAGCATGGAATAGGTTCTCAGACACATTGTGACTAAAAACAAATTGTAGAAAGTTGTAGTACGATGCCAGTATTTCAAGTTCCAAAGCAAGCAGAACTAGAGAGTATATTGTAAGGGATACTAAACAATATGTATGTGTAGGAAGATGGTACAGAAATGCAAGGGACTGACCTTTAAAAGTTCACGACTAGGCCGGCCGAGTGGCGCAGTGGTTAAGCGCTGGCTTGGGAAGCCAGCGGCCCCGGTTCGGTCCCACATATGAGGGCCAGTGACACTGCTCTCAAAAAAAAAAAAAGTTTACGACGGTGTGGACTTCTGGGAGAAGGGCAGCTGTTGGTTTTTATTATGCTTCCTAACTTATATAAGGATTTTTCATGTAGAGATTGCAAGCAAACATGATTTACATATGTTAAGCATTTTGTATGTCTCAGTAGCATCATTGCTGTCAATGCAGAGTGGAGGAGAATTGTGTCCTGGGCTGCACGCTAGGACCTGCAGGAGTGAGCCTGCTAAGCAGAGGCCTCCGTTCACAGCAGCAGCATTTCCTTAGGAAACACCGTGCTTACTGGTCTGAGTCTGGCTGGCCATCCAGCCAAGGGCAGGCTACGAATGGCAGGAATAAGCACTCCCTGTCTTAGGTCAAGGATGTGCTCAGTCGCTGGGCCTGCCAGCATTGCCATGGGCGAACAATGGAGATAGCCAGGAGAGACCCACAGACTGTGGGGTGACAGGGTGGGAGACAACATGGGGATGGTTTCTAATGGCATCCTCACTAGCTTATGTGACCCTGGGCCATTCACTTACCTTCTCCAGGCTCAGACTCCTCCCCTGTCCTCTTCAGGATGGAACCAGCCTGAACGCCCCAGTCTTCTGATCCTAAACGTCCACTTGAGGGGAAGACAGTTGGCATATTTACACTGCAGCCTTCAGGCTGGCGATTGCTAAGCTCCTGTGTGTCGATCAGAGCTGTAGCAGGTATGGCGCCGCAGCCGGCTGGTGTGGAGAAACAGCCACGTGTGCCTACAAACAAAGTCCCATTTGCACAATTAGACTTAAGAACATAAACAGAAGTAGAAGCAGAACTGTCCCCAAGCCTTGTCAGCCTGTCCCTCCTCCAGACTGCCTTTGGTTACAGCGGCTTCTGTCTCTTTGCATGAAAACTTTCTGAGGCTTTCTGTCCATTTGCATACTTTAAAAGGGAAAAACACCCCAAAAAGCTGCCTTTATGAGGTTTTCCCCGTAGAGCCTCCTTTCTGTCTACATTTTTTTGTCGGCTTTGTAACTACTATCTCTACCAGGAGAGATGTGCATGGGCAAACAAACTTGGTCGCTTGGGGTGTGAACCAAGGGTTAAATTAAAGAGACAGCTGTCTATACAACTGTGCAGAATGAGGGGAAGGCTCAGCATTTGTGCTTCTCACTGCTGGTCTCCCTTCCACCCCTCTGGCCAGGGGTGCTGAGCTGCTCTTAGAACTTTTTCTTTCCCTTTAGCTATAGTTTTGTTGTGTTTGTCTCAGCAGCACTTTTGAGGAACTGCTTTTGTAAAGGAAAGAGCGACAGTGTGTTTCTCTGGGTGAGTCACTCTTCCTTAGTCAATGCTGCTGACAGTCTCAGATTGCCAAAGATTGCCAAGGGTGGCTGCAGTCCAGCACCCAAATGCTCACATAATTTCCCCCCTTTCCATTTTAGGGGGAAAATAAGCAGGGACAAGAGGAGGAGGGGATTTATGTGAATAAATAAGACCCTGTCTTACAGCCAAAGCCACATTCAGATTCTCAGCTGGCAGTGGAATTCTTGAGCCTGATCTGTAGTGAAAGCATGAGCAAACTGCTAAATGGAATGCAAAGGCAACCCAGGCTTAATCTCTGTTCCAGTCAGTCTGCAGAAGAGCCTCAGAGCAGTACTATTCCTGGAAGGCCAGGCGCGCACCCACGCGCTGCCCCACCCCCAGCGCGAGAAACCCAGGGCCTCCATGACTGCTCCGGTGAAATAGCCTCTCTGGGACAGGAGCACTCGGAAAGCGCTTTATAAACTGTAGAGTACTAGGGGACGTCAGGTGGCCCTGCCACTCACCCGTTCCTTATGTATACTCCACTCCTTCAGTTGTCTTTTCTCATTATTGGACAAAAACCACAGAATTTTGTGGTGAGAGGTCAGGCCCTGCGTATAATCAATCATGCCCAAGTCCCAAGACATAGAAGCATAAATTGGCCTTAATTCTGGATTTCCCAGTCTACACATGGAGAGCATTTGCCAGTCAGCAGCCTTACAAACACGTCATAGAATGGTCAAGAAATGACCCTAAGAAAGCTTTTGGTGGAGGGCAGCTTTAAAACCTTTTGAAGGAAAAGCTCTCAATTTCCACGTGCTGTTATTACTTCTGCATTGAAGTAAAAGCCCTTGATTCCGATGTCACATATCAGATGACTCCTCAAAACTCTGCCCTGGAGTGGCTGAGTCGCCGTATCCAGTGCTGCCTCTGTAGGCTGGGGCATCCTCGGGCACCTCACCCAGCCCTTACATTGAGTCAACAAAGGAATTTGAAATTTGTGATTAAATAAAAGACAAGAACTTCATCATTCCATTCACCCATCTGCCCATTGCTTGTATTGAGTGTGTACTTAACAGCACTCTGCAGAACGGAGCAATCTCTACGTAGAGACAAAGCTGGCTCTAATGGCAGGGCATGGCAGGGAGGCATGCTGCATTCCTTCCCTCCCCATCCTCCCTTTCCCAGAGCTCATCCAGCTGACAGGTGCCAGAAAGGAAGAAATGTTAGCAAATGTTACTTTCCAGCCCCAAAGAAGCTGTCACAAAAGGGAGACGGAACAAGGCAGCTCATAAAAATCCTTCAAGTGAGGGAGGTAGCGAGACCTATCTAATTACACAAGATTAGAAACGGTTTAACTTGTTGAGAATGTGCTACATGTGAAATGCAACAAAATGACACCTCTGGCACCCTGTAATGATACTGTATTGGGAGGAAAGCACGAAGGGTTTGTTCACGCTATCAGTAACACCAGTTTTTCTCATCCCACATTTTCGACACATCTGGTTTTAATCCGGTGGTCTAAGTGAAGTAACTTAACTGTTCGCCCACTGCTCTGGCCCTCCTTTGCTTCACTGTACACTTACTTCCATTTGTGTTGCCAACAAAGGTACAAGATGGTTATGCTCAGAGATCCTGCTTATCTCTGAGCTCTCGATTCTTTTACTGTTCAAATCGCACTAACAGCGATCTGAAAGCAAGGCTAGCCTTAGTTCCAGCTAGCCTTGCTTTCAGATCGCTGTTAGTAATTGACCGTTTTGTTCCTGTGTTGCTGATTCTATACTGAAGGTCTGCAAGATGGGTGCATTTCCCATGAAAGTAGAACTTTCAAACTACAAAGGGAGTTTTCTTCTAAACATCCCTTGTGAGAACAGAAAAAGAGCTTTACTCCCCCATCACCAGAGGAAGATACGATTTTGCAAATGGCTATGATTAAAAGCCAGAGATTAAATTTTGTTAGTATGTTGACACAAAAATGTTAATGTTTACTCATTTTTTTACCTTCTTTAGATTTGTGCCTCATAGGACCTTGCAAACAACAAAATTTGTAACTCTAAGCTGACAGGAATTATCTGCTGTGATTAGAAGGTATTAATACAATTTCAATTTTGTGCGATCTTAACTCTGTAGGATCTTTCCCTGTGTTGTGAATTCTGTCCGGACAACAGATTGTAGTTGGAAAGAGAGGGGTGTGAATGGTCAACCAGTTCCCCCAAAAGGTACCAAGTCTTTCAGGTGGCTTCTGGTCTATTTTTCTTCTGTCTGACAGCAATCCAACAGGGCACTTCAGTAGCAAATGCCTTAACCCCAACATGTGACTAATAATGGGGCATTTCATGCCCTCTGGTAAGCCATCAGGGGTGATGATGTGGGGCACATGTAGCGGTCAGTAGCTGGAGCATCCCAAGGATGCCTGTCTGTATAGGGCTGGTGCCTGCTGTGTGACACCATGAAGGGGCTAGCAGGAATTGCTGTGTACAGCCTCGGCCTAAGAGAAGCACCGTTTTCACTACATTCAAAGTCAGCAAGCCTTCACTAAGCACATACTATGTGCCAAGCCTTGTTAGGCTTCTATAATGTTCTCTGTCATTTGTTAATAGATTTCTTTTTCCAAGTGGTCAGGGAATTTCATCAACAATTAACTGCCTACTGCTATCCACAGGCATTGTGCTGGGGATCCCAAGATAAATCAAAGGTGTTCCCTGACTTACAGAGCTCAGAGTACAGTGTGAGAAAGAAAAACTTACAAAGGGGTGTGAGAGTAGAGTTTCCTTACAAAGACCTCTGTGAGTGTAGATAGAGGAATGATTAATTATCTCAGGAGGGCATCAGAAAGGCTTGCCAAGGAGATGATATTTGAGCACATCCTAAAGGAAGGGTAGGATTTCACCTGGCAGACAGGAGAGGGGGCAAGGGCATTCCAAGCAGAGGGAACAGCATGTGCAAAGGCTCATTAAAGCATGGTGGGGAGTTCTTGCCATCACTTGTGCTAATGTTGAGTTGAGATTTTTTTCTCATGATTACACTGCCATTTTTAAACATAGGACATGGTATTTTAAGGCAATGACAAGAAAAGGCCTGATAGATTTGAAGTTTCTCCTTATTAAGCTGTGATGCTTCTCTAGTGTGTTGCACACAGCAGGCCCTCAAGAAATGCTTGCTGAATGATGACTCTCATATCTCTTTCCATTTATAAATTACTGCTCTATCAAAGATTCACTTCCAAGGGCTGGCTGAGTGGCACGGTGGTTAAGCGCTGGCTTGGGCAGCCAGTGGCCCCGGTTCGGGTCCCACATGTGAGGGCCAGTGACACTGCCCTCAAAAAAAAAAAACAGATCTGCTTCCAAAGCAAAAGTCCTGCTTGTGACTTACGAATGGCTGTCCACAGTAACACAGGTTTTGACTTGAAGGGCCTCTATATAATTGAAATCCAAAAAGTGACATTTGAACGGGACAGTCCTCCTGTTGATGACATAGGGGCTGGTGTCCTAGGAACTTTAGTGATGCTCGCTAATATGGATAGGTATACCTCCCATTTTAAATTTTGTGGTAGAACCTAAATGTGATTGATCAAACCCTTTATATGTCAATAATAAAGATAGGAGTTGTCTGTACTGAACGGCCTTCAGAGCATAATGTGGTACTGCCTAGGCTTTGTTGTTGTTGAGAAAGAGAAGATAAATTTTTATTATTTTTATATATTATGTAATAATCTGTAGGGTAGTCATAAATTTGTGCCTTGAAAATCACCATGAAATAGATGACAGAAAATGTAGTTAGACATAAAACATTTGTAAATGATGTGCAAGTATGCTTGTATCCTTTTACAGGTTGTCTGGATCCAGTTTTGGGGAAAATTCCCACCAGGGAATCTCATCTCATTGTGACTCTGAAATGGATGAGAAATAAACTTCTTCAGTTCCAAACCCTAGCAGCTATCTGACTGACTCTTTCGGGACTAATCTAGAGGCCACAGAATGTATTCTTTCAGCCCCTGCACTGCAGTGGGTGAATTCTTCCCACAGTAGTTATTGAGTGCCTCCTGGAGCTAGGCACAGTGCTAGGCTCTAAAAATACAGAAGGAAAGAAAAGCTACGTCCCTGCCCCCATAGCACCCTCAGCCTAGTGAAATGGCTCATAGTCTCTTTTTGGGTTCCTTTTGAGGATCTGATTCTAACTAGCCTTACATTACTGAAGCATTAAGGTGGCAGCTTTCTATTTCCCCCAAGACAGGCAAGAACTTTTGTCCCTGATAAATGGAGTCTTGCGAAACCCAGTGTAGGAGGTTAGCTTTTCTAGATGTTAACCTTTATCCTCTTTTGGAGCCTGTAGCTCCATAGAAAGATTAGGGGCTTTAGAGCCAAACAGTTTGGGATTCTGACCCTGTACCTCGCAACGGGACTTTGGGTAATTGACCTGGTGTCTCATAAGCTGATTTTTCTTCATGCCTGAAATGGTGGTTGGCACGTGCACTTTGCAGGGCGGCTGTGAGGACTGAATGAGTCAATGTGTACAAAGCACCTCACACAATCAGTGTTCGTAAGTGAGAAAGCGAGGTTTGCAACCCAGGTCTTTCTGATTCAGAAACCCAGTCTCTGCTCCCTCACAAAGGCTCGGAAAATACTGGAGTATATTTCCGTCTCAGCAAAACCCCATAAGAAAGGGAAGCAACACCACAGCTGAAGAAACAAATGGATGGAAAGACAGAAATATGCTAATTTGTTTAGAAGCACTTAGGACGTCTGTGACAAAGCTGACACCGAGTCCAGAGTCTCCGCATCGTTTCTCACTTTGAACACTCAGTATGTCCCTGTGCAGTTGCACTCACTCCTCCTGTAAGCATTTATTGACTACCACTGTGTGTCCACATTGGTTGTAGGTCTTTCTGGTGATTTAGGAGACATGATCCATGCCTTCTAAGCACTTACAGCCCAGTGGGGAGGCTGTAACAACAAACAGTTGGAGAAGAATGACACAACAGTGCATAACCAAGGACCAGTACTGTAGGCAAATGTAAGTGCCTTGGTCAGCTTAGTTACTTCCTTATTCTTAGTGCAGTCACATGGGGGTTAGGGATTCAATATAGGAATTTCAGGCGGACATGATTCAGTCCATAGCAGTGTGTGTATATGCATGTGTGTTTAATCAATTTAGCATTTTGTAGACAGTAGATGAGACAGGCACACCCGTGGCACTAGGGGACCAGCTAGGAGGTTGTTGTGATGGTCTAGATTCCAAATGCATCTTGGAAGTAGAACCAACAAGGCATGTTGCTGGGTTAGATGCAGAGGTTAGAGACAGGGAAGTGCCAGGGAGGAGCCCAAGTTTCCTTCTTGGGCAACTAGGTGAATGATTGATGGATACAGGGAGCACTGGACGAGGAGCTGTGGGTTGGGGATGGGGTATCTGCAGCTCCTTTCAGGCTCCAACCCCCATGTCATCTGTCTGTGAAGTCCTTCCTGGCCACTCCTCTCGTCCTCTTCCTGAGATTCTGTAGTACCTGACACATATCGTTATCTGACACCTTATCACATTGCACTGTAATTCGTTGACTCATCTCCCCAACTAAGCTGAACTAGGGGAAGAACTCTCTGGTCCCTCTGTCCATCCACAATTCCTGCCGCAGTTTCAGGGAACAGGCAGGTCCTCAGGTATGATGACAATGATGATACAAACTCTCCTAGACTGAAGGGTGGCTCAGTGGGTTAAGAGCTCGCTCAAGAGTGGGAGCTGAGCTCTGAGCAATGGCGGTTTGATGCCCAGCCCGAGCTGAGCTGCCAACAGGTGGCAGGATGCCTCACCTAAAAAAATAAAATACAATAAAAAAACTCTCATGGACTGATGACTATGTGCGGCGGCACTGGTCTAAGTGCTTGAGAGGCGTCTACTCATCTGTATCCACAACAATTCCATTATTATCCCCATTTCACAGATGGCTTGCCCAAGCTGGCGGAATGAGTGAGTGGCAGAGCCAGGATTTGGACCCAGGCAGGCCGGCCCTGGAGTCCGGGCTCTTTGCCACTTTACTGCACAGGCTCCCAGCGATGTTTGCGGCTCAGATGATTGGTGTTGCCCTTCCGACTCTTTCCAGCAGGGCAGCATTCATCTCTTCCCACCCTACTGTTTCCCGGGCTGTGAGTCACTCAGAGCCTGGGAGCTGCTTTCATGATGACTCCAGGGAGCAGGGGGAGTACTCTGCTGAAGCCAGGCGCTCCTCCATCCTTCCCGGGCTCCTACTGGCCCACTCCTTAAGCACCACGTGCCTGCTGCCTCAGGAAGAGGCCAGAGGCTGTCCCCGTCTCTCCCAGTCTCAGTCTTCTACCCTACTTGCTGCCAGCGCCTCCCTGCTCAACGTTTTTTTTTTAATGTTTTTTTTATTTATTTTCATATTTTTTTAGATTTTTATTGGGGAATTGGGGAGGGGAACAGCATTGGGGAATTGGGGAAGGGGAACAGACACGTTGCTGTCCTTTTGTTCTTCAGTCTAGTTGCAGAGGACGTTGCTTCACTGGCCCATGTTGGTATCATCATTGCGCTCTTCCCGGATGAGGCAGATCGGTCGCCGGCCTCTGGATGTCACTCACCGCGGCTATTGGCAGTTCACGCTGGCTGCCGGCCACTCACTGTAGCCTATGGCAGCCCACTGCAGCAGGGGCTGCAGCCCACACCATCGCCGGGGCTCGCACAGCCCAGCTCCAGGTGGAGCTGTTGTTAGCTGTAGAGGGCAGTGTCACTGGCCCTCATGTGGGATCCGAACCGGGGCCGCTGGCATCCCAAAACCAGCTCTTAACCAATGCGCCCCTCGGCCGGCCCCTGCTCAACCTTTTGTAGTCTAGGATCCAGGCCTAGCTAACTCCTGTGAAGTCCAGTTCACACACAGGCTCAAATTGACTGTGTGCCCTGTAATGCCCCAACTGCGTTCATGTCACTTGGCTCCGCCTGATGTTTTGTTTTGTTTTGTTTAGTTTCATTTTTTTTGAGGGGGACTGGAGTTTTCGGTTTTGATTCCTGGCTGTTCTACCCTGAGCGAGCACCAGCTCTGACCTCCCGGCCTCAGAGCAAATGAGAGGGAAGGTGAGCGGTGGGGTCACAAGCACACAGTTGTGCTTCTTCCCCTACTTTGCATACCTGCAGTGTTTAGGATTTTGGTTTTGTGCAGCTTTGTTTCGATTTTGAGAACTTTTAGAAGGGTAAAGGTGATATACGGCGGAAGCATGGTTCCTAGAGTCATATACACCCGCCACTTCCAGTGTATGACCCAGGGGAAGTCATTTAACCTCTCTGTGCCTCAATTTCCCCATCTGTAAAATGGAGCTAATGTGCCACCTACTTGATACAGTACTTGTAAGGATGTAATGAGTCAACCTGTCCAACACTTGGAACTATACCTGGTGTGTACAGTAGCAGAGAAAAAGAGAACAAATGCACATATCCCCACTATTCAGAATTGAAATTGCTGAAGATTTCATCTTAGCTTTATGTCTTTTGTTAAAAATAAATTATTATAGATAAGTTAAACATTCTGTGACCCTCACCCCCAGTCCTATACTGCCCCCGACTTTGCAAAGGCATCCATCATCACGAAATGAGGTGTGTCTTTCCGGTCCATTTGCACAATAATCACAAATAAGGTTTGGTATGGGGGCTGGGTTTCTTTTTGGTTAATTTACACAAATGGTACCTGAATGTACGTATCATCTTGCAACCAGCTTTTTCATTCAATGTGCTTTTTCAGATCTATCCATTTAGATCTAGTTCAGTCCATTTCAGCGCTCTATAGTATCTCATTGTGTGGGCATCCCATGTTTTATTTGTCCATTCACATGGGTCACTTTGCACTTGTACCCTTGGGCACATGCGCACGTTCCTGTGCTGCACAGGGAACTGCTGGCTCTGTCCATTTTGCATCCCCCTACACTCTGCACACTGCAGAGGAGCAGGGCCTGGGGTCACTTCCCCAGCTGTGTGACTCTCGGCAATTCTTTATGCCACAGCTTCCCAATCTGTAAAATGAAGAGAACTGGACACACCTCCGGGGGTGGTTGTGTGCATGAAATGGGATCAGGCAGTTAAAGTGCTTTAGTGACTAAAACATGGTAAGTTACTACTGTTTTTCACCATATTTTTCACACAATTCCCCCTCAAATACGAGTGTAGACCTTTTGTAAAGTATAGATATGTAAATAGAAAAAATACTAGAAGGACATTCATCAAATTGTTACCTGGTGTTAGAAATCTGAGTGATTTTTTTCTGTTTTTTTTATATTTTCTAAGTTTTCTATAAATGAAATGTGTTATCTTTGTAATTAGAAAACAAAATCACAGTAAATTCAATTTTTAGTGGAAAGGAATGTAAAGGAATTGAGTTGTTACCTTTTTTTAAAATTTCTTTTCTGAGGAATGGGGGCAATGCAAGAATAATGAATGAGGTCTTAAAAAGTAGCTTACTTCTATACAGCAAAGGAAACTATCAACAAAACAAAAAAACAGTCAAAGGGGAGAAGATATTTGCAAATGATATTTCCAATAAGAGGTTAATATCCAAAATGTATAAAGAACTCACATGTCTGAACAGCAAAAAACAGACAACCTGATTAAAAAATGGGCAGGGGACATGAACAGACACTTTTTCCAAGGAAGACAGACAGATGGCCAATAGACATATGAAAAGATGCTCAACCTCACTAATCAGAGAAATGCAAATGAAAACCCCAATGAGATACCACCTCACTCTGGTCAGAATGGCTATCATCAATAAATCAACAAACAACAAGTGCTGGCGGGGCTGTGGGGAAAACGGAACCCTGGTGCACTGTTGGTGGGATTGCAGAGTGGTGCAGCCCCTATGGAAAACAGTATGGGGGTTCCTCAAAAAATTAAAAACAGAACTACCTTATAACCTAGCAATTCCGCTTCTCAGTATTACCCGAAGAAATCCAAAACAGTAATTTGAAATATGTTCATTGCAGCACAATTTACGATAGCCAAGATATAGAAGCAACCCAGGTGACCATCACTAGATGACAGGCTAAAAAAGTGGTGCATACATACAATGGAATTTTACTCAGCCATTGGAAAGAATGAAATCTTGCCATTTGCCACAATGGATGGACCTGAAGGGTAGTATGCTGAGTGAGATAAGACAGATGGAAAAGGACAAAAACTGAGATCTCACCCATAAGTGAATATAAAAGAAAGAGGTAGCAAACTAACAAAACAAACTCATAGATAGAGATAACACAATGGTGGTTACCAGAAGTGAAGGGGACAGGGGAGGGCAGAATGGGTCAAGGGGGCCAATGAAATATGGTGACAGATGGAAACTAGACCTTGGGTGGTGAGCACACAAAAGAGTACACAGATGCTGAATTATAATGTTGCACACCTGAGGTTATATAATGTTGTCAGTCAATCTTACCTCAGTCAAAAAATGTCTATAAAAAATAGCATTACAAAAATAAAGAAAAAAATTTTAAAAAGAAAAACAAAACAAAAAAAATACAAATTAAAAAATCATTTTTTAAAGACAAAATGTGTAGCATTATAAGAGTTTAGAAACAATGGAAATGCTTGCCAGTAGGGACTGGTTAGCTATACTGCATTGTGACAGGACCCCCAAGATCAGTTGGTTAGAATACAAGCACAAGCACAGGACCCCGTGTTGAGCGTATTATCGTGCTGTATTCAAGTTATATTTGTAGGCTCAGAAGAGTCACAAAAATGCTGGTAAGGGAATGGGGTGTCGAGGGCATGGCAGTTTCATTCTTTGACTAAATACCCTTGTCAGCCTTTCGAATTTTGTACTGTATGCATCTGTTACTTTCTCAGATTGTTTTAAATGAAATACTTTTCAAGTCGCTTGTGCTAGAATTTAATGGACTTATTGTAGGTATTGGCAGTATCTCCCCAAATACCTTAACCTACCTTCCAAAGTTAGGGGAAAGAGGTTGGAACAGGGCCCTGCCTTGCCCTGGCATCTGGCCCCAGAACCTGCTATGCTGCTGCCCCACCCCCAAGGCAAAAAGGTGCAAAGTGGTTGCAGGAGTGCTAACAGCCCGAGGAGAGAAATGGGTGCATCTGTGCATGGGTCTGTGTGAAACTACAAACAATTTGTGAAAAATGTCAGGTGGAGTGTCGTAAGAGATGTAGCTACAGAACTGTGTTGGGGCCAGGCTATGGAGCCAACATTTTTGAGTCATGCTAAGTAGCTTAGATCCTCCTATGCAAGATATGCTGTCACTAAAGGGCTTACAGTAAGGGAGTGAAAAGATCAGCTATGTGTTTTTGAGAGTTTACGTGGGCTGCCGTGCAAAGGATGACTTGGAGAGCTAGGAAGGGCAGCTCAGAAGCGGTTAAGAGATGATGAATGCCTGAATGAAAAGTGTGTGCTAGCATTTGAACCCAGGCCTGCCTGACTCCAAAAATCAAACATTATTTCTCCATACAACGCACTATCTGAAGAAATGAATGACTGAGTTCCTTTGTACCAGCTTTCCTCACACTAACACCGGAAGTACTGCCAGCAGGAATACATCCTCATTTACATTGAAACAAAAAGGAAAAGGCCTCCTCTTAAGAAATCCTTGCATTCACAAATGCAATTCCTTGTAAAAGAGGAAACCTCAAAATACATGCTGTCACCTTTCTGGTTTGGCTCTTTTCATTAAGTCCTCTTGCTTTACAACATCAAGGGGAAACAGGAAGTTTGCATCCTTCCTTGTTCTTCAAATATTTTGCTTTACTATTATTATAAGTCAGCCTGTATAGTCTACACTTCAGGTATTGAAACTTTTTTTTTCTGATTTGAATGCTTTTTATTTCTTTTTTTTAAATTAAAGTTTATTGGGGTGACAATTTTTCACAAAGTTACATAGATTTGGTACAGGGGATCATAGATGATGTATTACGGTATTGAAACTTTTAAAGCAGTGTGTCATCCATGAATTCCCAATTTCAAAAAAAAGGAATATGAAGAATACTAACATTGTAATGAACGTATTTTAATCTTTGATGATTCGAAAGGCAATTTGTGAATCCAGGGGCTCTTGGGATCAGCGTTAAGAACATCATTATCATATGCTCCTAGTGGAAAGGGCAGGGTTTATTCATGCTGTATCCATCTGCAGGGCGTAGTACATAGCAGGCTTTCAAGGGCTGAACTGGATGGATGAATGAGTGGTAAAGGACTTGTAGCAGTAGACAGGACAGACCCTTCTGACTATAGCTTTCTCAGCACCAGCTGCATGCCTGTGTTTTGCTTCTTTCTCCAGTGAGTAGAATATAGAATATCAAGGCCGAGAAGATTGATCTGTAGGAGCTTTGGGTGGGGGAGAGGGAAGAATACAATTGCCCCGTTTCAAGTGTGTAACTCAGTGGTATTTAATATAGTCACAAATTTGTGCAACCATGACCACTATCTAATTCCAGAACATTTTTGTGCCCCTAAAAGAAACGCCATGCCCACTAGCAGTGAATCTCAGTCCTCTCCCCCAAACCCTAATGACAACGAGTCTACTTTCTGTATCTGTAGAGTTGTCTATTCTGGACACTGTATCTGAATGGAGTTCTACAATATGTGCTCTTTTATCACTGGCTTCTTTTATTTAGCATTCTGTTTTCAAGGGTCATCACACTGTAGCATCTATCAGGACTTCATTCCTTGTTATGACCATATAGGAGCTTTCTGAGCAGTGATTTGTGGTTTGGGCTATCATAGCATTTCCTAGATTTTAGACAACCAAAGGAACTCATCTGAAACTGAAGAGAAGCCAGCATGAATACAGCCAGGATGAATGAGCTTCCGTCCATCCTCATCCTTGGCAGTGGTAGAGTTGTGCTGAGCCAAAGATCTGTCTTAATAGGATGGCAGGCCCAAGTTATGTAGTGTGACCTCCTGCTGGCATTGGGCTAGCCTAGGAAGGGCTCGTGGGTGCTGGTATCATGAGATGAGGCAAGCGCCTCGTAGTTTGTGTTTCTGGCTTGGGCAGAGCTTGGGTGCAATTCCTCGTCTTCAGACATCTGAGGCAAGTATGTCGGGGATGTCTTGGTTCCATTTGTTCTGTGTGCCAGTGGGCAGAGTGCACTGCGCTGTGCAGACAGGTTAGACAGTTTATTGTAGGCTGATGAAAGCAGATTAAAAACCCATCAGCTTGGTGGGAAACTAGCTCAGAATCCAATGCAAATGTCAGATGAAATATTTACACAGCCAGGAGATAAAGCAAGGGAACAGTGTGCGCTTTGTGTGCCTCTGAGTGTGCAGGCACACACAGGGCTGCTGACCATTTGTCAGCTTCCAAGATTTACTGTGCTGCTTCTGGCAAGGGACAGCCTAATGATTTAATAGCTTGTCAACACCTACACAGAGAAACAAGGACCGGCACTTCCTCATTTCTTATTTTCTTTGCTTTAAATAGGAATTCCTATTCTAAGGCACTGGAACCTGGAAATCAGACGGTCAGCTTTCTCTTGACTTGAGTGCACAGTTCCTGAATTTGAGCATGATGGATGTTATAACTTTCCTGTTATACAAACACAGGGTTGCTACCCTTTCAGAAGAATCCATTGAGTTCATGTCCTAAGGCCTGAGTGTTTGCTTCAGACCGTTGCCGTGAGCCAATTTCAAATGGAGTGAAACTGTTTTGTTTCTGTCCCATGAACCTCTTGAGTTGAATGCCTGTTTGATCAATCCACTGCCTAATTGCCACATTTGCATTTGAGATAGAGGACTTGTTTAGAGGATTTAGTAGGAAAGAAGACTGAACTTCTTGTGCAAAGTATTATTCTCCAGGCATACTTTGGCAGTTGTAAGTTTCCTGAAAGCTGTGACCATGTCTTCTTCAGCTCAGCAAACCCCCCAATGCCTAGTACAGCATCGGGCACACACTCACCTTACTTGACTGATTTTCAGATAATTTGACCATGATCTAGTGAATAGAGTAACAGACAGCTTAACCAGAAGGTTAAATTTTATATTAAAATAATACTTCGGGTACACTGAGCCTTTGTCCCAAAGAGAGGCAGTATAGTGAAGTGGTATAAAGCTTTGCTTCTCAAACTTCAATATGCATGTGAATTACCTGGGGCTTCTTAAATGCAAATACTGATTCAGTAAGTTTAATGTGGAGCCGGAGACTGTGCCTTTCCTGCAAGCTCCCATTGAAATACTGTCAGCCCTGGGACCACACTTTGAGTAGCAAGGATCTAGAGCTATGTTGTCCAATAAGGTAGCAACTAGCACTTGGAATGTGGCTAGTCCAAATAGAGATGTGCTATAAGTGTAAAATACACATTAGAGAAATTAATCATTTGCTTCTAATTGTTTTTGACAAATGCCCCAGGAAAAAAGTTTTTCACATTGAATGAACTCTTGACTCAGGTCTAATAAAAGAAAGCCCTGTAAGTAGGGTCTTCCAAGGAACCACCAGACAAACGAAATAATAATTCTCTGGGAATGAGGCCGGCAAGGAACTACATTATTCATCCCCCTCAGGTGGCTGCTAGGCCACTGGTTTCACCGTGATTGTGGGCTGTTGGGTTTTGAGGCCACACCACCTCTATGTGTTTTGATAAAGTTTTACTGAAACCCAACCATGGGCATTCATTTATGTACTGTCTATGGCTGCTTTTATGCATAGTCAGACAGAGACCACGTGGCCTGAAAAGCCTAAAATATTTATTAGCTGGCCCTTTACTGGACAAGTTTTCCAACTGCTGCTCTAGACTAGTGGTGGTTAGTAGAAACATAATGTGAGCTACATATGTAATTTAAAATTTTTTGAGTAGCCACATTAGAAAAGTAAAAAGAAACAGGTGAAATTAATTTTAAGAATGTATTTTATTTAACCCAATATATTTAAAAGATGATCATTTCAACATATAATCAATATAAAATTATTGAGATATTTTAACTTTCTTTCTGACTTTGTCTTTGAAATCTGATGTGTATTTTACACTTATAGCACATCTCTATTCATGTGTTCACTGGAGTAGCGATTTTAATTTCCTTCAAGAACATTTCCTCTGCTTTCACAACTTGGCTAATATTTGGTGCAGGAGGCTTAGCTTTTGGCCTGTCTCAGCTTTCGACATGCCTTTCTCACTGAGTTTAAATCATTTTTAGCTTATGATTTAAAGTGAGAGACGTGTGATTCTGCCTTTCACTTGAAAGCTTAGAGGACTTCGTTGACTTATTAACTGGCATCATTTTAATATTGTTGTGTCTCAGGCAATGGGGAGGAGAGAGCAAGAGATGGGGGAATGGTTTGTCAGTGGAGCAGTCAGAACACACGTATCCATAGTCTAAGTTCACCATATTATATAAGTGCAGCTCATGGTGCCCAAAACAATTACAATAGTAACATCAAAGATTGCTGATCATAGATCTCCATAGCAAATACAATATAATGAAGAAGTTTGAAACATTGTGAGAATCACCAAAATGTGGCACAGAGACCCAAAGTGAGCAAATGCTGTTGGAAAAATGGTACCAACAGACTTGCTTGACACAGGGTTGCTCCAAACCTTCAGTTTGTAAAAAAAAAAAAAAGGCAATATCTGTGGGGTGCAATAAAGCAAGGCACACTAAAATGAGATATGTCCGCAATAAAAATTACAGCAAAAATAAATACAGAAGAGAACAGAAAAACAATAGAGAAAATCAAACCAAAGTTGATTCTTTGAAAAGATCAAGGAAATTGACAAACCTTTAGGTAGATTGACCAAGCGGGGGAAAAAGGAAGAAAAGTCAAATGACTAAAATCGGAAATGAGAGTGAGGACATTACTATCAACCTTATAGAAATAAAGAGGAGTATAAGGGAATGTTATGAACTGTATGTCAACGAATAACATCACCTAGATGTAATGGATATATTCCTAGAAAGATACACACTATAGAAACTAAGTCAAGAAAAAGTAGAAAATCTAAATAGAGGTATAACAAGTAGAAGTCTTTGAATTAATAATCTTTTTAAATGCCACAAAGAAAATCCCGGGCACTTACAGGTTTGCTGGTTAATTCTACCAACCATTTAAAGACTTAGCACTGATCCTTCATTAAAAAAAAAATAGAAGAGTAGGTAACACTTCCCAATGCATTCTATAAGACCAGAATTACCCTGATACCAAACTGGACAAAAACATCACAAGAATAAAAAACAACTACAGAGCACTATCTCTTATGTATATGGATGCAAAAACCCTAAAAAAAAAAATTACTTGCAAACTGAAGCCAACAACATATAAAAAGGATCATATACCATGACCAAGCAGAATTTATCCCAGGAATGCAGTCATTTTAACTTCTGAAAATCAATTAATGAAATACACCATATCAATAGAATTAAAAACAAAAACATAATAATCTCAATAGACAGAAAAATATTTTGATAAAACCCTATACCCTTTCATTATAAAAGCATAACAACTTAGGAATAGAAGGTAACTTCTCCAATATGATTAAGGGCATCTATCAGTAATCTACATCTAATATCATACTAAAAGCTGAAAGACTGAAAACTTTCCTCCTAATATCAGAAACAAGACAAGGATGTCCACTCTTTCCCCTTTGTTCAACGTTGTACTGAAGGTTCTAGGTAGGGAAATTGGAAAAAAAGAAATAAAAGTCATCCAGATGGGAAAGGGAAAAGTAAGCTGTAGCTATTTGCAGATGACATGATTTCATATACAAAATCCTAAAGTATACACATAAGCAAATTATTAGAACTAAAAAATGAGTTCAGGGCCGGCTGAGTGGCGCAGTGGTTAAGCGCTGAAGCCAGCGGCCCTGGTTCGGGTCCCACATATGAGGGCCAGTAACACTGCCCTCAAAAAAAAGGAGTTCATATGGCCAAAATGCAGAGCACTTACCACACCAAGTTCTGACAAGGATGTGGAGCCACAGGAACTCTCACTCACTGCTGGTGGGGATGCAAAATGGTACAGCCACTTTGGAAGACATTTTGGCAGTTTCTTACAAAATTAAACATGCTTTAACCATATGATCCAGCAATCACACTCCTTGGTATTTACCTAAAGGAGCTGAAAACTTATGTCCACATAAAAACCTACACATGGATGTTTAGAGCAGCTTTATTCTTAATTGCCAAAACTTGGAAGCAACGAAGATATCCTTCAGTAGGTGATGGATAAACAAACTGGTCCATCCAGACAGTGGAATATTATTCAGCGCTAAAAAGAAAGGAGCTGTCAAACCATGAAAAGACATGGAGAAACCTTAAATGCATATAACTAAGTGAAAGAAGGCAATCTGAAAAGGCTGCATACTGTAGGATTCCAACTACATGACATTCTGGAAAAGGAAAAACTATGGAGACAGTAAAAAGATCAGAGGTTGAGGATGGACAGAGGTTAACAGGCAGAGCACAGAAGATTTTTAGGTCAGTGAAAATATTCTGTATGATACCATAATGATGACTATATGTCATTTTACATGTGTCCAAACCTATCAAATGTACACCATGAGTGAACGCTAGGGTAAACTTTGGACACTGAGTGATAATAATGTGCCAATGTAGGTTTATCAGTTGTAACACATGTACCACTCTGGCGAGGGATGATGATAATGAGGGAAGCTATCATGTGTGAAGGCAGGGGTATATGAGAAATCTCTGTACCTTGTTCTTAAATTTACTTTGATCCTAAAACTGCTCTAAAAATTAAGTCTTTTTGTAAAAAAAAAAATGAGTTCAGGAAGTTTGCTGGTTACAAGATCAATATTCAAAAATCAATTGTATTTCCATACATTAGCAATGAACAATCCAAAAATGTAATTAAGAAAATTCCTATTACAATAGCATCAAAAAGAATGAAACACTTATAAATATATTTAACGGAGGAATACAAGACTTTTACACTGTATAGGAAAATTATAGGACATCGTTGAAAGCAATTAAAGAAGACCTATATGTATGGAAAGACATCTGTGTTCATGGATTGGAAGACTTAATGTTTTTAAGATGGCAGTGCTCCCAAAATTGATCTACCAATTTAACATTATCCCTATCAAAATCCCAGCTAGTTTTTCTTTTTTTCTTTTTTTTAAGGAAATTAACAAATTGATCCTAAAATGCACATGGAAATTCAGGGGACCCAGAATATCCAAAACAATCTTGAAAAAGAACAAAGTTAGAGGACCCACATTTCCTGGTTTCAAAACTCACTCTAGAGCTAAACTGTCAAGATGGTGGTATTGGCATACAGAGAGACATCTTGGGATAGAAAAGAGTGTCCAGAAATAAACGCATACACCTATGGCCAAATGATTTCTGATAAGAGTGCCAAGACCATTCAATGGGAAATGCATAGTCTTTTCAACAAATGGTGTTGTGACAACTGGATAGTCACATGCAAAAGAATGAAGTTGGACCCTTGCTTCACACCATATATAAAAATTAACTCAACGTGGACCAAAGACCTAAATGTGAAGGCTAAAACTATAATAGTCTTAGAAGAAATATAGCTGTAAATCCTCATAACCTTGGATACATTTCTTCAAATACCTAAGTTACCAAAGAACCGTGTACAGGAAAAAAAAAAGATAAATTAGCCTTCATCAAAATTAAATACCAGTGTGCTTTAAAGAACACTATCAAAAAGTAGGGGCCGGCCGAGTGGAGCGGTGGTTAAGCGCTGGCTTGGGAAGCCATTGGCCCCGGTTCGGGTCCCACATATGAGGGCCAGTGACACTGCCCTCTAAGAAAAAAAAAAAAAAGGAAAAAGTGAAAAGACAATCCACAAAATGGGAAAAATATTTGCAAATTGTATATCTAGTAAGGGACTTGTATCCAGAATACATTTTAGAAAACTCTTAGAACTCAATTGTTTTGTACACCTGAATATAAAATAATAATTAATAATAATAATAGTAATAATAAAGAATCAGCATTTTTGGCTTTAAAGAAGTTAAGATATGATAGTAGAAATGGACCCTAAACCACAGTTAGAATTCCTGTTCCACCATTTACCAAGTCACTTGCTCATTTTGATCCTTGGTTCTTTCACATGTAAAATAGTGAAAGCTGTGGTGCTTAAGTCACGTGGTTGTCATGAAGGTTACCATATGATCCAGCTATTCCACCTCTGGGTATTTATCCAAAGAAAACAAAATCACCAACTCAAAAAGCTGTATCCACTCCTGTTTCCATTGTAGCATTATTTACAAAAACCAAGATAGGAACACAACCTAAGTGCCCATCAATGGATGAATGAATAAAGAAAATGCGGTACATATGTACAATGGAATACTATTTTGCCATAAAAAATGAAATCTTGCCATTTACAATAACAATGGATCTTAAGGGGATAATGCTAAGTGAAATAAGTCAGAAAGAGAAAAACAAATGCCATATGATTTCTCATATGTGGAATCTAAAAAAATCAAAAATGAAAATTAACTAAGCAAATCAAAAACAGACATATTGATACAGAGAAAAGATTGGTGGTTACTAGAGGTGAAGGGTCTTGGGGGGATAGGACAAAGGGGAGGTGGTGGTCAATTTTATGGTGATAGATAGTAAATTAGACTTTTGGGGGTGATCATTTTATAGTATATAATTCAACAGATGTTAAATTATAATATTGTATACCTCAAACTTGTATAATAATAAAATAAGATTAAATCATTTGAAAAAAACTCAGTAATAAAAAACAAAATGGGCCGGCCGAGTGGCACATTGGTTAAGAGCCGGCTTGGGACACCAGCGACCCCGGTTCAGGTCCCACATATGAGGGCCAGTGACACTGCCCTCAAAAAAAAAAGCAAAATAACTCAATTTAAAAATGGGTGAGAGGATGTGAATCAACATTTCTCCAAAAAAGATGTACAAATGGCCAATAAACAAATGAGGAAATGTTGAACACCACTAGTCACTAGGGAAATGCAAATCAGAGACACCATGAGATGCCACTTCACACTTACTAGGATGTCTATAATAAAAAAGATAGACAATAGCAAGTGTTGACAAAGAAATAGAGAAATTGGAACCCCATATACTGCTGCTGAGAATGTGAAATGGTGCAGCCACTTTGAAAACCAGTCTGACAGTTCCTCAAAAAGTTACACATAGAGTTACCACATGACCCAGAAATTCCACTCCTAGGTACATAACCACATAGGTTCACACAAAAACTTGAACACAAAATTTCATAGCAGCATTATTTATAATAGCCCCAAAGTGCAACCCAAATGTTCATCAACTGATGAATGGATAAACAAAATGTGGTCTATCCATACAATGGGATATTATTCAGCCTTAAGAAGGAATGAGGTTGGGCCGGCTGAGTGGCGCGCTGACTTGGGACGCCAGCGGCCCCGGTTCGGATCCCACATATGAGGGCCAGTAACACTGCCCTCAAAAAAAAAAAAAAAAGGAATGAAGTGCTGACACATGCTATAACGTGGATTAACCTTCAAAACATGTTAAGTGAAAGAAGCCAGACACAAAAAACTACATGTTATATCACTCCATGTATATGACATGTCCAGAATAAGTATATCCATAGAGACAGAAAGATTAGTGGTCGCCTGGGGCTAGGAGGAGGGGAACTGAGTGCTTAATGGCTATGGGTTATTTTCTGAAGTGATGAAAATATTCCGGAATTAGATAGTGGCAATAGTTACACAGCATTGTAAATATACTCCTTGTGAATATCTGAATTGTGTACTCTAAAAAGGTGAATTATATTTTCAAGGGAAAAAAATGACAGAGGGACAGATTTGGCCCATGGGCCATAGCTTGTCAATCCCTGTTCTGAAGCAATGGTTTTTGGAGTCACACAGTCCAGAGAGAACCGTAATTTTCAACTTATGAGCTTTGTGACCTTGGACAGGTTACTTAACAGCTTTAAGCCTCAATTTCTTCCTTATATAATGAAGATATGTGCAGTACATCCCTTATATTTTGTGAGGATCAAGTTAGGTCAAATATAAGCTCCCTGAAAGCACTCTTTCCCCAGGGCCTAGAATTGGCTTGGGCTCAATGTACATGAATGAAAAAGTAAAGCATTTAGAGCCATCACTGGCTTATAGCAATAAATAATAATAGCAAACCGTTTTGCAGAACTTTATCTTATTTTAATACATAGTGTTATCATCATCCCCATTTTCCAGGTGAGAAAACTGAGGCACAGATAGTGTAAGTAACCTGCCCCAAAGCACACAGCTAGAAATGTCAGAGCCAGAATTAAAACCCAGATGGTCTGGCTCCAGAGTCCATGCAATAAACGTCGAGTGCAAATATGGTTATTATTATCGTATCATAGAGTTTAATACATACATTGTAGAGTCACATTTCTTCCTTTGGTGTCTGAGCACACTATCCCCTCCACTTCCCCAGTATTTGATTTCAGGATGCTTTCACAGCCTCCAGCATTCTTTCTTTCACCCATCCATTCATTCGATAGCATGTATAGGGTCCTGACTGGGTGCTAGGCCCTGTGCCATATGGATATAAGAAGACATGCTCTCTACCCTCAAAGAGCTCCAAGTCCAGTAGGGAAGAGAATTATAATCCAGATGGCAAGTACCATAGTAGAGATTCATACAAGGCTGCTGTGAAAGCACAGAAGACCCTGGGGGATAGTGTGAAGGCTTCTTGGAGGAAGTGGTACTTAGAGAGGACTGTAGATTAATCAGGTGTAGGTGGGGACAGTTAAGAGCGAGGTGAAAGTGGATATAAAGAATGAGAAGCCCGGGAGCCCTTGGTGAAACCCAGGCACGGAGTCCAACATGACCATATGCCCAGTTCAGGGGGGACCTGGAAAAGCTCATAGGGCCTATGTGCCATGCAGGTTTGGTCCTGAGACACTAGCCAACATTCCTTTTCCACCTCAGCCTATGTTGTTTCTCTTTGAAGCACTTACCACCATCTGCTGTATCTCCCTGCTGTGTATTTCCTGTGGGTCTCCTCCCATTAGAATGTGAGCTGCCTGTGGGCAGTGGCTTTACCTACCACTTGCACACACGTTTGTATTCCCTGGCTATAGCAGGCACTCAGTAAATATCCTTAAATGAATGAATGAGTGAAATAAAATGAATAAGCTAATGTCCGGGAAACTCTGGTGAATACAGCATTGAGATGCAGGCACAACCCCCAGGGGACCTCACACTGGGACATGAGCACCTGCGACATTGTCTCCTTTCTTTCACTTCCTGCCTTCTTTCCCAGAAATTTCAGACTGTGGTCAGACCCTTCATGTCCCTCACACGCATTTCTTCAGCCCATCCAGGACTTTGCCCTTCCCAGCAGTGGCCCAGGCTCCAACACGCCCACCTACCCTGCTGAGTCTGCCCACCCCAAATCCCATCCCTGACAGCTGCCTGCGTCTGCTAGGGGTCCTCAGCATGATCAAACTAATTGTCCCTGATGCCTGAGTCACTGCCAGAGAAGTCTACGGGATATGTTTGGGTTTTTTTTTTTTTTTAACATTTTGTTACGTAAACTTGCAAACATATACACAGCAGACAGAAGAGTATAATAAAGCCCCATGTGCTCATCACCCAGCTTCAACAATTATCAACATTCTGTCACTCTTTTTTCTTCTATTCCCCAATTTTTCTTGAAGTATTTTAAAGCAAATCCTGGGTGCCATACCATTCCACAGTTGCTGGCCTACAAATATTTCAGTATGTTTCTCCAACAGATGAGGACCTTTTCTTGACATAACCATGATACCATTTTCAAACTTAACAAAATTAATTCCTTAACATCATCTATTAGCAGTCACTGTTAAGTTTCACCCAGTTGTCTCAAAAATATCTTCCTGCATGGATTTGTTCAAATCAGGATCCAAACATGGTGCACACATTAGGCATATACTTTATAGGTTCAAGGCCCCGTGGTAGAATCAGGCCTCATGGAAAAGTAGGGACTGCTTGGCCTGAAGCCCCTCTGAACATCCCAGGTTCCCTAGGAGCCTCAGGGTGGCCTCTCCATGGCTGGAGAAAGGAGCTAGCCCCCCACCCCCTCATCAGATCTTTTCTCTGTTCCCCAATAAAGGGTAGAGGGATTGCAACTACTTTTCTGCTCTGCGTCCTGTCCGGACACCCCAGCCTGCACCGCCATGCTGCCTGGCCTCAGAAATGCTTGGTTGAGCTGTGTGAAAGCAGTCGTAATTGCAGTCATCCCTGGGAGCTGCTTACCATTATGCCTAATTACAGCACAGCACAGAAATCATTATGCGTATCATTAAAGATGTGTCAGATTGACTGTGTCATGAGTTTTATTTAATTTCAATACAAAAGTGTTCCAGTACCTACAGCCTTCGGAGTGTGTTACTCGTGGTCCCTACCAGGGAGCAGGGAGCGAGCTGTCAGTAAGCCAGCAGCTGAGCATCCCATCCTGTCCACATGCATTGGCTCTGCTGCAGCCCAGGCCTTCGACTCTGCAGGCTGCACATCTGGGCTCGAGGCAGAATGATTCACACACAGAAACAAGCAAAACAACAAAACCCTATGGGCTCTGCCAGCATCAGCTGCTGCTTCCCCCATCCCAGGGATGTCTGTCAGTCAAGCTTCTTATTGACTCAATCCACACATCTTCATTATTGTCCCCATTTTGGGGATGGGGAGTGTGCGATGAGCCGACGTGTCCACAGCCATCCAGTTGATCATTAGCAAGACCAGAAGGAGAAATAGAGGCTGGGGCTGCCATCCGTTAGGCACTCATCTCTGGTAATGGAGGATTTCAGTTTTCAAACGTACTAAACAAAGCTGTCTGTGCTGCTGGGCAACTTCCCGAGAAGCAGGTGCATGCGAGATCAGGGGTGCGGGTGCAGAGCAGCAGTTTTCCGGCTCATGTTTGCAAATTGTGGGAAGCAAACCGATAGCCTGGAGTAAGAGGCTGCGCCGGTCGTGCCTCATCAGTCCATTGTCAGCCAGCACCCAAACAGCCGCGAAGCAGGGAAAGCGGTGTGGAAGCAGCATGGACACCGTAGCCAGTCATTGCCTCCTGAGCTTTTCCTTTGGGTCCTTTGGATCCTTTGCAGATCCAGTAACCGAGCTCAAATGCCCCTTCACTCGGCCAGGCTACAGTGAGCGCCAACTTTGTGACGTGTTCTGCGCCCAGTAAAGCTACCCTGTGCTGCTTGCTACCGAGAGCTGCAGTCACAGCTGAATGGGGAGGAAGGGGACATATCAAGAAACTCTGCCTTTGGACAGTCAGCTAAAACGTCACAGTCGAGCTGCATCGTGAAAGATATGTAGGAACGGTCTAGACTGAGACGAGAGGGCGCTCTCTGCAAAGGCAGGAATATACGACGCAGCGTGAAGGCACCCAGGACCCTTTTGCAGACCGAGGGTAAATGACTTTCCATTAATGTCTCTCAGGACCTTATTAATTTAAGGTCAGACTTCCAAGTGGACCATCCCTGCAGTTTCCTGATTTTCCATGCCCTGCTTTTCGGCCAGCCTTTGGCCTTTATTGCAGTTCTTGTGCACTTAGCTGCAAAGGTGATGCTCCAATCACATCACCCGCTGAATGGCTTAGCTGTATAGTCCAGGTTTCTTACAGCAGCAAAAGCAGCCTCGTTCCCTGTAGAGTCAAACCTAAGGAAACAGAGTCTGCTGTGTGCAGGAATGGTGCAAAATCTGCGCGGACACCTGGACTCATGTGCTAGGCCTTTGCTGCCCCGTGTCTGTTCTCAACCACATGGCCTGTTTGTTTAGCTGCTGACTGCTGACTTCATTAGTGGGACATTAAAACACTGTTGCTTTGAGTGTGGCAAGGTAATGAATCATCCTTGTGAAGACTCTTAAAGAAACTATTAGGGGACTAGCCTAAGTGCACCATTCCTGATCTGCTCATGAACTTCAGCCTTATCTAGAGCATGGAAGAGACCCAACAGCCACAAGCTAGCGTTTTTGCCATGAAACTAAAATCCCCTCCATTTGTCTAGCCTCTACAGCTTTTCACCAAATTCCTCTCATTGATCCTGATAAACAGCCCTTGAAAGTTGGCAGGGTGAAGATTTGTGTCCCCATCTTACCAATGCGGAGACGGCCTTCAGCAGTTAAGTGATAACAAGTGCTTTCAATGTTATTGAAAGCCAAGCCCACCATCACAGCCCCTTTCCTACTGCCTGGGCCGTGGCCAGGTGGGCTTAAGAGGGGCAGCATGCGCACATCTACAGGACAGCTGGCTGCACTTAAGCACGCAGTCTACGGGCTCCTTGCACTGTTCACAGCACACCAGCCCCAAGAAGGGCCTCCGGATGTTTGCCATGTGAGCGCCAAGCCAGTACAATAGATAGACAGTGATAAAAAGCAACCTTGGGAAGTGAATACACCTCCAAGATGTAAGTCATTTACTCCCTTCTTACTAGCAGGATCAGGTTCAACCTGCATAAATCTATTTTAGTGTATTTTAATTGCTTGTAAACCAAGTGTTTCCTGGATATGCCACTGACCATGAATAATTAGAATCATTTCAATGACTGGGTTTTTGAAAGTGAATGGGAAAGGAGACAAAAAGGGTCTGCTCAGAAGGGAAGCTCGTTTGTTACAGCCTGAGTGGGAGCGTTGTTTCAGCCTTTTCCAGTTTTGTGTTGTTTTGTTTTCATGACGTCACTAGAGCCGCCTGGTTTTCAGCTAGTCTGGCTTCCCATCTTTCTTTATGTATCTCTCCTGTGAAGTAACGCCAGCTGCTAACAACAACCGGGCCCAAGCAGCCACATGTCAGGGTCGTTCATTCGCTCAGCGGAGATGTGTGCAGCGCCTACTATGTGCCAGGCCTGTCCCAACCCCTGAGTGTGAAGAAAACAATAAGGCCCTGTTCCCAGCCTTGAGGAGAACACTGCCTACTGGGGGAGGCGAGCACATAGACGAACAGTTACACTGGTGTGCTCGGTACTGGGGCAGAGGGACCCACAGCAACTGCGGGAATGCAGAGGGCGGGCTTACTCCATCGGGGGAATTGGGGCCTGTGCGGCAGACAACCAACATGTAGCAGGGGCTCAAGGTCAGCTGTGGCTACAGTTCGGGAGCCATAGCCCGGACCAAGCTATGACGTCGGGCCGGACTGTGGAGGCCTTTGTATGTCCTGCTTTAGAGTTTGGACTCGGTCCTGCAGTCACTGTAGAGCCAACCACGGTTTATGCAGAGGGAATGACATGATCAGCTGTGAGTTTCAGGGAAGGAACATGACTTGGAGAGCATGGTCTCCCCTCTGGACTCCGAGAGCTCCTGGCCTGCCTTCTATTGTGTTACAGCACTTACCACAGAGCATTCAAAGTATTGTTGACACAGCCGTCTCCCCATCCACTTCTTGAGGATACTGGCCGAGTCTCATTCATCTCTTCAGGCTCAGGCAATGTTAGTATCAATGGCAGAATCAACAGGTTTTAAATAAGTGCAACTCAGATTTGCCCTCACCTATCAGAGAGAAATCCTACTCTGATGGAGTATCAAGTCCATCCTTGACTTTTCCCCTGCCTCTGCCAAGCCCGTCAGTGTATCATTGTCCATCACCAAGGAAGGCTATTCAGAGAAGACAAGCTTGCTTACAGAGCTGTGCCGACCTAATGCTCGGTTCTTTCTCATGAATTAATTTTTGACGACTTGTGTAAAATATATCATTATTGTCTTCATTCTGCTCCTTCTGCCTTTCTTACCTTCTCTTCCTTCCTATTGAAATCTTACTCATCCTTCAAGGCCAGTCCCGCGGCTCCCCACACCCTGTGTGAAGCCTTATCCATTGCCCAGCCCCCACACTCAGAATTCAGAATTCCCACTGGAGTTCCCATAGCTTTAGAGAAATAACTCTCCTCTAACATTGACTTTATCATAGTTATTCCTATACCTGTCTGCCTTCTTTACTAGACTGTAAGCTGTTCGAGGCCAGGGGATGTCTGCTTCCTCATTGTCTCCCCAGCACACAGCCAGTAATACCCAAAGCTGTCTTCTGACAGATAATGCCAATCTTGGGAGTATCCTATGCCTTTCTCTATCTTCTTGCATATGGTTAGACATGTTTTTCTTCATCTAACAAGTGATTAGGGGGAAAAAAATCATTGCTCATCAAACAGTGGGAATATGTCACAGAGATAGAGATCCCCAATCTCTATCGCCTGATCTTATATCATTTCAGGTACTTTGAAAGCCCAGAATGCAGTGTCTCTAAACAAAGCATAAGCACACTGACCCATTCAGAGTCATAAGTTCAAATCTTTGCTGAGGAGCTTACTGTATAATGGAACTCACCCATGGTGCTGAGTGAACAAAACAAAGATGAACACTGTCTTTGAAAGGCTCTACTTGGAACACATTAATCATCAAGTACCAAGAATTCAAGTTTTCCAGGTCGAAATGCCCAGCAGACAATTCCAAATGCAAGTCAGAGGCTAGTGATAAACACCGAACCCAGGCATGTAGGCTCTCTGCATAGAAGTGATGAAAATAACAGCAGAGTGTGAGTTTTTTCAGAGAGAGAGAGAGCTAGAGTACAACGTAGAGGCACCCATTTAAGAGACAGGTGAAGGAAGAGGGTCCATGGCAACGAGAGAGAAGATAGTGCCAAAAATGTGGTATTAGTCTTGGCCAAACCCCTGAAAACTCACCCTGAGGCCACCAACCCTCGTCTTTTCTGCCCCCTTTTCTGTACCTCCTTTCTTCCCTGGCCAATTTTCGGCTCCCTCCCCCGTTTTCATTTTCTCTCCTTTCTATTAATCACCTCCTTCCCCCTGCATTTCTTTCCCACCACTTCCAATTTTTACTCCTCGGTTACATCCTCTCTTCATCTTTCTTCGTCTCTTTCATTTGAGCTGTTCTCTTCTTTATCTCTCTGCCCTCTTTCTGGCTTCAGGCTTTTGGGAATTCAGCCTCATTCCGTCTGAATGGGCATTTGTAAAGAAATCTGGTTTTGCTACTCTGCAAAACTCCTTTCTTTGTAGAGTTGATAAGGTGCAATAAATAATAAGATCTAGCATTTACTAATAACATTTACTGAGCATTTACTGTGCACCAAGCACTGCTCTTAAGTGCTTTACATGAATTAGCTCACTTATTGTCACAAAACTCTATATGGTATGTTCTTTTGCTATCTCTATTGCACAAACAAGAAAACCATGAGTCAGAACAGTTAAATAACTTGCCTAAGGTCACACAGCTAGCAGGTGGTAGAGCAAAGATTTAGGGCTTATCCTGTGTGACTCCAGAAATGTCACTCTTTAACTGCTATGCTTATTGCTTCATGGTTAATAGAAAGCCCACTGGGCTGAAAGTCCAAAGCCATGGGTTAAAGTTCATACGTGTTAGTTTAGCACTATGACCTTGGACAAGTCACCTTACTTGTCCAGTGCCCCACACATGTGAGGGTGTTTTATTGTACTCTAGCCAATGCAACACAGTTCAGCTTGAATTTATTCCTCTGCCCTTCCTGTAATTATGTATTTCTCTATTTAGATTTTCCTCTCCTTGAGAGCAGTCAGCAAACCTTATTATCGTTTTGTACTCAGCTTCCCCTCCCCCAGAGCCTAGAATAATGCTCAGCACCTAACAGAACACGTATGTGTGCATGCGTGCACATGCACACACATACAATACACACAAATTACTGTGGATTGATACTATAGGAACCTTACTGAATACACAATACACTAAAGAGCTATATATGTTTGTTCATGAAGCCTCTAAGTAGTTTAGCTATTGAAATAAGACTGGTGAATATTGGGTATGCTCTTTGCTTAAATAGAATTGATCCTCAAAGAAGCTAACATTTCTTAGGTTTACCTGATCATTTTGCTTCATAATCTTTTCTGTATCAAGAGTGAAAATACCATTAAAACAGCTGAATAATGAAACCATGGCCATACCCTATTCATTCATTTACTCATTCATTCAAACAGTTCCTGACACTAGTATATGAGCCTCACCATGAAGCAGCTCTTAAGGGGTGTGGGGAGTACTGCAGGTGGGGCACAGATACCGCCTAGACAGGATTCCATTGTCATGGCCGTGTCCACATGTTACAGTTTATGTCCAGTCGCCCATATCTCCTTAACCACTCGGTCATGGTCTGGACACTCCTAATTTCCCGTTCGCCTTTGGTGTGCCAATTCCTTACAGTTCAGTCCAACAACTAATGGAGTTATTTTTGTTTGTGTTGTAAAGCCATGGCAATAAAATTTACTCCCAACAATACCACCACGATTTTATGCCCTTAAAGTGTACCATAAATGATATTTATAATAACCAAATTTCCTGTAAACAGAAAGGTTTTTCTGGGGGAAAAGAGGGCTTTTGTGTTTCCATCAGGGTTGGGCCCAGTTCTTTGATGGAGCAGTTGGTGGTATAGGGCCATTTGGGAGAAGAAATGCTCTCCCCAACTGAAGACAGCAGAGCCTCAGGGGATTGTAAGAGTGATTGGCACTGACCTTGGGCTCACCCAGATAGAACAAGTCTAATTTTTAGGCAAAGGCAAACATTGAGCTAACAATCAAAACTTTGAGCTCCTTGAAGTGTCAGAAAAGGGGCTGGCTAGAAGCCATTGTGTCCCCTACTGACTCGCTGAGCCACAGGAACATACTGCCAGCGTGTCATGCTGAGTCTCATCCCTAAGGCTCCATGGGATTTCACTGTACTGTCCTCTTTCTTCCTCTCCACTTGCTCGTTTGGGGGATCTTTTTATCTCCCTACTCCCTTAGTCCTCCGCCATGACCTGACTTCAACACACTGTCATCACATCTCCAGCTGCCTGCTAGACATGGTGACTCAGATGCACTACTGTCATTTCAAACCCAGCTAAACTCAAGCCTATCGCCTTCCCTTGACCAGAGTGGCTCTTCCTGCTAATGTACCCCCTCTCTGTTGGTGGCACTGTGATTGGTGACTCCTCGGAATCGAGGAGTCAGCTTTGACTTCTCCCCTGTCTCTTCTCCTCCACAGCCAACCAATTACCGAGGTCCTGGCGAGTCTACCTTGACAACGTCTCTTCCCATCCTGTCCATCCCCACAGCAGTTGCCCCACTCACTGCTACTCCCAGGTTCACTCCCACAAAGCCTTGTCGTCTGCCTGTATTCCTCATCCCATTAATGCGCCTCCCCTGAAATTCCATTCCATTGTCCACACTGTAGCCAGTGAGCCATCTAAAGTGCACGGCTGGCGTGTCCATTCCCTCACATTTACAAGCTCCCCAACACTTCCGTTCACTTGTCCCACAAATAGTCCTTTACCACTTCCTAGATGCAAGCAGTGTGTTGGGAGCAGACAGTGCTGTGCCCTTGTGGACCATCGGTCCTGGGATGAGGACACATGCGTCCCAGCCTGGTGTCTTAATTCTCCTCGTGTCCTACCTTCGAGCCAGGGCAAATCTATTTCAGTGCCTTCAATGTGCTGTTTGGTTCTATACCCCCTGCCTGTGCCAGGCCTCCTGCCCACCCGCCATGTCCCCTTTGCAGACACCTGCCACTACACAATCACTTTCTCTGAGGTAGTTTAGAGGCAGATGTCCAGAATGAGCTGGCTTCAAATCTCAGCTCCACACTTTAGGTGTCTGACACACAATAAGCCTTAAGAAGTGTTAACTCCTATTACTTTTATCTTGACTGTTATTAGTATGCCTCTTACCACATGGTTCTGTAATAATCCGTCCTACTAAACATGTCTTGCCATCTTTGTACCCCAGTGACTAACCTAGTCGAGCACATAGTAGCTGTTTAATAAAACGATTGGCTGCTCCAGGCTTGTGGCTTGGCTTCCTATGAGCAAATAGGAAACTCTAAAGGAATGCCAGCAACCTGATGGCTTCTTCTGAACATCTCTGTGACCAGATGCCTAAGTGCATGCTCTTGGCACTGCAGGGCTGAACTGAACAGGAACTGAGCGCTTTTCATTTCTTTACTCACTGACTCTTGGGGTGGAGAAGGGACCAGTACCCTAAAGTAGGCTTTACCTTCACCTGCTAGCCCTCGGCCCCACCTCGCGTTTCCCCTTCCCACCACCATGTTCCCCTCAAAAATGGATAAACTGAAACCCAGAAAGCCAACAGGAAAGGGGTGGAGAAAGGTTAGCACCTCCCTCCTTCCTTTGCTGAGATCAAAGCCCACCGCCTTTCATCCCCCTCCACCTGTCTGGGAATGGGATTGTTGCTTGCCCATTTCCTTTCCTTTCCAGGGCTGGGGGGCAGTCTCAGGGTGGGGCCTCAAGCTATTTCTAGTGCTGGCCAAATCCCTCCACCCTAATATCTCCTTTGCCTGTGTGATCAGATTTCCTTTCTACCTCGCCAGTAAGTAACAAGTGGCAGGAGTCTAGAACAGGAAACTGTGAGAGAAGTCGGTTTCTCCAGAGGCCCTAGGCAGAGCTAATGGCTTGAGCAAGTGGGCAGGCCCTAGGGCTGCAGAAGGAACATCCCCCAGGGCTTGGTGAGGCAGCAGTCAGGCAGCGGCCTCATGCCCCAGGAGAAGGGAATTCGCACTTACTGAAGTCCTACTACATGCTAGGCCCTGGCTAAGCCCTTTTGTATATGTTCTCTCAGTGGTCCCTAACAGCCTAGTCAGCTCGGCAGTTACCATCCCTCTGGTAGCAATGAGCAAACAAAGATAAAGAAGGTCTCCTGAGGCACACGGCTTAGTCCAGGAGCGAAAAGCCAGCTCTGCCCGCCTCCAAAGCTGGGGCTCTTTCCACATCATCGCTCTGCCTCAAGAGTCTAGAAAGCTGTTACTGCTGTGAGTTAGCTGTTTGCATTATTCCGCAGAATTAGCTGAACAGCCACCGAAACCTTTTGTGAATTAATGTAATTCAAGATAATTTTATTTATTTATTTTACATTAGCTAGCTTACTGTAACTTTATAAACATTTTTTGTATCTATTGAGCATGGTCATTGGTTACACACTGCTTTCATGCTACAATGGCATAGTTGATTCTTTTAGGGAGGGCACAGCTCACGGTGGCCCATGCGGGGACGGAACCGGCAACCTTGGTGTTATCAGCACCACGCTGTAACCAACTGAGCTAGGTTAAATTAGGTCACCCCTAATTCAACATAATTTTAAAATAAAGGCTTAAAGAGAAGCTATAATGACTTGAGTTCAAGTTTACAGAAGGTGCTGCCTTTGCGGAGTTCATACAGTAGAAAAGAGTGATCAAATGTGGAAATAAAAGTATGATATAACACAAACAGAAATGCCACCCAAGAGCCGGAGGGGGGGGCCACCGCGTTTACCTTAGATGCAGCCCCTGCCTTGCCAGCCTGCCACTTCCCTCAGCCCCAAGCAGGACCAGCCAGCTGCTATGGAGAACTGGATCACAAAACAGGAACTCTCTGGAATCATCTGTGTCCCCTAGCCTAATAGAGCAAGTAGGCAGGACCGGGACATAATATTTGAGCGATGCAGGTGGGGAGCTGTTTGGGAACCCAGGCTTGTGTATGACCTGCTTCAGCAAAGAATGGGTTATTTAGTGGCTAGGTAAAGCCAGGTGCTAATGCAACCAGGATAAGATGCTCAATCCCAGGACAGGCGACTTTTGTCACATGGCAGTTCTGGCCCCAGCTGACCGTCTTGCAACCGTATGCTCTTGGTCAAAGAGGGGACTAAAGTAGGAGAGTACAGGTAACCATGGAGAAGGCACTCAAAATGAGGACATGTTGTTCTGAACACTCAGCCCTTAACAGATAGCTGACCACATGTCTTGCTGACAGGATTGGCAGTGTTGGTGCTTTCGTGGATGGACGCACACATTCTGTCCTCCCACGCCTCAGCAAGGCCCCCGCCTCTGATTTTTGTAGCACTTTAATGCCAGAGCTTTGGGGTCTCCCGGACTGGTTGCTTCATTGCACCTGCGTTTCTTTGATCACTCCCTCTAAACTCGTCTTTCCGTACCCGTGAGATGTGTGTACTGCTTGACAGCCTCTGGAGGAGGACACATCGCCTAAGGAGAGAAGGTCATGCCTGTTTGGAGCCTTCTCTCCCAGAGCCAAGCCCACAAGGTGTTCAGGATTAGGCTGAGGGGCCCTCCTTCATTAAAAATACAAACCCCTGAAGGTTCTTTGATCATAACAGTGGGTTAGTTCCTGCATGTGTCACCCAGGTAACCCCTCCTGACTGGTTCATATATGGGTTCGGAAGAGACGATCTCTACTTAAGGCCTCTTCTATCTCCAGAATTTAGGGCTTCAGGCATCAGAGGGTAATAAGTCCAGCATGAAGGAACTAGATCCATCTCTCCGTTCTGGGTCAGTCCAAAACAAACAAACAAACAAACAAACAAACAGGCATTACAAGCATTGTCACAGTCTTGGACATTTTCCTTTTAATGACATGTGTGAAGTTTTGTGTCATGGATGTGCAAAAGTCATCTCCCCATCAAATTACTCCCATGGATTCCACAAAGACGCTGTGAGAATCCCTACAGCCTGCGCCACGGTGCCAGATGTACATCCAAACTCTTAACAAGGATAATTTGGTGGCAATGGCAGTCACCCTGGATTATTTTTTAGAGGCTCCTTGAATGACATCAAATTCGTGACACATATCAAGATCCCTTTTTTCATGCCCTCTGTGCCATTTTTTCTGAGCAATTTGAATTTCCCTGGCTTCCTTGCCACCTAACAATATCACTATTGAAAGCACATAATGTTAAGGACCATATGCTCTCTCTCCAGAGAGTGTGCACAAATACTATTTCTGTTAAAAACTAAACAGAAATAGCAGCTTTGCATATTTCCCATTCAAAGACTTATCCCAATTGAATGATTCCCTTTGTTGGGGAGTGTTTTTCCCCAAGAGGGCCCCGATAGGAAAGCTGAATCAGATATTGTGACTTACCAAAGGTCACAAGGACTCATCTAGTGAGCTAGAAATAGAATCCAAAAACCTTTCTTTTGATTCCCTGAATTTAAAAACAAATAAACTGTACTACAGAGAAAGGAAAACTGAAGTGGAGAAACTAGGCTTGTTTGGCATACCAGGGTCAGGAAAGTCGAGGCAGCTGGAACACGCAGGCGGCCGCTGTGGCCTGTGGGGACTGAGGAGGGGAATGAGACGTAGGCGCTGTCTGCCTTCAAGGAGCTGGTAACACAGTGTGGGGAGAGCAGATCCCTGGCAAAAAAAAATCTCTATTCAAAGCAGAATGTGCTTGCAAACAGCTAGACAAGCCAGAGGAGGTCTTGTCCATGTCTGTAGCCCCCACAGCAGCATGTGATGTGCAGGCAAGCACTGTCTGTTTATTGAACAACAGCCATAAGAGAGGTACCAACAGAACGTTCTGGGGCTTGGTGGAAAATGAGCTGCGCCTGGAAGGACGGGGAGCTTTTCACAGGCAGCAGTGGTTGGGGGAGGGCACCGCATGGTATGGTTTGGCCGTGCTCAGAGCAGGCCAGTATGTCTAGAGAGAAAGGACCCGAGGGGGCAGGAAAAGTTGAGGCCTGAGCACACAGAAGCCTGGACGCCATGCTAAAGAGGCTAGCAGTGGACTGTCACTGGAGGTTTGCAACAAGGGGAGTGGCACCACCAACACAGGGCTTCCTGCCCACCTGGGTTTTCCTTGCCTTGTCAATAGCAGTGGGTTTCTTTTGATTGTTCTGTTTGTATGTGGTTTGCTTTGGAGGTTTCCTGTGGTTTAGTTTGTTTTTTGGCCTTTCCCTTTTCCTTACAGTTTTTCACAGCATATGGTCCTGATTATGTGCTGGAAATCACGCCAAGCTGCCGGCCAGACCGCAATGAGCCCCACCGAGTCCAGCAAATCCTCAACTACATCAAAGGTGAGCAGCCCTGCCCTCCTGATTCCACCCAGCTTGTGACAGCCCATCAGTGGGGCCTTCCCCAAATACCATTTGTCACCGATTTGGAAGGGAGACCTCTTCTTGGCCTGATGGATTGTACTTGGAATTCCACACTGGCCATTGTGCTTGGGATTGTCCTCTGCCCAGCTAATGTCACCTTCAGGGGCACAAAATTTCGGCTTTGGGCACCTCCAGTGGAAAACAAGTTCTGAAGTGCACCCTGAAACCGATTTTTTCTTTCCAAGGGGCAATAGTAAAACCCTCTTTGAGAGGAGGAAAGTTCAAGTCGATTCAGACTTGGGAGGGGGTGGCGGCTCACAAACATTCTGTCCCTGACAGCCTTGAGAGACTGTGGGCCCACAGTGGGTAGTCGGGGATCCACATGCGCAGTCCCACCCGGAGCCCTAGAGATGGGGCTGGCCTCTGGACAGAGGGAACATGGCACCCGTCAGGCTTGTGCTCTGTCGCTCACACTGTGCACTAGCTTTCCAATCCCAGCTGCTGCTTCACAACTAAGCTCACTGTCTACAGCATTTTTTTAAGTGTTTTTGGCATGTGTCTTCCTGTTTAATTGAATTTGTATGTATGTGTGAATAGTTTCTTGGATCCTAATTATTTGCAGAGTTAAGAAGCCAAGGGTATCGGATCGCCCATCCTAGAGAGTGAAATCTGACCAAGATAGCACCAGTTCCCCTGCATTTGATTCCCTCGTTGGAATAGGATCCAGCATGAAAGGGAGGCCCTGTTCCGTGCTGGACTTAGTCTGAGGGGATACGTGGTGTCCTGGGGGGGTCTTTGCTGAGGGTGCTATTAAGGTGCCAACAGCCAAGTCCATAGGGAGGGAGTCCAGGTCCAAGACTTATTTGGCCTGAGAAGATCTGTCAGCTCATAGGTCATAGGCCCATAAGCTTATGGTCACAGCAAAGTTTGTTGCCTCTCTGAAGCATCCCGTAGGCCTCAGCCTTCCCCTGACCCTAGAGTTTCAAGCCACCTCCCTCTGGCCTGTCAGTGGCCACTGACCCACAGGCCCTCACTTCCTCGCCAAGTGTTCCTCCCTTAACCAAGCCCTCAGGCCTTTCAAATCCCTCTATTCCTGGCCCTTCTCCAGTCCCAATTCACAGCAGCGCTCACACCCTCTCAGATCCGGGGCACATTTCCTGTTTCCTTTGGGGCTGATCCTGGACCCACCTCCCTTCAGGCTCTGGACCCTGGTAGAGCCCGCACAATACAATAGGAACAGAGAAAGTAAGCGAGTTTCTGCAGCTCACACCGCATGTATGCCCTCATGCTCCCCTGCACACACACCCAGGCATATAGCTCCAGAGACGGATGACATCTTGCTATTGAGGAAATGTAAATGACAAGTAAAGGAAGACATGACGGTAATTCAAAGGGAAGAGAAGTAGGAAAGGTAAGAGACCCAAATGAGGAATACATTTTTTAAAAGACTCAAGATAAAAGACTAGTTTGAGTGTTGGCAAAAAAAATGATAGAAAGCCTGAGAGGACATGTAAGTTACATGGAAGTCAAGATTTTTTAAAAGATTCTAACAGGTTAAAGCAATATTCTGATTACAACACAATGAAAGTAGACTGGGGGCAAGTGTATGGACCAGGAAATGGGTTCTGAACAGCAACTGGACACATATAAGATGGGAAGATGTGGCTTAACAGCATTTTGTCTGAAACAGAGGGATTTTAGTGAACACAGAGCTCAGTATGAGTCACCAGGGCAAGGTGACCTCCTGAAATGCTGATGCATTATCAACCTCACTTTAAAAGGGCCCTCAACAAATAGGAGCTTGGTCCCAGAGGCTGTCTCTGAGAGCCTGTCATATGTCTAAGAGGCTCTCGCAGAGCACATGGCACAGAGAGTGCATGTGGTCACAGGGCACAGAGCTGGGACCCATAGGTACATAGTACAAAACGGCGGATTTTCATTCAGTAGAAGAAACAATTAGAGCTGCGCAGAGTGTTAAGGGTCTGCCCGGAAAGGAGCGAAGTCTCTGTTGCTGGAGACATATAGTAGAGGTTAGATGGGCATTCGGCTGTCACATAGTACGGGCTCCTGCACTGGGGGAAGATGATTGTACTAGATTCTCATTAAAGTTCCTACCAATCCTGAGATTCTAGGATGCTGTGCATTAAAATAAGAAAATCAAAAAGAATGAGAAGAATATGATGAGAATGCAGGGTTGGTAGATGAGTCACAGTTGTTGGGTGGAGGGGAGGTAATGCTGTGTATAGGAAAGAACTGATGAGGAGAAGAAAAGAAGCTAAGTGGCTGAGAACAGGCAGGAAAGAGCCAGAGAGGGTGGACAAGAAGTGGAGTGGCTACAGCATGCTAGGAATCTTCAGATTTTCCCTTTCACATTGACAAGGTCCGCTGTTCTAGCCATGCAAATGAGCAGAGCACACAAGTCCAGAACCCAAAAGAAATTCAGCTAAACGTAGAAGAAATGAGGCTGGAAAAAAGTCCAAATGTTGCTAAAGGATGGCCAAGCTAACCTGCTATACTGAGACCGTGCCCCTCCAGCCTGGTGACGCATGCTGCCATCAGATAGTGCGTTGCCATGACAATGGTCAGTGTGAAAAGGCTGCTGAATTTTCTGCATTCTGAAAGATTTTCCTGAACCTGCCTACAAGACTGTCATTTGTTCTTGCATGTAAAAACTTCAGCGAGGCTGGCCATTTCTCACGTGCCTCCTGCCCTGCTCCCCTGCCCATTAAAAACAAAGCAGAGGGCGGGGGTCACGAGGCCCACATTGATTTGGGGAGGTAGAATGGGAAAGCATTAGCCAGCATGTCTCATGAAATTTGCTCATCCTTTGAGTCTGGATTTCTTCTCTTTGGCACCGCATCCCTTGGAAGCACAAAAGATGGGATATTTAACCTATTGGATATCAAGCCTGAGGAGGTTCATCTTATAGACAGAGATGCATTCCAAGAGGAAAAAAAGAGAACAATAAAGCCATGGAGAGTCAAGTCAAGCTTTTAACTTTATACAGAAAGAAGCGGTGTTGCTCCTACAAGTTGCCCTTCTCATGCCAGTGAATCTTAAAGATGTGTGTCACTGTCCCCAGTGTGGGTTAGAGAGTGGATCAGTCAGCACTGCTCCCTCTTGTTTGCCTTTCTTCTGGTTGACGTGTTCCAGAGGGATTGGCTCACAGTAAACCTTCCAGACTTGGAACCATGCTGACGTGCTCAATCTCCAGAAGCGGCTACCTCCTCGAGCCTGGCCAGCTCTGCGTGGGGAAACAGGGATAGGGCTTGTCTAGCCCTGGTACTGATGACACTGGAATCAAGTAAAGGTCCCTAGGGGGCCCAAAGCTTCATGTTGCAGCCCAGGAGCAACCTTCTGGGAATCGGGGTGGGGAATGGAAGGCGAGTTGTTCATCTGTATGTTGGAATTGTAACTGGAGGTTTCTATACTTGCTCTGATTTCCCAGGCTGTACCCCCAAGTTTGCCTGTGATAGAAAAGGAAACAAACTGGACCAGGAGGTAGGGGGGACACACAAGAGGGAAGGTCTCCGGTACAGCACTGGGGAGCTTGGCTAGCAAACTCATGCAGGTGTAGGGAGAGACAGGACAGGGGAAACAATATGAATACTAGCTACTATTTATCTTACAGATGAGGAAACTAAGGCTCAGAGAGAATGAGTGACTTGGCCAAGGTCACCTTTATTCATATACTCAGCACATAATCACTAAGCACCTGTGCCACACACTGTGCTAATAGGTGACGGAGTGGACATTTGCACACGGGCTGTCTGGCCTTCCTGGTGCTTGTCCTCCCTGCAGTGTCGCCCCTAGTAAACTCTCCCCACTCTTTCGTGTGGCTGATCCAAAGCACCTGAGATCTGGTGTCTCCCTGGAGATGGAAGGAAGACAGTTACGGGTAACTTACAATTCTGGCCCCTGGCCTAAGTCTCTGAGGCCTCCCTCACCCCCCACCCCCCCGTCCTCCCATCTCCCGTCATCCCAAGCTGCCATTCCTGGGAGAAGCATTGTTCCAGGTGGGCAGCACCTCCTCTGGCTGCCTGAACGTCGGGATTGACATTCTTCTGGGGACTAGCAGTTGGGGCATCAGTCTGGGCATGTCCAAGGCCTGCTGTGGCCCAAGCTTCAGGTGGGGCTGCAAACCACGGAACTCTGAGAAGCCCGGAGGAAAAGCTGAAAGGCAGGGTTGGTTCCAAGACACGCTGACCATTTGCTTTTGGAAGGACTTTGGACCGGGATTGTGGAGGATACCTTGAGCTAATTTACACGACTTTAGATGAGGATGTCTGTCTGCCCCTTATCTTCCCTTGCCGTCCATCCCAAGGCCTTTCTGTAGCCCTCTCCAGCCTGCTGTGCTTCCCCATGAAGCAGGTTCCTCATTCTTGCTTTACCAAAGAGTATAATACTTGGGAATGTTTGTCGTTGTCATTGTTAAACAGAAAGATAATTTCTAAAACTGTGATGCTGAAAATGTTACAAGTCCAAAATAAAAATGGAGGCTGCTCGGGCCAGCCGAGTGGCGCGGTGGTTAAGCGCTGGCTTGGGAAGCCAGCGGCCCCGGTTCGGGTCCCACATGTGAGGGCCAGTGCCACTGCCCTCAAAAAAAAATGGAGGCTGCTCCTCACAAGACAGCAACTTAAAAGCTTTTAATAAATCATGAGAGAGCTGGCCGAGTGGCGCGGTGGTTAAGAGCTGCCTTGGAACGCCAGTGGTCCGGGTTCAGATCCCACATATGAGGGCCAGTGGCACTGCCCTTAAAAAAAAAATAAACCATGAGAAGCCTTGGCACATTGCTTACGAGGCCTTGAAATGTCTACCTAAATCCAGGAGGTGGGAACTACCGTTACTGAAAGCCTGCCCTCCTCCCCTCCGTACAACACCATGTGCTGCATTCCTTACATTATCTCATCTAATCCCCACAATTACCTTATGAGATGGGAAACTGGTGCCTGAAGACAGGGTGCAACACGCCCACAGTCACATAACAAGCAAGTGGTGACTTCAGGATTTGCACCCAAGCCTGGTGTCCTTCCTGGGCAATACTGCTCAGTCAAATCTATCCATCATCGTCTATCTGCTTTCTCCAGTTGCCCCTTAGTAAACCCTGCAATGTCTCCTAAAGGGAGGCTCTGAACCAGGTTAATTTTAAGTCGTATTATTGTGTCTCCACTTCAAAGCCCAGCTAAATCAATCGGTGACTATTCTTTGGAACATCTCATGTGCTTGGTGCCAGGGGAAGTATAAGAGATGTTTAAAATGCGCTTTGTGCTTCTGATAAGCAGTGGTGAAGTCTAGGTGAGGAGACAGAGGTAACCCCCTGAGATCATGAGATAATAATGGCTGAGGCTGTGTCGAAGAAATGGGGGAGTATGACTTTAGAGAGACTGCTTGCAGAAATCTGGGAGGGTTTGACAAGATGGCACTAAGGAAGTGCTCAGATAGGTGGGGCCCAGGGGCAGACGGCACGTTCCCTTGGATAGCAGGCTGAATAATCTATATTGGAAACAGTAAAGTGGGAGCCATTCTGGATTCTGGAATGAAGACATTACTTCATGCTTCGATATTTGGATGGATTGTGGTGCTATTCTAAGAGTGAGGCTGCAAGGGCCTGAACTAGAGCAATGGTGGCAAGCTACTCCCTATGCTATTCTGCCCGCATGGCTGAGAGCTGGTATGAAGACAGTATCTACAGCACTGGGAAGGAGGTCAAGGAGAATGGAAGAAGTAAAGATAACTGACGTTTCCAGCCTGAATACCAACTGGGATGGGAGCTGTTGGTTAGTTTTATAGAAACACATATTGGATATCTTCTATTTTGATACATTGCATTTGAGGTGGGAAGACAATGTCTCCATACAACTACGTGGAGGAATTCGCTTGTAGGCCATTAAAAAGAAACATTTCGGGCCGGCCGAGTGGCGCGGTGGTTAAGCGCTGGCCTGGGAAGCCAGCGGCCCTGGTTCGGTCCCACATATGAGGGCCAGTGACACTGCTCTCAAAAAAAAAAAAAACATTTCAAGATAATGGGAAGACACAAGAATATGCTCATGATAACAATGTTAAGTGAAACAAAACAGGATACAAATGATTCAGTGCTATGTAGTCTCAATTTTGTAAAGCTATACAATGCTTCTGTGTGTGAGACTGTGACTATGCACAGAAAATGCTAAAAGAAAATATACCAAAAGTGCTAGCAGTAATTATCTTTGGTGGTACCATTGGAATTATGGGTAATTTTTTACTTGTTCTTTATTCTTTTCCTGTATTTTAAAAAATTTCTACCATAAACGTGTATTCTTTTTACAGTAAGAAAAAAAACTGATACATGTTTGGGTATTTGTTTGTTTGTTTGCTTTTAAGAAAGAGACAATACTCTTTTATCAGACCTAATGTTGCAATTTTTCATTTGTAAGATCTGGTCACTGCAAATACATACAGCTGGAAAAATAAGTGATTGCAGTTAATATTTTACATGTCTTGGGTGCTCTTTCTTTTCTTAGGTACTTCTAGAAATTCTAGGGTACTTTCATTTGTCTTGCAAAGCAGGTCCTCCCTTAACTCACAATGTAAAGACTCTTCTCTCTGATAGAAGTGCAGAAAATTCACACAGCTCCCTAGGACCATCTCCCTTTCCAAAATTTCCATTCACTCCTGTCCCATTAATCTATGTGCCTATTTCTTCCCACAGTCTTGATTACTGTAGATATGTAATAAATCTTAAAATTAGGTAGAGTGGTTCATCTAACTCTCTTCTTTTTAAAAATTGTTTTAGCTATACTAGTTCCTTTGCTTTTTTACATAAGCTTTAGAATAATCTTTTCTATATTTATAAAAAATCTGGATATGATTTTGTTAGGAATTGTTAGGAATTAAAACCTGTATATCAATTTGGGGAGAATTAACATCTTTATTATGTTGAGTCTTCCAGTCCATGAACATAGTACATTTCTCCATTTATTTAGATCTTCTTTGGTTTCCTTCATCAGCATTTTCTAATTGTCAGCATGCAGATCCTGAAGAGGTTTTATACCTAAGTTTTTCTTTTTTGAGCCATTATATTTTTCATTTTGGTTTCCATGAGTTCATTGCTGGTATGTAGAAATACAGTTTTTGTATATTGCACTTATATCCTGTGACCTTGTTGAACTCACTTATTAGTTCTAGGGTTTTCTTGTAGATCCCTTAGGATTTTCTGTAATACTTAGATCACCATTCATCTGCAGATAGAGACAGTTTCATCTCTCTTCCTTTCCAATCTGTATGCTTTTTGTTTCCTTTTCTTGCCTTACCGTGCTAACCTAGTCATCCAGTATTGTGGTGAGAGCAGATATCCTTGCCTTGTTCCAGGACTTAGAGGGAAAACAGTCAGTCTTTCACCATTAACTATGATGTTAGCTGAGGTTTTTGTAAATTTTCCTTATTGAATTGAGGCAGTGTCCTTCTATATTCCTGGTTTTCTCAGCATTTTTGTCATGAATGGGTACTGGATTTTGTTAAATGCTGTTTGTACATGAGTTATACTAATACTAACATATAATTTTCTCCTTTCGCTTTTTAATATGGTAGGTTACATTGATTAATTGATTTTAAAATATTGAACCAGCATTGTATACCTGGAATTAACCCCACTTGGTCATGGTGTATTATAGGTATATTAGAATTCTCTTTGTTAATTTTATTTGCTAGTATTTCGTTGAGGGTTTTACATCTGTATTTATGAGGGATATTAGTCTGCAGTTTTCTTGTGTGTACTGTCATTATCTGCTTTCAGTATTGGGCAATAGTCGCCTTATTGAAATGAGTGCAGATGTGTTCCCTTCTCATCTATTTTCTGCAAGAGATAGTATAGAATTGATGTTAATTCTCCTTTTTAGTAGAATTCTCCAGTGAACTGGAGATTTCTTTTTCAGGATGTTTTTCATTTCTACTTTGATACCATTGTGATCAGAAAATATGCTCTGTATAATTTCATTTCTTTTCTTCTATTTGTTGAGGTTTGTTTTATGGCCCAGTGTATGGTCTCTCTTGCTATATGTTCTGTGAGTGCTTGAAAAGAATTTGTATTCTACTGTGGTTTGGTGGGGTGTTCTATCAGTGTTGGTTAGATCCTGGTGATGATAGCACTGTCGAGTTCTTCTATAATGTTGCTCATTTTCTGCCTACTTGTTCTATCATCAATTGCTGAGAGAGGGATGCTGACGTTTCCAACTCTAATTGTAGCTCTGTTTGTCCTTATAGCTCTATCAGTTTGTGTTTCATGTATTCTAAAGCTCTGTTGTTTGCTGCATCTTCTTGGTAGATTGACCCTGTTACCATTAAGTAGTGGCCAGTAAAGGCCCCCGTGAGGAGGTAACATTTGGAAATAGAGCTTAACGAAGGGAAAGAGGTTTGCAAAAATTGGGGTGAATAACATTATAGATGAAGGAAAAAGAGTAGGATCAAAGACCTGAGGCAGGAATGAATTTGTTATATTTACTGTACATGTTTTAATGTGTTTTAGAACTATAACTGTCTCATCAAACTCTTTGATTTCACAGATAGTATTATAGAATGAGGTTAAGTTTTAAAAAAAAGTCTTCATAAGAGATATAAGTGGGATATGGATATGGTGAAATGTTTGACAGTATTGAAGTTTGGGAAGTAAAGCCGTGTCTGAGGTAGATAATGTCATTATCCCCATTTAACAGATGAGAGAGTTGAGGCTTATGGAGGTTGAGTCACTTGTGCCAAGTCACACAACAAGTAAGCAAGGGAATTGGGATTCCGCGTGAGAGACTGATGATCATACCCGAAGTTTAGAGGAGGAGGAAACATGGAAATTTCTTCTATGTGGTGGAGCTGCTGGTTGTTGCATATAACAAACCAAGAACTTTTTTTTTTTATAGAGGGCAGTGTCACTGGCCCTCATATGTGGGATCTGAACTGGGGCCGCTGGCTTCCCAAGCCAGCTCTTAACCAACGCGCCACTCGGCCGGCCCAAACCAAGAACTTTTGAAGAACAGTTGGAGGACTAATATGTTTAATTAGGCACTTTTTTTCTGTTTGCTAAAGCAATTATATCACTTACTCCTCTCCAGCCTTTAGCTCTAAAATAACCAAGGGGGCAAAAGGGATGTTAGAACTTATTAGTGAAAATAGGGTAAACCACTCTGGGTTCTGGAGTGCCTAACTGTTGACAATTCTGTCTACCCCAAGGCCCTTTAACCAACTGAGATTCAGGTGCTGGCTTTTGCACAACCGCCAAATGCACCAGTGCTGAGGGGCGCTTCATCCCAGAGCAGGCAGGCCCAGCCTCCGTGGCCTTGCTGTCAAGGGGCAGCCTTTGCAGGCTTCTCACCACAGAGTTCCAGAGAAAGCTCTGCGGACATCCATTCCGTGGACAGGGGCATCCCCAAGCCACACTCAGGCCACCAAAGAGCTCTCAAGTGTTTTGAGAAAGGGGAGCATCTTTATTGGCTCCTGGTTTCCCACATCCTCCTGTGCCTTTGCAGCTTCAAGCATATTTGGAGGGAGATTTCATGAAGATTTCTAAATTGAGTCAGAATTTCAAGTCTATTGTGACATGCAAATTAGTCCTGCTTGCCCGTTGGCAGCAGTGCAGCTGAAGTGCCTAGAGACGGGCCATAAAATGAAAACATCAAAGTGATTAAATGTGCCCGAAGAGCATAATTGAGTGCATGAATAAGAGAAAATAAAACAAATTGATTTTCTCCAGTGCCAGAAAAACAGAATAATTGAGAACAAAATAATAGACTTTGAAGTAATCAAAGTGAGGAATGCACCATAGTGACACAGAAACAGCCAGTTGTGGGAGAGATTTATTGTGTTTCTGTTATCATTTTTACAACTTTAATTTCATTAGCTAATAAATACAAATCAATTGAAAAATCAGTCAACCAGAGAGGAGGCAGTCTCAAGCCAAGATTTTTATTCACATCTCTAAAACAGGCTGAGGCGGTGATCCTTAATCTATTTTCATAGGCACACATATCCCCCGTGAGCTGGAAAACAAGTCTGGGAGGCCTCTCTCCTTTGGAGGTGATGATGTTCTCTTCTGCCAGTCACTTTCCACATATAGGTTTACAGATTCAGCTTTCAAAAGGGCCGCTTGTATAGCTCGCCAAGATTTCCAACAGACGGTTCCCTGAGTACAGCATCTTGGTTTACAAAGGTGACACTTTCATGGCACTGACCAGCCATTATGCTCTTACGGTCATTCTGAATTCAGGAGCACCTGCCACTCTCGCCATAGTGCTAAGCATCTGTGGCTCACTGCTTCCATTATTGTCCCCCACCTCCTCGCCCCCCCCCACACACACACACAAGTGACACTGAAATCTAATCTAAAACCAAGAGGGCCAGCAACAGTGTGCCACTGCTCTGGTTTCTCGGAAGGCTCAGGTCAGGGAGCGAGGCTGCGGCGCTTCTACGCTGGCTGTAGCAGTGGAGCGCTGGGGCATAGCTCTCCCCGGACCAGGGGCTGGAGATCACGGAGCAGACATGAGAACTATTTGTATGGCTCCTGCAGGAAGGAGTCCCTCCACCTCAGGATGTGCACTGGTGGCTGACACATAGGACTGGAATGGCAGCTTTCCTTTCACAGCCCTTGAGCCACTGGCAGCTGTTGGCACCTCCAGATGTTCATGACACACCCTACCTCGGGGCTCTGCTGTTAGCAGCCGTGCCTTTGGCTTCAGTAAAGGTCTTTGGGACCATTGGGACTGTAAAGCAGGGTGTGCAGAAGGAGTTGGCAGTGTGGAGACTGGCACTGCTTGCTGGCTCAATCAGGATGGCATGGTTAATCAGGATGGCAGGCCAGGCGATTTGTCCTGGAGAGTTTATCTTCCAGGAAGCACCTAGAAGCTGAAAGGCGACTGTCTGACCTTCCGGTGGCATCCAAGTCCTCATCATGTGGTGACTGCTGGCATTTAGCTCCTTTGTGCAAGAGTTTGTCTCCAGTTCAGGCCTAAAACCCCAGCTTCCATTTCCCACTGGTGTTTGGGTGGAGCACAATGGAGCAAATGGCTTTCACAACCCTGAAGCATTATACAGATGGAAGGCTGTATTATTCTTTCTGCTGCTGCTATTCCCATTATCCTGGATTTCCCAGCCCAGAAGTTTTGTCTGCAAAAGACAAGTGGAGAAAGCACATGGAGCAACGAACCTGGAGCTGGGACTCCCAAATGCCTGAGAGGCATGGCCCAGCCCTGCAGATGAACGACGTGGAGGCTGAGCCCCACAGGCTGGCTGGCTGGCCGGCAAGCAGCCCACTGCTGTGATGTCACCTCAGTTACTTGTGCCTGTCCTTCCACATGGAGCCAGCAGATTTAGGCACAGGAGGGGAGAAAAAGTGAATCATAGGCTATTTTAGAAATTGCCTTGATTCCATTTGAGACTACAGTCGTCCCTTGCAAGCTAAGACCAGAGTACCCTGTCCATCGGGGCAACATCCTGTAAGTGCTGATATCCAGAAATGCCACAAGCTGCTGGGATTAATCCAGAGACTCAGGTTCTAATTCAGGTCAGAGGCAGACAAGTGATATTTGATGGTTATAGTTAATTGTCGTTGAAAGGCTTTCCGATAACAGGAGGGATGTACATTCGAGGCTAAGCAATGCAGTTGATAATTAAAAGCTCAAATGAAATGGGCTGTCTATCTCAGCACATGCCCAAGGCTTCCCAGAAATCCTGTGGTCCGCCATTGTTCTCAAGGAGAGAGTGAGACCCTCATCTTAAGAACTCATTCAGAGGCTCCCGTGGCCTCTAGGACGAGACCAAGGCCTTCTGGGCCCTCGATGACCTGGCCTCTGGACATCTCTCCAGCCCCAGTGCCCCCCTCTCTGACCGGCATCCTGTGCCTTTACACATCCTATTCTGTTCCTGCCGCCTTTGCTCTTCAACATGCCAACTCCTGTGGGAAGCCATCCACACCCTCTCTTTGTATGCCCTTGGCACTCTGTACACGCTGGTATTTTATTGCCTCGCTGCTACGGACTATGATGTGCTTGTCTTCTCACTAGACTGAGATCTCCTTGCAGGCAAGAACTGTGTTTTTTGGGCACGGGCTGGGTGCTGGGGGCCCAAAGTGTGCCTCATGAACCTCTGTAGAGAGACAATTGGAAGTGACATGGAGACATTTTTTACTTTAATAGTCATATTTATCTGAATGTATGTTTTAAAATGTAGTTAAAGGCCGGCCGAGTGGCACGGTGGTTAAGCGCTGGCTTGGGAAACCAGCGGCCCCGGTTCGGTCCCACATATGAGGGCCACTGACGCTGCCCTCAAAAAAATAAAATAAAATAGAATAAAATAAAATGTAGTTAAGCACAAGTCTGATTCTTGTTAATTATGATGATGATGATTCTTATTATTGCTTAGAATAGATGAGGTCAAAATAGGTATTAAAATTTATTATTACTATTATTATTATTATTATTACTTTTATTTTTATTTTTATTTTTAGAGGACAGTGTCACTGGCTCTCATATGTGGGACCCGAACTGGGGCCGCTGGCATCCCAAGCCAGCGCTTAACCGCTGCACCACTCGGCCGGTCCTAGGTATTAAAATTTTTAAAGTCAGTTGATAAGACATAAAGAAAAATATTGTTACCATTAATACAGATGTTAAGTAGATATGACAGCATTTCTGAAAGGGGTACTCATATGATGGAAGCTTTGGAAACACTTTCCAACAGTCCCAAAGTTGTTTCTCTGTGGTGCCACTCAGCCTCCTAGGGTCCTGGGGTCACCCCAGCACTCCTGCAAACTGCTACATTGCTGAGTGTTTTCAGAACCTGTTTGCCACTTAGCCCGGTGGCATGGGTGCTCCTTTTGTAAGCATGTGTTGGCGCCCCTCGGCCACACTTATAAGGGTGTTAAGAGCAATGAGCAAACCTTCAGCTGCTGTGGACTGAATGGGAAAGTGCTTTATCAGCTGCCCCGTAGCTCTACAGATGTTCATTCCTTCCATGAATATTTATCAAGCCTCTATTACGTGCCAAAAATAGAGCGATGAACAAGACAGACAAGGTCCCTGCCCTCATAGAGCTTGTGATGGGCGACAGACAACAGGCAAAGTAAACACACAAGATGTCGTCAGTGTGCTAAGTGCATTGAAGAAAATAAAATAGGCTGATGTGACAGAACATGAGTGACTGCGGTGGCCACTTACACTGGATGCTCATAAGGCTTCTCACTTGGGAACTGTTCTCTATTTGCACTTCCAATATGGTCACCACTAGCCACATGTGGCCATTGAAATTTAATTAAAATGAAATACAATTTAAAATTCTGTTCCTCACTCACACCAGCCACATTTCAAGTGCTCAATAGCCGCATGTGACTCATGGCTAACATACTGGGTAGCATTTCCATCATCAAAGAATGTTCTATTGCACAATACTGCTCTACATTAAAAAAAATAAAGATTACAGGAATAAAAAGACAAGTCGCAGACTGAGAGAAATATTTGCAAAACACACATTTAATAACGGAGTGGTATCCAAAATATACAACTTAAAAGTCAACAGCAAGAAAACAAACATTGAAAAATGGGCCACAGACGTAAACAGACAGCTCACCAAAGGAGATACACAGATGGCACGGAACTGTATTAAAATATGTGCAAATTAAAACAATGAGATCCCACTACACACCTAATAGATGGCAAATTCCAAAACACTGACCCCACCAATGCTGGTGCAGATGTGGAGCCACAGGAACTCTCACTCACTGCTGGTGGGGATGCAAAATGGTGCAGCCACTTTGGAAGACAGTTTGGCAGTTTCTTACAAAGCTAAATATTGTTTTAACATACAATCCAGCAATTGTGCTCCTTGCTATTTACTCAAAGAAGTGGAAAACTCATGTCCACACAAAAACCTGAACATCTGTTTATAGCAGCTTTATTCATAATTGCCAAAACTCAGAGGCATCCAAGATGTCCTTCATTAGGTAAACGGATAAACAAACTGGTCCATCCAGACAATGGAATATTTTTCAGACCTAAAAAGAAATGAGCTATCAAGCTAGAAAAGGATGTGGAGGAAACTTAAATGAGTATTGCTAAGAGAAGGAAGCCAGTCTGAAAAGGCTACTTGCTGTATGAGTGCAACCACTTGACATTCTGGAAAAGGCAAAACTGTGGAGACAGTAAAAAGATCAGTGGCTGCCAGGGCTTTGGGGGAAGGAAGGAAGGATGAAGATGGAGCGCAGGATGTTTAAGGTGGTGAAACTACTCTGTGTGATACTCTAATAGTGAATACATAACATCACACACTTCTCCAAACTCATAAAATCGTACAACACTGAGAGCGAGCCTCATGTAAACTGTGGCTTTACTTAATAATGAACTATCAATATTCATTCATCAGCTGTAACAAATGTGCTGCCTTAATACAGGATGCCAGCAACAGGGAAAACGCCTGCCGGGGAGGAAGTGGGCAGGGGGACACACGTGCTCCTGCACATTCTGCTTTGTGGCTCTGTAAAGCTAAAACCGCTCTAAAACCAGTCTATTCATTAAACAGGGCTAAAGAGAGTGCTCACTAGCACCTAGTACCTGGCAAACAATAAACTCTCCATAAATGTTTATTGAATAAGCGGATGAACAAATCAGTCAGTGACTTGATGAATTAGTAGAAGCCAGGCCTCCTTCTGACACCCCTGAGGTAGGGCGACGATCTGATGCATTGTGCGAAGCAGGGTATTTGAGAGGGAAGCAGGTGTCATGGATGTAAGTCACAACTGCCCTAGAGATAACCCAGAGGTCACCAACTGGGAGCCCATGAGCCACATCTTGCCTCCAAAATTGTTTTCTTTGGCCTCACATGCTGATGTCCCATGCAACATTCTTTAAAAATTTAAATCAGCTGTCCACACTTAACACTGTGGAAACTCTGCATAAAAATGGGAACTTCTGACTTCTCTGGGAAAGAGGAAAGATGTGGGCCCACATTCCTGCACAGTAATGAAGGGCTAATGCTGAGGAACAGCTGCCCACTTCCTGTTGGCCACAGACCCCACCACTCCCTTTTGTATCTCTTACTACAGGCCACGTGTGAGTTTCCGTTTATCATCTCGCTTATATTTTGGTTTCGTTTTCTTTTGTAATAGAGTTAAGAAAAAGGCAAACGATTTGTTATCCTCATGTCATGAGTCAAAGAAGAAAAAAGAAAAAAGGATCAAAAGGGCTCCAAATATCTTGCCCCCAGTCTGCTTTACTCACAGACAGAGCATTCCTGGCATCTTATGGGCATTTGACTTTGCCCCTTCTGGTCTACACTCCATGTCTCCCCAGGCCCCAGACCATACCGGCCTTTAGAATTTTCTCAGGCTGCCACCCACTGCTGGAAAAGCTACATGTGAGGGGGAAAACAATGGGCATTATTTAAGCTTACATTTTTATTGTTACCCAAATTCAATATTGCTCGTCGTCAACTTTTGGTGGAAATTATTTCTGTTGTTTTTCTTAATTGCCTCCAAATGTAACAGGAGAGTGAGACAGAGCAGGAGAGAACTCAGCACCCAGCTTTCCTTTCTGTAAATGTGTATTGGAGCACTTGCATGCGGGAGTTTGTTCCTCCGTGCATCTGCTCATTCATCAAGCTCTGTCTGTACTCACAAAGTTAAGACCTGGTGGGTTTCCTCAGCAGAGGCAACAACACAAGCAGAGGCCCACGGGAGCCAGCAAAGATGTCGAGGGGCCTTGAAGTAGGAGGTGAAGAATCAATGATTACCCACAGATTGTGAGCTTAGAGGTTTTAAAGCACCAAAACCATGTTCCAAAACATTAACTTTTGCCTTGCAAGAGTTAAGAGAATGAAAAGACGAGTTACATACTTACATAAAATATTTCCAAATCATGTATCAAACAACAGATTTGTATCTAAAATATATAAAGGATTCTCCAAACTCAACAGTGAAAAAAAAAAAAAGCCCAATTAGCCAAAGACGTGAAGAGGACATACAGACATACAGACAGCAAATAAGATGTTCAACCTCATGTGCCATTAGAAGAATGCCAATTGAGACCACAGTGAGCGATCCCTACACTCCTATGAGAATGGGCAAAATAAAAACTAGTGATGCCACCAAATGCCACTTTGGAAAGCCATTCGGCAGTTTCCTATAGCACTAAACAAGCAGCTACCATGTGACCCAGCGACTGCACTCCTGGGCGTTTATCCCAGAGAATGAAAAACATGTTCACACAAAAACATGTTGCACATGGACGTTCATTGCAGCTTTATGTGTAATAGCCCAAAACTAGAAGCAACCCAGAGGTCCTTCAACAGCTGAATAGTTAGAGAAACTGCTACATCCACACACAGAACAACCAAAAGGAACACATGTCATGCACACCACAACTTGGATGGATCTTAAGGGCAGTATGCAGAGTGAAAAGGCCAATCTCAAGAGGTTGTACACTGTATGATTCCATTTATGCAACTTTCTCAAAATGACAAATTTATAGAGCTGGCTGTCAGGGTTTGCGAGTGGGGAGGAGACCTTTGTGGTGATGGAATGGTTCTGAATCTCCTTGTGGCAGGGGTTACATGAATGTACACATGCAATAAAATGGCATGAAATTATACACTTAAACACACAAATTAATACATGTAGAACTCATGAAATCTGAATAAAGTCTGTGAAAAGTACCAATGTCAATTTCCTAGTTTTAATATTAAATAATAAATAAGTAAGATTTTGCCACTTGGAGAAACTTGATGAAGAGTACCTCTCAGTACTTTTTATTTTTTGCAACTTCCTGTAAGTCTATAATAATGAAAAAATTTAAAAAGTGACGAACCCAAATAAAAAGGAATGAATTATGGACACACCAAAAATTTGCACGAAACTCAAAGGCATTATGCTGAGTGAAAGAAGCCAGTCTTAAAAGGTTATATACTGGGGCAGGCCGAGTGGCGCCAGTTCGGGTCTCAAATATGAGGGCCAGTGACACTGCCCTCAAAAAAAAAAAAAAAGGTTATATACTGTTTGATTCCACTTACGACATTCTCAAAAAGACAGCACTTAGAGGGATGGGGAATAGGTCAGTGGTTGCCAGGTGGGAAGTTGGAGGGGAGAATCTGGCTGCGAAGGATAGCACAAGGAATTGTGGAAGTTAATGGACCTGCTCTGTGTCATGTTAAAATCATACTACTGCACATACAAAAAAGTCAATTGTACCATAGTCTGTTATTTCAAAATTTAAAATAAAACTAGATAGGTGAGTGCTGATTTGTTTTTTCTTTTCTTCCTTCCACCGTTTCATTCATCCACTTATACAGTCATTTCTTTTTTTTTTTTTTTTGAGAGTAGGGTCACTGGCCCTCACATGTGGGACCCGAACCGGGGCCGCTGGCTTCCAAAGCCAGCGCTTAACCACCGCGCCACTCGGCCAGCCCTATACAGTCATTTCTTGAGCATATACTTTGTGCAAGGCACTGTACTAGAGTTTGGAGATCAACCCAAAGTAAGACAGCCAGGGCCCTAGCCCTCATGGGGCGTGCTTCCTGTTTCACGTCAGGCGGGGTTGGAGCCCCATGTTTCTTCTTTGGGAGGTGGGGCAAGGAGAACACTGCAGAGGGACTGAGCAAACTTTTTACTCCTAGAGCCCAGTCCTGTAGGATTTCAAGTGGTCACTTGTCCCTCAAAGACTTAGGCCTGATGGCAGAGGAAAGCCCCCAATTCATGTTACACAGGTATTCGCAAGAGAAAATACTAGGAAGGTTGTGCACTGCTAAAGGGCGAGAAAGGTTAATTCGGTGTGGGGCAAGATTTGATGCAGTTAGTGAAGCGTGAACCCTGAAAAATGTGGCTTCAATGTGTGTGTGTGTGTGTGTGTGCGTGCGTGCGTGCGTGTGTGTGTGTGTGTGTCTTAAAACAACCTTTCATTTAGCTCATGGCCCGTGGATGGGCAGTTGGGCTGGGCTCAGCTGGGTGGTTCTCCTGCTGGTTTGGGCTGGGTTCACCCAGCACGGCAGGTAGCTGGCTGTCAAAAGCCTCACCCCCGTGGCTGATGGGCGACTTGTGGTTGCAGGGGTAACTGGGCCATATGTCTATTAGCATCCAGCAGGCTAGCCTGGGCTTGCTGATTCATATGTTGGGCCTCTGGGTTCCCAAGAACAGCCAGAGAACAAGTCCCAACATGTAAGTGCTTTTGTTTTTAACAGCTTTATTGAGGTGAAATTCATATATGTCACCTGAATTTGAATTTTGTTTTCTGTCCTATTTGCAGGAAATCTGAAGCATGTGGTCTAGTTGACAAAACGAGATCAGGTTTCCAGAGGCGAAGAGCAGTGCCTGTAATGAAGACAGTGTGTGGAATTTGTGACTGCAGGGGAAATTTGGAAGAAATTACTTCCTGAAAATTTCCAAGGGGCACCAAGTGGCAGCTGGTCTCCTGGGGTGAGGCAGACAGGCACCCTAAAGACTTCAGCTGGGCCTAGGGGAAGAGGGACAGTTCCAACATTTAAAGTGTTTATTTTTTAAAAAACACACAAATGCCATTTTTAATCGTTGAAAATTATTTTTAAGCAAGTTGGGGAGGGGGTATTTTTATTTTCTTAAAGGAGACAGATCAGAAACGGGGGGGAAATCAAGGAGCTTTAGTCACCAGTTTGTGGGGCAGGAAGAGCTGGCAAGCAGGGTTTGGGCCTCAGGACCATCGAGTTGGAGCCTCGGCAAGATGGGAGCGGTCAGTGGACTGGGAGGTGCAAAGAAGTTCACTTGTGTTGTTTTTATGATTGTGGATCTATTTTATTTTTAATAAAATCTGTGAAAACCCACCTCTTTGTCCCTTTGTCCTCATGGTCAAGTCGTACTGTCAGCACACATTTCATTTCTCTGGAGTGTCAATAACCCTGCTGCCTCCGTTCTCTGCTCTGGCCCGGCCTGGGAAGCTGACCCCGAGTGCTGGACCCCACTGAGGACCAAGCTCCGTGGAGAGGGTCTTGCTGTCCCTTCCTGGGGAGTGACTTTGTGATGGGACGGGCAGGTGGCATGTCAGATGAAAGAGGAGCATTCTGATGAAGAGTCTACTTCTCCATCAGGTGTAGACAGTCAGCTGCTAATGGAAATGGGATACACTTGTGACGTGCTGGTGTTATTGTAACCGCTAGGAGAAGGCAAGATGGCAAGGACCAAGCCAGGGCAGCACCCCATAGAGCTCCAAAGCCGGGCCTTGTAGGGTGAGTTGCTTCTCCAGACCTGCGGGGTGGAGGATGGGGGGAGGGCGGGCAGAAGGGGGCATTCTGTCAAAGGCAGTGGAAAAAGCCTTGAACGCGTCCAGGGATGGGAATAGCCAAGCTTTTATTAAACAGCGTCAGGGCGCCTGGTCTGCTAGGAATACCAGTCACTTCAAATGCCCACTATTCTAATTATATACTCTCAGCTTAAGGGCAGTTTGACTTATACCAAAAAGAAGCGGCATTAAAAAATAGAAGAGGAGGGCCAGCCGAGTGGCGCGTTGCTTGAGAGCTGGCTTGGGACGCCAGCGGCCCGGGTTCGGATCCCACATCTGAGGGCCAGTGACACTGCCCTCAAAAAAAGTAATAATAATAAAAAAATAAAACTAAAAAAAAAATAAAACAAGAGGTAGGTGCTGAGTGGGGCAGTTGGGGGTGCAGGGGAGGCAAGGAAGGCAAAAGGGAACTCTGAATTCCCAGCCTGCATGAGACCTCCCACCAAGGTTTGTGGTCTCAGAGTCTCCCCTAATTCCAGTACTTTTTAGGGGATGCACCCCAAAAGTCATCAGCCAAATTCCTGTGAAGCCCTTGGTCTCCAAGGGCAACCACGTGGCAAAGTGTTGAATGACTATGCCCCATTTTCCTTTCAAGGGGAATGGACCTGAGCAAGAAGTGGCCCTGTCCCATTGGGCAGCCAGTGCCACTTTCTTACCTCCTCTGGACCCAGCAGTTGAGAGCAAGGCCTCCCAGAGGCCGGACCTGTCGCAGAGAGAGGACACTATCTCATCAGCATTCGGGATTCCTTTCCATTTGATTCTTGTTGAAAACATTAGGCTAAAACATCCCATGGACAGAACTAGGAATAATTATACATTTCAAAATTAAAGTTTAAATACTCAAAAGTGGGCCTGATAGTCATAAAACAAGGAAGACAGACTGAGTGCCTCTGCTTGAGTGTGAAGTCACTGAACTGCAGATGGGTACATGAAGCCCTGCGTGTGTCAGTTATACCTCAGCGAAGCTGGGGAAAGGATTGCTCTGTTCAGACTCATCATAAGCACCCAAGAGGAAAAAAAGGACTGAAAGGAAAGCCACCCAAATACTAACTGACGTGGGCTTCTGTGGAGGATGACCATCTAAGCATGGTTTCATGTTTGGTCTTCATACAGTTTGATGTTTTCCAGTTTTTCTCTAGTAAGCATAGTCTAGTTTTATAAGAGAAAAGTAAATAAATAAACTCTGAAAACCTGTATCTGTGGGGAAAGTTACAGATCAAAGTGAATTTGAGGCCCGCAGTGAGGAAGGCTTGGTGCTCAGTCAGGCCCCAGGGCTGTTGTTGATGCCCAGGAGGTTGATTTCCGACTCATTAGGCCGGGGAGGGTCTTTCAGATAAGGTGGTTGGAGGGCGGGCCAACTGTGCACGCAGTGTGAGCCTGCCTTCGCTTCTGGAAAGGGCCCCCTTTGTGCCAGCAAGGATCAGCCACAATCACCGTAAGAATAATGCAAAGCAAGCATCAGAATATGCCCCGCTTTTACACATCGCTTTCATTTATAGGAGGTGACATCCGCCCCGCTGGGTGGGTATTATCATCCTGACTTCGTACATTAGCAAACCGCACTACAAACTGTGAAATAACTTGCCAACTTGTAAGTGGCAGAGCCAGGAAGCAAACCTCACTTTTTTCACTGGCCCACACCTAGTGCCACTAAAATATTTTTAAACTGTGACTTTGGAGTAAACAACTTTCTTACTACTTCCAAAGTCCAAGCTGGACCAAGCCACACGCTGCTCCCAAGACCTCTCCACACGACAACAACATTAATTAGTTGTGTGCTTTTCAGCAAGTTATTCAACCTTTCTGGGTCTGTTCCCTTACCCGTAAAGTGGGGCGAATAATTCTCGTACTTCATGGGCTATTGTGAGTGCCTGATGAATTAGCACAGATGGAAGGGCTTTGAAAAGAGTCTAAAGCATTGTGTGCAGAAGGGCCTGCCATGAAAATGGGCCTGAAAAGCCCGACCTCTGAGGAAAGCCCCGTTTTCCCAGGAGCCCCCCTGGTCTCCAGTATCCCAAGGCCACACAGGGGCCAGGGAGACCGACAGAGACAAGGTTAGGCTGTGTCTGCAGCTCAAGGGTTAAGAAAATACCCATTTCAAAAAGAATATACGTATATATTGGATATGCCTCTATTTGCTTAAAACATCTTTGGAAAGATACACAAGAAAGCGGGGCACCTTGGTTGCCTGCAGGGAAAGCAGGTGACAGGTGGCAGGGGAGCAAGGGAGACTCGCCATGTTCCTTTTTGTACCTTTTGATTTTTGAGCCATGTGAATGTATTACCTGGTCCAAAAAAAGTAAATAAATAATTTTTTTTAAGCCAACGGAAAAATCCCAAGCCAGTTTCCCTTTGGGGGAGTGGATCTGCCTGTGAGCTGTCACAGAGAGAGCAGTATATTTCCAATTCTATATTTAAAAGACTCTTTCTAAGGCAGAAAGACTTCTTTATAAGAAAATCAAATATTGTCATTCAACAAAAAAGGGAGAAGGGGGAGGAAGAGGAGGGCAGGGAGGAGGAAGAGAAAGAAGGAAAGCAAACAGCTCTCTAGGCCACGCAGGTTTTGACATCTCTAAGCCCCTACACAGAAAGTTCCAGCAGTGCCTCCTCCCCTGTATTTGCTGAGAACCAGTCCCCAAACCTCTGCTCGGTGCTGGGCCCCAAGCCGACCAGCAGTGCCTTGGCCCGCATGCAACATACGCATGCACTTCAGCCTCAGACCACCTGGGTTTACATCCCCTCAGTGTCACTCACAGCTATGGGACATCGGCCAAGTAAGTCATTCAGATGGTCCTGCCCTAGACTGCCTCCCTCTCACTAGGTTCTCAGCCACAACATCACAGCCTCAGTAAAGCACAGTGCCAACCCATCTGAAGTAGCCACCCAGCGCTCTCTATTCCAAAATATCATGTATCATTATCGTATTCAGTTTGATTTAGTCCTCCCTGCACCCCCAACTCCCCAACCGCCCCCCCACACACACACATACTCTAGGAGAGTGGGGACTTTGGCAGTGATATCATTGCACCCCTAGTCCCTGGCATGGTACCTGGAACCTGTAATTCTAAATACATAAAAGCATGGAGGGCCAAGCCATATAGACTGGGGCAATCATGACACAGATGCTCAGCTTGAGCCGGCTGGCAGGGGCAGGCATGCCAGTCAAAGGCCAGAACATTGCGGGCAGTGGCAAGCAGTGTAGTGATGCTGAAACACAGAATGTTAGATAATATTCAAGCAAACCAACTGCAACAAATATATTAAGACAACAATAGAAATTTGGGCATGGGCTAGGTGATGTTAAGAAACTATTGATGGACCGGCCGAGTGGCGCGGTGGTTAAGCACTGGCTTGGGAAGCCAGCGGCCCCGGTTCGGGTCCCACATGTGAGGGCCAGTGACACTGCCCTCAAAAAAAAAAAACTATTGATAATTTTATTAAGTGTGATAACAGCATGGTAGTTATATGTTTATTTAAGTCCTCATCTGTTAGAGATACAAAGGGAAGTACGTATTTGTAGGTGAAATAATATACCTGAAGGTTTAAGTACTCCACACAGGGAAATGTGTATGTATATGGTAGCAGGCAGTGGGTGGAGATAGATGAAACAAAATTTGAAAATTCTTTGTCATTATTGAAGTTGTTTTGATGGACACATGGAAGTTGAATATACTATCCTCTCTGCTTTTGTGTGTTTTTAAATTCCACAATAGGGGTGACTGGTTAGCTCAGTTGGTTATAGTGTGGTGCTGATAACACCAAGGTTGCCGGTTCCATCCCCGCATGGGCCACTGTGAGCTGTGCCCTCCCTAAAAGTGTCAACTATGCCATTGCAGCATGAAAGCAATGTGTACCCAATGATCATGGCTGGTCCCCAATAAAGTTGTTTTTTTTTAATTCCCACAATAAAATGTTAAGGTATATGTCACAGAGTGACCGGAAGTAAAATCACGAAGGGCCTCCCGAGTCAGCCAAGTAGTTCATTTGGTTAAGAGCTCGCTCAAGAGTGCGAGCTGAGCTCTCAGCAACCGCAGTTCGATGCCCAGCCCTAGCTGAGCTGCAGCTAAGCTGCCAACAGGTGGCAGGAGGGCTCAGCTAATAAATAAACATAAAAATAAATAAATAAAAGAGAGTCTCAGTCAGACAAACACTGAAGAAGCTTTTTGGGCCGGCCGAGTGGCTCAGTTGGTTAAGAGCTCGTTCAAGAACGCGAGCAGAGCTCTGAGCAACAGCAGTTCGATGCCCAGCCGGAGCTGAGCAGCCAACAGGTGGCAGGATGGCTCAGCTACAAAACAAAACAAAACAAAACAAAACAAAACAAAACAAAACAAAACAAACTTAACATTCAAGAAAAGAAAAAAGAAAGAGTGCGAGTTGAGCTCTGAGCAACAACAGTTTGATGCCCAGCCCAAGCTGAGTTGCTGCTGAGCTGCCAACAGGTGGCAGGATGGCTCAGCTAAAAAAACAAACAAGCAAATAAACAAAAAATGAAGGGCCTCCTATGCCAGGTGGAGGAGGTTAGACTTGATCCTGCAGGTAAAGGAGCATCAAAGCGTTTTCAACCAAAGAGCTTTCTGACCAGATTTGCACCCACTGCTGGGACAACACAAATGAGACCGCTGAGGCCCAGCTCCAAAGTGAGCCTCTGTTAACCACAGTCCCAACGCCTTCCTCCCTTGGCCCACAGTGCCTTTCTTTCTACCACTTACTTGGAGAGGGAGAGAGAGAGAGAGAGACAGAGAGAGAGAGATGGAGAGAGAGAGAGACAGACAGAGAGAGATGGAGAGAGAGAGAGAGACAGAGAGAGAGAGAGAGATTGAAAGAGATGAATGGAAATACTTTTTTATATACACTTGAGGTAAAAACATTCAAACAATACAGATAATGGTTCCTTCATGACCTCACACCTCAGCAATCATCACTATTAGTGGTTTGTTGTTTATCTTTCCAGATTTTTTTTCATGTATTCCATAAATATTTATTAAGCACCTACTAAGCACCATGCAAGCACTATTACATCTGTGGGCAAAACAGACAACAATCACAATGGCCATGGAGCTGACATATGACCTTGACTTTTACATCAATGTGATTATACCATTTGATAACCTGGTTTATCTTGCTTCATTATATGTCATGGACAGCTTCCCACAAAGAACTATTTTATTCATCTTTATTATGACCTATTTCAGACATACCAAAAAGTATGGCATACCTGACCCCTGAAACTGGTCACGTTATATGGATGCTCCAAAATTTGTTTAACTTGTCTTTACAAATGAAAACAGTACACAACAACAACAAATATAACAATCTGAAAAGGAAATTAGGAAAACAATTCTATATAGTAGCATCCAAAAGAATAAAATATTGGGCTGGCCGAGTTGCGCAGTGGTTAAGCGCTGGCTTGGGACCAGCGGCCCCGGTTCGGTCCCACATATGAGGGTCAGTGACACTGCCCTCAAAAAAAAAGAATAAAATACTTAGGAATAAACTTAACTAAGGAGGTGAAAGACTTGTACACTGAAAACTACAAAATGTTGCTGAAAGAAATTAAATAAGACACAAATAAGTGGAAAGACTTTTGTGTTCATGGATTGGAAAACATAATATTACTACAGTATCAGTACTACTCAGAGTGATCCACAAATTCAATGCAATCCCAATAACTTTTTCAGAAAAATTCATCCTGAAATTCATATGGAATCACAAGAGACCTCAACAGCCAAGACAATCTTGGAAAAGAAGAACAAAGTTGGAGGTTTCACACTTCTTGATTTCAAGGCTTACTACAAGGCTACAGTAATCAAAATAGCATGTTACTGTATAAGTATAGACATATAGTTCAATGAGTCCAGAAATAAACCCATACATCTGTGACCAAATGATTTTGGACACAAGTGCCAAGTCCTTTCAATGGGGAAAAACAGTCTCTTCAACAAAGGGTACTGAGAGCAACTGGACCCACATGGAGAAGAAAAAATTTACACCCCTTCCTCACACCATCTACAAAAATCAACTCAAAAGGGATCATAGACCTAAATGTAAGAGCTAAAACGATTAAACTCTTAGAGGAAAACATAGGGGTAAATCTTTTTCTTTTTTTTTTTTAAAGATTTTATTGGGGAATTGGGAGAGGGGAACAGTGTTGGGGAATCAGGGAAGGGGAACAGATAAGTTGCTGTCTTTTTGTTCTTCAGTCTAGTTGTGGAAGACGTCACTTTACTGGCCCATGTTGGTATCATCATTGCACTCTTCCCGGATGAGGCAGTCACTCACTGGCCATTGGACGGCTGCTCACAGTGGCTCTTGGCAGCTCACACTGGCTGCTGACCACTCACTGTAGCCTATGGCAGCCCACGGCAGCAGGGGCTGCAGCCTATGGGGTCACTGGCCACTCACAGCAGCCCAGCTTCAGGTGGAGCCATTGTTCACCATCTTAGCTGTAGAGGGCGCAGAGTCACTGTCCCTCATCTGTGGGATCTGAACCGGGGACCTGCTGCTCAGAGCTTGCGCTCCCAAGCCAGCTCTTAACCAATGTGCCACTCAGCCAGCCTGGGGTAAATCTTCTTGATTTTTGGTTTGGCAATGGATTCTTAGATATCACAACAAATGCCGAAACAACAAAAGGAAAAACAGATAAATCAGACCTCATCAAAATTTAAAACTTTTGTGCTGCAAAGGATATTATCAAGAAAGTGAGAAGACAATCCAAAGAATGGGTGGATATATTTGCAAAGCAATATCTAAGATGGATCTAGTATCCAGAATACATTAAAACTCAACAAGAGGGCCAGTCGAGTGGCGCGGTGGTTGGGAGCTGGTTTGGGATGCCAGCGGCCCCAGTTCGGATCCCACATATGAGAGCCAGTGACACTGCCCTCAAAAAAAACTCAACAAGAGACACACAGCTCAGTTTAAAAATTGGCAAAGAACTTGATTAAACATTTCTCCAAAGAAAATATACAAATGGACAGAAAGCATATGAAAAGATGCTCCCATCATTAGTTATTAGGGAAATTCAAATCAAAATCACAGTAAGTTGCCAGTTTATTCCTATTTGGATGGCTGTAATAAAAAAATAATAGTAACAAGAGTCTATGAGGATGTAGAGAAATTGGATCCCTCATACATTGTTGGTGGGAATGTAAAATGGTACAGGCACTGTGGAAAATAGTTTGAAAGTTCCTCAACAAGTTAAATATAGACCTGCTATATGTCCCACGAATTCCACTCCTAGGTATGTATCCCCAAAAGAATTGAAAACAGATGTTCAAATTATTGTACATGAATGTTCATAGCAGCACTATTCACAATGGCCAAAAGGTGGAAATAATTCAAATGTCCTCCAATGGATGAATGGATGAAGAAATTGTGGTATATGCATACAATGGAATATTAGTCAGCCAGGAAAAGGAATGAGGTTCTGATACCTGTTACAGTATTCGAAAACACGCTGAGTGAAGAAAGCCAGATACCAAAAGTCACATAGTGTATGGTTCCATTCATATGAAACGTCCAGAATGAACAAAACTGTAAAGACAGAATGCAGATTGGTGGTTGCCTGGGCAGAGCGGGAAGTGGGAATGACTCTTTATTCTTTTTTTTTTTGAGGGCAGTGTCACTGGCCCTCATATGTGGGACCCGAACCGGGGCCGCTGGCTTCCCAAGCCAGCACTTAACCACCGCGCCACTTGGCCGGCCCGGGAATGCCTCTTTAATGGGTACAGATGTTATTGTGAGATTGACAATGTTTTGAAACTAGGTAGAGGTAGCGGTTGCACAACCTTGTGGATGTACCAAATACTGCTGAATTACTGACTCTAAACTGACTAATCGGATGTTATGTGAATTTTGCCTCAAAAAAAATCATTGCAATGAAGACCTTCTTACTTACACCCTTACCATTTGTTGTATTATTTTCTTATGATAAATTTATTGAAGTGGAACATTAAAAAAAAAACCACACAGATCGATTTTGATTGCAGCAGTGTCGTCTCAATCACAGTCCCACTAACACTGGGTGACTGCAGCTGCTGCCAGTGCTGTTGGAGAAGGGGTCCTTCTCGGCATGAAGTCCAGGTCCTTGGCAACTCGAGCAAAGAATTGAATGAAATACCAGAGCAAAGCAGTAGAATAAGTAGTTTATTAGAAGAGAACACATTTAGAAGTAAAAGTAGACCTGAGTACTAGAGGATGGCTCAAGGGCCCATTATTAGAAGAAAAATTATTTCAAGGAGTTTGGAGCATATGGAGCGGGCCATGTACAAAGGTGAGGCACAAAAAGTTTAAAAAGGAAGGAAGGGGGTCAAAAGGTCACAAAGAGCAGCGGTCAAAAGGAACAGAAGAGCTCGCAGACTTCTCAGGGCTTGGAGATTGTATCGTTTTTCTCTAGAATGGGCTGTTCTTTCTGGGCGTGGGACCACTTGATTGGCACCCGTAATTGACAAGAGGTCCTGCGTAGGTGCGAGTGACTGGTCTGCTCTAGTTGGATATTTTGTGCCCATTTGTTTCCCACTGGGGTAGGTAATTACAATACAACGGGGAGTTTTGGGTGGGGAGGGGAAGTGCCTTAAGCGGTCACACTCTGTGGGACGTGGAGGAATGCAGAGACCCAATGGCTGCCTCTAAGTGCCTGCCTAGTTTCTCCTTGAGAGACGTGATCCCCATAAATCTCTATGGGGAGCTGAGGGACAGGAGGTCTCTTCTTCTGTATCTGCTTCCTGCTGGGCAGAGCTGTCCCTGACTATTGGGGTTCACGGAACTCTCACCCTAGCTGGTCTCAGATGAGAGGAAGGGGTCTCGAGCTCCGCCTGGAAGACCACGCTGTCTTCTTTGGTTGTGACTGGCAATCTTGTTGGGGTGTCCTCTGTATCCCCAAGGCCCCTGACTGAGGAAAAATCTATTTTAATTAATAAATCTGTTAGCTCTTATGAAACCTGTGGCCATTCAGCCCGTCACTCAGGTGGCATCAGTTTTCCGGGCCCAGAATGGGTTTGACATTTAGCTTACGGGCCTGGGGGATATTAGGAAGTCACAGGCGTTCAAGTAGTTATCTGAAGCAGGGGTGGGAGACTTGTACTGTTTAGGATTCAGAAACTGATTAGAAGAGTAGGAGCTCAAGAACTAAGAAACTGGGGAGGAGACTTAACCTTTCTATGGGAAGGAGACCGTGAAAGTTCCTCAGTGGGGGTGGGGGCCGCTGCTCAGTTGGCCAGTAATACCACGACTCACTGGAACTTCCTCTTTGGCCATCTAAGAGGTAAAAACAGCTCATTGTTTGAATTTTTGTCCCTGTGATGTTCTTAGTGATGTTGGACATGTTTTTATAGTAAGTTATTATTTAACTACGTCTTTTGCTCCTTACTTGAGAGCTTTCCCACCTCTTCACATCAGCACTCCTGAGTGACACAGAGTAGGACCTCAGGCAATGCTGTGATGAGCTGCAAGGGGCCCCGGCTAGCTGCACACATCCGGTGCAATCCTCACATACCTTCCCCCGATGTCACCTACGTGCCTTTTGAATCGTGCCGTTGGGAAGCACACTGTGAGGAGCATGGAGTTTGCGCTGACTGGAAATGGAGATCAAGGCAGAATAAGGGTGAGAGTGAGGTTGAACTGGGGAGTGGAGACCAGCAGAAGAAAAACCAGTGAAGTCACAGTTGTATACTGGGCGGGGACATCTACCTTTTGTCGAGGCCTACTCCAGCCCTCTATGGCTGGCTCCCATGCCAGGCCCTGCACTTTTCCTGCCTGACTGCGCTGCCGCCTTCAAAGGTGCCTGTCAGCTCCGTGGCGTGATCCTGGGTTTAGCAGCCTGGATGGCTGGGAGGAGGGAACAACCTCAGCCCTTGCCCTCCTGCTAACTCTGTCCATGACTTCCTGGGCGCTCGTCTACCACCCGCCCCCTGGTTTTCGCTCATCTTTTTCTCCTTGGAAGAGCAGTCTGCAGAACCCGTTTCATACTCCACTTGTGAGCCCGTTTGCCTTACGTCTGCCCATCTCACCTCTGATTCTCCTGCACCTATGCTCTGGCCATGGAGACATGGAAATAATAAATACAAAGTGGCCAGTGGTAACAGCAAATGCAGAGGGCCACAGGCAGGAGAGGCCTTGTCATATCCACAAACAGCAAGGCCGCTGTGCCTGACGCTGAGGGAGGAAAGCGGAGGGGCAGGTCATACAAGCCACACGGTCTGGACTTGGGACTTTTGCCGCAGCTGGGACGGAGAGCCACTGAGCCTTCTGAGCAGGGCACAGGCGAGCAGAGAGACCAGTGGCTTGGGCCAGAGTGGTGGCTATGGAAGTAGTGACAAGTGCTTTGGGTCCTGGGTGTATCTGAAAGAGAGAGCAGACAGAATTTGCTAGTCAGTTGGACATGGAGTGAGCGAAAAAGAAAGACAAAGGCCAGGTTTGGGGCCCAAGAAATTGGGTGAGGGAGGAGGGGCATGGGGCCAGTTGCCTTATTTGTGCCGAGTTCAGGAAAGAAGACTGGGTTCTTCTAGAAGCCTGGGGCTCAGCTAGATGGCTTGCTGGCAGCGGTGGGGCGTGGATAAGGTCAAGGCACTGAGTAACAAAGCGTGCCAGGCTCCATGTATATCTTTGTATCCTCCTCAGTGACAACAGTATCAAAGCTGAACTTCTTAACCGGCATTCAAGTCTGACCCCCTTGACCTCACCCATCCCATCCCATGCTGTTCTCCGACCCCCCGTCACCCCTGCCACCATCTATGCTTTTGTACATATTGTCTGCAACACCTGGTGAATGATGGCCGTAAGCTCAGGCCTCTCCTCCTCCTATCTGCCACATGACTTTTTTCAGGCCTGCTTTTCTATCTCCCCCACTGTACTGGGAACTCCGCGAGGGCCAAAGTGGGGCCTGAGTTCCCTCTGAGGCCTTGGTGACTGTAGGAATGACAGCCGGGCCTGGTGAGCCCACCCTGGTGGGTCAGGAGGCCCGACTTCCCACATAGTCATATGTGACAATGAGGAAAGCAGGGCCAAGAGGGTGAAGTCAGGCTTGGAACTGGACAGGGCTGGAAGGCCGAGTGCATCCCCCAAGCAGCAGGGAACAGGGGTCAGAGAAGAGTAATTACTCACATGTGTACAGCTCTTGAGGGTTTATAGCCACAGACATTATCTCATTCAACCCTGGCACGAGCTCACAAGGTAGGTATTCTCTTTTTCCCTACTCTACATGTAAGGAAACTGAGGCCCAATGAGCTAAAGTCACTTGCCCAGGGTCACACGGCTAGGAAGTGGCAGCCTCGGGACTTGAACCAAAGTCAGTGTGATGGCAGAGGCACACACTCTTGATATCAGATTAGGCCAATGCCTCGAGCTGGCCAGACAGCCATTTTCCTCTCCCTGTATCCCTACCATGATCCAGCTCAAGGGAGCAAGCACTTGCACTTACTCATCCCCTCAGACCAGGCAAGGCTGCGGTCAGACAGCCTGGGATTGGAACATGGCAAGGAATCATCCATATTCGCGAGTCCAAAGGTAGCACTTGGGAGAGCTCTGAAGAAAATGTGCGGGAAGTGCAAAGAGAGGCTGTGGGAACGTTCCTCCCCTCAAGATCTCTTCACAGGCAAGCCCCACCGGTTCCCCCAGCCCAGATGCCCCTGGAGCACTCTGGGGGGGCAGGGAGTGGGGGATGCCTTCTTTCCAGTTGGGCGCCCAGCTGGTCTGTGCTTGGCTTCACTGATACACACTGCTTCCAGATAGCTGGTCACTTATGCCTTCGCCCCACTTTGGGCCTTTGTCTTTCTCATTTGATTTCTGTTCCTTGCTTTTTTTTCTTCCCCGGTGAATATATCTCTTTCTGCTCAATCTGTCGCTTTTCCCCTGATGCTAAGCTTCACTCCTCTGTAACAGTGAGAGGTTCAGATGAGGTCATCTCTGCAGTCCCCACCAGCTCTGACACTCAGTTTGCAGGCCTCTTGGGTCGGGGGTAGCTAGAGAGCGGGAAAGAGAGATAGAAGCAGGCAGGACGGGATTCAAATCCTCAGCAAAGTTGCCTCACCTCTCTGCCTCCCTCCTTCACCTGTAAAATGGGGTTGATAATAGTAGTGACAAGCTCACATCAGGGAAGAGTGGGTGTGAAAATCCGTCTTGCTCACGGGTGTCAGAGGTCTTTACAAACTATAAGGGGCAGTTCCCAGCAGTGTTACTTAGGAGGCAGTGAGGCCCTGGGGCCAGTGTGCCTGGTTGGAATCGTCAGCCCAAAACATACAGGGTGGAGAATGTTGGCAACCTGTCTAACATCTCTGTGCCTCAGTTTCCTTATCTGCAAAATGGGAATGAGGCAATGACAGTACAACAGGTCCTCGCATAATGTCATTTCCTTCAATGTTTCTTTATAATGTAGAATAGATGCCATAGGAACCTACGTCTTGTTTATATCAGTCAGCCTGTGGGAAAACTGGTTTCCTTACGCATTGTGAGGGTCTGTCACCTAATAAATACTCAGGAAATGTTACCATTGATGTTTTTAACCAGAGCTAGTAGAAATAGAAGTCTCCCGAGGTGCTTTCTTAGTGGCACAGGACACAGCAGGGCCCTAGGCTGTGCAGTGATGCAGAGTCATCTCTTTGCAAGACCCACAGGCATGGACCAACCGAAATTCAGCTCATGTTCCTCTTGCAAAGCTGTGTGCCCTGGGGTGAGACTTGTATAAACCACTGAGGGAACAGTACCTGCTTCTAATTGGTCCTCCCTGAGGAGGTGCACTTTTGTGATTAGCACAGGGAGACAGTAGGTGCTCAGTGATGGGACTCTGGGTACTTGGCCTGTGGTCTTCTCTTGGCTGGCAGCAAAGTTCACTGACCCTTGAGGTACACTTTGATCTCTCTGGATGTGGGGATCTGGAGAAACACGTAAAATGAACCCTAACCTCAGACCCAAAGTTAAGGACCGAGAGGGGCACCAGTGGCTTCTCCGTGCCAGTGGGGACTGTGATTAGTGGAAAACTGGGGTCCATGGATGGATGATGAGTGCAAATTTGAGGCCTCAGAGGCAGTGAGGTTGGAAATCTGGGAGGGCAGGGAAATGCTCCTGGCCAGAGAGGTGACTGGGGCCAAGGGGCTGCCATACCACCTTAGGGCTCAGGTAAGGGGAGCGATTGCAGCCTAAGCCTCAGGGAGCAGGGCCACACTACAATGGCTTCACCTTTTAAAGGATGAAGTTGAGAGACATTGCACTGGCCTGAGAGTGGTGGGTGGCATCAAAGGGAGAGCAAATGGACCCCCAAAGGTTTGTGTTCTAGAAGAAGTGAAAGTAGGGAAGGCCTGGCATGCTCAGGACCTAGCCAAAATGTATTTAGCATAGTGAGACGTGGCCCTGTCACTCCCTGGCATCCCTTCACATGTGCCCATCCTTGTGCTGGGCCAGTGCCAGCAACAAAAGCGAGCGCTGCGGTGAGAAGCTCGCATCCGGGGCCCTGAGGAGAAAGCCCCTCTCTGTGCCGGTGGGGAGAGGCAGGGAAAAGTTCCCCACAGTTTGGCCAAAAGTCATCCTGCCTATTGCTCTTTTTGACACAACCTCACACTTTCTTTCCAGTCCTATATTCCTGGCTGTGTGCGAGCTATTTCCACTTGGATGTTCTGCCAACAGCTTAAACTAAACATGCTTAAAGCAGAGTTTCTCTTCCCCCACAAAGCCTCACACCTTCCCAAAGTTTCACCGCTGACACCAGGACAGCCCGGGGCATGGCCAGCCTGGCCACTTCTCTCCCTCCGCCACTACCGCCCTCGCTCCCTGCCTTTGAACCCAGTACGCTTCCCGGGTCATCTTTTTCAGAGCCATGTTTGCCATACCCAGGCTGCAGCCCTTTCTCAGCCTGTGCCCCCTCCCTGGGCTCTCCCTCAGGGCTTCTTCTCCAGCCTGGGCCTCACACCTGCCCACTTACTGCGATGGGCACGGGAGCGTATCCAGGCTAGATGGAAGCAAAGCATGGTCCCAGATAGCTGACGCTCTGGACGCCCAGTGGGGAGAGTGACTCAGCCCCGGCGGTCAACCCCAGCTCCGCCACTTAGTAGCTCTGTGTGCCTCCTAGCCCTTCTCTCTAAAACACGGCTGATAGTGTTGACTGCCTGGGGTTCTTGTGAAGTTCAGTGCTACGGGAGGGGACACACAAGGGAATCCACTAGAATGACACCCACCATGAATACAGTCCTCAAGGGTGCAAGTGGCTGGGTGGCCAGCACTGTTTGTATATTTGTGGTTTTCCCATTATGTATAAAAACAGGAAATCAAGTAGGGAATCAATTCAACTGGACCCAGTCTTGGCCCTTCCCAAACTTCCCCCACCCCCTTGTGTAACAGGAAACCAAGGTGCCCTCTCTCTGCTCTGCTCAGTTTCTCAAGGCCCCTTCCCCAGTTCCAATGTCCTTTCCTCTCTTGTTCTCTTCTTTTCAACCCTCTTCCTCCTCTTGTTTTTTAACACAGGAGCAGAAGCCAGTGCCTGGGGCCGAGGAATGTGGCCGCTCCCTGGGCGCGGGGTGGTCAGGCCCAGGAGCTCACTCAGGCTGGCAGCCGGCAGGCGCAGAGCTGGGGAGGCTCCGGCACCTTGCTCCGAGGGGCTGGAAAGCACTACAGACATTAGCTCATCACTCCTTGGCAGAGGCCCGTCGGTCTGCTATTCTCACTAGCATCTTCAGGATGGGGAAATGGAGGCACGACGACATTCAGTACAGTTGCAGACTCACAGGATTCCACGAAAGGGTCTCCAGATGGAGTAAGGGGCAAAAGGGCCACCCCGACTTCCCCAAACCTATTTGTGTTGCTTGAGACTGTACAGGGCAAGGAAGAAAATAGGAGAGAACTGTGGTCTAGACTGCGGTATCTGAAGGGGGCACCAGCAGACAATGGCAGGGGGTGGCAAGGACCCACCGTCTCTGAGCTCCCATACATGAAGGGGCTCCAAAACAGTTACAGCTTTGCTCATTAGCCTGCTAGGAATGACTCACCACTCTCACTGAGATAAAGTCTGCATGGTAGACACCAAAGGGTTAACTCTGATGCGGTTGATTTGATTACTATGTTTTCCTCCTGGTGCTTTTCTGTTATTTCCCAATTCTGTGCAGGGAACAATTATGACATTTATAACCAAAGAAAATGTTAATCGCTTTTAATTATTAAAAAGAAGAAGCAACTGGGATGTCACTTGGAGAGTGGAGCCCAGGTCAAGCCCACTCTCTCACCATTGTGTAACCTAGGGAAGTGACTTCGCCTCTTTGAATTCCAGTTTTCTATAAAATGTACATAATCAACCCCACAGCGTTACCATATAAGCGAAAGAGATAATGTATTTAAAACTGCTTTTTAAAAAATACGTATGGAAGTTTTCAAACATATACACAAGTAAACATTATAATAAAGACCTGTACCCATCTTGTTTTATCTCTAGCCCCATCCACTTAACCCTATCCCCACCAGAATATTTTAAAGCAAATCCCAGACACACCTTCCTTTCCCCAAAATACTCCAGTATTGACTGCTTTTTCACATTTTCCATAATTACAAAATAATTCATGATGACTATAAAAAAATTAGAAAATGAAGAAATCATGTATAAAAGGAGAAAACAAAAATCACCCATTACCCCACCACCCAGAGACAACCACGTTTTGGAGGAGCCTAACATATATGTATATATATATATATATATATATATATATATATATATATATATATATATACAAAAGTGGGATCCTACTGTATATGCCATTTGTATGGATCATTTTATTATCATTATAAAAGTAATAAAATCATATTACGGAAAAACCAAGAGGGAAAATTACCCATAATCCTTTACCACCTAATATAAAAACTTAGTATTTTCATATATTTCCTTCCTATTTTTTTCAAGTTACATACATACTTTTAACACAAGTGGGACCATCCTTGTGCACTTTTCAAATTATGAATCCATTTTAATTGTAAGAAAATAATATAATATTGCAGAAAAATAAAGTCAAAGAAAAATAGCACCCATCATCCCACTACTCAATTATAATCACTGTTGTCATTTCAGTGTATTTACTTCCAATATTTCTTCTATACACATACAATTTTGTTTTGTTTTGTTTTGTTTTGTTTTGAGGGCAGTGTCACTGGCCCTCATATGTGGGACCCGAACCGGGGCCACTGGCTTCCCAAGCCAGCGCTTAAACACCACGCCACTTGGCCGGACCTATACACATACAATTTTAACAAAAGTCGGAGCATACTCTTTATGCAGTTCAATAACTATAAACTTATATTTAATTATAAGAATAATATTGTACGACACGGAGAAAAGAGAAAAAAAAATCACTCATAATTCTACCCCTCCACTGACACTCTTGCTGATTTGGTGTTTTCCTGACCTATAATCATACATGGTTGGGAACATAGTATTTAATATTCTACTCTTTGTGCCCTTTGCAACTTGGCATCATATATATATGCAACTTTGTACCCAGAGGTTTTTTTTATTTTATTTAATATTTGTAGTGAACATTTTCCCATAAATAAGAGTTTGGGAAATCAAGGGTTTTTAAGCGCCAAGATCCCAAGGGACACTTCCTCCCCACGGACGTTTACATTGCTTTCTATTTTTCACTAATATAAACAATTCTCCAAACATTCTTGAAGAAAGACTTATGTTTTTTAACTTTTCTACACACGTATTGCGTACATATTTCTGGAGACCACTGTGGATGTTTATGGCTGTCCTGAAAAAAGCGATCACTTGTATTGGTTCCTTTTACTTCTGTCACGGGCGACTCCAACAGCCCTTGGTTCTGGAGGGTGGGATTTTGAGAACAAATCTGCATTTTCCTCTCCTTCATCTCTTCTCGGTCTGTTTTTTGAAATTCATCAGTCAGCAAGTATTATTGAGCCTGAAGTTTGATCTGAAGCAGGGCTAGGAGGCCAAAGGAAAAGAGTCAGAAGGCACAAAAACAGCATTTTGTGACCCCCTTACTACGCAGCAGGCACCAACCTGGCTACCCTTTTCCATCCTTGCTACCATTCTTATCCCCATTTAACAGATGGGGAACGAGGGCCCAAGGAGTGAGGCCACTTGGCCTATGATCACACACCTAGGAAAGAGCAGGGTAGAGATTTCAATCCAGGCGGGCCGACCCGACCCCGGAACCTGTAGTCTGAGCACAGTCTAACTGCCTCCTCACCCTCCCAGGCAACGGGGTGTAGGGGTGAAGGTAAAGACTCTGCAGTCAGCCTGACTCGGAAGCAAACACCCGCCTTCTGGCTGCGTGAACTTGGGCAAATCTCTGGGACTCTGTTTTACCTTCAGTAAACCCTGCCTCAGAGCTGTCGTGGGAATTAAATGAGATGATAGATGGGAACGTGCCAGGCCCAATGCTGGCGCGAAGAGGGCTCTTGCCGGGTGACCATCCCCGTCCTCTACTTGCCAGGCGAGCTCGCAGTCTAGCTGCCAAGTTGGAAAGAGTTCGGCGGAGAGCTCTGAGCTCGGCTACAGCCGCCTGGGGAGTCGGAGACCCAGGGAAGATTTGCAGAGAAATGCAAATGTCTCCTTTGCTCTGTCTGCCTCTGCAACTAGCCTCTCCCATCGCCCCCAAAAGAAAGGGGTGGCTTTTGCGCTCCAAAGCTGAGTGCTTGAAGCCCCTCTCTTTCCTGCTGTTCAGAAGGTGGGCAGGGGGGGGTGACAGGAAGTCACCAGTGGGGAGACCCTTCCTGGCTTGGGGGCACAGAAATGTGGCGGAGGGCGCTCCTTTTTCTGCCCTTCAAGGGTCCGGATGGGGGAGGGGCTGGCTGTTGAGCAACTGCTCCGGAGACACTCCAGAAGCCGAGATGAACATATGCCTCTTTCTAACAATTGGCCTGGGAGCCATCCAATAGATGGAGGGCGGATCCGCCACCTCCCGGATCCGGAGCCTGCAACGAAGACGCTCGCCACCGTTTCCAGAGCAGGTCCCTATCGCAGCCTGAGGCGGAGGGTAGATCCGAGGGGCAGATTAACAACGCACGATTCTAAAAGCTAGGGCCTCTCGCGTCAGGCCAACACTGAGATGGCTGGAGGGTGTATTTTACAGGCAAGCTGCACGGTTTTGCGGTCCCGACAGATCCCGCCTTTTATCGGACGGAAACTGGGCATGACCCACGAACTTTGGGCAAAGAGAGAGCGCAGCGACGGTGTGTGGGTGTGGTTATCACTGGGGTTTGCGTTGGTGCTGGGTGGGGGGAAGGAATGACCAGGCGCAGGGCAGCTTTGGGGGCTGGGGAATGGCCTTGAGCTGTCCCTGTTTACGGCTCATCTTTGTGTCAGTAAGCTGTCAGGCCCTCAGCAAACAGAACTTTGTTCGAAGATTAAATGCAAGGCACTTGGGCATGAAAGGAAGAGAAGAGAAGAAACCAAAAAAAAAAAAAAGAAAAGGTGGGGGGAAGTAAAATACTTTTAGGTCTTGAAATGCAATTAAGAAGACAGAACCCATACGTAGTGAAAATGCCTTGGTGACATTCCCTCCCCCCACCTATTTTCCTAACATCAGCACTTACAGAGCGAGAGCAGTTATAAACAGTGTAAACTGAGTAATGGTTTCTGAAAGGGGCCCAAAAAGAGAGTGTGGTAGAGAGGTAGTCTTGATGGCCTTCCTGTAAGAGATGAGCTGAGAGCTTCTTGGCCAACAAGGAGCAGGAACTGAGATGAAGGAGACGGCATGCACCTCTTGCCGGTCACGTCCCAACCCGAGAAAGGTGTGCTCCGAGTGCTGGGTGGGAATGATTGTACAATGGTAATAAACTAAGCTGTCTTGGCGGGAAGGCCGGAGGAATCCCCGCCAGTCTTGGGGCAAGCCCTTCGTCCCTGCTGCCTGGGCTTGGCGTTTTGGCGGGCCTCGGGCTGCACCTGGCCCACGTCCCTGAGGGATGCGTGTGGCATCCTGCCAGCCTCTGTGCGCTCTGCATGACACGAGAGCATCCCTGGGACCCAAGCCCTGCTCAGGCCTCGAGGGAAGCCGCCACGGCTGCCAACCGAATAGGCCCTCAATGAGGCTCTGCCTGGAATCGGGGGATTTTAAGGGGAAAGGGGACCCCCACCACGTCTTTTGAAAGAGGGAGATGGTGCGCCCCGAAGGGGCAGATGGGCTCCACGGAGAACCCAAATCGTGCCCCGCGGGCACGGTCCCGTGTGCGCGCCCGTCCTCGGCATCATTCCCTGAATCCCTAGCCTTCCCCTGCACCCCCTGAAGCCCTGTCCGGCCACCCGCTAGGTTTCGCTCAGAAAACACAGAGCTCTCCTTCGCCTCGGCGAAATTACTAAGTGGAATTTATTGGGCAAGTCCATGCAGGGCGATGGGGAGAGAGCGGGCCCCGGGCCCCGGGCCCCGCCGGCGTGAGAAGTGCAGGCGTTGCCCGGGGGCTGAGGCCTCAGGGCGCGCATGGCCTGGGCCGGCCCGCCCCAGCCCGGGAGCCAGGGCCGGTCCGCAGCGCTGCTGGACCCGCGGGGCCGCCCGGACTCCGTTCCCCAGCCGGCCCTTCGCTTTCGCACGATTCGCGGTGACTGCACCAGCTCGAGCGCTTTTAAAGGGCCACACACGCCAGCCGCCACTATAAAATGTTCCCAGCGGCACAGCTGCAGAAGGGCGCACCGCTGAGCGGCCGAGAGGAGACTCGCTGCACCCGGCAGCCCGCCAGCGAAGGGCCGTTCCTGGCGAGGAGGAGGAAGGCTGAGGAAGGCACGGCTCTGGTCCTGGGTCAGTATCCAGTTCAGATTTTGCCACCAACTCGCCCACGAGCCAGGACATGTGCTAATAATGCCCTAAGCCGGTTATAAAGACGTGGAAATTGCGGGGAGAGGAAAAAAGGGGGGAAAGGTCTGTCCTTCCTGGGATTCCTGGCCGAGGCCAGCCCGCTGCCGAGTGCGTGTGCGTCAGGGCTCCCCGGGCGGCGATGGGAGCTTGAGAGCCGGGTCCCCGCGCCGGGAGTCGGGCGCCGAAGCTGCGGGCGGGTGGGCGGGCGCGGGCCGGGGCCGCCTGGTGCGGCGCGGCGGCGGCGCGGCGGTGCGGGCTTTTCCCAGGCGCCCTGGGTGTCGCTGAGCGCGAGCGGCTGGCGGCGGCGGCGGCGGCGTGCGTGCCCGGGGCCGGGGGCTCCGGCGCTGCGCCCGCGGCTCCCTGAGCCCCGCGCTTCCCTGTCGCGGAGGTAAGCGGGCCGCCGGGCAGGGGCTGGGCGGACGGGCCGGGACTCCCGCCGAGCCTGCGGGCGGGCGGCGGGGCGCTGGGGGACTGGTTTCCAAGCTGCTCGGCTGGGGGTGCAGGGGCCGCCGCCGCCCCCGCCCGCCGGGAGCCGCGCTGCTCGCCGGCCCGCCGGGCGGCTCCTCCTGGGCGGGCGGCGGCACCGTTTCTGCCCGCGCCCGCGCTTTCTCCGGCTCGGCTGCCGCCGACTTTGCTAGGCGCCGGGCAGCATCTGGACGCTCCGGCTGCGGGGCTGCGCGAAGCTCGGGCTTCCCTCGGGGGCTGCAGGCGCTTTTCCGGCCGACTTGGCGGAATTGCAGGCTGGAAGTTGCAGAATTTCGGCAACTTGCCTGTGGTGCCCAGCGGAGGTCCCCGCGCCCCCGCTCGCACGCCCACTCGCCGCGCACTCCCACGCGCACAGCCTTCGGCCCGCATGCACGCCCACTCGCCGCGCACACCCACGCGCACACCCCTCTCCCTATAAATGAGCGAGCGCAGCGGAGCCGGGCTGCGCGCGGACTCCTGCCCTGCCGAGCGCCGGACTTGCAGTCAGAAGGACGCCGCTGCGAATCCCGGCCCCGCCGCTCTCTAGCGCTGTGACCTCGGGCAAGTTACCGAACCTCTCCGAGCCTCTTGCACTCTGTCTGCTGGCGGGGTTAGAGCGCGGTCCACAGGCGGCCGGGCCAGGGGCAGGCTGCGCCGGCGCCGGCCGCGTGCGAAGCCCGGCAGGCGCTCAGTAAGTGTGGCTGAGGCGCTGCAGGGGCCCCGGCCGGCGCTGGAGTGCGCCCCCGCGCGCGGCGGCCCCGCGGGGCCCCAAACTCGCGGCGCAGGCCGGGACCCCGCGCCCTCGCCTGCTGTCCACGCGGTCTCCACGACCCGTTCCTGACACAGCACTGGCCGGAACGGGCGCCCAGGGCCCTGGGTGCCTGGGTGCCGGCGCCCACCGTGCAGGGATGCTCCGGCGGCTCCTGCGATGCGGCGACCCGGGCAGCCTAGCTGTGCGCAAACAACCAGCCTTTAGTTTCCAGGTGGCGAAACTCACGGGTCTGCTTAGAGGGCTGCCAAGCCAAGCCACAGTGCTGTCCGGATGTTTAAATTTCTCCTTCTGAGAAAATAGCAATCGAGATGCGGCCCGCCGGTTGCTGCGATTTTAACTTTTCGTCTCCCAACAGGTCAAAGGCGGGGACCCCCGACCTGCTCACTCTCCCTTCTTTCTTAGTCCCGTCCCACCCCCATCTGGGCGGCATGAGGCTGCTGGATGGCGGGAAGGTCTGAAGCGAAGGGCGGGCGGCGGCACCGACAAGTGCTTGGTGGCCGGGGCCCGCGAGGCCTGAGCGGCCGAGAAGGCACTTGTTGCTCCGGGCAGCCCAGCCGCCCGTGGCAGGCGTTTCACGGCGGACTGCTGGCGCCTTCCAGACAGGGCTGCGACGTTTCCGCGCTGCCAACTTTCGCCTTGGGACGGGCTGGGTGGTGGACGGAGGAGGGACAACATCGGGGAAGCAGGGGCATCGGTTCCGATCGAAAAGCGAGTGTCTCTTGGGACGTATTCACCCCTTACCGAGCGCCTACGGGGCACAGACCCAGGCTGGGCAGGACAGGTGTGTGGGGGGGACACGGTGATAGGAGGCGACAAATGTAAATGGAAACAGGGTCCCGTTTAGGGGAGCCCCCAGCTTGCCCGGGGAGACGTGGTGTGCTGGTCTTCCCCCGCAACGAATATCTGAACAAATACTTTTTTCTGGTTCTCTCGCTTTTTTGTTATTTTTCCCTCTTCTTTTTCTTATGTCGTAGCTACTGTTGTTTCTTCTTTTATACCTGGCGGCATAAAGACCGAAGGCTGCACAGGCACCGGGGAAGACGGGCAGGGCCCCCCAGCATTTTTCTTAGGACGTGAAAATTGCTTGATACTGAAGGTGCTGGGTTTTCGAAGTCGCCGTGGATTAGACTCTGTGTCTCGTAATCACTGGCTCAGTCTTCCCGGGCTGCCTCAGAGAAGGGGCGGGGATCCAGTCAGGAACTGGTGATGCCAGACCCAACAACTGACTTTGTTTCTCATGTTTTCTCCCCCTCCCTTCTTTTTCTATTTTCCTCGCCTCCCTCCCCAAGTAAGTGGTGTGAAGATGATAAAGAGAGGTAGTAATAGGCCGCTTTCTAGAAGTGTCTGAGCCGATTCTTAATGACCACTGGGGGGAAGGAGGTGTCAAGGAGAATCCCAGCCTTGTTGGAAACATGAGAGACGCTTTTTAAGGTGCTGAAGGGTACGAGTCTTTGGGCCCGGAGGTGTTAATAAATATGAAATTGGACATCTCTAATTCGTGGTGAAAGCTAGAACCTGAGGCTTTAGAAAAAACAACCTTGTAGGAAAACAACTAGAAACTTCTCAGGTGCAGAGATTTTTGTATTTTCTGATTTGGGGGCGGTGATTCTCCCCTGATCCCTGTTCTTTGGCTAGGGAATTATTTCTTTGGCAGCCCATTGACTGATTCCAGGTGTGATTCAGGGGGTGGGGCCAGGCCTGTGAGCATTACCACATAAGGAGAAAGCCCTTCAACGGCTTCCTGTCTCCCTCCAGGGAGAATTGCCCCCACCTGCCACTACCGGTGAGTGTGGCTGGGCTCAGAACAGGTGTCCCCGGAAAGCCCAGTGCTGCCGGGCGGTCTTGGAGTGCGCTTGAGGCCGGGAGGAAATTGCGACATTCCTGGCTGTTGTCTGGCTGCCTCAGAGCCCCCTCTCAGCCACCTTGATTGTGCGGCTTTTCTCACGCCCACACCCGAGGCAGGGTTTTGGGGCCCCGTGCGATTTGCTTTGGGGACTTACTCCTTCCTGGGGCTGCAGCCTCTATCTAACTTGCTAGGTCTGCCTTGCCCTGACTCCTTCCCACTTTCTCCCAGTCCTGGTGGGAGCCCCAGCTCTCCAGCCGGGATTCCAGTGGCTCACTAAGACAGTGTGTTACTTAGGGACCTTTCTGCCTTCAGAACCAGCAACAATGCCATCCTCACAGACTTGGGGCTCAGAAATCACTGATATGAGGAAACACATCGTGTTCCCTCTTGGTGATGTGAGTAGCTGGCTACCTGGACAGCATCTGACTGAGCCCAGCACCTCTCCTGCCTCAGGCACTCTCTGGCCTTCGCTCTAACCCTGTCACCATCCTTGCCTTGTAGCTGTGTGGAGTGGCCCTGCTTTGGGCTGTGCTAGTGCTTTCCTGGTCAGTGGCACCTTTGCGCTCCTAACGTCTTCTCCCTCACCTACAGCACATCAGCCCCAGCTGGCGTCACTTCCCATCAACTTATCCGACTTCTGCCAAGGCTCTGAAATGCCAACCACCTCGAGACCTGCACTTGATGTCAAGGGTGACACCTCATCTGTGAAAGAGGTAACTTACCATTTTACACATGGAGACACTTGAGGCATGGAAAGATGAGCGGGTGTGGGACACTTGTAAGTGTGTAGGGTCCCTGAGCAGAGAGGAACCAGCCTCTAGGGACAATGAAAAGAGCTTGTGCCTAAATGTGGTCAGATCAAAGCCACTCAGGCTGTTGAAAGATGGCAGGGCCGGGAGCAGAGAAATACAACTGGAACAAGACAGTGCCATTGAAAAGATGAATGTGGGACAGAGAAGAGGGACAATGACATGCCCTTATTAGAACAGTGAGATGGAGGGACGGAGATGGAAAGAGCAAAGCTACTTGGGCTGGCAGGTGCCCAGCACGAGCACTTGGCTCTGAGCTCAGGGCTCAAAGCGATGTAGCAAAAGGATCCTGGGCTGGGAGCCTAACCCTGCAGGGGGCCTTCTTGCTACCTCCACACCAGTCTCCCCAAAGGCAGTGCATGTATGAGCTTTCCGGGTCTGTGCTATGCTGTGCCTTTCTCTGTCTTCTAGGATGCCAGCAAAGACATGAGCTCTCTGGCCTACTCTAGCCTGGGGCTGAAAGACCGCAAAGCAGTAGCCATCCTGCACTACCCTGGGGCAGCCTCCAATGGAACCAAGGCCGGTGAGGCTGCCTCTGGTGCCTCGGGATCTGCATCTGCAATAGGCTCTCCTACCACCACCCCTCCCGCCAAACCCCCACCCTTCAATGTGCTCCCAGCCCCTCACCTGCTAGCCAGTATGCAGCTGCAGAAACTCAACAGCCAGTATCATGGGATGGCCGCTGCTGCTCAGGCACAACCCGGGGAGGCAGGTCCCCTGCCCAACTGGGCACTGGGAGCGCAGGCGGAAGGGGCGGAGGCCCTCTCTCCTGCCGGTGCCCAGAGCCCTGCTATCATTGATTCGGACCCGGTGGACGAGGAGGTGCTGATGTCGCTGGTGGTGGAACTGGGACTGGACCGGGCCAATGAGCTTCCAGAGCTGTGGCTGGGGCAGAATGAGTTCGACTTCACTGCAGACTTTCCATCTGGCTGCTGATGCCAACTGTCCCTAAAGATGGAGGAATAAAGCCACCAGTTGTGTTGTAAATAAAAATAAAAGTTACAAAGAGATGGACTGACTGGGCGTGTTCTTCACTGCGATGTAAAGGGATGTAAAAATGGTCTGATGTCCTTTCAGCAATTCTGAGGCCGGTGGTGGGGTTGTCTGGTGGGGTTGTCGGTGGATAGCTGGATGGGATGGGTGGAGTGGGGCGGTCTGGAGAGCGCTATTCACTGAACGCCTGCTGCCACCTCCACCGCCACCACATTAGCTCCAGGAACCCAAGTACTTCATTGCCACCAGAAATACTGTCCTTTTCAAGGTTGAATACAAGGGCTGCTTGGGTTATCCAGACGCTTCCGCCTTGCCACTTTGCCCCTCCAAGTCTAAACGGTTGCTCTGACCAGACGGCACATACATCACCAACTCTAAAAGCACAGCCCTCTCTAGCCCCAATCCAGTTAACCCATTAAAGCCACCCCTTGCCCTCTTGCCTCTGAGCAATAGATAGGACCTAAGAAGCACCCTATGGCCCGAGAGTTTAGATTTGTCTGGAAAAATACAAAAGCTACAGACCTCCACATGTAAACTGGGACCCGGATGCCTCCTCCATGGGAGCATGAATTAGATATGGTGGGTACTTTAAAGGGGTTCCTATCTAAACAGAAGGACAAAGACAGGCACCAACAAATTACAATCAAACACAGTTTTGCTTATAACACTGGCAGAAGGTGTTATGTGACCCCAGAAAGGGAAGCAGCTTCATCTGCTTGGGAAGTCAGGACAGCTTTCTGGTACTGAACTGGTTCATTTGTTAGTTTTTAAATCTCACAAGCAGTAAGTACATGACACAATCTCTTTGTGAGCAGTGGAATCTTCATAGATAAAGTTAAGCCCTTGACCTCAACCCTCGCCCTCAATCACGCACAGATGTAGCAACTGTGTGTCTGTGGTGTATCCTCGGTGGCCTTGCTCTGTGCCTTTACACAAACATCTCCCCATGGAAACAATAGGGTTTTAAAATAAGACCAGCGTCAGCCAAGGAAAGAATGAGTAAGGGGGAAAGCTGTTACGCAGGCGCAGGTTAACAAAAGGGGCTGCGGTGGCTAAAAAGCAGGATTTTTCTGTTCTAGGCCAGCTCAGGATCATGCCTACATCCTTAGTACTAGCAGCCCTGTAGCTTGGGGAGAATGGAAGTTTGCAGGGAAGCAAAGAATTAAGCAACTTTGATTTTTAAGATGATCCCGCTGAAGGTGGACGATTAGATTCACTGAAGGCAGCAAACAGGGAAACACAGAGTTCTGAAGGATTGGTGAGGCAGGGGTAGGAAAATGAAGATGAAAGAATGGACGCCTGGGAGAAGGTGGGGAGAACAGAACGACGGGCTGCTGTGTGTGGAGACCAGATAGGATTCGGGGGGTGGGAAGTGACGGGGAAGGAGGGAAGCTGTGGTCCACAGGTGGGTTCCAGAATCCAGCCAGGCTAGTGACACAGGGCAGGGGTGGGCTCAGGAGCGGAGTCTACAGCAGAATTGGCAGGATGTAGGAGGAGCCTAGACCCTAAAGGGCTGCAGAGTTAGGACCCCTCCCCTGCTGGGGGCTGGATTGCTTACCACCTCTGACTACTGTGAGCTCTGGGGCCCCCAAAGGGCCAACAGCCCTTGGGGTGGGGCCTGTGCCTCTGAAGGGGAGAGCCTGCCTTGGAGGCATGGAGGTGACAGGGGTGCAGCTGGGAAGCAGGGGGTGGTGGGGAATGGCCTAGGCATGCCCAGAGAAGGTGCTTCTGAATGAGGAGGCAGAACAGGAAGCTGCACATGGCCAAGCTGCCTCCTGGTGCCCGGGGCCGGAAGTATGGCCAGCTGAGCAGCATCTTCCCCAGAGGGCTTGGAGGCACAGGGAGGCAGTGTGCCAACTCCGGGGAGAGTACGGGCTGTTCTCAGGTGAGGAGTGGGAGAGCGTGGGGCAGTCATTGCTGGACAAGTGGCCAGAGGGCAGGAATGTTACAGGGCACCTGCCTCTGCCCCGCCATTTCATGTTCAGGCCTCTCGTAACACAACCAGACACGCTCAGTAGGTTACCAGAAGGTTCCCAAAGCCAACTTTAAGTCATGCCCTGGGGCCTAGGAACTGAGGGTCCCAGATGCACACAAGTAAGGAACACTGCCTGCCCTCAAGGATCTTGTAACCTGGGAACAGATATTATAGAGATGTGTGACCAAGGACATCTCCTAGAGTCCAGGAGTGGTGCTGCTCCCTAGGTACAAATTAGGGGGACCCAGTGTCTGCTCTCAAGAAACTCAGTCCAGTGGTGGAGACAGCCATAGTCATGAAAGATGGAGCACACTTAAAAAAGATAAAATCAGGGCACGGTGTAAAGCATAACCAAGTGTTAGAAAGCCCACGGCTCTTCCAGGGAACGGTGGAAAATCCCGCAGCTGAACTTCCTTGAAGGGCAGAGGGCTGACAGAAGCTAAATTGGAATCAGACCTTGTGGGTGTTTCTATTTTATTCCACAGACAAGGAGGAGCCTATCAGTCCACAAACATGGCCTAAGCACCTGCTATGCACCAGGCGCGCGGTAAGCAAATACGTGGTGAGCACATAGCCCTTCCTCTCATGAAGCTTAGGTTTAGCAAGGAGTTTGACAACAGTCAAATAATCATGCAGGTCATTACAATTACAAATCGGGAGAAATGACAGGAAGAAAAAGTTCAGGTGCCATGACAGAGCGTAATGGGGGCTGACTTCCAATTGTGGCATAGCAGGGAGGGCTTCTGAAGCTTTAGAAAAATGGAGTGTGGGGCTGGCCGAGTGGGGCAGTGGTTAAGCGCTGGCTTGGGAAGCCAGTGGCCTCAGTTCGGGTCCCACATATGAGAGCCACAGACACTGCCCTCAAATGGAGTGTTGTGGTCAGAGCTTCCATGAGGCAAATGAATCAGACTGTGGTGCACAGTGGCAGATTGGAATTCTGGTGATGCTACAAAGCTGTTACAGTAGTCCAGGCAGGAAGTAACAGGAAATTAGTCTGTGATGCAAACGTAGCGTTTCAATGGGAAGTTGTTATTCACTGAGTTTAGAGTTTTACTTTTGCAAGATAAGTCCTAGAGGTCTGTTGCACAACAGTGAGAATAACTTAACACTCCTGAACTGTGCATTTTTGTTTTAGAGGGCAGTGTCTGGCCCTCATATGTGGGGTCCGAACCCAGGCCGCTGGCGTCCCAAGCCAGCCCTCAACCACTGCGCCACTCGCCCGGCCCTGAACTGTGCATTTAAAATGGTTAACATAGTCAATTTTATGTTTGTTTTTAACCACAATTTTTTTTAAAGGGTAGCATCTCAAACTAGAGGGTAATGATGGGCTATTTGATAAACGCTTTGGGACAACTGGATACACTACCTCCCACTTTACACAAAAATAAATTTCAGATGGACCAAAGATTCAAAAACAGAAAGTGAGGGCCAGCCGAGTGGTGCCGTGGTTGAGAGATGGCTTGAGACACCAGCATCCCCTGTTCGGGTCCCACATGTGGGGGCCAGTGACACTGCCTTCAAAAATAAAATAATAAAATAAAATAAAATAAAATAAAAACAGAAACCATAAAAGTACTAGAAGAAAATATGGGAGGATTTAAAAAGAAAATCTTGAAATAAGGAGGACTTCCCATGAATGACACAAAACCTAGAAACTATGGAAGAGACTGATATATTCAACTACATAAAAAAAAACCTCTATATATGGGATATGGAGTATAGTGTGGGAATGCAGTCAATGGAATTGTAATGGATATGTATGATATCAGGGGTGTGGGGGTAGCGGATGGGGGAGGGGGGTTGTCACTTTGTAAGGTGTGAAAAGGATAACTATTGCATTGTTTTGTACACCTGAAACTAATTTTAAAAATCTATATGGCAGGGCCGGCCGAGTGGCGCATTGGTTAAGCGCTGGTTTTGGGATGCCAGCGGCCCCGGTTCGGATCCCACATGAGGGCCAGTGACGCTGCCCTCTACAGCTAACAGCGGCTCCACCTGGAGCTGGGCTGTGCGAGCCCCGGTGATGGTGTGGGCTGCAGCCCCTGCTGCAGTGGTCTGCCGTAGGCTGCAGTGAGTGGCCCGCAGCCAGCGTGAGCGGCTGGCAGCCAAGCGTGAGCTGCCAATAGCCGCGATGAGCGATGAGCGACATCCAGAGGCCAGAGACCGATCTGCCTCATCCGGGAAGAGCGCAATGACGATACCAACAGTGAAGCAACATCCTCCGCAACTAAACTGAAGAACGAAAAGACAGCAACTTGTCTGTTCCCCTTCCCCGATTCCCCAACGCTGTTCCCCTCCACCAATTCCCCAATAAAATCTTAAAAAAAAAAAAAAAAAAAAAAAAAAAAAAAAAAATATAAATGGCAAAAAAATACCATAAAAAAGGCAAAATCGGGCCGGCCGAGTGGCGTGGTGTTTAGGTGCTGGCTTGGGAAGCCAGCAGCCCCAGTTTGGGTCCCACATATGAGGGCCAGTCACACTGGCCTCAAAAAATAAACAAATAAATAAATAAATAAATAAATAAATAAGGCAAAATCAAAAGAGAGACAATAATCTGGGGGAAATAGCTGTACCTCATAGTGAATATGTCAATATGTCAAAGACCACCAGCCCAAAATAAAAACGAGCAAATAATATTAACAAATAATATCAAAATGAAATACAGAAAACGAACTTCAAATGGCTTTAAAACTTATCAAAAGGAGCTCAAATTCACTCATACCAAAATAATATTTTTAAACTATACTGGGGCCGGCTGAGTGGCACGGTGGTTAAGTGCTGGCTTGGGAAGCCAACGGCCCTGGTTCGGGTCCCACATATGAGGGCCAGTGACACTGCCCTCTAAAAAAATAAAAAATAAAAATAATAAAACTACACTAGGGGGGGCTGGCTGTGTGGCGTGTTGGATAAGAGCTGGCTTGGGACACCAGCAGCCCTGGTTCAGATCCCACATATGAGGGCCAGTGACACTGCCCTCTACAGCTAACAACAGCTCCACCTGGAGCTGGGCTGTGGGAGTCCCCTTGGAAGGCATAGCTGCAGCCCCTGCTGCAGTGGGCTGCCATAGGCTACAGTGAGTGGCCCGCAGCCAGCGTGAGCGGCTGGCAGCCAGCGTGAGCTGCCAATAGCCACGGTGAGCGACCATCCAGAGGCCGGCGACCGATCTGCCTCATCCGGGAAGAGCGCAATGATGATATCAACATGGGCCAGTGAAGCAACGTCCTCCGCAACTAGACTGAAGAACAAAAAGAAAGCAACTTGTCTGTTCCCCTCCCTCAATTCCCCAATTAAAAAAAAAAAAAACTACACTAGGGGACTTCTGGTTCCAGAACAAGATGATGTAGACTCGCTTTTCCCTGCTCCCCTCCTTCAAATACAACTATAGTCTCTGGAAATTATTCAACAGGTAATGATGAAAGGGGTCTGGCACAAGAGCTTCAGGAATGACAAAATGGGGAGTTTGTTTGGTTTTCTTTTTATCTCCCTTACACCCCTAGACTGGGTGCCAAAGATGTCTGCAACACAAAACCAACAACATACAAACCCACAGTCACACACTCATGCACGCATGCATACACACACTGACTGGGAAAGGAGACGTCCAGCAGAGACCTAGTGGGGAGACCTAAGCCCTGATCCCAACCCATACCCCAGAGCGTGCTCCCATCTGCTTGCAGCAGCAAAGCCCTGAGCTGTCTGTCATTGGAACTACAACCCACAGAAGTGGACATGAACGTACATGCTAAACTATACACAGCAATATACTCAGAATTATTATAAAGAAATCTAAATGGAACTCTAAAATATGCCCAAGTAACTCACATGAATGCAAGCAATATTAAACAAAAGAAAGAAAAACAAAAAACAAATAATAAAATGGCAGACTTGAGCCCTGACATATCAATAATTACCTTAAATGTAAATGGACTAACTATACCAATCTAAGAAAGAGGTAAGTAGAGTGAATTTTTAAAAACACAACCCAACAATATGTTGTCTGGAAGAAACTCACTTCAAACATAACAACATAGGTAAGTTGAAAACAAAAGGATGACAAAAGATATATCATGCAAACATTAATTTTTTAAAAATGGGAGAAACTATATTAATATTAGATAAAGTAGGGTTGAGAGCAAAGAAAATTAATAGGGACAAAGAGGGATATTACATTATTTTAAAAGGATCAATTCAAGAAGACATTGCAATCCTAAACGTGGATGTACCAACAACCAAGTTTCAAAGTACAGGAAGCCAAAACTGAGAGTGCTGCAAAGCGAAATAGACAGATCCGCAATTAGACCTTCAGAGTTCAACACACTCTCTTAGCAACTGATAGAACAACTAGACAAATTCAGCAAAGATAGAGAGGAACACAACACCATCACCCAATAAGATGGACTTCACTTTTATAGAACACTTCACCCCACAACAGAAGAATACATATTCTTTTCAAGTACTCATGGAACATTGACTAAGATAGGCCATACCCAGGTTCATAAAACAAGCTTTATCAAATGTAAAAGAACTGAAACCATACAGAGGATGTTCTCTCACTATAATGGAATCAAACAAGAAATCAATAACATAAAGATAACCAGAAAACCTCCAAACACTTGGAAACGAAACAACATACTTCTAAATAATTCATGGGTCAAAAAGGAAGTCTCAAAGGAAATGTTTTAAAAATCCATTGAACTAAATGAAAATGAGACTATGACATATCAAAATTTGGAGGATGTCGCTAAAGCAGAAAGGGAAATTTGTAGCACTAAATGTTTACATTAGAAAAAGAGCAAAGGTCTCAAACCAATCATCTAAACTTCTACCTCACGAACCAAGAAAGGAAGAGCAAAGTAAACCCAAACCAAGCAGAAAGATGAAAATAATAAAGATACTAGCAGAAGTCAATGAAATTGAAAATAGGAAAACAGTGGAGAAAATCAATGAAACAAAAAGCTGATTCTTCAGGGGGAAAAAAAAATTGACAAAACTCTAGCAAGACTGACACAAATAAAAAGAGAGAACATGAATTACCAATGTCAGGAATGAAATGCACTATCACTACTGATTCTGCAGCTATTAAAGGGATATGATTATTAAAGGGATAAGAGAATGCTGCAAATAATTTCAGGTTCATCAATTCAGTGTGGAAGAAATGGGCCAACTCCTCAAAACCTATAAGCCACTGAAACTCTACCAAGGTGAAATAGATATTCTGAATAGTCCTATAACCATTAAAGAAATTGCATTTGTATAATTAAAGAGCTGCCAGAAAAAAATCTCCAGTCCATATTTTTTCTACTGGACAATTTTATGAAATATTCAAGGAAGAATTAATACCAATTTTACACAATGTCTTCCAGAAAATAAGAGGAAGAAACTCCTGCCAAGTATCACCCTGATTCCAAAACCAGACAAAGAAGAAAACTAGAGACCAATATCTTTCATAAACTTAGATGCAAAAATCCTAAACAAAAATTTAGCAAATATAATTCAATAATATGTAAAAAGGATAACACACCACAACCAAGTGAGATTTGTTCCACGTATGCAGGGTTGGTTCAACGTTCAAAACTCAATTAATATGATACACCATATCATCAGACTTAAGGAAGAAAAAAATATCATATCAGTTAATGCAGAAAAAGCATTTGACAAGATCCAACACCAAATAATGATTTAAAAATCTGTAAAAACACTTCTTAGGATTTTCTATGCAGGCAATCATCTATTTTGTTAAAGAAGGATAAAGTAGGAAGAATCACTCTAATCAAGGTAAAGCTACACTGAGACAGTGGAACGAGAGACACATAGATCAATGGAACAGAATAAAGAGCCCAAATATAGAATCTCACCAATACGACCCAGTGATTTTTTTTTTATTTATATATACTTTTAATGAGCTTCAGGTGTACAACGAAGTGCAATAGTTATACTTTTGACCCAGTGATTTTTGACAAAGGTAAAAAAGCAATTTGAAGGAGGAGGCATAGCCTTCTCAAAGAATGCTGCTGGAGGGGCCGGCTGAGTGGCGCATTGGTTAAGAGCTGGTTTTGGGATGCCAGGGGCCCCAGTTTGGATCCCACATATGCGGGCCAGTGACACTGCCCTCTACAGCTAACAACAGCTCCACCTGGAGCTGAGCTGTGCGAACCCCGGCGACGGTGTAGGCTGCAGCCCCTGCTGTAGTGGGCTGCCATAGGCTACAGTGAGTGGCCGGCAGCCAGCGTGAGCTGCCGATAGCCGCGGTGAGCGACACCCAGAGGCCGGCCACCGATCTGCCTCACCCAAGAAGAGCGCTATGACGATACCAACATGGGCCAGTGAATCAACGTCCTCTGCAACTAGACTGAAGAATAAAAAGACAGCAACTTGTCTGTTCCCCTTCCCTGATTCCCCAATGCTGTTCCCCTCCCCCAATTAAAATCTTTAAAAAAAAAGAATGCTGCTGGAGCAATTGCACATCCATAGGCAAACAAAACAAAACAAAAAAAAAACAAAAACACCTTACAACATATATAAAAGTTAACTCAAAATGATAACTGATTTAACTGTAAAACAAACTACAAAACTTTTAGGAAAAAACATAGAAGAAAATCCTCAAAATCTAAGGCAAGATGAAGAGTTCTTACACATGACACCAAAGCACAATTCATAAAAGGAAAAACTGATAAATTCAACCTTCCCAAAATTAAAAACTTTTACTCTATGAAGGCCTATGTGAAGAGGATGAAAAGACAAGCGATAGACTGAAAGAAAAATCTTCCAAGCCACATATCTGACAAAGGACTAGTATTTAGAATACATAAAGCAGCCTCAAAACAAGCATATATAAAGAATTTTCCAAACTCAACAGTCAAATAACCACACATTCCAATTAGAAAATGGGCAAAAGCCATGCACAGACATTTCACTGAAGAGGATAGACAGATGGCAAATAAGCGCATGAAAAGATGGTGAGCATCAGTAACCATCAGGGAAATGTAAAGTAGAAGTACAAAGAGATAGTGCTACACACCTATCAGAATGGCTAAAATAAAAACTAGTAACACACCAGATGCTGACAAGGATACAGAGAAACTGTGCACAAATGTTCCTACCGTGTTTCCCCCAAAATAAGACCTAACTTGAAAATAAGCCCTAGCACGATTTTTCAGGATGCTTGTAATATAAGTCCTACCCCAAACATAAGCCCCAGTTAAGATAATCAGCCAGACATGACTGTTTCAATAAATGTAGAGTTTTGTACATGAATAAATGAATAAATGTAGATTGTTAGAGCAAAAATTAGTATAAGACACGGCAGCAGTTTTATTCTCAAGAGCCCCAAACTGGAGACAATGCAGATGTGCGTCCACAGGCTAAACAAACGGTGGCATGTCCACACACTGGAATACTATTCAGCAATAAAAAGGAATGAACAACTTGGAGGTACACCAAACAAATTATGCTGAGTGCAAAACAACCCTTAAAGGATATATACTGCATGACTCCATGTATACAACATCCATGAAATAATGTAATTATACAAATGGAAAACAGATCACAGGAGGCTCAACTGTTAAGAGCATAGACATGCCCTGGAATTAGATTGGCTTCTGAACCCAGCTCACCATGCGCTAACTAGCAGGAGTTTGCTTAAATTGCTTAATCTCTCTGAGCCTTGATTTCCTCACGCGTGAAATGGTTTTCATTCATTTATTTAGTCAGTTAACAAACATTTAGTTCCTGATATTAAGGCTAGCAGTGAACATGGCAGACAAAATCTTTGTCCTCATAGAGCTGACCCTGGGGGGAGGCAATAAACAAACGCACTTATTAATATACATCAGCAGGAGAAGTAAGGCAAGGGGAGGTAAAAGAAGAGAAAGCACACGGAGTGTTTAGCAGCGGGCTAGAACATAGTATTAAAAAATATTGGTTGTACACCCGAAACCAATAATAAAATTTAATTTAATTTTTAAAAAATAAATAAACGACAACCTTTTATTTTTAAAAAGATTTTATTGGGGAACCGGGGAAGGCGAACAGACAAATTGCTGTCCTTTTGTTCATCAGTCTAGTTGTGGAGGACGTTGCTTCACTGGCCCATGTTGGTATCGTCATGGCGCTCTTCCCGGATGAGGCAGATCAGTCGCTGGCCTCTGGATGTCGCTCACCGCGGCTATTGGCAGCTCACGCTGGCGGCCGGCCACTCACTGGAGCCTATGGCAGCCCACTGCAGCAGGGGCTGCAGCCTACGCCGTTGCCGGGGCTCGCACAGCCCAGCTCCAGGTGGAGCTGTTGTTAGCTGTAGAGGGCAGTGTCACTGGCCCTCATATGTGGGATCTGAACCAGGGCCGCTGGCATCCCAAAGCCAGCTCTTAACCAATGCACCACTCGGCCGGCCCTGATTAATTTTTTTTTTAAGTTTAATGAGGAAGTAGCCAGAAATAGCAAAAGGGAATTACCTTTTCAACAAATGGTTCTGGAACAATTGGATAACTCATAAGCAATAAAATGACCCCTGTCCATATCTTGTCTCATTTATAAAAGTTAACACTAAATGGATCATAGATCTGAATGTGAAACCTAAAACTATTAAATTTTTAGAATAACTCATAGGAAAAAAATCTTTGTGACCTTAGGTTAGACAAAGATTTCTTAGATACAATACCAAAAACACAATCCATACAAGAAAAAATTGATAAATTGGCCTTCATCATAATTAAGCACTTCTGCATAATTAAAGTACTTTTTGAAAGACTCTGTTAAAAATGAAAAGACAAACCACAGACTTGGAGAAAATATTTGCATATCACATATCTAATAAAGGATTTTCATATAGGTTTTTTGTTTCTTTTTTGAGGGCAGTGTCACTGGCCCTGATATGTGGGACCCGAACCAGGGCCGCTGGCTTCCCAAGCCAATGCTTAACCACTGTGCCGCTCGGCCGGCCCGGGGTGGACAGTGTATTTTCCCAGGACCCATCAGCTCCAAGTCAAGTAGTTGTCCTCAATCCAGTTGTGGAGGGCGCAGCTCATTGGCCCAGATGGGAATTGAACCGGCGACCTTGGTATTATGAGCCTGTGCTCTAACCATTTGAGCTACCTGGCCACCCCATAAAGAACTCTTAAATGCAATAATAAGAAAATAAATGGCTTGGGCCAGCCGAGTGGCGCGGTAGTTAAGAGCTGGCTTGGGATGCCAGCAGCCCCAGATCGAGTCCCACATATGAGGGCCAGTGACACTGCCCTCAAAAAAAGAAAAGAAAAGAAATGGCTCAATTTTGAAAAATGGGCAAAGCATTTGAACAGACACTTCACCAAAGAAAATATAGCAAAAAAGCACATTGAAAGATGTTGAGCATCATTAGCTATCAGAGAAATGCAACATGAAACCACAATGCGATACCACCACATATCTATCTATTAGAATGGCCAAAATTAAAAAGAATGACCTTCACAATCAACAATAGGAAAAAATAATAAATTGCACTTCATCAAAATTAAAAACATTTGGGCTGCTGTGCATGCTTCGCCATGCCTCCCAAAGACAACAAGAAGAAGAAAGATGCTGGAAAGTCAGCCAAGAAAGACAAAGACCCAGTGAACAAACCTGGAGGCCAGGCCAAAAAGAAGAAGTGGTCCAAAGGTAAAGTTTGGGACAAGCTTAATAACTTAGTCTTGTTTGATAAAGCGACATATGACAAACTCTGTAAGGAAGTTCCCAGCTATAAGCTTATAACCCCAGCTGTTGTCTGTGAGAGACTGAGGATCCCGGCTCCTTGGCCAGGGCAGCCCTCCAGGAGCTCCTTAGTAAAGGACTTACTAAATTAGTTTCAAAGCACAGAGCTCAAGTAATTTACACCAGAAACACCAAGGGTGGGCATGCCCCAGCTGCTGGTGAAGATGCATGAACAACAGGTCCCACCAACAGTACATTTGGAAAAATAAAACTTTATTAAATCAAAAAAAAAAAATTAAAAACATTTGTGAATCAAATGACTCAAGACAATAAAAAGATAGCCCACAAAGTGGTAGAAAATATTTTCAAATCATATATCTGATAAGGGACAGTATCCAGAATATACAAAGAACTCCTACAACTCAACAACAGAAAAAACCCCAAACAACCCAATTGAAATATAGCCAAGGGCCGGCCGAGTGGCGCGGTGGTTAAGCGCTGGCTTGGGAAGCCAGCGGCCCCGGTTCGGGTCCCACATGTGAGGGCCAGTGACACTGCCCTCAAAAAAAAAAAAAGAAAGAAAAATAGGCAAAGGATTTGAATAGACATTTCTCTGAAGCAGACATGCAAATTCCCAAGAAGCACATGAAAAGATGCTCAATGTCACTGATCATCAGGGAAACGCAAATCAAAACCACAATGAAATATCCTTTCTCATCCATTAGGGTGGCTGTTATTTATTTATTTTTTAATGCAACATAACAAGTGTCGGTGAAGATGTGGAGAAATTTTGAACCCTTGTATATTGGTGGTCAGAGTATAAAATGATGCAGCCAACGTGGAAAACAATTTAGCAGTTCCTCAAAAAGTTAAGCATAGGGCCGGCCGAGTGGCGCGGTGGTTAAGCGCTGGCTTGGGAAGCCAGCGGCCCCGGTTCGGTCCCACATACGAGGGCCAGTGACACTGCCCTCAAAAAAAAAAAAGTTAAGCATAGAATTCCCATATGATCCAGGAATTCCACTTTTAGGTATAGACCCAAGTGAAAAAAAAGAAGGGACTCAGACAGATACCTGTACACCCGTGTCCATTGCAGCATTGTTCACAAAAGCCAGAAGGTGGAAACAACCCAAGTGTCCATCAACAGGTGAATGGATGGACTGTGGTGTTTCCATGCAATAGAATGTTATTCAGGCTTCAGAAGAAGTGAAATTGTGACCCAGGCTACAACACGGATGAACCCTGAAAACATGCTGAGTGAAAAAAGCCAGACACAAACAGCCACATATTGTCTGATTCCACTTTATAAGATACCGAGAATAGGCAAATTCACATAGAGGCAGAAAGTGGGATAGAGGTCTCCAGGGGTAGGGGGATTGGGATGGTGAGCTATTGTTTAATGGGTTTCTGGCTGGAAAGATGAAAACGTTCTGAAAAGAAATAGTGCTGGTGGTTGCACAAAATTGTGGATGTACTTAATGCCACGTAATTGTATACTTAAAATGGTCAAAATGACCAATTTTATGTTATGTATATTTTACCACAATAAAAAAGGGAATTAAAAAAAAAGACTGACCTTAAATTAACGTGTGTTGGCAGGGATGTGGGACAACTGGAAAACTCATACACCGTTAATGGGAACGTAAAATAATACAACCACTGTGGCAAACAGACCGGCAATTTTTTCAAAAGTTAAACATACATCTACCACATGACCTAGCCATTTCACTTGTAGCCATTTACAAGAGAAATGAAAACATTTGTGTATAAAAGACTTGTAACAAATGTTCATAGCCCTTTCATTTGTACTCTGCCCAAACTGGAAATATAAATGTCTACCCACAGTGAATGAATAAATGAATTGCGGTCAATCCATGTAATGAAGTACTACTCAGCAATAAAAAGAATAAACTCTTAATATTAATACATACAACAACATAGATGGATCTCAAAATAATTATGCTGAGTGAAAGATGATGGACAAAAATGAGTACATACTGTAAAGTTTCCATTTGTCTAAATTTGTAGAAAATGCAAGTGAATTAATAGTGACAGAAAGTGGGTCAGTGGCTGCCTAGGAATGCAGGGGGAGGATTTGGAGGGAGGGATGGCAAAGGGACATGAGGCAACTTTCGGGGCGGGTGGACATGTTCATTATATTAGTCGTGGTGACAGTTTTGATGTATACAAGTCTCATAATTAGTCAAACTGTATACTTTAAATATGTGCCATTAGTTGTATATCAATTATTCCTCAATAAAGCTGTTTAAGAAATAAGTTTGAGAAGAGAGTAGCCAGAGGCCAGGTGGGAATTAGGTCACTGAGTGAGTCACCGCTATGGTCTATGCATTCGATACTCACAACAAACTGAGGAGTAAGCGTTGTTACCCCTATTTTCCAGATAAGAAAGCTGTGGTTCAGAGAGGTGAAGCCACTTGCCCAAGGGCACACAGAGATGGATTCCAATTGTGTTCTTTCCATGCAGCCTCACTGTCTGCCAGCGAAGTAAGAAATGGAGGAGTAGCTGTGCCGGTTCACTGACTGCTGACAATAAGTTGATCGGGGAGTGAGAGGCTTGGACTGCTCCTCTCATGGCATGACTTTTCACCATGAACCACTCATACGTGTCCCTTCTTACAAAATAACAGAGAAGAAAGAGATCATTCGTTATATAGTAGTGAGAAAATCGTCTTGCTATTTGGGGAAAAATAGAATTTTTCCTGTCTATTTATTCTATTTCTCTTTGTCAACCCCAAGTTGATAAAGAATTAAATATATGTTATTACATACACTTGAGTATTTAGCAGATCTTTGATCTTATAAGCTTTGAATGGACAAGAAATTACGGATTTGGCTATATAAAAATTTGAAACGTTGTGCATGGAAAAATATAACCCTTGGGCCATCTGAGTGGCGCAGTGGTTCAGAGCTGGGATGTCAGCGGCCCCGGTTCGGATCCCACATAGGAGGGCCAATGACATTGTCCTCTAAAAAAAAAATGAAAAAATATAACCCAAAGGAAACAAACCAATTGGTAAAAATGTGTGTCTGAAGTAAGACAAAAAAATGAACTATCAGAAAAACATGTCCATCAAAGAGAAATGGGCAGAGGTCCTTCATACAAGAGGAAATGAACTAAGCAAGCACATGGCTAAATGGTCAACCTCACTAGTGATGTGTTAAGTGCAAATTAAAACAATTACATTTAGTAAAAGAAGTAGCGACCAGGCAGGTACTGCAGGGGTCCTCTGAGAAGGGCTTTTGGCAATACACACATGTATGCTACTATCAAAGTGTCCAGACTCAACCTTGCCCACAGGTACTGCCAGCGTCTCCCATGGACTAAGCACAGATGCACCAGTTGTCCCAAATGGAGTCTCCAGTCCAGTTGTGCACCTGAGCTCAGACCTGTGCTGTCTCCCTTCTCAGCCCCATGCCACCACTGAGTCACCAATTCAGAAATCTGGGAATTGTGCTACTGACCTCCTTGTCCCTCACCCCTGCGCATGCTCATTTCCAGTTGGATCCTGCCTATACTCTTTTAATGTCTTTGACTCTGCCCCTCCCCCTTCCCTACAGTCTCAGCTCTGGGTTTCATCCTTCTCTTGCTGGTATTGTTGAAATATCGGGTTGTCGGAAAAGTCATGATGTAGTATGTCTGTTTTTCTTTTTCCTTTTTTTTTAAAGATTTTATTGGGGAATTGGGGGAGGGAACAGTGTTGGGGAATTGGGGAAGGGGGCCAGCCAAGTTGTTGTTCTTCAATCTTCGTCGTGCAAGGTGCCAGTTGCCATCTGGCTTCCCGTCAGCAGCTCCTGGCCTCTAAGCTAAAGGTGCTGTGTTCAATCTTAGCTGTGGGTGGGCATAGCCAGCATCTCATGCAAGACTCGAACCAGCAGCCTTGTTGTTAAGAGCGCACTCCCTATCCACTGAGCCATCCAGGCAGCAGCTCAGCTCAAGGTGCCGAGTTTAGTCTTAGTTGCAGGTGGGCATAGCCCAGCATTGAACAGGCAATCTTGTTGTTACACCAGCTGAGCCATCCTGCCACCTGTTGGCAGCTCAGCGACAGCTCAGCTAGGGTGCAGCGTTCACTGGCCAATGTAGGAATCAAACCAGTGGCCCTGTTGTTCAGAGCACACGCTCTAAGCCCACTCTTAACCACCTGAGCCACTTAGCCAGCCTGTCTTTGTTTTTCAAAGGTCATTTATTTATGTAAAGAACAAAGATCAATCAATGATATATTGCCCATTTTGTTTGATAACCTTTTGCCATCTTTCCGTGAGCTTCATAATTCCTCCTTCATAGAAGGACCTGACTTTAAAAACTGAACAAGGTGCTGATTTACAGCCTCATCTGAACTGAACATTATACCAAACAAGGAGTTTTGAAGAGAGCAAGACAAGTGGAAGTCTGACGGGGCAAGGTCAGGCGAGGATGGTGGGTGTGGCAACACATCCCATCCAAGCTCCAATCATTTTTGGTTTTTTGTTTGTTTGTTTTTTGGTGTGTTTTTTTTTAGGGCAGTGTCACTGGCCCCCATATGTGGGACCCAAACCAGGGCCTCTGGCTTCCCAAGTCAGCACTTAACCACCGCGCCACTCGGCCGGCCCAAGCTCCAATCATTTTTGACGGGTGATCAAACTTGTGTGTGGTCTTGCATTGTCATGATGGAACACAACTCCTTTACAATTAACAAGCTCTGGATGTTTCTGGATGATGGATTCGTTCAAACTGTCCAATTGCTGACAGTATATATTCGAATTGGTTGTTTGGCTCCTTGGTAGGAGCTCAAGAAACACGACACCTTTAAAATCCCACCACACTGAGACCATAACCTTCCTCTAATGAATGTCTGCTTTCAATGTCGTTTGAGGTGAATCATCACGTTGGGGCCAAGACTGTGCACCACATTGTTGTAAACAATCCACTTCTCACCACCAGTTATCAGTCCCTTCAAAAAAGGATCGTTTTACTCATGTTTAATGAGCATATTGCAGGTGTTTATACGTACCATCAAATGAACTTCTTTGAGTTCATGAGGAACCCAAATATCGCGCTTGCTTACATATCCCAGCTTCTTCGGGTGGCCGTGAACACTTGAATGATGGATGTTCAATGTTTCTGCAATCTCTCGTGTCATATAACGTGGGGTTGACTGGATCAATGCCTTTGTTTTATTGTCATCAACCTCGGTGGGCCTCCCTAAATGAGGAGCGTCACTGAGATCAAAATCCCCAGCACAGAATTTTGTGAACCATCGTTGGCACTGAGGTTCTTGTAGAGCATTGTCACCATAAACTTTATGCAACTTTGCCCAAGCTTGATGCACGTTCTTCCCTTTATGGAAGTAAAACAGTGAAATATGGCAAAAATGCACAGTTTGGTCTTCCATCTTCAACTTGTTGTAAAATCTCCAAAACTCAACCAAATCGCTCATTTTTTTTTAGAATGAAGCTAGAGCTGTCAGCTGTCAAATGACATAGCAATAACATAGATGCGAATGACTAGTACTTCCAAAAATGAACTAGCGCCATCTGTCGCAAACACGCGTCATGACTTTTCCGACAACCCAATAGTTCTTACCCTTCTCCTCCAAGCGACTCGCACTTCCTTCAAACCATTCTATAAGGAGCAGTCAGAGTTATCTTTCTAAAGCACAAAGCCGATCCTGTCCTTAAAATCTTTCAATGGCTCCCCATTGTCTGAAGTCCAAGGATCTTAAGATTTAGCAGACCTCAATGTTCCAAACTGCCTCATCGCCGTCACCGTGTTTTCTCTGATGAGCTTCTCCTGGCTTTCCGCCGCCTCCTCCCAGCTCGCCTCTCCCATTGTAATGTGAATTCCTTTGAAGCAGGAACTAGATCTTAATCATCTCTGCATCCTGGTTCATAATACAGAGCTTGACACAGAGTAGGCACTTAATAAATGGGCGAAGGAATGGATTTATTCTAAGGAAATCATTCAACTGAAGGGAAAAGCCATATGAAGGAAACTGCTCACTGTAGCAACGTTCATAATAAAAAAAAGTGCAAGAAACTAAATGTTCAACAATAGAGAACTTTCATTAATTATGGGACATCCATTTACTGGAATGTGATGCAACTGTTAAAATAATAATTATGAAAATTATGTAGCAACTCAGAAAGTGTTTGTAATATAATAAAAGCAGAATAGAACATGGTCTGTATGCTAGGATTAAAATTATGTAAAGGTATGCATGCACACAAACTGATCAGAATGAGAACAGGAACAAATGAATACAGATGATGTGTTTAGGGTGTTTGGGGAGGTACTGTTTGTGGTTTTCTTAGCTCTTTCCCAATTCCCTTTATTGTTGTTAGAATGTCATTTGTGCTTAAATACAAATTGACAGAGGAAAAAAATATACTGAAAAAGGTGCTTTGATTTCCTCAAGTCCTTTGATAACCTGTAGTACAAAAACCAACCACTGACCTGGGAGACAAGAAACCAGCTCCCACCGCAACCCCTAATTGGCTGTGTGATCTTGATTAAGTCAGGTCTGCAGCTCTGACCAGCCACTTCTCTTATCCTCTCTAGCTTGAAGGGCCATGGTTACTCGTCACTCCCAAATCAACTGCCATCATTTCTGTTAGCAGCACCATATCTTCCCAACGGCCTCATCACTTCTACTCTGTCTCTAATCCCGAGCTCCAATCAATTGCCCCTTCCTTCCCATAATCATGTGTCGCGTGCTTTCCTATGGACCTAGTTTTAGACAGAGGGGTCCCTGCCCTTACTTATAATAATACTGTCTGGTTAAGAAAAGCTAAGAACTTTTGTCTCTTCACCCCTCAGCAGTGTAGAAGTGGAGGGTGGAGACAAAGACAAGTAAAATGGAACCACCTGAATTAGGAGCTTGACCCCATTGTGGGAGGAGTTCAGGCAGGGGCTAGGTGTCCTCAGGGGCAGTAAGACTTGGCGCAATGAGTGGGATGTTGACTCAAAGTATTCATTGAACAAGTATCTACCAAGTGCTGGACACAATGCCAGGCTCTCTGTTAGGTGGCAAAGAATTGCCCAGGTGAATCAGGGCAGGATCTGTCATAGAGATGCTCCCAGCCTAGGAGGACAAACAAGGAAGCCAGTCATTATCGCCCGATACGCTAAGTGCTGTCATCAAGTTTGAAGAAAGGGCTCTGGGGCCGAAGAATGTGGGACCAACCCTGCCTGTGAGGACTGGGATAAGGGAGCTGTGGGTGTCCAGGTACAAGAGGCAGCAGGTGATGGGCAGAGGGACCTGATCGGCCAGGAAGGAGGGTCAAGGGCACTTTCAAAGTAGAAAAATGGCATGATTCCATCTAAGTTTTAGATAACTGGATGGTATCTTGTGCCCACCCCCTTGCCTGAGACTTTATGATAAGTGCCAAATGTGTGTGAGGAAAGCGAGGAGCAGGGTACCAAGGTTGAAGCAGGGAATCCTGGGCAATCTGCAGAGAAGCCAGAGAGGAAGAGGTGATGCTATTCCCAGCTTATGGCATAGGCAGGTTGGCCGGCCCCAGGCAACTTGGATGAAGGGGCAGACAAAATATGATTAGGAAATCACTTTGAAGATTTATTAAAGGTATTCTATTGATCATATATGATCGCGGGTATGGGCCTTGTGGTGCAAAGCACCCTGCTAGAAGGCAGGGAGCTCACCTCAGCATTTCCAGCCCCTAATACAGCACCAGGGAGGGAAGACACTGCCTTTAGAAGACCGCCCCGGTTCGGCGGTGGTTCCTAAGCCCGGGACCGGTGACCTCCTACCAGCAGGTGGCAAGATAGACTCTCCGAGCACCGAGCAAAGGCGGAGTGGGCGGAGAGTCCCGGTCGGCGCGCGCAGCCTCCGGCCCTCTTTTCTGGGAGCACCGGAAGAAGGCCGTCCTCTTTCTGTGCACAGCGCAGCCATGGTAAGGTAGCTTCTTTGCGGGCGCTTGGGATGCATCAGCCTCCATCCTCCCGGGGCCGAGGCTTCCCGGGTCTTCTGGGCATCCGCAGGGGGTGGCTGGGCGGAGGAGAAGGGAGTGCCGCTTGCGGGTTTGGCCCTGGAGGGCGAGGATGCGCGCCTACCCGAAGCGCGGGAGAGGGATCGGTGCCCCTGGCGGGCAGGCCTCGGGTTTCTGGCCCGGCCACGCATCGGGCGACCCTGGGAGGAGCAGCTTTCTTCCCAGGCCGGAGCCTTGGGTGGGCCCGGAGGGCAGACGGTGGCTGGGGCGAGTGGGCGACGGCTACGATCGTCGGAGAAGCATTTTCTTCGTCATTGTCTTGGCAAGGCCCGGCTACATAATGTGGCCAGTAAGCGTCTGCACACAGCATTAATAGGCTTCCTTCCGCGTTATAAAGTGAAAGCGGGTGCCGGCTTCTGAGTACAGGACAGCAGTTCTTGGCACGTGGTTGTGCGGAGGTCAGTCTGGCTCCAAAGACTTAAAAACCAGACGATTATATTGTTGGAAACTCCTATTAAAAGTACAAACACAGATCGAGTTTTGGTCCATTTCTGTTGCTGGCTGGCTGGGAGCCAACAGATCGCCACCTTCCATTTCACCAGCATAGTGTCCTAGACAAAAAGCCTCGAGAAGCAGACACTTTTAAGCAGTAACACGAAAATACAAAACCCTTCCCTCAGGCTCGCGGTCCTAAGAAGCATCTGAAGCGCGTAGCGGCTCCAAAGCACTGGATGCTGGATAAGCTGACCGGTGTGTTTGTAAGTATTGTTACTTTGTAAGAACTTCATATATTGTATCTTAAGGGACATTTTCCTTTTTTCCAGTTGCATTAACATGTAATTGACACATTTTATACTGTTTGTATCAGGCAGCTCTGGTGAATGTATGCATAAATGTTTCTCGCAGTGCCTCCCATAAGATTTTTTTTTTACCTCATTCCACACACCATATAGTACCCTTACACGGACTCGGGACCCACATGTGCTTAACAGGCCTGGGCCTCTGAAGGGGAAAGTGCTGTAAAACCTGAAAGTCTGGAATAGTTTTGTAAGCTTTAAACACCTCTCGTTGACCCAGATTGGGGGTGATGGACAGTCGGGTGTCTGGTTAATGAATCTCAGGACTTGGGAAGTGGGTTAGAGGGAATTACAACAATAGTTTAAGAGGGCTTTGTCATTTGTACCGCATTACAGGCTCCTCGGCCATCCACCGGTCCCCACAAGCTGAGGGAATGTCTCCCTCTCATCATCTTCTTAAGGAACAGACTGAAGTATGCCCTAACAGGAGATGAAGTCAAGAAGATTTGCATGCAGCGGTTTATTAAGATTGATGGCAAGGTCCGAACTGATGTCACCTATCCAGCTGGTTTTATGGGTGAGTGGGCAGTGGTGGCTCCTTTGAATTTGTCCATGTCCCTCTGAAATGGTGGTTGTACTGTGTACTGGTGAGCTTTTATTTAGCATATCAGTTGCTCTGAGGTAAAGCATGGCCTTCATCCGCAGAGTTTTCCTTAGATATTGTAGGGCCTCACATAATCGTGGATCACTCATAAAAACAGGGTTGTGAAGCATTACAACATGAAAGATTGGACCATCATCGTTAATCTTAGGAATCCTTGTTGGTATTTGAAATGAGAAGCATATGGGTTTTTCCTTAGAGTGGGGTGGTGGGGGGGTCACCATGGTAACCTGCATTCCTGTGATGTCAGATGTCATCAGCATTGACAAGACTGGAGAGAACTTCCGACTGATCTACGACACCAAGGGTCGATTTGCTGTTCATCGCATTACAACTGAGGAGGCCAAGGTGAGTGTGTTTCGCATAGCTGTATAGCAGCCTGATGCTGGATCTCTAATAACTGACCCCCATGTGGACTTCACATCCTCTGATTGTTTCCTTTTTTTCATGGCAGTAATGAGTTCTCATTGAACGGTGACTTCCTGGTTGTCTTTTTTAGAGGCAGGGAGACTGATTTTTAGGCACATTTATGAGGACCTACAGTAAGGGTCCTTGAAGGACCGAGGAGCAAAACAGCAGTACCTGGTCCATGCAGTTGGCCCTTTGTCATGTCTCTGTGGGTGTAGTTTTCCTCTGGAGGGAAAGGTGGTGATGGGGAAGACGGAAAATACTTGGGGCAATAGTTTGAAATACCTCCGAAAAAAATTGCAGGCAATAAATTGATTATTTAATCCAGTTTGTTGTGCTGGTTTCACACAAAGGTTTGAGGCTGCTTGAATTATTGGCTGTAAATGAAGGTTAATTGAATTGGGGGATTCAGCTCCTAATTTCCTTAGTTTCCTTGTTATCAGTAGGCTGGAGGGCTTGTCCAAAGGCATCAGGGTGATTTGATTTATTTTAAGGATGTTCATGGAGTGAAAAATGCAAAGTTGAAATCTTTGTTAATTTGATGAGTTTCTAATGCAATTGCAGTTTGTGAGACAGAACTCAGCTGTGATGCGGAAATAGGGGCCCTGAGGCTTGAACAGCCTGAGGGAAGGAGGGTGGTTGCCCTTGGAGACAGGACAGTGGTGGTCATCAGCTCGGCCCACCTGGGAGTTTGAGAGTGGTGATGCATGCTAGGGTACTAGCCTAGTGAGGGGTGGTGTGCGGGGTAAACTGACAGGACAGTCAGGGCTGCCATGGTTCTGTGGCGGTGTTCCCTTCAACTGTGACTTCTGGCTGTGAAGGGAGCTTTTCATCCATTCGGGAGCACAGTGTGCGTGAGCTAGACTAAATGGCTAACCTTGTGTGTTTCTAGTACAAGTTGTGCAAAGTGAGGAAGATCTTTGTGGGCACAAAAGGAATCCCACATCTCGTGACCCACGATGCTCGTACCATCCGCTACCCTGACCCCCTCATCAAGGTGAATGACACCATTCAGATTGATTTGGAGACTGGCAAAATTACTGATTTCATCAAGTTTGACACTGGTAAGCAGCCTCTGCTACCTGGGCCTTGTCTTCAAAGCCCACCTGTATGAGCTGTTCTTCGCTTTTCTGACCCCTCCTTTTTTACTAATGGTAATTTAATCATGCATTGTGAGTGATGTGCGCCTAATTAGCAGCCAAAGCTACATGTCTTGTTGGTTTGGGAAGAGGGCACCTCTAAATTTCAGGAAGTATGCAGGCAGTGTGTAAAACTACGGTGTCCTGTTTCTGTAGCTTTGTGGTGGCTGTAAGGGCTAGAGATGGGAATATATTCCAAATGGAGGCGAGGGAGGTCAGCTCCAAGTGGTGTGAGAAGTTGAAGGGGGTTTATAGTTGAGTGGAGGATAAAAACTACCAGTGCACAGGTGTATAGTCTTTCCACTTCCAGAGGCCCAGCCATTCAGAACATTCTGGATGGATGAGATGAGGTCTGGCGTAGCACACATTCTCGGGTCTGAGCTGGATGTCTCAAGCTCCCCCATCCCTGGAAACTGCTTGAGGGCTGGGCAGGAAAGTGGCCCCAGAGCAGAGCAGCCTAATTGTGATGCACATTTGTTCATGGTAAGGCAGGGACGGAGCAGAGAGCTGTGCCTTGGGGCGGGGAGCAGCAGTGGTTATAGTGAGGACCTGGCACGGTAGGTGTTTGCATCCGTTATGTGTGCAAGAGGGCCGGACAAATCCTAGAGAGTAAATACAAGTGGGAGAAGGGGCTGACAAGCGTAGACCTGCCTGTGGTCGCGCATTACATTCGGAGCTTGCACAGCACGTTGCTCAGCACGTTCTTCCTTCCACCCAGGTAACCTGTGCATGGTGACCGGAGGTGCCAACTTGGGAAGAATTGGTGTGATCACCAACAGAGAGAGGCATCCTGGTTCTTTTGATGTGGTTCATGTGAAAGATGCCAATGGCAACAGCTTTGCCACCCGGCTCTCGAACATTTTTGTTATTGGCAAAGTAAGTCTGGCTTTCCCTTCTGTGCTCCAGGGAATGTGAGTGCCAGGGCTCCGGGGCTGGCTCCTGGCTGGCTGTGCTGGGGCTCACGGTGGGGTGGGGCCAAATCCCTGCTGTTTCTGGATGACATCGTCAGCCGGTGCCTGGTGACCTTGGTTGGTGAAAAGGACCAATGTGTGTCTGGGTTTCAGGGGCTGGGGGCACTACCTATATGGGCAGTGGGCTTGAGAGAATGGCCCTGACGACTGGGTATTCCTGATAAAGCAGCATCCAAGTGTCTGAAGACTGCGTACTGCGTGACTGCTGGTACTGTCACAGATAGGCTTCTGTCCCTTTAAATGACACGGCAGACAGCTGGTGTGTGGCGGGTGTTCATTCTGATTATCTCCTTTAGGGCAACAAACCATGGATTTCTCTTCCCCGTGGAAAGGGTATCCGCCTCACCATTGCCGAAGAGAGAGACAAGAGACTGGCAGCCAAACAGAGCAGCGGGTGAAATGATCTCTAGGTGACGATCGGAAAAGCCTTCGACCCTAATTAAAGATAAAATAGCATAATGAATTGCCTTTTTGGTGTTTAAAGGAATTGTTTGTTTTCATTTAGTTTCCTGCTATTCACTTCGTATCATGAAATGTAGATTGAGTTTTCAGGCAGGCCTTGGCATGCTGTGATATAGTCCTTTCATGTCTCTTAGAGGCTGGGCCTGGGTGGTGGTGGGAGGGAGAACACACCAGACTTGGCAAGGAAGGAGTAGCAGCCAGTGTCAGTGCCCTTGACTTGGCCAAGAAGTCATCTACCCTGTTAAGTCATCTTGGCCTTAACAAGACAAGTGAGTGTGCCCTTGTTTTCCTGGTCTTTTCCTGCCACTACAGTTGTCAGCTGCATCCTCAGAGGATGGCAAAACACAAACCGTGTAGAAAATCAACTTGTTGCTTGCCCAGACATGCAAGGTCAAGTCATGCTCGCCTGCGTGTCTCAGCTGCTGTGATGCAGGGGACCAACTCAGAGCTGTTTGCTTCAAGCCCCGGGTCCCTGCAAAGTGTGTCCTGCTAAAAACCAGACCCGCCTTTGCCTCCTGTAGCCAGGGGTGTCAGCCTTCATGCTGTTGGGCCAGATAAATTGTGGGATATTGAATGGCGCCCATTAGATGTCACAGCATGCCTCCTGCTCTGCCCAGTTGTAATAACCGTAAATGACTCCAGATATTGCCAGAATCCCCTCTGGGGAGCAAGATTGTCCTGTGTGAAGCACTGCCCTCGAGATACTGCTGTATTTCACATCTTTATTACAGGGTTGAGGGTGAAGACTGATTCGACATCTTTCTCCATCTGAGGCATGATGAGGCTGTGCCCTCACTTGGCATATTTTTCTGACCATGTCTAATGCCATCCTGGGTCCATGGCCCAGCAGCAATCTGCTGCAGCTTGGGGCAGCATCTCCACCCCTGGCTGGCTCCTGGGCTTGGAGTCTGAAGACTGGTCTTGCCAAAGAACAGAGCAAAATCCAGACCAGTCAGCTGAATGAGGAGGCATGTCCAGGAATCTCCCAAGCCCAGATTAGGCCCCATAGGACTAATGCAGGAACTGGGTGCCACCAAACCCAGTGGGGCAGGGGTGCTAAAAGTGGGCCTGCCAGGCACTTTGCTTCGGTGAAATGTGCTTGCCACACCACGAATGGATCTTATCCAGACAGACAGTTCTGATGAGGGTCCAGGTCACAAGTAATGTTCTGGTGCCTTTTCGGAAATAGCTCAGCAGATGATGGAAAGGATTAGAATTTTAGCTAAGGAACCAAAACATGGGAATGAGGTCTCCAAGTTGGTTCTTTCCAGTGCGGCTTCCTAGATGCTAATTAGCAATCTTCCACAGCTGGGCAGTTGGTGTGTGTGGCTACAGATTTTTTTTTGAGGGCAGTGTCACTGGCCCTCACATGTGGGACCCAAACCGGGGCCACTGGCTTCCCAAACCAGTGCTTAACCACTGCACCACTCAGCTGGCCCCAGATTTTTAAAAACAGATTTTTTTGGGTTTTTTTTTTATTAACTACCACAGTCATTTTATTAGCAACTAGCCCCAATGTGGGGAAGATCTACATCCCAACATTAAGTCATATTGATGGACTTAGCCAGAGTGGCTGTGTCTTTGTACACCTTTTTAAAAGGCTTCCAACTGATACACTTCTAGCTACAGGGAACCCCTTACAGAGCATGTCAGCTGGAGGCAGATGGTCCTGGGATGAAGCAGGCTGGCCTCACATGTGTTCTTGTTGCTAAACCAGAGGTTAAAATATGTGTCCCACTCTACATATCTTGTTTGTTTTACCTTCAAAATACATACAGAATGCATCTGGTCATGCTTAGAAATGGATTGTTAATCTTTTTGTTGTGATAAGAGTGTCTTGCAGAGATACATACTGAGGGATTTGCAGAAATGAGCAGCAGTCGAATTTGCTTTAGAATAATCTAGTGGGTGAGGAAGAATCAATGAAACAAGATTGACCACGTACTGCTAATGTCGAAACTGGGTGATGGGGCACACGCGGATCATTACACTAGCTGCTCTGCTTCTGTAGACTGACATTTTTCATAACAAACTTACAAAGAAACAAAGATAAATAGCACCCCATCAAAGCCACTAACTCTTGCCTACATTGTAAGTTATAGCGTCTGCCCCTGACTGGTATGGCTGTCTTTTTCCCCATACAGTCAGCCAGCAGCCACAGGGCCCCTGCTTATAAGCTCACGTTACTGCTTACAGCCCCTGAAGGGCTCCATTTCCTCAGAGTAGAACCCACACTTGTCAAAGCCATATGAGGCCCTCACATCTGGCCCTGGGCTCCATATATTCCAGCCACATTGGCCTGCTGTCTCAGCACCTTGCATGACTGCTTTTAATATATATCTTACGGACGTTTTCAAGCACACAGAAAAGCCAATAGTACAATGATTCACCTATAAAGACACCAGCTAGATTCAATAATTGCTTTATTTCTCTGTCACACACATACCTGTTTTTATGAACCCTTTGAAAGTTGCAGACATGAAAGTGGGTGCCAAAGGATGGCACGTGCTGGCTCTCGGGCTCCACCTAAAGAGCTAATTTCTGTATGACCTTGGGGATAGACAAGGGAGCTGCTTCGGGTAGGACTTCGCCATCCTGAATCAGGAGTCCACTCATCTGCCCCATGTTGTTGGGCCTCGAACAAATCCAAAGCCCAAAGGATGAGAAATGGAAAGGCAGGAGTCTGTGGATTGATTGATTTTCTCTATCATTTTGGCTTCTAAGAATTATGTACTGTTTGAACAATAAATAACTGCTCCCAAGAAAACAAACAACCTTTAATAATATAATAGAAGAAACTTTACAAGAGTCAACAGCTTTTTAGTTTATTCCCAGGGCTTTTCTAGGATATGCTCATATTTTTCTTAGCATTTCCATGAATGCTGACCATGTAATCAGTGATTTGCTGGTAAATGTTTTAACCAGCTTTGAAAAAAAAATTTGTACATATGTATATGTATATAGGTTCATTATATATTTAACTGATATAAAGGATGTATAACAATTTACAAATAGTAAACTAGGCAATACTCTTGTGAATTCCATAGTTGATTTTTATTTTCAATTACTGTTGACAGTCAATATTTTATATTTTAAATTGATTTCAGGTGTAGTGGTTAGACATCTATATGAAGTAATTTAGACATAATTTATGAAATGATCCCCCTGACTAGTCTAGTACCCACCTGGCCCTATATATACACTTATTACCATATCACTGACTATATTCCCTATGCTGTACTTTACATCCCATGGCTATTATGTAATGACCAATTGATACTTTCTAATCTCTTCACCTCTTTCACCCAGCCCTTGAATCCCCTCCCCTCTGGCAGCCATCAGTTTGTTCTCTGTATCTATGAGTCTGTTTCTGTTTTGCTTGTTTATTTAGCTCTTTAGATTCCACATATAAGTGAGATCATATGGTACTTGTCTTCTCTGACTTATTTCACTTAGCATAATACCCTCTAGGTCCATCCATGTTGTCACAAATAGTAAGATTTCATTCTTTTTTATGGCTGAGTAATAGTCCATTGTATGAATGTACCAATTCCTCTTTATCCATTTGTCTACTGACAGGCACTTGTGTTGCTTCCATATCTTGGCCATTGTAAATAGTGCTGCAGTGACCATAGGGATGCATGTATCTTTTCAAATTAGTGTTTTGGATTTCTTTGGATAAATACCCACGAGTGGGATCTCTGGATCATATGATAGTTTTGTTTTGTTGGTTTTTTAAACGGGGGAACAGTGTGTTTATCCAGGACCCATCAGCTCCAAGTCAAGTAGTTATTTCAATCTAGTTGTGGAGGGTGCAGCTCCTTGGCCCATGTGGGAATCAATCCAGCAATCTTGGTGGGGTTTTTTGTTTCTTTTGGGGGGGACCCGAACTGGGGCCACTGGTGTCCCAAGCCAGCTCTTAACCACCGTGCCACTCGGCCGGCCCAAATAATAATCACATATATGGACAAATGATTTTTTTTTTTTTAGCTGAGACATCCTGCTACCTGTTGGCAGCTCAGCGGCTGCTCAGCTCGGGCTGGGCCTCGAACTGCTGTTGCTCAGAGCTCAGCTCACACTCTTGAGCGAGCTCTTAACCCACTGAGCCACTCGGCTGGCCCTTACATCCTTGGTGTTTTGAGCCTGCGCTCTTTAACCACCTGAGCTAACTGGCTGTCCCATGATTTTTAATTTTTAATGTCCTATTTTTAATTTTTTTTTTAAAGATTTTATTGGGGAATTGGGGGAGGGGAACAGCATTGGGGAATCGAAGAAGGGGAACAGACAAGTTGCTGTCCTTTTGTTCTTCAGTCTAGTTGTGGAGGACGTTGCTTCACTGGCCCATGTTGGTATCGTCATTGCGCTCTTCCCGGGTGAGGCAGATTGGTGCCGGCCTCTCTGGGTGGTTGCTCACCGTGGCTATTGGCAGCTCATGCTGGCTGCCAGCCACTCACACTGGCTGCCGGCCACTCACGCTGGCTGTGGGCCACTCACTGTAGCCTATGGCAGCCCACTGCAGCAGGGGCTGCAGCCCACACCATCACCGGGGCTCGCACAGCCCAGCTCCAGGTGGAGCTGTTGTTAGCTGTAGAGGGCAGTGTCACTGGCCCTCATATGTGGGATCCGAACCGGGGCCGCTGGCATCCCAAAACCAGCTCTTAACCATTGCACCACTCGGCCGGCCCTATTTTTAATTTTGAAGCACCTCCATACTCTTTTTTTTTTTAATTAGTTTCAGGTGCATAAAACAACATAATAATTAGACATTTACACCCCTTACAAAGTCATCATCCCAACAAACCTACTACCCCTCTGACACCATACATGGCTATTACAATACCATTGGCTATACTCCCTATGCTATACTTTACATTCCGTGGCTATATATATTTTTAAGTACAATTGACATTCAATATTATATTAGTTTCAGGTGTACAGCACAGTGGTTAGGCATTTATATAATTTATGATGTGATCCTCCTAATAAATCTAGTACCCACCTGACACTATTCATAGTTATTACAATATTGACTATTTCCTATGCTGTACTTTTACATCCCCACAACTATTTTGTGACTACCAATTTGTACTTCTTAATCCCTTCCCCTTTTTCACCCAGCCCCTTAATTCCCCCCCCCCCGCCTTCTAGCAAACATCAATGTTTTCTGTATCCATGAGTCTATTTTTGTTTTGTTTGTTCGCCTCCATACTGTTTTCCATACTGGCTGCACCAATCTGGAATTCCACCAGCAGTGCACTTCCCTTTTCTCCACAACCTCACACTTGTTTGTTGATGATAAGCCATTCTGACAGGAGTGAGGTGGTATCTACCTGTGGTTTTGATTTCCATTTCCCTGATGATTACTGATGTTGAGCATCTTTTCATATGTCTATTGGCCATCTGTATGTCCTCTTTGGAGAAATGTCTATTCAGGTCCTCTGCCCATTTTTTTCTTTTTTTTAGGACAGTGTCACTGGCCATCATATGTGGGACCCGAACCAGGGCCGCTGGCTTCCCAAGCCAGCGCTTAATCAGTGCGCCACTGGGCTGGCCCTGCCCGTTTTTTAATTGGATTATTTGTTTTCGTTTTCTTGTTTTTTGTTTTTTCTTTTTGAGGGCAGTGTCACTGGCCCTCGTATGTGGGACCGAACCGGGGCCACTGGCTTCCCAAGCCAGCGCTTAGCCACCGCGCCACTCGGCCGGCCCTTGGATTATTTGTTTTTTTGATGTTGAGTTGTATGAGGTCTTTATAAATTTTGTATATTAACCCCGTATTAGATGTATCATTGATGAATATATTCTCATTCAGTAGGTGGTCTTTTCGTTTTGTTGATGGTTTCCTTTGTTGTGTAAGAACTTTTTAGTTTGATGTAGTCCCATTTGTTTATTTTTTCTTTTGTTTCCCTTGCCTGAGGAGATATATCAGAAAAAGAATTACATAGAAGCAATGTCAAAGAGTTCACTACCTATGCTTTCTTCTAGGAGTTTTATGAGTTCGTTTCTTACATTTAAGTCTTTAATCCATTTTGAGTGTATGCTGGTATGTGGTATAAGAAGGTGGTCCAGTTTTATTTTTCGCATGTATCTGTCCAGTTTTCCCAACACCATTTATTGAAGAAACTGTCTTTACCCCATTGTATATTCTTGCCTCCTTTGTCATAGATTAAATGACCATTTAGGCATGAATTTATTTATGGGCTCTATTCTGTTCCATTGAGCTGTGTGTCTATTTTTATGCCAATACCATGCTGTTTTGATTACTGTAGACTTGTAGTATAGTTTGATATCAGGTAGTGTGATACCTCCAACTTTGTTCTTCTTTCTCAAGATTACTGTGGCTATTTTGGGCCTGTTGTGGTTCTATATGTATTTTAGTACTGTTTGTAACCAGTTGATTTCCACAGGATGATTTCATTGATTTTTGCCAAACTCTTGTATCCATATTGACCTACAGTTATGGTTGCAATTGACAAAGAGATGTAATTCTGACAAGAGCGTTGGTTGATATTTTTGTTTGCATTAACGATTAGGAGAAAAGTAAAACAACAAAGACACGTGTTAGAATTTCACTTGTTTGTCAGTGACCTGAGCAACTTTTTTGCTGACTTGGATAATAGTTTTCAACACCAAAAGAATATTTCCTTATTTTTTTGTACTATTTGCAATGTAATGGCTGCAAGACAATACACACTTATAAGTTTAATCTGCATTTGAACTTTTCTACCACTTCCTTAACTCGAAGACAATCGACAACATAGCTTTTCCACCACCCAGATGCAATAGGTGCAAAGGACCTCGGGGACCTAGCTAATAGTAAAATGTACTAAGATAATGAAAAAGTGATGAGTGTTTAGTATGTATCTATTACCTTTGTATTTAATATAACTTACTTCATTGTAACTCTTAGCCACACCATCACCTGCCACCTGGACATCTCCTCTTGGATGGTCCGCAGACATCTCAAACTCAGCATGTCCCAACTAGAACCCATCTTTTTCTCTCCCTCCCATCCCCACAGTGCTTCTGTTCCTGTAGTCCCTGATTTTTCTTTTAGGTCCCATCTCTCTTCATATTCTTTGGACACTTTTTTCTTCCAAGAACTTTTTTTTACTACTCCACCCCCCTGCTTGCTTTTCTAGCTGACTCTCACCCATCCTTTAGGTCTCAGCTTAGATGTTACTTCCTCTGGGAGAGGTCTGGGATGGTTAGACGCCTACAGTACACCATTTCCCTGTACCTCTCATCATAGAATTTACCACACTATTAAAATTGTCTGTTTAATTGTCTGTCTCCTCCAGGAGACCGTGAGATCCATAAGGCTAATTTGCTCACCTTTATCCCTAGTATGTAGCCTCATTCCTGGCACATTGCAGGTGCTGAGGAAATTAATGAATAAGTGAGAGGTATATCTCACGGTTCTACTACAAACCCTCCCCTCCATATGTCTGGTTTCCTCACTGTTCCGCAAGCCATAGTTTTCGCTTGTGCTTAAGGGGACAAGGTCAGAAAATGTCACCTTCTGAAATTGGAACTAATAGAATCAACATTGACTAGATGAGATCAGCCATCTGCAAAATAATCCGCTTTAAGGTGGTTTGTAAATGTGGTACCGTTGAGACAAGGGTGCTTCTCAGGTCTCTATGGTGACCGGCATATTGCCACAGGCTGGGAATCTGCCAAATATAAAGGAAGCGATGATGCCAATCAATTGTAACCTGATTGCTAGAGGTAATGCCCTATGCGCAGGAGAGCCCTGTCTACATGGGGTCTTGGGAAGAGTTGAGCCAATGAGCAGCACATTTTCTGTGCTTGATTGTCATCAAGTGCCACCTGCAGCCCTTTGTAGTTTACAAAGCACAGGGGTAGTTTACAAATTCCAGGTGCCACCTCAGGGAATCTCCACAGCGACCCCACCAGGTGGGCCTTATTCGGTGTTTTACAGATGACAAAAATGAAGTTCAGGGAGGTGAATCAACTTGCCCTAACCACCCCCAACGCTCACATGGTCAGTAAGCCCACAGTGAGTGAGGGGTTGTGAACACAAGGACCGAACCACCTGTAGGTCAGAGACAGAAAGTTTTTGGGGTGACCAGGTGGTCAGTCCTCCTGCTTTGGTTCATTTAGCAGCTTTGGCTTTGAAGAAGTTTGGCTCAGGGGGCAGGTGTGTGGGGAGAGAAATGCTGCCAGGCCAGTCTCTTGTTCAGTCAGCAAACATTTATTGAACAACTGCTATGTGCCCAGCAGTGCTAAGAGGTTGGGATATAGTGATTGTTCTTGCCAAGATGATGGCCAAATTCCAGGAGTCTGACAAGTAAACAAATATGATGTGACAGAGGCTCTGAGAAGAAGCACAGGGTGCTTTGGGGCCCACAGAAGAGCCACCTACAGTGATCTGGGCCAGGGTCTGGGAAGGCTTCCCGGAGATACCTGCCTGAGCCCAGACCGGAAGGGACTTAGCAATACACAAGGATGGGGAGAGGGCCGGCCGAGGGGCGCGGTGGTTAAGCGCTGGCCTGGGAAGCCAGCCGCCCCGGATTCGGTCCCACCTGTGAGGGCCAGTGACACTGCCCTCAAAAAAAAAAAAAGGATGGAGAGAGAAAAACTTTCCAGGCAGAGAAAGTAAGAGAGCTGGGGGGTGGGGGAGGGGAGGGGAGGGCTGCAGAGTGGCAACAAAAGACTATCACTGATCCAGGTGATTCTGATACCATTAGAAGCATGCCAGAAGAGACCGGTGAAACATAAATCACGCAAAATGTTTCCTTAATAAAACTGGCCAGAGCTTGTTTAAGAAAAAGAAAAAGTGTAGGGAAAGTCACACTGGCTACTAGGGGCTGGTCTGGCACCAGGATCAAGGTTTCAAGACCAGAACCCATCCTGGAAAATGGTTTGCCCAATAGCACAGCAGCTCAGCAGACAAGTATAGGAATTTGGACTTGATCGTAGAGAAATAAAATCATCAAATGGATGAACAGCAGAGCTATTACTCAAGAAGAGGAAGCAGGGAGAGGTTCTGAGGGGAGTAGACACCCACCAAGCTCACACTGAAGGTGGAGTACAAGGTCCGGGAGAGACACGAAGGAGAAAAGGCAGGTGGAGAGAGGTTTCTAGAGCTCCGATAGGAGGTCTGGACAGGCAGCAGCATAAAGAAGCTGGTCCTGCTGAGGAAGAACGAGGTATTCCAGGTGTGCCAAGTGAGAAAGGCAGGGGCAGATGCACAGCTCCGTTTGAAGGAGGCCCAGGTGAAAAGCGTGTGCTTCCTCCGACGGGAGGAGACAGCAGGCAGGCCCGAGGTGGAGGTGAGACCTAACTCCTTGAATTCTGAGGACCTTGGCACGGTGTTTGGTTCAAATCTCTTGCTTATACACGTGTGTGACAAGGGTCTGAGCCACCCCTTTGAAGGGACAGTAGAGTGTAGCGGTTACACAGATGGCCTTGGCAGCAAGACTGCTGATGTTCAAACCGTCTAGCCGTCTGACATGTCTATGAAGGGGCAGCGCTTCTCCCAGCTGCAGAGGGTTCTTGGCGAGGATAAAATCAAGGAGAAATCCGCCTGGTGAGTAGGAAACTCAATGGAGTGTTATGTGACCCTGGACAATGAGAATGCGTGTGGCCCGTTACAGTTTCCAAACCCATATTCTCCAGGACGCGACTGCTCAATACAATGCTGCAGGCATTCAGAGAGCAGGAACGAGCTTCTTTTGGAAAAGAATATGATAGTTGATATTTCCACAGGCTCCATCAAAGTAATCATCACAGGAAACCCCACAACTTGGTGGCCTGCCTTCTGTTTTTACAGTTTAGTATTTTTATTGAGTCACCTAATGATGGTGGTATGGAGGGAGTATGGCGGGTTGGCGTAGGATCCACGTCTTTTCAGTACTTAGAGCTTTTGAGTCATAGTCTCAAATACTCGCGTTTGAGCCTCTCATCAAGCCTGTGAAGGAGATATCATTGTGTCATTCATAGAGGTGGAAAATAAGGCTCAGAGAGGTCAAGAACATAAGGATGGCACTAGATGGGAACCCAGGCAGTCTGCTCTCAGAGCCCCCCATGAGGTGGTGGGGGCATTGCTGCTCCTGGTTCTGGAGGGGATTCTTTGGCCTGGGCCTAGGGTCCCAGGTAAGAAGGATTCATGATTTTTTTTTTTGAGGGCAGTGTCACTGGCCCTCATATGTGGGACCCGAACCAGGGCCACTGGCTTCCCAAGCCAGCGCTTAACCAGAAGGATTCATGATTTTATGCTAGGGGTAAGGGTGTAAGGCGGCCCGGATGGCGGGCCCCAGGCTGGTGATTCAGGCCAGAGGCAAAGATGGCTCTTGAGGCCTTCTGGAAAGCCCCGTCCTTGAGGGCCATATGTTCACAGTTAGTGTGCGTGTGGCTGGGGGAGCACAGGAGGGCTGCCCTGGCCAGTGGCTAAGCCAGATGTTTGTTGTGTGACTCCACACAGCACAGGACTCATAAACCCTCGCCGTACTGGGAATTGGTGGCCATAGTTCCAACCAGCTCCGTCCCGCAGCTCAGAAGGTTTCAAAGCTCCTAGGCCGCATCAGGGAGAGGCTTGGCCTCCCCTCCCCTCACTCCTCCCTGTTGGAGCCCTGTTCCTTGCTCGGGACTCTTCCCCTCACAGTCCCTCCACGCCCAGGGGCTCCCTGTGCTCCTTAGCCTTTACCACTGCAGGACTCCACTGAGATCAGCCTGTTGTGAAGGGTGGGCTCCCCTGCGCTCTCCTCTGCCCCACTGCCCTTCACAGCCCCCTTCAACCTCAGCCCTGCTGTGAAGCTTCCCCAGCTTCCTCAGAAAGAAGAGGAGTTTTCAGGGTTTTACACACCTCACCTCCTGAAATCTCACCACCGCCCTGCGAGCTCCTACAGGCGAGGGAAGCTGGTTCAGAGATGGAAAGCAACTTGTCCGAGATCACACAGCTGAGAAGGGCAGGGGTGTAGCTCAATTTAATTCCTGAGTCCCCATGAACTTGAACTCTCTCCAGGTCCTACCTTGCTGCCTGTCCCAAGGCATGTCCCACCTTGATCACTTTCGACCCCTCTCTTTTTGTCGTACCACTTGTCCACTCCATCAACAAATCTTACTAACATTACCTTCGGAATTATATCCAGAATCCAGCACTTGTCACCATCTCTCCCGGTGCCACACTCGCCTAAGCTCCCATCCCTTTTCACCTGGATCACTGCAATGGCTGCTGCCATCACCCAGAGTAAATCGGCACAGCCTACACCACCACCACCTCTTATTCCTGTTTTATTTTTCTCCCTCATCTGCACTCAGCACCAACTGTGATGATTCATTTTTTTGTGTCAACTTGACTGAAGCGTGGGGGAGCCCAGCTATTTGGTTAAACACCAATCTGGGTGTGTCTGTGGGGGTGTTTCTGGGGGAGATTAACATTTGAATCCCTAGACTGAGAAAAGCTGATTGCCCTCTGAAAGGTGGGTAGGCACCATCCAGTTCATTGAATGCCTGAATAGAATAAAAGGTGAGTGAGAAGGAAATCGTTTTGAGTATCTTGAAGCTGGAACAATAGTCTCCTCCTTTCTACTCAGACTGGAACGACGCCATCGCTCTCCTGGGTCTGAGGCCTTTGGACTTGGACTGCAACTATTGGGTTGTCTGAAAAGTCATGACTCATGTTTGCAACAGATGGCACTAGTTCATTTTTGGAAGTACTAGTCATTCGCATCTATGTTATTGCTATGTCATTTGACAACTGACAGTTCTAGCTTCATTCTAAACAAAAATTGAGCGATTTGATTGAGTTTTGGAGATTTTACAACAAGTTGAAGATGGAAGACCAAACTGTGCATTTTTTGCCATATTTTACTGTTTTACTTCCATAAAGGGAATAATGCACGTCAAGCTTGTGAAAAGCTGCATAAAGTTTACGGTGACAATGCTGTACAAGAACATCAGTGCCAACGATGGTTCACAAAATTCCGTGCTGGGGATTTTGATCTCAATGACGCTCCTCGGTCAGGGAAGCCCACTGAGGTTGATGACAACAAAATAAAGGCATTGATCAAGTCAAACCCACGTTACATGACACGAGAGACCGCAGAAACATTGAACATCCATCATTCACGTGTTCACGGCCATCTGAAGAAGCTGGGATATGTAAGCAAGCTCGATATTTGGGTTCCACATGAACTCAAAGAAGTTCATTTGAGGGTCCATATAAACATCTGCAATATGCTCATTAAACGTGAGGAAAACGATCCTTTTTTGAAGTGACTGATAAGTGGTGATGACAAGTGGATTGTTTACAACAATGTGGTGCGCAAACAGTCTTGGACCTGATGTGATGATTCACCTCAAAGGACATCGAAAGCAGACATTCATCAGAGGAAGGTTATGCTCTCAGTGTGGTGGAATTTTAAAGGTGTCGTGTTTTTCAAGCTCCTACCAAGGAGCCAAACAATCAATTCGAATGTGTACTGTTGGCAGTTGGACAGTTTGAATCAATCCATCATGCAGAAATGTCCAGAGCTCTTTAATTGTAAAGGGGTTGTGTTCCATTGCGATAATGGGAGAGCACACACAAGTTTGATCGCCCGTCAAAAATGATTGGAGCTTCGATGGGATGTGTTGCCACACCCACCATACTCGTCTGACCTTGTGCTGTCAGATTTGCACTTGTCTTGCTCTCTTCAAAACTCCTTATGTGGTATAATGTTCAATTCAGATGAGGCTGTAAATCAGCATCTTGTTCAGTTTTTTGCAAATAAAGACAGGTCCTTCTATGAAGGAGGAATTATGAAGCTCACTGAAAGATGGCAAAAGGTTATCGAACAAAACGGGTAATGTATTGATTGATCTTTGTTCTTTATATAAATAAATAACCTTTGAAAACCATAAGACAAAATATGTCATGACTTTTCCGACAACCCAATGTGTACAGACTTCCCCCGCTCTCTGAAACCTCTCATAAGCAGAAAGGGCGGAAAGTGAAGAAGCAGTTACCTTAGGACACATCTTGCTAACAAATGCAGAAAATAAATCCAGGAAAGCATAGATGTGTCCAGACAGAGCTCAAAGCTGTGATGCTGAATGTGCCCCCCCTCCGCAAGGATCTTGGCAGGTATTTGATGAATGATGGCCGTTGTCATTATACCTTGTTTGCATGTCTTGGTTTTTTGTCTCCCAGGAGGGAGCCTGTGAGCCACTCCAGGACAGGAAGTGGCCCTTGCATCCCCAGGCAAAGTGCCAGTCACCAAAGGAGCCCACTACAGATTGAATGAATCACCTTCTGGATGACCCATCCAGAACATTCCAGCTTCCAGAAGCACACAGGGCGGAGGCGTCCTCAGCACCCAGTTCAGGGAGACCGCCTCTTCCTTTCGGGAAACCGCCTTCCCCCGTCTACGTGAGGGCGGTTGTCTGGGCTGCCAATTGTTGCGAGTAAATTGGAAGTTGTTTTGCCCAGGGCCATGTCTCACACAGGTCGATTTGTATGCTTCCTGGGCACTTGTGACACTCCAGAAACGCCATAGCAACGGCCAGGCGCTGCCGGGCTCCCTGACGGCGGGAGACAAGGCGGGGAGCTGGGAGCACTCGGCACCGAGACGGCGGGCAGGGCGAGGGCACCGCGCGGCAGGGGCGCCGCTGCCACGTCTGCAAGCCTCTGGTCCCCTGTTGGCAACACGGGCATAATCACCCGCACGTAGGCTCCGGCCTCGCAGACATGAGACAATGGCTCGGACGGTTTGTAATAGGCAACCGAGGGCGGCGATTAGCCCCACGACGAGTCTTTCTCGCGGCATTGTCCTCTTCCCTGCCTTCCCGCGGCTCCCCGGCAGGGTCGCCCCCGCCCCAAGCCACTTCCTGCCACGTCCCTCAGCCGCAGGAGCCCGTGCCTGCTGACGCTCCTTTATTCGCTGCAGAAAGCGCGGCCCCTGGGACACCTTTTAGCGACGAGGCCCGCAGAGACACCGCCAGTCATCCCGCGGGGCCAGAACCACTGATTAAATTGTATTCACTCTGGTTTTCGGCCATTCAGATTGGCTGGGACGAGGCCAGCTGGAAGTAGTAACAAATTTGAAGCAGAGAATATTGACAAAGAAAGGCCATTTTATTGCCTGCAGTGACATGCGATCATTTCAAGGAGGCTCTCCCAGTGTTTCCAAAGGGAGCTTTAGTTGGTGAATAGATAAGACTTTTTCTGCTAATTATTTGGATAGATCTCAAGTCCTTAACAACAGTTTTGTTCCCTCCAAGGAGTTGAAAAGCAGCCCTTGCTTCTACAGACCTCCCTTTCTAAATCTGAGATTCTGACCATGGGCGGGCTTTGAAAACACGAAAGCACTATTGAACCACTCATGCATTCCAAATATTTTTTTGAGCACTTACTATGCACCAGAACTACTGTGCCTATTGGAGATACAGACACAGGCAACATTCTAGAGAAGAAACACACAATATGGAAGTAAACAGAGAAAAGAGACACTTAAATAGTAATAGGGTCTTCGAAGGACATAAACTGGATGAGGGAGATGGGGAGCCTTTTTTTTTTTTTTTTTAGCTCAGCCATCCTGCTACCTGTTGGCAGCTCAACGGCAACTCAGCTCGGGCTGGCCTTGAACTGCTGTTGCTCAGAGCTCAGCTTGCACTCTTGAGTGAGCTCTTAACCAACTGAGCCACTCGGCCGGCCCAGGAGGCTTCTTTAAAGAATACAGCTGGGAAAAGGTCTCACAGGTCAGATTGCTGCAAACCGATCCATAAGAAGGAGCTAGCCAGGAACCGATTTCAGGGGAACGTGGTCCTCGCAGAGGGAACAGTAAACGCAAAGGCTCTGTGGTAGGAATGGGCTTGCTTGTTCCTAGAAGACCAAGAAAACTCATACAGTTGAGGGAAAAGGAACAAACCGGATGACACTGACAGGCCAGGTCACTGTATGCCACAGGTGCTACACCACAGTAAGGAGTTTGGATCGTATTTTCAGTGCCTTGTGAACTGATTGAAAGGTCTTAGGCAAAGGTGTTATCTGATCTGGTTTATATATTTAAAAAGTTATTGGCTGCTGTTTTAAAGAATGGATTAGGTTTTCCTAATAAGAAAAATGGACCAGGATACAAGAATAGGAAGCCATTGGTACATGCTTGCAGTCAGGTGGGGAGAGGTGGGGACACTCAGGATGCACTTTGGAAATAGAGCCTGCAGGGCCTGGTGATGGATTGGATGAGGGACTGACAAGAGACAGAGCTTCTGGTTTCTAGGTTTGGGGCCTGAGTAACGGAATGCATGGTGGTGCCATTCATAGAGATGGGTCAGGCTTGAGGGCGGGTTGGGAACCAATACTTCCCTTTTGGATGTTTTCAGTGTGAGATGCCAGGAAGGCCTTGATTTAGGAGTGTGGGGCTCAAGAAAGGGCTTGAATCTATGAAAGACAGTTGGGAGTCCTTAAGATTCAGCTGAGTTCTCGGGGTTCTTGGTGACTTGTTCAAAGCTAACTGTAGGCCAAAACAGGCAAGGGGAAGATAACCACCTCCCTCCCTGCCTCAAAACAACACCCTTGCCCTCCAACTGAGTGCTCTTGACCTGTGTCAGAGAAGACTTCCTCTCAGGGGACTACAAGGTATGACTTTTTAGTAATCAGAAGGGCGAAGATCAAAAGATTGGAAAACTCCGTTAGTTTGTAATAACAAAAGGTTGGAAAATATATCCACCAACAGGGGGACTGGTCAAATAAAGTACACTTTTACAATGGAATATATGCAGCCATTAAAATTAAGGAAGCTCTGGATTTTTTTTTTTTGAGGGCAGTCACTGGCCCTCACATGTGGGACCCGAACCAGGGCCACTGGTGTCCCAAGCCAGCGCCTAACCACCGTGCAACTCGGCCGGCCCGTTCTTGATTTTTTTAATTGACATGAAATTTACACAACATTAAATTCAGTATTTTAAAGTGTAAAATTCAGTGTCTTTCTTTAGGTTTTGATATGAAACATCCCCTAAGATATATTAGCAAGTGCCTAGCTTTACTCACCTCCTGTTCCCACCTGTCTACCTCTGCTGCTGGTGGTGGGAGGGACTTTTTCCAATGAGCACCTTTGAAAAGTCTCCGTGACACAGGAGGCTGAGGGGGTTTGTTGCTAGGGAAAGGTGGTAATATTAATCAGCGGTTCTCCGACCTGCTGTACATCAGTGTCATCTGGGGAGATTTTTTTTTTCTTTGAGGGCAGTGTCACTGGCCCTCACATGTGGGACCGAACTGGGGCCGCTGGCTTCCCAAGCCAGCGCTCAACCACTGCGCCACTCGGCCGGCCCCACACCAACTTTTGTTTAGGCTTTCATATATCTGGGGACATTTGGGTTGTTCCCAGTTTTTCTGTGGGCACATGCACTCATTTCTCTTGGTGGAATTTCTGCATTTATTTTGTATTTGAAACGGCAAGTTTTCCAAAGTTCTTATACCAATTTGCACGCTCACCAGCAAAATATGAGATTCATAGTTGCCCCACATGCTTGCTAATATTTTGTATTGTCTGTCTCTTTAATAATAGCCATTCTCATGGGTACATAGTGGAATGTCATCATGGTTTTAAATTGTATTTCTCTAATGACTAATTGTGTTAATCATTTTTTCATGTGCCTATCAACCATTCACATATCATCTCTCATGAGGTGTCTGTTCCAGTCTTTCGCCAGTATTTTTGAGTTGTCATTTTATTATTGATTGGTAGGAGCTCTTTGTATATCATACTAGTCCTTTGTCAGATACATGTATTGTAAATATAGTTAGTGTTGAAAAGATCCCCAGTGATTCTAGCATGAATCTAGGGTTGACAGCTCCTGGTTCACTAAAAAGCAGTCCCAGATGTGCCCTACTTTTATGGGTCCCCCAAATCTGCCCCCTGGCAACTATGCCTGAGGGTTTGCTCTTTAATCCACATGAATGTAAATGGCTGTGGGGATTTTAGGAGTGGGGTGCCTTGTCAGTCTTTCTCTTGTGGATATGTCTGGTTTGGGACAAGTCCATTTATCTGAAATGTTCTCTTATCCTCTGACGTGAGGCTTCTGATGTATAATTCTTGTCTTGTCTCCACCCTAAAATTTTTCACGTGTGAAACGACCTTATTGCCATTCCTACTGTTGTTGGAGAGTGGGCCTTTCTCGGCGCAAAGTCCAGGTCCTTGGCAACTTGAGCAAAGAATTGAACGAGACACTGGAGTAAAACAGTGAAAAAGTAGTTTATTAGAAAAGGAGAATCATTTTCTAGCAGCCTCAGCAATAATTCACCAAGAGGCTGGGAGTTGTTGGCCTGGACCTGGTCTCTTTGAATCTGCTGTGTACTTCCCGCATGACCTTGTGTTCCTGCAACTGGTAAAGGAGAGCAGTAAATTCTCGCTTATTATGGAGGAAGTGCCTCGCATAAAGTAGGTGTTCACAAAACCATTAGTTCCCTCAAAAGGGGAGCTAGGAAGGTGTGGCTCTGGGAGCAGTGCAGCTGGGCTGTGAGAGGAGCTCTCTGCTTGCGGACTTTCCATGTCCTCAACACGCTGTGGTGTCATATAGGTGCCCCTTCCCTGCACACCTTCCGAGGCCTAGATTGGCCAAGGTCCCTCCTGCTGTGTCGTTCTTGTCCTGCCCTTCTTGACTAAATTGAACAGAGCATTCCACGAGGACCTCTAGAATCTTTAAGCTCAGAGCTGTGGAAAGATGTAATCCTCATTCTCGCCCCCACCCCTCCACCAAGAGCTTGTAGTTTTACTGTCTGTCTCTTTTAGTGCAAAGATGAAGGGAAAAGGACCACAAAGGTTAAGATTAGGTGCCCACTAGGTGTCCCTTTCTGGGCAGTCACCAGGGAGGACCCTTGACTCCATCTTTTGGGAGAGGTGCCATGCAGTGTAGGAAGGCTTTCTCTGCTGCTCCAGGAGGACAGTGAGGAAAGTGGAGGAGCTCCCAGAAATGCCCTTGACCTGGGGAACAAGTAGGTACGGAGTATCTGGAGAATCCAACACCAGGCACTGGCTGGAGCCCATCCAATGCTGGCAAGAGGAGTGGCTGGGATGGGGATGCTTGGACTTCTCCCCTTCCCTGGTTCCTGGTCCCCATTATTTATTTGGATGTATCAATCCCACCTGGGGCCTCATTCCAATATGGTCCCCATTGCTGCACTTTAGGATTAGTAAATTGACAAATTCATCCATCCAACAAATTCTTATCAACTACAATATGTAAAGACTGTGCTAAGCTCTGTGAAGCTGTAACGGTGAAAAAGACAGATCTGTCCTTCACAGAGCTCACATGATCATGGAGGAGCCAGCCAGAGGGTTACCGGGAAGCCACATTCCATGAACCAAGTCCAGTGATAGAGGCAGGGTGTGTCACATTGTGTCACAGAGGACCACTGATGGGATGATCATGGAAGGTCCCTGGAACAAGGGATACCTGAGCTGAGAGCCAAGGAGTCAATAAGCACGTCCAAGAAGAGGAAACAGCATGTGAGAGGGCCTAGAGGCAAGATGTAAGAAAGGTGGTTCAGTTAGAGAAGAGTGGTGTGTGTGTGTGTGTGTGTGTGTGTGTGTGTGTGTGTGTGTGTAGGAGCCGTGAAGAAGTGAGCCATAAGGCAGAAGAAGCAGTCAGGGACCACATCAGGAAGGCCGTGTAAACCATAGTGAGGAGGCAACACTTAATTCTGAGGGAAAGGAGGAGGCTTTCACGGGGTTTAGACAGGGCCATGACAGGTGGGAGATGATAGTGACATTGACCAGACCGGCAGCAGTGGAGAGGGAAAGAAGTGTTTGGGTTTGGGATATATGTTGGAGGTAGAGCCAATAGGACGTGCTGGTGGATTGGAAAGATGCCTCCAGATTCTGACTTGAACAATTAGGGGGTTGGTAGTGCTGCTGATGGCGATGGGGAATATTTAGGGAATAAGTCTAGGGGAGGGTGGGAGAGGGGTTCAGTGCCATGTGGAGTGAGCTTCTAGGAAGACATTTCCTGTAGCCAGTTGGCCATGTAGGTCTGAAATCAGGAGGGAGGATGAGGCTAGAGACAGAATTGTGAGGTCTTGGGAGTGTATGAGGTAGCCCGAAGGGAGTAGCGGATGCCATGTTTTGTGCAGCAGCACTTTCCTGTCAAAGGATGCCCTACCCTTTAGTGCCTGCAGGTTTATTGTTTGTTTGCTTGTTTTTTGAGGGCAGTGTCACTGGCCCTCGTATGTGGGACCGAACCGGGGCCACTGGCTTCCCAAGCCAGCGCTTAACCAACCGCGCCACTCGGCCAGCCCTGCTGCAGGTTTAGAAGGCAATCATCAAAGACTTTGCAATTTATTATTATTTTTTTTTTTGAGGGCAGTGTCACTGGCCCTCACATGTGGGACTGAACCGGGGCCGCTGGCTTCCCAAGCCAGCAACCAACTGCGCCACTCGGCCGGCCCAAGACTTTGCAATTTAGTGCAAAGTCCCTGCAGATAATCCTAAATCTTGCCTCCTTCTCCCCTCCCTTTCCCCCCATCCCCCGGTTCCTGTCATTTCCACAGCATCTTGGGATGACTTTATTAGTTTCCAATAAGAATGTGTCCAGCCAGTGGGCTAGGTGGCTTCCATTCTCAGGAAATTTGGGTTCCAGCTCCCCCTGCTGGCAGAGCTGGAGATGACTTACGGCTAGGCACGCAGCTGGAGAGAGCGCCTACCTCCGGGCTTCCCTGCCCAAAAGAAGGGATTAAGAACTCAGCTCCAGTTCCCTTTTCCACTCTCTAAAAAACCCCACCCACTTTAAAACCCTAGCTAGAAACAGGGGAGAAAGCCTCATTAGGTATCTGGGAATCATATTCTTCCTGCTTCCAATCACTTCCTTCTCTTTTCTGCCCCAACCCCACTCTTGATCTCCTTGCCCATGAAGATTCCAACCGTTATTTATACCTATTTCCAAAAATACTCTCTCCCAATGTCAGTCCCCAAGAGCAGCATTCTTCCGACACCCAGCTGGCCCTCCTCCTCCCATGTAGGGAAGCCACGGTCTGTCCTGGAAAGAGCATGCAGCTGGGAGTCAGAAACGTACATTTGAGTCCTGTTTCTGCACGGATTCAGGGTGTCACCTTGGACTAGTCACTTCCTTCTTTCCCAGTGGCAGTCCCCTCATTTGTGACATTGGACTGGACTCCAGAAAACCATTCCAACTGTAGCATTCTAGCCTTTGCTCCAACCACCTTAGCTTTTTCAGTTCTCCGCGTGCGTCAACTCTCTCCTGTCTCAGGGCCTTTCGTTGTGCTCTTCCTTTTGCCTGAAATGCTCTTCCTTGCCTTTTTGGTTTAGTTAACTCCTCCTTATCCTTCAACTCTCAAAGCTCAAATGCTACTTCCTCAGAGAAACCTTTCCCAGGCCCACCAGAGTAGGTCAGGTACCTCATCATCTGCTCTCAGAACTCCCTGGAGTTTGCCTTGTGCGCCCTCATCACAGTTTGTAATTTTCCACGTGCTCACATGATTATTGTTTCAAGTCAAACCCCACCATAAGCTCCTTGATAGCCAGGACCTGTCCATCGGTTTTGCTCACCGCTGTACCCCAGCATCCAGATCCTTGCCTGACCATCTTGTAAAGGCTCAACACGTATTCATTAACCAAATGAAAAAGTAAATGGATGAATGAATCCCTCTTTTCATCTATCAGCTGCTTTCTATATCTAACCAGTGGAGTACCTAAGAGCAAAACCTCAAATGCCAGGCTGCATTGGTTCGGACCCCAACTTTACCACTTACAAGCTGTGCAAACTTGTGTAACTTATTGAATATTTCTGTGCCCCAGTTCCCTTATGTAGAAAGGGAAGATAACAGCAATATACACCAGCTAACAAGGTCGTGAGGGTATGTGTAAGGTGTGTAGAACGAGGCCTGGCATTCAAGTGCCACATCCATCTCTCCATTTACCCATTCTGAACTCTCCCACAAGACCTCATTATCTTCTTTCCAGTCTGTGAGTGCGGGTGACTCAGTGTAATTTGCAGAATAGATACCAAAAATCTGTTATTATGGAAAATTTCAAACATGCAGAGAAGTAGAGAGAAGAGGATAATGAACCTCTGTAATAAGCTTCAATAATTATCAACATTTTCCCAATCAGTATTCATCTGTGCCCCTCTCATTTTTCTCCCAACTGAAGAATTTTAATGTAAATCCCAGATGTCATATAATTTTATCTGAAAATACTCCATTATATATCTCTAGCAGATAAGGACTTTAAAAAACACAACAGTACCATTATCACACTTAAAAAATTAACAATAATTAGGGAAGGCTTTTTAAACCCCATCCCCTTGAGAGAGCCCTCCCTTTGGGGAGATACATTTCACATGTATCTCATGTGAAATGAGATACAGCCAAGACAGTTACTATAAGTACAAGTGTTTGAACAGGGCCTGGCAATGTAAATGGGATAGAGCAGTAACCACTATTTTGATTCTTTCATTCTTTCCGTTTACCCACTATACATCCTCACTAACTTCTCTGTTATTTCTGGTCTGTGAATGTGTGTGACCGGTAACAAGGGAGGACTAGGACCCATGGGTGGTGAGTTTCCTAGGCCACTGGTGCCCTGGGGTGGGAGTGGGGGCCCCAGAAGGCACTGAGAAGGGCCCAAAGGAAGCAAGGACTGCAGGGCTGAGGGGAAGGCAAGGAGAGCTGGAGGACTTCCTGGGTTTAAAGAAGGGGGAGTCCTGTGGCTGTGTGAAATGGCCCCCCGAGAAAAATCCAGTAGCCTAAGGGCAGGCAAGCAGGAGGGTTGGTCCTTTCTTCCTAGGGATCAGGGCCTTTGGGGATCACTGCCAGCTGGGAGCAGGGAGGTGGTAGCCCTACTCCTGAGGGAGTTCCTGTCAGCTTGTCTCCAGAGCCCACCAACAGGCAGCTGCCTAAGACAGCAATCAGGGTTCTGCTTTGCTTCATCTTGAGTTCTCAACAGTTCCAAGGCTATAAGGGATGATGGTGGACAGTGATCCAAAGCACAACTAGAGACAGCCTTCCCCAGACTCAGGATGAAGATTATTGTCTCCCATGTCTTTACCTTTCTGTGCAATTGTCCCCACCAGCCCTTCTTCTCTCCACACTCATCCTTTGTGTAACCAGAGCAACTGCACACTCGACCCACCCCAATCCAAACTTGCTTCCGGGAAAAGAAGTGATCCCAACACTTCAGAAGTGTAAACAAGCTCCTTGCAAACTGGTCTCCAACCACCTCATCAACCTCATTTCCCATCACTCCCCTGTTATTTTCAGCAATAGGCAGTAGGACACAGTGAACAGCACAGATTTGTGTTCATAGAGATCTGGTATTTAATTCTGGCTCTGCTATTTCCCAGCTCTAAAATCTGAGGCAAAGTCATTTTCTCTCTCTGAGCTTCAGTTTTCATGTCTGAAAAATGGGGATAATAGTATACTAAAAGCCGTCTTGAGAGAGCATCTAAAGTCATATGAACATGACTTAAAGTCATATAAACCAGGAAAATAGCCCATCTTCTCTGAGATCCGTTTTTAACGTCCAGCCATCTATGAAATGTACAAAAAGCTTAAAATTCTCCGGCTACATGGTTGGCATATGACTGGTCCAATAGGTGAGTTTTCAAATACTGAGTGTTAATTGCTGCCTTGAGGAATCATGATGTTCATTTTCTCATCGGTATATGAACAAGGACAATTTTCTCTCACAACCTATTTGCGTCACTTAAGCAAGCCATAAAACTCAATTGCCGCGTTTCCCAACGCCCTGAGCTCTGACTTTGAAAATATGACTGCATCTCAGTTGGAGCTACTGAAGAAATGTCAAGCATACGACAGCACTACTTATTTCTTAAATGAGAGCTTTGGCTTGGTTCCTATGGACCCTTCTTCAATATGAGTTTAAGTCAGGGGGGTCTATGCCTCCCAGGGTGTTTGAATTCCAAGCATGCTCAGAGCCAGGCGTTGGCGAACAGGGAAGGTAGGATATTTGGGGTGCAGGCTGTGGAGGAGGTCTCTAGTGGGTACTAAAATGAGAGATCACATCAGGCAGTCTACTCACTCACGAGGACAGCACACGCACACGGATGCGCCTCAGCTAGGATTGGATTGGATTGAAAATGCTAGACAGCTAGAGATGACACGCCCATCCCGCGCCGCCGGGGCCGGACCGTCTCTTAGCTCCAGCGCGCATAGGCGCAGGCGCGCGACCTTCGTGGGCGGGGCCTAGGCGGTGGCGCCGGAGCGCGGTGTAGCGGATTGGCCAGCCGGAGGCCAACGGTTGGAGCGCATGCGCAGGGCGGGAGCGGAGGAAATTCAATTCCCGGCAGATCCCGGGACCCCAACCTGAGAGTCATGGAGGCGTCCCAAGGGTTTGCGGAAGCCGAGGTACTAAGCCCAGAGCAGGCTGCCCATTACCTGAGGTATGTCTGAGCCGCTGGCTTGGAGTGGGGGCGCGGGGCTCCGGGACCCTCCCCCTGGCCCGAACTGCAGAGGCCTAGCCCGTGAGACACGCGCCGGATATCTCCGAGGGGAATCCGTTCAGATTTCTGCAGCCTGCAGAACCTGCGGATGCCCGTTTCTTGCTCAGATAACTCTCCGTTACGAACTTTGCTGAGTCTTTGCCGACCTAGGGCACGCAGAGATCAGGGGGACATTGGTCCTGCCCCCTGACGGCTTACAAGCTAGTGGTGGAAGGCGGCAGTAAAGCTCTAAGGTTTGATAAGTGCTGTAAGAGGAATCAAGTGCAAGGAAGGCACAGTGTGGGCATAAAGGAGGAGAGGCCGGTTACAAGGCTCGGTAGCTAAGGGAAGGAAGGCCGCGCAGGAGGAAGAGGCGCTTGTGTTGGAAAATGAGTAAGCATTCGCCAGGTGGCTGCCGGGCGGGCATGTTGATATGGAAATGAGCTTTGAGAAATGTTTTAAATTGTGATAAACTACAACATACAATTTACTATCTTAACCATTCTTAAGTGGTATTAAATACATTCACAGTGTTGCACAACCATCAACTCCATCCATCCCCAGAACTCTGCATCTTGCACAACTAAAACTCTGTACTTGTTAATCAAGAACTGCTCATCGCCCCCACCCCCGTTCCCCGCCTTCCTGCGGCGCCCATCATTCTGCTCTCTCCTTTCCGTCTCTGTGAATCTGACTCCTCCAGGGACCCCATATGAGTGGAATCACACAGTATTGGTCGTTTTCTGACCAGGTTATTTCACTCAGCAGTATGTCCCCAAGGTTCATCCACGTTGTGTCATGTGACAGGGTTTCCTTCTTTTGTAAGACTGAACAATATTCCATTGTATGGATAGACCACAGTTTGTTTACCCATCGGTGGACACGCAGGTTGCTTCCACCTCTTGGCTACTGTGAATGCGGCTGCTGTGAACATGGGGGTGCAGATATCTCTTCCAGAACCTGCTTCACTTCCTTTGGGTGTGTGCCCAGACTATACAGTAATTCTATTTTTTCAATTTCTTGGGGGGAACTGCCATACTGTCTTCTAGAGCAACTGTACCATTCACATCCCCACCAACAGTGCACGAGGGTGCCAGTTTCCCCACATCATCGCCAACTCTTGTTTTCTGTTTGTTGTTGTTACTAGCCATCCTAAGGTGTGAGCTTGCATCTTATTGGGGTTTTGATTTGCATTTCCCTGATGATCAGTGATGTTCAGTATCTTTTAATATGCTTCTTGACCACTTGTGTATCTTCTTTGGAGAAATGAATATTCAAATCCTTTGCCGACTTTTTAGTTGTAGTTTATTTTTGTTTTTGAGTTGTAGTTCTTTATATATTCTGGATGTTAACACGTTCCTTGTCTGATATATGATTTTTTCCCATTCTGTGTGTTGCCTTTTACACTCTGTTGATTGTGTCCTTTGATGTGCAAAAGTTTTATTTTATTTTTTTAATTGAGGAAGGGGAACAGTGTTGGGGAATTGGGAACAGTTGTCCTTCAATCTTAGTTGTGGAGGACGCAGCTAGCTCAGCTCCAAGTCCAGTCATCATCCAGCCGCCTGTTGGCAGCTCACGGCCGCTTAGCTTAACGTGCTGTGTTCAATCTTAGTTGCGGGTGGGCATATCCTGCCATCCCCTGTGGAAGTTGAACTGTAAACCTTGTTCCTAAGAGCACACGCTCTAACCACTGAGCAATCCGGCTGCCCATCAGCAGTTCAGGGCAGCTCAGCGCAAGGTGTTCTGTTCAATCTTAGTTGCAGGGGGTTCAGCCTACCATCCCATGAGGGAGTTGAACTGGCAACCTTGTTGTTAGGAGCACATGCTCTCTCTCACCAGCTGAGTCATCCTGCCACCTGTTGGCAGCTCAGTGGCAGCTCATCTTGGGCACAGCTCACTGACCCATGTGGGAATCGAACCGGCAACCCTGTTGCTCAGAGCTTGTGCTCTTAAGCAACTGAGCCATTTGGCCAGCCCTGTTTTTGCATTTAAATTGCACTCCTAGGGCCGGCCAAGTGGCGTAGTGGTTAAGCGCTGGCTTGGGAAGCCAGCGGCCCTGGTTTGGTCCCACATATGAGGGCCAGTAACACTGCCCTCAAGAAAAAAAATAAATAAATAAATTGCACTCCTTCCTTTGTTGATCTTATCCAGGTTCTTGGCTTTAAATCCCATCTTTATGCTGAGAATTTTCACATTTTTGTCTTTAGTCCTGACCTCTTCTGAACTCCAGACTCAACTTCTGTATCCAGCTGCTTCTTTGACACCTCTACTTGATAATAGATTTGTCAAACTTAACTTGCCTAAAACCAAAGGACTTTTTAAAAACCATGTGTTCATCTCAATAGGTGCAGAAAAAACAATTTGACAAAATCTAATACATTTTAATGATAAAAACCCTCAACAAGCTAGGAATACAAGAAAACTTCCTCCACCTGACCAAGAGTTTGTATTAAACCTACACCTAACATACTTTTTTTTTTTTTTTTTTTTTTTTTTAGTATACTACATTTTATTGTAGAAGTTAGGAGTTAAATGTAAGGTAAATGGAATCCTACTTATCTGAGATACTACATTTCTTAATTATGGTTAGATTATACAAGAGTTGTTTTTTTTTTAATTTTTAATTAGTTTCAGGTGTACAACACATTGCATTAGTTATACATTTTACCCCTCAAAGTGACAACCCCCCACCCCCAATTCGCCACCCCACTCCCCCCATATCATATATATCTATTACTCTTCCTCTGACTCTCTTCCACCGTATAATCCACATCCCGTGACTATCTATATATATTCAATTACAGTAGGTATACCACCTCCACTTTAGTAATACAGTGCAGTGATCAAACCTCTACTCCATCCATGAAATGGTCTCCCTAACAAGACCTATGATCATCTGACATTCCACAGAATATTTACAACATTATTAATTATATTCCCCAAACTGTTTTTCCTATCCCAGTGGCAATATTGTAGTTGCCTATTTTTGCTGTCTAATCCTTTCCCCTTCTCCCTCATCCCCATTCCTCTCCCAATTAGCAACCCTGATTTTTCCTCTATATCTATGAGACAGTTTCTGTTTACTTTGCTCATTCATACAGTTTTTCAGATTCCACATATGAGTGAGATCATGTGGTATTTGTCCTTCTCTGACTGACTTAATTCACTCAACATAATAGTCTCTAGGTCCATCCATATCATTGCAAATAGCACGATTTCATTCTTCCTTATAGCGGAGTAATACTCCATTGTATAAATATACCACAGTTTCTTAATCCAGTCATCTACCGATGGGCATTTTGGTTGTTTCCAAGTCTTAGCTATTGTAAATTGTGCTGCTATGAACATAGGGGTGCATAACTTTTTTTGAATAAGTGTCTTGGTTTTTTCCAGATAAATACCTAGGAGTGGAATTGCTGGGTCAAACGGTAGCTCTATTTCCAGTTCTTTGAGATACCTCCATACTGACTTCCATAGTGGCTGCACCAATCTGCGGTCCCACCAATAGTGCAGCTGGGTCCCCTTTTCCCCACAGCCCCGCCAGCACTTGTTTGTTGATTTGTTGATGATAGCCATTCTGACTGGAGTGAGTACACCTAACATACTTAATGGTTGAAGACTAAAAGCTTTCCCCCTTCTATCAGAAACAGGATAAGGATGTTTGCTCTTGCCATTTCTATTCAACATAATAATTCATTATAATTTAAAATTGTAATAGAAGTTCTAGAGCCGGCCGAGTGGCGCGGTGGTGAAGCGCTGGCTTGGGAAGCCAGCGTCCCTGGTTCGGGTCCCACATATGAGGGCCAGTGACACTGCCCTCAAAAAAAAAATAGAGTAAAGCAATGCAGTTTTTGTTTTGGGGTTTTCATTTTAGTTTTAGATGTCTGTCTCACAAATGGGGCAAGGCATAGAAAAGCTATTTATGAAATAATCAGCAGTGCTTGCTGTTTGACTGAAATGTGAACCATATTCTTGAATTTATCCCAGAAGTTGCTATTTAATAATATTAACTTTGCATATATAAGTGATTATGATGAACTGTTTTCCACTTTGACTAAAATGGTCACCCCTGGGAGTGAGGCCAAAAGTTGCCATCTTTTGGGGCTAGTTTTTCCATGATCCAGACTTTGATGGATTGATTTCCAGGACTTGCTGCCATTGAGGTGACCTGCGGTTTTTCTGTCAGCCACACACGTTTTATTGATTCTGAGTAAGAATCAAAAGACTTACCAGTTGTGTGTAATGTATCCACATACACCCTGCCAAGGGGACTGGATACGCAGAGATACATCGGCGCTCTAAACAGTGGATTTCAGTGCCCCATCTTCCATGATAGGGAAAATACGGTCCTCCGGCCAACTTTGTTGGTGGAGTGGATGGGGAGGAGGGGAGAGCTGAGGTGCTAACTGGGGTGGGTGCAGCAGGGACTGGGCAGGCGACGCGGCTGACATCAGGGGTTCAACCCAGCCGGTCAGTGATGGCGTCCAAGGAATACTGCAAACTGCTTGGGGTTCAGGCAGAAGGTCGGCAAGTAGATGTTCCAGAGGATGGGGAGACCCCAGCAGTAGGAGTCTTAGGCTGGTGCTAAGGAGTCTCGTTGCCATTTAAAAGTTTGCTGTATGGTAATGGTGACTCTGGCCCCGAGCTAGGCTTCGGTGGCAGGGCTGTCCTCTGGGGAGAGGTATCACGGAGGGAGGGTCAGGAGGAAGGCAGAGCAGAGTCGGGTTCAGAGTCTGCATGTAGGTGGAGGGGTCTGGTGGTCACCACTACGGCCTCATCAGAGTGACAAGGAATGTAACTTGATTCTAAAGTCCACCAGACCAGGGGAGGTGGGAGCTGAGTTTGGCAGCCAGTAGGCTCTTTTCTTCTTTTCTTCTTTCCTCCTCCTCTTCATCTAAAGAGATGAATAAAGATTCAGATGACTTTTACTGAGTGTCTAAGACTTGATCCCTGTCCCTGTTCTCCAGGACTTCACAGGCAGGTACACGAACAGGTGATCTGTCATTTTAGACTTAAGAGGGATGTTAGAAGATAGTACCAAGTGGCCATAGGCCCTGCAGCTAGTTTCCTGCTGTTAACACCTTACATTGCTGTGTACCTGTGTTACAGTTAATGGGCAACGCTGGTGCGTCATGACTAAGTAAATCCATACTTTCTCTGGGTTTCCTTTGTTCTCACCTACTGCCCTTTTGCTGTTCCAGCGTCCTATCCAGGACACCACAGTACAGTTTGTCACCTGTCTCTAGGTTCTTGCCTGTGACAGTTTCTCACTTCCCTTGTTTCCTTTTTCTTTTTTTTTTTAGAGGGCAGTGTCACTGGCCCTCATATGTGGGACCTGAACCGGGGCTGCTGGCGTCCCAAGCCAGCGCTTAACCACCACGCCACTTGGCCGGCCCACACTTCCCTTGTTTCTGATGACTGTGACAGCTATAAGGAGCACTGCTCAGGTATTTGTAGAATGGGCCGCAGTGGGGTTTGTCAGTGGTTTTTCTCATGCTTAGACTGGGGTTTGGGGTTTTCAGGGGAGGACCACAGAGGTGAAGCGCCCTTCTCATCACATCCTATTACGGGTCTCTAATGTTAACACACCACTCTTGGTGTTGACTGATCACGTGGCTGTGCTGCTGCTGGACAGGTTTCTCCCCTTTATTGTTATTCTTTCCCCCATCAGGCCTCTCCGTACGTTGTTACCGTGTGCATTCCACGTGCAAGGGGTAAGACTTGTGCTCCTTTGTGTGTGTGTGGGGGGCGAGTAGGTACATAAACTATTGGAAATTCTCCTGCATGGGAGGTGAGTCTCTTCTCCGGTATTTATTCACTCATTTATATCAGAATGGACTCAGATATTTAGTTTGTACTTTGGGTTATAATCCAATACTACTTTATTTTGTTGTTCAGATTGTTGCAGCTTTGCCCATGGATGCTTCTCTGTCCTTTTGACACACTCCCATCATTGGAGGTTGGTTGTTTTTTCTTCTTTTTTTTTGAACACTTCCTTACTTTCTGACACTACAAGATGCTCCACACTCATCTTACAGATTTCCTGCCCCAGCCCTAGAATCAGCCATTTTCCCACGGAGCCCTGCTTCCTTTTATTAGAGAATGGTATTGGAAACCAAGATCTGGGTACAGGGTGCGCTCGTGGCTATTGGGGTCTCCTGGCTTGTAGGCCTGCTCAGCTGACAGAGCAAAGAAATATGTGTGGATGCTAACCCATTCATACACACGTGTCTCTATTTCTATGTGGAACCATCTGTATCTGTGCCAAACATGGCTTTGTACTGATGTCTCCAGCTTTGATCCACATGGATCATTGTAACCTCCTCCTCTTGCTTACCTGTCAAGTCTGACTCCCACAGTGAGCAGCCTGCCTCTCACTACTCGCCATCCATTTATGTGATGCGTCAATCCTAGTATACATGCATGCACTATTGGGATTGTTCACCCATACCCCACGGGAAACAGTTTCATCCACTGGTGCAGCGCTTATGTCATTTCCTTTGCTTGTAGTCTTACAGGCTTCACTCATTTCCTAGGTTACTGATGTCAGTACCTTTCCCGTCTACCCCCGTCAGTGAGCTTGTTTCATACACTGACATAGCTCGGTTGTTCTGTAGTGATTTTTTTTTAAATTGAGGGATTGGGGGAGGGGAACAGCTTTGGGGAATCGGGGAAGGGGAACAGACAAGTTGCTGCCCTTTTGTTCTTCAGTCAAGTTGTGGAGGATGTCGCTTCACTGGCCCATGTTGGTATCATCATTGCGCTCTTCTCGGGTGAAGCAGATTGGTTGCCGGCCTCTGGATGGTCGCTCACCGCGGCTATTGGTAGCTCACGCTGGCTGCCGGCCGCTCACGCTGGCTGCTGGCCACTCACTGTAGCCTATGGCAGCCCACTGCAGCAGGGGCTGCAGCTATGCCATCCCGGGGACTCACAGCAGCCCAGCTCCAGGTGGAGCTGTTGTTCACCAACTTAGCTGTAGAGGGCAGTGTCGCTGGCCCTCATATGTGGGATCCGAACTGGGGCTGCTGGCATCCCAAGCCAGCTCTTAACCACTGCGCCAGTCGGCCGGCCCTGTAGTGATTTTAATACAATGCATTAGCATCACCTGGGGACCTTAGAGAAATGCAAATCTTTGGGCCGCACTACACAATTCAGAAATCTGATGTTGCGGGCCAGCAATCTGTTCTAACAAGCAGAACACTGAGCATCACTGTCTTAAAGAGTGAGTTCAGTGAGGTCCGCTTGGAAGGAGAGGCGTGCCTTTCAGGAAGAGGAGGTTGCTGTGAGTCTTAGCTCACAGGACACAAAGGAGCCTGGGTGGCATAAGGGGTTAAAATAAAATGTTCAAAGCAGGAAGTGACAGGAGTTAAGGCAGAGAGGTCAGTGCTTCCTGGCTGTATGGGCAGGGTTTTGAATGCCAAGCCAAGGAGCTTCAGCTTCATTGTGTAGGCCACAGGAAGCCACTGAAGAATTATTGGGTTGTTGGAAAAGTCATGACGCATTTTTGCAATGAAAAACAGAAAGAATATGTCATAACTTTTCCAACAGCCCAGTATTTTGTTAACAGCTTTGTTGAAGTACAGTTCACATACCATAACTTCATCCATTTCAGTATACAGTTGAATAATTTGTAGTATATTCATGGAGTTGTACGCATCACCACAATTAGTTTTAGAATATTTTCGTCACCCCCACAAAGAATTCCTTACCCTGTAGGCATCACTATCCCCCAGCCCTCCAGCCCCTGGCAACCGCTAGTCTACTTTCTTTCTCTATGAATTTGCCTATTCTGGACATTTCATGTAAATGGAATCAAAATGTATAGCCATTTGTGACGGGCTTATTTCATGTAGCAAAATGTTTTCAAGATTTGTTCATGCTGTAGCACGTATCAGTACTTCATTCCTTTTTTTTTTTTTTTTTTTGAGGGCAGTGCCACTGGCCCTCATATGTGGGACCGAACCGGGGCCGCTGGCTTCCCAGGCCAGCACTTAACCACCACACCACTCAGCCGGCCCCCAGTACTTCATTCCATTTTATGGCTGCATAATATTCCATTCTATGGATATATCATATTTTTATCATTCATCAGTTGGTGGACATTTGTGTTATTTCCCCTTTTGGCTTTATGAATAATTGTGCTATGAACATTCATGTACAAGATTTTCTGTGCACAAATATTTTCATTTGACTTGGGTTTGTACCTGGGAGTAGAATTCCTAGATCACATGGTAACTATATAATCTGTTGAGCAACTGACAGAATGAATTCCAAAGCAACCGCACCATTTTATATTCCCACCAACAGTATTATGAGAGTTCCAACTTTTCCAAATTGTTGTCAACACTTGATATTTTCTCACTTTTGATTCTAACTTTCCTAATGGGCATGAAGTGGCATCTCACTGTGGGTTTTTTTTGTTTTGTTTTGTTTTGTTTTTTAGCTGAGCCATCCTGCCACCTATTGGCAGCTCAGCGGCTGCTCAGCTTGGGCTGGGCATCCAACTGCTGTTGCTGAGCTCAGCTCGCACTCTTGAGCGAGCTCTTAACCAACTGAGCCACTCGGCCGGCCCTTCACTGTGGTTTTGATTTGCGTTTGTCTCCCTGGTGACTAACGAGGGTGAGCATCTTCTCGCGTGCTATTGGCCATCTGTATGTCTTTGGCCAAATCCAAGGTCACAGAAATCCGTACTTATATTTTCTTCTAAGGGTTCTGTAGGTTTAGTTCTTATATTTAGGTCTTTGATCCATTTTGAATTAATTTTTGTGTATGGTATGAGACAAGAGACTGATTTCATCCTTTTGCACATTGATATCCAATTGAAAAGACTTTTTCCTCACTGAGTTTTTTTAGCATCCTGTAAAAATCACTTGACTGTAAGCCACTGAAGAATTTTAAGCAAAGGAATGATATGATTCCTTTTATGTTTTAAGACAATATTGCTGGCTGCTATATAGAGAATGTATTGGCAGGGCCAAAAGTGGATGTAGGGAGACCAGTGAGTAGGAAGTTGCAATTATCCAGGCTAGAGATGATGGTGACTTGGACCACAGTAGTGGTAGTGGAGATGGAAAGACACAGGTTATAATGGGGACATAAAGTTAATAGGACTTGGGGACTGTCTGGCTGGCAGGGGGGACAGAAAGACAGGAGAGGTCAAAGACGACTCACATTTGGGTTGGAGTCAAGGACGATCTTCAGATTTCTAGCTTGTATGGCCAAGTGGATAGTAGTGTCCATTGCTGCCACACAAATGGAGAACTGTGTTTTTAGAGGGGAAATAATGATTTTAATTTGGGGTTAATTTAATTTGAGGTGTCTGTGAGACTTTCAAGTGGAGATGTCCAGAAGGCAATTGGAATATGGGTCTAGACTGGAGCTTGGGGCAAGCCTTAGCTTGGAGAGAGTGATTTGAGAGTCATGAGCACACAGGTGGGACTGGGAGACCTGAGGAGAGTGTAAAATGAGTGGGAAGAGGGCTCCACACTGAACCCTCTGGAAGGAGGAATAGAAGTTCGAGAAGGACACAGAGAAGAAATGGCCAGTGATGGGCGAGGAAACCTGGAGGAATCTGTAGGAATCTGGTGGATGGAGATAATTTGAGGAGGGGAGTGATCAGTAGTGTCAGATGCATCACAGAGGTACAGAAGAATAAGGCCTGAGTCGTGCCCATGTATCTTGTTTCCATGCTCCCACAGTATAGGTTGGTTGGTTGATTTTTAAAAAAATACCACTCGATACTTCTTATGGGTGGCAGTTCTTTTATAAAATGCTGTGGAATCAATGACCTTTGCACATACATTTCCCACAAGCAGTGCCTGAAGCTGTTGCTGGTGGGTATTTGTGTCTTAAGTGATGCCAGCTTTCATTGGCATCTTCTGTGCTACTTTCCCATCCTGAATTGAGGATATTAAAAGCCCAACTGCAGTTTGGATTGCAAAATGGACCCCCAAATGTTCTTAAACTGAATGTTCAATATATATACACACATATATGATATATATGGGGATACATATTATTTATATACGTATACATCTTTCCTTAAACCTTCGTTTACAGGTACGTGAAAGAGGCCAAAGAAGCAACTAAGAATGGAGATCTGGAAGAAGCATTTAAACTTTTCAATTTGGCAAAGGACATTTTTCCTAATGAAAAGGTGATGAGCAGAATTCAGAAAATACAGGAAGCCTTGGAGGAGTTGGCAGACCAGGGCAATGATGAGTTCACAGATGTGTGCCAGTCTGGCCTGCTGCTTTATCGAGAACTGCACGACCAACTGTTTGAGCACCAGAAGGAAGGCGTAGCTTTCCTCTATAGCCTGTACAGGGACGGAAGAAAAGGTGGTATCCTGGCAGATGACATGGGGTTGGGGAAGACTGTTCAGATCATCGCTTTCCTTTCTGGTATGTTTGATGCTTCACTTGTGAGCCATGTGCTGCTCATCATGCCAACCAGTCTCATTAACACATGGCTGAAAGAATTTGCCAAGTGGACTCCAGGAATGAGAGTGAAAACCTTTCATGGTCCCAGCAAGCATGAACGTTCCAGAAACCTCAGTCGGATTCAGCAAAGGAATGGCGTCATTATCACTACGTACCAGATGTTACTCAATAATTGGCAACAACTTTCAAGCTTGAATGGCCAAGAGTTTGTGTGGGACTATGTCATCCTTGATGAAGCACATAAAATAAAAACCTCATCCACTAAGTCAGCAATGTGCGCTCGCACTATTCCTGCCGGTAATCGCATCCTCCTCACAGGGACCCCGGTCCAGAATAATTTACAAGAACTGTGGTCCCTGTTCGATTTTGCTTGTCAAGGTTCCCTGCTAGGAACATTAAAAACTTTTAAAACGGAGTATGAAAATCCTATTACTCGAGCAAGAGAGAAGGATGCTACCTCAGGGGAAAAAGCCTTGGGATTTAAAATTTCTGAAAACTTAATGGCGATCATAAAACCCTACTTTCTCAGGAGGACTAAAGAAGAGGTGCAGAAGAAAAGGTCAAGCAACCCAGAGGTCAGACTTAGTGAAAAGAATCCAGATGTTGATGCCACTAATGAAATGCCTTCCCTTTCCAGGAAAAATGATTTAATTATTTGGATACGTCTTGTACCTTTACAAGAAGAAATATACAGGAAATTCGTGTCTCTAGATCATATCAAGGAGCTGTTATTGGAGACACGCTCACCTTTGGCTGAGCTAAGTGTCTTAAAGAAGTTGTGTGATCATCCTAGACTGTTGTCTGCTCGGGCTTGTCACTTGCTGAATCTAGGGGCTGTCAGATTCTCTGCTCAACATGAAAATGAAGAAGAGTCCTCAGATATGGACCATATTAATGAAATACCTGATGATACACTGATGAATGAATCCGGAAAAATGATATTTCTAATGGATCTGCTTAAGAGACTGCAAGATGAAGGCCATCAAACTCTGGTGTTTTCCCAATCAACACAAATTCTAAACATCATTGAACGCCTCTTAAAGAATCGGCACTTTAAGATACTGCGAATCGATGGAACAATTACTCATCTTGTGGAACGAGAAAAAAGAATTAACTTATTCCAGCAAAATAAAGATTACTCTGTTTTTCTGCTGACCACTCAAGTAGGTGGTGTTGGCTTAACATTAACTGCAGCAACTAGAGTGGTCATTTTTGACCCTAGCTGGAATCCTGCAACTGATGCTCAAGCTGTGGATAGAGCTCACCGAATTGGACAAAGAGAAAATGTTGTGGTTTATAGGCTAATCACTTGTGGGACTGTAGAGGAGAAAATATACAGAAGACAGGTTTTCAAGGACTCATTAATAAGACAAACTACTGGTGACAAGAAGAACCCTTTCCGGTATTTTAGTAAACAAGAATTGAGAGAGCTCTTCACCATCGAGGATCTTCAGAACTCTGTGACCCAGCTCCAGCTTCAGTCTCTGCATGCTGCTCAGAGGAGATCTGATGAGAAACTGGATGCACATATTGCCTACCTGCACTCTTTGGGGATAGCTGGAATCTCAGACCATGACCTGATATACACACATGATGTATCAGTTAAAGAAGAGCTTGATGTGATAGAAGAATCTCACTATATTCAGCAAAGGGTTGAGAAAGCTCAATTCCTTGTTGAACGTGAGTCTCAAAATACAGAGCTCTTAATGGCAAGACAAAGAACTGGATATGAGGAGGCCTGGCTGAAGGAACGTGTATTTCCTTCTCAAACAAAAAAGAAACACCCTGAATTGAATGAACCACAGCCTCAGCCTTCACCTCTTCTAACTACTCATGAGACCCAGGAGGAAGAAAGCAGTTCCCAAATGGCAAGTATAATCATTGATGATCTGCCTGAGGGCAGCGAGGAACAGGATCTTTCCAGTGTGAAGATAAACGTTACCATCCCGCCAGATGGCAGGCACCCGCATGAAAGTACACTTGATGATGACTTAGTAGCAGCTTTACCCAGGGGCTGTGGAAGTGTAGAAGAAATTTGGACAGACTCTTTTTCGGGAGTGGCTCTACAAAAAGAGGCATCACGAGAGGAGCCGACACAGGAGGCACTGCAAGAGAACCCTCTGGGGAATTCGAGTTATTTACTTAGCAAATCTGTCAGAGCTCATTTTGGGCCAAATCTAGATGAACTACAAGATGATGTGATTTTACATCACGGTAATCCCTGGTCCACGAATCCCATAACAAATGAAAATCAAAACACGGACTCGAACGCATCTGTTATTCAAATAGCTGATGATGACTTGTCAGCATCCCAGGGTGCACTGCAGGATGCTCAAGCCCATGAGTCCATGCTGGAAGAGGAACCTCCAGCGTCCTCAGCACAGTATATGTGTGATTTCAATCTTTTCTTGGAAGACTCTGCAGACAGTAGACAAAATCTTTCCAGTCCGTCTTTGGAGCTTGTTGAGAGAAAAAGTAGCCCATGTGGCTCTGCATCTAATTCCAGAGCAGAGTTTGAGCACAGCAAAGCATGTGTCAGTATGCGTCTTCCTGAGAAAGATGATGAACTAGAAGAAGTAGTTAACGTGAGAGTCAGAAGGAAAGCCAGAAGGATCATTTCAGACAGTGAAGGTGAAGACGATACTTTTCAAGAGCCTTCAAGCACAGATCCATTCAACACATCTCCCTTTCGGGTCCTACCTGTAAAACAGTTTGATGCTTCGACTCCCAAAACTGACATCAGTCCATCTGCACTGTTCTTTTCCCCTAAAATACTTGATAGTGTAAACAAGTCCATAACCTCGAGGAGATCCCTGGCTTCTAGGAGGTCTCTCATTAATGTGGTTTTAGACCACATAGAAGACATGGAGGAAGAACTCGAGAACAGCAGTGACGCTGAGGACTGCCAGGAGGACAGAGCAGAGGGCAGCAGTGACGAAGCCCCAGTGTGTGCAGAAGAGGAAGCTTCCAGAGAAGCCCTGTCTACAGAAAGGAAGTCCAGCTGCTTTGCTGCACCCAAGTCTGGCGCTCCAGCTCAGGAGGCCTCCCCTGGTGACCCTGAGCCTGTGTCGAGCGGACACTTGGCTGACTGTCAGGATAAGGCAACCGAGGCTGCAGACGACTACGAGACTCTTGTGACGCGTGGAAAAGCCCTGAAAGAGTGTGGGAAAACCCAGGAGGCCTTAGCCTGCTTAGTTAAAGCACTTGACATCAAAAGTGCAGATCCTGAAGTCATGCTCATGACTTTAAGTTTGTATAAGCAACTTAATACAACCTGAGAATATCCCGTTTATTGTATTTTAAAGTGAAACAGTCTGAGGTAATATGTTCTCATAACTGCATTCTTGGGCAGGCTTACAGTGAGAGAGATCTCAGAAGGCAAGTTTTTGTTTCAACCTTTTGTTTTTTTAAAATCTTTTTTTTTTTTTAATTGAGGGTAGTGTCACTGGCCCTCATATGTGGGACCCGAACCGGGGCCGCTGGCTTCCCAAGACCAGCGCTTAACCACTGCACCACTCAGCCGGCCCTGTTTCAACCTTTTGTAAGTTCTGCCTTTACCTCCTGCCTCCCCCAAAACGTACATGCTGGTATTCTGAGCACGTAGGTTAATGTTACTTCACTTCAGTATTCATGTTTTTCTTTTAGGCATACTCTGTAAACTTAATAGAACTATGTTATTTGTAGAGACTTACTGTAAAATTATTCTGGCCATTCTCAGTTTTATTCTGCAAACGATCACTTTTGTGTATGACAGTTCAGATAAGATTATTAAAGTTACTTTCCCTACTGTTTCCCATTCACTTTCTTTCACTTGAGATGACACTGATAGCTGCATATAGAAACGCCTTCGTTGAGGGAGGGGCTGTCACTAGTATTCCAAATGTAAGACCTGCTGGTTAACACACAGAAGGCTGGGTGCCAGGCCTCTGTCACTGGTACCCTACCCTGGAGTCCCTGCCAACCACTCAGCCATTTTTCCCTCACCACCGTGTTTTGATATGTTAGCATTATATGAGCATCTTCTTGTTGTAGACTGAAGACCAGTTTGGTTCCCTCTCAGAAACAAAGTGCAGTACAGTACACTGTGCGCTCGGTCACTGGAGAAGGTGAACGAACACTTACCAAGGACCTACTATGTGCTAGCTATACTACATAGTTTCTCCTTTAATCCTATAATCTTTTTTAAAAAAGATTTTATTGGGGAAGGGGAACAGTGTTGGGGAATTGGTGAAGGGAACAGTCAACTTGTCCTTCCATCTTAGTTGTGGAGGGCACAGCTAGCTCAGCTCCAAGTCCAGTCGCCATCCGGCTACCTGTCAGCAGCTCAGGGCAGTTCAGCTTCAAGGTGCCGTGTTCAATCTTAGTTGCAGGGGGCGCAGCCCACCATCCCATGCAGGAGTCGAACTGGCAACCTTGTTAGGAGCCGAACCGGCGGCCCTGTTGCTCAGAGCACGCGCTCTTAACCAGCTGAGCCACTCAGCTGGCCCCTTCCTTGTACCTTTTATACATGTGATTACATCCATAGGATAAATTCCTAGAAATGGAGTGGCTGAGTCAAAGCGTGTATTTATCATTTTGATAGGTACTGCCAAATTGTTCTCCACAGTGGTTAGAATAATATACATTTCTACCATTAATGAATGAAGGCCTGTTTTCCCATACCCTTACCAACAACATGCTAAAAGTTTTGAACTGTGCCAATGTGATAGGTAAATGGGACTTCATTTTGGTTGTCATTTGCAATTACCCTACTATGAATGAAGCTTGTTCTTTAAGCATTCCACTTAATGAAAAAAGATGCAGTTTCAAGCAGAATTGACTGCATATGCCATGTATGTAAATCTGTATAAATCCTTAATTGTTTCATCCGCCAACTCCTTCAGAACCTGAGCCAACTTCCCAAAGGTGCACATGGTATCAGAGGCCCATTGCTGCCCTATGTTCTCACAAGCTAGCTGTAACTGCCCTCTCCGTGCCACAGAGGTTAGTTTGCTTTTTCTAGCACACCAGCTTCCTTCCTTTGTGAGTGACATGCACAGAAGGCATTCACATAACATGCTGGGTAAACCAATGTCCTGAACACAGGATGGCAGTCGGTAGCACACCTGCATACTCAGGGACGAAGTTCATAAAACAGGATGACCCAACACCTTTTAAATAAATAAGTAAAATGTCTACAACATTCAGTCTTTCAAACAATTTTATTTTCTCCCTTCAACCATAATAATATGATATCCAAATTTCGTCTTAACTGGAGGGTCTGTAAACACAGGCTTGTCCAGCCCACTGACAGGCAAGGCAAAGGCCGCTTCTTGAAATGGTCCCACCATGGACCCTCTGGTCATCCAACCCAAGTCGCCCTGGAAAACCCAAAAGACACGTGAAGTCCAGTGGGCCTGAAGGGAGAACAGTCCTACCACAGCTTGAGCATTTCCCAACCTGAATGTCTAGGTTCCTACGTCTATTCATCTGGGCTGTAAAGAAGTGGATGACAAGGACCCTGCACTGAACCCAGGAGCACTCCCAATGTTACCTCTGCAAGTTTGCTCATGCCTGGGTTTACACACAGGTGACCCATATTCAACCATTTACTTTTTTTAAACCAAGACACGGCTCAAATTAATGGTAGAACCTAGAAATAACCCCCACTGCTGTGTGTCCTCTGTGGGGGACAGATAGTTTGAAATGGGAACAGCACTTACCCCTTGCCTGGCTTTGTCTTCACTATATTGTGTGGCCACTTCATTGAATCTCATTCCAGACTTTAACTTTTCCATGGCTTCCATGATTTTTCCATGTTTTTCGCACAGAATGTGTCTGACCTGTAAGGCAAAAATATGTTCACATAATATTTGGAGATCCAATCGATTCATTTCCTCCCAGTACATCAGTTATGTCTGGGTTACCCTCACCAGTGAAAAATCACATTAGTTCATGGCAACAGAAAACCCTAGAAGTCTGCCCCATCAGGCAGTGACCAAAACCCATTTCAAGACAATAGTTCAGGACCCTGATTTCGATGGAAAATGGGCACCTGGCTGTGGGAAGCTCCCATCTTTTACCACATACCTCGATGGTAACAGGAAACATGATAATGGTTGACATTTGGGGTCCTGGAGTCAAATCCCAACTCTGCTGTGTGATCTTAGACATGTTTTCAAACCTAAGTGTTTTCCCATCTGTGCACGGAGATAGTAACAGAGCCTGTGTGTCCTCATAGGGCTGTGAAGATTCAGATAAAGCAGCTAGCACTCAATAATGGCTATTATTTCCTCAGAGTGGGGACGATATGAAAAAAAACTCCACTAGGAAACACTTTTTACCAAAAGAGTCCCCATGTATAAAGCCTCCCCATAATTCAACACTGAAAAAGTATCTGATCTTAAACATTAAGAACACTCAACCCAGGCCAGCTGAGTGGCTCAGTTGGTTAAGAGTTGGCTTAGAGTGTGAGCTCTGAGCAACAGGGCCGCTGGTTCAATTCCCACATGGGTCAGTGAATGCTGTGCTCAAGCTGAGCTGTCGCTGAGCTGCCAACAGGTGGCAGGATGGCTCAGCTGGTGTAACAAGATCGCCTGTTCAATGGTGGGCTATACCCAACAGCAACTAAGACTGAGCTCGCCACCTTGAGCTGAGCTGCCGCCCGGATGGCTCAGTGGATAGGGCGTACACTCTTTTTTTTTCCTTTGAGGGCAGTGTTACTAGCCCTCACATGTGGGACCTGAACTGGGGCCGCTGGCTTCAACACAGCCCCTTGAGCTTGGAGGCCATGAGCTGCCGATGGGAAGCCAGATGCCAATTGGCGCCCTCCACAATGAAGACTGAAGGACAACAACTTGGCCGGTCCCCTTCCCCAATTCCCCAACACTGTTCCCCTCCCCCAATTCCCCAATAAAATCTTTTAAAAAAAATACTCAACCCCATAGAAGCATTTAAAGTTGACCTGTTTACATAAATCCATGTTTAAAAAATCACTATATCCTTAAATTAATCTTGTCAAGGTATCTGTTTTGGCAGGATTTCCCATTTCTTATACAAATAGAATCTGTTATTTGTTCCATATTGTAGGTAATACAGTGGGATTGGTGGCTAAAGGTGTGTCCCTTTATAAATTCAGAGACAAGCAAACCAAGGTTGTCCTCAGCGTTCAACTACTGAAATTGGGGGCGAGGGGATCTTAGGCCCACAGGAGTAACTTCCTGACAGCAAAGGAAAGAATGTGTCACCTTTTCATTTTAACGGTAATCAATTCCCAAAGCCTCTTCCAGGCAGCTGCTCTCACCGTCTTGAGAGTGCCTGTCCTCTAATAAATGTGCTCGCTTGGCTTACTTGGGGCATCCTTGAATTCTTTCCTGTGACACGAACATCAAGAACCCATTTTCTGACAACTCTGTGGCACTTCCATTCGATGGAACACTGCTCAGCAATACAAAGGCACAGAGTAGTGACTGATACATGCGACAACTGGAACACAACCTCCAGAGAAAAACCAATCCCAAAAGGTTACCCATGTATCATTCCATTCATGTAACATCCTTGAAATTATAAAATGACAGAAACGGAAGACAGATTAGTTGCTGCCAGGGGTTAAAGGAGGGGATAGGGGTAAGGGTGGGAGGGAAGTGCCAACATGTAAGGTGAAAGCTGCATGTAGCCAAAATGACCCTCCACTGTCCCTTGTGGAGATGCCATATTGGGGACTAACATGCCAGCCCTCATTACGCTCATAAGTCCAATGAGCACTTCTTCAGCTGAACACCATGTGAAGTAGCTGGTTTGTATTTGGAGGACCAAGTGCTCAGGTGAGAACAGAGGTCAACTATGGGAAAGCAGCTCCGTGTCTCCCATCCCCCACTGTCTGGGGCACAGGTTCAGCCAGGAGAAGGGCAGAAAGGCCCACACTACTTACATGATCGCTCTCTCTCCCTCTTTTTTGGCCATGTATATGGTTGGGTTTATATGACGTGATTCCACTACTGCACTTATACAGCTATGGGATGTGTTTCTTTCCTGAACTGCTCCCAACTAGACTGATAACAGGAATCATCTCCTGTTTTTTTTTTAATACCTGGAACTTAGTACACTGTTTGGCACAGGGCAGAGGTCACTAAATCTTTACTGAATGAATGAATCTGAGTATGGGATCCCATATCCTGACTGAAACATGGAAACTGCCTGTTCCATAGCACTAAGTAGTAAAGTTCTGTTTGCAGATTCTGTTTTTCTAGGACAGAGGCTCCTCTGGGGCAGGGTGAAGCCCTTCAAGTAATTGTTTGCACCTGTCTCATGCCCATGTTCATGGGCCCTGGTTTGTAGCTCACTGGCAGGGGAGCTATCTACTGAGACCTGTGCCTTTGCCTGTTTACCGAAGCTCTGGATTTTATAAAATATTTTGTCCTGAGAAATCATTCATTCACATACTGGGAAGATCTAACTTAATACATTTGAAGAAACAATACTAAAGTATGAAGAAATTCTGGATGTCTGAGAAAGCATTTGAAAAATATTTCCGAAGCAATTACTTTTCATACGTGAGATTGGCCTACATTTTCCAATTCTGTGTTATCTTGATTTTACATCAGTATTAGGCTAGCCTCTTAGAATGAGTTAAGCATACTGTCTTTTCCTTTTACATATACCAACGTAACACATGTATATGTTTTTTTATATTTAACATGAAAAAAGGAACTAATAACTCACCTTTACTGAATTGCCACCACCTTTGGGACCCTGAGGCTTCTTGTCAGAACTGTCACTCCCAGAGGCAGCTCCCCCTTTAGAGAAGAGATGACAGGTACTCATTTAAACTGCACCTTAATATTTACAGAAAGGGCCAACACAACAAGAGTTGATAGTTCAGTCATAGCACCAAGCTTCAAAAGGGGACTCTGCTGGACACTTTACTGCATCAAGCTGAATTAAGCTCTGACTCACCGCTCTTACAACAGCAAATCTGTGCCCTACATAAACCCTTCACAGGAAAGTACACACTGGGGAGTGTTCTAATAGCTGACCGGGCACCTCACGCCTGGTCCAGAGTCTCTGGATCCAATCTGAAATCTGCCTTCTAAGGGCAAACCCCTGAGCTCTTGTAAGATTTCTAACAAGCACAGAACTGTGCATTTGAGTACTCACCATTCCACGAACATATTTTAAATAAAGACCCAATTCCCCACTGCCCCTATTTGACTAAAGAATACAATCATGTGCAAACTTCTGGAGTCTACTATATTGCCTATTGATACACTACCAAGAAAAGTCATCAATATTCAGATTAATAACCATCGGCAGCAACTTACATTTTACTACCATGTCAACTTCTGTGTCATTGGCAGTATACTTACAGTTAGAGGCTGATGTCCCTAAGAACTATTGCTGGGTCGGGGGTTCAGGTCAATCAACATTTCCTAAGTAACTACTAAGTTCCAGGCCCTGGGAATACGAAGATGAACAAGCCATGGTATTTCCTCAGGGAGCTCACATGCTCCCAGGGAAGAAGGGTATGTACAGGTCATTTAGGAGTGGACAGGGGGCAGTGGAAGCACAGAGGGACATTGCAGGCAGTCAGGGGTTTCCTGGCTGAGCAGGCGCTGACCAGGGGAACAAGGGTGAGGAGACACTCTGGGTGGGGGCGCCATGGTATATGTGGGCGACTATGGATGAAACCAGATCTGAGGTGGGTGTGCTGTGACATGAGCCCAGGGGAAGCGGCTGAGAGCCTTTGGGCCCCATTAAGGAACTTGGAATTTATGCTAGCAGTCATAGGGAGCCATTGAAAAGTTTTGATCAGGAGGCTCCATCTTCTTACTGGTCTTAGTATCTCCAGTGCTGGGCACAGTGTCTGGCACACAACTAAAAACCCCAAATATTGTACTGACTACCGAATGCCTAAGAAAATGTCACTGCTGAAGGAGATTTATTACACCAAACTCTTAAGTGGGTTTCTGTATGTTCACTTTATAACAATGATGCCTTCCAGTTCGCCTCTGGTTACAACTTTCTCATGCCTCATCCGCACTACTCTGGCTCTTTGTCGTCACAGAAACCGCCCCCACCTCCTTCCCTTTATCCTGCTATGTTCCCCTACAGACAGACGTCTTCCCCTGGTGTGGACCCCATGCTTGATCTTGTGAACTGTGTTCCTACTGGCACCCTAACTCCCTTGTGTTGCTGTCCTATTATGACTGTCCAACAAAGCCTCCACCTTGGCTGAAGGCTGCACTTAAATTTTTTCCAATCCTATACTGTAACAGTTGCATGGTACTAGGTAAATCACAATTGTGCAGAACGTGACCCCCCAAAATTCATGGCCTTCAATCTTCGGCTCTCAGCGCTCCGGGCAATCCTTTTACCAGTGTTTCATTCCCTCTCCCATCACCTCGGTGACTATTCCAAACCTTTCCCATTCTCAAGACTCCTACTCAGTCCCGGGCTCTCAGTCTTAGAAATTACCGGTTCCTTCCACTTTACTAACAAATCGAGGCCATTAAGTATGATTTCCTACAAACTCCACCCCTTCTCCGTCTCTGGCCCCAGTTTTTACAACGACACTCATCCTCGTCTCTTTCCCTGTGACCTCAAGCATCAGGTGTCCATTCTACTGAGTTCAACTGCTCCACCTCTGTACTGGACCCCATTTACCCCTAAATCCCGCTCCTCTCTAACTCGACTGGATCCTTCAGGTCGGCCTCATGCCCCAGTTTCCCCCATTCTGAAGAAACAAAGTCCTTTGTTCTTGTCTAGCTACCATCTAATTTCCATGTTTTTTCAATTAAAACTTTCCAGGGAAGTCCGCGCTGACTGTCCAACTTATCACTTCCGGGTCAGTCAGTGGCCTCCCGTTGCGCCCTCCGGGACCCCGGGGGGCGCCTGTCGGCTCCCTCCCCTAGCCCCTCATCCCACCCCATTCTTTCCGGCTGCTCTGGCCGCTGTACCTTTTCCCCCTTTCCCAGAACCGCTTTTTCCTTTGGGCGGCATCTTCGAAACTTGCCGTGGAACTCTCAAGTGTACCGACTGCCGTACAAAGCCCCTTCAGGCCCCTCGGGCCTGTCCCACACAAATGCCTGAGCGCAGTATCACCACTGACCGCTTTTTCTGCAGCTCCGGAAGCAGGCACTTCTTGGGGCAGACCCAGTCCTTTGGCTCTCGGCCCGATGGGCGGAAAATGTCTGACTAATGAGAGGCTTGAGCCGGGCAGAGGGGCGGGAACAAGGGCAGAGCGAGGCCGGAAGCCCCGCCTCTGCGCCTTTTGTTAATTCTTTCACTCGCGGGCGTTGGCGCGCTCTTCCCTGCTCCCCGCCTCCCCCGCGGCGCGTGCGCAGTGGAAGCCCTGGGCCTCTGCAGTCCCTCGGCGCTGGCTCTAGCCAATCCTGCGGGGCCGCCAGACAAAGGGAAAGCAGGAAAATCCGCGGTGCCTGCCCCTCCTACACACAAGCCCGCCCTCCCCTGCGGCTTTTCATGCTTAAATTTTATTTTGCAGCTGTGGCTGGTTGGGTTCAAAAGGTTTCTTAAAAAAGGCGATCACCCCTCTGCCTCTTGGAGAACTCTGTCATGGAGAAAAACTGGAAGCAGTCTGAATGTCCCTCAGTAGGGTATTGCTTAAATAAGTAATGTTTCAACCACAGCAAAGGATATGTGCCATTTAAAATACCGAGTGGAAAGCTGTCTGTACACATAACGGGAAATGGCCGTAAGGAAGGTTACAGACCAAGCTGTAACCCTCTTTTAAAAAGTATATAGTGTACTATCTAATATAGGACAGGAAGGCTGCGCAGCAAAATGTGACCAATGGTGCTAGTACACGTTGTGTTTTTTCTGTGTATTTCCTAACATTTCTCTGATGGTGCAGGATGACATAGTAGTTAAACACACGGGTTCCGGAGCCAGATCACCTGGCTTGAAATCTCTGTTCCACCATCTGGCTACTAGCTCTGTGACCTTGAGCAAGTTACCTCACCTTTTTGGCTCACTTTCATCATCTGTCAAATGGAGTTGATGATAATAGTACCTACTTATAGGGTGTTGAAAGAATTAGACAACTTCATATTTATAAACCACATAAAACAATGACTAGTTCCTAGAGTGGGATGAATGAGTTTTGAATTTGTGCCCCACACTTTCCCCCCTTACCTGCAACCCCTTCCCCATCGATCTGTATATAATAAGGGCAGGGCTTTTCCTCCACTCCACGGGATAGCTGTTCTGCGGCCCACTGCCAGCCAGGACCTACAAGGTGGTCCAGCTCAGAGTTTAGTTTCGGGACATGGCTTTGCTGGACTTTGGATACTCTGTGCTCAGACCAGTGGATCAGGCGTGTTGGAGCCCATGCCCACCTCCAGCTCAGACGCAACAAGCAGCACCCCCTCATGTCATGCTTCTGTGACTTCTGGATACAGCGCACCTGGGCATGCCTTGTTTCACATCCAGAGTGATCGACTGTGGGAACGCACCCATCGTGGATGGGATCATTGCTCCCTCACTTTTGAGGTGGAGCGCACTGGTCCCATGTACTGATTTGCCAAGTCCAACTGGGAAATAGGGCGCGGGCTTTGATAGTGACAGTGTGGCCTCATGTTATTGGCTCATCCACAGCCAAGAGGATCACGAGGCGCCTTTACTTTTGGGTTTTCATAGGAAACAGGCTTTCCAGCGACCACTGGCTATGGCAGTCTGGGAGTCAGAATGGAGCAGAGCTCGGGTCCCAGTGAAGAGCCAGCGTTAAATGGCTGATATGCCTGGCAAATGCTTAGTGCCTGGAACATTGTGAGAGCTCTGTGCATTCCAGTAAATAACAGCAACAGTAACAAGCAAGCCTGTGCAAGTGGCTGAATTTGCCCAAAGCAGTGCCTAAAGGCCAGGAGCTCAAAGAGAAAGGGATACGCATAAGACTGCTGGGGGTTCAAAGTCAAAGCACTTGAAACACATAAAAAAATCAGGTTCGATCTCAACTATGTGATGCAGCATATGCATCACAGAAAGATAGGGAGGGAAATATGAAATCTTAAATATCAGTTCTGGATTATGAGTTTATGGCCAATTTTCCTTTTTTTCTGCTTATATCAAGTGGCGTGTATTTTTTTTTTCCCAAGGAAAAAAGGCAATAAGCATTATTTGTAAAACAGGCAACAAACAAGCTAGTTTGTACACAGGGTTTAATCTGCACCAGTCTGTGCAGCCAACTGTGGAGGACTGTGTGGAGCCCTGACGAATGAACGGAAGAGCAGAGAGGAGACTTCAGCCGTGAAACCGTGTCAGCGACTGTGGGAATGAGTGTGCCATGAGCAGAGCCAGGACTGCCTGCCACTTGTATTTTCTAGTTATTATCTCCTCCGACTGATTCTCCCATGTGTTCCCAAAACAAGGAAAAGTAGGAAGGGAAGTTCCACAAGCAGCTGCCCTTTCTTTCCCATTTGAGACCCCAGCACAGCTTAGTCTGAAAAGAGCCTGAAGCAACAAAACAGAGGCCTCGTTGATCCCATTCAGAGGTGTCAGTGCATGGGGGAGCTCTGGGCCCCAGACTCTGGGGACAAGGGTAGGAAAAGGTCACATGTGGAAATTGAAACCAGGAAAAATCAGTCAGGACAGGGTGGATATGATCAGCCACCTGCAAAGGTAGCAAATGGATGCGGATGTATTGCTGACGGGATGGGCCCACTCAGTGTTTCAGGAACTTTCTGTCCCTCTTTGAACAACTGGTTTTTAAGAAAGAGCTTCAGAGAAGAAGATTCTATCTATGTTTGTCCAGCATTGTGCAAGCGACAGAGCTGCCGTTTCTGGAGGACATGCATGTGCCAGTATGTAGCGAGGTGGGTTCTTTCAGAAGTGATGTTCATTTGAGACAATGGAAAACAACCAGCACCGATGGCATAAGCAGCATGAGCCTGGGCCTTTCCCTGCATGATCTCTCTTAGTTTTCACAACAGGTCCAAGTTTTGCCCCCATCACGTGACAGAAATAAATGCACCTCTGGCTTATGCATCTGAGTGTTGGTTCTGAGGAATCTGGAAGGTGCTCACCCAAGCCCAGAAGCACAGAGGCTACAAGCAGCAGGAACACAGCGAGGTGGGGGGAGAGTGGCAGGACGGGGGTGGGGGGGCTTCTGGGACCTCGCCCTCGGGGGTGCGTCTCCACGCCCAGTGCATTCTGCCTTCTCCCCTGCCCCTCATTATACAGTGAACAATGAACACTCCACTAGGATCCACCAAGCGACTCTTTTTCTCACCCCTCACCCTCTTCCCCATGGCCACCGTCTTTGGCACATTCTCTGGAACATGGGAACAGTGTCCATGTTGGTCTCGCAGTCAGAGGTCTCACCACTCTCTGAACCACTCTCCCCAGAGTCTGCTCAGAAACAGATGTACTCTCACTTCCCCAATTAACACCCTTTCGCTGCTCCCTGATGTCTGATAGGTTTCTTAGCCTGGAGGCCCACGGGGTATCCTGCTGACACATGCAGGCTTATCTCTTGCTAGTTCCCACTGGGCTCCAACCATGTTGCACTACCATTCACAGGCCCTCTGATGTATGCTGTCCTTCTCTCTACCCAGAATGCTCTTGCCCCATGTTTGATCCAGCTACCACTTTGTAAGACCAAGCTCAGATGCTACTTCCTTTTGGAAGCCTTCCCTGACCTCCTTCTCCACCTCCTCCCAGGCTGGGCTGCGCACTGCTCTGCACTCCCAAAGCACCCTAGCCTTACCGCTAACACTTGTACGATTTTAAGCAGTAGTCCATGCCATAGATGGACCACACTTTCTTTAACCGTTCATGCACTGAAAAACGATTGGGTTGTTTCCACTTTGGGGCTTTGACAAATGAAGTGGCTGTAAACATTTGTGGACAGGTTTTTGTGTGAATGTAAACTTTCATTTCTCTAGGATTATTTCCAAGAGTGTAATTGCTGAGTTGTATGGTAATTGCATGTTTAGGTTTGTAAAAAATGCCATACTCATTTCCAGAGTACCCGTACAATTATTGTACATTCCCACAGGCAGTGTGTGCGTGATCCACTTTCTCCACCTAATGAACATCATTTTGTGTTGTCACAGCTTTTTATTTTTTATTTTTTTAAGATTTTATTGGGGGGCCGGCCGAGTGGCGTGGTGGTTGGGTGTTGGCTTGGGAGGCCAGCGGCCCCAGTTCGGGTCCCACATATGAGGGCCAGTGACACTGCCCTCAAAAAATAAAATAAAATAAAATAAAATAAAATAAAATAAAATAAAATGGAATTTAAAAAATATATATAAGATTTTATTGGAGAATTGGGGGAGGGGAACAGTGTTGGGGAATCGGGGAAGGGGAACAGACAAGTTGCTGTCTGTTTGTTCTTCAGTCTAGTTTTGGAAGACTTCGCTTCACTGGCCCATGTTGGTATCTTCATTGTGCTCTTCCCGGATGAGGTAGTCGCTCGCAGACCATTGGACAGCCACTCACACGGGCTCATGGAAGCTCACAAAAGCGCACGTCAGCTGCCAGCCAGCCCTACTGCAGCCTATGCCATTGTCAGTGACTCACAGCAGCCCAGCTCCAGGTGGAGCTGTTGTTCACCACCTTAGCTGTAGAGGGCACAGCATCAGTGGCCCTCATGTGGGATCCGAACCGGGGCCCTGCTGCTCAGAGCTGGCGTCCCAAGTCAAGTTGTAATCAACATGCCACTGGGCCGGCCCCTCATTGTGCTTTTAATTTGCATTTCTCTAATGGCTAATGATGTTGAACATCTTTTTCTGTCTTAATATGCTGTCTGTATATCCTCTTCAGTGAAATCAATGTCATGTCTTTTGCCCAGTTTTCTTTCATTGTTAACTTTCAAGAGCTCTTTATACATTGTAGATATGAGTACTTTCTCTGTCTGACTTATTTCTCTTAGCATACTACCTTCTAGGTCCATCCATGTTGTCATGAAAGGTAAGATTTCATTCTTTTTTTTTTTTTGAGGGCAGTGTCACTGGCCCTCATCTGTGGGACCTGAACTGGGGCTGCTGGCTTCCCAAGCCAGCGCTTAACCACCACGCCACTCGGCCGGCCCAAGATTTCATTCTTTTTTATGGCTGAGTAATATTCCATTTTATATATGTGCCACCTCTTCCTTATCCAGTCATCTGTTGATGGACACTTAGGTTGTTCCATATCTTGGCTACCGTGAATAATGATGCAATGAACACAGGGGTGCATATGTCTTTTAGAATTAGTATTCGGGGTTTCTTCAGACAGCTACATAGAAGTAGAATTGTTAGATCATACAGTAGTTCTATTTTCAGGTTTTTGAGGGAGCTTCATACTGTTTTCCATAGTGGCTGCACCAACCTGCAGTCCCAGCAACAGTGCACAAGGGTTCCCTTTTCTCCACGTCCTCGCCTACACTTGTTGTTTATTGATTTATTGATGATAGCCATTCTGACAAGAGTGAGGTGGTATCTCATTGTGCTTTTAATTTGCATTTCTCTGATGATTAGTGATGTTGAGCATCTTTTCATATATCTACTGGCCATCTGTCTGTCCTCTTTTGAGAAATGTCTATTCAGGTGCTTTGGTCATTTTTAAATTGGATTGTTTGGGTTTTTTGGTGTGGTTTTATGAGTTCTTTATAAATGTTGGATATTAACCTCTTATCAGATGTATCATTGGCAAATATATTCTCATATTCAGTAGGTTGTCTTTTCATCTTGTTGATGGTTTCCTTTGCTGTGCAATAACTTTTTAGTTTTTTTATTTTATTTTATTTTTAATTAGTTTCAGGTGTACAACACAGTGCAATAGTTATACATTTTACCCCTCAAAGTGACAACCCCCCACCCCCATAACTTTTTAGTTTGATGTGCTTCCATTTGTTTATTTTTTTCTTCTGTTTCCCTTGCTCCAGACTCATTCATATACCTTTTTCCTTCATCTAATTTTCTTTTTTTTATTCTAATTACTGATATATTCAGTTGTATTTCTTTTTTAATTAAAGTTTATTGGGGTGACAATAGTTAGTAAAGTTACATAGGTTTCAAGTGCAGAATTCTGTAATACATCATGTATACATCACATTGTATCTAATTTTCCTAGCATAGATTCCCAGAAGTAGGATTACTGAGTAAAATGGTATGAGCAGTTAAAATTTCCTGATGCATATCGTCAAATTTTATTTTAAAGGGATGCTATTTATTCATAGTGTTAGCAGCCAGTATCCATGTATCAATTTGGTATTCTCTCCAGCCTGACAGATTGCAATTTCTTCCACCTCCCCTCAATTTTTGCTACTATAACAGGCAAAAAAATGGCCATTCAGGTTTTTTAAATTTTGTATGTCTTTGCTCATTAAGGAAGAGTAGACATTTTCCCATATGTTTGCGTCCTTATAGTATTTCTTCTCTTCTGTTTGTGCCTTTGCTCATTTTTCTCTTGTTCAGCAAGCTGGTGGCTCTCAGCCCTACTCTGAGGTGTCCTGCAAAGCAGGAGTGGATAAGGGTTGGTGGTATCCAGTCCCTTTTGGAAATTTGGGGCTTCTTTTCTCTTGGTTTGACACCTATCCTGTCTCTTTCCTAGATTCCTTTTCCTGCAGCCCTTCCTTAAAATTGGGTGTAATTTGGAATTGTATCTTGGGTCTTTAAAAAGATGTTCTTATTGAGCCGTGGAGGTACTAATTTAAGAAATACCCCTTTTATGCCCATCAGTAGATGACTGGATTAAGAAACTGTGGTATATTTATACAATGGAGTATTACTCCGATATAAAGAAGAATGAAATCGTGCCATTTGCAATGATATGGATGGACCTAGAGGCTATTATGTTGAGTGAATTAAGTCAGTCAGAGAAGGACAAATACCATATGATCTCACTCATATGTGGAATCTGAAAAACTGTATGAATGAGCAAAGTAAACAGAAACTGTCTCATAGATATAGACGAAGAATCAGGGTTGCTAATTGGGAGAGGAATGGGGATGAGGGAGAAGGGGAAAGGATTAGACAGCAAAAATAGGCAACTACAATATTGCCACTGGGATAGGAAAAACAGTTTGGGGAATATAATTAATAATGTTGTAAATATTCTGTGGAATGTCAGATGGGCATAGGTCTTGTTAGGGAGACCATTTCATGGATGGAGTAGAGGTTTGATCACTGCACTGTATTACTAAAGCGGAGGTGGTATACCTACTGTAATTGAATATATATAGATAGTCACGGGATGTGGATTATACTGTGGAAGAGAGTCAGAGGAAGAGTAATAGATATATATGATATGGGGGGGAGTGGGGTGGCGAATTGGGGGTGGGGGTTGTCACTTTGAGGGGTAAAATGTATAACTATTGCACTGTGTTGTACACCTGAAACTAATTAAAAAAATAAATAAAAAAAAAAAAGAAAAAAAAGAAATACCCCTTTTATAATTAGTTTTTCAAACATGAAGAAAAGCCCACGGATAATGTGTGGGCCGTTTAATTCAGAAACTGGATTTTTATGTTGAGGAAGGAGATGAACGTACTTTGACCTTTAACCTTCAGCCAGTTGCTTCGGGAGGGAAACGCCTCCGTGTCTGTATAAGGAATTTTCTGGCCTGTTGCGGCCTGTTTTTTCCTCTCAATGCTCAGCACCGACTGCTTGAGCCCCGACGTCCTCCGCTGCCTCCCAGCTCCAGGATCTGCCCACGTCACGGGTGTTGGAGACCTGAGAAGCCGTGCTGGACTCCAGGCGCCCAACGACTATCCGGACAAGCGCGACGGGGAGGGTGTGTGCCGTCCAGCAGACGGGGCAGGGTTGGAAGCAGGCCCCGGCCCCACCTGCCGGCTTACACGCACCCCACGCTGGTCTGAGCACATCCAGCCTCACGGGAAGGAAAAGGCCAGCCCGCCTGCAGTGAGGAAAGCTCGGGGCAAGCATGGGCCCGCTCATGGGGCAGACGCCACAGGAAGTGGAGCTACGGATAGTGAAGACGATGGTGACACGGACCTCTTTGGATCTGAGGAGCAGGAGGAAAGTGAAGAAGCGAAGAGGCTAAGAGAAGAGCGCCTTGCACAGTATGAATCAAAGAAAGCCAAAAAGCCTGCACTGTTGCCAAGTCTTCCATCTTATTAGATGTGAAACCATGGGACGATGACACACATAGGGCAAAATTAGAGGAGTGCGTCAGGAGCATTCAAGCGGACGGCTTGGTCTGGGGCTCTTCTAAACCGGTTCCAGTGGGGTATGGCATTAAGAAACTTCAAATACAGTGTGTAGTAGAAGACGATAAAGTTGGAACCGATATGCTGGAAGAGCAGATCACTGCTTTTGAGGACTATGTGAAGTCCATGGACATGGTTGCTTTCAACAAGATCTAAAATCCATCGCAGATCATTACCCTTAAATAAATGCTTAAAAGACAAAAAACAAAAAAGATAGGGAAAAGTGCTTAAATCAAATATATCGTTTGTTTGATAGATACACTTGTAAAAATAGTTACAAATGAGCACCAGTGTGAGCACCGCCAGCATCCCAGCAGTCTCCCGTGTCCTCACCACTTAAAATTTACTCTTCCTCTTATAAGCAGCCACACTCTTACACTCTTAACTTTTATGATAACAATTTCCTTGCTTCTCTTTACAGTTTTATCATCTATAAATGCATCCCTAAACAGGAATTTAGTCTTGCTTGGTTTTAGACTTTATAGAAATGGAATCATACTGTATGTGTTCCTTCATGCATAATATCCCTTGACTTATCCATTCTCCTTTTTTTGTTTTTTTGAGGGCAGTGTCATTCATTCTCCTTTTAATGAGCTGTTGGGTTGTTTCCAGTTTGGGCTGTTATGTGGAATGCAGCTATGAGTCTTCTATATATCTTTCAGGAAAGATATGCACACAATTCCCTACTATATAAATCTAGGAGTGGAATTGCTGACTCCTGGGGGACGTGTATCTTCAACTTTAATAGATAAAGACAAACTGGTTTCTCAGGTGATTGAACCAATTTAGATCCCTACCAGTGGTGTATCAGAGTTTCTCTTCCTACACATCCTACACTTGTTATTCTCAGACTTTAAAATATCTTGTCATTCTGGTGGATATCAAATGGTATGTCGATGTCAAATAGTATATCATTGTGCGTGTGTGATTGCATGTGTGTTTTACAGCTTTATTGAGGTATAATTGATGTACAGCAAGCCACACATATTTATTTATTTATTTATTTATTTATTTATTTATTTATTTATTTTTTATTAAAAATTTTTTTTTTTTTAGCTGAGCCATCCTGCCACCTGTTGGGAGCTCAGCGTCAACTCAGCTCGGGCTGGCATCGAACCGCCATTGCTCAGAGCTCAGCTCGCACTTTTGAGCGAGCTCTTAACCAAGTGAGCCATTCAGCCGGCCCTATTTATTTATTTTTGAGGGTAACCGGCCCTCATATGTGGGACCTGAACCGGGGCCGCTGGCTTCCCAAGCCAGCGCTTAACCACCGTGCCACTCAGCCAGCCCAAGCCACACATATTCAAAGTGACGACGTACTTATGAGTGAACACCTGTGGAACCAGAACCACAATTGAGATACGAACATATCCATCATCCCGGTAGCTATCCCTGCCCCTTTGTACTCCCTCCTCTGTCACTGCTCATTTCTCTGACAACAGATGAGGTTAAACAGATGCTTATTGTGTTCACATGCTTATTGGACATTTGCATGTCTTCTTTTATCATGAGCCCATACAAGTCTTGTGCCCTTTTTTCTATTGAGTTTTCTGGCTTTTTATGATGAATTTTAGGAGTTCTTTGTGTATTATGAAAATCCCTTGTTGGTTATATGCGTTGCAAATATCTTTTCCTTTTCTGTGGCTTGCCTTTTTCCTCTTTAAATGGTTTCCTAATTTTAACGTAGTTGAATTTTCTCCTTTTCCTTTCTGGTTAGTGGTTTTTGTGTGTTATTTAAGAAATCTTTCTTGAGCCAGCCGAGTGGTGCATTGGTTAGGAGTTGGCTTGGGACACCAGCTCTGAGCAGCAGGGCCCCGGTTCAGATCCCACATGAGGGCCAGTGACACTGCCCTCTACAGCTAAGATGGTGAACCTGGAGCTGGGCTGCCATGAGTCGCGAGCAACGGTGAAGTCTGAAGTGGGGCTGGCCGGCAGCTGGCATGAGCTGTTGTGAGCCACCGTGAGCAGCTGTCCAATGCCTGGTGAGTGACTGCCTCACCCGGGAAGAGCACAATGACGATACCAACATGGGCCAGTGAAGAGATGTCCTCCACAACTAGACTGAAGAACAAAAGGACAGCAACTTGTCTGTTCCCCTTCCCCGATTCCCCAATGCTGTTTCCTTCCCCCAATTCCCCAATAAAATCTTTATTTTTTATTTTCTTTTATTTTTATTTTTTGAGGACAGTGTCACTGGCCCTCATATGTGGGACCCGAACTGGGGCCACTGGTGTCCCAAGCCAACACTTAACCACTGCGTCACTCGGCTGGCCTCCCGCAATAAAATCTTTAAAAAAAAGAAATCCTTCTCTACTCTGAGGTCATGAAGATATTCTTGTACCTTATCTTCCAAAAGCTTTATGTGTTTGCTGTTCATATTTACGTTTTTATCTATGGAACTGATTTCAGTATGGTGTGAAGCTAATTTTTCTTATGTGAAATAAGAAAAATAGAATGATAGGCTTCTCAATATTTACTGAACCCCTATGACAACAAATAAAACAAGGAAAAAAGGGACACAAGGGAAATTTATATGGTCATATCTGCAAAGCTTTTTGGATGTAGGAGAGAAGGGGGCACATCTAGGAAAATGCCTAGGCCTCTGGCTTGTGCAAATGGGTGGATGGTGATATGATTGTCAAGACAGGAAACACAGGGAGAGGAGCAGTGTGGATAAGACCACTCAGGGAATGCTTGTCAAGGAGAAGGGGGAGAAGGCCAAGGAAGGACGGGGGGAAGCAAATGAAATTTTGAGGGAGTGGTCAGATAAGCGAGTGCGGAAACCAGGAGAGTGCAATGTGGTCAACAATACCATGTGGTTTGAAGGTATAAGATAGGATAAGACTGAAAGCATCACTGGAGTCTTTGACATGGAGGTCCTCAGGACAGTGGACCTGGTGGAGGGATGGGGGCACAAGTCAGATCAGAGAGGAACAGAGCTGCCCACTGCTGGCAATTCGTGCATGATGTTAGTTGTAAAGAAAGGAGATGAGGCAGAGGATGGAAAGTGACGTGAAGTCCAGGAAGAGCCACCTTTAGGATGGAGAGACGTGGATATATTTCTGTTCCACCCAGAGTCCCAAGACGTTGTCTTGTTATTTTCAGAGTGACCCCTTCCTGATGAAGGCCACACCACCTCAGCTGATGGCTTTGCTTTCCTGAGAAATTAGAAGCAGCCAGAAATGACTGGAGCAGAAAAAGGGGTCATCAGAGGGAGGCCAAAGAGAGGAGAAGCTGGCGATTTGCATTGGGTGTTCCCCATGAAGTTGAACTGATCCCGGATTTGGGCAAGTCGAGGGGTTTGTGCAAAGAAAAACTGAATGGAGGGAACTGACTAAGGGGTTCAGCCATCATGGTCTGGAAGGAGCAGTGGAGAGTAAGGGAGGAACGCACTCGCCCTCCGCATGCAGAAGTGTTTGGGGAGGGAAAATGATCTCTGAGGAGAGGCCTTCAGAAGCAGGATTCTTGGGAGAGAGGAAGGTGTTGGCGGGCAGAATCTTTCTGTTTGGGTTGCAGCGGTATTTCTTTGTCCTAGGATTGGGGTTCCAGTGGGCACAATGGAAAAGGACAGGAGACAGGGGAGTGGTGGAAGGCTGAGTGGCGGAGCAGAAGCTTAGAGCAAGCAGTGTGAAGGAAGCTCGGAGGGCAGAGGGGAGCAGAGGAGTCTGTACCCAGGCCGCCGACTCAGGCCTAAGAGGAACAGAAGCCCATTGGTGCAGATGGCCGGGGCTGCCCAGTGAACTAGTCTCAGCAGTGGCCCTGCTGGACCAGCCTGGTGTCTGTATCGCTCACTACTCTACACTTACTTTGCGTATACCCTTGCAAGGGTTTGTGAGTGGGCATTGGTAAGGGCTGTGAATCACCAAATCCGGTTAAGCCTACTTGCATGTATCCAATTTAAGAAAGCTACGAACCTAATGAAACCAGTGTAAAAGGAGTGGGAATCAGAAAATAAGAATTTGTGTTGAGCCCACATTGCTCCTGGGAGAGACACCTGTGGTGTGCACAGAACTGTGTTGGCAGAGGCTCGGTCAATGGGCTTGTTGTCCCTGCTGCTGGGAGTGCTGTCAGCAAAGAACCTTCTTTAGCTGTCAGCTCCTTCGAGATTGCCTCAGCTGGAGGTTACTTCACCCAAAGTCGGGCCCCTTGGCCCAGGGCAGGACAAACCTGATGGCTCATTGGAACACCACGGAGTCAGCTGAGGCTTTGTGGCGCCTGGATTGCTGCCTCACAGGTGGCGATCCCTACAGATTCCCTAAGACTCCATCCCAGGGTCCGCATCTTTGTAGCAGGGGTCACGGGCTGCAGTGTCTTCAGATGAATGAAGCTGGTTGGTCCAGTAAAACAGGGAGTGGTGGTGAACTACAGGAATTGGAGAGCTTGTGCCTCATGTCAATTTTTAAAACTTGAAGAACAACACTATATACTCTGTGCAATGTGTGTAAGCTCTGTTCACCCCCAGGCCTCCTGTGTATGACCTGTGATTTAAAGCTGTGCTCTCTCTTTTGTTAATTAATACACTGGACTCTGTCCTTGATGTGTCTGTTGAGTTTGGTCACTGTGAGTCACACCCTAAAAGCTTCCTCAAATCATAATGCAGTGACATTAGGAGGCTCTGACCCTGAACTGCAGGGTCCCACGAGGTAGTGCTTGCCCGACACCCACCTGGAGCCAGCCTCCTTTTCTTTTTTTTTTTTTAAAGATTTTATTGGGGAATTGGGGGGGGAACAGCATTGGGGAATCGGGGGAGGGAAACAGACAAGTTGCTGTCCTTTTGTTCTTCAGTCTAGTTGCCGAGGACGTTGCTTCACAGGCCCATGTTGGTATCGTCATTGCGCTCTTCCCGGATGAGGCAGATCGGTCGCTGGCCTCTGGATGTCGCTCACCGCGGCTATTGGCAGCTCATGCTTGGCTGCCAGCCGCTCACGCTGGCTGCTGGCCACTCACTGTAGCCTATGGCAGCCCACCGCAGCAGGGGCTGCAGCCCACACCATCGCCGGGGCTCGCACAGCCCAGCTCCAGGTGGAGCTGTTGTTAGCTGTAGAGGGCAGTGTCACTGGCCCTCATATGTGGGATCCGAACCGGGGCCGCTGGCATCCCAAGCCAGCTCTTAACCAATACACCACTCGGCCAGTCCGCCAGCCTCCTTTTCTGACCTCAATCTTAAATCTTAACACCTGCTAAGGTCTGAGAGTAGCCGTGGCCTCTCTCCCTTTCCTTGTAACCTTCCTAGGTTGTTCCCAGCTCTGGTGTCTTTCTGTGGACATGAGCTAGCACAGGGCCTGGGGAGATAAGGATGCTGACTGCTAGGCTTTAGAGGTCTGGGTGAGCTGGGAACAGGAAACAAAGCCCATTTGGGATGGGAGTTGACACCACCTGCTGGGTGCGACTGCACCCCTCCCTCCCCCCCTCATACCTTCGTTGAAGGATACAAGTAATCTGGGCCACATCTGGTCTGTGTTTTTTGCTCCCAGCCCAGACTAACTCTGGACTGCCCTGCTGGGTGGCTTCACTGAGCCAGAGAACAAAGGGGGAGTGCAGCCCTAAGCACAGTTGCTACAGCAACCAACTCCCCTCAGGAGCCTGCAACTGCCGCCCACTTCACCCCTTGTTGCCTCCATCAGCAGTTGAAATCGAATCCCTGAGATGAGTCCTTGAACACAGAGCTTGTGTAGCTCAGGTTCCTGGCTTTGTGTGCTTGGTTTCTGCAAGACTCCGTGTCCCATATATCTGTTTAGGCCACTGCAGGGGTGGGGAGAATCAGATTCCATGTGTGTGGGCCCCACACTTTTGTGGTTGGTAAAACGTGCTCCCAACCTGGGCTCAGTGTCTGAATAAAGGCATCTTTGCTACAATGAAAACCAGAGGGTGAAACAGAAAACCGTTTTAACAGAAGTTGTTTATTTTAAGAAGACACAAACAGCTCTAGCTATATAAAGAATACAGTTCAATTGCTGGTAGCAAGCCAGTAAGGAATGCTTTTGTTTAAAAAGAAGAAAGAAAGGAAGAAAGGAAAAAAGGAAGAAAGACAAGAAAAAGCCTTTGTAATATCACCCCACAGAGGGCTCCCTTCCATTTTGCATTGGGATTCTAGGAACACTGGGATTCTGATCTCCCAGTGCCTGCTGCTTCCTGAACTTTTCCTCCATGGACTCATTATCATTGCTGAGAGGGACTGCCTTATCTCTGCCTTCCAGTTCAGGACGTTGGTCTGTACATTCCTGTCTCCCTGATTTTTCTTAAGTGTGTTGTTGGCACTCAGTGAGCATGGATCTGTAAGTGCATAGTAGGACTAGCCAATGCTCCTTCTTCATTTTGCTTTTGGCAAGTGCAGTATTTTTGCTGCTTTAGAGTCGAAGGTGTAAGTGTGGTTCCCTTCTTAAGTCTGGAAATCTTAAACAAAAGGCAGAAAGAAACTGGTTCACAGATGCTTTCAAATCAGGAAATCCTGAAGGTAACTCATGTCTCTGACTTCCTAAAATTTAGATTTCAGTCAGTGCGTAGATCCCTGGGCTCAAATGACAGAAAGCAAACTAAAGGTCCAAAGACAGGAAACCTGCAGCCTGAGAGGTGTGTCTGAGTGACTGAATCCTGATGGAACGAAAGTCCTCGCTCTCTGTATGTTGGCCTGTCCAGAACTGCCACACAGGAGCTTCTTCAGTGGCTTCGTGGGACAAGCCAGCCCAAGCCAGCGGAAAGACCAGAAAAGGGAAATACCTCAGGAGCCCCCACCTCCTTGAGCAGCCCTATGAGATCTGGACCTGGACCAGAGAACTGCTGTGAGCACTGGAAGGGCTGTGTGTGCATGTGTGAGAGAGCCACATAAGGGAATGGGGTCCTCACCGTCCAGGTGGAGAACCCACGCTCACACACCCATGCGCACACCTCATTCATGCGTATCCCGCACCTCTGCGTTTATACGAGCAAATATGAAAATGTGGCTCTGAGGATTATACTCCCAAGTAGCATTAGAAGTAGACATGGAACAAAATGGAGAGCAATGTGAAGAAGCTTTAAGGAATCCAGGAAGCAGGAGGCATCCCAAGGAGTCCATCCCCGGGGTGGGGGCCCAGGAGGCAGGGAAAGCTGGGGGCACAGAATACCTTCCGTGACTCATTGGTTTTCTTATTGGGGCTGAGTCTAGAACAGGTCTTAAACTAGTGATGGCAGTATGGGGCAGAGCAGGACAGGTGACCCAGGGTAGGGGGCCTGAACCACAGTTTGGGGAGTAATGATGGGACAAAAGAAATAAGAAAGCTCAGAAATCCGTTGTTTCCTGTCAGATTACCCCAAACTCGAGGAAGCAGAGGCACATTGGATAGCCAGGACAAGATGTCTGGGGAAAACAATGAGGGGTGCGACACCAAGGCGGTCAGTGAAAATGAGAGGGGGACAGAGAGAGAGAGAACTAGAGAGACAGAGAACAAGAGAGAGAACTAGAGAGAGAGAGACAATGAGAGAGAGAGAGAGAGAGAGAGAGAGAGAGAGAGAGAGAGAGAGCAAGCATGGGACCACATAAAGGGCACCTACTGGAAAGCGATGGTTGGCACATGCAGCCCCTTTCCACCCACCCCTGTGTGGACTGGTCTGACAGTGCAGTAGGTGGGAGGGCAGTGAGCCACATTAATCAGGACACAGTGCAGTTGTCACGTGGGGTGGGTCATGGCAATGCTTGTCCTGGAAGATAGTCTGGACCAGGGGTCAGTTAACTATGACAGGCCAAGAGGGCTAAATCCAAGAGCTAAGAATGGTATTTACATATTTTAAGCTGTAAAAACACCTTTTTTTTGAGGGCAGTGTCACTGGCCCTCATATGGGGGACCTGAACCGGGGCCGCTGGCGTCCCAAGCCAGCACTTAACCACCGCGCCACTCGGCCGGCCCTAAAAACACCTTTTTAAAGGTCAAACAAAAACAAACTAGAAGAATTTGCTACTGAGGCCATATGTGGTCCACAAAGTTTAAAAAGTTACTATCTGGCCCTTTACAGAAAAAGTTTATCACCTCTCCTGGTTTATATGATGGGGACAATCCCACGAATCTCTGAGCATTCTTGAAAATGGAAACCAGAAGAGGTTCAGGAGAAACAAGGGAATAATGGAAAAGAGTGGAAACATCACTCCATAAGACTAACACAGTCCTAAAGGGGCACCCCCTGCAACTCCACAGAATAGTGAGGTATGCATGAACTATGGAAGGAAACCCAGGAATAGCTAAAGGCAAAGTCACACTAGAGGGCATCAGGCAAAGAATGTTCTGGAAAAGAAGCTGCATGCAGAGCTCGTTGCTGATAACAGAATTCTGTTATGGTTTGATAAGATGGACATAGAGTTTGAGCCCAGGGATTGAAAAAAATATCAAGCTTGGTGAAGTTTCTGGAACACAAATAAGTGTCTCATGAGCATCTAACAGTCTGAAAATATCTCATAATGTTTAAGAAGGGAAGGATAAAGTAGACTCTAGGAAAGCCTATATTGGCTTGCCCTACTTTAAATAAAGACCAACTACAAAAGTTCACACTAAAAAAAGAGAGAGACAGAGGCATTGATAAAAGGATTCTTTGTTTTTCAAAAGAAATCACCAGAAGGTTCCCTTACACAGGAAGCTTCTTCCCTAAAAAATGGAATTTGATTCAAAAAATTCATTTTTCAAACAGCTTTTAAGGAAGACATCCATTGTACGAAGTAGAGCATATACTGAATTTGGAAGGAAATCAAAGTTTCTAAATTGAAAATCAGATTTGTCTTTGGATTCATGAACTAAAGAATTCTTGAGCATTTTTCCTTAAAGCATAGGTGTTAGTTCACTGCAATACCTGGGAAATCATGTGTCACAAAAGTAGATGCCAGCTGTAGGTCTTCTATAAATGTAGTGCTTTAAATGAAAAGACACTGAACCCAGAGGCAAGAGACTGACACTGAGGCTGGGCCCTGACACCGTGTGACCTTGTGTGAGTTATTTGACCTTTCTGGGCCTTAGTTCCTCATCTGTTAAATGAGAAGTTGGTCCCTTTTGGCTCTAACATTCCGTGACTACAGATAAATATAGAAATAAGATAAATACAACAATCTAGAAATAAGAAATATTCCCCAAAGTAAGCTTTGAAGGCAGTAGAAAAAAGTAGCAATGAAATATAATAAAAAGAATAAAATTTTAACTACTAGCCAGAGTAAATATATCTCATTTAAAAATGAATGAAAAGATTTGCAATTTACAATCAGTCAGGAGAGGTAAGAACATACATATTGGTATTTCTTCACCATCATACATACGGCGGAGGAAATGAGTTTGAGGTGACTTGTACAACAAGCATTGTGTTTGCATGCATAACATTTTATAAAATTGGACATTAAAAAAGCTCAACACCACGTAAGGAATAAATTTCTATAAAGCTTGGCATTAAAGAGAGGCTGAGAGGGGTTAACTGGTTGTTCCAGTTCATATTTTGTTTGTGGATTTGTAGATACAAATTCCACTATTTAGGCAAAATCTTAAAATCAAATATACTTCTGCCAGAGCCCTTCTAGAAAACGGCCACCATGGTGAAGACAGGTATTTAAGGGTTGGCAATCCCAAACAAACGCAACACATTTTCCTTTTTATTATTTGTGAAATAAAAAAAAAACAACACAAAAAATCAAAATCAGGCTAGATGTGTAGAAAGTGAGCAAGTAATTGATTCGATCTGATAATTTCTCAACACCAAACAACATATACCTGACCCACATGACAATCTACAGCACTTGGCCAGAGACTGACCACTGTGATGAGAGCAGAAATGATGAGAAAGGTCGGGTCGTGGCTAGAGTGATTCGAGGGCTTGAAGAAGCAACATCACTGGAAGACACACACACACTCACACACACACACTCACTCACACACACACACTCTCTCTCTCTCACTCCGGGGCTGCTGCTCTGCTGGTCCTGGGACCACACTTTGAGAACCGCTGGCTTCGATTGGGGGCTTTACTAAACAAGAGTATATACCTATTTCACATAACCCATGACTTATACAAATTCATTTTCACTAAACATTAAAAGCATCTCAAATGTGTGTCTATAACCATTTATTACTGTGTTCCTCTATAAATTTGTTTCAGAGTATTCTAAAACTTTATTTCATGTCATGATTTCAATCATTATAATTTTTGCTGCCCTTTGACAGAGGTGGATCTTTGTACCTCTTTCCCACTCTCTTGTCCTTTTTTGTTTTTATTAGTTTCAGGTGTACAAAGCAACATACTAGTTAGACATTTACACCCCTCACAGAGTGATTCCCTTGTCCTTTTAAGACCCTAACGTCTTAGTCACTTACAGCTGAAATACACGCAAAGGCTTTGGAGGGACTGGTCTCACTCTCACACCAGCCTGTACCTCCACTCGGTTTATCACTGCCAATGCTGGATGACTGACGTGGATCGGACAATATTGCAACAGTCTGACCTTTCACAAACAGGACACATTTTCACAAACTCTTTACATCCTTGTGTTTTTACTCAAATAATAAGTACTATTAGTTCCATCTGTGTAAAAATGGTCATGTACAAATGAGTTATCTAGGCCTTTTCAGTGGCTTTTCGTAGCCATTTCTGAGAGTCCCTTGGTGGCAGTACGTATCAGCACAGTTCGATTGACCACCAGTCATTTAGGAAAACGTTTCCAGGAGATCGTGGGATTTCTCTACATTCTGCAGTTAGCTGTCAAGGAATTTGGCCTTTCCATGGTGCAAAACACACCTCTGCCACTAACTGATGCCTAAAATTCTACAAGTAGAACTTCATTCCTTTGGCTTAAGGCTTTTCCCCTGTCAAACTGCAAACGACCCTCAGAAGAGGTAGCATCAAGCCTTGAATTTAGCCCTTTCCTGAGAGCACGCTTTTCTTAGCTGGGAAGAGGACAAACTAGGAGGCACTCGGGACAGTGGGTGCTGGAGAGGAAGGGCTGGGGAGAGCGGTGTGGAAACAGGAGCTGAGGATTCCAGTTCACTCATGATCTTGCTGACGGTCTATTCTGCTCGGCCTCCCTTACTGAAGTGGGTGCTAACTTGCCATCTGGAGCAGGTGGCGTCGAAAGCAACCATGTTTTCGGATAATATTGAAGAGTCCGTGATGTAGAGGCATACAAAGGTTTATAGCAGTGGGAAAATAGCGATAAAGCATTCGGTGCAACAAGAGATGGGGGTCCCCCCAAATCAGAAGGACCGTACTTGTTCACAGGAAGGAGATTAACTAATACTACTTTATGGAATGTGAACGCAGGGCCAGGACCAGGGTAAGGCACTTGCACAGCCCTGACAGGGCGCCTCCTTAAATTTTGCACCCCAGGCCCCTCACTCACCTCACTCTAGTCGTGGCCCTGGAAAATCATATTAAAGGGACACCTCACCATTGTGTTACAGATGTGGTGATGATGACAGGCTGCAGTGGTGAGGAACAGAGCACTGGCCACGCACTCAGCTTTTTAGGGACTCGTTGATTTATGAGGAAGAAGGCAGGTGCATGGACAGATCTGCTGAGATTGGGGGGCACAGTAGATCGCAATCCAATCCATGTTTTCTAGACAGTTAAAAGGGATGTCTGGTAAAATGCTTGTTGTAGACTCTCCTCTACTTTTGCATTTGGGGCTGACAGACAAGTGAGGGCCAAGTGAGAGCCCCACGACAGAGACCGAGGCAGGCAAAAGGCAGGAGACCAGCAAAGCTCGCTATCCTCAACATGCAAACCGCAAATATGGAACAAATACCCACCAAGTACAAAGCACTCTTGGCTACAAATGAACGGTCTCCCTGACTGGACTGGACCCAGTCCGGCAGAGCCAGCAGCTGGACTCAGAGGCAACAAAGGGATAGAAACAACTAGAATGGGAAGCTGACCTCTGAGGGCCAACTTCATTTCCCTTGAACCCTTTCTATTATTACCATTCACACTGGTAGGAGTGGGTTCTCCGAAAGCCTTCCTGTAGGAGCTGTCGGTCTGTCTTGCCCAGTCTCAGCAGAAGGCAGCAAGCATGCGCTATGTGCCTGGGCGGGAGGCAGACTTGAGCATAACCCCCAACATCTTTCCTACTCCTAACAGCCTCTCTCCTCCCCGATTATGGTAACACCAACTCTGTCTTTCCAGTCCCCAGTGTTACCTCTGGCCATACCATCTCTGCCCCAAATCCTCTTGTGCTATTGGGGACACCACTGGGCATTTGAGGGCCATTGTGATGAAATGGAAGACGTTTTAAAAACTCCAGCCAAACAGAGTATTGTAGAGGGATGCAAGATTCAAGGTAACTGAAAAACGTTAAGGTGTCTGGGAATTCCACTTTGGGAAAACCACCAGAGGTAGCAAGATGAGGGGAGAGGCAAACCCCACCAGAAGTAGCAAACAAGAACCTTCCAGAAAATCAGCAGAAGTAACAAGTCCTATAGCACGCGAGTCTCCAACTTGGCTTTAGAGCTCAGCTATTCATGATAGTTCCCTAAGAGAAAGGCCTGGCCACCCTTCACTTTGTCAGGCAAAAGCACAACACCCCTTCGTTTCCCTACACAGAAAAATGTTTCTGTCTTTTGGAATTGTGCATCTGGGGCAGACAAGTGTGGCATTCACATGTAAATAAAGGCCAGGAATGAATTTATTTTATTTAGGGAAAACCACTGAAATTTGGTCAGGAACTTCAAACCAAATAGTTCGAATGTTTTCAAAAGTAACTGGGCTTTGGCTGGTTATTGTTTTAAGTGGCTGCTGTCTCAATCAGAGGGAAATGCTGATTGCAAGGGTGTCGGTGGGCCTGACCTGTGCTCAGAAGTCTAGAGTTCAGAACTGTACCATCCCAGGGCCTACGCTTCAGGGCTTCTGTGTGAGGGGCCCCAGTCTTCTAGCACTCAGTGTGGTTTTCCAGCTGCTCTGTCCACTGGACCATTGGCAGCTGAGCTAAGAACTTGCTTCTCATTGGTGAGCAATTTGACCTATCAAAATCAAGATCTGCTTGTCTCTGGGGCAGTTTCTGCATCCTCCAAGAGGTTCATCATTGACTCTGGTGGGTGGCAGGGGTGGGGGTAAAGGAGGAAGGTGTTGCAGAACCCTCTGTGAAGCAGGCTACAATTTCATTTGACTTCTTTCTCCCTCTTGGCAATGGCGGACAATTAACCCACCAGTATCGGTTAGCCAGTCTTCTTTGTTCACTGCTTTGTCTGCTTTTCTCCCAATCTCCCAGACATATGAAAATCAAATGAATCACTGCTCTTGCTTTGCTTAGAAAATTGAACTGACAAGAATAGTTAGTGCCTATAAGCTTTGGGGTGGGGGAGGAGGGGCCACAATGATTGTTCTGGGGCTTCACCAGCATCCCTTTTACCCAGTTCTTACTCTCGCCCCACACAGTTAACTGCAAGTTGGTCAAATAGCAGAAACTACATGGCAAAAAGTAGCCCTTTTTTTGTACTGTGGGCCATAGCAACTCGCAAGGCTTCTTTTTAGATTCTGCATTATCCTTTTCACCTGTGTTCTCAGATTTGCACCAGAGTAAAACTTTCTTTAAATGAAACCAAACCAAACACAAAGCACAATCTGAACTGAATGGTAGTGGGCAAATTACACTCACTTCCTCTCCTCCATTAGCCTTCGACGATGCTGTTCCTTCAGCTAATCACTTCCTGTAATGGGTGTTACATGCAAGTGAAATGAGAGTTCTTAGAATGCAGCATAAGCTGGGCGCAGGTCCTAGCTATCGTTGGCAGACACTTGAAGGATCTCAAGGCGCATGTACGGGTTACCTTGGATTGGCGTGAACAAATGGCAGCCATGTTCGTTGGCTGAGCTTGGTTCATCCAAAGCAACCCAGTCCTGACCTTTTCTAGCTGAGGGGTGGGGGAAAGGGTCTGTATGTTATTGAAACTCGTCACCCTGATCTCCGTGTAGACAATCAAACTGAAAAAGGCATGAAGTTCAGGACAGAGTCGCATTCATATGTTGCACGACAAAAGCCATCCAATCAACCCCATGCCGGAATAAGTGCACACCTGCAAACGTCTTGACGGGGAGACATAAACCATGGTCGAGGAGGCATCCGAGTCTTCCTGTTTCTCCACACAGGTCATCAAGGCCTCGGGGGAAAGCAAATAATCAGCAATGGCTCCCTATGGCCCCAGGTGTGGCAGCCCCCAATCTGCTCTCACACCATGCCCCTCCCTCAGTGGCAGGAGCAGCAGGATCATTGATTGAAAAGATGGCACCTGTGCCCTTGCATCTGCGAACTTCTGGGGGGAAATAAGGAGAAAATCGGTAGTAAGGAATGGCAAGATTTGAAGTATGAAAATGTAAAATGTCTGAGGATGATTAAAGTGCCTGATGATTTTAGTTCTAGATAAAGTGGTCTCTGTCCTGCTGTCCAGAGTATGAGCGAATGTAAAAGCAATGGAGGCTCTTTTGTTATTTGCATGGTTTCTTTTGAAAAGCCTTTCTCTTTCCCCTTCTCTACTCAGGTCTACTCACTGAAGCCTGCTTGCTCGACCTGTGCTTTAGGTACTGGGGCTGTCGGTGCTGTCGTAGTCTTTTGAAAACTGTGCGATAATTCTCCGAGCCAGTGGGCTAGTGGTCTTCAGCAGTTCAGCTGCTGAGGGGCGGGACCGTGGGGTTGCCTTACTTCCCTTCTTCTGTAGCAAGGCTTTGAAATCATCGTTTCTGCCAGCATCAAGGCTGGCACAGGTAGCCGGCTCACTGATGACTGGCGCATCAGCTGCGTTTCTTATTGGTGAGTGGGAGCTCGGTCTGCTGCCTCCGGCAAAGGCCTCGCCGGGCTCCTTCCAGCCAAGCAGCTTTCTTTTGGACCTAAATAATGGAAGATTCAATGTGAGTGAATTCGTGCGGTGGACATTTCCTAATGCTTCATATAACTTCATCCATGTCAGTGAACGTCAGTGACACGATCTGGGAACTTCTATGTAATCGCACTCACCAGCTTTCCTGTTACCACTAAGTCCTTGGGCCCCCTAGACTCCTTTCAATGCCTGCATCTGGAGCCACTTGTCCTGTGCCTGCCCACGTTCTGGGACCACAGAAGAATTTAAGGAGTTGAGGCGAGTAGCTCACTGACTGAATCAAGACAGCCTGGGAGCCGATCCTAGTCTAATAACTGAGCTCTTTCACTTTCCCCCTCACAGAGTCCCTGCTCTCTGTGCCTGTCCAATAAGTGGGTTCCCATCTGGTCCCCATTTGCCTAAGTTTCTGCTCTGATACTCGGCGTGGTGCCTCACTTCACTTCTTGATTAGATTTTTTGGTATGAGGAATTCTGTGAAGGGTTAAATGTCTCTGACTAGACACAGCTGTGAGACAGCAGATGGAGTCACAATAGGCCATGCGGTTGCTAGGAGACGAGGGGCCTCTCACTGGGCACCTGGTCCTCCCTTCCCCACCCCCTCCACTTCACCCAGAGATGTGAGTGAATTGGCAAAGTGACGCCCTGGACTGCTTACACGTATGTGGCTATCTAAACATAGTCTCCAGTTTCAATCCTAATGGCTGCTTAGAGGTAGCAGTCTGTCTGGTGGTATAAAAAGAGAAGGTGATTACAATAAGAATTAAGACAATTGGTCCAGACCTGTGTATCACTGTAAATAAGTCTTCAGTTGTCCGTGAAGCCACAAACACGTCATCATCGTCTTCAGCAATCCATTCAGCTGTCTTATCACTGATTACACTTTTTTCTTCGGTGCTTGCTTCCATAGAACTCCCTGGGTATGAGAACCAGGAGAAATTACTTTGACCACAACAACAAGGAGAAAGCACATTGTCATCTGTGCTTCACATGATCTTCAAAGGAAGGGCAGCAGGGCAGACAGTGTTCATGTGTCCATTTTGCAAAAGAACACACTGTTTAGAATTTAGTGATTGGCCAAGGTGGACTGAATGGTAAAGATCACTCTGTGTCCCTGTTACAACAGGTGGCCTGAACACGTTCTTCTTTAAAATGTGTCCCTTTTAAAAATTGAGATGCTGAGAACAATCTAAAGCAATGGGTCAACCAGTGGGTGAGAGGGGTCTAGTTGAATCTCAGAGGGTGCCTGTGGAGTCTGAGGAAGAATATCCTATTTTTATTTTTTTTTGAGGGCAGTGTCACTGGCCGTCATATGTGGGACCGAACCAGGGCCGCCGGCTTCCCAAGCCAGCGCTTAACCACCGCGCCACTCGGCCAGCCCAGAATATTCTAAAATGACCTGTGGCTTTGATTTGTTTGTGTGAAATAAGCTAATCATAAAAAGACAAATAGTGTAAGATCCCACTTGTATGAGGTCCCTACGATACTCAAATGCACAGAGACAGAAAGTAGACGAGCTGTTGCCGGGGACTGGGGTGAGGGGCGACTGGGGAGCTGTTTAGTGGGTACAGACTTCAGTTTTGCAAGACAGAGAGAGCTCTGGAGATGGACGGTGGTGATGGTCGGTCAACATTGTGAATATACTTAACACTACTGAACTGTACACTTAAAAATGGTCAAGATGGTTAATTTTATGTGATGTGTATTTGGCCACAATTAAGAGTCAGGAAAAAAACCAAAAAGGATAAGAACCATTATCTAGCCTAGTCTTACTGTTCCAGGAAGAGCTAGCCTCAAACCGTCGAAGAGAGTGAGCTCCGTTTCCTCTCGAAAGCTCTAAGAAAGGCTGCTGCTCATAACATAAGCATTGCTTCAGCAGCCTGCAAGCCCACCATGGTGCTTGAACTCAACCTGGAAGGGCATGAGTCCAGTGCATGAAATGGGAAAAGTGCTGGGCAGGGGAGGCACGCCTGCCTAGGCAGATGTGCTCCTGAGATCTTAGGGTCAAAGCCCACCTTGGATTGAATTATCTCAGCACTGGGGGTTCCAGGGTAGACTGGCTCAGTCTGGTCCTCGGAGATCAGCCCCTGGGTCAGTTCTGGTCCCTAGCGCAGTGAGGCCGAACCCTCAAGAGGTTCCTCCACTGACGTGGCCATCCTGGGGTGAGGATCGCGGGCACTGCCACTCGAGCCTCACCCTCATGTCTCCTGGGACTGAAAGGAAAAGCCAGCAGACAGTTCACTCACCTGTAGAATTTGCCTCCCTTTCACTGTCAGCTCGTGGCGTTGACATCGTCCTTGTACCAGGGGATTGCAGCTGGTCACCAGCACGGAGACCCTTGGCATCTTCCTCCAGGGTGATGGCGGGGCTGAAAGGCAGCCTTGGCTCGGCCACATAGGCCTCCATTTGAGCTGTGGGTGACGTGAGAGGCAGGTACAGCACGCTGGGCTTTTTGGGCACAGGAGGTGGGACCTTGCCTTTCTTCTTCTCAGCGTCTTCCTGGCTCTGGAGGCTAATCCTTTCAGGCAGGGCTTTCACCTTGGGAGCCTCGTCCTCTGTACTTCCCTGGGGAGGTTGTTGTGTTCCTGAGAAGAAAGCACCAGAAGAACTGAGAAAAGGTGTGAAAACAAGAGATGAGGGTGCTGTTGACCCCCCTGGGCTTCTGGCCTCAGGGAAGCCGGAAGACTT